>CM062818.1:1202894951-1204389951 GCA_031772625.1 Pinus tabuliformis
TGCATTTTGTGGTCGCGAAGTGCGTAGGTTTTATAAGTCATAAAGGGTTGTCTGCCCTTAGTTTTGTAAAGTAAAGTCGACTATAAGAGATCTACCCATGGTCCGTGGACCATGGGATTGTATAAAAAGAGCTATGCTCTAAGTAGTTTTAGAGACACATAAGAGAAGAGAGTAATAGCTCTGAAGTGAGAAGTCTAAGTTTTGGGTTGTAGCGTAGGTAGAGGCTCTGCAGTTGAGTGTGTAGAGGCCCAAGGCTAATGCCGAAAGAGCTAGTAGTGTAGGGATTTGTTTGGCCAATTAACGCTGAACCTGGGTCAGCCCCCCTCAAGCCAACAAAAGAATCTTGAATATAGTTCGTTGATTTGACCTCCACAAGGTGAAGAAGAGGGAATAGCATAGGTTTCTCCATGAAGTGCTATTCAGTTAATAAGGCAAGGATTCCCACGAATACCACCGCTTCCCACACCACCTCCAACTTCACCACCATCACTTGTGACTTCACCTGTACCACCTCTGCCTCCACCGTAGTTCAGTATGGAAAATTCAGTGAAGCTTCCTTTGTTCAAAGGCTTGGGGAATGAGGACCTGGACCAATTCTAGTTTGTTTTAAAAGCTGTATGGGAAGCTCAAGGCGTTACAGATGATAACATGAAGAAGGTGACATTAGTTAGCGTTCTACAGGATCACGTGATAACCTGGTATATCAAGTACACTAATGATAACCTGAATGTTGGAGTGGCAGACATCCAAACGACACTGAATAGAGAATTTAGTAGGCCTAAATTTGAAGCATAACCAATTGTAGGGTTCAAAGAAATCACGATGCAACCAGGCGAGACACCTTGGGAACTCGATCAAAGGTTGAAGTTTACAATCCATGAAGCTAAAAAGAACCTAACAGACGGACAACATTGCGAATGGTTTGTGGCTTTGCTCCTACCACACCTAAGGGTTGCATTGTCACAACAGAAGATAACAACTCAGGAAAAGGCCTTGGAGATTGCAATGAGACTGCATGAGACCCCAATGCAAGATCCTAATCTGGGGGTTCAACAGATCCATGCGTAGTTGAAAAATATTTTCCTTGAGATGCAAAGCTTGAAGCAAGACAAAACAGTTCGGCAAGAAGTGCGTGAAGAGGTATGGTGCCTGAAATGAAAGAGTCAGGGACATGACAAAGACCATTTCCCAGTCTTTGCAAACTACCTTACAGGAGGAGGGTTGATGCCTTTGAGGCCAGAAGCTCAGGCAGGACCGAGCACAGGGCCTACATTGTGGTGCACTATATGTCAATTAGTAGGAAAACATGTCATAGATAACTATCATTTGTTGCATAAGTTTGCACAAACACCACAACAACTATTTTGCAACTTTTGCAGGTCAGTAGGGAATGATTAGTGTAATTGCAAAAGTTATGAGTTGATGATGGATAAAACTCCATCCTATAGGTTTCAGGCCGAGATGCGGCCCCTTGACCAGAGTGCAGGGATGAAGCGAACATGATTTTAGAGGCGTGGATGAGGCCGAGGCAGAGGAGGACCTGGCAGAGGTCGAGGACAGTTGATCTACTACAATTGCGGAGGGCCAGAACATTATGCTCGCAATTTCACTAACCCAACACATCTGTCGTGCAAGTATTGCACTATGTTTGATCATGAAATGGAAGATTGTCCTATGCTAATGGCTAGGATATGTGACAAGGGGGCGCTACCACCTCTTCCAACTCAAAACCTATAGATGATGATGTCTGAGCTACGCGACGATGATCCAAATGTGAATATAGTGCACTGGAGTGGAATCAAAATAGGAGATGACAAGGGGAAATAGCTAGAAGACAGTATATGGGTTTGCAAAGCTCCAGCAAAGGAAGCTGAGTTTGATTTGGAGCATGCACATGAAACCTTCATGGAAGAAAAGAAGAGCTTTGCTGAGGCCTCCACCTCAGGAAGCAAGGATAGGCTTGATTAGGAGATGGACCCTTCTATTCTTACAACTTTCCTGGAGATCTGTATGAAGTTACTGCCCGATAGTAAGGTTGTGAAGGGGTTACAAGAGCTCATCAATAGATGTGCAGGAACTGCTCTGAGTGAGCCACCCGTAGTGCGAAAGATAGGTAAGCATAAAACCAGGACGGGACAAGAGATGAGATTGACCGCGCAGATAGGAGAGTATGAGATGGATCAGGTTATCTTGGACTTGGGATGAGACGTGAACGTCCTACCTAAACAAACTTGGGAACAGATGGGGAGACCCATGTTACAATGGTCTCTGATTCAGCTAAGGATGGATAATCAATAGAAGATCATCCCCATGGGGTGGCTACAGGGGGTGACTATGGATATTGAAGGTGCGAGCACTTTGGCTGACATTGAAGTGATAGAGATAGTGGATGATAGCAACCCCTATCTTGCGCTCCTTGGAATTGATTGGGTTACTGATATGAACGGGGTAATCAACTTAAAGAAGCAAAAGATGATATTTGAGAAGAAATTGCTACGTGTAATTGTACCCCTAGATCATACTGAAGGTTCACATTATACTGAACCAGTCTGCAATTATGAGATTAATGATGATCTTGACTGTATCTATAAGATAATAGCACTGAGACCAATATTGGGTGAATCCAACAGTGGATGAACGAATTACATGGGATCACGAGAGTTCATGCACCTCGGACTCTGATGAAGAACTAGAATGCTGGCAGAATCTGTTACATGAGGTAACCACACTAACCTGTAACATGATGACCCGGTCGCTGTGCTGTGTGTCTTCGGAGATAAGGAACCTCCCTACTTATGATGGCCTGAATGATGTAAATATTTTTCTGGATTCATTTGAGAGGGAGGTACCAGAAAAGCAATGCTTTCAGGTGTTGGACTAGGCATTGAGCGCTACACCCACAAGGTGGTAGGGTACACACAAGGGAAGCTTTGATGATTGGTGCGAATGTAGGAGAATGATGAGAATGACAGACAAGTATGATGGGCAAGATGATCCACATGCGCACTTGGCCAAATGGCCCCAGGCTTATGGAGAAAAGCCCCAACTTGAATGGGTGCACTTGTTCTGTCACGCACCAGATATTGTCCCTATGAACTAGTATGTAGAAATAGAGCTCCACCATGGCACAGGGGAATGGGATATTCTACATGAAGGATTCATGATGATATTTAGTTTTGAAGATGGGTTTGACAGTATTGATGAGGTGCTACAAGAGGTTAAAGCAGCAATGTTTAGGATACCACAAGATCCTTTAGACCTGATTTAGCCTAAATGGGATACTTAGCTAAGTCATGCACTAGAGTGTTATAATGTAATTGTTGAAGAAGATGAAGAGGATTCGCGAAATATTAAGATCCTTGAAATAGAAGGTCACTGCGAGGTTGAAGGACCATAGGTTGAGAATCTAGATATAACAGCACTGCTGAAAACGAAAGAAGTAAACATTGGTATGGAGGTAGAGCCCAAATTCGTGAAGATTGGAGATTACTGGAATGATGCGATGGTGGATAAGGTCGTTGAATTTCTCCGTGAACACCAAGATTTATTCCCTACCAAGTTTATGGATTTGAAGGGGATAATCGGGGACTTAGGTATGATGAAGATCATGTTGAAACCCGACGCGAAGCCGGTTAAGTAGAGACCTTACCATCTCAATCCGAATTATAAGAAGAAGGTCCTCTTAGAGCTAGACAAGATGCTCGTAGTATCATTGAACCTGTGGAAGAATCTAACTGGGTAAGCTCAATGGTGGTATAGGAGAAGAAGCATAAGGATGAAATAAGGATATGCATGGATCTCAGAAAGCTGAATGACGCTTGTGTACATGATCCTTTCCTGACTCCATTCACTGATGAAGTGTTGGATAATGTAGGTGGCCAGGAAGCATATTCCTTCACTGATGGGTTCTCTGCGTACCACCAGATCAAAATCATGCCGGAGGATCGGAGCAAAACGACCTTCGTGACTAAGTGGGGTTGTTTTCAGTACACTGTAATGCCGTTTAGATTGAAGAATGCACCTGCGATCTTCTCGTGTGTAGTTGTTGCTTCATTTAAAGAGTTTATTCATCATTTCCTAGAAGTAAAATTTGATGACTGGACTGTTTTTGGGATGGTAAAACGCCATGTAGCAAGCCTGCACCTGATGCTGCATACTTCTCGAAGATACCAGATCACGCTCAATGATGAGCCTCATAAATGGGTAATTATATGGGCTCATTTTACCTCCTAAATTAGTCCAATCAACCATTCTCTTAGCTTATTGTATGATTTTCTGATTATATTTATGCTTATAGGGTGATTTGAGTTAGTTATTATGCCATGTTGTCTAACATGTATTTGATGCAGATTATTGATGGATTTCAAGGTCAAAGTCAAGGATCTAGTGGTCAAACTACAGCAATAACTCAAAGTAGACAAAGGAGAGGACTTATAGGAGGGAATCCCCCTCATTTATTTCTCCTCACTTTGAATTCCCCTTCATTCATCTCGAAGTACAAGCAGCCGAATCATGCACTAGAAGGTAGCCTAGAAAGTGGAAGATGATTCATAGTTATCTTGAGTTTTGGGAGCCAAGTCTCCCTGATTTTAAGGAAACTATTGGTAGCTTCAGATGTATAAGTAGAGAGGCCTAGGGCCTCACTAAGGTCGACTTTTTTCTTGTGTAAACTCTGCTCAAATTTTGAGCTTACTATTTTATGACAGTTTTATGTAATCTTGCTATTTTTTGATAATGAAGATGGAATCCTTTTTGAGCTAGCACTGAGTTACCTCAGAGAGCTGAAGCTCTTGGTTTAGGGCCCAATCCAAGCAACCAAGCTTCTCTTTACTTCTATTTTTATGCTTTACTTCAGTTTGTAGATTAGTTTGCTGTTAGATGCATTTCTCTTATGGTTAAGAATAGGTTGTTTTTGATGATTTAGTAGATTGCTTTTGTTTGTGCTTTCTGTAGTAGGTTAAGCAGTGATCAGAGAATTTTCAAAAGGCTAGAAATAGTACCTTGGCCTCTCTTCCTCCCTCTGGGACCATGATTTGGGGCAAATACTCTCTTTCTGCCCCAAAAACACAGATTTTCCTCATTCCTAGGACTTCTAGTGTTTGCAGCTCTCTAGTAGGTTGATAGTCCAGTTTTTCTTTGCTTTAGATCTTCTTTATCATGTTCACTTCTTGATTTGCAATAGTCCTTTTGCATGCTTTCCTTTCTTACAACATTTCCCAGCATTTCCTTCTATACATCATGGTTTAGGCCATTTTAATGCAAAACTCTGTTTTTCCTATTATGCATTCATTTCATTGGTTGCTTGATTTTCTTGGTTGAATGTCAGTTTCTATGCAGCAAATCTCTTCCAGAAATAGGCTAGCTTACCAAAAATCACACCCCCCATCTGATCCATGCCGTATAGGTCTCCCAAACCTCACCTCAATTCTGCCCTAGTTTCCTTCATTTTTCATAGAACTTCTTCCTCTCTCCTTGAGAAAGCCCAATCATCTTTTTCTCTCTTGGTGATTCATGGTAGACCTTAGATGCCCTAACACCTCATTCCAACCTTCATCCACCTTTTCCACCCACTCTCACACCCTTAAAACAATGAAAATTTCTCTTGGCCTCCCCCTGTAGGCCTCCTGTAGTTTCCTTGTTTTCCTCCTGTAGTTTTCCTGTGCCCTCTTGTAGTTTTCCCTGTAGGCTTTATTTTGAAGGCCGAGTGTGGGAAACGCCTCTAGAAGGCCACCTAAGACCTCCTAGGACCCATCCACACCATCCTACATCCTCCTAAGCTCCAAAACCACCCTCTAACACCACCTATTCACTGCCACAGTCACACACAATAAATTAGATGTATGTTAAATCACATAAAACACATAAAAATCCAAAAATATGTTTTTTGCTTATTTACTTCCAAAAATAGCATGCTTAGATGTTTTTTAATTCCTTGAGTAGGTAATGGCATTTCATTCATGGTTTCCATAGTGTTTTTGGCAAAATTAGAATTAGCTTGTTAATTAGGGTTTACTAGGTTTTGCTTTATATTCCAGTCTTTCTCCTTTCTGCAGTTAGAATAACATTTGTAGAGTAATCTTTCTTTCCTTTCATCACACATAGAGCTTCTTTTGAAATCTCTAGAAGTTGGCTTGAGCTCCTAGTGATCTCGCATCAGCTGACCAAGTGATAACCTACAGTTAGAACTAGTACTTGTGCATATAGCACTGACGCTTCAAGTTTGTTACGAACTACCGAGTTGATAAAAGTAAAGTTGGCAGCCCAGGAGTTGCAGCATTCTTGCTGCAATACTGGTGCTCACCACTTTTTGGTGCCATTGCTGGGGAAGCATCAGAGTATTCTGTGCTTTCTTCTATTTCCTATTGCAACATTCTGTTAATAGTTTATTTCGGCAAAAGTAGACTACTCATTTCTTTTCTTTCAGTTCTGCATTTCCTTGCTTTCCTTTTCAATTTTGCAAATTTCCATTCAGCAAGTTCATTTCAGCTACTCATAATTTGTTTTTTTGAATCACAATTTCAGTTTCTGTAGGTACTTTCAGTGTGGGGAAAAAGAAACAAAAATCCAACCAAAAATATTTCCTTTCATGCCTCGTAGGAATAGAGATAACTTAGGGAAATTTTTTCCCAACACCCCCACTGCTTCACACAACCAACCTTCTCTCTTCTTCGGTGGCTTCAATCAAGAAGAACCCTTAGGTGAACATCCAAACATATTTGAAGAACCTATAGGGGAAGAAGAAGAAGAAGGAAACGTTCCTCCGGAGCCAATGGTCGGAAAAAAAAATGCTAAGGGAAATGGAGAGAGAATAGAGGGTACCTTCCCCATTCGGGATACCAATTGGGACACCAAAATGAAGAATATAAGTCCTTCTTCCCTACTTCACTTCGATGGTTTGACTACAGAAGATACTGACACCTTCTTTTTCAAGTTTTCTATCATTTGTCAAACTTATGACTATCCAGAAGACGAGCAAAAGTTGAAACTGTTCCCTTCTACTCTCAAGGACGCAACACTGTGCTAGTTCATGGGATTACCTAGAAATAGCATAACAACTTGGGCTTAGATGCAGCAGGCCTTTAACAACAAGTATCGAGACTATTATAGGTCAAAAGATACTAAATAATAAATCTTCTGAATGACCATAAGAAGTGATGAGTCCTTGGAAGACTATGAAGAGAGGTTCCAGCTCAGTTACAAAAGGGCCAAGTGTACACTTGACCCTGAGTCTCTAAAGTTGGTCCTGCTCAAGGGAATTCGGGAAGACCTTTTAAACACCCTCCATCTACTAGCCGGGGGAGACATCTACCAACTATCCTATGAGGACATAAAGACTATTTTTAGAAACCATTCTAGAGTAGCCAGAAAGAAAGGTAGGGGGAGTCAACCCATAGCCAGTACCTCTTCTTCCAACTCATCCATTAAAGGTGAAATTGGAAACATGCTGGAAGAATTCAAGAGTGAGATGCTGCAGATTCTTTCCATGCAAATGGATACCTTACATATCAAAAGAAAACAAGAGGAAGCAGAGAGGGCCTTGGCCATTTTTTTCCCTAGATGCACTAAGAGGCATCCTAGGAATGAATGCCCATTGAACTAGATAGAGGTTTGTGTAGTCTGTGAAGAAGATCATTCTACAGATAAGTGCCCTTCCTTTCCCAGACTTAAAGCTATATACCAAGGGGCTGAAGGAGTCACTGAACATATCTATTACATAAACCAAAGGAGGCGCATGGACCTAGACCATACCAGCAGGGGATGCAAGGGACATCTTAGGAATACTACAACCCCAACCAAGTCACCTCCATGCCTTCTTGGGGCCCCCTACTCATCCTTCCTGGTCCACACCTCCTCCTTGGTCCTTCACATCTTAATATCATGCCCAACCAGCCACCCATTCATTTCAATCCTATGCTTAGCCACAACCTCAGTGGAATGCATCTCATCAGGGGTGGAGGCCCCAATAAAAATCTCTTCCCGCTCTTCTGCCTCCACCACCTACCCAACCACACCATTACCTTTTTCTCCACCAAGGCAACCCCAAATTCCTGCCAGCCAAATCCAAACCAGAAAAACAGATAGGCACAGCAAGTGTATAGTGGGGAACCATCATGCCCAACTTATGTTGTGGAGATTCAAGAAATTAACTTGTGATCCGGGAAAGTTCTCCTAGATAGCTAGCCCCCACCCAGGGAGGTTGAGGAAGATAAAGAGGAAATTGAACCTAAAGAAAATCCACCCTTTCCTGAGAGACTATCCATGACAATCCAGCCTACCCCAGAAGAGACTGAACTCCTGGGAGAATTGAAACATTTATGTGTGAAGAAACCACTTCTCCAAGCCATAAAAGATGTGCCTATCTACAATAGTTTGATAAAAGAGAAGTGCTTTAGGAATCCAAGAAGGCACACGAGAGATGCCCCAACCATCAATGTCATAGGACAACTGTCCGACCTGATGTTGGGGTAGATAATCTATCCAAAATATCTGGACCCTGGAAGCCTAGTAGTTGATGTCAACATCAATGGCACAATGGTCCCACATACCTTGATTGATCTGGGAGCTACCATTAATGTGATGAAAAAGGACACAATGCTCAAACTTAACCTCCAAGGCTCCTTAAGGAAGGCCATGACAGTGCTACAACTAGCAGACCGCTCCACAGTGACCCCTAAGGGGATTGTGGAAGATGTGATGGTCTCCATTGATTCGTGGGAGTACCATGCTGATTTCTTAGTTCTCCAACCAAAGGAAAAGTTCACTGGGTATCCTCTCATTCTGTGAAGACCCTGGTTGGCTAGAGCTGATGCCTACATCAACTGCCGAGCTGGGAACATGACCATAAATAATGGGAACATGTCCAAGCAGTTAATCTTATATCCTCCTGCCCAACCCTTGCTAGAACATGATCTACCTCTCTGGTTGGAGGAGGAGGATGAGGATGAAGTTTATTTTGCACCACTTTGTACATTAAAAATCACCATGGGGGGAAAACAAAGAGATGAGGATGATATGATTGAAAATTTGATTCAGAATCCACCTCTTAGTGTATCACCATTAGAAGACATAGTAAGAGAAACCCAAAACAACCCCTCAACTGATCTCTGTGTGGCCAACCCTATTTCTCTTTGTGTTGAAAATATAGAGTTCGACCCAGAAAGAACATTGAAAATCAATCCATCCCTATCTACTTCCCAAGAGAAAGAGTTATGCAGCATACTGAGAAAACATCTTGATGCCTTCGCCTGGAGTTATAAGGAGATGAAGGGAGTGCACCCTTCAGTATGTACTCATCATATATACATCAAGGAAGATTGCAAGCCCATCAGGAAGCCTCAAAGGAGGATGAACCCAGCACTTACAGATATTGTTAAGGAAGAAATGCAGAAATTGCTTGATGTAGGATTCATCTATCCCATCTCTGATAGTGAATGGGTCTCCTTTGGTGTTAGGGCCAAAGAAAAATGGTAAGTGGAGAATCCGTGTCGACTATCGGGAATTTAACAAAGCCACTAAAAATGACCACTTTCCTTTACCTTTCATAGATCAAGTGTTAGATGTTCTGGCAGGGAAAAAGTGTTTCTCCTTCCTAGATGGTTTTAGCGGGTATAATCATATTCAAATCAGCCCAGAAGACCAATATAAGACCACTTTCACTTGTCCTTGGGGTACCTTTGCATACTGGGTCCTTCCTTTTGGTTTTTGTAATGCTCTAGCCACTTTTCAAAGAGCAATATTGAGTATATTTTCTGAATTGGTTCATGATGCAATAGAGATATAAATGGATTATTTTACTCCTTATGGATCTGACTTTCAGGAAGCTTTATCTAACCTAGGAAAAGTTCTAGATATGTGTATTGAGATGAACCTATCCCTCAGTCTAGAAAATGTGAATTTTTGATGATTGAAGGGACCGTGCTAGGTCATGCAATATCTCAACAAGGACTGCAGGTGGACCCCAACAAAATTGCCATCATCCAAAGGGTCCCACCTCCTCAAAAGGTGAGAGATGTCAGAAGCTTCCTAGGCTTAGCTGGATATTACAGGAGATTCATTAAAGACTTCAACAAGTTAGCCTCTCCTTTATTTGGCCTCCTAGGCAAAGATGTTGAGTTCATATGATCGGAAAAATGTCAGGAAGCCCTAGATACCTTGAAGAGAAAGCTAGTGAATGCCCCAATTCTCAGAGGCCCAAATTGGGCCCTACCCTTTCACATTCACATAGATGCCTCGAACAAAGTAATAGGAACAACCTTAGGAAAAATTGCTGAAAAGTTACCTTATGCCATATACTTTATAAGCAAAAACTTGTCAAAGTCAGAGTTAAACTATACAGTGACCAAGAAGGAACTCCTAGCGGTCGTGCATTCCTTAAACAAATTCAGACATTATATCAAAGGCTATCAAACCTTTGTGCACACTGATCATGCTGTAATTAGATATTTAATGAACAAACCATATGTAAATGATCACATTATTAGATGGTTGCTTTTACTGCAGCAGTTTTATCTGACCATTATTGATAAGCGTGGTAAAGAGAATGTTGTTGCTGACTTTTTGTCTAGAGTAAATTTTCCTGCAAGTGAAGAAGGAATGGTGGATGACCAAATGCCAAATGAACACCTATTTTCTATATCAGTACTCTCTCCATGGTTTGTTGATATAGAAAACTACTTGGTTTCAACACAGTTCCCACCACACCTATCCTCAAAAGATAAGAGAAAGATAGTAAGGAAAAGTGCCCCTTTCACCTGGATTGGAGGCAATCTCTTCAAACTTGGCCTAGATTAGATCTTGATAAAATGTGTCAAGGACGAGGAAGTCTTTGAAATCCTCTTGACCTGTCATGACGGGCCTTGTGGAGGTCATTTTGTAGCAAAAAGAACCATCTTTAAGATATTGCAAGCAGGCTACTACTGGCCCACTCTTCATCAGGATGTGAGGAGATACACGAGCCAGTGTGATCGGTGTCAGAGGATGGGGAAACCCACTCCAAAGGATGAAACTCCCATGCAACCTCAAGTGACCTTTGAGCCATTTGAGAAGTGGGGCATGGACTTTGTGGGGCCTATCAACCCCCCTTTAAAGCAGAAGCAGTACATCATTGTGTGCACTGACTACCTAAAAAAGTGGGCGGAGACAAAAGCAATCAAAGTAGCCACAGAGGAAAAAGTAGTTGCGTTTTTTAGGGAAAACATATTCTACAAGTTCGAGTATCCGAGAGAGTTGGTCATAGACCAAGGTAGTCAGTTCACTTCCAACCTGATTGAAGACCTGCTCACACATCATAAGATCAAGCATAGGACTTCCACCCCTTACCATCCACAAGCCAATGAGCAAGTGGAGGTCACTTATAGAGCATTGGTAGGGATCCTAACCAAGGTAGTGAGCAACAGTAGAAAAGACTGGGTGGACAAATTAGTTGAGGCCACTTGGGCCTACAACACAACATGGAAGACCACCACTGGGTTCACACCCTATGAACTGATCTACGGGAAGAAGGCTTTGTTGTCAATAAAGTTTGAATTCAATACCCTAAGGATGGCAGCTCAGCTAGACCTAGACCTCAACCATGCACAGAAGGAGAGATTACTTCAGCTCAATGGATTGGATGAATACAGATTGCAAGCCCTTCTCCATACAGAGGTAGTTCAGCTTCAGAGAAAGATATGGCATGATAGAAATATCAGGGAGAAGCAATTCCAAGAGGGAGATTGGGCACTACTCTATGATTCAAGATAAAAAGATTTCAAAGGCAAGCTGAGGACAAGATGGATGGGACCCTACACTATGGAGAAATGCAATGACAATGGTTCAGTTCTGATCAAAACCATTGATGATGAAGCCATCCCCATGCTTGTCAATGGACATCAGTTGAAAGTCTACAAGAAATCCCTCTCCAAGTGAGAGTTTATTGAATATTTGAATAAAATAGTGATGGTACTGGAGCATGTCTTACTTCCACTTCACCCACTCACTGAAGAAAAAAGAGAAAAAAATAATGACTCAAGTGAAAACCTTCATGAGGCGCTTGAGTCCCATCATTGGGTTGAAAACCTCTTCTGAGGCGGCCCAGTGATGTCAAAAAAAAGGGGAAAAGAATAAGATCCTTGGGTGAAAACCTCCCTTGGAGGTGCCTAGGGCAGGAAATTTAGGTGAAAACCTCTTTGAGGCGCCCTAGTTGTTTTCAAAAAAAAAAAAATGAGTTTTATTGCATTGCAAGAGGACTATAGGGAGCAGGAGAAGGTGCCAAGGGGACCCTGACATTCATACCAGCATCCATATCATCTTCTCCACACCTTCCTCCATCATTTTTGGCATCTCTTTCACCCCATTGTACCTCTTCTTCCAAAATTGTGTTTTCTACAGGAGGCTCTGCTTTTTCTACAAGAAGCTCCTATAGGAATTCCTGTAGCAATTGATCCCATAGAAGTCCAGTAGCAGCAGCAAGGGACAAAAAATCTGAAGGTTGAAAAGACACATGCAGCTTAGCTCCAGCAAAAGAAAAACCTGCAAAAACACACAACAACACATCAACAAGCAAAGACAACATGCATGAAGGAAAATGAAGGCATGCAGGAGAGAAAGCCACAACACCTCACAGTCGCTGGTAGCAAATACACTTGGATTACAAGTAAGTAGCTAAGTCACTCCTCTATCTACATTTTTGTAATTAGGAATCATACAAATGCAGTGAGATGGTTGAAATCGAAAAAGGAAAAGGTGGCCAGTTAACTTGGCCACCTTCATTTAGTTGACTCCACTTAATTGAGATATCACCTACACGTGCGCATAGTCAACTCAAGCAAAATATGCGAAGGACAAGTAGTGGGAGGAAGAGTTAACTCCGATTCAGTAATGAGGGGATGATTATGAGGGGGGTCATGCTGAATAGCAGGTGGGGACCAACGGTCCTAATTCGGGCAACGTACACCTTGCCAACTCAACACTCATAACCAAAAACAACCATAAAAGGTAATGAGCACTCCTCCCCGCGCATTCTCACCACCTTTTCTTCAGTTTCTCCTCATAACTCAGCCACATAGCAGTCTTCTTATGCCCCCAAAGCCTCATATCCACCATCCTCCATTGATTTCCTCCATATTTTTGCTCCCAACATTTTCTACAGGAGCACCTACAGGAAATCTACATGAGGGACAATGGGCTTCTACAGGAGGGGCAGTGAGTCATTTTGAAGGGAGGAAATGTAATTTTTGGAATGAATTTTAGTCTGAAGAGGTAGGGTTTATGAATTCCCTCTGTTTAATATCAAAATGTGGAAGAGTTGGTCTCAAATTGAAGATAAAATGAGTCTTTAAGAGGGTAGAAATACATTAAAAAAAATCTGTTTTTTTTTTTTTTTTAACACAGTCCCCTCTGTTTTTCGATTTCACTCAAAATTCTTTGTCTCCACCTCCATATCTAGTTTTTCAAAATAAGTACAAGAAGTATGATAGGGGGCTTATGATAAAGGAGCCCACTAACTCCACTAGACTCCATGCACATGCTCAAGTGGTGGAAATATTTACAAGGGCAAACTGGATGAATTTCTTTGAGAAGTTTGGGTTTGATGATGAAATTTCGCATGAATTTTCTCTTTCTCTGGTCCCTCACACAAGAACTCATGCTACTGTAACCATTAGAGGCCTCTCCATTGAAATAACCCCTGAATTCATCAGTAGGGTCACTACCCTTCCTCTTGGGCTGCCTTGGAGTAAAGATGAGAAACCAATTGGCTAGGCTGCTAAGAGGAAATTTTTCCAAGATAATGAAACCCTTGTTGAAGACAAATATGGAACTAGGATGGCTAGTGTACCATATTCGTGGGATGAGGTTAGCTACCAAGTGATCAAATACATTTCTTGTGAGGGGAGGCACAACATTGTTTATCGATATCATTTCAGAATCCTCCAAGAATTGAGATATGTCATGGATACCCCAGCACACCAAAAGCTCAGTATCCCTTACTTTCTTCTTCAGTCCTTCATTGACTCCAGCAGCAAAGTACAAGAAGGAAATTCACAGCAGCTAGCTCACCATGGCCTAATCAAGATCTTAGTAGAAGAAGCCCTCCATATCCTTACAATCCCTATAGCATGGGAAGTTTTCAGAGATATGATAGCTGAGGATGACACCAAGGCATTAACCTATGATGTCAGTCCTGCTGTCAGTGAGGAGGGAGAACAGCAAGGAGGAGAAGATGAAGCCAGTGGTGACATAGCAGAGCAAGAGAGGAAGGATGAAAGAAAAGAGAGGAGGGGAGAGTTGAAGGAGGAAAAAGAAATAGAAGAGGGAGAAAAGGCAGCAAAGAGGGAAGAACAAAGAGAAGAGTCCCCTGAAACTTTGGAAAGAGAAGCAGCAGCTACCCTCACTACCCTTGGTACACCAGTCAAGTAGAAGTAGAAGAGGAAAAGAAAAACCTCCATGTATTTCAGGGCAAGGAAGAGTACTAGAATTAAAACAAGCAAACCTCGACCCTCATCAAAGACTCCCATAAACATTGAAGATTCACCATCTTCCAAGGTGAAAGAATCTCCTTCCAAGACACCCATAACCTATGAAAGGAGGACTACAAGATATTCTACATGGAAGGGAAAGGAAATTCTACAGGACCCCAAACCAGACCTACGTGAGGCTAAAATAGTCCTACATGAAACACTATCCAAACTACAGGAGACACAAAAACTGGAGGAAAAGATAGGAGGACAGCTAAAGGTGAAAGAGGAAGCACAAGAGCTACAAGAACCTAATGCCCAGCCTAATCTGGACTCCTATTATAGACTACTTGAGGGAGGCAAGATAATCCCACAGAAATTTGCAATTCCATTGTTTTTCGAATTGGAAAAAGAGAGAGTGAGAATGCATAGGTGGATGTAGATAGCCAAGTCCAAAGGAGTTTAGGATATTGGCCACATGGAAGACAAACTCAGGGAAATGGGCAGGGAATTGAGTCCTCTCAGAGATAGAGAAGCCATTACAAGAAGCCACATTGAGAATGAGAATGAATTACTAAGGAGGTAGCTGCAGGAGAAAGAGACTCATTTGGCATACATGGCTAGCTTATCCATAGAAGCGTTACAATGCAGAACACCAGCCAAATCATATGGCCTCTATCTGAAGGATCAATGGCTTCAGTTCCAAATAAAAACTTTGGCACAACGAAGCATAATGCCTTTCCAAGACTACAAGTAGTTCATGGATTTGTGTGACCAAAGCACCTCTGAGGACAAAGCAAAGATGGCAGAGTTCTATCTACACAACATGGCCCTCACAAACCTGAATGTGTGGGACCCCAATGTGAACCTGGGGGATCTGCAATTAATGGCCATGGCATCATGGATGAACCATGAAGAATTGAGGGCAATAGAAATGAAAATATTGTTAATAAAAGAGTAGAATGAACCATTAATGATAAGAGTTGAGCCATTAGATCCTATGGCACTCATCAGCACACACAAATTGCTTGCCAATGACCCTCATATTGCCCCTAAATATCTAGCCAATCAGGAACAAACCATTGCACACTTTGAAGATATGCTTAGGCTACGTGGGGATGACTGTGTGCATGCATGCATGAGAAGATGGAACACCCTACCCTACAGCTTGCAGATCAGAGAATACCATTCCCCCATGATGCTAAAGGAGGCATTGAAAAGAGTGCCAATGTACAAACGCTCCATGCAAAGGCTGAAGGTCAACTGGATTGGCCTCAAACTGAGTCCTCCACTCATATTAGGCATGCTAGAAGGCAGAAGAGAAGGAGAAGAGCAGGAGTAGTGGAAGTACATAGACAGAAAGGTGAGATTTTATGGAGAACATCAGCAAACCACATCAGAAGCCTCGAATGCTAGGGAGGCCACTAGGGCCATGAAAGACCAAGAGATTGACTAGGTTGCTCAGAGGATGAGCAACACTTTCAATAGGGGTGATTATGAGCCTCATAAATGGGTAATTATATGGGCTCATTTTACCTCCTAACCTAGTCAAATCAACCATTCTCTTAACTTATTGTCTGATTTTCTGATTATATTTATGCTTATAGGGTGAGTTGAGTTAGTTATTATGCCATGTGGTCTAACATGTATTTAATGCAGATTATTGATAGATTTCGAGGTCAAAGTCAAGGATCTAGTGGTCAAACTGTAGAAATAACTCGAAGTAGATAGAGGAGAGGACTTATTGGAGGGAATCCCCATCATTTGTTTCTCCTCACCTCAAATTCCCCTTCATTTAGCTCAGAGTACAAGCAACCGAATCATGCACTAGAAGGCAGCCGAGCAAGTGGAAGATGATTGATAGTTATCTCGAGTTTTGGGAGCCAAGCCTCCCTGATTTTAAGGAAGTTATTGGTAGCTTCAGATTAATTAGAGAGGCCTAAGACCTCACTAGGGTAGACTTTTTTCTTGTGTAAACTCTGCTCAAATTTCGAGCTTACTATTTTATGACAATTTTATGTAATATTTCTATTTTTTGATAACGAAGATGAAATCCTTTTTGAGCTAGCACAGAGTTACCTCAGAGGGCTGAAGCTCTTGGGTTAGGGCCCAATCCAAGTATCCAAGCTTCTCTTTACTTGTATTTGTATGCTTTACTTCAGTTTGTAGATTAGTTTGTTGTTAGATGTATTTCTCTTATGGTTAAGAATAGGTTGCTTTTGATGATTTAGTAGCTTGCTTCCATTTGTGCTTTCTGTAGTAGGTTAAGCAGTGATCAGAGAAGATTAAAAATGCTAGAAATAGTGCCTTGGCCTCTCTTCCTCCCTCTAGGACCATGATTTGAGGCAAAGACTCTCTTGCTGCCCCAAAAACACAGATTTTCCTCATTCCTAGGACTTCTAGTGTTTACAACTCTCTAGTAGGTTGATAGTCCAGTTTTGCATTGCTTTAGATATTCTTTATCATTTTCACTTCCTAATTTGCAATAGTCCTTTTGCATGCTTTCCTTTCTTATAGCATTTCCCAGCATTTCCTTCTAGACGTCATAGTTTAGGCCATTTTAATGTAAAACTCTGTTTTTCCTAGGATGCACTCATTTCATTGGTTGCTTGATTTTCTTGGTTCACTGTCAGTTTCTATGCAGTAGGTCTCTTCCAAAAATAGGCCAACTTATGAGCAATCACAACTCAACTCAATTCTGCCCTAGTTTCCTTCATTTTTCATAGAACTTCTTCCTCTCTCCTTGAGCAAACCCAATCATATTTCTCTCCCCTGGTGATTCATGGTAGACCTTAGGTGCCTTAACACCTCATTCAAACCTTCGTCCACCTTTCCCACCCACTCTCACACCCTCAAAACAACGAAAATTTCTCTCGGCCTCCTCATGTAGGCCTCCTGTAGTTTCCTTGTTTTCCTCCTGTAGTTTTCCTGTGTCCTCCTGTAGTTTTTCTTGTAGGCTTTATTTTGAAGGCCGAGTGTGGGAAAAGCCTCTAGAAGGCCACCTAAGGCCTCCTAGGACCCATCCACCCATCCTACATCCTCCCAAGCTCCAAAACCTCCCTCTAACGCCACCTGTTCGCTGCCAGACTCGCACACAATAAATTAGATGCATGTTAAATTCACATAAAACACATAAAAATCCAAAAATATGTTTTTTGCTTATTTACTTCCAGAAATAGCATGGTTAGATGTTGTTTACTTCCTTGATTAGGTAATGGAATTTCTTTCATGGTTTCCATAGTGTTTTTGGCAAAAGTAGAATTAGCTTGTTAATTAGGGTTTACTAGGTTTTGCTTTACATTCTAGTCTTTCTCCTTTCTGCAATTAGAATAACATCTGTAGAGTAATCTTTTTATCCTTTCATCACACATAGAGCTTCTTCTGAAATCTACAGAAGTTGGCTTGAGCTCCTAGTGATCTCGCACCGACTGACCAAGTGACAACCTGCAGTGAGGACTAGTACTTGTGCATATAGCACTGACGCTTCCAAGTTTGTTATGAACTACTGGGTTAATAAAAGTAAAGTTGGCAGCCCAAGAGTTGTAGAATTCTTGCTGCAATACTGGAGCCCACCATTCAACCTAAAGAAATGTCTGTTTTGTGTTCCCTTTGGGACCCTACTGAGTCATGTGTTTTGTAAACAGGGATTGATGGTAGATCCCATGAAGATCGCAGTGATACTAAACTTGGAAGCGTTGAGGAGTGTGAAACAGCTGCGTGCTACCCTGGGACATACAGGATATTACAGAAAGTTTATCAAAGGCTATGCCCAGATCACCACGCCTATGGAGAAATTGTTGAAGAAGGATGTCATGTTCTGCTAGAACAAATATTGTAAGAAGAACGTGGATGTATTGAAAGAAAAGATGGTCACTGTGCTGATCCTAGTCTTCCCGGACTAGAAGAAGGAGTTTCATGTACATGTCGACTCATCATGTATAGCGCTGGGAGCAGTAGTGACACAAGCTAGTGGAGAAGAGCTAGACCACCCTGTCACGTTTGGAGGTAGAAGGTTATCCAAGGCGGAGAAGAACTATTCCAATACCGAGCGAGAAGAGTTAGATATGGTATATGCGCTCCATAAGTTTAGGCACTACTTGCTGGGAGGCCATTTTAAGATGTACACAGACCATTCCACATTGAAGTACCTAGTCAATAAGCCTATGTTGGGGGGGGGGAATCTGGAGATGGTTGTTATTGTTCCTGCAGTATGATTTTGAAGCTATTGTGAAGCCCGGATGACTGAACGCGGGACTGGACCATCTTTCGCGCATCAAAATAAGGGAAGATCCCACTAATTTGGAGGAAGGATTGCCTAACATGCAACTATTTGCAGTGCACGTTGCGGATGGTCATTTTGAAGATATAATACACTTCCTAATGACAGGAATTGCCCTAGAAGGATACATTGTCTAGCAGAAGAAGGAACTAGTGGTGCGTGCAGCAGATTTCTCTGTCATAGTTGGGAATATATACAAAATGGGGTCTTATGAGATATTGCAACGATATGTACCTGAGTTTGAAAGAAGCAGCATCCTTGTGGATACTCTTGGGGGCGTTGCAGGAGGACATTATGCAGGGAGAGTGATTGTCTAGAAGATTCTACGTGCAGGGTCATGGTGGCCAACCCTTCATCAGGACTCAAAAGCGTATTACAAGGCATGCGATGTATGTCAAAGGACTCGAAGGCCATCATGGAGGGATGAGATGCCTTTGAATCCTCAAATGAAATTGCAACCCTTTGAGAAATGGGAAATATATTTTGTAGGACCCATTCAGCCCCAAGGAAAGATGGGAGCAAGGTACATTATCACCGCGACGAAGTATTTGACTCGTTGGGCAGAGGCACGGCTTCTAAATGATTGCTTAAGCACGATTAATGTGAAGTTCCTCTTTGAGCATGTACTAATGCGATTTGGTTTTCCAAAGGTCTTGATGAGTGATCGCGGTACGCACTTTCTAAATGAGATGATTATTGCGCTAACGGAGGAATTTCAGGTATACCACCAGAAGAGCACACCTCATCACCCAAAGGCTAATGAGATGGTGGAAGCATTCAATAAAGTGCTGGAGAACATGCTGATCAAGGTTTTCAATGCTCATCGAAGTGATTGGGACCTATGCATACCTGTATTACTATGGGCTTATCAAACGACATGCAAGAAGTTGACTGGACAAACCCCTTTTAGGTTTATCTACGGTGTTGAAGTTGTAATGCCTATGGAATATATTGTGCCTAGTCTACGCATAGCGACGCTCACAGGTATGATGGATTGCAGAGCCCTGGAGGAGAGGCGCGCACAACTAGATGAGTTTGAGGAAGAAAGATTTCTAGCCGGATTTCACCAACAGGTCCAAAAGCAACGCAAAAAGGCATGGCATGATTGACATATTAAGCTATGCACCTTTAAGGTAAACGACTTGGTTTTGTTATATGATAGTAAGTTTAATAAAGTTCCAGAGAATTTCAGGATGCACCGGTTAGGGCCTTATGTAATTAAGGAGATTACCGATGGAGGAGCAGTACAATTGGTCAAGTTGAATGGAGATCCCCTCCTAGGAAAGGTGAATGGAAGTCGATTGAAGATATACACTGGTGGTCCAGCCATGTGACTAGATGAAGGTAGCATAGCCTTAGCACTCCAGGCAGCTGAAAAGAGGCATGGGACTATAAACTACACTGCCTAAGTTGGGGAGCTGCATGATTAGAGGATTGTGTGAAGCAAGGAAGTGTCATAGGGTCTACGGCAGCGCGAAGGGAGCTGTGCTACCCAGGGAGAAATCACACAGGTCAGTTGAAAAGTGACTTTTAAAGCCACTGTTCATGATTTGACGGTTGAAATGCGGCCAAATGGAGTGAGCGGCCGGCATTTAAGACAAAATTTATGGCTCAGATCCTTGAAAATTTGTCGCCAATTCGACATTAATGAACCAAATTTTGGGGGAATGGTTAGATTTGAATTCAAAATTCCCTATAAATTACAAGTGGCTATCCAACGAAAAACACTTGGCATTTTGAGAATTGAGTTGTTGAGTTCTTAGGCACCTTTGAACTGAGAATTCTTCGAGACTTTCAAAGAGACTCCCACATTTGCAAACTTACTAGAGATGATGCGAGCAATATTAGAAAGTGTTATGTCAGCACCCGCAGAAAGTATAAATACTGAGGAAGTAGTAGAGGAGGCAGCACAGGAAATGGAAATAGAGGTAGAAGTAGCTATTCTAAAGGTCGTTAAGGTGCTTGCTAAGGTCCCTAAATCACCAAGAATGTTGAGACAAAAGCTGACCCCCACCAAAGAAACTGTGAAAGATAAGAAGGCAAAGCAGCTTTCTATACCAGTGCGTGAATCACCAAGGAGAAACCCACAAAAACCCACCGCACAGGAGAAAG
The DNA here is from genome assembly GCA_031772625.1 of Pinus tabuliformis. NCBI lineage: Eukaryota > Viridiplantae > Streptophyta > Pinopsida > Pinales > Pinaceae > Pinus > Pinus tabuliformis. The sequence continues at coordinate 1,202,915,778 of CM062818.1, forward strand.
GAAAGGCCATAAATTTGGAACCAGAGGAGGAAGACATTGAAGACATCTTGATGGACGATGAGGATGTGGGAGTTGAAGTAGAGGAAGTTGAAACCCAGGGCGCAGACCCTATTACTCAGTTGCCAGAGTATGTCCCTTCGCACAATCCTAATTACAAGGTGCCGAAGGACATTCATGAGAGTAAGACTCCCCTGCAATCTGCTCTGTTGCCCGACGACATTGTTTTCGATGGTCTGTGCTTGGATCGAGTGCCGCTGCTGAAACCTGAAGACTGGGACTTGGAAAACCATGAGAAGTTCCCACACATGGAAACCAAGCAATTGATGCACCGTATCATTGATACAAAATCGGAAATGACTGCATTGGAGTTGCGAAGGTGGCTCAACGAGTAGAAAAGGTATGGTTTCTCAACCTACTACAACTGCACCCCGGTAAGAGTTTTGGTCATCAAGTAGCTACTGTGCTTGGTGCATGATGGGTGTCTGTGGCTGGAGGAGTCGATACCCATCACAAATAGGTTGATTCATCGGATAACGTAACTGCCATATACAGGAGAGAATCTGGCCATGATCTTTGGTGAAAAAGGTGGCGAACAGGCTCTCATAGAATCAATGAAAGAAAAATTTAAACTAGTGAAGAAGCCACGCGGATACGCTATATCCAGCATCTGTGACCCCGTTGTGAAGGTAGCCACATAGATCTTAGCGGGGAAGGTGATGAGGAAGTGTCCCACTAATGAGGTGCTAATTCCTGTCATCACGCTCACAACATAGTGCACTGAAGGAATCCAGTTCAACTGGTCAGACTACCTTCGCAGAGAGTTCCTGGCGAACTTTTGTGAAGCACAAAAGCTCAAAAAGACGTTCCACTATGCATGGCTCTTGATGTCAATTTTGCTAGTAGAGTGGGAGCTGCCAGAGGACAGCCAGTTCCCTTCGGTCACTCTAGATCTCCCTGAAGCAGCAAAGTACACTTCGCTCTATGAGACCAAGGATGTGCATCAAGTCAGGGACAACAAGATCTTTTTGATCTTGATGGAAATTAACATTTGGATGGCCATGAATCGCAAGCCGTGATTGTCGCCTAGGGTGTACGCCAACCTGTAGGGTTATGCCAAGTTTAAAGAAGACTTCCATTGAGTATCCATTAGGGCATGGAAGGACCCTACGTAGAAATGGTATGACTTGCCATATCTGGCAATGGATGATGCCATTGATGCAGTGCTTGATTAATGGCTAGCAGAGTGGCGCTCTAGAATAGATTTGGTGGTGGGCAGAAGTAAGTTCACCGTGCAGAAGAAAAAGGAGGAGACCAAGCTTTAGATGACACAAATGGCTAAAAAGAGGAAGAAGGAGGATACTGATAAGGCTCAAGCGGAGCATGGGGCAGCGCAATAGACTGGGAAGTAGACAGGTGGGATAGAGCGAGGCTTTGATAAAGGTACAAGGTCACCTTCACCTCAGACCGAGGAGGAGATAGATGAACAGCACGGTGCAGACCCTCATGAGACGTCCGCTTACATCAAGCACCCAAGAGAGCTAGAGAAGGGAGGGCCCAGGAAGAAATCAAAGGCAACAAAGACCTCGCTGGACCCCATCACATTAACAAAGGGTGATTTACATGATATTGGTGACATAGTGAGGGATGTCACTACGAAGGCCCTGCAATAGTTTGAATAGAAGTATTAGATCATCTTAGGGGCCATCTAGACAGGGTTGTAGGAGTTGTAGACCTGCACGTTGCAGGTTGGCACGATGTCTACCAGTCTGGCTATCATCACTTTAGAGGCTGCTGATATGTTGCGCATGAAGACTTCCAGTGTGACAGTGCTACCAGATGGAGCACTAACCACAAAGAATGAGGTTGATAGGCCCACTGTCAGTGCCTTAAAGGGAGTCAGACTAAACCTGGCAGCTCTCCCACATGAAGGACTCCACCTTTTGTAGGATGGAGTAATTGTAGAACTGAGGCCCTGAGAGCACCACACCCTCCAGGTGATCAGTGAACAGTGGATTGATAATGAGCAGATGTCCCTATAGAGAAATGTTGCCATCGCCGTTGAGATCGAGGTGAGCAATTAGAGAAAGCACATTTTTTTGGTCGTTGAGGAGGCATGCAGAATGGTCCTAGAGTTGACCATTCCAGAGGAGGAGCCAGTCGAGGTACACATCCACAAGTTGGCCATAGGGGTGCGCAACACTCGGACTAAGATGGCACAGGTTCAGTTGGAGTTGAACCTGCAAATTATAGAGTTACAGTTGAGGTCCCATCCTTCAACTCCGCTAGAAGTAAAGGAACATCAGGCGACCACTGACACAGAAGCAGTAGCGATGGTGGACAGTGCAATAACAGAATGCATGCAGCTGTTTGAGCAATAATTTGAGGTCTTGACCAGATTGCAGGAGGACCCCAACATATAGAGGCTAGAAACGGAAGTGCGTGAGCTACAATAGCACTACGATGAGGTTAAGGGCACAGTGCAAACCCTCGCGCTGACAAAGAGACTAGCCAAGTTGTAGGAGGCCAAGCAGTTGAAGGAATAGGTGGACGCAGTGTTGTACAAGGAGGTAGTGCTCAAGGTGAGACTAAAGCCCTGGTTGGATGAGGCTTACATAGTAACCATGAATATCGAAGGCAAGCTTGCGATTGTGCAGGCAACGCAACAAAAGCTTCAGGCTGATAGTGTAGGAGCAGTGACTGAGAAGACAATGGAAGATGTGAAGCAGGAAGCAGCTCAGTGCACGGCTGAAGTTGCAGTCATATGGGTCAAGCTGGAAGGGCTTTGCACAAAGATCTCTGCGCCTACTAAGTGACTTGAGGGCGAGTCACGATGTTTGTGTTGGGGACCTGTTGGGAATGGGATGCCCCAAAGGACAATTTTGGGGCTAAAAGCCCATATTTTGGTCAAATTTTGTAAGAAACTTGTAAAGACTCTGCATTTTGTGGTTGTGGAGCATGTAGGTGTTATAAGTCATAAACGGTTGTCCGCCCTTAATTTTGTAAAGTAAATTCCGTTGTAAGAGATCTGCCCATGGTCCGCGGACCATGGGATTGTATAAAAAGAGTTAAGCTCTAAGTAGTTTTAGAGACACGGAAGAGAAGAGAGTAATAGCTCTGAAGTTATATGTCTAAGTTTTAGGTCGTACCATAGGTATAGGCTCTACAGTTGAGTGCATAGAGACCTAGGGTGGAAGTCCACAACTGAGTGTGCGGACCCCTGTAGTTGTGTGCGCAGGGTGGATAGAGTTTGTAATCACTTGGAAGATATCAATAAAGAGAAGTATTCTGCAATTTCTGTGTCTTTGTTCCGATTGATGCATCTTGTCATTTTATGTATGAATTTCCTTTATAATGCTTATATGGTGTGCGAATGTGTATAATTATGTTGGATAACTGAACGCATATAAGAATATTTGTTTACGCGGTGCTAACTATGAGTATCTAATAAGATAAGTAAGATTCTTAAGATAACTTGAAAATCTGTGTAATACACTGCCGCAGCAGCACGAAAGAGTCTAGATCGAGGGTTAGGGCTGTGTGAAGGTCAGTCGTACCCTTTTGCAGAGGTATTGAAGGAAATAATAGATGGCTCGTTTGGCAAGCGCTATAGCGAACTGACCTGTGCAAAGGCAGGAATAAAAGGAAATCACGACCATCTCAGGGTGCAGAAACTTGGTTCTAACATCCCCCCATACTGCTTCAAGTGAGACTTCAGTCCATGCTCTGCGGGCTGATGCCGAAAGGGCCAGTAGTGTAGGGATTTGTTTAGATAATTAACACTCAACCTGGGACAAGCCCCCTCAAGTCAACATTGGTCAATGCTCAAGATAGTCATTTGGATAAGAGGTTTTTTGGTAGCAACCCAATGTTGGAAGAAATATTTTGTTAATTTTTCTTCTATTGTAGCTCATTTGCATTCTTTGGCAGTTGTGTAAAGGATGTTCCAGTGGGGAGGCAAACAACAAGAGGTATTTGATGCTTTAAGAAAAAATATCAGTTCAGCCTTTATACATGTTCTTATAAACTTGAAAAATTCATTTGAGTTTTAGGTTGATGTATGTGACTATGCCATGGGCATAGTCTTTATGCAATATGCTAAGCCCATTTCATTCCATTTAGAAATTTTCAATGGTGAAATGTTTAAGTTGTAGTGACAAATTCACTTCCATTGGATGGGTTTTCTTCTACTATTCCACTCGGTCAAAAGGTATAAGAAAGGCGTAAGCGACAAGTTTGTTGATGTACTTTCTATGCCTATAATTTGTATAACTACTTTCCTCAAGCATCATGTTGTTTTACATGAAATTTATGTTCAGAAAAAACATACTTTCAAGATCTATATTCAAGCTTGAGTCAAAGGAATCAAGTAGAGGAATTTGTTTACCACTTACATCATAATCTGTTGTATCATCTTGATAAGAAGGAAGTTGCTATTGATAGTAACATGGACAAAGCCAAAGACTTCATTGAATGACTCCAAATGGTACATCAAATAGTGCAAGATGAACTTAAAAGGGGAAAAGGAAAGTACAAAGCAAGGCACAACAAGCATCATGTAGATCACAAGTTCCAAGTTAGTGATAAACGGATCAAAATTGGAAAGGTGAGGGAATTGTGCCCTCACCTGCTGGACAACTGAAAGTGATATTTTGGGGTCCAAAAGGCTTCCAGTGGGGAGGAGTGATCAAGTGCTCAAAATTATTCTCAAAAATAAAAGTTTTCATAATGGTGTGGAACCTGAATTAACACATGGTACTCATCATCATGAATTTGGCACAACTTCTTTCACGCAAAATAGATACCATATGCTCCGAGAAACGTGGTATGTTTGTTTTCCCAAACAGGCAAATTTGGTGCAGGAGATGACAGGGATGCTGACTAGGAATCCATACAACCTAGTCAGAAAAAAGAATATTCCTTGGAATATTCATGGAATATCCTTATAATATTCCTTACATGTGGTGAATCAGAAGGTGACAAGTGTCAAAACTTCATTGGTCCACGGTTAAGGAAATCGGCCCCCAATGTACTCAGGTTGCGATGTGATAATTGTAATCACACATCGCAAAAGTGCAGAGTCATGTATATATGTTACCCCTTGAATCCATCGATTGTGAATTGTGATGGATCCTAGATGCGATAAGGTTGTGGGCTCCAGTTAATAGTTTTAATGTCGGGTTCTCCTTATCGCAATCGCACATCGCCCCGCTGCATTCACAGACAATAAGACCATCGATTCTCCACCAATTATGATTTGTGATGGAATAGTCAGTGCCAATATTTTATGGCTTCCATGTGTCCTCCGAAAGGCAAGTTAAAATAATGGTTGGCAAGGCAAGTTGGAGGCAAGGCTCGATCCCGTGACCTCTCGTCTCATAGTGCCGAGGCGTACCGTTCCGCCTGCACAATGGTTCTTACCATGTAAGGTTGTGGGTTACATTTAACACTTGTTAACTGCAAGGTTTGGGGGAGACTACCAATGTAATCACCAACGACCCTCCTATATGAACACACAAACCATTATCATAAACAGTTATGGTCACTATCAACCTTAACCTGCTTAACCCTAACCACGTCATGTGACCAGTAGCACTGACATTTTTTATAACTGCTGGTGGGGTTATGGGCTAAACTAACCATCCTACAAATTTTCCTGCTGCGTGGTGAAATCTTCACCCAGTTAGCACTTCTTGGGGTGAAATTGTAGGATCATGCCAGATTTGGAGCAATTTGTGGAGCGAATAGTGGGCTAACTAGGAGAGGTCATAACTTCTTCAATTTTTGACCAAATTGGGGGCAAAAAGAGGCCGGGGTACCATTTTTGAACAGTCTAGACTGATTGGAGTAGGTTTCAGAAGCATTTAAGTATTGTAAACACATATTTTGACACTTTTCAGCATAATAGAGAGGCCCAAGCCATTGGAAGCTGGATCAAGGAGACGTAGCTCAAGAGGGGTAAACTCCTTTATCATATTCCTATTGTAATGTGTTTTTGTTGGTGTTCTATATATGCTTATGCTAATGTTTAGTCTCCTATTTATGATAGATTTCTCATAAAATTAACATAAAAACTCATCATTTCACTTGCAAAAAGTCATGAATGCTTAAGCAAAATGAAAGAATTTTGTTTCTAATCTAAGGAGGATCTTAGCACAAAAATATAATATTCTAAATCATATCAGTTTGAAAAGGATATGATCAAGTAGAAGGGATAGATTTTGATGAGACTTTTGCTCCTGTTGCTAGAAAAGAAGCAATATGAATGTTTTTTGCATATAATTGTTTCAAGAAATTCAAAATCTATCAAATGGATATCAAATATGATTTTCTAAATGCAGAGTTACAGGAGGGAGTTTACATAGAGTAGCTAGAAGGCTTTCATCTAACAAGGAAACCAGATTATGTATGAAGACTTAACAAGGCTTTGTATGATCTAAAGCAAGCCCCTAGAGCTTGGTATTCCAAGCTAGAGAGCTACCTGATCAAGCGTGGATTCAAAGAGGAGTAGTTGACAAAGACCTATATGTCAAAGAAAAGGATGGAAAAATAATTATGGTGGTAGTATATGTTGATGCTATCATCTTTTCAAGTAATTCAGATTTGTTGAACAATGAATTTGCATCTTATATGAAGGCTGAGTTCGAGATGTCCATGATAGGAGAGTTTTCCTACATTCCTTGATTACAAATTGCACAAACCCTCAAAGGCATACTTATTTTTCAAATCAAGTATCTCAAGGAAATGTTGAAGAAATTTGGTATGGAAGAATGCTCTTTAGTGAGCAATCCAATGATGACAACTTCAAAACTAGACATTATGCAGGTTGTTGCTATAGTCAGAATATTTCAAGTAGCTCCCAGAAAAATCCATCTATTAGCAGCAAAAGTAATTCTCAGGTATCTCAAAGCAACAATGGACTATGGACTATTGTACCCCAAAGGTAGAAAATTATCATTTACTATTTATACTAATTTTGATTGGGAAGATGATACAGATGATAAAAACATCACAAGTGGTGGTGCTTTCTTTCTTAGAGAAACTCGAATTTAATGGTTGAGCAAGAAGCAACCTTCCATTTCCTTATCTATAGCTAAAGAAAAATATATAGTATTCGCTTCTTGTTTCACTCAACTACTGTGGATGAAGTAAACCTTATAGGATATAAAACTTTTCTACTATGAGCCTATTCCCATTATTTGTGAGAACACAAATGTAATCAACATGTCAAAGAATCTACGTTTCCCGTCCAAAACCATTTATATCCCCATCGAGGATCATTTCTTAACAGAGAAATTACGACTCTGATTGTGAAGTTGGAGTATGTATCTACCAAAGAGAAATCTGTTGATATCTTCACCAAGCCACTTTCTTGATAATGACTTGAGTACTTGAGGCAAAAATTGGGCATTGTGCCTCTTTCCTATCTTCACTAACTCCTCCTCTAAAAGGAATTAAAGAAGCTGGTATATTTTTCATCATATATTGGTGAAGATGCCAGGTCCAGCAGCATGAACATGACCAAAGAAGCATGGTGATAGGTGGAGCATGTTGGGGTCTTTTCCATTGATGTCAAAGGGGGAGATATCTAGTGGAATTAGAAAAAATTAAAAACTGAGGGAGAGATCTATCAAAGGAGAAATAGTGGTGATCAAGCACAACAAAAATACCAGTAACAGTACTACAATAGTAGAATTTTATCTTAAGGGGAGTAACACGCATGTTTTGCTAAGGGTGTTTGTAGAAATGCAAAAGGTATTTTGTTTTATTTTTGTGTTTCCATCAATGGTAAAGGGATATAATGTTAGAAATATGTTGTCATTGATGTCAGTAGATGTCAATAGGTGGTAGAAGGAGGCACAAGTGTCAAATAAATACCTCAAGGAGTAGGTTCTAGGCACACAATGAGGGCAGAAGATCAAAATTAGTGCAGTGGCTTTAGAGCTATTTTTGGAGCATTAGACCATCTCAAATGTAGGTGTAAGCCACCCAAATGGATAGATCTTTGAAAGAGATTTCCAACAATATATGGAAGTCCCAAAAATGCCCACTAGTTCAAAAGATAGAGTTAGTCAAATTTTGGTGACCCCAAGGCCTTCATAGTAGAGTTAAAAGTGGTTGGAGTCTTTGGCGCACAACTAAAGTTGGCACAAGTGCCAAACTTGGGGCCAAGACCGTAGGAGCCTCTAAGTGAGAGCTCTAGGAAGATGTGGTAGACATCGTAGCATTAAGAACCATTATTATTGGCCACAAATGGAGCAGGATGATGCCATCCTGACGGTGGTAACCCAGTGAGAGCACCCTGGAAGATTCATATATGTCGCTGACGTAAAGTGTTGGGATGCATTGGGTGGGTAGAGCCCACCTCGCAGTGGTAGCTCAAAAGTTTTTTTAGGGTGCACACAGTGTTGGGATGGGGTCCTTGGGGTGAATTTTGTTAGGTTCTGGAAAATTTTTGTAATATATTTTGTAATCAATGTAAAGTCTTTAAGAAATGTGGAAGTGGAGCGCGAAGCTAGTAGAATTCAAAGGGGCTTTAGTCCCTTAGTTGGGTAGAGGATAGAGTTGTTTTGATACCCACCGATGGTCCGCGAGCCATGGTATTGTAAAGAAAATGATATAAATAGATGAGTCATAGTGATTCTAAGTAGCAATGAAATATAGAAGAATCATTGTAAGGGCAAGGTGCTAAGGTAGGAAAATTCTATTTCCTGTACTTAGGGGAAAGGGGAAGGCTCCTGCTCCTAAGTGCGCAGAGACCTTGGTAAGTCAACAGGTTGAGTGCGCGGGCCCTTGTAGCTAAGTGTGTAGGGAGAAGAAGTTTGTAATTGAACATTTATACTTAATAAAGATTGTTTTAGGCCGAAATTGATGCATCTGTGTCTTATCATTTACTTCTACAAATTTTATGTATGTTCACTCTATGATATGTTTTATGTGAGTTAATGCTTATTTACTACGCAAACTAGTGGATCTGTACCTTTTTTCACGCTAAGAGTAGTTAGATACCTTCACGAATATCTGAAAGTCATTTAGATAGATTTGCAGTAGTTATCTGTTCAGAAGGGTTAAAGTTGTGCGAAGGTGGATATAAGACATAAAAGATACAGGAACACATCACACAGTCCTCTAGATGTAGAAACCTAGTTCTAGCATCCCCCAATACTACATTTGGTGAGATTGCATCTTGTGCTATGCAGGTTATTGTTGAAAGGGCCAACAGTTATGGTTTTTTTGGTTGGTGTAATTAAAGATGAACATGGGTTAGGCCCCATCAAGCCAACAAATGATTCAATTGCTGGGACCGTGATCTATCTGAGGAATGTGTGATATCGAATAAGTAGTTCCCTACTAAGAAAGAAAGCGAGATGTGGCTCGATCAGAAGTTGCACGTGTTTGTAACTCAAGAGAACAAAAATATTTGGTTACCCAAGGAGCAGTGGTTGAATAGATACCTGTACACAGATGAAACCGAAGCCTTTTTCTATTTCTTCCCTTACGAATTTCATGAGTGGCTGTCTAGATTAGCATACAGTTAGGGTACGTGGAGACTTGATGGCCCTATTGTGTGGACTCCAGAGCTAGTGAGGCACTTGGAACTTCAAAAAATAGCATCACATGGGCTATTGATTGCTGGGTTGATCGTATCTTAGGAGGATTCGTCATTGAGCTTGCGATTGACATTACCATGAGCTATAGAGAAGCAGAGCACAAGTTCTTCAAGGGACGGTGAGGTAACTATTTAAAATCTCTGAAAACTTGGATTAAGATGTTGCTGTGTTAAAAATGAGTTATTCCATTACCTTGATGTTTGGGACTACGCAAAGTGCAAAACCTTTTAGCAGGAACAGGGAATCAGGCTTAGAATATAGTCCACTATTAAGATCTTCTTCAAGTGGTGATGAAGGGACTATTCTGAGTAAATCACGAAGCACAATGCAGATAGTAAGTCAAGGTATCTCTAGGATACCTCATCCGTCCACTCCATGTCTACCCCCACCTTTGCCACATACACCTACACCCTCAACTCCACCTCCACCTCCGCACCAACCATTCAACATGAAGAGCATGATGAAGATGTCAATATTTAAAGGGTTATGGGAGCGAAGACCCCGAACAATTTTGGTTCATTGTAGACGCTGTGTGGATAGAGAAATAGATGAATGATGATGATATAAAGAAAGTGAAACTGTTTAGAGCACTATAGGATAGGGCGCTGACCTATTATATCAAGTTCTGTCAGGATAGACCTAGCATGATGATGGCAAAGACTCAACAGGTGTTGAACAATGAGTTCAAGAAGCCTAATACTCAGGTGAAATCTATAATCGAGTTTAAGGAAATACAAAATAGGGTGAATGAGTCCTCATGGGATTTCGATTAGAGGCTAAAATTCCTGATCTGATAGGCTAATATGAAGATCATTGATGATCAAGACAGAGACTGGTACATTGTTTCATTATTGTCTCACCTAAGATTACCATTATCAAAGTAGAAGATAGGAATGCAAGTGGAGGCTGTGGAGATCACAATGAGGTTAGAATCCTCACCAGTGCATGATACAAATGTTGGAGTACAACAAATTCAATCGTAGCTGGCAAGCTTGCACATGGATTTGTGAGCTTGAAGATAGGAAAGGAAGCTCAGCTAGAAGTGTGCGCTGAAGTCTAGTGTATAAAATGTAAAGACAAGGGACATGATAAGGATCACTACCTTGTTTATCATAATTATTTGATTGGAGGAGATCTTGTTCCTTTGAAACCTGAGAATATTGTGGGATCGAGCACAGGAATACCATTATGGTGCGCTATCTGTTAGATAGCTAGGAAGCGCACGACTGATAATTATCATGTATTGCAGAAGTTTGTTCAGACACCACAACAATTGTTTTTTACTTTATGTAAATCAGTTGGACATGATGAATGAAATTTTCGAAGCTATGAATTAATGATGGAGCGGATCCCTATGTATCGAATGCAAGTAGAAAATTGGCCTCATGATCAGGGTATGGGTGCAGTGCACGAAGGATTTCAAGGTTGTGGAAGAGGAAGAGGAGAAGGGGCTGGCAGAGGTCATGGACAAATCATTTGTTACAATTGTGGTGAAGCAGGTCATTTCAAGTGAGACTGGTAGAACCCAAAACATCCATCTTGTCAATATTGCAGATAGTTTGATCATGTGATATAATATTTCCCAATGTTGATAGCTAATATGTAGGAGAAAAAGATGCAACAGCCTATGCAAAACATCCAGATGATGAGGGCGGAGCCTCGCAAAGAAGATCACTGTATTAATATTGTAACTCACAGTGGTATGGTCACATGAGAAGATAAGGGAAAGAAGTCAGAAGCCGAAGGATGGGTGCGGAAGGCTTCTGAAAGGGAAGTCGAGTTTGACCTCAACTGGGCTAGAGAAACATTTATGGAGGCCAAGAAGAATTTTGCTAAAGCTTCTACATCAGGGAGTCAAGAGAAATCAATTGGAAACAATGAAGTGTAGGATGTGGATCCCTCACTATTAGCCACTTTTCTGAAAACTTGTATGAAGCTATTGAGGGATAAGAAGGTAGTGGAAGGGCTCTAGGAGATAATCGACAATTGTATGGGAAAAAATAAGATTCCTTCATAACAACATGCTGTGAGGAAACTGGGTAAACATAAGAAGTGAATAGGGTGCGAGATGAGGCTAACCACGCAAATTGGAGAATATGAAATGGATCAAGTCATCTTGGATTTGGGTTCTCATGTAAACGTACTACCTAAACAGACATGGGAGAGGATGGGGAGTCCTACGATATAATGGTATTCTATATAACTACACATGGAAAATCAGTAGAAGATCATTCCTATGGGGTTCCTGTATGGGGTAATAGTAGACATTGAAGGAGCAAGTGCTCTAGACAATTTTGAAGTAATTGAAATAGTGGATGAAAACAATCCTTACCCTGCGCTACTAGGAATTGATTAGGCCTTTGACATGGATGCAATAATTAATCTGAAGAAGTGAAGAATGACATTTGAGAAGAAGGCACTTAGGTTTATTGTGCCACTAGATCCTGCTAAAGGAGCGCGGTACACTGAATTGGTCCGGGATTATGTGGAGGAAGATGACTTAGATCAAATATGCATGTGACAAAGATTGGATCAATACCACTGCAGATGGGTGGATCATGTGGGATAGAGATAGCTCCTGTGCCTCAGATTTAGATGAATAGCTCAAACATTGGCATAATAGATTGCATGAAGTATCTATGCTACATTGCAATATGATGAAAAAATCGTTGCGGTGTGTATCAATGGAGGTAAGGAATCTCCCGCATTATGATGGATTAAATGATGTTAATTTATTTTTGGATGAGTTTGAAAGGGAGGTGCCCGAGGAACATTAATTCCAGGCACTAGATCTGGCATTGCATGCTACGCCTACCCATTGGTGGGGTATGCATAAGGATAGCTTCGTTGATTGGAAGGAATACAGGCAAATGATGAAGCTAAGGTTTGGTTATGCTAATACCCGTATGACTGAAAAATATAGTGGGAAGGATGATCCGTGTGAGCATTTGGCGTGGTGCACTAAAGCATGGGGTGAAGAGCCACAACAGGAATGGGTGCATATATTTTTTCATACCCTAGATACTATTCCAATGAATTGGTATTTAGAAACAGAGCTACGCCACGGGACAGCCGAATGGGATATCTTGAGGGAAAATTTCTTATTAACATTTAGCTTTGAGGATGGATTTGAGTGCATTGATGAAGTGATCCAGGAATTAAGGTCGTTATCTTTAGAACACCTACAGAACCAGTAGAATGGGTTGAACCAGACTGAAGTAACCAGTTGCGCCATGTGCTGGAGTGCTACAATGTGACTACAGAAGAAGAAGAAGAACCACGAAAAATAAACATTCTGGAGACCAAATACCAGGACTTGTTTCCTACCAAGTTCTCAGACCTGAAAGGAATAGTAAGGGATCTGGGAGTTATGAAGATCACTTTAAAGCCCGATGTGAAGCCCGTGAAATAGAGACCCTACCATCTAAATCCGAAGTATAAGGAGAAGGTGCACAAAGAGCTGGCCAAAATGATGGACACTGGAATCATTGAGCCAGTAGAAGAGTCTAATTGGGTAAGCCCTATGGTTGTCCAGGAAAAGAAGCGGCAAGGTGAAATCAAAATATGCATAGACCTAAGAAAGCTTAATGATGCATGTGTTCATGACCCATTTCCAACACCATTTACAGATGAGGTTTTGGAGAATGTTGGAGGACATGAAGCTTATTCATTCACTGATGGGTTCTCAAGGTACCATCAGATTAAGATCGCGTCGGAGGATCACAGCAAGATGACCTTCACAACAGAGTGGGGATGCTTCTAGTACACAATGATGTGATTCAGACTAAAAAATGTGCCCGCTATCATTTTAATGGTTGTAATTGCATCGTTCAAAGCATTCATACATAAATTATTGTATTTTGATGACTAGACTCTGTTTGGATTGGTAAAGTGCCACGTTTCAAGTCTGCCCCTTATGTTGGATACTTGTCGCAGATACCAAATTGATCTAAACTTGAAGAAATGTATCTTTTGCGTGCCTTATGGGATATTGGTAGGCCATGTGGTATGTAAGCAAGGAATAATGGTATACCCTATGAAGATAATAGTGATTGTCAATTTAGAAGCTCCAAAGAATGTAAAGCAATTGTGCACAACGTTGGGCCACACTCGCTACTATAGAAAGTTTATCAAGCCTTACACACAAAAAACTGCGCCAATGGAGAAATTACTGAAGAAGGATGCGAGATTCTGCTGGGTTGAAGTGTGTCAGCCTGTTAGCTCTGCTATGCAGTTCTGACTTTCTAATGACAGAGATAAGCTTGGTCTGTTTGGTTGTGTCCCAAAAGGGGCTTACATTGGTCACTTTTCCCTTTCTTCCCTCACCCCTCTTACCTTTAACCTTCCCCATTTCCTAAATGAACCTTCCAAATCCAAAAAAATTCACTTTGGCCTCAACCCTAAGTGCAAAGATAAACTAACCATAAAACCTTATCCATATGCCTTGTGCACTCGTAATGCACCGAACTGCATCCCCACCGTTGATCAACCCCCTCCAATCCAACGAATCACATCGCGCCCGATAAAAGTGACCCGCTCAACCACTTTCCACTGTCAAATCATCTCCACTCAGATCTGACGGCCTTTGCACATATCGTGCAGACAACTAGATCAAAAAATAGTGCGTGATGAGGGTGTTTTTTCTCTCTCAACTGCTGCTACGTGTCGTTCGTTGTGTGGAATCGTGCTACCCCGAGCAATTACCACTTAGTGCCCGAAAGCGGTGCGGTGAAAACTGTTACTGCCCAAGTAAACCACCCTCACCCGTTAACACCCATGTAGCTCTATCACCCAATGATCATCCGATCTATCCACTGAAGATCCAATGGCCCTGACGCACCCCACTCCCACTTCGGTCGATAGCCTTCACTGAGCCATTCATCTCCCTGATCCGACGGTCATCTCTTTTTCTCATCCCAACTGTCCAACTACCCATGCACCTTACGTCCTACGTCCATTTTATTGCCCAAGGAAGGAGATGACCAGCTTTGCTTGACTGATAATAGTCGGATCCCCAACAACCACATTAAACAGAAAGCATGGCGAAAGGGAGAAAATGACATAGCACAACTCTGTAATAGAATTTATTAGTCATGGAATTCACTGCTGCGAGCATTCCAACTGCCTAAAGGACAGTACAGTAGTTGTACATATCAAATTTACATAGTGAAGCAAGAAACCTCATTCAGAGACTCCATCAGGCAGTTAAATGAAATTGGTGACAATTAAGACCCCTCCATACCTAAACGGCTAGGTGTCGTTGTAATGTAAACTTATAAATATCCAGAAGAAAGATGTAATTGGGGTTGGTATTGGATGTAAGGTTCAACTTTTGGAGACTACAGACACTTTGTTGCTTGCAGTGTCTCATCTTCATTTTTAGCAATGCAAGCTTATTTTGATGTTAATTACTCACTATCCATTTTTTTCTGTTCTAAGCTTGTACCTGATGTGCAGTGTTCTTGATATCTTAATGTTTAACACTAGATAACTGTCATCTTATCTCTATGTTAGAATGTTGAATGCATCACTAAATAGGCTACTCAGGTTTATTTCTATCTAATGCAGGAGAGCTATCATCCTGTCTTTGCATTAATAGATTAGATTTGCAAGTTTCTGTACTAGTTGCAGCCGACCATCAGATGGTCTTGTGTATCTGCTAGTGTGGTTAGTATTCTCCATATTCACCTAATATATAAACTGTGAGCATTGGTGGTCTAAAGCCTTGTAGTCTGAGGGTGTTCATGCATGTCTGGAGTGAAACAGAGTAGAAGTGGTTATCTGGCTTGAACCAAACCATCATTCCTTCCATTAAACCTTGCAACAATTGTTGAATGCATATGTTAGCAGGCATCTCCGAGCTACAACCTAGGAGAGTTTCTTGGAATCCTAACATAATTCACGCTGTTGCCGGGGAGAGGAGATTGAATCTCAGCTTCCCTTGGAGAACGAAACAGATCCATCTTTGATGATAAACAATGTTTGGACACATTTTTGGTTGTAATCATTTATCTGGAGACTCTACTGGAGGCCAAACCTCTTGGGAACTCCACATCACAGTTCTGGCTTAGTTTGTGAGGCATACTCGGAGAAATCCTCAGAAATCACCAGCTGACCCAGTACCTAACCCTGAGAAGATTGTCAAGCAAAGAAAGACATCACAAAAGGGAGCATCAGGATTAGGTAAGCCTAAACAATCTTATGTATCTCTGCTAGAATGGCTTGTAACAGAGCATCTACATGTTGAAAATATAGCCTCTAGTACTAGCAGTGAAGAAATATTTTCATAGAATCATAAAGCTCCCATTTCTTTAGGTCCTCCTTTGGATCTCAGCCCAAAGGAAACCTCCCTTCCAGTCCATCAGTTTCCTTTAGCCCTGTCATTCATTTCTCAACTTTCTATCATTCAAACTACTAGCACCCTTCCATCCACCCTAGCCATGGCAGGTCCACAAGTGCCCACCAAAATGGAAAGAATCATAGCTGATAGGTATGGACCCCTGGTCCTACCTACTCCTTTGAATGCCATGCCTACAGGAGAATATTAGAAATACATGGCTAAGTTCACTTGGACAAAGGGAGTAACAATTGAAGAACACCTTGAGTCTTTTTATAGCTATGCTGATAACCTAGATATCAGTGAAGATGATGTGTGGATGAGAGTATTTGTCCAAAGCCTTGATGGAGAGGCTAGAAAGCGGTTCAGAGAGTTGACCCCTAGGTCTATAGCAAACATTGAAGCACTAGATGATGTGTTTTTAAAGCATTGGGGAGATAAGAAAGACCTATTGTACTACCATACTGAGTTTGGCAACCTAAAAAAGGGAAAATGGGGAGTCATTGTCTGATTTTAATAAAAGATTCAATCGTATGTATAGCAATATACCAGATGAAGTGAAGCCTACCCCCACCTCTGCCAAACTCACCTATGCCAATGCCTTTGATTCTGATTTCTGCCTATTATTAAGAGAGAGAAGATGTGCTTCTCTAGCTGAAATGCAAGATGCAGCCTTGGAGGTGGAATCCAATATCATGGCTGTAGAGAAACTCAAAGGAAATGCTGATAGAAGGAGGTAGAGAGGTGAGTCTTCCTCTTCTTCTTCATCTTCAAAACCCAAAATAGACGAAATGACTAAAATGATAGTCACTGGCTGCTGAAATCTCCAAGCTGAAGGTTGAGTAGAGTTCTAGGAAAGCGAGGCTTCCTAATACATTTGCTCCTAGACATCAAAATCCATACAGGAGAGCAAATGAACAATGGCAGATCATTTAGAGGGGCAAAGAGGCCAGTGAAGAACAAAGGGTTAAAACTCCTTTCCAGAACGTAGTCATGGAGGAGGGGTAGTTTGATGAAGAGGATGAGATTCACTGCATGGAAGACAAGGGCAATGCTTCCTTTTTGACATTAGCTGCCTACGAGGAGTCATTACTCAGGGACCAAACTAGTCAAGAGTTGGATAGAGAAGTTGTTCTGCAGACTGAAGACCAGCAGAGATATCACTTGAGGTCAAGAACGAGTAACGTCAAAGAGAATCCTACCCAAAGAGCTGTTGTCCCCAGAGAGTAGTAGATCAGCAAGCAAAAGCGACCAGTAGCTAATCCCATCATCCTCAAAACACTAGCTCAAGAGGTAAGAGGCCCTGACAAGTCCCCTTCCCCTTTCAGTTTTGAATCAGAAGTCTAGAAGTTAAAAATATATGTGCCTCTGATAGAACTTGTAAAGAGTGAGGTCTTTAAGAAGCCCATCCTTGATGCCCTTGAGTTGAAAGCCACACGAGCCTCCAATGACTGTGAATTTACAAGATGAAAAACCTGCAATTGTGCTGAGTCCAATGATTGAACCCTATGATAATAGCTCCCCATCATTTTATGTCTCCTTGACCATTCATGACAAAATCCTCCACAACTATCTGCTGGACACAAGTGCCAGCCATAATCTGATGCCCAAAGCTGTCATGGAAGAGTTAGGCCTTGATATTACTAGACCTTATCATGACTTGTTCTTCTTTGATTCGAGGAAGGTGAAATGTCTGGGGTTAATCAAAGACTTAGCCATCACCCTAGCTCAGCTACCCATGAAAAGCAAGATGATGGATATTGTGGTAGTAGATGTCCCCCCTATGCTTGGTATGCTACTTTCCAGAGGGTGGATTAAGAGGTTGGGTGGGACATTGCAAAATGACTTGTCTTATGCCACCATCCTAGTTTTTGGAGGAGAAAGTAGAAGACTATACAGGGAAGCCCAACTGGCCTATATCATCAGTGATGAGAAGAATCCCACTAATCATCCCATTTACACTGTGGACACTGATTTTGGAGCATGTATTCTCCAAATTGAAGAATCCCAGAGGGCCTTGGTGCAGCTCAAGAAACCAGTATGCCAAGCCATGGAAGAGGAAGGGACACAAGCTTGGGATATGTTCTTTGATGGAGCCTGTTCAAAGGAAACTGTAGGAGTAGGAGTGGTGTTGGTGTCTCCAAAACAAGAAAGCACACATCTATCTTTTAAGCTAACTTTTTAGGTCACCAAAAATACAACAGAGTATGAGGCTTTGATACTGGGCTTAAACACTGCCAAAGACATGGGAATCAGAGACATAAAGGTGTTTGGAGATACTAATCTCATCATTCAACAAGTGAACAAAACGTTCCAAGCAAGGCACCCAAGGTTGAAACCGTACAGAATGAGGTATGGAGACTCAAAGACTCTTTTGATAGATTTTGTATCTCATATATTCCTATAGTAAAAAATTAGCTTGCTGATTCCCTTGCTATGTCTGCTAGTTGTTCATCCCTCCCATGCCCCCTAGCTTGGCTTATGAAGTCCAGATAAAATATAGACCATCCTTGCTTGATAATGCCTAGCATTGGAAATTCTTTGAGGATGATGATGAAGTAAATAGGTTTCTACAAGTCATTGATGAATTCTCTGAAATGCAAATTGATCAAGACAATGAAACCTTGGAGGAATGTCCCCAGCCCTAGCTAAGGAATAGAATTGGCCAAGACAGTATTTTACAATTGCCTATCAATCATATACCTAAAGGGCTAGTGCCTCTAGAGAAGTTGTTTGACCATAATGATGTGCCTCATAAGATTGCCCAAAAGGAAAATCAGTCTGTAGTCCATAGGCATAACATAGGGAGTCCAGATCATCCAAAGTATATAAATCTATCCACCCATTTGTCTGCTGCCCAAAGTTCTGAGTACTGCACCTTAATGAAGCAATTTGCTGATGTCTTTGCCTGGGAATACAGTGACCTTAAAACTTATGACAAAAATATCATCCAACATAAGATCCCATTGGAGAAAGACACTAATCCTTTCAAGCAGAAGCTGAGACCCATAAATCCTTTGCTCCTCCCTTTGATAGAAAAAGAAATAAAGAAGTTGTTAGCTACCAAAATCATAGTTCCTCTGAGATATTCAAAGTGGGTAGCCAACTTGGTAGTGGTGAGGAAGAAAAGTGGAGAAATCAGGTTGTGTGTTGATTTTAGGAACCTGAACAAATGCTCTAAGAAAGACAACTATCCCTTGCCCAAGATGGAACATTTGCTACAGAAAGCCTCAGGAGCTAAAGTTATGTCATTCCTTGATGGATTTTCAGGGTATAACCAAGTTGCTGTACATTCAGATGACCAATAAAAGACTGCTTTCACCACTCCTTGGGCACTTTTATGTACTCCAAGATGCCCTTTGGGCTGATGAATGCTGGGGCTACCTTTTAGAGAGCCATGGATATAGCGTTTATAGGAGAGAAGGATAAGTTTGTCCTTGTCTACTTGGATGATATAACAGTATACTCTAGTAGCCATCAACATCATTGCAGCATTTGAAGAAAGTGTTTCTGAAGTGCAGAAGGTTTGGGATATCAATAAATCCTAAGAAGTCACAGTTTTCTTTAGAAGAGGGCAAGCTTTTAGGACACATTGTGTCTACTACAGGTGTCAAGATTAACCCAGAGAGAGTGAAAGTGATACAGACCTTGTCTGTCACAAGATCAAAAAAGGACATCCAATCCTTTCTGGGCAAAATAAATTTTGTAAGGAGGCTTATTCCTAATTTTGCAAAATTGGTAAAACACATCACCTCTATGCTATAAAAGGGATCAGAGATCAAATGGACTGATGCAGCAAGAAGATCTTTTGAATCCATCGAAAGAGCTATTATGGAAGCCCCCACTTTGATCAGCCCAAACTATAGCAAGGAGTTCCATATCTTCTCCTTTGCTTCCAGTGACACCCTTGCAGCAGTATTATTGCAGAAAAATGATGAGGATTTAGAGCATCCAGTGGCATTTTTCATAAAAAAATTTAAGGGATGATGAATTAAGGTATGATATTATCGAAAAGCAAGCTTATGCTCATATGAAATCTTTAAAAGCTTTCTGAATCTACATTATGCACTCCAAGGTAGTTGCATATGTGCCCTCTGCTTCAATAAAGGATGTCTTGATGCAGCTAGATGTTGATGGAAGAAGGGCTAAATGGATTGCAAATCTTATTGAATTCAACATAGAACTGAAGCCCACCAAGCTTATTAAGGGTCAGGGCCTTGCCAAGCTGATGGCTGAAGAAAATTGTAGGATGTTGGACATGAATTGGATAAGCACAAACTCAGATGATAGATAGATAGGGGGAGAAACAGTTGAACGAGGGAAGAACCAGTCTTTGGTTGAAAATCTGGCCTCTTGTGAATGGTATGATAAAATAGCTCACTTTCTGTTGAAACTAGAAGTCCCTCCAGGTCTTAGCTCGAGCCAAGCCAGGACCGTTAAGCTAAAGGTAGCCAAGTATTGTATTCATGAAAGCTTGCTTTATTGGAGGGACCCATCAGGAATCCTCTTAAGATGTCTGGACAAAGAATAATCTGGGGAGATCATGCATCAGCTTCATTCCA
Source organism: Pinus tabuliformis (assembly GCA_031772625.1). Taxonomy (NCBI): domain Eukaryota; kingdom Viridiplantae; phylum Streptophyta; class Pinopsida; order Pinales; family Pinaceae; genus Pinus; species Pinus tabuliformis. The sequence continues at coordinate 1,202,936,285 of CM062818.1, forward strand.
GCATCTATGGAGGACATCACTATTGGAAAACCGCAGCCCACAAGATCCTTAGAACTGGGTATTATTGGCCCACTCTATTTTCTGATGTCTTTTCATTTGTATAATCTTGTGACAGGTGCTAGAGATTTGAAGGAAAACAACAGTTGAAATCCTTACCCTTGAAGCCAATACATGCCAGTGGCCCTTTCCAGCAGAGGGGCTTGGATTTCATAGGGGAAATTAATCCACATTCTAATGGCCAGCACAAATGGATCTTAGTAGCCACTATTACTTCACTAAATGGATTGAGGCCATCCCTACTAAGAAAGCTGATTACCATGTTGTCATGAAGTTCTTGACAGAAAACATTTTCACCAGGTTTGGCTGTCCACACAAATTGGTTACAGATAATGCACCAACCTTCAGGGAAAAATAGTTGGTGGACATGTGTAAATGAATGGGCATTAAGCTAGTGCATTCCACCTCATATTACCCTCAAGGAAATGGTCTAGCAGAATCATCTAATAAGAGTTTGAAAATGATAATAAAAAAGTTGCTGGAAGACAACTAAAGGAATTGGGATTCCAAACTGAAGTTTGCATTGCGGGCTGACAGGGTGACCACCAAGAAATCCATAGGGAATTCTCCGTTCAAGCTAGTATATGGCACTGAGGCTATATTCGCAATCCAGTTGACCCTCCCTGTGGCCAAGTTCTTGCAGGAAGAACAGAATGAGGAAAATGACATGGCAAAGAGGATTAGTGACTTGGCTGAAGTGCATCAAATCAAAGATCGATTGATTGAAAAGTCTGTAGCACATCAAAAGAGAATCAAAGAAGCCTTTGAAAGAAAGGAAAATATGGACAATTTTCAAATTGGAGACTTGGTTCTTAAATGTGATGCATTGAAAGAAAAGAAAGGCAATCATGGAAAATTCGATGCTCTATGGACTGGACATTTTATCATTACTCAGGTCCAGGGGAAAAACACTTTCATGCTACAAAGTATGGAAGGAGAAACAATTTTTGATGGCCTAGTTAACATGCCGTTTTTGAAGGTTTATGTTGTTTAAGACCTTTAGGCCCCAACATTGTAAAATATGTCTTTTACAGTTTTTAGGTGTAGGCTTAATTAGACTCCATGCCCAATGGAATACTAGGAAATCTTGCTGATCTTGTTTCTATATGAAAGGTAGTGGTCTACGGTTCTTGAAACCTCACAGGGAGGATTTCATCCCCAAAAGGAGCCAGTGTTAGCTCTGCTATGCAGCGCTGACTTTCTAATGACAGAGAGAAGCTTGGTCTGTTTGGTTGTGTCCCAAAAGGGGCTTACATTGGTCACTTTTCCCTTTCTTCCCTCACCCCTCTTACCTTTAACCTTCCCCATTTCCTAAACGAACCTTCCAAATCCGAGAAAATTTCCTTTGGCCTCAGCCCTAAGTGCAAAGCTAAACTAACCATAAAACCTTATCCATATGCCTTACGCACTCGTAACCCATCGCACTGCATCCCCACCATTGATCAACCCCTGCCAATCCAATGGCTCACATCGCGCCCGATAAAGGTGACCCGCTCGACCACTTTCCACCATCATATCATCTCCATCGAGATCTGACGGCCTTCGCACATATCACACGGACAACTAGATCGAACAATAGTGTGCGATGAGGGCGGCTTTTCTCTCTCATCCGCTGCTACGTGTCATTCTTTGTGTGGAGTCACGCTGCCCTGAGCAATTACCACTTAGCACCTGAAAGCAGTGTGATGAAAACTATTACCGCCCAAGTAAACCACCCTCACCCGTTAATTCCCATGCAGCTCCATCACCTTATGATCGTCTGATCTGTCCACTGAAGATCCAATGGCCCTAACGCACCCCATTCCCACTTCAACCGATAGCCTTCACCAAGCCATCCTTTCCATTCATCTCCCCAATCTGACGGTCATCTCTCTCGCTCATCCCAACCATCCACCTACCCATGCACCCTACATCCTACGTCCATTCTGTTGCCCAAGGAAGGAGATGACCAACTCTGCTTGATTGATAACAATCAGATCCCAAACAACCACATTAAACAGAAAGCATGGCCAAAGGGAGAAAAGGACATAGCATGGCTCTTTAACAGAATTTATCAGTCATGGACTTCACTGCTGTGAGCATTCTAACCGCCTAAAGGATAGCACAACAATTGTACATATTAGATTTACACAGTGAAGCAAGCAACCTCATTCAAAGACTCCATTAGGCAGTTAAATGCAGTTGGTGGTCAATTAAGACCCCTCCATACCTAAACAGTCAGGTACCATTGTAATGTAAACTTATAAATATCCAGAAGAAAGATGTAATCAGGGTTGGTATTGGATGTAAGGTTCAACTTTTGGAGACTATAGACACTTTGTCACTTGCAGCGTCTCATCTTCATTTTCAGCAATACAAGCTTCTTTTGTTGTTAATTGCTCAATGTCCATTTTCTTCTATTCTAAGCTTGTGCTTGATGTGCAGTGTTCTTGATCTCTTAATGTTTAACGCCAGATAACTGTCATCTTATCTCTGTGCTAGAATGTTGAATGCATCACTGAGTAGGTTAGTCGGGTTTCTTTCTATCTAATGCAGGAGAGCTGTCATCCTGTCTTTCCATTAATAGATTAGATTTGCAGGTTTCTGTACTAGTTGTAGCTGACCATCACATGGTCTTGTGTATCTGTTGGTGTGGTTAGTATTCTCCATATTCACCTAATATCTAAACTGTGAGCATTGGTGGTCTAAAGCCTTATATTCTGAGGGTTTTCATGTATGTAGCCTGAGATTTTATAAGGTCCTTTTGTTATAGACATTTTTGTGCCTTGCAGGTCCAAGCATGAAATGTCAATAAACCAAGGGATCCTAAGTCCCTAAAAGTGTTGTTCCGACCCATAAGGAACAAGGTCAACAAATTACAGCTTCTCTCAGAAGTTCTCCACCAGAAAATGCTCAGAATCAGTCAAATCAGGATCATTTCAGCTGCTCCACTGGCTAGCTGCGTTGCATAGCACCCAAATACACTATCTAGGTGCGTTGCAATGCACCTAAATGCACTATCAGGGTGCGTTGAGCGGGAAATGACAAAAGGCAGTGCCATTCCGCGAGGTGGAAAGACAATGTAAGCTTCCAGAATCTTCTCCAATGACACTTGCCTTACTGAGTTCGACCAAGGATGAGTAAGAGGCTCTCAGTCTCCAAGTGGAAGCAAGAACTGACAGAGAGAAGGCACTAGTCAAATCATAAGCTGACTCATCCTCCTTGCATACATCTATATATGGATCCCTCATCCCAGAGATCCAGAGGCTGGAATTTTGTACATTGCAAAGAATTGCTATTGGTTTTGAGATAGATATCAGAGTATTGGGTGATTTATGCTTTGTTGGAGGTGAAGAGGGGCTTCTTTGCTGGGAGGTTGATGCTGGATTAGGAATCGTCGGTTGTAACTCCTCCTAGATCTTCTTGTTATATCAATAAAACTATTTTGAGTTTCTCCTACATGCTTGTGTATCATTGATGTTTGTTACATTTGTATGTTTAGCTTAAATCTGATCCTAAGCTTTTTATGAATATAGATCCATGTCTTTGTGTAGTTTTCTTCTTCTGTGATCTTACAGGAACTTGGTGAAGCTGGGCAAGTAAGGAAGCAGGTAGCTGGAAGCTGTCAAAGAAGAGAGGGGTTGGATCAAAAGATTAGCGCAAGACACGGGTCGGTTCTTTCTATCCCCCTCTATCTTAATTCATAAAGGAAATACAAAAGTAGTTTTCTCTGTTTGTTTCTAAGGTAACTGTCACACCTTAGTGGGATAGGGTCGTTCTGAATAGACACTTTTCCCATTAACAAAATGGCGACTCCGCTAGGGACGATTGTCTAATTAGTTTGTTTGTGTTTCTCTTGTTGTTTGTTTCATAAACTTAGAAGTAGCAATCGAACTGCATTTTCCATTACCAAATGCAAAGTAGACATCTGCTGCTTCAATCAATTCACTAGATCTGTTTATGATTTGAACAGCTGATTCACAAATGATCTGATTGCCCTTTGTGATAGCTCTTAGACCTCCCTTAAATCTACCCTCTGATTGTGCATTACTGATTGCTTTTACTCGGCCAAAAACCAAAGACTAAACTGTAAACCATGACCCAGAACCCGGATAGAATTCACGTTTCTGCCCCAGCGCAGGTACTGTGAAGAGTTCCTGCATTTCAGTGCAGTTCCCGAGAGGGCAACCTGCGCTGCAATCCAGTTTCTCTGTGTTACAGGTGCGCTGATCAGACTAGCCCTGTGCAGCTGAGGTTCTTGTGCTTCATTCTTTCCTGTTTTGTCTCTGATTTTTGTAGCCTATGATCAGTGTATGTGTCTGTGTCTGTTTAAAAACCCCTTTTCCTTGCTGTTATTCCGCCTCATTTGTACAAAATAACTGTAGGTGTTTTTGTGTGTTTGTTGCATCATTTACAGTTTTCCATTGCAAAAGTAGAATAGTCGTACTGTCATCCTTTGATTTAGATCTGTCGTAAGTGTCGATTTTGATCATAGGAGAAAGTTTATTTGCTATTGACAGTCGATTATGCTTGTACTTTTTCCTTTGGTTTGAATTTGTGACTTTCTAGTGTCGAAACGAGTATTTATTTCAAAATCATAAAGTGTCGTAATCATCTCTACCTTTTGATTTCGAAAGGAAGCTTGTTTGTGTTTGTCACTTGAAAGCAAATTCAAATTTTTACATCAACTTTCTTTTCAGGCATCAATATTAAGAAAGTCGAAAACAAATACATGCACATGTGCATTTGCATATTGACAGTTTGTTTGGCTTGATTTAGGAAAGTGCATTTACAGTGTGCTCTTTGCTCTTTGTGAAACGATTGTCTTTCTTTTCCCCTTGTAGCTAGGATTTTCATTGCTGAAAAGAGATAAAAAGTTTGCTTATCATCTTTAGATTGCATTTTAGGAATTACATCTACATCTCGTGGTGAACCCAAAAGGCAAACTTCATAAGAAAGATCAACTTAAAATAAATTCAATGAATCTAACAACGCTTTGGAACTTAACGCACAACATTTAGAGGTCTAGGCTAGAGACGTATTCCAATGTCGTAAAGCCTGGTAACTGTTGTCCTCACTGATGGTTGGGTGATTCCTCCACTTTGAGACGATAAGTGCCAGTACGGACTTGTGCTCCCACGTACCGTCGAGTATATATTGGGAGACCCCTATAGGCTTAAATCCTTTATCCATAGGAAGCCGTGTTGGCCGCCCTACTGATCGCAATGCACTGAACACAACATTCGGGAAGATTGACTGCCGTACCGTAAAAAGTATTCTGCAGTTTTGCGATTGGTTTGGTACTCCCTCTACCTAGATCTTCAGAGCAGTCCCTTTCATTCCTTTTTAGACTCCTTAACGGAAAAGGTCCATCTGAGCACTTGTCACTTCAGGCTCATTAAAAATCGAAGGAGACTAGAGTCATCTTTTGTTTTTTCTCGACTCTTAAAAATTGAAAAAACAAGTTGTGTAAAAGCGTCTAAAAATTTATTTTAAACGGAATATTCATTACCCTTTCCTACGTTGATCTTAGGTTGAGAAAATGGAGTCCACCAACCAAGGAATTCCCCTTGGTGGAAATCCTAGTCCCTTCTCCTCTTGGGGAGATGTTGGTGCACCCCATATGGCCACATTGTCGCTTCTAGGACTGACAATTGGTTTGTCGGTATGGCTCTTCTCAACCAATGTCGTTCAGAACACCACTATTCCTGAACAATCGAATCAGCAATTAGACGAGTCCAGAGTTGCCCACCAGCCTTCTACTTCCTCTAATTCTTCCTCTCCTCCTTCCTCTTCGCTTGATGGAGCTGGTAAAGCTAAAAGCTAAGTTCCTAAGGAGAAGAAGGAAAAAAAGGAGAAAGAGAAGAAGAAAAAGGAGCCAAAAGTGAATGGGGGAAAACGAGTGTCGTCTAACGAAAATCCACACACTACACCGACCAGGCCTAAATCGCCATGTGTCATTTGCAAAGGAGACCACTTTCACAGAGATTGTCCTTGCATCCCTCGGATACTAAGGGACTGGTCTCCTCGTTGCACAATCCGGTGTTGTCAACCTCTGATGATCATGTTGAAAGCACACAGTCAACTAGCGAAAGTGAAGCCCCAGGACAAAAAGGGAAAGCTAGATTTCCTTGTAAACTGTGCGAAGGCAATCATGCCGTCCATCGTTTTCCCTTCTTAGACGAAGCTAAAAGAGTTTTGGATGATCGTCCGGTTTCACCGTTACGACTTCCTCCTGGATATAAAAAACTCTTGCCGAGTCCATCGCTAGTTGAGAATCCAACTGGCCCGCTCAAGTGGTCGGCTGAAGTGCCTATCATTGAAGATAAACCATCTAGATCCATACCAGATGAAAGTCAAAAGGTCGAGGCGGCAGTTGACCTGGTCTTGCCTTCAGAGGTTTCATCTTCATATGATACAGTCACTGAAGAGAACAAGGATGACACCGTCCAAATTCTCTTCATAAACACAGACTCCGACGAACATGGGGGCAGTTTACCCGTTCCTTTACTGCAGGAAGGAAGTTCGTCAGAGCTGTATCCGGTCGTCTATTTGGTCCCACCTCCAAGCAACCTAGTTGTTTCCTTCGACTGGAATCAACTAGGCAGACCCCGTTTACCAGCTAGCATACCATTCTGAATTATCGTCTAAATATATAGAATGGTTATGGCTGGTACCATCATAGATGAGGGGGCTTCTGTGAGTATCCTTTCCTCGACTGCTTGGAAAGCGCTTGGTTCGCCAGCGCTCTTGCCTGAAATGAGAAATCTAACAGGCTTTGATAAAGGAACTAGTCGACCTTTAGGGATCCTTCCCGATGTGCCCATAACATTGAGAAGGAAGACAGTTCACATGAACGTAATGGTTGTTCAAGGACCCTTGGATTATAACCTACTCCTTGGACGAGACTATATTTATTGCATGGGAGCCATTGTCTCCTCACTCTTTAGAGTAATGTGTTTTCCTCACGAAGGAAGAGTGGTCAAGCTCGTGGACCAGCTTTCATTTCCTGGATCACGCATAGCAAATAGTCATATACCGTCCCTAAATGGTCTTTTCACGCAAGAAATGTCTCAATCTCCAGTCTGTCCTCCCGATGAGCGCGAGTAATTCGGAAGGATATGACTGAAACCCAGGGGGCATGCATCCTGGTCTGCTTCGGCAGGAAAACTTCGGGTATAGAGTAGGTTTCCGTGGGAGAATATGCCTAGTTTGTACCCCCATTCGTGATTGGAAGAGGGGGTTATTCTAGTACAGGATTCTCTTGTCAAAGTTATGTAAGTGGGCGAGCATCGCCACTCACCTTTGTTTATCTCGGTAGACATCGCCGAAGAAGTGTTTTGTTTACTGTGTGAATAGAGCAATCTTTGGGTAGCCTATAAGAGGTATACCCTTCCTGATAAAACAAATGTTTTGTCAGCTCGAATAGAGGGTGACCTTGAAACTCTGTTTTATACCTGAGGGCATGCAAACCTTTTGGAGTGCAAGCGATGGGCGACTATTTATTTTTTAAATTTTTAGGACCTCTAACCCTTTAAACTCGTAGGATTAGTCATCACCTAACTTGCATAAAGAAAGGATGTGGGGAAAAAATCTAAAAATTGCCATTTTTATATGAGACATTCTTATCATATGACTGGATTAATCGAGCAATGTTTACTGCGAGGTTCAATCTTGTTAAAAAATAAACCCGGATCGAGCAAGTGTTTCCACCCGCGTTTAAGCTCATTAAAAAATGAACTATCCCCTGGTAAATAACCACCGTGAATGTAGTACTTCAGCCATTAAAGCCTTGGTCATGTTTGCACCGTCACCTCCACTTTTCCATTGGCCGATCATTCACCTCCATTTGATTGTTTACCCATTTTGAGGAATAGCTGCGAAGAGTGATTTCACTAGCCATCCTTGTGACACTGCCGTGATTGGAAAATTCCAAACCTTACCTGGAATCAGCTGCTACCCATTTTATCACTCGTTCCTCAAAAGACAAGTCTTCTTTAAGCTCTTTTCAACTGACTCGTAAAATATGAAAAGATTGCCGAGTCCTTGGCCTTCCAGCTCGTTAAAGGGACAGGAAGTGCTATCCCTCCTCTAGATTTTAATCTTTTTGGACCTGAGGGATTATTGCACAAAAAGATCGAGCGCTTGTTTTGTTCGGCTCGTTAAAACTATCAAAAATTCATCCCTTCTGTATTGTTTTATACTTTTTTGGACTTAAGGGATTAGATGACGAAAAAGGAATTTTGGAGTTACCTTTACGTACCTTTTTAGACTCTCTAAAAGTGAAAAGGACGGAGTTATCTTTGTCGTTAAACTCGTTAAAAAGATTAATAGCGACAAACTTGTCTTTAGACGAGAACGAGCTTCAATATCGCTAGGCTTGTTAAAACATAGCGATGGGTTTGCCCAAAGGGAAAATTATAGAACAAGCATATGTTATCCTCCTCAAGCTTGACAAAAATAAAGAGGTACTGGTCAGCAATGACTAGGGAAAAATTGGGAAGAAAACTCAAAGAATCTTTATTGGTAGCAAGTCGCTCTTGAACATGACACTTCCACTCCGTGTCCGAGTCGGGTTGGGTTGTTTCATTCACCGGTCACATCACCATGGTCATGCCATACCATCCACATTTGGGGTAAATGCTACCAATCCATCACATAAGTGTCGCCGACATGTTCAAGAGAAGTCATCCAAAGAAGTCACCCGTGTCCCATCCACTACCATACATTATACTTCATTCTTTCATGACCGCCATCCTGAACCGTATATCATCAGATTGTTTTCACCTCCATCAAAATCATTTGCTCTGTTCCGTGTCATTGATGTGGGATTCATTAAGGCCCTCCTTTGACGAATCACTTCTTGTCGACATCAGCTCATTATCCAAGAAGTTGATCTAGGAACACCCCATTCAGTACTTTAAAGCTTGCATGCCTTAATGGCAAGTTTCTCACTTCCGACGACAGGTTTACATCAATGGACTTCGACCGAAAGATTTTGCGTGGTGTTCGACGCCAAGTCCTTTATTCACACCACGTGAATTGTACTGTAGTACCTTGAGGGTCATTATCATTATCGGTGATTCCTCTCGCGCTTGTTAACAGTTTACATCATTGACTGGTAATCAAGCGATGTCTTTTCATGTTCGACTTCAGAACATTTCTCACATGGATCGACTTGTACTTCGAGTGAAGATCGGATGAGATTGAAGACCCCGGATCTAGTTTCATCCATCCAGGATGCGATATATATTCAGGAAAATAAAGACATTAAATGTACAACACTACAGCACATATAATCATCCTACCAAAAGGATGATGGCTCTATCAAAATCATCAGTCTACCATCAGACGATTGTCTGTCCTATGTACATGAAAATGAATTTATAAAGCTGAGCATGGGAATGCCCGCCTCAGCCAGATCATGAAAACAATATGAAGATAATGTATTGTATTGTATCTTATTACAGGTCTCCTCCCAGCATTGAAAGAACTTCGGATCCTCCTAATAAAGCATTTCTCCCGATAAATGGCCTCATACTTTAGGGGGCAACTGTTATAGACATTGTTGTGCCTTGCAGCTCCAAGCATGAAATGTCCATAAACCAAGGGATCCTAAGTCCCTAAAAGTGTTGTTCCGACCCCTAAAGGAACAAGGTCAACAAATTACAGCTTCTCTCAGAAGTTCTCCACCAGAAAATGCTCAGAATCAATCAAATCAGGATCATTTCAGCGGCTCCACTGGCTAGCTGCGTTGCATAGCACCCAAATACAATAGCTAGGTGTGTTGCAACGCACCTAAATGCACTATCAGGGTGTGTTGAGTGGGAAATGATAAATGGCAGTGCCATTCCGCGAGGTGGAAAGACAATGGAAGCTTCCAGAATCTTCTCCAATGACACTTGCCTTACTGAGTTCGACCAAGGATGAGTAAGAGGCTCTCAGTCTCCAAGTGGAAGCAAGAACTGACAGAGAGAAGACACTAGTCAAATCATAAGCTAACTCATCCTCCTTGCATACATCTATATATGGATCCCTCATCCCAGAGATCCAGAGGCTGGAATTTTGTACATTGCAAAGAATTGTTGTTGGTTTTGAGATAGATATCAGAGTATTGGGTGATTTATGCTTTGTTGGAGGTGAAGAGGGGATTCTTTGCTGGGAGGTTGATACTGGATCAGGAATCATCGGTTGTAACTCCTCCTGAATCTTCTTGTTATATCAATAAAACTATTTGAGTTTCTCCTACATGCTTGTGTATCATTGATGCTTGTTACATTTGTATGTTTAGCTTAAATCTGATCCTAAGCTTTTTATGAATATAGATCCATGTCTTTGTGTAGTTTTCTTCTTTTGTGATCTTACAGGAACTTGGCGAAGTTGGGCAAGTAAGGAAGCAGGTAGCTGGAAGCTGTCAAAGAAGAGAGGGGTTGGATCAAAAGATTAGCGCAAGACACAGGTCGGTTCTTTCTATCCCCCTCTATCTTAATTCATAAAGGAAATACAAAAGTAGTTTTCTCTGTTTGTTTCTAAGGTAACTGTCACACCTTAGTGGGATAGGGTCGTTCTGAATAGACACTTTTCCCGTTAACACCTTTCCACAGATTTTCAAACTTACCATGTTTCCCTTTTTCTTTTTTTCATGCATCCCATCGCAGCACTACATTTTCTAGCTGAAACTTTTCTGCCTTGGTCTTACGGTCATAAATTTTCTTTATATACTCTTGCAGCCGGAAAGTATTTTGAGAAACCTCTTCTTTTTTTTGTTGAAGGTGAATCATTTGATTTATTTGGCACTGAATATCATCTTCTTCGCTACCTACTTCTTGCAATAATCTCATGACCGCGACTGCGAGTGATGTAGGAAACATTGTATCAATACCATAAACCATTTCAAAATGCGACATACCTATTGATTTCTTACTTCTCACTCTGTTGGCCCACAAAGCATTGACAAGCTTTCAATGCCAATTCTTCTTGTTTTCCTCCAACATTTTCTTAATAATTTTTACCAAGGATTCATTTGAAGACTCGACTAGTCCATTGCCCTACGGATAGTATGTCGTGGAATGACCTAATCTGATGTTGTACTTGTTGCAAAACTCAACCATTTTCCTCGACTTAAACGATGCTGCATTATATGTAATAATCTTGTGAGGGAAACCAAAAAAACACAAGATATTGCACTCTAAAAACTGAATGATTACTGTGTCCGTAGCTTGCCTTGTCAGAAGGGCTTTGATCCATTTGGAGTAATTGGTGGCTGTCAAAATCCATTTGTGCCGTGCTAATGATGTAGGATGGATTTTCCCTATGAAATCAAGCCCCCACTGCTGGAAAGGTGAATTAACTACAATTGGCTTCAAAGGAAGAGGAAGTAGCTTCCTTTTTCCCTGAAAAACTTGACATTCATGGCAGCTCATGATTGTTTTATATAAATCTGAAAATAAAGATGGCCAATAATTCCCTGCTCTCAATATTTTATTAGCTGCCGTTTTCCAAAACAAGTGACCCCCACAATCTCCTCTATGAAAATCATTCATTACCTACTGAGCTTCATTTTCAACCAAACAATTCAGAAGAACCCCTCTTGGATCTTTCCAATAGAGAGCACTATCCAAAATGTAGAATTTTGCAGACTTCAATTTTAGTGATCTACCTTTACTTTTTGACATTCCAGGAGGAGGAGAAAGATGTTGAAGAACATATACTATATCGGAATACCAAGGTGAGTTTAGAAACATTTCAGATACTTGAATGAGTGTGCCACCATCTTATTCATCTAACATTGTTGCAATAAGATTTATGTCTAGAGCATGAAGATTCAACACAGCCATGAGTTTTTCTAAGCCTTGACCTTTGATCAGTTTTGTGGGCGTAATCTCAGGATCATACTCTAACATCGCTGCTATCCACCTACATCTTCTTCCTTCCGAATCAGTTTTCACGAGGACATCTTTGACAATCGCGTTGGGAACATACGCTATGGTATGTGAATGCAGAATGTAAACTCAGAAATCCTTCAATGCCTTTATAAGAGCCAAATATTGTTTCTCAATGATCTTATAGTGAAGAGTAACATCTCTAATAGTCCAACTGAAAAATACAATTGGATGCTCCACCTAATCCTTCTTTTTCATCAACACCACAGCCAAAGTATGCTCAGACGTAAATGAAAATATAATAAAATCACGAGTATAATTAGGATTGATCAAAACAGGGGCTGTGGTCAAAGCAAGCTTTACCAAGTTGAAAGATTTCATGGCATCCTCGATCCATTTCACAGTGTTTTCCTTCTTCAACATATTAGTTAAATCATGCAAATGATCAACCAAATTTGGTATAAAATCTGTGTAAGAAGTTCATCTTATCGTTGAAGGCTTGGATCTCATTTTTGTTGTGTGCAAAGTCTATTTGCTGAATTGCCTCCACCCTAGAAGGATCAATATGAATACCATCTTTGGAAATTATATCACTTAGGAGCTTACCTTCCTCCATGGAGAAAATACTCTTCTTTGGATTTAAAGAAATCCTGTACTCCCTACATGATCATAAAATGATCCTAGATGACTTTTCACTCAAAAATGAAAGTAAAGGGCTACTCTTGGAAATAGTCCCATTGCATATATATTTTCATTCTGAATCTACTGCAACTTGAATGGGCTGAAATGGACTTCAGATGAAGAAGTTATCGCAAAACGAAGTTTGCCCATTATCCTTAGAAAAGGAGGCATTTTTTATTAAATGTGGCCTAAGGATTAATATTAGCCTTATGCGCTAAAAACCTTTGTTAAGTGTTAAACCTTCATAAAAGCGTGTTTTACATTGAAATTTAGATAAAGCACATGGGTAGTAGCAACTAGGCTGACCCAAAGAATTTATAGAAAATAGACTAAACCTTTTGAGTTCCGGAAGGAGGGCAGTAAGCGGTATTTTGGGCAGGCTTCAAGTAGTAAGTGATATTGGACAAGCTTCGCCTGATTCCATACATTTGCTGACGCGTAGCACGCAGGAGAAGAGAGGAAACTGCTTTTTTAGGTGGTTAATCCCCGTGTAAGTTATGCGCCCGAAATGACTGTTATCCGTCGGATTAGAGGTCATGGATCAACGGTCAAGATCTGATTGGAGTGATCGACAATTGGCACAGTCAAATGGAAGACCCCCGGGGCCGTTATGATAGTGATATGCGATGTGCAATATCGACCATCGGATCGAGGAGCAGAATCAAAAGTCAAGATCTGATCGGAGTGATCAGCAATCGACGATCGGTGATCCCCAATGCAAAAGGCTAATGCACATTGCAACTTGTGATTGCGAAATGCCAATAAAGGGCAGACCCGATGGGAATTATAAGCTCAAATGCATAAAATTTATAATCCGATTTATTCAGATTTTCTTTTTATTTCCCATATATTGAAGTTTTGACCTCTTGCCTAAGCGATTGCGATATGCCGATAGAAGGCGAACTCGATGGGAATTATGGATGCGATTTCATAATATTTGAAATCTGGAAATGCAGGATTTCTTTGTATTTCTTATGTATTGGTGTTTTTGGCCATTTCACCATGTGACTTGCAAATGTGATAGGATGACGGACCTGATAGGTTTATAGGGGTGATTCCATAATGTTTGAAGCCTGGGCTAAAGGCCCATGATGTGTTTTGCATTCATTTTCCTATTTCGGCCAGAGGAAGGCAAAACGACCAGGTTTCCTGCCCGCCTATTCTTTTCCATTTGTAAATGAATTCTTGTGATGAAACAGTTGGGTTTTTCAATGATGAAGGACTATAACCGATGTGTTACAAGAGCACAAGGAGCTCAATTGACAAAGCGGATGAAGGTTGCTGAGAATGCGCACAGAGGTGGAGAGATAACACAAAGAGCAGAACTAACAGAGGGCCACTTGGAGGTCAGGTGAACCTAGAAGCTCATGAGAGCTAGAGTTAGAGCTAGAGCCAGAGCCAAAGCCAAAGCTGAGAGCCAGAGGTAGAGACAGATCCAGAGACCTCATAGCAGACTTCTAAAAGCCATGGAGCTATAATGAAGTTCCAGAACAACAAAGAGATCAAATGATCAAGCTTTTTCTCGTGTCCTGAGTGTGTTGAAGACATAAGAAGGAGTTCCATAGAAAATACATAATTTTGAGGGAGTCAGAGAGGCCAGAAGCTCCAAAAGCTCAGAGCACTGACTGAAGGAGTCGAGTCCAGAGAAGCGTGGATCTATCTGCAGAGTGAGGATAGCCAGCGGGATAAGATGGTATTCTAAACCCATAGGTTCAGTTGTAAACCAATGGAGTTGAGCGTGGAGCTTGTAAAAGAATTTAGCCATAATCCCAAAGAGCCTAGTCAAGTTTATTAGTGCTCAAGGAGACGTAGCCCAAGATATCAGGGTGAACTCCATATTATATTGTTGTTATTTGTGATTGCTTCTTGCTGCATTGCATTTGCTTCTTTAATTGTTGTTATAAGTTTCATATAAGTTCAAGAAGATAAACTTAAATCACATAAACAATCTAAAAACAAACATAAGAATACACCTATGTCAAGCATTTTTAATTTCACAATTGGTTAATCATAAGCTAGTGTCACACGGAATCTGTCAAGGGTGCGGACACGACTGACCTTCCTAGAAGTCTAAGACATTCTAATGACAAACAAGACAAAATGGAATGATCTTTCTCTAAATACACCTTTTACAACATGAAAACTACAAGTGTTTAGGCTTACCCTATTCCAAAACGCTGTTGTTGAAGTCCGTTCTTGACGATCCGGATGAGCTCCTCCTTCAAGTCAATTCCTGCAACCACAAACAATCAAACAATTACCAAGCACTTGCATTTCATATAATAAAACATATATTCAACATGCAGACCAAGGAACACATGAAATAACTCATTAACACAAGCTATTGAGAAAAATAAACCAGTTTGTATTAATAACGAAACAAAGAAACTCTTACAACCTGGCCTTGGTGTTGTGCAAGTTCCTCCCAGGGTCCATCAAGGGTTTTCCTCTACTTTGACAAAGCTCACCCTCTCCCAAGTAGAATCAAGTGAAGACAATCTCTCCTCACAAAGGCTCTAATGGAAGACCTAAATCCTGCAGCATTTACCCAAAGAAAATGTATAGCTCCAACCTCCTCTCCTTCTGGCTCAATGCCTTCATTTATAGTGCTGTAAAGAGGTTATTCAGGTCCACTATCAATGGGATCATCCCCCTCTATGGGTGGGATAGCTCCCTTATTGATGGGATAGGTTCCCCCTTAATAGAGATACATGAACCAACTGGAGGCGCATCCATTTCATCAAACCGACCTCTAGAATGTTCTAGAAGTAACCACAAGTAACTTTTTCAAGATAAAACTCGCGCATTTTGCCTTTTACAGAGGGACGCACCTGTCCCTTAACATACAGAGCGTCCATGGACGCATATTTTGTGAACATGGTCAGCGTCCCCGCAGGTAAGGCTAGAGAGAACCTGCGACCCCAGAGATAAACATGATTTTTACAAGACTTTCTCTCTTCTTTGAGTTTGAGATGGATAACAGAGGCATGAGACTTGCCTAAGAGGGTAGCATGACTTGTTGATTGGAGCCATACTAACTGTAAGTAGTCAAGGTGACATTTTTTAGTGTAACACCCCAGTCAGTTGTTTTATTTAAATTATTAAGCTTGTGGATGATGAGTTTTAGAATTTAATCATAGGCTGAATTGGAAAGTTGTAAAGCAATATCTTGATTTTCAAAATTAGACATACTGGCTTCCCGAAAATACACCAGATCCAATCCAGATCCGAATCCTCCGACCATTGTCAATGATCCTCAAAACATTGGGCGAAAATCTAAGAAAGGTGCACAAAGATCTAGTTTAACTAGAGAACAATCAAGTAAGGATTTCATTCCTAGAGTTAATTCACTCCTGGGAAGGTTAGAAACTTTGCAGGACATTGAGTTTGATATTAATTTTGAGCAGAGTTTATTTCACAGTAAATCTTTAAGTTGGATTGATCAGATAGTTGTTGATTCCTCTATTTCTCTTCATAAACTTGTTGAAGATTTGTTTTCACATAATAAATAAGGGTCACAGCTTATTCACACTCTTGATCTCTTGCAGAACCTCTCTTCAAACTTAAACACTTGGGTGCAAAATAATATTCATAATCCATCTTTCGATTTTCGAAATACTTCCATTGTATTTAATACCACTCAAACTATCCCTCATCCTCTGCCTTCTTCTTCATAGACTGTTCACACCACTTAGACTATTGTTAAACCCCCTTTGATTATACCAAATATCCCAATCCTTGTTTTAAATCCAACACCTCCCCCACCTCCAGTTATGGCTTCCCGATATGCACCCCTTGTTTTTCCTCAAAATCTTGGTGTCGTGCCCCCTAATTATCAAACCAAAATACCTTTGTTCAACAACACTCAAACTATTTTAGTTCAACAACACGTAGACAAGATGAATGATTTCTTTGACCTCCATGAAGTTGAAATTGAAGATGTGATGATGAGGTTATTTGTACAAAGTTTTGGAGGAGAAGTTCAGAAATGGTTTAGAGCCCTACTAGCAACTTCTATCCCTACTCTTCCTATCCTTCAGAGACAATTCCTAAATCGGTGGGTGGTGAAGAAGAATACCCTTCAAATTTTGTCTGAATATGAGAACATCAAAAAAAATGTTGGCGAGAGTGTGCAAGACTATTGTGTGAGATTTAATGCAGTATACAATGCTATTCCTACAAATATCAAACCACCAGAAGGATTGGATTTGCTTAAGTTTATAGATGAGCTTGATGCCGATATGGCATATCAGTTACGTGAATGTGATCCTACAACTCTAGAAGACATGCAAAGGAATGTTGTGGGCATAGAAGAGAACTTTCTAGCCAAAAGAGCAAGAATGAGATCAGAGAAAAGAGTGACCATGAAAGAAGAAACACCTACTTCAGATGCAAAAATGGGTACATTGATTTGAAAAATGGAAAGGATGGTTAACCGGTTGTCCATCTCAGACAGAACTAAACCATAGATCCGGAACCCAAACTTTTGAGGGCAGCAATTTCCCCAATTCTAAATCAAGCAAAGAGAGAAGAAAACACCGTAACAACCAGTGCAACAACAACAACAGATCAGAACCCTGTTACAGCAGAATTATGTTCAAGGAGTGGAAGAAGAAGAGGAGGAAGATCAGATATTTGAAACAAATCATTTCTTCATTGCAGATGGTATGCCTATATTTCTGACCGAAGATGAGGATTATGCATAAAGTTCCAACATTCTAAAGGGTGAGTGTTATAGAAATTTTTGTGCCTCGCAGCATGGAGCATGAAATGTCAATAATTACAGGGATCCTCAGTCCCTAAACATGTTGTTCTTACCCCTAGAAGAACAAGGTCAGCAAACCACAGCACTTCCCATCAGTTCTCCACCTGAAAAACACTCAAAACAGGCTATTTTTGGATCATGTCAGCTGCTCCACTGAGCAACTGCGCTGAATGTCAACTGCTCCTCCTTGTACCTGCGCTGAAAGTCAAAACCAATGAAGGCTACCTGCGCTGGGCGAGATTGGCCAAGTGGCACAGTCATTCTGCAAGGTGTCAACTGCCCAGGAAGCTTCCAAACTGACACTTGGTTCAAGAAATTCGCCCTGTGATGAGTAAGAGGTACTTGATCTCCATGTGTAAGCAAGGATCTCCAAGTGGACTTAAGAACTGAAGATTAACTGAAGAGGGAGAGGACACAAGGCAGCTTTATGTCAGTCTCAAGCTGACTCATCCTTTCTTCTTCTATCCTATATATAGATCTCTTCTATGAGGTCTAAGGAGGCTGGAATTTTGTTTAAAGCAAGGAGGTGCTGTTGGATTACAGTTAGAGCTATTGGGTGATTGTTTTACTAGAGGTGAAGAGGAGAGTTCTTGCTGCTGGGGAGGTGCTGCTGGATTGGAGCCATCATTGGTTGTAACCTTCTCAGAACCCTGTTACTTCTATCAATAAAGTTTTGCATGTTCTCCTATATACTTGTATTGCATTGATGTATTGTATTTACATGTATATTTGATTCACTCTAATCCATGCATCAGTTATGAGTACATGTATCTTGTAGTTTCCTCTCTTGTTTTGTGCAGGATCTGTGTGTAGCTGGACCGGCAAAGAGAGTAAGGAGCTGGGAACAAGAGACAAAGAGAGAGGATCAAGATCGACTAAGCGAAGGACACCAGGTTGGTTAATCATTTCTTCTTTCTCTCTGTACTTTCATAAAGGAAAACATCAAAGCTTTACTTTCAGTTGTTGCTAAAGACTGTCACCTTTAGAGTAGGGATAGGGTCATCCGCATCGGATACTTTTCCCCACAACAGTGAGGACTACATCTTAGCAAATGATGTTGCTTTGGAGACCGAATCTGATGATTATCAACGTGGCTATATGAATGATTTGAGTGCATAGCAGAAACAATACTCTTTGAGGAGTAGAGATGTACTGGTCAGTCCTATTCAAAAGAGGAAGGATGTTCAGTCAAAGAATGATCTTTTAAACAATCAAAAAAGAGGAAAGGAGCATGCCAATTAGAATCCTAGCAAGGTAAATCAACCATCAACAAGTACAGTTGCAAAAGAGAAAAACAATTAGAAAAAGGATAGTGTAACGAAGGAACAAACAGATAAGAGGGACATCATTGTCAAAGAGGTAGAAAAAGTAACATCTTTTAATTTAGAAAGTGAAATTGCTAAATTGAAAGTGTCCATTCCTTTGATCGAGCTTGTTAAGAATAATCATTACAAACACCATGTGTCTAGAAAACTACAAATTGATCCTTCGTCCGACATGGTGAATGTTGAGGATGATCATCCTGAGCTTATTTTCGGTCCAACTATAGATGGTCAGCTAGAAGATAGCAAGGTCCTACCATTTTATTTGAGTCTTAGACTGCATGAGTATATTCTTCATAATGCTATGCTTGATTCTGGAGCTTCTCACAATTTGATGCCCAAGGTTATCATGGAAAAGTTGGGCCTGGATATCACCTAATCATATCATGATTTGTATTCATTTGATTCTGGTAGAGTTTGCTGCATTGGTCTCATTAAAGATTTAGTGGTTTCCTTAGATCAAATCATAGCCAAGAATGTTTTCATGGACATGGTAGTAGCTGATATACCACCTCAATTTGGTATGTTTTTGTCTAGATCGTGGGGATCCAAACTCAAAGGCACTTTACAACTCGACTTCTCTTATGCTACAGTCCCTATTTTCAGTCAATTGAGGAAGTTGTATCGGGAAAAGAAGATGAAATATATGATCACTAGTAAAGAGAAGCCCATAAAGAATCTGATAAACGTTGTTCATACAAATTTAGAGTCTTTTATTTTGTGCAATGATAGTGGATCGAATGATGTAGATATTCATCTAGTAGAAGTAGATGATGTACTAGAAATTTCCGAGTGTTTTAGAGTAGTTCTTAGTCAAGAAAAGAAAAAAGTGGCATTTCCTTCTGAGCAGCCTCCACAGCAGTAGAAAGTTAGTGATGAACAAAAAAATGAAGCAACCAACAAAGGTAAGATTGAAACAATAGTAGAATTCCAACATCTGGAAGATGAAGACAGCCTTTGGAGCATGGGCTTCGATGGTGCTTTGGGTAAGGATGGTGTGGGTATTGGAATTTGGATTCAAAGTCCTGTTTTTCAATCGGAGAAAGTTCCAAGTAATGTTAGAGTGTGTTCCTATAAATAAGCTTTCGATTGCTCTAACAATGAAGTGGAATATGAGGCATTGATTATAGGTATAAAGATTTTGAAGAATCTTGGTGCGAAAAGGATTTCTGTTTATGGTGATTCAGAGTTAGTGATTAAACAAGTCAAAGGAGAATATCAAGTGAAGCATCCATGGATGAGAGCTTATAGGAACGTAGTCCTAGATATCTTGAAGATGTTTCCAGAATACACATTGACAGTGGTGCCGAGAAGTCAAAACATCATTGCTGATTCACTTGCTACAACAGTGAAAAATCTGAAAATTCCAATGAATTCTAGCAATAAATTTGAAATTCATGTCAAACATAGGCCTACTGTTCCTAGTAATTTGAGATATTGGCAGGTTTTTTGGGATGACAATGAAATTAATTCCCTTTTTTAGAATGAAGGGAAGTTTAAGGATGCTTTCATTGATGAAGTTTGTGATTTTGATGAATAAGACATTGAGGTAAATCAGATGGATGTTTTACACCAGAATGATACTGTTATTCCTAGAGGTCTTATACCTTCAGAGGAGTTGTCTGATCAAGATGATGTGGCGAGATAAACAACCTTGGTTCCTACTGACAAAGGAGTTGAAGATGTAAACATTGGGATAGCAGACAAGCCCAATCTTGTTAAGTTATCAAAAGCATTATCTCCTGAGTCAAAGGCTATGTTAAGTTTCTTTCTGAATTTCAAAGGCTAAGTATGTTAAGTTTCTTTTTGAATTTTTTAATGTTTTTGCATGGGATTACTCAGACTTGAAAGTGTATGACAAGAACATCATTCAGCACACCATTCCTATCATGTCGAATCAAAAACCCTTTAGGAAAATGCTGAGGAGGATCAACCCAAAGTTGTTTCCATCCATCGAGAAAGAGGTAAACAGATTGTTTAAAGCTGGTGTCATTGTTCCAATTAGATTCTTTGATTGGGTTTTGAATTTGGTCCCGATATGAAAAAATACCAGAGAGATAAGGTTGTGCATTGATTTCAAAAACCTAAATAAAGTGTCCCTAAAAGATAATTATCCTCTTCCTAATATGGACCACATTCTGCAAAGAGTAGTTGGAGGATCATGGATGTCACTACTAGATGGCTACTTAGGTTGCAATTAGATTTTGGTGCATGAAAAAGACGAAGAAAAAACTACCTTCACAACACCATGGGGGAAATTTCAGTATGCCAAGATGCCATTTGGACTGAAGAATGTCGGGGCCAATTTTTAGTGGCCCATGGATATTTCTTTCGCTAATGAGAAATATTTTTTCTTAGTGTTTTACTTAGATGACTTGACAATATTTTATGGTTATGATGATGAGCATTTACACCACCTAAGGATTATTTTTCAGAAGTGCAGTGATCTGAAATGGGGACCTAAAAGCTTCTTGTCAGCTTACAAGAACCTCTCCACTCTAAAGCTTATTAATTTCCAAGATCTAGCTTATGATTAACCAATTTCGGAATTAAAAATACTTAACATAGGTGTATGCTTATGTTTATTTTTAGACTGTTTATGTGCTTTAAGTTTATTTGCTTGAACTGATATGAAACATATAACAACAAATAAAGCAGGAAATGCAATGTAGCAATAAGCAATCACACATAACAACAATATAATATGGAGTTCACCCTGATATTTTGGGCTACGTCTCCTTGAGCACTAATGAACTTGACTAGGCTCTTTGGGATTATGGCTAAATTCTTTACAAGCTCCACGCTCAACTCCATTGGTTTACAACTGAACCTGTGGGTTTAGAATACCATCTTATCCCACTAGCTGTCCTCACTCTGCAGACAGATCTAGGCTTCTCTGGACTTGACTCCTTCAGCCAGTGCTCTGAGCTTCTTGAGCTTCTGGCTTCTTTGACTCCCTCAGAATTCTATATTGTCTCTAGAACTCCTTATTTTGTCTTCTGAACACTCAGGACACTAGCAAAAACTTGATCATTTGATCTCTTTGCTGTTCTATAGCTTCATTAAAACTCCATGGCTCTTAGAAGTCTGCTGTGAGCTCTCTGGTTCTGGCTCTGGCTCTCGGCTTTGGCTTTGGCTTTGGCTCTGGCTCTGGCTCTAGCTCTCATGAGCTTCTAGGTTCACCCGACCTCCAAGCGACCCTCTGTTAGTTCTGCTCTTTGTGTTATCTTTCGGCCTCTGCGTGCATTCTCAGCAACCTTCAGCTGCTTTGTCAATTGAGCTCCCTGTGCTCTTATAACACATTGGTTACAGTCCTTCATCATTGAAGAACCAGACTGTTTCATCACAAGGATCTGTTTACAAATTGAAAAGAACAGGCAGGCAGGAAACCTAGTCGTTTTGCCTTCCTATAGCCGAAATAGCCAAATAATGGAATACATAGGAAAACACACGCAAAACACATCATGGGCCTTTAGCCCAAACTTCAAACATTATGGCATCACCCCTATAAATCTATCAAGTCTGTCATCCTATTGCATTTGCAAGTCGCATGGTGAAATGTTCAAAAACACCAATACACAGGAAATTCAAAGAAATCATACATTTCCGGATTTCAAATATTATGAAATCACATCCATAATTCCCATCGGGTCCGCCTTCTATTGGCATATCGCAATCGCTTAGGTGGGAGGTCAAAACCTTAATATACGGGAAATACAAAGAAAATCTGAATAAACCGGATTTCAAATTTTATGCATTCATGCTTATAATTCCCATCGGGTCTGCCCTTTATCGGCATATCACAATTGCAAGTCATAATGTGCATTGGCCCTTTGTATGAGGATCACCGATCACCAATTGCAGATCACTCTGATCAGATCCTGACCATTGATTCTACTCCTCGATCCGACGGTCGATATTACACATCACATGTCACTATCGTAATGGCCCAGGGGGTCTTTCCTTTGACTGTGCTAATCACTGATCGCTTTGATCAGATCCTGACCATTGATCCGCGACCTCTAATCCGATGGCTGACAGTCATTTCGGGCCCATAACTTACACGGGGATTAACCGCCCAAAAAAGCAGTTTCCTCTCTCCTGCTTTGTGCTACTTGTTAGCCAATGTATGGAATTGGGCAGAGCCCATCCAATACTGCTTACTGCTTGAAGCCCGCTCGAAATACCGCTTACTGCCCTCCTTCCAGAGCTCAAAAGGTTTAGTATATTTTCTATAAATTCTTTGGGTCCGCTTGGCCACTAATACCCACGTGCTCTATCTGAATTTCAATGTAAAACACACTTTTATGAAGGTTTAGCGCTTAACAAAGGTTTTTAGTGCATAAGGCTAATATTAACCCTTAGGCCACATTTAATAAGAAATGCCTCATTTTCTAAGGATAATGGGTAAACTTATTTTTGCGATAACTTCTTCATCCGAAGTCCATTTTAGCCCATTCAAGTTGCAGTAGATTCAGAATGAAAAGATCTATGCAATGGGACTATTTCCAAGAGCCTCCATTCACTTTAATTTTGAGTGAAAAATCATCTAGGATCATTTTCTAATCACGCCTTCCCACTAAAAATATTTTGGTCTCCAAAAGACTGATATATTTATCTGAATAGTAAATGAGAGTAAAAGCACCCTCTTCTTTCAGCCTCCATACGCTTTCCTTGCGTAGTGCCTCTAAACCAAAGCCTTTGACCATTCTCCTTCTTGGATGTGCTGGTCCTCTTGGGAAGAACTTTTTTCCTCCTTGACTTCATGTAGAACTCCTGCTGAGAAGGTTACAAAAGGTAGTTTGAACTTCTCTTCTTTGATCATTGATCCAAGGTGTCTCAAACAAATGTGAAGTTTCATCTGCTTCACAAAATTTTCATTTGTACCTATTTTACATACTGTCAACAACAACTATTAACAACAATAGAAATACAGATAACAACTGGATGGCCTAAACTCCTGCTTCAACAAAAGAAACAGATTTCACATCTCGTGAACACGTCCATGTCTTTACATCTGCATACAAATGATGGACTAGATAACAAGACCACAAAACATGCCTTTAAAGCAAATGACCCTTCAAGTCAAGCATGTAGAAAATATCTCAAGGATTCTTTTCAAAATATGAAACACTTCATTATTATCTCCATCTTGGAGACCAAATCAACTTTTCTCAAGTCAATATTACTTGCATGTTTAAAACAATGAAATCAACCCTTCAAGTTAGTTACCCATACATGTTCAAATACAAGGAAATCATCAACATCCTTGTGTTCATGCATATCATTCTCATGCATGCATTTCATACTTCAAATTTTGCTTAAGCACATTGTACTTTAAAAGCTAAAATGAACATAATGTTGCAGCAACAAAGTGAGTCTCCTACTCAACTTTTCCATTCACCTTCTTGGTAACATCCTGCAACTTGCATCTCATTAACAAATAAATGCAACTAGATGCATCAATAGACATGCAACCTTAATTGGATAATAAATCTAACCATTTCTTACCAATCCATTTCAAAGGTGCTTCCTTTGTGTGCACATCAACATCAACATGTGAATCATCCAAGAACACATCATTCATGGAAACTTTCTTTCCATTCCTGCCATTCTCTCTTTCCAACTTCTTTAAGTTTCATGGAAGCATTGTTGGATTGAGAGTCCAACAATTTTCAAAAATGCGTCCTTGCTTATGGCAATAGGTGCAACACATGTGCATCCTCTTGACACATTATTTTCCTTGTCCAATGGACCTTTGGCTTCTTTCTTCCTTTCCTTCAAAAGTTTCCTGTATGTGGCCATTCTCTTCCAACATCTAGAAACATTATGGTTATCCAAACCACAAAAGGAACATGCAATTGTTTTCCCATACTTATATGGAAATTTACCATGCTGAAGATAATCAAAAGGAATATGATTAGAACTAGATTTATACCTTTCTCTTTCACCTTTATTTCCTTCATGAGGAGGTGAATCAAATGAAGAAGTGGCTTCCTTTGGAACACCATCAATCTCTTCAAGGCTTTCAGAGTTTCCACAAGTCTCTGGTTCAAGTGTATGCTTATATACACCTTCTTTCTGCAAAGTATGCTTCACACTATTGCACTCCCCAAGAATAAAACCTTCACAATCTTGAGGTGGAAGACCTGCAATGAAACTCATTCTTGGAGTTGTTCCAATGGTCTTCATGGAATCTTTGGAACTCTCTCCATAAGCTTGTCCATAGCCAAGACCCAAATACTTAGGCATTTTGTCAACTATTATTGGCTCAACAATACCCTATGCATGTTTGCCCAAGCCTTTTCCTTCATAGCCCATATTGGACATTAACTTGGACCCTATGCCTCTGGTATGTTTTTCAAAAGAACCAACATAAACATTCTTAGAGGAATTCGAAGACAACTAGGAATTGTTTAGCTCTTCTTCAAGCTGATACTTGACCAAGGCTTCTTAGCAACAAGGAGCTGTGTCTCCAACTCATGCATCCTTTTCAGGTTCATATTTTCAATATCAAGTTGCCTCTCCATTTCCTGCAATTTGTTAGAAAGCAACTGCTTCTCTTCCTCCATGGAATTCAACTGTTGTCTAAGTATGCTACTCTTCCTTCCATCCTCATATATTTCTCTCACCTTGTCTATCATGATGAACAAGTCTTGCTTCATGTCTTAATCAAAGAATCTTGTGAAGAAATAATATTTTTAGGACTCACTTGTAGAAGTTGCCATTATGCCAATGAACAAAAGAACTTCAAACAAGATTAATAAAGAGCTTATTCAACAACCTTTTGCAACAAACCTCTTGTGCTTCAAGGATTTCCTTGAGGTCCTTTGGGATAAGAAGAATGCCTTCATCCCTTCTTCCTTCTTTTCCTCTCCTGGACTTAGCTATCAGTAGCTTTCCCTTCACCTCTACAAATTCACACAACAGTCAGTTTACACACAATCAAACAGCAAAATCCTTGCTACTTTTTGAACACCTTTCTAGTCAAACAAGAATTCTGATATGATATCACCTACTATGGTATAATCAACTTTGATATCACCTCCCTTGAAGGTGGGGTTAATCAAACATAAGCTATGATACCACCTGATCTGAAATGGGGATCTAAGGGCCTCTTGTCATCTTACAAGAACCTCTCCCACTGCAGAGTTATTAATTTCCAAGATCTAGCTGTTACACTAAAAAATGTCACCTTGACTACTTACAGTTAGTATGGCTCCAATCAACAAGTCATGCTACCCTCTTAGGCAAGTCTCATGCCTCTGTTATCCATCTCAAACTCAAAGAAGAGAGAAAGTCTTGTAAAAATCATGTTTATCTCTGGGGTCGCAGGTTCTCTCTAGCCTTACCTGCGGGGACGCTGACCATGTTCACAAAATATGCGTCCATGGACGCTCTGTATGTTAAGGGACAGGTGCGTCCCTCTGTAAAAGGCAAAATGCGCGAGTTTTATCTTGAAAAAGTTACTTGTGGTTACTTCTAGAACATTCTAGAGGTCGGTTTGATGAAATGGATGCGCCTCCAGTTGGTTCATGTATCTCTATTAAGGGGGAACTTATCCCATCAATAAGGGAGCTATCCCACCCATAGAGGGGGATGATCCCATTGATAGTGGACCTGAATAACCTCTTTACAGCACTATAAATGAAGGCATTGAGCCAGAAGGAGAGGAGGTTGGAGCTATACATTTTCTTTGGGTAAATGCTGCAGGATTTAGGTCTTCCATTAGAGCCTTTGTGAGGAGAGATTGTCTTCACTTGATTCTACTTGGGAGAGGGTGAGCTTTGTCAAAGTAGAGGAAAACCCTTGATGGACCCTGGGAGGAACTTGCACAACACCAAGGCCAGGTTGTAAGAGTTTCTTTGTTTCGTTATTAATACAAACTGGTTTATTTTTCTCAATAGCTTGTGTTAATGAGTTATTTCATGTGTTCCTTGGTCTGCATGTTGAATATATGTTTTATTATATGAAATGCAAGTGCTTGGTAATTGTTTGATTGTTTGTGGTTGCAGGAATTGACTTGAAGGAGGAGCTCATCCGGATCGTCAAGAACGGACTTCAACAACAGCGTTTTGGAATAAGGTAAGCCTAAACACTTGTAGTTTTCATGTTGTAAAAGGTGTATTTAGAGAAAGATCACTCCATTTTGTCTTGTTTGTCATTAGAATGTCTTAGACTTCTAGGAAGGTCAGTCGTGTCCGCACCCTTGACAGATTCCGTGTGACAAATTGGCGACTCCACTGGGGAATCCATTAATGAGAGAGTCTTTTCCTTTATATGAACTTTGCTTTGAGAAAATCATTTTTATTTTCTGGTTTTTGACTGTGAGAATTAGTATTTGGGTGGCTTAGCTGTAGCTTTAGTTGGCTTTAGTTTTTCTTCCTTTTTCCAGAAAGACGCAGTCTCTGTGTGCTGCACAGTGCGTCCTTGGACGCGCTGTTGTCGACTGCACAGTGCGGGGCCGCACCTGTGAAAACGGCTGGCCTGCGTCTTCCTGTAAAAGTTAAGAAAATTCCATTTTTGCCTTAAATTACTTTTAGATTTTGTTTTTTCTTAGTGTTTTCTGCCCAGATCCTTTAGTACCCTGTCAAGAATTCTTACCTGAACTGGTTTTGTGAGCTTTGAGTGTTTTAGTGGTTTTCAACGAAGTTTAGACCTAGGGTTTGATTTTTGGAAAGGCTTTGTAGTGACTTTGAGCTTAGAAAGTTGTCCAGCCTTAGATATCTCTGGTTAGTCAACCTTCTTAGAAGTTGAGCCTGCCGTAAAGTCTCCTTGTTTGAGCAACTTGTCATTTGAGTTGTTTTGGGTCAAATTTCGAATTGCTTGTTTTTAAAGTATTGATTTCCATTTTCAAAAAGGACAAAAAGATTAGAATTTTGTTTTGACTAGTTTTTGGTTCTGCAATAAGCTAGTCCTTGATTTGATTGTGATCAAGTAAAACACCTTAGAAATAATCATTGTTAGTTTTGGCCTCGTTAAGATTGCTTAGAGTAAATTTGCCTTTAGTTTGCTTATGAGTGCATTTTCATAGATTTTAAGAGTTGTTAAGATTGATTTTTGGTTATATTAGATTTATTTGCTTTATTAAAAGAAAAATACAAAAACATCTTCTTAAAAGTCTTGTTTCAAGTAGCTTTTTGTTTTCAAAAGAAGAAAAGAGTTTTTTCGTGCATGTAAAGAGAAGTTATGTTTTTATGCTTGGAAAAGAAAAACGAATTGTTTCTTTGATTGTCTTCAATTAAGAAGTTGCTTTTATAAGGATTGCATTCTCTCAACTTTTTAGTTAAGCAATTCATCGAAAAAGTAAAGTAGTGGATAAATCATTTTAGGTGCATTTTGTAGTGGTTTCGAGTCGAGTCAAACACCACTAGTTTCACTTCCATCACCTTTTGACTTAAGAAACAACCTTAAAAGTAACGCTTAAATTAAAATCAATCTAGTAATCTTTATTTTTCTAGGGCTCTGAAGCACCAACATAGCTTAGGCTAGGGTCTTGGAGTAGGTGAGTACTTAACTCTCCAAGACTACAAAACCAAACAGATAGTCTATCTTGAGTAGAACAAATCCAATTGTTTCAGTTACATTCTGGGAAAGCTCCTCTTAAAGGAGAAACACGAGCTCGTGTCCGAACCAGTGAGGGGATCATTCCTCCCTCGTTGGGAACGACGCCAGGCAGTACGTATTACAAACGGTAAACCTCGGATTAACCATTGTCGAGGAGCCAGGGGTCACTTATCGGTAAACCTTGGATTGTTGTCAAGGAGCCGGTAAGGGGATTGGAGCTTGCTACTCTGCCCTTGCGTGCTGTCGGAGTTTAGACTGTTCCCCCAGGTGTAATTGTTGTGATTGGTAACCTTAGTGGCCATAATATCTAGGATTCTACCCAAGGTGACGGTGGAGGGAAGGTCCCACTGTACCTGGAGCAGACGTCGGTTATACTCACTTGGATTTTCTGGGGGGTTCGCTTCACTTCGAGACGGTTAAAGTGGAGGAACTTGGTCCAGTCTATTCATTAAGCAGGTTGCCGGGGTAACTGTTCCACCCACTATTTCTGTACTGAATCCTGCGAGGTTGGGCCTAATCACCAACTAGCGCTTTTGGTCCGGAAGACTACTGTTTGTGTGTGGTTTGACGCTCTAGATTATTTAGGCGTGTGCTTCAAATTTGATTGGTTCTTTAGAAGACTTTAGGTGGTTTGATTTGAAATTTTTTACTTTGTTTTCGTGTGTTGTAGTTAAAATCTTTAATTGTGGCGGAATTACCGAGAAGGTCCCGTCGTATTGCGGGCCAGTCTCCTGAAGTTGTATCTGTGGCCGAATTGTTGAGAAGATCCCGTGAACTTAGGGGTTCACCTCCTCGAGACGACCCCAGTTATTTAGAGGGTTTAAAGGTCCTTGTAACTCCTAGTGGCAGTAAGTAGGTTCACCTGAAGAAGGAGAATCTTCTTTGGTAGTCCATCCAGATTACCAAAGATTAGAAACAGGTTACAATCCCGAAGCTGTTACAGTTTCCGAGCTTGCTGGTAGTTTTTCATCTGCCAGTGAAACAGGCGAAGAACCTGAAATTTCAGAACCTGTTACTCCAACTCCTAGTGTTCCTGATTCACCAAGAATAGAAAGAATTATCACCGAAAATCTTCCTGTTGGATTAATTGCTATAGAAGAACTTGTTCCAGAGGAAGAAATAGGCGTTTCTGATTCTGAAGATCTAATTACCCTTGATCTAAGGGAGCGTGAATCCATCTTTTACAGTCCTCCTAGAAGTGAGTCTTGGTACCTTGCATTAACCAATTTTTTAGACAACTCAGTAGGTTTTTCTACACCTCGTACTCCGGTTCCACCTAGAGGAATTCATTCTCCTGTAAATATGTCTGGTCAGTCGTCTGTGTTTTCGCAAAGTCCTGAATCATTTTTACATGGCGGTCCTTCTGTTCCTACTGGGTATCAGTCACTTTCTGGTACCTTTGCGGGAGCATCTCCTCAACCTGTTGATCATGGGTTATTAGTTGGAAACAGTGGTAATGTACCATTGAGTATAGGTGAAGTTTATATGATGTCAGGTTCAACTCCCATTAACCAACCTCAAGGTGGCCAATTACCGCCTGGGGGGCAACCTTCGTTAATGCCTGGGGGGCAACCTCAAGGTACTTCATTTGTGACTGGGGGGCAACCTCAAGGGTATCAACCCCAAGGGTATCAACCCCAGCCTCAATACGTACCCCAAAGTCAACCTCAGTATCAGTATCAACCTCAAGGATGGCAACCTCAAGGATGGCAACCCCAAGGGTATCAACCCCAAGGGTATCAACCTCAAGGATACCAACCTCAAGGTCAAGGTCAACCCCAGTATTCGTATTTACCTCAAGGTTATCAACCTACGGGTCAATACCCTGGTCAAGGTTATCAACCACCTCAAGGGCAATCATATGGGACTACACCTTACAGTTATCAACCCTATCCTCAATACGGCTATGGATCTCAGTATCCTCAACCTGTTACGAGTCAATACCCTGGAATGTTAACATGGGATCCGTCACAGGGTCAACAGATGTCGCAACCAAGTATACAGTCGGTACCTCAAGCAGGACAACCTGCAGTTCCTGGTCCACCCCAGCAACCGCAACTTGTCCAGTCAAGTGTTCAGACCCCTGTAACTTCTGTAGTTACTCAGCCGCCAATTGCACCGAGTACTCCACCTCACACGGCTGCAGCAACTACCGCTTCATCTACCATGCTTACATCTGGAGTATCGGCAGCTCCGGTTTCTACTGTCCCTGTAACCGTTCCTCAGACATCTGTACCGTTGTCTGGACCCACGGTTCAAACCACAGTCCAGATGCCTGCAGGTCAACCTGGTACAAGTACGGTTGTTACTACTCAACCTCAATTTGTTCAACCTCCGTACCAGGGACAGTATCAACCTGGTCAAGCTGCCCAACAACCGGTTTACCAGTATCAACCGTATCCTGGGTACAATTATCAACCACCTCAACAACCCCAGTACGGTCCGGTTAATCCTGGTTTTCCAGGAGGATATAATATCCCCAATGCGAATCCTGTTCCTAGTTATCCTGGATATCCTCCTCCTGGGGCTGGTATTGTGACTCAGAGTTTCAGAGATCCTAACCGGCAGTTACCATTTATTGCGACTTTAGATTTACCCGACTTGACGCGCCTAACGAACGATCCAATTCAATATCTTCCGTTCTGGCCGCCAATGCCAAATAAGTTGCCCAGCGATATACCCAAGTTCGAAGGTAAGTCTGGAGAGGATCCGTCTAATCACGTGATGACTTACCACCTCTGGTGTGCATCAAATTCCATCTCAGATGATTCTATCCGCTTACGTCTTTTCCAGCGTACACTCATTGGTCTCGCAGCCAAGTGGTACATTGAGTTGCCACGGGCTTCTTTTTACAACTTTAGCCAGTTAGCTACTTCATTCTTAACTCATTTTCAGTTACCAGTCAGATACGATAATGGTACAGAATTATTAACTTCGCTAAAACAATCGACATCCACGTACATTTCTGATCACATCCATGAGTGGAGACGTCGAAGGAGATTAGTGAAAGTTTTTATCCCGGACCAAATTTTAGCTGAATGGTTTGTAAAATCATTATTACCAAGAATTACTGAAGATGTAGCTAAGGCCGGCGTAGTTACTGAGGAGCAAGTCATTGCTCAGGCACAATACCTTGACTTAGTTTACACTCAGTCGGGTACGTTACACGAGAAAATTCCGGATCTTCCAAAGTCAAACCAAATCGCTGCTGCTCCTTCGGGATCTCATGCCGCTGATGGTATGATCGGTATCGTGACTACGAAGAGTAAGAAGAAGTCTTCCAAGACCTCCAATACTCCAATTATCACTTTGCCTGATTCTCCGACAGGAGAGTCTTCTCCTCCTGAACTTACCGCCGACATTCACGCTGTAGAGTCATCTACGGCCAAATCCAAAAACGGTGGAAAGAAGAAAGGAAAGAAGAAGGCTAAAGCAGACAAGGCTCCAAAGGAGAAAACGGAAAAGTCGGAAACTAATGACGAAAAGCGCAAACCTCGTTATCCTTGTCTCATTTGTGAAGAAGATCATTTTACGAGAGACTGCCCTCATCGGGCCGAGGTAGTGAAAATAGTTAAAGGTTCTCCGACTCCTGCTGTGTTAAAGAATCCATTTCCCGAGCAGGAAAATAAGATGATAGGTTCTTCTTCGAATGCCAGTGAAGAACCCATTTTGATGATGTCTCATGTCAGGATTGCGACTCGATCGCAAGATTATGGTAGTAAGGCTCCTGTTGATGGTAAAGAAGCAGAATCTTCTAACTCTAACCCATCAACCTCAGCTCCTGGTTCCGATCCACTACAGATCGAAAAACCTAACCCAGACTTAGTGATTAAGCCGCCCGCCAAGGGTGTACTTCGAAGGTCTGCTTTCAATCCACATGCGAGAGCAGCCCAGAATTACAACATTGTTGAAGATTTAGCTGTTTCACCTTCAGCAATGTCGGCACTCGAAGTGCTGCAATCATGTCCAGCGCAACGAAAATTGCTTTTGTCGGCTATTGGAGCTGTCGATGTTCAGGACCCGAACCTAATGATCTTTGATCTAGAAAGTAGTACACCGCGTCTCCCCCATCAAATGGCTTTCCAAATTCCAGTGATAGTCAAAAACAGGCCTATTCATCGGACTGTGATTGATGAGGGAGCTTCTACGTGTATTATGTCGATTCAATGTTGGAGATCGCTTGGTTCTCCTTCGTTGAACCAATCCCCCACCATCCTTAAGGCCTTTGATGGCCGTGGGTTCCGTCCGTTTGGTATTCTACAAGAATTGCCTATAGGGGTCGAAGGTAAAACCGTTAGTCTGGATGTGGAAGTGGTTGATGCCCCTCTAGACTACAACCTTCTTTTGGGTCGAAGTTGGTCATATGCTATGACAGCGGTCGTTTCATCGGTCTTCAGAGTCATTAAGTTTCCACATAACGGTAAGATCGTGACTATTGATCAGCTGACATACTTTTCATCCGACCCAACCTCTTTAGAAACTATCCAGCATGTTGGTAAAACGACAATCCCTTATAGGGACATTGGTGTAGGTTTAGTTAAGGATTCCGGTTTACTGGGAACTTTTCCTCTCCCTCCACTCAATGCAGACCCTTCGTTCGCAACAATTCATATGATCACGTCAGAAAACATTATTTATGATGATCCTTGGTATGTTCCCTCTGACTCTGAGCTAGACTCACTCGGTGATGTTATGCCGTTGAGTCCGTATGAGATTGCTTATGAAGCTCTTATGTCTTTTACCGACTTTCATTCAACCGACCAAATGAATGTGGTCAGTGAAGAGTCACTTTTCACCTCACCCTTAGAACGGATAACGTTTCCCGAAGAAGTGTCATCTGACGAACAACTTCGCGAAATCCTAAGTGTAGATGATCTACCATGGGACGATCTCCATCACAGATCTTCGTTTTTACCTAAGGATGATGTCTTTGAAAATGATTTTTCATCTATCTTTACCGCTGAATATGTCAAAGACGCTCAGGATCCAACGAAACATTCTGATTCAGAGCTGAATTTAGGGAATATTTCTCGTACTATTCCCATTGATATTTCAGTGAAGCCCGGAATCAAGGAGAACATTCATATAGGTGCCGCATGTACTGACGAAGAAATTGAAACTTACAAGGCCCTATTCCAAGAATTCCGCGACGTGTTTGCCTGGTCCTACGAAGAAATGCCAGGAATCGATCCTGCCATTGTTGTTCATGAAATCAAAACCTACCCGGATGCTAAACCCATTCGGCAACGGTTGCGTCAGATTCACCCTCGAAAAGCAGCTGCAATCAAAGCCGAAGTCGAAAAGCTGTTGAAAGCAGGTTTCATTTATCCGATCCCGTTAACGGATTGGGTATCGAATATTGTTCCCGTCAATAAAAAACAAGGAACAATAAGAATCTGTATCGATTATAGGGATATCAATCGAGCTTGTCCAAAAGACAACTATCCTACGCCTTATATCGATCAAATTATTGATGATTGTGCCGGAAGTGAGATGTTTTCCTTCATGGATGGTTTCTCAGGTTATAATCAAATCAATATTCTACCTGCCGATCAACCAAAAACGGCATTCATTTGTCCATGGGGGACATTTGCTTATTGCAAATTACCTTTTGGCCTTAAGAATGCCGGTGCTACTTTTCAACGGGCCATGTCTTATGCATTTCATGACATCAAGCACATTGTGCAACCCTATCTCGATGATTTGCCTGCTCATTCTTTACACCGAGCTGATCACCTTGTCCACCTACGAGCAATCTTTATGAGGTGTAGGCATTATCGAATTCGGTTGAATCCCCACAAGTGTGTTTTCTGTATAGAAACAGGTCGATTGCTGGGATTTGTTGTTTCCAAAACCGGCATTCGCGTCGATCCCTCGAAAGTCGAGGCTATCATCCAATTGCCTCCTCCTTCGAGTTTGCGCCAACTCCAAAGCTTGCAAGGGAAAGCAAACTTTTTACGCCGATTCATCCCTAACTACGCCGAGGTCACTAAAGGTTTTACACGGTTGTTGAAACAGAATGTACAATTCTTTTGGGACGAGATTGCTCAACAATCTTTTGATGCACTGAAACACGCGTTGACCCATGCACCGTTATTGCATCCTCCCAACTACAACCAGGACTACTTCTTATACCTCGCAGCTTCGCATTCCACCATTGGAATGGTGTTAGTTCAAGAAGATGAATTCAAGGCAGAGCATGTGATATATTACCTTAGCAGAACCTTAAATCCAACTGAGTTAAAATATTCGCATGTGGAGAAATTGGCCCTGGCAGCCGTTCAAGCTGTCCAGCGTTTTCGTCACTACATTCTTCTCCGCAAAACTACTGTTATTTCGGATTGCAACCCTATGATTTATATCTTGACAAAACAACTGCTAGGGGGCAAGTACTCTAAATGGATTGTCATCCTGCAAGAGTTCGACTTGGAGTTTGAGAAGTCCAAGTCTAAGAAATCTTTAGTCTTCGCGGAATTGATGTGTGATTTCCCGAGTGCTGACACAGAGACTGTGGCAGAGGAGTCCATTGCGGACGAATCTTTGTTTCTTATTAGCACTGTAGATCCGTGGTATGGGGATATAATCATCTATCTCCAAACCCAAACCTTTCGGCCTGAAACTTCCAAGGAAAACCGTCGAAAAATTCGGTTTCAATCCCAGCAATACAGAATTATTGGAGATACACTTTATCGCCTGGGGGCAGACTTAGTTTTTCGACGTTGTTTAACTCACGATGAGGCTGAGAGAGTTTTGAATGATTGTCACTCTGGAGCATGTGGCGGTCATATGTCTGGGTATGCCACAGCTCAGAAGGTGTTGCGCGCTGGCTATTTCTGGCCGTCTATGTTTAAAGATTGTATCCTTGCCGTCAGAAAATGCCACAACTGTCAAGTGTTTGATCGCAAGATGCGCGCTCCACCTGCTCCTCTCCACCCTATAATTGCCGCTGGTCCATTCGCCAAATGGGGCATTGACTTTATTACTTGTAACCCTCACTCGGCCGGGGGGCATGCGTATATCATCCTTGCGGTTGATTATTTTACTAAGTGGGCCGAGGCGATGCCTACATTCGACGCAAGCGGCAAGACAGCTGCACTTTTCGTATTCAATCATATCATAACTAGGTTTGGTGTCCCACAAGCAATCATTACGGACCATGGAAGCCATTTTCGAAATGTCATGATGACTGAACTTACAAGCCAGCTTGGTTTGCGCCACGATAGCTCTACACCTTATTATCCGCAAGCCAACGGTTTGGTTGAGTCAATCAACAAAGTTCTAGTCGTCATGATTCGACGGATCATTGGTATCCATCGAACGAATTGGCATAACATGTTATTTTCGGCACTATGGGCATATCGAACTTCAGTGAAAAATTCAACAGGTTTCACCCCTTTTCAGCTAGTTTATGGCTTAGAAGCTGTGTTACCTATTGAGTGCGAAATCCCATCACTTCAAATGGCTGTCGAATTACTTCCAGCTACTTCCGAAGAGGAGAAACGGTTGTTATACTTAGCTAAATTAGATGAGACTCGACGTGACGCTACTTTAGCTATCGAGACTCACGCGAAACGAATGAAAGCTCAGTACGATAAAAATGTAACCCCTCGAAGTTTTTCGGAAGGAGACCTAGTACTATTATATGATCAAGCGAACGATAAGCTAGGTGCTGGAAAATTCGTTCCCATGTGGCATGGGCCCTACATTGTAAAGCGAAAGCTAGCAAAAGGGGCTTATGAGTTAGTTGATTTTGATGGGGACTCTTTGGGCAAACCCAGAAATGGACTTTACCTAAAGAGGTATTATGCTTAAAATGGTGGATGGAGAAATTTTTAGATAGGTTAGATTTCCTTTCTAGCTAGCAAGTGTGTTAGTTTAGTCAGTGTGCTTAGCTTAGCAAGTGTGGTTTTTCGTCATTATTTTGGCTCATCTTGGTTTTACTCTTGATATTGTAGATGTCGACGCCTCTCCAAACATACATTGGATTTGCTGATGGTGCTTGTCGTAGTACACGGAATATCTCTTCCGCAGCTTGGGTTATCTATTCGCCCTCTGACGAGTTAGTTTCTATGCATGGGGTAAGCCTCGGTCAAACAACGAATAACATTGCAGAATACAGTGCAGTGGTTGAATTATTATCCGAATCTATTTCATTTGGAATTCGACGTTTGATAGTGAGGTTAGATTCTGAACTTGTTGTATTACAGCTTAATAGAGTTTATGCCATTAGAAATCCTGTGTTATTAAGGTTGTTTTTGAGAGTGCGTCTCTTGGAACGTGAATTTGATTACATTGAATATCAACATATTCCAAGGTCTTTGAATACATTAGCAGATGCAATTGCTTCTCAAGTGTTGGACAGACATTTATAATAATCATGCAAGTAAATTTAAAGACATTTCATCATACATGTTAAACAAGATAAGCCGATAATAGTGATATATAGATATAGATAGAAGTGTGTCCAAAAATATATACATCGTCTTCGATCATAGGTTTAACACACCTTATGATCGGCAAAATGATAGTGCAAAAAGTCAAAAATGTCACATGTGACTACAAAAGTGACTAGTCAATCACTGGTGGTGCTCTCTGTACGACACCACTGCGCGGGCTATCTTGCGCAGAAATCTCCTAAACGGTCCAGGGACTGCAACCACGAAGCGCTGAAGCCTCATTGGAATGTCATCCATAGTAGTCTCAGGTATATCTGCCGTGAGACGCTCTAGATCATGCTCCAAATCGGCTAGTACTTCTGCTGTCGCATCCTGTAAGGCCGGTGCCGGTGCAGCTGGATGTCGTCTGTCGTAAGGCCGGAGATTGGCTGGACGCTGTGGTCCAACATCTGCATTTTTAAAATTTTACTGTTACGTTGAGACGATATATATGAAAAATAAAAAATACATAATTAGAAAACTTGTGAAAATGAAAGTACCTCTGTCATCCCATTGTTCTCCCTGTGGAAGAACCATGTCCGGATCACCTCTGAAATCCATTCCGGCATATGGAAAGTCTTGTATCACAAAAAGCTGGCCCTCTAGCCAGTCGAAGTAACTGTCAGAGAATCGAACCACTGCAGCACCCTCGTCAGGATGCCGGGCCATCACCGCAACCCATCGAACAAGCTTTGGCTCCCGAGGACCCAAGTCATCAACTGTGAGTTGCTGAGGGATCAGCATAGGAACTCTCTCCAAGGCAAAGCTCACGACTAAAGGCCCATATCCAAAAGTCTTTAGTCGTCCGTTCTTTGCCTTGGTTAGTTGGCTCTTCATATGAGCCGACACAGCTTCGCACCAGTTGAAGATGGTGCCTTGGTAACAGTCAACTGCCATCCGCATTTGGGATCCGGAAGCAATGTGCAAGGCGGCCGCGCCACAAATCCTAGTGACCGTAAATGCAATAACTCTAAGTTCCGCCAGAGCGATGTGCTTTATCTCCACGCCTTTTTTATGGTGAGTCCCTGGTCTGCACCACTCCTCGCGGAGATCATCAAGGGATTGGCCACCCGGCCTGGTCCCCGCAAGGTTGAGTTGCTCACCTCTGTTTGGCAAGCCAGTGAGAAAGTATACATCCGAGGGCTCTATCTCGAGCTGGTGCCCTCCAATGTAAAAGCATTGATCTTGAACGTTCCATCGCTCAACTAGCCATTCCAAAAATCTTACCTGGCCCCTCATGCCCGGTATGGTCCAATATTTGTACAATCCACATGTTCTTAAGGCATCCAGAGAGGGTTGGTGGTTAATCGCAGCTTCATCGTCTTCTACGTGCTCTCTCTCTCTCCAGTCTAACATGTTTTGGCCCTGCACATCAAAAGAGTCAATTAGAAATTAATTTGAGAAAATTTGGTGGTTTTTTGAGAGAGTTAGGGTTTTGAAATGCGCCCTTTGCGGAAGACGCACCCCGGCTTTTTAGCACAGGGCGTCCGGACGCAGCTCGCCTGAAGGCGGACTGCGTCCCCAGACCTTTTTCCCGTGTGAGAAAAAGTCGGGGGACGCGGCCCACCCGAAGGGCACCTGCGTCCGCCGAGGGGCGCATTTTGAACCCAAAACCCCCCCAAAAAATGAAACAGAGACCAAAAACAAAAAACTAAACGGATAAAAATGAAGAGTGGGATGTGTAAAATACCTCGGTGAAGCGGCGTTCGATTCCGACGGTCAGATTTTCCGCAGCAACCACGGGAAGTTTCTTGTCAAAAGCTCCTTTTTCAACCTCAACAGTGAAACGGTAAAAATGACATGGTAAAAGGTCTTTTTATAGGTTTTTTGGATGAATTAGTTCATTTTTTACCATGAAAAGATGTTTTCAAATGTATTTTTGCCTATTTTAAACAGGTATGAGTAATGTGTCGCTTTTGTGCAGGACGAAGGGATTTCAAGGGAAATTGTAATTTTTCACAAACAAAATTTCAGAGTCATCTTTTAAGCCCTTTTCTGACTCCTAAAACATGAAAAGATCGCCGAGTGTTTCTTTTTCACTCGTTAAAACGGAATTAAAAGACGGTCCCCTTTTAGCTCTTTTCTGACCGTAAAATCAGGAAAAGATTGCCGGGTTTTTGTCGTTTCAAACTCGATAAGGAAATAAAACGACGTGTCTTTGATCGCTTTTTACTTTTCAGGTCAACGATACTATTATGAAAGTACTCCTTGGTCGCAAGATCAAGCGGTTCCCCCAGGTATTATTTTATACTTTTTCGGGCTTGAGGGACACAAATATACGAAAAAGTTCAACGTGGAGTTTCCTTAAGTTTTTCAGACTCTCTAAAATTGAAAAACGCCGAGTTTCTCCTATACTGGGCTCGTTAAACTTTTACAGTAAAGGACCTGTTCAATTACAAACAGGAACGAACCACTCCTTCCTAGGGTTCGCATTTAAACTAGGTTGGACTCGTCCGAAGGATGAGCTTATAATCAAGCATATGTTATCCTCCTCAAGCTTGTTAAAAATAAAGAGGTACTTGCCAGAAATGGTGGGGGAAAAAAGAGAAGAATGAACCTATTTGTCACCTTTTGCCTCAGAAGAAACTTTATTACCGCTCTTGAACACGACACTTTTCATTCACCTGGGTTGGGAAATCTTTTACCTCACAGTTGACTAAATCACTTTGAAAATCTTTAACCGGGTTCAGGGATCAACTTTGAGTTATTCGTCACCAAACCATCTGTTGTGTCGTTATGTGTTCAAGAGGTCTGCAAGCAAAACTTTCATCTGCAAAATACTTGTCATCCATTGACCATCCCTGAGTCAGTCCTTACAGCAACATTTCTTCAACTTGAACAATGATTTCGTGTTGCAGGCTTGCCTGCAACGGGTCGCTTTCTATCGACATCGACACATTATCTAGAAAGATGACTTAGGAATCGACAGTACCTTGAAGTCTGCATGCATCAATGGCAGGTTTCTCGCCTTTGACGTCAGTTTACATCATTGACTTTCGATCAGAGGATTCCGTGAAGTGTTCGACATCAAAACATCTATTCACATTTCACGGGTTGTGCTTGGTACTTTGAGAACCATTGACATTACTGGTGGTTTCTCTCACGCTTGTTAACAGTTTACATCATTGACTGGTAATCAAGTGGTTTCTACCATGTTCGACATCGAATCATTTAATCACATGGCTAGAATCGTACCAATTCGGGAAGTAGAAGTGAAGACCCTGGATCTAGTTTCTACCATCCAGGCTGCGAGGAGTTTTGTATTCATTATCTATGTAGACTAATCATAAACAGATGGCTGCGTCCATACTGTGTCTACAAAAGTCTATAAAAATGATGTACTGCAAGATCATTCCTGTATCAGAATAGTTAGTCCATTAGTTAAAGTTTTGAATCTGAGTATGGGAATGCCTACCTCAGTGATGATATAATCTTATCCATGTATTTTGTGTTGAAAATTGCAGGTTCCAACCAGGCCATCCACAAGGCAATCCTTGAAATGATAAAGCGCTTCACCCTTCCTAGAATTACAAAACCCTATTCTATTCCAGGCTTCGCACTTTAGGGGGCAATCTGTTACACTAAAAAATGTCACCTTGACTACTTACAGTTAGTATGGCTCCAATCAACAAGTCATGCTACCCTCTTAGGCAAGTCTCATGCCTCTGTTATCCATCTCAAACTCAAAGAAGAGAGAAAGTCTTGTAAAAATCATGTTTATCTCTGGGGTCGCAGGTTCTCTCTAGCCTTACCTGCGGGGACGCTGACCATGTTCACAAAATATGCGTCCATGGACGCTCTGTATGTTAAGGGACAGGTGCGTCCCTCTGTAAAAGGCAAAATGCGCGAGTTTTATCTTGAAAAAGTTACTTGTGGTTACTTCTAGAACATTCTAGAGGTCGGTTTGATGAAATGGATGCGCCTCCAGTTGGTTCATGTATCTCTATTAAGGGGGAACCTATCCCATCAATAAGGGAGCTATCCCACCCATAGAGGGGGATGATCCCATTGATAGTGGACCTGAATAACCTCTTTACAGCACTATAAATGAAGGCATTGAGCCAGAAGGAGAGGAGGTTGGAGCTATACATTTTCTTTGGGTAAATGCTGCAGGATTTAGGTCTTCCATTAGAGCCTTTGTGAGGAGAGATTGTCTTCACTTGATTCTACTTGGGAGAGGGTGAGCTTTGTCAAAGTAGAGGAAAACCCTTGATGGACCCTGGGAGGAACTTGCACAACACCAAGGCCAGGTTGTAAGAGTTTCTTTGTTTCGTTATTAATACAAACTGGTTTATTTTTCTCAATAGCTTGTGTTAATGAGTTATTTCATGTGTTCCTTGGTCTGCATGTTGAATATATGTTTTATTATATGAAATGCAAGTGCTTGGTAATTGTTTGATTGTTTGTGGTTGCAGGAATTGACTTGAAGGAGGAGCTCATCCGGATCGTCAAGAACGGACTTCAACAACAGCGTTTTGGAATAGGGTAAGCCTAAACACTTGTAGTTTTCATGTTGTAAAAGGTGTATTTAGAGAAAGATCATTCCATTTTGTCTTGTTTGTCATTAGAATGTCTTAGACTTCTAGGAAGGTCAGTCGTGTCCGCACCCTTGACAGATTCCGTGTGACATGGGGTGATTAATTTCTGATCTTTCATTCCCTAGTATGGTCGCCACTATGTTAGCACCTAGATTGAACCTCATGCTGAACAAGACAATTCCGGCATAACCACAAACCATGCTTAGCCAAGTAGCTAACCCTACTAGTCTAGGAGAGGGCTCTCTCTGTAAGGATCTCAGCAAAAATTAGTGGATCAAGAAACTGATATTAGGCTAGGTATAGTAGCACAGGATTTTGATTTGATTTTTTGAAGTGTTTTGCTGGATTAGAAAGAGCCAAACAGTTAGGGCAAGGAAATTAGGTCAAAACTGTAGGGTGTTCGATGGGGCAAGGTAGGCACAATTATCAAAACCTTAAGGCTTTATGGGTGAGGTGAAAAGATAGGTGAGGATATAGAAAGAGCATGTAAACCACATGGATTCTTCCTAAACTGAAGAAAACACAGACTGTAAAATGTCTACCCAAAACAGAGCATAAAAGATATGGATTATGCCTCTCAGACTTGTATACATTCACATAAAGGCAATGAAATGATGAGTCAGCAATACATTCTAACACATGAATACAAAATAAAAACTGAACTAAGCATCATACCGCTTGGATCCCAAAGAAATAGCTGCAATTTTTCATTAATCTCCTGCTCTAATTGATGCAAAATGATATCTAATCAAAACATAAGCATCCCACTGAGTCCAACCCTTTACAATGAGAAGAAAAAGAAGATATATACCTCAATTCAAGCTCCTCTCATCCTCAGTAGTTGAATCCTTAAGATGAGGAACTAATCCATCAAAATCTGAAGAAGAAACTAGAATCTAGGAAACCCTAACAACTTGCCTTTGAAAGGGAGGAAATTGATTCATTTGACTTCAAGAGGACTTTTGATCTAATGAATCTACCCTCTAGTGACTAATATTCATCTTATTTACATGCCTAGTCACCATTTACATCAGTAAAAACATCATCCATGAGAGAAAACCCAAAATTTACAGTCATGGCACAGTAAAGTGAAAATTTAGCAGAAAATTGTCCTATGTGCAGCGCCAGAAGGCTATGCGTAGCACTTTTTGTAGGGCCAATTTGGAGGCCTTCCCGGTGTCCCAATTGAGCTCATGATAGCTCATTGGGAATCTTGTCCTATATACTTTCCAAATCTATCTTTATTTTCCCATTTGGAGTTGATTTGACCCCTCAAAAACTGATTCTCCCAAGACTACTTCTCTGCATAGTGCCATGGTCAAAACAACGGCAGAAACATGATTTTTTAGGTGTTTTTTTACCTTTTGGCTAACCAATTTTTCTCCAAAGCTTAGAAAATGCACAGGGATAATGCTTACATCATTAGGAATCCAATGGTGGTCTTATTTTGGCCATTGGATGCTCCTAGGAAAAGCGCAGCGCCAATGGT
This sequence comes from Pinus tabuliformis, assembly GCA_031772625.1. Lineage (NCBI taxonomy): Eukaryota > Viridiplantae > Streptophyta > Pinopsida > Pinales > Pinaceae > Pinus > Pinus tabuliformis. The sequence goes on from CM062818.1 coordinate 1,202,979,000, forward strand.
GTTGTGCATAGAGCCAAAATTTCTATGTCAAAAACTGCTAAATTCTTCAAAAATGAAAAAATTCTCAAAACTTGCTCAAAATTTGTGGGAGACCACCACCATCAAGTGTCTGGGTCATCCAAGGAAGCTTCAGTAAGAAACCTAAGCCTATCACCCTCATTTTTTCCTTTGAGGGTTTGTTTTAGCCTTCTCTTCATTTGCTTGACTCTTATGTTACAAATCTTGTTCCAGGTCCTGTAATGGTGAGCCATGTGCCTGATGATTTGATTTTCCCTGTTGGCCCTTTTTAGTAACTTCTCCAAATGAAAATTGACCCTATCAAGCCATGTTTCTCTATGCTCTTCAATCTTCCTTTCAAGCCTTTGTTCTGTAGTCAAGGTGGCTGGGATATTTTCCTCTTGCATTACTGATTTGCCTTTGTCATCTTGCCTCTTTTCCTTGAGAATTTCTAGCTCCATGAGGACCTGTTTGTCACTTAGCTTCTTGTTCTATTGCTAAATGTATGAAATTACATACTTATCTCTCGCAAAGTTTTCCATCAGTGCTTGGACATGTGCACCTTTTTCCTTTATGATTATATTTTCATTTGTCACCTCATCTTGAGCCTCCAAGTTGACTATCTCAATGCCATGATGAATGTGTGGTTGTTCTAGTTCATCATGTTCCATCAAATAAAATTCCCTTTCCTCTTCATCATTGAGGCTTTCCTCCAACATCTTTTCCTTCCCTTTTTGCACCTGTTGCACCTATCGTGCTGATGAAAAAGGCAAAGCCCCTTCCACTGTTTTTGTAGCAAGCATTTGCCTATGAGCTGATGAAGAAGGAAAGGCCCATTCCACATCAGGTGGAGTAAACAGTTTCCTATCCATTGAAAATAACTTTCTAGCCCCTCTCTGATATGTTTCGTAGGTTTTTGTCTTCTCAAAAACTTTAGTCTCTTTAGCCTTCTTACTTTTGTTTACTTTGGTACTGCTGGAAGGCCTTTCTGCTTCTTAAGGCATAGTGGACGAATCTGAGGACCATTGAAGATGTCATTGGCAATAAAAGTATCCCAGGAGATTTTGAGGAGGTTGAGATGATGTAGCACAATAATCTTAATCAAGGAATATTGATAAATACTATTCATCTTATGAGGGTATGGCCTTTTCTATACAATGTAGGCCATCTTCTCAGTGTTCCTTAATAAGAAGTACGTGATGTTCAACATTTTCACTCTTGTGAAGTGCATCAACAATGATGGAGGTGGAAACTACAAATGTCACCCCGGCTAGAGTTACCCTGTTATCACGGAGATTTGCTACAAAAAGCCTGGTCAACTCAGGATGCTGTTGAATTCTTTGTACTTGCTCACAAAACTCATAACATTCCAGATACCTGAAACAAGAGACATTCATAGGGGAAGCCTCTAACTCTCTTATGTTTGATCGTTCCTTTCTGATAATTCTGCCTCCCTTATGTGGTTTTCTCTAATCTTGAGGTTCATCTTCCATGCTTTCACTGCCACTGTTTTCCTCCTCCTCATAATATTTATCCTCTTTATCCATGTTTTTGAGTTTCAAGCTTTAGAAACCCTAGAGAAGTAATCAGGAAGTGGGAGTTATGGTGAGTAGGGATAGGGGAAGGGAAGAGGATTTTGCGTGATTTAGGAATGAGATATGTATGATGTGAGAGTGAGAAAGGGGGGTATTTTTTAGTAGGGACTATTTTGTAAGTAGGGGTTTAGGGATTTTGTTTGGGGACTAGGGTATAGTGGATAAGTGTATTTGAAAGTAGGGAATAGGGATGATATTTAGGGATATGACAAAAAGATATGGGAATGAATAGGAAAATGATGAGCAACGAGAGTTTTTAGACAACCTAAGGCATGAAAATTTTAATAGCGAACAAACTCAAAAATCTTGAAATGAGTGTTGGGAGGACAACTTAGGGAGTATACTTACTTGTTTGAGGCTCTATGTAGCAAAAGAAGTGATTAGGATTATTTTTGTGATAGTTTTGATGGTTGTCGGCCCTATGTGCAGCACTACGTACAAGTGCGCAATGCACTATTGTATGCGCAGTGCCATGCAAAAATACATAGGCATGCAGACTCTATGCACAAAGCTCCAATTGTATGCACAGCACCCCGCAACTTTTCCCTATGCGCAGTGCTTGGTTTCTATGCGCAACGCTCATGGTTTCTTCGGCCACCAATTCGCTGCAACTCGGTTTCTCTCTTTATCAAATAAGCATGATGAAGTTTGAAAGATGATTTTGAAATCTTATATAAAGGATAAGATAGATTTTTTCTTTAAAAAACCCACTTTATAATGTTTGTTTGGAACTTTTTACTTTGTCCTCAAATCTCCATCTGATTCTTTTCTTTCTTTGTCTCTTTTCAAGTGGATGATGCTTTGATTGAGCTAATTCTTCAATGATTCCTCTCTTGCAGCAAGGAGAAGTTCCTTGGGCAGCTTATGGGAACAATTATTAGATAAAATGACTTGAATTACATCAAGGATATGAACAAACTAAAATATTCTATTTTCATCTCAAAAAACAAAGTTTTTGAGATGAAAATTACATTAGTGAAATAAGGATTTTGTATAGTAACCATGACTAACTACCAACCATTCTTGTTTATTGGTCTTCCTCATACCTTTGCTGCCTTTTATTTGTAATAAAATAAAGATTTTGACCTTTGGAAATGATCCCTAAGACCTAATGGAGACATAACTGCCTTGACTCTAAAAACAATATAACTAAAACCATAACTGAATGAAACATGAGGATGGGTCAACAAATATACCTGATGAGGGAAAATTATATTTTATGAGAAGAAGAAGACAACCATTAGTGGATCATTTTTTGCATGACCTAGTGGAATGATAAAAAATTTCAGTATGAGACACCTACAATGAAAATGCAAAGAGCATATTTGATTCTTGATGGAAGTATGCCTATACTGACAATAACAGATACCACGAATAACCAGGATGAATATGATGTAGTGATAGGTTTGTTAGTCAATTCCCTTGCTCATCACATCCTTAAACTTCATGTTTGTTTAGATTACTTGCTTCTTGTCATGCAATTGAATGGTGTGTATCATGTGCATAAACAAGTCCTATTTAGAAAATATATACGAGTTAAGTTGTTGGTACGTGAATTTGAAACCATTAGTTTCAGTCATGTTCCTAGAGCACTAAATAACCATGTAAATACCATTGGAAACAATATTCTAGATTGGCATTTATCACATGTATACCACAAAAGACAAACATAACCAAAACAAATGGTGAACCAAAATCATGATATAAAATATGCATAACCACATTATGTATCAACATATAAAAATAAATGTGTTTGGATTCTACCACTCTAAACACACCCAGTATGCCCATAGCATACTAGGTGGCACATAGGCCCCTACATCTCCTTATCATCCTTTGGATGATCTCATGCCAAGTTGGGAAGAGATGGTTGAATCCCTTTTTCGAGCACTCGGAACATAATGGCGCTCCACAAACTCCTCCTGCTAGGGGGCATCATTCCCACCTTTGCATACTAGATTAGTCCCCTCCATCACATATGCTTGCGAGTAGTGTCCCATGATTGGGGGCATGATGGTTTTTCCTTGGCCATCTTCTCAATTGATTAACATAAGTCTTAGCCTAGATCCCACCGGATCTAGGTATGGTTGATTATCCTCCCATTCCTTGGATAGTTTTTCCTACTGGCAATCCATATTCACATCGCATATCGTAGACGTTTGATACCATATCTTCAAATATTCTCTATGCCATGCCACCTTTACCACATAGTCCCCATTTTTGACTTAGTGGGTGAGGATGATTCTAGACCTCCTCTAGTATTTCATTCTTATTTTCCTCTTCCCTTCATTCTTCACCAGGAACCATCGTTCCAAGAAGCATTAAGGTCATCTTTAGATAAGTACAACCACTTTCACGAAATTCATAGATCCTGATTCTGATGGCTACATTTTCCGCTATGATCTCCACAAGATTTAGGGCCTTCTCCTCCTCTCCAAATTCACCAAAGATCAATGTGAAAATGAATTAAATTGGAGGGAAAACGCCCTTTTACAAGAAAACCCCCAGTTCTTTTGTCACCCATTGTGACCAAACCGTAACTCGATTTGATGAGCCATTAGCATCTTTGGAAATCTCTCATCACGTACTATAATGGGTCTATCTTCATTTGTGATGATTTTACACTTCACCCGGAATCTATTTTTCCATGAAGGGTCACTTTGTCACCTCTCAAAATCGAATTTGTTCATATGCGATGCTGGTACTTTGGGGTCCACCTTCCCTTGGCGCTTGTCATCTTACGTGTCAATTTTTGTCATGAGAAACCATCATTTGCTCATATTTTCATGGTCCCCACCAAGCCTATTCTGTGTGGAAGCATATCGAGTCACCCTTGTTCAGAGCATCCGCGATGAGTCACCTATGCATCCATGGAGACTGTTTCATGTCCCATTGTATCATGTCATAGTATTCCATTCATATTTGCATACCATTCATCACGTGTTGCCCATTTTGGCCTTTATTCATACTTTCCACCATCCCCTTTGGAGTTGAGTCAGTCGCTACTAGGTGAACCATGCACTTTATGCTCTGACAAGGGAAGTCATTCGTTTGTCCCTCAGTGCCCATTCTCCTTATCATTACTGATGTCAGTCCATTAGTCACATTACTATTTTCCCTCATGCCTTAGTTGAGGATCCTCATTGCCTCACCTATGGTGGGCCCTATTTTGTCAACATCAGTACATTCATTGCAGAAGAAAGGCCTAGAGGGTGGTGTATCTTAGTTCCAGTTTCCACTCTTCTTCGGTCCCTCATATCAATAAATGGGAATCATAATTTCCCTTTGAATTGATTGTTTCATGCTCATGATTCATACATTTGATGGTCCAGTGATGCAGTAGATTGTACCAGTGATTTCCAGGTGTGTTTGAGATGATTTAGACCTCTTGAGGGGGTGGCCCTTTAGGTAGTCCTTGACATGCCCTGATGCCTTCATATTATGCTACAGCCTCAGATGTAGTTCTACAGATTTGATGGGTTCGGTTCCTGCAGCTTGTAGCGCTCATAGCATGCATGTCTCCTTCAGATTATCCATTCAGTTTTGCAGAGCTCTTTCCTGTTCAGCAGGGCTTCTTTGGTTGTTATACCCTCCCTCCCACCCATTTTTTGAGGGAAGGGCCATTATGTCTCATGTACTCAGGTGTTATTGTATTCAGTCCTAGCTCATGTTTTTCCAGGTGCATTATGTATATGGGATACATTGTATTATTTCCTGTCTCATTTATGCCAGCATGTCATGTACCATTTAGCATGTACTTTAGTGCTTAGTTTCATTTTGTTGGGTGTACCATTATTATTTGTACTCAATTATCTCAACGGGTATGGGTATGCTTCCCCTACCTCATTTGATATTAGGTACCATAATATAAAATGAGACTTACATCAGTTAGTTAGTCTTGCCCCTCAATCAGTATCCTTTTTCAATTCAGCTCCATTAGTCTCTCTCTCTCTCTTTGACTCCCCTTCGGTGTCTAGTGATTGTGTCCTTACAACGTACCTCAGTCGCACATTTTTCTCCTAACACTCATACATTGGGGGGAAATCTATTATCATCAAAAATTGATCATCTAGCCATAACCTACTAGATGGATTGAAGTACACCATGTAGGGCCAAGTTTACCATAGTAAAATTGCTTTCACTATACAAAATTATTTAATAAACAACATTTGTTAAGTTATTTCTGGTTAAACCCATGAATAATAATTAATAAATCATTATTTAATTAATTATCTTCTAGGAATAATTAATTAAACCATTGTTTAACTAATATTCCTTGTTGTATTTGACCAAATCATGTGAAATAATTAGATAAATCATTATTTATCTTATTTTTCTCTAGGAATAATTAATTAATTATTATTTAGTTATTATTCCTTGTCAAGTTTGACTAAATCCTCTAGGAATACTTAAACAAATCATTATTTGTTTATTATTCCTTAACCACATTCCTTGGAGATTATAAATAAATCATTTATTTGTTTATTATTTCTAAATAGAAGTATTTGATCAATTTAAATACTTTTTCCCTCCATCCAAATATAATAAAATATTCCAAACGGTTAATTTTAGAATTTGGTTAATAATATTTATTATTTTCCATTATCGATGAATAACCTAATATTTTGTTATAAATTGGAGGGTTTTACATCGATTCTTCACTTTGAATCATTTTCATTGTTGCACTCGCTATTGTAACTTTTATTATAATCAATGTCGCTTACCATTTGATTTTTCCATTTGAGTTCCCATTAAGCTCAAACATTTTTTGTTGGGTTTACACATTGTAGAGAAGAGAGACTCTATACAGCTGAAGACATTGAGGACAGCCAATAACCCATCCCATAGAAGGGGACTCGTAACATCTTTTGTTCCTTTCACATGTGTCATATAATAAAATATATTCTTTATTTTTTTTCCATTGAGTTATTGGAGTTATTTGTGCTTAATTCCTTATTTCATCTTACTGTTTAAATATTTATGTTGCATAGATCAGGCCTTTGGCAGGCTTTGTTACTATCATTTGACACAGATCCACATTGTTTAACAACAATTTTTACTATTGAGGTTGTTTGTCATCCACATTCTAAAGTGGTTTATTTTCGTACACCTTCGAGAAGAAAACACTCCAACACTAGATATGCAGTAACATCCAAATTTGAGGAGGAAGAGAATTTTTCTTTGGTTGGAAAGGGAAAGAGGGGTAAGGGCAAGAAATTGCAAAGAAAGCTAAAGTCCAACCAGAACAATGGTCAGAAGAAGGACATAAGAAATGATAAGATGTTTTCACTACCCTGAATTTTGGCACTAAGCAAAAAAGTGTCCACACAAGAAGTCTAACAAGAAGCCTTTAGGAGGACCAAGTGGTGAAGCACTTGCCTTAAAATTCAAAATAGACCTTACCCTGATTACATGCATGGTAAGCATTATAATGGGGAGTGTGTGGTATCTAGATTCATGTGTCTCATTCCATATGACGTGATGCAAAAAATTATTCAGTATCCTATAGGAGAAGGATCTCCATATGCCCATAGAACTTCAGGATGATGGGTGGTACAGTACAAAAGGAATTGGTACCATATCCTTTAAGTGGGAGTCAGGATACCATCTTCATCTCAAGAAGAAGAACCTAATGTCTATAGTGGTATTGGAGGATAAGGTTATGATGTTGTTTCCAATAAGGGGAAATCCTTTTTGAGACATGTACCTACTGGGGAAGTTAAACAAATTGGAGCAAGAGTGAAAAATATATACAAACTTGAGGTGGAAGCTTTTGCTGCATTAAGTAGCAAGGCAAGAAGCTACAGAGTCGATATGTTAGAGAAGTCTGACATGGGCGCCTCGGACACTTACACCATGGGGACTTAAAAATCACGCAACAGATTACCACCAGTCTCCCGAAATGTACCCTTGAACAACATGATGTCTACAACAGATGCAAATTAGGGAAATATGTCAAATCAAAATTCCAACGCCGAGAAATAAGAGCTGGAGAATTCTTTGAGTGATTTCACTCTAATTTATGTGGACCATTTTCTACAACCTCTACAACAAAACACATGTATTATGTGATTTATCTTGATGACTTTTCTATAAAATATTGGATCTTCTTCATGTAGAAGGAGGATGAAGTTTTCTTAAAATTTGTTGAATTCAAAGCATTGGTTGAAAAGGAGACTGATTAGAAACTGAAACCATTAATAAGTCATAATGGAGGGGAATTTGTTTCTAACACCTTCAAGGAAATTTGTTTGAAATATTGGATTAGAAGAGAACTGGTAGCACCCCATAACCCACAACATAATCGGGTGGTTGAAAGGAATATTAGAAGCATAGTGGGAGCAATAAGAACAATAGTGCATGATTAGGGGCTGCCATTACACCTATGGGTAAAAGAATGAAACACTTTTGTTTATTTGTATAACATGAGCCCTCATAGAATACTTGACATGATCACACCTGAAGAAGCTTTCTCTAGGTAGAAGCCAGATGTACCTCATTTCAGAAATTTTGGAGCTACTATGTACTATCATGTCTCCAAGGATAGAAGGAAGAAATTTGAGCCTACAACTGAGATGGGAGTATTTTTAGGATACACAAAGAAACCACATAACTATAGGGTATATTTTCCCTCACTCAGGGTGACAGTAGTGAGGAGAGATGTCAAATTTGATGAGGTGAAATCTATGAGATGCTCTCTAGAGTGAGAGTTGAGTATCCTACCGGAGGAGGATCTTCTGGCTCCAAAGGAGGAGCCTCATGTATAAGTTTAGGATGTTGTGGAGAAGCCACAAGTGGAGGAGTAGAGAAGAGGCTGAGTGGAGACACCCACTCAACCAGAATCGTTTAGAGAGGGGGGGAAGAGAACTAGTGAAGATGACAGATTGGTATAGGATATACCGTACTTGCGACATTGTTCAAACATATTATTTAAGTGGAATAGGTGGTCTGATCTCTGTTTGCAAAACATTGTTACATCATCAAGATAGGCCAATATGCTCTTCCCAATGAGTTTGCGGAAAGTGATATCCATAGCACATTTGAGTTTTCCACCAGCATTGATTAGCCTAAATAGAATTCGCCGAAATTCCAACATGCCCCACTTCCTTTTGAATGTGGTTTTGAGTCTTTCAAGCTCTGCAACCATAACCTAGTTATATCCAAAATATCCATCTAACAGAGAAAACATTTTGAACCCTGATAATGTTTGCAATATTTTCTCCATGAGCGACACGGGGTTGTTGTCTTTGTCCGAGGCGTGGTTGAGATTTCAAAAATATACACATAGGTGGATCTCCCCATACTTCTTCCTCATAGGGACCAAATTTGACACCCATGTCGAGTTCCACACTCAGTATATGATCCAAACATCCAACAATTTTATCAAGTCTTTTTGTATGAGAAGCTCAAGCACTAGATGTACTTTCCTCAACTTTTGTTGGAATGGCTTGGTACCTTCCTTAATCAATATCACATGCTAGATGATTCACATATCATATGTATTGAGTTCATCATACATCCATGTGAAGACATCACGGTACTGCTTAAATACACAGATGAAGGCTTTCCTCTCTTGTAGTGTGCAACAAGTACCAAGATTGACATATTTCAAATCCTTATTAATTCCCAAGTTGATGTACTTGTGCGATTATGTGGAACTGTGGGTCTTGGCATTGAAGGGTCCCCAGAAGCGATTCTACAGGTCATACATATTTTCCAATGACACCACACCCTTGGGGATGAGGTTTCCTTTGCTTGTGGTGGCTGCATCCTGCAATACCTTTTCATGCTCATCCTCATTGATCGTTATGTCTTTCAATATGTCAACATTTGCCATACATCAAAATATTTGTTGGTTGTCATCAAAAACGCCTAAATTAGTGATATTATCTTAGACAAAAAGTTGATAAATAATTTCAATAGAAAAACCATCCTTGAATGGTGACATCCTACCAACAACATTTGCTTATGCATCTGCAGTTGCGTTAAACATTATTGGATAATAAATAAGATTAAAATAATGGAAATGTGAAATAGAATGCCATACCTCTTGTTGATAACATCTAATATGAGGTGACACACAATGTATGGTCTTACGTACCTACCGCACCACAATTTCTGAGTCACCTACCACTTTTAGGATGGAAACGTTGATGTCAATGGCATTTTGTAAGCCCAAGATGAGTGCCTTGTACTCTGCAGTTTTGTTTGTGCACTCAAATTCCAAGAAACTAGAGACCAAATGCTTCTCTATTGTGGTTCTATTAAAAATAAACCATCTCCAGAGCCCTCCTGTGTTTTGGAACCATCAAAGTACATATACCAAACATCATATGTACAGGGACTGTGAACTACACTAGTACTACTACAACTACTACTAATTGTATAGAGTGCATTATTGCTAGTTAGACAAGGAAGGAGATCCAATTGTGTGTTTGGTGGAATTGGGGATGGATGTGCAAGATAACACCCCAGTTGAGTTTCAAGAAAGAAATTGCCAAAAAGTAATTCTGCAAAATCCATTGGTTCATTATGTCAGTTCAAAGGAGTGATAGTTTGTTTCATATATCTCTCTGATTCTACTTGGATCTGATTATTTATGCCTCTATATGGAAGCCATAAGTGTGACCAATCTATGGAAAGGTACCCTTGAATCTTGCTAGACCAATCTCTACTCAACAACACTCTGTATGCTTCTGGAATTTCCACAATGACTATGTTGATGAATTGGTGGACTCGTCCATCGGATGATAACTAAATGATGACATATATGAGTTAACCAATTTCTTGTACATGAATCCTATCTATCCCAATAATCTATGCATTTGTTTTTTCCCATTCAACATTGATTTCCTTGTAAAAAGATAATGGCGTGACGTTCACCGATGCACCAAAATCAACCAAGAAATTGTGTAAATTGAAATTGAATATTTCAAAATATAACAAGAAAGTTGGGAAGAGTGTGTTCACATCCATCGTAAGTGCATTGATTATAGATTTGATAATACCAAGAGATTTACTAAATCCCTTGTATAAAGAGGTAGCACTACCTGTATAGGTTTGCCCAAGAGGTAGAGGTTTTCCCAACATCCCATAGAAGGATGTCCCACTGGCTCGTGATATTTGCTAGCTCAAACATTGAGATTTTGACATGAACCTTCTTCATATCATTGACAATGTTATAATCAACAAAAAAATATTGGCCAAGGTGTCCGGGGATGGAACTTGGTTTGTGGTTTTTGGGCTGATGGTTCTGTTCGTACTACTATCGGAAACACATTTTGTTGAGAATGATTTCTCGGACTTCCCCTGAGTGTTATGCGTCGAGTTAGCTATTGAGTTGATTTCTCTTAACAAATTTTCTTTTAATTTATGCTTCAGAAACTCAATTATAATGGCCAGCCCTTGGCTTCTTATGTTGTACCAGCTGGTATTCTTCTAGGCCAGATCGTCACTCGGAGGCTGCTTATCAGCAATACTCTTTTGGGTTGTGAGTATACAGTTAAACATTTTTATTGCATTCCCAACACTTGGAGCTTCATCAACTGTAGTAGCTTATTTTGTTTGTTTAGTAGGCTCAATTCTCTCTTCAGAGATGACTGAATGAACAAGATGCATAGCAACCATGCTCATGGCTTGATTCCATTGTGAGCATGTCCTTTCTGAATGATGTTCTTAATGAAATGTGCAATATTGACCCATGCCCATCTTCTCAATGTTTAGGAAAACATTGGAACTCTGTGCAAACTTTGTTGGCTGGCTTCTTCTAAACAGGTTAAGCCTGGGAGGCTTGCTAGTCATAGTGGTCTCAGTTGTCCTTTATTTTTTTTCTTCCACTTTAGTTGACAAAGACTCGATGAGATGAGTCGGGCTTTCAAGGTTAGTTGGTTCTTTCCCTTTATCCCTACTCCCATAGTCCTAGGACCTCTTATTTGTGTCCTTGGAGTCTTTTGCTGGTTCATCATTTATGATGACTCTAATAGCACACAAGCCCTTTTCGACAGCGATAGCCTCTTCATAATTTGTTGTCCATGTTTGTTTCGTAGTTCACTTCAAAAACTGTAGAATGATTGTTAGCAAGGCAGAGGTGTAGTAATCAATGGTGATGGATTCATGAGGTTTTGTGTTTTCTAGAAATTTGTTCAAGATGCAATTGAACCTCTGGTTGAAATATTTCACTTTGTCCCTTTGCTCCATCTTAATATTACCCAGCTATTTTAATAACATGGTGAGGGTCTTATCATCAAAAAACATTTCAAGGAATATCTTCTTGAACCCCCTCAAATTCTATATGGAGTTTGGAGGAAGGTTGTGATACCATACAACTACTCTACCATACAAGGTACATGAGAAAAGTCTGCATACAACATCATTTTAATGTACCTCAAATATTTACAGATGTAGGTAAAATTTTCCTTCACTGTCTTATTAGGGTCATACTTTTTTAATAGGTTCTCAAAATGCCTTGGCATCTTATGCAGGACACCTAGAAGTGTGAGTGTACCCTGAGTCATCTAGTCCAGATGTTGGTTTGCCCTGTCTTCTTCTTGGTTGTCCTCCTCTTCTTTATCAGAATTTGATGGCTCTTCTTCCTCTTTTTCTTCTTCGCTTGTCCCGAATAAAAATGTGTCAAAGAGTAGAACGTTGTCTCCATCACCATTGTAAAAGAGTGGAGGTTCTTCTTGTTTTTCCACAGAGTCTGTTAATTCTTCAAGAGTGGTGAGAACCACTTCTTAAAGATTCGAAACTACTATCCTCATGGGGGTGATCTTGTTCTTCTTTAGAGAATATGGAAGGCTAATTAATCCTAGAATTAATCCAACAAATTTTACAAATTGATGGGTTATAGGGTGGATGCCCGAACCTGATCATACATAATTTCAAATGCAGGCATGGGTTGAGAAGAGTCACCAACTTCATAAACACAAGTAGGGGAGGTGCAACGACCATTATTTCCTTGACCAGAAGATGGAATGATGGGGCCGGTGGGTTTATCAACCATAAAATACCGGTTGTTCTCCTTATAGCGCTAGAATTGTTGACAGTGTTGGACCCACCAACATTCAGGGGATCTCCCTGGTATGAAGTCCCAATCAGACCTCACATCATTTGGTGTAGGATTCCCATCCGGTATAAAGGCCCGGTTTTAAAATCCTTAAAGGTTTTCCTCGGCTCTAGTTATCAACACAAGAGGGTGATGCAATGGTGTCTTCAAAAAGCAAGGGAGGTGTGTGTGGAGCACCTGGAAGGTATGCTTTTGACAAGCAATCTAGTGGTTTTTCAATAATAATTGTAACCTTTTCTGCATGAGGAATTCAAAGAAGATAAAGGATTTTGATAAAATGTGCAAAAATAGACAAAGGAAGCTCAAGTGCTAATAATTGACGTTTTCTATGCAGGAAGATGTGCAAGCAAGGAGTTCCCGCCCAAAAGCGAGAAGCAGAGGAAAAATAACTGCTGTCCCTCCAGTAGGGAACCAGATGCGGACACGATCAAGAAAAATCGGAATTGAATAGTCCAGGAAAAGAATGCGGGATACCGGCTCGGCGAACGCAAGAAAGATTGAACGATTAGCGAATCCCTCAGGATCTTTGATCCTGAGGGATCGCTGCTTTACTTATCTCTGATTATCTAGATATCTCCGTCATTTCTTTTATATAATGGCACAGCATCATTAAGCAAAGGGACGACTATTTTTGTAATTTTACAGTTCCAGAACAAACTTTAATCATTGAGTCTCACTGAGACCTGATTTTGTTATACTTTTGTGAATGCGATTAATATAAAAGACTTGGTGTTTATTCTATCTCTGCGTCTGGAGTAATCTAAGGCAGTGTACCATTGGCAGCTAAGGGCCCGGCTCCGAAGGACACTTGCTTTTGTATCATTATACGGTGATTTGTCTGTGGTTTGTTTATCTTTATTACTTAGCAGTCTGATGAATTCTTTATATGATACGCTATGCTCTGTTATGTTTAATGAATGAATGATTTCTCTATGTAAAGACTCTGCACTGTATAATTGGATTTACACAGGGTCGAATTGTATCTTTATTCAGCCATTTCTGTAACAGAGTACTGGTATGAATGTTACTGACATTGGATTTATGTGAAACAATATTTGTGGGATTTGAAGAGTAGCGTCACTCTGTTTAGAAACATAGTTGTATCATTCAATACTCTCAGATTGCTATATTAGTGTAGAACATGTACATACAGGTGATGGTTGTTGTTCCATAAATCATTACGGATTGCTGTTCCATTTGATTATTGCTGTTCCATTTGATTATTGTTGTTCCATTTTACTGTTGTTCCATTTACTGTTGTTCCATTTCTGTTTTGCTGTTCCATTTTACTTTCCGATGATTTATTTACCTGCCTTCATTGTTTTGGTGTGAGAGAAGGCCTAAGGCTGTAGTGAGCCTCAGCAAGACGCTGCTTAGCTCCCAGACCTATAAGTCCATGCTCTAATTTCTCTTCTTTTATCAATTTCTAGAGGGATGGGTTATTGATTCCGTACCCTTGACTGATCAACTGTTTTGTGTGATTCTATCTTTTGGGTTAGTTTAGTTATAGCTTAGCATCTGTTTTCCTTTGAATCTTCCGAACACTATACTACTAAGCATTACTTGGACAAATAGCCTCGGATTGAGCTACTTCTTGCAATAACAAAACGTTCCCGGATTGACTTATTAATGTGGAATAATTAGCGGTGTGAGAGACCCTAGTTACAGCTCTACATTTTGGCGCCGTTGCCGGGGAAGGAGTATAGCCATTTTCCCTTTACAGAGTAGTGCGCAAAGCTGCTAGGGGGGAGTTGGATTTTAAAAACGGAAGGTAAGAACCTGCGTACGAAGCATGTAAAAGCCCTGCTCCACCGTCCGCTCTCTTAGCAAAATTGCTGGTTGAATAGGATTTAGTAGTTTTTAGAGTGCATGATTAAGCAGAAAAAGCTAGAAAAGAATATCAAACCTCCAATCAAACCTGAAAAAGCCAAAGGACCGGTGACCCTTGGCCGAACAACCTTCATAGACGAAATCTATAAGAAAACTGAATCTCAGCCGTCAGTAGGCCTCAGAAAGACTCATTCTAAGCAGCCTACTAGCTCCCTTCAGGCTACAGCATCACCATCTGGAGCCTATGCCGAGGTGCATAGTCGGACTGATGAACAGGACTTCCAAGAAATTGAAAATTCTGTGTTAGAACGGCTGCAAGAAGGGAATTTAAGCAATCTTTGTGAAGGAGAAGGGGAAACAGGGGAAATAGAGGAACCAAGGTCTCCTTCTAGGATAATCCAATTGTTAAACAGCCCAGACAGGGGGAGCGCGGCCAAAGTTAACCTTGAAGGCACCCCATTCCCTCAGACAGAAATCCCAGATAAGGGAAGTGTCATTAAAGCAGTTCTTGCCAAGGCCGTCCCTTCTCAACCTAGGAATACCCTCCTAGAAATTCCGGAAGGATATTGGCACATATTTGATCCAATGGCGTAGAATCAGCCAAATAATCAAACTTCTACATTGCAATATCCTATAGTAGATTCTGCTGCAAATGCACCCATGAAAGCAATACCTCTTCAACACATCCCGACGTTTCATGGACTTACATCAGAAGACCCCGATACATTTTTATTTGAATTCGATGTGCTATGTAGAGGGTACGATTACACCACTGACCCCCAAAAATTAAAGCTGTTCCCCTCCACTTTAAAAGGAGCAGCTCTGAGATGGTTCATGGGTTTAGGTGGTGGAGTCATAAACAACTGGGAGCAAATGAAAGAATCCTTTCTTAAAAAATACCAGGATTATTGTAGGTCGAGAGAGCTAAAAGATGAAATTTTCCAAATGACGGCCAGACCAAATGAAACTTTAGAAGAATATGTAGAACGTTTCCAGTATAATTTACAAAGATCCCCCTATGCATCACTACCTCTGCCTGATAATGTGTTGAAAACTGCATTGATTAGAGGAATGAAAGAACAGTGGATTGAAACATTGAATATCATGGGAAAAGGGGATATTTACCAAGAGAAATTTGCTGATATCATTAATTTATGCATCAGGAGTTCAAGAGGCAGCACAAGGATAAAATCAACAGAATATGATAGGTTTGTTAAAGATAACAAAATATCAACAGAAGGAGTAACACGTGTAGAACTAGGGAATTTATTAGAAAATTTTAAAACTGATATTCTGGGGACATTAACTACTCAGCTTGATATTGTGCAGGCTAAACAAAAGCAAATGGAGGCGGAGCAAAATCTGGCAATTTTCTGCCCCCGATGAAGAAGAAAACATAGCCACAAGGAATGTCCACTAGATACTGTTCAAACATGTGCTATCTGTATGAAAGACCACCTTACTGAAAGCTGCTCCTCACTTCCTGGATTGAAGGCAGTATACAAGGAAGCAGAAGAAGAATCAAAACCAGCATACTTTGTTAACCAACGTCGCCAATGGCAACCTAGGCAATCTGGTATGTTTTCTGACCCGACCTCTTCTTTTCAGCCTCCGCAGTACAATGCTCAGCAATATCGTATGTGGCAAAACCAATCTACACCCCCAGTCCCAAATTGGTCATCACAGCCGTTTCCTTCTCCGAATCCATGGATGAATCAGACAAGCCAATTCGGATGGCCAAATTTTCCTTACACCCCACCATATTGGCAGAATAACTCATACCCTCCGCAATGGATTCCCCCTACTTCACAAAGTTCGCCCTGGCAGACAAATTGGCCAATATCGACATATCAGTCAACAGGAACTATTCCACTCCCTCAACCGACTCTGCTAGCCTTACAACAAAACCCCCGGTCTAATCTAAGGCCGCAACTCCTAGCCCAACCCAATCAATCCTAATAATAGACCAGTCCAATCCCTCCAAATTATAGAAACATCAGAAACTGGACTTGACCTAAGGGAGTGCAATGACCTTCAGTTACGATCTGGATGTATCATAGAAACAGAGGGAGACAAAACAGTTCACATTGAAGACTAGTTACCAATAGAACAACCACCACAACAAGAGGGTGTAAATAAAGAACAGACCCATCAACAAGCAAATACATCCTCTCCTCCTTTCCCGGAACGATTAGTCATACCACGACCAGTACAACATCCAGACTTTGACATTCTGGGAGAGTTACAAAACCTGTACATAAAAATTCCATTCCTCCAAGCCATTCAAGATATTCCTATATACGCAAAAACTATAAAAGAACTGTGCATAAAAAAATCAAGGAGGAATACAACCACTAACCCAAGAGTCCAAGTAGTCGGCACCTTATCTGACTTATTATCGAGAAAAGAGACACCTATCAAATACGAAGATCCCAGAAATCCAATTGTGACTATCCAAATCTATGGCCAAACCCTGACTAACGCTTTAGTTGATCTAGGAGCTGCAATCAATATTTTGACAACCTCTACCTGCCAAAAACTTGGCATCACATCAGTAGAACCTACTTCTACTTTGTTAGAATTGGCAGATCGATCTGTAGTTCGACCAGAAGGCACTCTATATGATGTCATGGTTTCTGTAGACTCCTGGGAATATCCAACTAATTTCCTGATAATTAATCCAAAAACCCGACTGGATGGACATCCGCTAATATTAGGAAGACCTTGGCTTGCTACTGCCGATGCCTACATTGGTTGCCGGCAGGGAAACATGACTATAACTAAAGGACCAGATGTTAAAAATCTAGTTCTATATCCTCCAGCACAGCCAAGCCTGCCAATGATCAAAACCAATCAGTATCTTGTGTCATACCTTACTAACAATATCAGATCCCCATTGACTGTACAGAAGGCTTTAGATTTTAAAGATCAAATAGAAGATGATGCCATTAGTAACTTCATTAGTCAAACTGAATCTAGATCTCACACACAGTGTTTTATGATAGAGGCAGCATTTGATAGTGAGCTAGAGGAAGACCCTTTGAAAGACGCACATGACCAAACAATACCAGTGACTGTTGTTGCCAATAGTAAAGTAGTGGAAATTGAACCTGGTAAGGCCCTAAATATCAACGCCAACCTTACACCAGACCAAGAAACAAAGCTTGTAAATCTGTTACGAAAATATCAAGGAGCATTTGCGTGGGATTACCCTGACATGAAAGGGATCAATCCCCAATTATGCACCCACCACATCTACATAGAAAAAGATGCAAGACCTGTTCGTCAGCCGCAAAGAAGACTTAACCCCCATCTAAAAGAGGTAGTAAAAGCCGAACTTCAGAAACTTGTAGATGTTAATTTTATCTATCCCATCTCCGACAGTACATGGGTCTCTCCCCTGGTGGTGGTACCCAAGAAAAATGGAAAATGGAGGATTTGCGAAGATTACAGGGAGTTAAATAAGGCCACGTAGAAGGATCACTTCCCTCTCCCGTTTATAGATCAAGTATTGGACACTTTGGCAGGAAAGAAATTCTTTTCTTTCCTGGACGGCTTCAGCGGATATAACCAAATCCAAATCGCCCCTGAAGACCAGGATAAAACTACCTTTACTTGCCCTTGGGGAACATTTGCCTATCGAGTTTTGCCCTTCGGCCTATGTAATGCCCCTGCTACATTCCAAAGGGCTGTCCTTAGTATCTTCGCAGATCTAATAAATGACGGACTTGAAGTGTATATGGATGATTTTACACCATATGGAGATGATTTTGACCCAGCTCTAGATACCCTGAAAAAAGTCCTACAACGTTGTATCGCTACCAGACTTTGTCTGAGCCACGAAAAATGTTACATGATGATGACAGAAGGGCTCATTCTAGGGCACTATATCTCAGCAGCTGGCATCCAGGTAGACTCGGCTAAAATCCAGATTCTTTTGCTTATTCCTACCCCCACTACTCAAACGGAGGTACGCAGTTTTCTTGGATTTTCTGGGTATTACAGACGATTTATAGAACATTACTCACGTATTGCTGCACCTCTATATGCTTTAACTGGCAATGTTGATTTCTTGTGGACAGAAAAATGCGACCAGGCTTTTAAGGAATTGAAGAAGCTTGTATCAACAGCCCCAGTCCTTCGAGGGCCAAACTGGAATTTGCCATTCCAAATCTCATCTGATGCCTCGGATACAGCAATTGGTGTGATCCTAGGGCAAGAAGAGGATAAGAGACCATACGCTATCTACTATATCAGTAAAAATTTATCCTCTACCGAACTCAATTATATTGTTACTGAAAAGGAATTCCTAGCTGTAATACATGATGTTAACAAATTTAGACATTATATCACAGGCTATCCCGTTGTGTTATATACAGATCATTCTGCTATCAAATATTTGGCAAATAAACCTGTTACGAAAGCTAGAATAACGAGATGGTTGATCTTATTGCAGGAGTTCGACATCACAATCAAGGATCGACCTGGCAAGGAGAACCCTGTAGCTGATTTCCTCTCACGAATACCGAAAGCAATTGAAACAGCGACAGTGGAAGATCAATTTCCTGACGAGCACCTGTTTGCTGTTGCTGTTCGAACACCCTGGTACGCTGATGTCGCCAATTACCTTGCAGTCGGTAAGCTACCAAAACACTTAACCCCTCTGGAACGGAAGCAGATTGTTCAGAAGAGCACTCGGTTTTCGTGGATTGGAGACCATTTGTTCCATATAGGGGTAGACATGCAAATCAGAAGGTGTATTCGAGAAGACAAAATCTTCGACATTCTAAAAGCTTGCCATGACGGGCCATGCGGGGGACATTTCGCTAAAAAATGAACAGCACATAAATTATTGCAGACGGGATACTATTGGCCTACAATTTTCAAGGATGCGAAAAAATTTGCACAAGCCTGTGACAGCTGCCAGCGAGTAGGAAGACCTGGCCAAGCCGATGAAATGCCTCTGAGACCACAATTGGTCATTGAGCCATTTGAACGATGGGCTCTAGACTTCGTTGGGCCCATCAATCCATCATCAAATCAGAGGACATACATTCTGGTGGCGACAGACTATGTTACTAAATGGGTCGAGGCCGAATCATTACCTAAGGCTACAGAAGACTCTGTGATACAATTCTTGTTCCATTTGTTTGTACGTTATGGACTTCCGAGAGAACTAATCACCGATGGTGGACCACAATTTGTTGGAAATAAATTAGCTGCAACACTTAACAATTATCATGTCCAACATAAGATCACTACCCCATACCATCCGCAGGCAAATGGGCAAGTAGAAAGTAGTAATAAGGTAATAGAATCAGTTTTAACAAAG
The DNA here is from genome assembly GCA_031772625.1 of Pinus tabuliformis. NCBI lineage: Eukaryota > Viridiplantae > Streptophyta > Pinopsida > Pinales > Pinaceae > Pinus > Pinus tabuliformis. The sequence goes on from CM062818.1 coordinate 1,202,998,819, forward strand.
ACCATTGCATCGCATAGGCGAGATTGGGCCACTCGACTACCTGAGGCACTGTGGACCTACAGAACCACATGGAGAAGTACTACAGGCTATTCACCTTATCAATTAGTGTTTGGAAAGCAGCCAATTTTTCCCATCGAATTCGAAATCCGAACGCTACGAACGACACAGGAAGTCGGCCTAGATCTGAGTGAGGCACAAATCAATCGATTACAACAGATTAATGAATTGGATGAAATCAGGCTCTCTGCATTACAAAATACAGCATTAATTCAACAACAACGAACTAAATGGCACGATGCGCTGATCAAGAATAAAGACTTTCATGAAGGAGACTGGGCTCTGTTATACGACTCTCGGTTTCAGGACTTCCCGGGGAAACTCCAGACTCGATGGTTAGGACCATACGAAATCCAGAAGGTACATGATAATGGGACCCTTACCCTGATCACAATTGACGGTTCTGGATATGCATTCAAAGTAAATGGCCACCGAGTCCGCCTTTATCGAAAGCCACTCACTCGGGAATCCTTCTGTTAGTAGCTACGACAAGATACTGATATGGAAATCTTAGGAGAGGAAGCGAAATCTTCCTCACCTATAATTTAAGAAATTCATTTTTATAATTTGTACATAACATCTTGTATATATGTTTCCTTGATTTTTTTACTTGTATTCCAAGTGTTTTTACTGTTCCTTTGCGAAAAGGAACAACACTGGTGTGTTTTTGTTGTTCCTTTACGAAAAGGAACAGCACTTGTGTGCTTTTTGCTGTTCCTTTGCGGAAAGGAACAACACTTGTGTGTTTTTGCTGTTCCTTTGTGAAAAGGAACAACACTTGTGCTTTTTGCTGTTCCTTTGCGAAAAGGAACAGCACTTGTGTGCTTTTTGCTGTTCCTTTGCGAAAAGGAACAGCACTTGTGTGTTTCTGTTGTTCCTTTGCAAAAAGGAACAACACTTGTGTGTTTCTGCTGTTCCCTTGCGAAAGGAACAACACTTGTGTGTTTCTGCTGTTCCTTTTCGAAAAGGAACAACACTTGTGTGCTTTTTGCTGTTCCTTTGCGAAAAGGAACAGCACTTGTGTGTTTCTGCTGTTCCTTTGCGAAAAGGAACAACACTTGTGTGTTTCTGCTGTTCCCTTGCGAAAGGAACAGCACTTGTGTGTTTCTGCTGTTCCTTTCCAAAAAGGAACAACACTTGTGTGTTTCTGCTGTTCCTGTGTGAAAAGGAACAACACTTGTGTGTTTTTGTTGTTCCTTTGTGAAAAGGAACAACACTTGAGTGTGTCCGCTGTTCCTTTTCAAAAGGAACAACATTTGAGTGTCTTTGCTGTTCCTTTCTCAAAAGGAACAACATTTGCGATTTTCCGTTGTTCCTCTCAAAGAAATGGTATCCTACGAATGAATTCTTCTCTCAGGAATGCCATCGACATGTTTTTGCCCTTATGGAGGATGCTTTGCCCCCATGTTCTCCTCAATCTTGTAGATACAACAATGAACTTATGCGGTGAACATAAACCATGATATACCGAAATCAGCACATCATAAATCGCTATCACTATGAAGCCAGTATGTATAAGAGGACAAGAGGAGGGACGTGAACTTTTCATCTTCGCTGTCATTGTCATTTACCGGTGCCATTGTCATTGGTGATCTTTATCATGACGATTCCCCTAAAAATATTTTTTGATCATTACTTAGGAGTAAGAACGAACGATTTATATCTATCTGTTGGGATCGTAAGACTTCTTCCACCATTCCCCGCTCTTAAGGAGTGCGGAACCACCCTTATGTGAAAATAAACAAGATAGGTGCTCTGCAAAACAAAACAAAAACAAAATATGAAAATTGTCAAATGCAGGATAGGGGGTCTCGTTAAGAGCCGGCCTACCATGATCATAAGGGTGGAAGCGAAGTGGCATTCCCATAACGGCCACCACACCAGGGATATGGTCCGAAGGTAAATTAACAAGAAAACCTTGGAACAGGGGGTCTCATCGCGAGCCGGCCTAACCACGTTTCGCGCCTACCTTGTGAATGGCATTATGGCTATCTGGTCACCAAGCCAGCATAATGGCCTGCATTTTGACAAAGCACTCTTCAGAATATACACAAAGGATCATGGTTCCGGAGCGTGAAATAAACAACTCTGCCAAGGTTATGAACACATGTTGGCAGCAGAGCTCTGTTAATGGCATAGAAGTCGTAATAATTACACCAACAGGTATGATATTAAATTTTTGTGTCTCTTATCCTTTGCAAACATCATATGTCACACCCGATGTATATATCGCATGAATATTTATTACCACCAATCATGGCAACGGAACTGACGGTGACCACTGAAGACTTCGTACGCTTGACAGACGTCCCATCCCCTAGCTCCTCATTATATCACGCAGGCTCTTATATAAAACGCGATCTACCTTTTTGCCTCGGTTTCGGCATTTCGTTGTTTTTCTAAAACATGGCATAATTTCATATGCAGTACTTTATGATTGGACCTCCGACTGGCTGCTGCTCCTCTCTTTGACGGCTGGGGACAGCCTATCAGATCGCGGGGGGGGAGGTAATCTCATTACTCCATGATTACGTGGTTGCACATCATTCGGGCGAGATAATGTACGAAGGAATGACATGGTTTAACGGTATGATGCTTCCACTCTACGGAAATTGCCATCCACGATCTTTTTTTTTTTTTTTTTCGTTGCATGCTCGGTGATCTTTTCCAAAACTCGGCAACAATCATCCTCTCTGCGTCGCAAACACCGCAAGCAGTTGCTGTTCCATTTCTGAGTAGAATCATGGGCGGAAAGACGGTCCGAAGTGAACCTCACAAGCTGACAGTTTCCGCTGCTGCTCGTAAAATCCTGGAAAACGTAGGATGGTTGAATTACTTCAGCCGCCTGCAAGAATCAAATGAAGCCGTGGTGTTGGAATTCCTGTAGAATTTGCAGGGAAATTACTCCATAGTAGGAGGAAAGCGAATAGAGGTTACAGAGGATATCATCGCAGAAGTCTCAGGATTAGTAGCTGCTGGACCCATATGGACGCCGAAGAAGGAAAGATTACAAAAAGCTATGGAAATTTTCCAGGACGAAGGCCAAAGCTTGACAGTCAAAGGGAAATGAGTTCTGCCGGCAACATTAGGGGAACCCTGGATCGAGCTAGCGAAGACAGTACAAAGTTATATCACTTGCGAAGGGAGAAAAGACGTGGTAAGACCTCGTCACCTGAAACTTTTAGCTGTTTTAAAAGGAAAATGTTCTGTAAATCTCCCTGCACTTTTAAATTCGCTACTACATGACGCGGCCCTAAGCCTGAGGAAGGCCCAGCACATAGATGCAGTCGTTAGCCACCATGGGCTGATTCGGTTGATAGTGAGCCACAGTCTCACTCAATAGCAAAGCAGTTGGGAGGAACTGGTCGCAATAGTCGAAGGAGGATCGGCTGCACCACCCCAAAACCTGAACAGTCCTCTAGCACGCCGGAACGAGTAGAGAAACGCAAGAAGTCAGCAGCAGAAAGACATGCCTCTTCAAAACGGAAACAACCTTCCGATACACTAGAACGACCAGAGGAACCCACAGAACCTGCTGGCACACCCGACCAACTTGAGAGACCAAGGAAGTCAGCTCGGCTAGCCCGGATATGAGGAAGGTTGGAAATAATTCAGCGAACAACGGCCCAGCCAATTGAAATTGCGGACGAACCTCCAGAACTAGAAGGAGGACCCTCCGAAGGAAATGCTGAGCAATCAGGGCCCGGGACTGGCCAGCCGGAAGAGGAAGAAATGGTTATCGAACAAAGAAATCAAGAAAATGAGCACTCTGAGGAAGAAAGGGTTACCGAACAGGGCAATCAAGAAGAAGAAATAGCACAGCCAGGGGGTAGCCCGTTGCAGGACCCTGTAGGTGAGGAGGAATTGGCAACAGTTCTGGCCAATATGGGGGAATATGGCCAGCCCTCCAGCACAGCAGGCATCCCTGACAGTCCCGCAGAGGAAGAACTACCCGAGGAAGTACATGCAGAAAAGGCAGGAGAAGAAAACCTGCCTGGTTATGATAATGAAGACAACAATTAGGGACAGTCTGTCCCCAGGGCACCGGAAGATATCCCAGATGAAGAAGGAGCGGGCTTAAGGGTCAAACCCTCTGCCGAGGCAAAGGAGATTAAGAAATTAAGAAAGAAACAGCAGAGGTTGTTGGGCACTATAGCCAGGCTCCGACAGCAAATTCGAATTCTGAAAGCCAATTTGAGAATACAAAGGACCACAAGGAAAAGGAGGAGGGCCACTACAGCAAAAACCCCGAGGACAAGAACCCGTTTTGTTGGTCGAAACCCCATCAGGAGACCTATTGCCGAGGAACAGTCTGTTGTTCCAAATGTTAATGAGGAACAGGGTGTTGTTCCAAATAACATAGAGGAACAGACTGCTGTTCCATCTGACCCTGGAGAACAAACTGACATTCCAATTAAGGGAGAAGAGTAGCAAGATGTTCCAATGGCAGGGGGACCTCAGCAGCCTTTCATTCATGTCAAGAAGGAGAAAGAGAATAATGAGATCCAAACAGAGGCACCACCCTCAGGGGTTATTCGGGTTCTGAACTCTAAACAGCGCAACAAAAAGTTTTAGGCAAAATTCCCGGCCTCTCCCGCTCAATGGAAAAAGGATCCAAAAACGAGAACCTTGCACAGAATGATGAAGCAAGCCCAACAAGAAGCTAAACAACTAAGAGAGCAAGCAATCCCCCGGGAGAAAGACGAAGAGTTACAACAGCAACTTCGGAGTATTAGTCAATCCGAAAGCCAAGCCTTTGAGGGGTGGCAGAAGGAACAAGAAAAGGTTGCTAAGGTAACTCGTCGATTAGATAGTGTTGTTAAGCAGATGGACACTGTGTGTTCCTTATATAATGACGTTTTGACTTGTAGGGGCCCTGCTAAAAATTATGCTTTATTTTTGCTTGAAAGATATTTGAGATTGAAAATAAAAGCCGTTAGGGCAGGAGCACCTATCCACATCAACACTGTTAATGATTTTATAGACTATTGCAAGCATTATGGGGTTAAGGTTCAAAGGTTATTGTGCGAGTTTTACTTGCACAACCTTGTGCTAGACCAGGAAACTGATTTAAATCCTGGCCCTTTTGTTGGCGATATACAATTCCAAGCCTTCATCTCATTTGGGGTTAATCAGCTGAAATGGCTCAGAGATTATAACACCTTTCAGAGACAAGAAAATAGCCTAGACTTGTGGATACGAGCTGAACCTAGAGACCTAGTGACGCTATGGAGAGAGCATAGGAGTCTTATGAGGATCCCAGGTGTCATTGAGATAATAGGACCCATGCACGAAGACTTGATCCGAAATGGTCTGGAATATTTCCTGACTATTAAAGATCTTTCCCTCGAGGCTGCAAAATTTCGATACCGGACCTCTAGTCCAAGCATCCAGCTCAGGGAACCATTCAAATATGAGAATTTTGAGCTGGCTACAAGCCGGTTGAACCTTTATGGGGAACGTATTCTGCAAGCAGGGCCATCCTTGTTGGGGTATCGATTTCGCAGTACAATTATTTGGCACCTTGCACCCGGGTATCAGGCCTTGTATGAGATGCCTGCAAATCAAATAGATCAGTTCTTTGATAATCTAGTTGCTCATCACGGTTGTCGGCCTCCTCAAGAGATCCCTTCTCCGGCCTATTCTCTCACCGCCTTGCATGTCAAATACAATGTTTTCATGAGGCCATGAAACATGGTAAGTAGGGGGGTGTGTGGAGCACCTGGAAGGTATGCTTTTGACAAGCAATCTAGTGGTTTTTCAATAATAATTGTAACCTTTTCTGCATGAGGAATTCAAAGAAGATAAAGGATTTTGATAAAATGTGCAAAAATAGACAAAGGAAGTTCAAGTGCTAATAATTGACGTTTTCTATGCAGGAAGACGTGCAAGCAAGGAGTTCCCGCCCAAAAGCGAGAAGAAGAGGAAAAATAACTGTTGTCCCTCCAGTAGGGAACTAGATGCGGACACGATCAAGCAAAATCGGAATTGAATAGTCCAGGAAAAGAATGCGGGATACCGGCTCGGCGAACGCAAGAAAGATTGAACGATTAGCGAATCCCTCAGGATCTTAAGTCAGATTATGGTAAGTGGATTTTCTTGAATAACGCGCCCGAAAATTTCGCGATGGGGTGATTTTGCGATTTGGATCGCAATCGTCGCAGATCGCGACATCGCATTATCGCACCATCGCGCTCTCGCATTATCGCACCATCGCGTTATCGCAATATCGAACCATCGCATTATCGCAATATCGCACACGTCGTAGATCGCAGAAGTTTTATGCTTGCCATATTTTTGTTAGCCCATTCCTGCGATATGCGATCTTGCGATTGGGATTATCGCAAATCGGAAAATCTTGAAGGCTTTCCCATTGGCATTACTTTATTGCGATGCAATATTTCGCTTAGTACGAGAATCTTGTACATACCAGGATTATACCCAAATGGAGGAGTTTTTCTGTCATTTTGTGATGCGACTTTAAAGATTTTTCTTATCACAAACTTAGGTTTTAAAGTATTCAAAAGATTTTCCTAAGCTTACGATGGTAACCTTATTTAGAAGAAAGGAAACTCTAGCTTCTCCTAAAGTTTTAACTAAGGGTCCCCCTTCATTTAGTATTTTGGACAACACTTAAATGAAAAAAGGGGGGGGGGTTGTTGCTGGCCACAACAATTGGCGATTCACTTGGGAGAACCAGTTATCTCTGATTTTCTATTGAACTTTTCAAATTTCCAAAACAAATTTTTCTTTTGGAAAATTAAACTTTATTATAAAAAGATAAAGTGCATTATACCCTAAACTATCAACAACATTTCATTCCAACCTCTTTCTATTTTAATTATTTGCTTCCTCAGCTGGTCCTTGCATTTACATCAGCCATTACTTGATCTTGTAAAGATAAAAATAAGGTATTCCCTGTGTACCAGTTTTTTTTTTTTTTTTTTAATATCCTCATTTGTCGCAGGTAGAGCCTCTGCTGCCAGCAGGCGTTCATAGCCTCGACAGGGTTACCTATTACCCAGTAATGATCCTTTATCCTGCTTAAGGTGATCTACAACTTCCAAAGAAAAACCCATATTGACACTTTTTCCTTTTTTATTCTCGAAGAACAATGTCTTGGTTTGGTAGCCAAATTATGACACAGTCATTCACTTGATTTACACTTTTGCTGAACAAGATGGCTCGTGATGAGACCCCTTGTCTTTTGATTTCAATAGTCTTGAGTCATTGCCCTGTTTTGATGGACAGTGTTTGGCAAAGTCAGCAAAGTTTATAATATCTGTGATCATGATAAGCCGACTCGTGATGAGACCTCTTATTCTTTGAGATATAGTGTTTCTTGGATTGTCTCTCTGAATGCTGCGATTTTCTTTAACAGGGAGGATATCATTGCTTTCCTTAAGAAAGCTCTGGACGACAATAATAGAGTTTTTTGGACATGGCTGATCTACAGGGAATCCTTATTTCGTTATTGATACCTTTCATTGTACTGATATAAAACAATTTCTTCACTAAGATTGCTTTCATCAAATTTTTGGAAGTTGAAACTAGTATCATATCTGGTTTAAAGTTTTTAACTATATCTATTAATAATAAAGATTAAGTTTCCAAAAGATTTGCTATTTATACGAGCAGAAGTTCAAAATCTGATAGAGAAATGGTGTCTTTAGTAAATGTCAAATGTTGTTAACCACAGGCAAATTTTATTAGGGAGGGGAAATTTAAAGAAATGAGAGGTAACTATGTCCTTGGATTATGTACATGATAGGGATAAGTTCTTCTCTTATTTTGCCTATCAATATTTAAAAACTAAATTATCCAATTAACAACCTAGCTAAACTACCCCTACTCCTATCCTAACTATAAACAGAAAAATTAACTAGGTAAAATGATATTTCCAATGGAACCATCTTTTCATTTTTATTCCTACACGTATGTACCTTTTAAACATTAGTGTTAAGAATAAAACTTTTCTTGGACTGTGAATATTGGATGTAGGATTAGAAAGTGTAACTTCAATTGGAAATCCGCCTGAAATTTCTTTCTTATGAAATCTTTTGTCCAATTGGATAGCTATTGGATCATAAAAATCGGGATGAATTTCTGTTATGGATTGGTGATCACGTAATAGGAAAGATGACAAGCCAGATTGCGAATATGATTTTTTAGTTTTGATGGCCTGTAATCTACTATGTGTAAAAGTCAAGCTTTTAGCAATTTCTTGTAAAAGGAAAGTTTCCACATATAAATCACTAAATAAATTAATGAAGAATAGATGGAAATTTTTGGAAAGAGATTTATCAATTAACGCGAATTGTTGGCAAGTTTCCAAAAATAAATTTTTTTGTTGATGATGTTTTGGATGACACAGAAATTTCTTCTAAAAGGCTGATATTGATTGATCGTGGAATTGAAAATGAGTGCAAGCGAAAAAGAATGCAATGATTATCTGTACAACTAATGTTACAACACAACTGGGGCTGACATGAAATATCTTCTTCCTCACAACAATTGGCCAAAATTATGGGATCTGAGTAACTTTGAATTATGTCTTGTGAATCAGAAAACAAGTTATGATTGGGAACAGGCATAGGGGTTTGCTCATGATATGAATCATAGATCGGGACATTGTTTTGAATAGTAAAATCATGCAAATGATCTATTGCTCTGGAATGAGGGTCGCCTGATATGATTCTTGAATTAGAATATCTCTCATTATCTGAGCTCTATTGAGTTACTTGGGATAAATCAACATCAACATCATCATCATAATAGCTATCATAAATGATTTTACTGGTCTCTCTAGATCTTTCTTTGTTATCCAATATTTTCAGAAAAGGAAGGTCAAGTCGTTCTTGTTTATTAACGACCAAAGGATGTTCTATAGCTGCCTCTTTATTTTGAAAACCTAATGGTGATTTATTTGAATAACCCTCTGTACTTTTTGAGATATCATTAATACTGAGGGGGAAAAAATTATCATCACTAAATACATCAGGATAAAGAGAAAAATGTGATTCCGGAACAATGCATTTGAAAATATCATCGTGAAAAAATTCTTGTTCATCACATTCATCGTAGACATTGGACTTTAGATCATACCTTTGCGTGTTCGTATTTTCCGAAAGAGAATTAATTTGCTGTTCTAACTTGGGCGTTTGACTTGCGATGATATCATCGAACCTTGTCCCCAAGTTGTCTTCTAGTTCCAAGGCAGGTTCTCTTTCAACATCTTCGCTTTTATCTCCTTGCACTAGAGCAGGCATGTTTCCCAAGCTTTGGGAATTTTCTTCATCATGAGTGATTCGCACATTTAAATTGGAATTTTCATTCCTATTAGAAGAAAATAAAACAAGATTCAAACTAATTTCTGATGGATCAGACATAGGAGGTAGGGAATATTCAGAATAACCCGAAGATTCTTCATTTATGGGTTCATTTTCAGGATCATATTTTAAAGAATCAAGATGAAATCGCATATTAAAATCCCTAACAGATTCATCTTCTTTTCGTAGATACTCAATCTCATCATATACCTGATCAGAATCATAGCAATCAAATTTACAGATGAAAGCTTTGACAAATTGGTCCCAGCTGTGAATTGAGGCAACTGGGAGGGTTCTACACCATTTTCTAGCTTCCGTCGTGAATGTAAGAGTAAAAATTCTGCATAAAACACCTTCATCAATTCTTTGAACGTTTGAACTTGAAACTCTTTGAATAAATTGAAGAGCATGATTAAAAGCAAAAGAATTATTCTTACCATTGAATTTTACCTGAGAGAAGAGTCTTACCACTTCAGGTGGAGTGTTGGAATAGGCACGAACATGGATGCAACTCCAAATGGGAAGTTTGCAAGTAGCCATCCTAATTCAAATGATTACGATTTCAAACCATTCCAACAGACACTATGTTCAGGCCCTCCTTCTAGCGCCAAATATGTTGAAGCCCCGAAAATCGGGTCGACAACAAGGGGGATACCCACCTGGTCCGGACCTTGGTTGGTAGCTCCTTATCTGTTTGGTATAGCGGGTCCGACTGGGGATAATGGGACCAGTTTCCCAATCTAAGGGTGTGTGTGTGCAGAGTTGGATTATGCTAATCTAAGAGTTCTGATCTAAGCTATTTTAATCTAATTCTATGCTATTGTAATCTAATGAAAACAACACATCTAATCTATGCTAACCCGGGGTGTATTTCTTCTATTATGTGATCTAAAGAGATTTCAAACAATAACTGGTAATAAAGATCATTCAGCTATCATAAGAATGGAAATCAATTAAGATGAACCACTTTGCATAAAATGTTAGGCAAAATAGTTGTGAACAACATATCGCATAATAAGTTATGCATATATCAAACATAAATAAATGACTCCACCGTACAAAAGTGCCAAATGGTAACTCACACATTCATGCAATAACATATAAACAACTAAAAACTGTATATCACTTTAAGAATATAAGCAGAAATGGGCAAGAGATAAAAGTACCATTTATGACTGGTCCTACTCATAAGCTTCAAGCAAAAATGATTTATCTCTACTTGTTCTAACATCTACTAAGAGTACAAAAGTGCAACATCAGTAGAAGACATCAAATGCAAACATTAATAAACCTCGATCCATCCATTCATCAAAACCTCCTCTGAGGGTGCAGAAGTGCATGTTCTGAGGACAAGCTTTTGACAAATTTCTGGACCCTTCTCCAAATGCATGAGAAGGGTTAAAATACTACTTCCTAATTCTAATAATAGTCAATTTACAAAATTTAGGATCCGATTTTCAAACGACCACCCTTTTTCTAATCTAATTTTAAAGAAAAAACAACATTCTAAACAAGGTTACTTCTGAATCTAATCCTTAAAACTACATGCATTCATCATGGGCTTGAGGAGAGTCGACTGGCTGACTTCTACTTTGAGCTGGGTTGAGAAAACAGAATCTATGAGAGTTGGCACTACTTTCTCGGCCGCATTTATGATACATTTCACAGTCATCTGCTGACTATGCAGTTTCACTAAGTATGCCCAATAACACTCCCAATTTAACCTGTCTAGTGCTTGGACCGCTTTTTCCTTTTCTTGTGCCTTCTGTTTCCATTCTGCTTCTAGTCGCAGTTTATTTGGCAAATACCCTGGGGTGGTCTCTTGGATCAAGTTTGCTCTGTGCAAATTTTCATTTACACAGTCGACAAGAATGCTCGCTGTTGTAGCCGCTGCTTCTGCTGCTTGTTCCGCTTCCCTGATTTGATCGTCCCATTTGTTGAAGAGAAAGTCTTTATGATTTTCATTTATCTTGGGTGCGCTTGCTCTTTTTCCCTCGTCTTCTTCCTGCCAAGCCAAGTACTCCATTACTTGTTTGTCAATCTGATCATAGTCATTTCGCAAGTCTACCACTTGATTGGTGATTTTATCACTCAGTTCACAATAATAACTCCACTGTGATATCTTTTGTCCCAACTCTTCCTGTTCCTGCAGTAGTTGTTGGTTCAAGGCAATAGACTCTGAAATGAACTCTGTCATTTTGGGGTCGTCTCTGCGCGTCTCCTGTACATCCTGCAATTGTTTTCCCTTTTCATCCAAACTTCTTTGATAGCTTATTTGCATTTGCTGGAAGTCTTCGTGCAATTTTTCAAGCTGTTTGCGTCCCTCATTATTGGCATTGGCTTGTTGCAATTGTAGTTACAGTACCTGTATCTGATTTTCTTGCTCTTTCAACAATTGCTATAATTCTGATGCTTTGTCAATTTTCGCAGAGGCATACGCCCCTGCGATCTGAGACAGTTTGGTGAGGTTTTCAGTTGGATTATTGACAGGATCTTTCCACAGGACGTCTAAGTGTTTAGTATCTTGAGAAAGTGTGTTTTCTAACTTTCTCTTTTTTCTTTGCCTAAACTGCTTTATGTTGGGGACTGTAAAATATGTCCAGTGGGGGAATTTCTTCTACATTCAGTAGAATTTCAGAAGATGGAGCGATAGGAATATGCTCCGTTTCTGTGACATTGCTGACTATGGTTGAGCACACTTCTTGTGTTACCTATGTATTGCTCACAGGTGTTTTTGGGGCCTGTCCTTCAAGATTGATCAGTTCATTGAAGGTTTCCCATTCTTTTTCTAATTCTGTTGTGACGGGTGGTGCTTCAACGATGAGAGGGGAAACATCCCTTGACGGGGAGGCGATAACTTGCTGCCGTGGAAATTACATTGACTGCGTGGTGTCCTTAGCTGACTCTTCACCTTTATCTCAGTCGTTTATGGATTTCTTAGAATGCTCAGACATCTCTTGTCCACTCCTACATTTAGATCCAGCAGCACTTGAATTATCACTAAGGCTAATGCTTGGAGTACGTTCTCTGGTAGGTAGTTGCAGCTTTTCTAGAGGAACAGTGGCTAGTCTTCTTTCCCTGTATATCATGAATTTTTGGAGGTCATTTGGAGACAGTTGCGATTGAGCTTCCCGCAAAATTTCCTAGAGTGAGCTTTTATTCTGAAATAAATCATCAAACAGATCCGTCTTTCCAACGAATATCTTTATCTTGACGTTCGTTGTGAAATCTTGGGCGACTTTATTTGGGTCAAATGGCCTTGCCGGGAATTTAAATAATTGTAGACACGTCATATTCTCCACTTCGGTGAACGCGTGACCTACATCGAACAATGAAAAGGCCCCACAAGCTACAGGAAACTGGGGCCATATGGCCTTCTTTTTGTCTTTTAGGTCTTTGGTTAGTCCGCCTTCTGAACAGGTTTGACATCCAATTTCTCGAGCCAACAGTTTGTCAGGAATATACAAAGGTAGGACATGAGGAGGGACGGTGCTTCCAAATACTCTAATATAGGTGAACCATTCTTCCCCGAACCATCTTGCGATGGGGATGATATCTATCTGTGCCTCAGGTGAGCACCTCGGGGGTTCTTTATCATACATCATTCTATACATGGGTAAGATAAGCCCATGAAAAATTTGGTAGAAATGCGGAATGAACTGAGAATCCCATAATATCTTATGATAGACATGTATGGGTAATGGGTCCTGAGTTGTCCATTTCCAACCCATAGAGGGAAATTTAGATGCATAACAAATAGAATCCATAACATATGCGGATAGGTAAAGAGGAGGATAGATCCTTTGAGACATGGATCTCTTAGACCGATATTTGATAATAGTTGTGAACAGGTTATCAGAAAAGATCTTGGCCCAATCTATAATAACGGAATTTGTGGCAGCATCAATCAATGGTAACCATTCAGACGAAAACTTATTGATATCTAGCATCCCGAATAATCTACAAAGCATGGCCACAGGAAAAAAATACAGAGAGGTGAGGGAACCAGTGCTGTACATACCGTTTTTATCCTTTTTGAGCGGTTCATCTTTTCTGGACCAATCTTTAGTGGTCTCTGATAGGTTCGGGTTCTCTGCCACAAATTTTTTAATGAATTGTGCATTGTAGGTCGCCTACGGTTCAGGAAGATGATACATGAGCTTTAAGTCTTGTGCAGCGAATGACCCGATGAGCCCATGTCCTTGAATTTTGAACTGTCTGTCGTTCATTTCTGCATTTTCAAGTATCCACTTGATCATATCCATATATGGGAGAATTTTAGGCCTTGCTGCTATCTGATGAAGGAATGAGCATGCCAGTTCTTCTAAGGATTCTTCAGAAGAGCCCTGTGAATCTGCGACAGCAGTAACCTTCATTATTCTGGGGTTTTCTTCTTCAAGCAGTCTGTACATGCTTTCCCACATTGATATCCCCGCGTCTCTGTTACAAGATGTGTCTGTATATAAAGGTGCCATCTCCTTCACCTCAGAGCCCTAAGCCTTACTTTTCTTTCCCATTTCTTCCTGCGTATGGCTTTGTATCGCCTTTCATTCTTCGTTCCTGTAGCTCACAAATGGAAATGATTGATCAAGAAAGGTAATGGGAGAGTCTTAAATGTAGCAGATATATCAAATATGCCACCTTACATGAAGTAATTCTTTGCAAAAGCACGCGTCTACATTTAATAGATGACAACTAATTCCTTTATTATCATTAAAAGCACATGATCTTAAGTCATATTATGGTAAGTGGCTTTTCTTGAATAACGCGCCCGAAAGTTTCGCGATGGGGTGATTTTGCGATTTGGTTCGCAATCGTCGCAGATCGCGACATCGCATTATCGCACCATTGCACTCTCGCATTATCGCACCATCGCGTTATCACAATATCGCACCATCGCGTTATCGCAATATTGCACACATCGCAGACCGCAGAAGTTTTATGCTTGCCATATTTTTGTTAGCCCATTCTTGCGATATGCGATCTTGTGATCGGGGTTATCGCAAATCGGAAAATCTTGAAGGCTTTCCCATTGGCATTACTTTATTGCAATGTGCTATATCGCTTAGTACGAGAATCTTGTACATACCAGGATTATACCCAAATGGAGGATTTTTTCTGTCATTTTGTGATGCGACTTTAAAGATTTTTCTTATCACAAACTTAGGTTTTAAAGTATTCAAAAGATTTTCCTAAGCTTACGATGGTAACCTTATTTAGAAGAAAGGAAACTCTAGCTTATCCTAAAGTTTTAACTAAGGGTCCCCCTTCATTTAGTATTTTGGACAACACTTAAATGAAAAAAAGGGGGGGGGGGGGGGGTTGTTGCTGGCCACAACACCACCCTGACTGAAATTGTTCCTGGACGATCACGTCATATTCACGGGATCCCTTCTGAACGAGGTGGACTTGTTACCCCTACACAAAGAGTTCCTATCAGTCCTCAAGACTTAGACCAACACATTTTCTTGGAATCTATACCTAGTCCCTCGGATAGTGATTTCATTTCTATGGAGAATTTGGCACATGACTATGACAACCCTACCAATCCACCATTGATAGATCCTTTAGGACTAGAGTTATTGCTGTTAAAGCTTGATGGTTCCATACCTTCTTACATTCACGTGCTTTTGTCCATACTTTACCCTATGGAAAATTATGAAATGTCCTTACCTTCTGCATCAGCAGTATCAGCTGCCATCATTTCCACCTCTTAGTGTGGCTATACCTACTCCTTCGTCCACACCTCTTACTTATTCTTGGGGAATTCCACTAGTTTCTTCTATGACTCCTACAAATTTCTCAAACATTTCCATGCCCACACCATCTCCTATGCTGACCATGGCACCTTAGCCTAGTCAGCTGGTAGGTTCAGGAATCTTTGCACCGCATTTTTCCCAACCAACTATTCTTGTCCCTCAATTAGGCATGGTTACTTCCAGTAATATGTGGGGAGGATCTCTAGTTGTCGCTAGCTATTCTGGGGGCAACGTCACCTCTATTATGTCACAACCTTGGTACAGTTTAGTTTTTGGAGGCGCGCCACCTAGCAGTACTTTTACTGGGGGGGATAGTTTACCAGGGGACAACCCCATTGCCAATGTCATTTCTCACATGAGTTATCCTCCTTACATCAGTACTACTGTGTAGAGTGGTCCTTATTCTATCCCTAGGTACAACCCCACCAAAAACCATGTTTTTTAGGGTCCTTTTCTCCCTAGTGGTACTTACCCTTGGGGGCGACATCCATTTACCATTCATGCTGGCCCGCAACAATCCTATGTTGGGGTGAACCCTTTTCTTCACCAAAAGGTGCATCACTCCACTCCCTATATGTGGGGACCATAGATTGGTCAGGGGCCTCTCCCTCCTATGACCCATTTAGTTAGCTTCAAAATCCATTTTTATCTTCTCTCAATTTACCATATTTGGTGAAACTAACTAATGACCCCATCTGTCATGATCCTTAGTAGCCACCTATGCCCGCCAAATTACCATCTGATATTCCTAAGTTTGAAGGAAAGCCTGGGGAGAATCCATCCATGCATATTACAACTTATCATTTGTGGTGTTCATCCAATTCTTTGGTGGATGATTTTGTTAAAATTTGCTTATTCCAACGTATGTTGACTGGGGATGCCGCAAAGTGGTACATCGAGTTAGATAACACATCCTAAGATGAATTTCCCTCCCTAAATCAAACATTTTTGACACACTTTCACTTACCCACTCGGTATGACATTGATTTTGACCTCTTTTTTACTTTTAAGCAAGAAAATGCCTGTTGGCTTATTAGGGCCTGACCCAGGTTCGGAGGTGATTTAGCCAAACAAATCCCTATACTATTGGCCCTTTCAACAATAGTCCATGGAGTGCGGACTAAGGTCTCACCCGAAGTAGTATGGGAGGGTGTTAGAACCAAGTTTCCACACCTTAGAGATGTTTGATGGGTTCAAGTGGTTCACGGTTCGACCCTGCACGCACATCGCTACGCGCACTTACCCGTACCTCGCAGCTTGAGATTCTGCCTTCGCATAGCCTTACTCAGGGGCCAAACATTTCTATTACCCAAGTCCTTACTAGTAATCCAATATTAGTTGATTAACTTATCTTATCTGTATGCTTTTAGTTATACTTACAATATTCATAATTGATACAAGTGCGCGTAGTAAATAAACAGTATATTCACAAATGATATCAAACATGTAATAACTTAGAACAAATACATAGAATTGGTAAAAAACCCTTTCTTTATTAATCTCTTCTCTGGTTATAGACTCAACTCTACCCTGCACAATCAGCTACAGGGGTCCATGCACTCAACTATGCACTTAGCTGCAGAGCCTTTTCCTACTCTATGACCCAAGACACACTTTGCACTTTTACCTAATCTCTAAGACCCTTCATGCCTATTCTCTATTTGATTAGTTGTCTTTACATCTTAGATCCTCGCTCCATTTATACAATCCCATGGTCCATGGACCATGGATAGGCCAACATTACATTCAAAACTTAGGGCAAATAGCCCTATGACTCTAACATACATTTCGTTCCCACAATTTGCGGAGCTTTACAACAATATCAACTCACAACTTGGGCTTTGAGCCCCAAAACATGCCGTGGGGGGATTCCATGCCTAACAATGCCACGTTAATCTCTAATCATATTCATCAGTGGTGTCATTGTAAGAGGTTGGTGAGAACCTAGTTACCTAATGATTTATTACGTAAATGGTTCATTCGATCTCTCTGACCTCAAATTTCTAAGGATGTGTCTATGTTTTGAGCTATTACTGAGGAACAAGCTATTTTAGCTTACCAATAGTTGTATCTCATTTATTCACAATTAGGTACACTTTACGAAGTATTTCCTAATTCCCCTAGGCCTTACGTTGACCCTCCAACACTTGCTACATCAAACATGACTCTCCAAGCATTTGAGGGACACAATTTTGTCCCAAAGGGGGTTATTCCAAAATTTTCCATCTGGTTAGGGGGGAAAACTATCCATGTTGATGTTGAGGTTACCGACACCATGTTAGATTACAACCTACTCCTTGGTCGTAGCTAGCTTTATGCGATGACCGTACTTGTATTGTTTGTTTTTCATATTCTTTTCCTTCCTCATGAAGGCAATATTGTCACTATCGATCAACTTGACTTATGTGTGTCATCTGCTCAGGTTTCCACTACTGGGAATTTTGTAAAACTTGTGGGAGGTAACCCTGGTTAGTATGAGAGTGTTGGAGCTAGACTTTTTAAAATTTCCACTCTTATGGGAGTTTTTCCTCAACTCCCTCTACCCAACACATAGCTCTTTAAAATTTCCATTCTTATGGGGGTTTTTCCTCAACTCCATCCACCCAACACTCCTTCATCTTTTAAAGCTCATATGCATATGATCCCTTATGGAACTTGTCGACCCCATTGACCTCCTGATCCATGGGTGTTGTTGCCTATTATTATGGAAGTTGATCAAGGTAGTGAGTATCCTCTACCACCTCTTATGGAAGAGATTACCTCTTCAGCAATCCCGTCAGTACCTTCTGACACAGGTTAGAAACTCCATCCAAATATGGAATATGACTAGGTCCCTTTGCCCACACAGGTTGTCCCTCTGCCTATCCCATGTGACTCCCTTCATGAAAAACCTCCCTGGCAAGTCAACTTGGAGGTCATGGATTTATCGACTAATAAACCTAGGTAGATTATGCCTCGTTCTACTTCTAGTCTCCCTAATTTGGAACATGTAGAGCTCAGAATTTTAATTCTTGAATAGACTCAATGGGAACCTTCTTGATGTTCCTTAGAGTTTCCACCCATGAACAGAGTCAAGTCTTGGTATTCTAATGCTAAAATTTCCAATGAATCGTCAAACTCCTTACCACCTTTTGATGAGTGCCCTATAACCCCTTTATGTATTAATCCTCCCTTATTTCCCCGAGTTGATTTCGAGAGTGTGATTATGTTAGAATATCCCTACCATGGTCAACCTTTCTGAACTAGGCAGTTTGAATTCCTTTGGCATGGCCCCACTTTGGTGAGCCACATCGTCCCCTCACCCTCCATACATGTATAGAAACCCTTGGCATGTGCCGGATTGTGGACACACATTAGTGTGACCTACTGGACTATGTTGCGCCTATACATATTGTCCATAGGAGTGTGACACTTTATCTCTTTTTTGGTTTGGAGTGTGATGCGAGTACCTTTCATTCCTTATTTATGCCAAAAATCCAAAACAAAATTATAAAATTCAAAATCAAAATATGTGGTCTTGTTTTTACCTCATCCATGTTTATTTCTTTCATTATGTGATTTAACCATGGGTCTAGTCCTTCTAGATGGTTTTTACAAGATAGGGTTGTGTTTCTATTGTGACATCCATTGGAACTTAGGTGTGTTTCTCTTGCACTTGAGATATAGGGGTAGGTCATCTATCACTATCACTAATGCATTATTAATCATCAGTGCCATTTTTAAGCCTTAGGTCTGACCCTGTCAAGTTGTGACTTTAGCCAATTTATTATATGCATGTCATCGCTTGGCAGTAGAGCTTACCTCCTCATGGAAACCCTAGTTAGCACCTCTTTGACACCTTGATTTCCATGCATTGGATTTTATTCTCTAATTGGGATCCCTCCTTCTAACCTACCATAACCTAGAATTTCAGCACATGTCTTCTTCTTTGTCTCATTTTTGGCTTTACCCCATGATGATTCCACCACTTTTACCCCTTGTGATTTCCACCTTTTATCATCCTATTTTTGCAGTCTTAGCCTTGGGTTCTCTTTTCCATTATCCTCATATGGTTGGCTTGTCATCCTCCTTCACTTGGTGTTTACCCTTTCTTGGAGGAATCATTGTGATGAGTCATCCTATTAGCCATCCTCTTGTCCTCATTATGTCATGAGTAGTTCCAACATTACTGGTGTTAGTCCTTACAATCTCCTAGGCTGAAAAGGAAATCGAGAAGGGTAACCTCAAACCACTTCAGCTCAGTAGCTAGCCCTAGTGAGCATGAGAGGGATCTCTCTAAGTCTCTTATCAGTGACATGACTTTAAATCAAATGAATTTTAGGCTAGATATGTGTATTTGTTTGTTTGTTTATGAAAATTTGGGTTTTAGGGTTTGTTGAACTTAGGGTTTGGAGCCACAAATAGGTCTAGGCTGTAGGAGTGCAGGAGAAAATATGAGAAGGAGCTAGATATCAGAAGACATGGTGTATTTAGAATATTGTCAGTGTAGTATAGAGGAAAATTGTAGAAGACACTAATGAGCATAAGTAAACATGATTTCATTAGCTTAGGAAGACATAAACACAACTATGAAAACCAGATAACAGAGCTTGAAAAACAAGAATTATGTATATTTTAGTGTAAGGCGTCCATAGAAAAAAGAGATATCATGTAGATAAATATGTTTAAACCATGAGAAAACAAATATAATGAAGAAAAATAACCATGAAACTCACTGGGCTAGAGTTCCTTGAAAATAGTTGTAACTTGTCCTTGTATTGGTTGAAAAGATGATTACATGCAAGCTTCCTTCATAAAAAGTTCAACCTTTCTCTCTGAAGGAGAAATGATACATGTAGACTCTCCTAGAACACTTTCCCACCTTCAGGATTTGAATTCCTTGGTGGAGGAACTGACTCCAAGATTCTCTCAACCAACAAGTGAGAGTGAGAAGGTGAAACTCAAACACTTCATGGAGAGTTTGTTTAGGAGTTCGCTTCCTTTATGAAGCCTAATAAACATAAAAAAAAACTTATGATGTACATTTATTTATTCCTACATCACCTAGCCTTGAAACTAGTGCCATTACATAGAGAATATTGACTTTGATAGAGTCAAACTGGAAACTAGAAATTTTACACAGTGAAATTTACAAATTAAAACATAGAAAAGTGTAGAAGCGCAGGGCCGACTTTGAGCTGATTTTTAGGTGCCTTCCAAGGGTAAAAATGCAAAAATGAGAGAATGGTCAATGATCCCTTCAAGTCTAGTTTCTAGAACAAATTGAATTTTTGAATTTGGACCATGTGAAGGCCTTCAAATATCCATTCTCCTAACACTCCCTGTGCGCATCCCCTATCAAAAAAGGGTCCAGAATGCTAGTTTTTTGTCACTTTTTTTGCATTTTTCTCCAAAACTAAGCCACCTCTACAAAATATGATCAAATGGGTTTTTAGAGGATAGCAAGATATTTCCAAAAATGTAGACCTTTCCTGAAATAGATTCCGAAGGAAAAATCACAGCGCCAAGGTGCTGTGTTTCTGGAGCTATTGATTTTCTGAATTTAGCTCAAAAATTCTCAAAAAACAAAAAGTGCTTAGAATTTGTTCGAAGTTGGCTAGAAGCTGTAGAAATATGTTTGTTAAACCTTAATATATGCTTGAACAATCATCTCCAAATTTTCCTCATCCTTTTGGTCTTTTTTCACTTCCTTGAGCTTGTTTTCAAGCTTCTTTACCTTGACATTGGCGATCATGTTTTGAGCCTGATAATGGTGCACCATATGTCTAAGCAATTGATTATCTCTATTTTCCTTCTCAAGGAGCTTCTCCAAGTGTTCATTCATCATGTTGAGCCTATACTCCTTGTCTTGATTGACCTCAAGAGCAATTCTATCTTCTAAGTCCATGTCTTCATTCAATATGATGTGTTTTTCCTCTTCATGCAAAGCTCTCTTTAGACCCTTTGTTCTTGGCATTTTCCTCTTTCCTTTCCCTTTTGATCCTTCAGGCTCACTTGATTCTATGATTTCTTTGCCTTTGCCAACCTGTTGCAATAACTTGGCTTGTTCTTTTTCCATGATCAATTCCTTTGCTTTGAGCTAACTATTCTCCTATTCAAGGAATGAAATGACATATTTTGCTCATTCCATATTGATTGTAAGGTCCTTGACTTGGTAGTATTTATCTCTAATTGTGTGTTGCATGATTTAAGTCTAATCCTCTGCCTTTGAATCCACTATCTCAAACTCATGCTCAACTGTGTCTTTATCTTTCGTTGATGGTCCTTACTTTGTCGATGAAGAAGGCTTGGCCCCTTTCTCTCCATGAGAAGAAAAGACAAGCCTTTGTCCTCTCTTGTACACTTTAGTCACCTCAGGCTTAGGTCTTGAGTTTTCTCAACTGATTTGATAGAGGACCCCACTTCCATTTGTTTTTTTGGTGTGCTAGAGATTTGAGTTGCTACATTGGCCTCATGCCATTTCAGGGCGGTTTCCAAAAAGGTTTCCCAAGTCATGCATTTCTCTGCAAGTTGGTGAAGGACTATAGTCTTAATTAGACTATGATGAAACAGGCCTGGGTAGTGCTCCTTCTTCTTAATTTTTATTTTCTTTTACATTTTGAAAATTCTCCTGAATAGGTAGTTACACATGTTGAGTGGCTTCTAAGAGGTGAAGTGCATTAGGAGGCGGAAATGATAAGCATAAAACCTAGAGAATCTCCTTTCACATGTAAAGAACTTCATGATAATATTCATTAAAGGGGCATATTTCTCCAATAAGTATCTGAAAGGCATCGTGTGATCATGTTTCTCCCTATATGGTGTTTTTAAGAAGGGCTTGTAGTATTCAAGATCTAGGCTCATTCCCTTGAACCAATATTCACCATTGTTCGATAGCCCTATTGCAAGTGAGATGGAGGCCACTGAAAAAATGAAGTCAACACTAGCGATGATAGAATTTTCACCCTTCAACTAAGTTTCCACCCAATCTATTAGCTATTCTTGAAAACGTACCTCACTCACCCTTTTGCAAAACTCCAAGCAATGTACATCTTCGAAGCACTATTTGATTAAAGGATAGGAGTTGATTTCATTACAATTTGATGGCTCATATCTAACGATCTTCCCTCCCTTATGATGTCTTTTCCTCTCTAGTGAAGATTCTACCTCCATGATGACAAAAAAGCTTGTTTCTTAGCTTAGAAATCAATGAAATTAAGTTTGCAAGCCAAAAAATGAAGTTTGGGAGATATTTGGAGGTTTTCTTGACACTTTGTCCCATGTGTAGTGCTTTGTTCCTGTGCGCAATGCAGTTTCTCTGTGTACAACACTGACCCTCTGTGCGTAGAGCCTTGTTCCTGTGCGCATCGCCTCAAGGTTTTCTTCAAATTTTCTTAGGAAATCGAATTTTTCGCTCTTTTGGATGGGAGAGCTCGATTCTCAAGAGTGAATAGGAGGCAATTGAACCAAGTTTGGGGGCTTTTGAGTTTATATAGGAAAAATTGTTTCTCTTTTTGAAAAAGAAATGGGACCCACAAGGCTTTAAAATTTGATTTTTCACTTTTGAAAACAAATTTACCTTTACAACTGAAACCTAAGCTTATTTTTCACTTTCCTCAGTGCTGGAACTTATTTTTCTAGAACTTTTTGGCCATGAGAAGATGATGAATGTGTGATAACTCACAAATCAATACTCAAGAGCTTTTTGTCATGCTCTATTCACTGCTGGATTTATTCATGAAAATGATGGACCTTGGAAACCCTAGCAACCTAATGGATGACCTGAAACTAAATGGGATGATGTTGATGAATAATATGTTTTTATTATGACACCTCCATAGAAATGTGATAGTTGACCAGCATGAGTGAATTTCCAAAAGACTAACCTAATTTCTAGACTGACCAAGCAGTGACCAAATTTTGTTGTGTAAACCTAGTGACATAAAAAAATTGATTTTGATAGTCTTGACAATCATAGTAAAATCACATTTGATCCAGGTGATAAGCTGACAGTAACACATGATATCACATGGTGCTCATTTGTCATATTTCCAAGCCACTCTTGTGTCGTGTCGTTATGTGTTTAAGGGAAGTCTTAGCCTGTGTCGGCCATCTACAGTAGCCTGTTTACCTTTATGAGTTGGCCATCCTTGTGTCAATTTTACTTCACCACTTCATGACTTCATCCATTGATCACATCATCCTAGTTTGTTCCATATCAATTGATGGGGGATATAATACGACCCATCTTTGATGGATCTTATCCTATCGACTTTGACTCATTATCCAAGAGATTTATCTAGGAATTGGTAGTACCTTGGAGCTTGCTAACAGTGAGTTTACATCATTGGATCATGATTGATCGATTTCACTGGTGTTCGACATTAGCTCATCTATTCACACTTAGTGGACTGTACTAGGTACCTTGGGGTCCATTTTCCTCATTGGTGGATTCCCACGTTTTTGTTACTGGTTTACCTCATTGGCTGCTAATTAGGTAGTTTAAACCATGATTGACTTTAGCTCATATATTCACATGGTGTATATTCGTACCATCAGGGTTATGTCGAAGACCCTAGGTTAGGGACATCTCACTCTTATATGGCATCCTTCCTAGGTTGCATTGGAGTTATGTATCATTCATATACTTTGAGGGCTATCTTGAGACACTTCTTTATCTGTCATGTGTCCATAGTCCTACTGATGTATACTGTGACATAAATCCACATTGTATTTGTTGGTGGCTATTCTCTATCTGTTGAGTCACATGGATCCACTTTGTATGTCTTCGTGGCCATGTTCTAGCATTTCATGTCATGGATCCACAGTGTATTTTATGGTGGCCATGTTCAATACTTTCTTATGACCGAGCATGGGTATGCCCACCTCGGGGATGTTATCAGCAAAATTGAGAGTTCAATACTTGAGTTCCTCCAATCTAGCTTCATAGTCTTGGCTCCTTCCTCCCATTTTGAGCATTGAGTATTATTGTAATGCATTTCGGCCATTAGTTTCTCTTCTGACCTCATGCATTAAGGGGCATCTGTTATAACCCTATTTTCCACTCCATTATAGTGAGACAAACCCAAGTTCAACTTACCTCAGTTGTTTGGCTAAAATGCATCCCTTTTCACCTTTTCTTTTACTTATGTGAGATTTATCCCATGTTAAAAGGGTAAAATTACATAATTGAGAAATTTCTCATAATTATTTTGCCAAAATATTATAATTATGAGATAAGATTTATTTCATAATGGAGATAATTGAGAAAAAAAACTTATAATTGTGCAAAAGGTTTCTACAGTTTTCCATTCCCAACAAGATCAACCTAACCCACTTGTGTATGAGTTGGCTAGGGTGCCATTATTGTAGAAGTTTCCTAACTTCTCAAGCCCCTAGTTGTCTAGATACCTTCTCCTAGAGGATGGAATGAACCTTTATAATATCACGAAGAGGGAAAAGGGGCAGAGTATCCAAACTATAGCACGAGAGCTCTACTGTCTTGGGAGAGGATCTTATTTGTTGAAGGTATACATTTTATGTACGTTCATTTATATGGTTAGTAAAAATCTATGTTCCCTTCCTTACATGAATTTGTGTTCAATATCTTATATGATCATATCTATTGCTTTTGATTTGACGATCTTCTGAGGAAGATCAACTATTTTCCCTATTTAGTTGTGTTTGTTTTCAGGGATAGAGATCTAGTACAGACGTGTTGGATCACTCAAGTGGAGCGCAAGATTTGCATTGAACTCAAAACCCTTCCCCGACATGTGAGGATTCCAGGTGTGATCTCTTATCTTTATAGCATAGATTTGACTACTTGCTACATGCATGACCATCTGGATTGGGGATCATTATTATATTGTATTAACCATCAACTTTTGTTCTCTGTTTATGTCAATCGGGCATGAGATCACAAAGAAATAGCTCTGTAATAGCCCTGGTGAAAATGCCATGTAATAAATGTTAAAAACAATAACCAAGGATGACTAGGACACTTCTTCCAAGTTGAATGTTGGGCAAGACATCATAGGGGGTGTCAATTTGGTTGTTTATGACTAAGGAAATTGGCAAAGGCAATGACTAAGGCATTAAAAGGAATATTGGCACAATTATTTATGAAAATAATGGAAATTAGGAGAAAAATAAGGTGAAAGGTCACAGGTTGCATGTGAGGAGGAAACTGAAGGAAAATAATGGGAAATGAAGAAAATAGAGATCTCGTTCATAAAAAGGTTTCTAAGGATTAGTTGGTAACCTTTTGTCAATTTAGCTTTGGAGCTCTCTCATTATTCTCTCTCTCTCTCATACTCTTGGACACTTAGAGTTTTTCTTGGAGCACTTTGGCATTGGAGCAAGAAAGGAAAAGAAGGAAAGAGGAAGCAAAGATCAAGGAGGGAAAGGTAGGATCAAGTAGCTAGAACAGGCATCATTACAGATATCAAATTGCATGTGTATTTTCCTTCCTAGAATTGGCATTCATGGGATTTCATATGTTTTTTTTCTACCATGGCATGGGTTTTTCCAAGTGTGACAACATTTTCATCCTAGCCTTGCCATTTCCTAATAGTGTTGATGAGTTGGGTTCTCTCATGTGGTTTGTGTGGGATGGCCAGATTGGATTCAAAGCTAAGTGGGGTGGATCTCTGAATTGAAAAACACATGGTGGTAGTGGTCCCTGAACTGGATTGGGGATGGATGAAGCCACTAGCCTAGTAACCCTTGAACCAGACTGTCGATTGTGGTAAAGCCAAATTTTGTGCCTCGATGGGCCTAGGAATCCTTGTCGGTGAATGGAGGGATATACGGTAAAGACAAGAGGTGGATTTTCTCTCCGTTGGGCCTAGTGATTCCGGGATGGAATGCATAGTAAATCCTAGAGAATGTGTCTTAGTTTAGGGCCTAGTGATCCCTGGATCAAACTGAGAATGCACGGTAAAGCCTGAGAGACTAGGAGCCACTCAAATTCATCACGGTGTAGGTGAAGAACTCCAGTGGCATCCACATTGATTGGTGTTTTTTGGATCTGTTGTATTAGCCCCACATTCATGCTTGGAATATGGCACGGGGGTGATTGGCTGAAGAGAGACTTGGCTCAGCCAGTATATGGTCGGGTGGAACGTGGTAGTCCCATCAGTGGTTCCTCCATTGCATCTACTAATGAGAAACTCATTCCCTTGATTTTCATGTGCAAATGTACTGATGTATATATGGATTTTGATGGCTGATATATCCATTGTATTTCTAATCCTATTATGTTGGTTATATGTACATTTTATGGCAACAACTATTTTTGGATATTAGCATGTTTTTACTTGTATTTGAATGGATATTGTATATATGACCTAATAAATGATAAGGCAAAAAATGACATGAGGAAACAATGGTTCGTGGCGATTCTCAGATAAGTATGAGATCCCTACACTTAATTATGTTATTTACACATGTAGATTACATGTCGATGATATGTTTGACGAAATGCATGTCATGGCTAGTAGGGTTTTGGTTATGGTCTTGTTCATTTTATTTCTTTTGCATACTTGTTTCCTTGTATTCTTACCAATTTTAAGTGATCATTCCATTATGGGCAGTGTCTCGGGCTCTAGGCCGAAAAAGGTGGCTCAAATCTTAGAATTCTAGCAAAACAAAGCATTAGTTTAGAGACTAACTCGCCTAGTCAGTTTCTAGGGAGTGTTATAATGTGCCTTGTTAGTGTATAGGGAGAGTTAGTCTAGAGACTAACTCACTTGGGTAGTATTTGGGGAGCGTTACCCTACCCTAAGTTTCTCAAACAATAGTAGGACCCAGGGACAAGCTATCTGAGTGGCTGACTTGTCTCTTGAAGGTTCTGTGGATGATGTTGAATGACTGTGTGTGATGTTTCATCGATTCCACTTGCTTAAGGTTACCTAGGAGGTCGAATCTAATCATAGTAGCCTCTCATTTCATGTTTACCCCGGTTGGCATGGTTTCTTAGGTAGATGTGGGATGAGGGTGTTACAAAGTGGTATTAGAGCATGGTTCAACTATCAAACTGAATGGGTTGAATGTGTGTTGGTCATGCATGCATGTCAGTTGCATGTGTGTCTCTTACACTTATATAATTGTTGCATTTTCTTGATGATGGATTAGGGTTGTAGTATGGTTATCATGGAGGATTTGATATTGATTTCATGAAATGTATTTGAAATAAGTATGTGACTGACTATATATGTTTATTTGTCGCTTACATGTTGATTTTCTGTCACCTACTTACATCCTTGTATGTTAGGTTACATTTTGAATATTTTGATTACATACATTAATCTTGTAGGTTGATTACAAGAACTGACTGCTTATGTTCGACTACATGCATTTATGCGTAGGTGTAGTTGATTTGGCATTGCTTATGCATGTTGTCGGTTGCATGTGGCAATGTGTATAGTGGAGTAATGGTTGTGGTCATTCATGAGGTCATAACATGCATTGTTGATATGGCCTTGCATTGACGACTGGACCCTAACTAGAGTGGTGTTTATATGTTGATATGTTTATTTGCAAATGTCTATATGTTGCTATGATTATGTTATACATGTATCACACTGATTTGGTGATATTGTAGATAAGGTATCCTCCCTGAGATATACTGAGGTACATTTCTTTATTGTGATTTATTTTATCTGACATATTATGCATTGTATGAAGAAAGAGATCAAATGGCTAGCAAGGTGGTAGACTAAGTAGAATCTCCCTATGCATTAGATGAGTAGTGTGGTGCAGGGCATACTTATGATTTGGCTGATACACTAAGGAGCTTGAAGGAAGAGATAGGGAGTTGTAAGGCAGATAATGACCAGATCATATAGGCACAAGAGAAGCAAGCAGAGGTTAATGCAATTCTTCTTCAGAGTTTGTTAGACTTGCAGTGACAATGGCCACTTCGGATTAGCCATGTACATGATGGTGGAACTAATGGAGCATAAAGTAGTAGATCTCTGGGTAAACACAGGACGAGTAGATCTGACACTGTGAGAGATGGCAGGTTGTTGGACACTCCGGAAAGGAGGGGCGATGAGTACAAGTATTATTCTAGTTCTGGTTCTGATAGACATCATGATCGTCGTCACTATCATCCTTACAGGAGGAATGATAGGGGGTACTTTTCAGATGAATTCAAGAAATAAAAACAACCTACTTTTGATGGATATGTGAAGAAGTCAGAGGATGCAGAGGCTTGGATACTTGGCATGAAAAATTCTTTGAGTTGCATGAGTACACAGATAACGTGAAGGCTCAAATAGCTATCTTTAGCCTGAAAGGTAAAGCAAACATCTAGTGGGAAGTTGCTAAGTGGGTTAGAGACATCAGGACATATGACTTGAGTTGGCCGGAATTCAAGAGGCTTTTCAGGAAGAAGTACTTGTCAGAAATGTACTATGACAGTAAGACTAAAGAGTTTTATGAGTTAAAGATGGGGTCAATGAAAGATGAAGAGTATATGACAAAGTTTCCTGAGTTATTGAATTATGTTCCATATCTTACTAATGAAAAGGCTAAGTTTCAGATATTTGTCAGTGGTTTTCGATTAGAATTTAGAGATCGAATTGAGTATGATGAGCCTCGGTCACCTGAGGAAGTCATTAGGAAGCTGAAGCATTGCTATGAGAAATCAAAGCGTAAGAATGAATCTTAGCATGGATGGAAAGGAAAATAAAAAGTTAGAGGTAAATGGCAACCTAAGAGGACAAGGCCTCAACATGCAGATGGAAAAGAAAATGTGGCACCACAAAAGAGATTTAATACAACTAGACAAGGATATGGGCCACAGCAGCGGCAGAAGTAGGATAGAGGTGAGGGCATTGGCCAGTTGGCGTATTGGACATGTGGTGAAGAACAACTTAGGAGATATTAACTGCAACATCAGGGTGCAAGGCCTAAGATACATAATGCACATGAGGCATAGACTGTTGGGGATGTTGGCCAAAGTATTCCACGTATCTATGTAGTTGTGGACCACGGACAAGTAGAACAACAAGAATCTATCATTGAGATTGACGTTAAGTTTCGTGATTAAGTTATTTATATTTTGATTGACCTTGGATCAAATTATATCTATGTTAATCCTAACTTGGTGGATAGGTGTGTTTTGAATAAGGAGTTGCATGCAGAGTCTTTGTTAGTGTAGGTGGCCATAGGTACAAAGAAGTGAGTTCATCATTGGATAAGAAATTGCACATTTGATTTGAATGGTATGCCTACCTCAGCACATTTGAATGTTTTACCAATGGGTTAATATAGTATGTTGTTGGGAATAGATTGTTTGAATCTACATAGAACCAAGTTTGATTGCTATGGCTAATCAGGTGCTCAAAATTAGGCTCAAAAATAAAAGTGTCAAAATCTTGATCAAGTTAGCCTCAGATCGAGGAGCTTGTCATTCTGATTCCAATGGTGTGAACGACACTCAAATCTGAGCTCGTATGCAGAATTTAGAGCAAGTCAAAGTTCAAATTTTACTTACTTACATGGAAAGATTGGATGATGTGGTAAGGTCCTTCAGTGAATGAGGAGGTTCCAAGTGGAAAGCCTCCATTGGCCCTGCTTGTCACAAATCAAAATCACAGGTGGGTTGACATTAAAAGAATCGGCCCAGAACAACAAGGATGCAATGCGATGGATCACAATCATAGATCGGCGAAGGGGAGGTGTTACAGAATTAGCCCCCGGCAAGGTTCAGGCTGCGATGTGATATCACAGTCTCATATCACAACAAGATAGAAGTCCCATATATATGGACCACTGGTAGTCTGCTGAATTGCGATTGCGATATCACAGATGCAATAAGTTATCGGTTGCAGTTTAATGTCCTATTGGGTCCATCGATATCACAATCGCACATTGACACCTTATTGACAAACCATAAGCCCGTAGAACTCTATCGATTGCGATTTTCAATAAGACAGTGAGCGCCGATAGATTAAGGCCCACCACACAACAAAATTTACACTCGGTTAGCAGATGTTTTGAGAGAAATTGTGGGTTTATGTCGGTATGTGGAGAAATTTGTCGAACAAATAGTGGGAGAACTAGGAGAAGTTATAAATTCTTTAGTTTTCCACCAAATTGGTTGCAAAAAGAGGCTAGATAGCCATTCTTGAGTATTTTTTATTGATTGGAGCAAGTTTTTGAAGCATTTGAGCATTGTAAACATAGATTTTTAAGCTTTTGAGCATAATACAAAGGCCCAAGCCACTGGAAGCTGGACTAAGGAGACGTAGCCTAGGAGGGGTGAACTCCTGTATCATGTTTTTGTTGTAATGTGTTTTTTATGATGTTCTATATATGTTTATGTTGTTGTTCAGTTTCTGATTTATGTTGAACTTCTCATAAAATTAACATAAAAACTCTTCATTTCACTTTCAAAAATTGATGAATCCTTAAGCACAATGAAAGCATTTTGTTTATAATCTTAGGAAGATCTTAGCACTGCAAATTAATATTCTAAATCAGATCAATTTGTATCAGAGCACTAGGTTTTCTTTGTGAAAGAAGGATTTAATTTTTTTCAAATTTGTGTCATGCTTACAAGGTTAAAACTCAAAAGAGGTGAAGGAAAACTGGTTGGAAGCCTTGAAGTTGGGTCAAGGGGAAGAAGAGCAAGGTTTTCATAATCTCCAACATCAATTTAGCATAAAGTTGTAGTTGAGACTCAGGAGAACATGTCTCATGAAGGAGAACCTACAAACATGATAGAAGATGAGAATACCTTCAGAAAGGCTTTCTTTGATATGACAAAGATGGTGAAGGTCATCTATGAAGAGAGGAATAGCAGGTTTCAAGGAGAAAGTTCCAAACCTCCCAAAGGAGAAGGCTCTTTAGGAGGAGGTAATGGAAAAGGAGGTAATGGGAATGGAGACAAACCTCCACCCTCTCCATCATCTTCTTCATCTTCTTCTTCACAAGCATCTTCACACTCTTCCACTAACACAACCCTTACTCATACTCATCATCATTCTTCAAAAGGAACTGGTAAATCACCTTTTTTTAAACTTGATGTTAAATTCGAGTTGCCCATGTATAATGGTGAAGTGAATGCAGATAAGCTTGATAATTGGATTCATCAGTTGGAAGTCTATTGCAGGATTCAAAACCTTCAAGAGGATGACATAAATATTCAATTATCTTCCTTGAGAATGGAGGGTGAAACACTTATATGGTGGGAATCAAAGGCCCAACAGGAGATTAAAAAGAATGGTAACATATCTATTTCTTGGAATTATTTCATTGCTGCAATCAAAAGACAATTCTAGCCTCTAGATTATATGCAAAAAGCCATCATGAATTGGTAGAACTTTAGATAACTTAAGGGTCAAAATGTCCAAGATTACACCCAAGAATTCAGAAAAAGGTCTCTGATGTTAGGTGTAGATTTGCGGTCACAAGATACCTTGGTGAAGTACATAGGGGGTTTACACAGTGACCTTAGGCATACTATCTTAATGTTTAATCCCAGTAATATAGATGATTGTGTGTGCAAGCCACTCATCTTGAGGCAAGAGGGAAAAACACCCGAGAAGAAGAAAATAAAAATCCATTTAAGAGTAAAGGAAAAGAAAAGGCTTTCAAAGAGAAGGCAAATAAAAATGCGTCTATCAAAACAGAAGGAGCGAAATTACATGCAAACAATGTTCCAGAGAGGGTCACAATGAAGCTCACTATTGGAAGCTTCATGCTAAAATGAAACCAAAAAGAAACAAAAATAAGGGAAAACAGAATACAACTGGAAACAATCAACATGATTTGGGATCCGATTCGGGTGATGAAACTAAAATCACAGCCATGGGGTTAAAAGGAAAAGAATCCATTTCCAACACTAGTTCTTCAGACTCACAAAATGAAAATCCAAATGAAAAGAGGAGAATAGAATTGCTTCATATAAGGGTGATCTCTAAACATAATAATATTGATATGTTGTTTGATAGCGACTCTCAAGCCAATCTTATTTCTAAAAACATTGTCAAGAGTTTAAATCTAGAAACTGTTCCACATCATAAACCATATCCACTTGGATGGGTAGGTGACAATGCACAATTATAGGTTACTAGAAAGTGTAAACTGAGATTCACAATTATTGTAAATTTCATAGATGAAGTGGAGCTTGACATTGTGCCGCTAGATATCTATGGCATGGTTTTGGGTAGCCCATACATTTATCACAGAAAATCTATCTTCCATCGACATGAAAATAAATATCATTTATTCAAAATTGGAGTAGAATATATTATGAGAGATCACAGCAAGAAAAAAAATATTTCACTTGTTAATGCAGGGCAGATGAAAAGACTGGTGAATTCGAGCAAGAATTTTGTGCTTATCATGATCAAACCTAAAAATTATGTTGATAATGAACCTTTTAAAGGTTATGATTCAAATTTGAAATATGAATTGGTTGACGTAGTTAACCAATATGATGAAATGTTTCAGGAACCAAAGGGATTACCTCCCAAGGGAGGAATCCAACACGAGATACAGTTGTAGCAAGATTGTCATCTTCCTAACATTGGCATGTACAGGATGTCAGTGATGGAAAGCGCAGAAATTAAGACGCAAATCCAATAGTTGTTGTATAAAGGGATCATTAGACCATCTTACTTGCCTTGTGGTTCATTTATTGTCTTAGTGGAAAAGAAGGATGTAATATGGCACATGTCTGTGGACTTTCGTGCATTAAACAAAATTACAGTAAAGAACCATTACCCACTATCTTGAATGGATGATTTACTGGATCAATTGAAAGATGCAAAATATTTTACTAACCTGGACTTAAGAAGTGGCTACCATAAAATTAGAATAGCTGAAGGAGACATTTGGAAGATAGTGTTCAAAACAAAATAGGGTTTTTTTGAATGACTAGTTATGTTGTTTGGTTTATGTAATGCTCCTATTACATTCATGTGTTTGATGAATGATGTGTTGAGGCCATTTCTTGATGAATTTGTCATAGTCTATTTAGATGACATCTAAATTTTCAGTAAATCCCTTGTTGAGCATGCCATGCATGTAAGAAAAGTACTTGATGTCTTGAAAAAAGAATAGTTATATCTTAAGATGTCAAAGTGCGAGTTTGGAAAGACTTCTTTAGTCTACTTAGGTCATAATGTTGGAGGATGTGAGTTGAAAATAGATCCCTCCAAGATTGATGTCATTGTAAATTGGCCAAGGCCCAAAACAATTACAGAGGTAAGAAGTTCTCTGGGAGCAAGCCAATATTTGGAGGAAATTTATTGTTAATTTTTCTCTTATAGTAGCTCCTTTGCATGCATTGACTAGTGTGAAAAAGTTTTTTTAGTGGGGAGGCAAACAACAAAAGGCCTTTGATGAATTGAAAGAAAATATTAGTACAACTCCCGCACTCGCACTTCCAAACTTGAGAAAGTCATTTGAGATTCAGAAATATGCTAGTGACTATGCTATGGGTGCAGCCCTCATGCAACATGGTAAGCCTATCTTTTTTCATTAGAAAAATTTTAATGGTGCAGTGATTAACTATCCTACATATGACAAGGAATTGTATGCATTGGTATAAAGTGTGAAAAAATGGGAACACTACTTGATGGGTAAGGAAATAGTCATTCACACTGATCATCAACCATTGCAATACTTGTAATCTCAATCAAAATTGTAGCAGTCACAGCACTTCCGATGGATGTGTTTCCTTCAGCAATTCCACTTCGTAATCAAGTATAAGAAAGGTATATACAATAAAGTTGTTGATATGATTTCTAGGCCGATTGTTGTGCAACTACATTACTCAAGCGTAATTCTATTTTACATGAAATTTATATTGAGAAATATGCATTAGATAATGACTTCAAGATTTTTATGCAAGCTTGAGTAAAGGTAACCAAGAAGAGGAATTAGATTATCATTTGCATGATAACTTGTTGTACCATCTTAGCAAGCTTTGTATTCTGCAAGGAGAAAGAGTGAAAATCATAAGAAAGGCACATACTTCTCTTATTGCTAGTCATTTTGGTGTAAGTAAGATGGTGGCACATCTATAGAGGTATTGTTATTGGACTTGTATGATTGAAAGTGTGTCTCATTTTATTAAGGGATGTTCATTTTGTGCAATTAGTAAGCCTAGTAATAGGAAGTTAGGATTGTAGACACCACTTTCGGTTCCTTCACGACCCTCGGAGAGTGCTTATATGGATTTTGTAGGAGGTCTTCCATTGTTGAAAATAGCTAATGATTATTTGTATGTAGTTATGGATAGGTTCAGCAAAATGTGTATTTTGATGTCATGTAAAAAGAAATTTACAGGTGAACAAAATGCTTTGTTATTCTTTCATAATGTTTGGGTGCATTTTGGATTGCCTACATCGATTTTTAGTGATCGAGATTTTCTCTTTGTGGGGAAATTTTGGTCAAACTTGTGGGTATTCATGGACACCAAACTAAAAAAGAGTACAATTTTTCATCCACAAACAGATGGTCAAATAGAAGTTGTGAACAGAACAGTGACACATCTTCTTCATGGATATTGTAGCAAGCATCCTATGTTGTGGGTTGAATAGTTGCACTATATTCAGCATGCTTACAACTGAGCCAAGCACTCTTCCACCCAAAATTCACCATTTGCGGCATGCACAAGAGACTTGCCTAAATCTCCTTTGGATTTTTTTTGGAAAAATTGTTGTTATTGAAGGTCATAGCGACATAGATAAA
Organism: Pinus tabuliformis; assembly: GCA_031772625.1. Classification (NCBI taxonomy): domain Eukaryota; kingdom Viridiplantae; phylum Streptophyta; class Pinopsida; order Pinales; family Pinaceae; genus Pinus; species Pinus tabuliformis. The sequence continues at coordinate 1,203,033,659 of CM062818.1, forward strand.
GAAAGAAATTTCATTAAATAGATATAATTAGTACACCAAAAGGTTCAAGAACAGCTTGAGAAAAGCCAAGGCAAGTACAAAGCAAGGCATGGAAAGCATCATCAAGATCATAAGTTCCAAGTTGGTGATGAATTTTGGCTTCACTTAACAAAGAGAGGCTCTAAGGAGAAGATAAAAGCTCAAACCAATTAGATATGGTCCATTCAGAATTTTGGAAAATATTGGTAATAATGCCTTCAAATTGGATTTTCCTTCATATATGAAAATTTATGTTGTTGTTAATGGTGAGAAGTTAAGGTTGTATGAGCCTCCTTTAATTGAAGATCGAGGAGAGAATATTCAAATTCCATCTATTGAAGACTTTTCTCTAGAATTCCTTGATGTGCTTTAGGAAGACACTATACTTGACAAAAAAACAAGGACATCAAAACGGGGAAGTATTGATTATCTTTGAGTGGGGCTCAAAGGTACAATTCCTTCAAAAGCCAAATGGATAGAGGTTTGAAAGGTGAGGGAATTGTACCCTCACATGTTGAATAATTGAAATTGATCCTTTTGGGGTCGAAAAGGCTTCCAATGGGGAGGAGTGATCAGGTTCTCAAAATTAGGCTCAAAAATCAAAGTGTTAAAATCTTGATAGACTTAGCTTCATATTGAAGAGCTCATCATTTTGATTCTACCGGTGTGAGCGGCACTCAAATCCGACCTCATATGAAAAAGTTAGAGCAAGTCAAGTTCATATTTGGCTTGCTTACATGGCAGGATTGGATGATGTGGCAAGATCCTTCAACGAATGAGGAGGCACCACATGGAAAGCCTCCATTGGCCCCACATGTCAAAAATCACAATCGCAGGCAGGTTGGCATTAAAAAATCATCCCAGAACAGCCAAGGTGTGATGTGATGGATCGCAACCGCATATCAACAAAGGGGAGGTGACGTTACAGAATCAGACCCCGACAAGGTTCGGGTTACCATGTGATATTACAATAGGACAAAAGTCTCGTATATATGTACTAACGATACTCTGTTGAATTGAAATTATGATATCTTGGATGCGATAAGTTATCAGTTGCAGTTTAATGTCCTGTTAGGTCCGTCGATATCGCAATTGCACATTGTCGCCTTGTTGACAAACCATAAGCCCACAAAACTCCGCCGATTGCGATTTACAATAAGACAGTCAGTGCCAACGGATCAAGGCCCATTGCATGGAAAAATTCTCTCTCGGTTATCAGATTTTTGGAGAAAAATTGTGGGTTTCTGTCCGATGTGTTGCAATTTGTGGAACGAATAGTGAGAGAACTAGGAGAAGTCATAACTTCATCATTTTTCCACCAAATTGGTTGCAAAAAGAGGCCAGATAGCCATTTTTTAGTATTTTTCACTGATTGGAGCAAGATTTAGAAGCATTAGAGCATTGTAAACATAGGTTTTTACACTTTTGAGCATAATAGAGAGGCCCAAGCTATTGGAAGATAGACCAAGGAGACGTAGCCCAGGAGGGGTGAACTCCTTTATCATGTGATTGTTGTAATGTGTTTTTATGATGTTCTATATATGTTAATGTTATTGTTTAGTTTCTGATTTATGTTAAATTTCTCATAAAATTAACATAAAAACTCTTCATTTCACTTTTAAAAATTGATGAATCCTTAAGCACAATGAAATCATTTTGTTTATAATCTGAGGAAGATCTTAGCACTGCAAATTAATATTCTAAATTAGATCAGTGACAAAGATATTAAGTGTGTTTATGACAATGGGGAACCAAGATTCTTGCAAGGTAAGAAGAAAGCCACATTAGTTAGGATGGTGACAGCTATGCAAGCAAAGTGTAGCCATAGGAAATCATGCAAGCTATTTGCAGTACACATTTCTAGTGATAAGGGTAAGGAGGCTGAGGATGAAGATTTGTTTAACAGGTACCTAATGTTGCAGCCATTCAAGGATGTATTTCCTGAGGACATTATAGAGTTCCCACCTCACAAGGAGGTATAGTTTTCGATTGAGTTAGTGCCAAGGGCATCTCTAGCATCGAAAGCACCTTATAGGATGAACACACTTGAGTTAGTTGAGTTAAAGTTGTAGCTGAAGGAGTTGTTGGAAAAGGGGTACATTAGGCCAACTGTATCACCTTGGGGCGCACCAGTCTTGTTTGTGAGAAAGAAAGATGGTACCCTCAGATTATGCATTGATTACAAGTAGGTGAACAAAGTGACTATCAAGAACATATACCCTTTGTCGAGGATTGATGACTTGTTCGATCAGATGAAGGGAGTAGCAGTGTTCTTGAAGATTGATCTGAGACCGGATACCATCAGGTATGCATCAAAGAGGCTGACATATACAAGACTGCATTTAGGACCAGGTATGAGCATTATGAGTTTGTTGTTGTTCCATTTGGATTAACTAATGCTCCATCTACATTCATGTGTTTGATGAATAGTGTGTTGCATCCATATTTGGATAAGTTTGTTATTGTGTTCATTGACGATATACTAGTATATTCTAAGCATGAGGAAGAGCATGTTGAGCATTTAGCAGCAGTATTGAGGTTGTTGAGAGAACATAAGTTGTATGCAAATCTTAGCAAATGTAGCTTCTTTTAAACTAAGGTACACTACTTGGGGCATGTTGTCTCCAAGGAGGGAATTGCAGTAGATCCAGAGAAGATAAGGGCCATCATGGAGTGGGTAGCTGCTAAGAATGTGGATGAGGTGAGATCTTTCATGGGTTTGGCAGCTATTATAGGAGGTTTATTAGGAACTTCTCACAGATTTCTTATCCTATCGCATCATTGCAGAGGAAAGGCAAGAATTTTGAATGGACCAAAGAGCGTGAGGTTAGCTTTGAGCAGCTTAAGCAGTTGCTAACACATGCACTAGTGCTACAGAGTGCAGATCTAAACAAATAGTTCGTAGTATGTATAGATTCTTGCAAGAGAGGAATTCATGGAGTCCTTATGCAAGATGGATAGGTGGTATGTTATGAGTCCCAGAAACTAAATGAGAACTAGTAGAACTATCCCATGCATGATCTCGAGTTGGCAACGATTATACATGCATTGAAGATGTGGAGACACTATCTTCTTGACAGGTGGTTTCTGCTTATGAGTGATCACATTGGGTTGAGGTATTTGTTTGACCATTCAAATCTGAATGCCAGGCAAGTTAGATGGTTGGCCATGATCAATGAGTTTGACTTCGAGATCAGGTACATCAAGGGTAAAGAGAATAGGGTGGCAGATGCTCTCAACAGACGGGTACATGTACATCACTTGGTAGCTATGAGCTCCTATGGGACATACTTACAGGATAGGATCTTACAGGGATGACAGCAAGATATCAGGTATATGGAGATTGTGCATAGGTTACACTAGGGTGATAATATAGGTACAGGTAGAGGTGCAGGTGTAGGTACAGGTAGTGGTACAAATACAGGTGGCAATACGGGTGCAGGTTCACAAGGTATGGGCTATTATCTTACAGTAGAGGGATTGGTCAAGTTGTAAGAGAAGATATATGTACCAGATAGTAGTGAACTCGAGAAGGTGATCTTGAGGGAATTTCATGCAAAACCTTATTTAGGTCACCTAGGTTAATAGAAGACACTCACAGCGGTGAAGAGATATTACTGTTGGCTGAATTTGAAGAGGGATGTAGTAGAGTTTGTGGTGAGATGTTTCGACTGTCAACAAGTGAAAGTAGAGTGCAAACATCTAGGTGGACTACTACAGTTTATCGCTATTCCCGAGTGGAAATGGGAGGTCATTTCCATGGATTTCATCAGAGGGTTGCCAAAGATAGTGAAGCAGCACGGTTCCATTGTGGTCATTGTGGATAGGTTAACAAATGTTGCAAACTTTGTTCCAGTGAAGTGTATGTTCTCAGTTAGCGATGTGGCATAGGTATTCACCCAAGATGCGGTTAGATTACATGGTGTTCCAAAGAGTATTGTATCAGATAGGGATGCGAAGTTCACTTCAAAATTTTGGAAGGAGTTATTTGCAGGTTTGGGCATAGAGTTTGCCTTCAGCACATCTTATCATCTATAGATAGATGGAAATATAGAGAGGGTCAACAGGATATTGGAGGACATGTTGCGGATGTATGTAATGCATCAGTAGAGGAAGTGGGAAGAGTATCTCCCTTTGGTCGAGTTTGCATATAAAAATGGTTTTCAGGAGTCACCGAGGATGAGTCCCTTTGAGGAATTTTATGGGCGGAGTTGTAACACTCCCATTCATTGGAGTGATCCAGTTAGAAGAGTATTGATTGGACCAGATATGTTGGAAGACATGGAACCAGAGATGCAGGTGATCAAGAAAAATCTTAATGCAGCAAAACATAGGAAAAAGAGTTATGAAAATAGGAATAGGTTGTTCAAGGAGTTCTAGGTTGGAGAACAGGTGTACTTTCACATCAAACCAAACAAGAGCACCTTGAAGATTGGTTCATGTGTCAAGCTGATGCCACAGTTTTGTGGACCCTTCAATATCATTGAGCGGATTGGGCCAATAGCCTATTGACTTGCACTGCCTCTGATAGTAAAAGTCCACGATTTTTTCCATGTACCTTTGCTTAATAATTATGTTAAGGATGTTGATCATGTGATTGATTGGTCTGTATTTCAGGTGGAACTAGATGGAGAATTCCAGCCGGAGCCTCATTGTATATTGCAGAAAAAGGTGCTCATGCTCCAGAATCGAGCAATAGAACAAGTTAAAGTGAAATGGAAGCACTTTGGGCTTGATGAAGCTACATGGGATATGGTAGATCAGATGCAGGCCATGTATCCTTCCTTGTTTTCTAGTTGAGGAAAAGCAGCTTGATATGGTGGTTTGGTTGTTGCTTTATGGTGGTTTAGTATTTGCTTATGATGGCTTTGTATATTCTTTATGGTGGTTTAGTATTTTATTTATGTTGTTTAATATATGCTTTATGGTCGTCGATATATGCTTTATGTTGGTTGATACATGCTATATGATATTTTGATATATACCTTACGATGTTTTGATAGATGCTATATGATGTGAGTATACATTTGATAAATGTTTTGGTATATGATTTGGCATATGTTTTGGTATATATAGTTTTGATGATGTTGCTATATGTACACCCATGTATGGATGTAAATATTGTAATGAATTGTGTTATAAATCTCCACTATGCGGTATGTTGTCAGGTTGTCATGATGTCATGTCTTGAGTAGGTATTTCATTGTAAATACTGCATCGAGCTATGTTATAAAGCTCCATGAGAAGTATTTCTTCTTTCAGCAGGTCGCTGAGGTATATGTGTGATTGAACACCAAGGAGGGTATCCCCCAAAGGGGAGAGTTCTGTAATAGCGCTGGTGAAATTTTCATGTAATAAATTTTAAAAACAATAACTATGGATGATTGAGATACTTATTCCAAGTTGAATGCTAGGAAAGACATCCTAAGGGGTGTTCACTTGGTTTTTTATGACTAAGGAAATTGGCAAAGTCATTGGCTAAGGCATTTTGGCACAATTATTTATGAAAATAATGGAAATTAGGAGAAAAAGGAGGTGAAAGGTCACAGGTTGCATGTGAGGAGGAACATGAAGGAAAATAATGGAAAATGAAGTAAATAGAGGCCTCATTCATAAAAAGGATTATGAGGATCAGTTGGTAACCTTTTGACAGTTTAGCTTTGGATCTCTCTCATTATTCTCTCTCTCTCATACTGTTGTACACTTAGATTTTTTCTTGGAGCAATTTGGCATTAGAGAAAGAAAGGCAAAGAAGGTGAGAGGAAGTAAAGATCAAGCAGGGAAAGGCAGGATCAAGCAGATACAATAGGCTTCATTGCATGTATCAACATGCATGTGTATTTTCCTTACTAGATTTTGCATGAATGGGATTGCATGTGTTTATTTTCTACCATGGCATGGGCTTTTCCAGGTGTGACAGTATTTTCTGCCTAACCTTTCCATTTCCTGATAGTGTTGATGAGTTGGGTTCTCTCATGTGGTTTGTGTGGGATGACCAGATTGGATTTGAAACTGAGTGGGGTGGATCTCTGAATTGAAAAGCACATGGTGGTAGTGGTCCTTGAACCAGACTGAGAATGCATGAAGCCACTGGCATAGTAGCCCCTGAACCGGACTATGGGTTGTAGTAAAGCTAGATTGTGTGCCTCGGTGAGCCTAGGAATCCCTTCCAATGAATGGTGGGATATACGGTAAATCCAAGAGGCGGGTTTCCCCTCCATTGGGCCTAGTGATTCCGAGATGGAATGCACAATAAAGCCTGGAGAGTTTGTCTCATTGTAGGGCCTAGTGATCCCTGGATCAGACTGTCGATGCACGGTAAAGCCTAAGAAACTAGGAGGCACTTAAATTCCTCATGATGTAGGTGGAGAAATCCAGTGGCATCCACATTGATTGGTGTTTCTTTATCTATTTTATGAGTCCCACATTCATGCTTGGAATATGGCATGGGGGTGATTGGCTTATGAGAGACTTGGCTCAGCCAACCTATGGTCAGGTGGAATGTGATAGTCCCATCAGCGGTTGGTCCATTGCATCTATTAATGAGAAATTCATTCCCTTGATTTTCATGTGCAAATGTACTGATGTATATATGGATTTTGATGGTTGATATGTCCAATATATTTTTGTTCCTATTATGCTCGTTATATGTACATTTTATGGCAGCAGCTATGTTTGGCTCTCAACATGTTTTTACTTGTATTTGAATGGATATTGTATCTATGACCTAATAGATGATAAGGCAGCACATGAGTCGATTCTTTGATAAGTATGATATCCATACACTTAATTCTGCTATTTACAACTGTAGATTACATGTCAATGATATGTTTGACAAAATTCCTATCATGGCTAGTAAGGTTTTGGTTATGGTCTTTTTTAGTTTATTGCTTTTGAATACTTGTTTCCTTGTATTCTTACCAATTTTAAGTGATCATTCCATTATGGGAAGTGTCTCGGGATTTGGGCTGAAAAAAGGTGGCTAAAATCCAAGAATTCTAGCAAAACTGAGTATTAGTTTAGAGACTAACTCACCTGGGCAGTGTCTAGGGAGCGTTATGATGGGCCTTGTCAATGTTTGGGGAGTGTTATTCTAGAGACTAACTCAACTGTGCAATGTCTGGGGAGTGTTACCCTACTCTAAGTTTCTCAAACAACAGTAGGACCCAGAGACATGCTGTCTGAGTGGCTGACTTTTTTCCTGAAGGTTCTGTGGATGATGTTGAATAACTATGTGTGATGTTTCATCGATTGCACTTTCTTAATGTCATCTAGGAGGTCCAATCTAATCGTAGTAGCCTCTCATTTCATGTTTACCCCATTTGGCATAGTTGTTTGGGTAGATGTCGGAGGAGAGTGTTACAAGCTCCTTGCATAATTAAATGAAACACTAGCCTTTATGATGGAGACATGGCTAACCAACATTCCTACACAGGAAAACACTAATGAAATAAAAAAAACCAATACATTATAGACATGTTAACTACATACCTTATTAGTGAAATCTACAAAAACTTTGAATGTAAAATAGTTTGAAATTAATTTCTCCTATGTGAAATAAAAGCTTCACACAAGGAAAGATTTGTGCAAGAAAGCTACACACAATGAAACATAATAATAACAATCAAAATTGATTTTGTTTTTCCTGAATAAAGTTCCTTTTTCACCCTTTTTTCTCCCGCACATACCTCTTCCTCTGCACAGTTAAATCATTGCACAAGAAAAGCTTCATACAACAAAGATCTACATAATGAAACATAGTAAACCTTCATTCCACACAATGTCAAAATATTTTGTAAATGAAACAAAATATCATTATATTCCATAAGAAAAGGGATACATTAGAGTATCAATAACAAGTTAATAAATGTTTCAAGATGTAGAAAACTTATGCTCAATGATGCAAGAATTGGTTTGGTGGCGGGTTCTTTCCATAGACTCAGGTAGCGAGGGGGTGGGGGGGTTGAACAAAACTCCAATTAAAATTTTTATGTTTCCTTGTAATGTTATGTGCACAATAATGACCAAGAGCTTCTAGAAAAATTTATATTTTCATTGTGTTGAATTTTGTTAGTGCTCTGCACAAGCTTTACTTAATTGACTAGTGATATTCGGAAAGACGAATATATGCATTATTTATAATTGAAATATTACCAATAATATCATATGGGCCCACTGCTTTCCTTAGTGTTATTGCAAACAACGAGTATGGATTATTTAATACTAAAATAATATAAATAAAAGCCTTTAGTGCGGAGTGTGGAGATCCGCACAATGAAAACTTGAAAGCTTCCTCCGCACAATGGACTTTATTAATAGGCGTGCATTTACACCTCACTTTGCTAGTGATTTAATATCACAGTTATATGCATCATAAGAAACATAAATTTATGATACAAAATGAGTTTGAAATAGTTTTGATCATGATAATCAGCTAAGAAACTGCTAAATGTGAACAGAAAACCTACAAAGGTGAATTAGTTTAAAGGCTTGCAGTATTGAGCTTCTATATTTTTGTAGTATTGCTATCATCCACAATTTAACAGAAATACCAATGAGAAGTTAACACTCTCATATTATAATTACTTTAGTATAAAGGTAGATAAGGCATGTATCAAAACATTTATGAGCATGTAATGCAGAGGTATGTCAGTGCAAAGGTTTATGTTCCTTGCTCCACTCATCATCCTTCCACACATTTCAAACTATTATGTTGTCATTCCCAAGCAAGACAACTGACCTCTAGAGCATGAAGATCCACACAATGAAATCTTGAAAGCTTCCTCCACACAATGGACTTTCTTTGCACTTCTGCACATGTGTCATAGTCTTCTAAACCATTTTCAATGGGAACAACTCTAGATCATGGCATCCATGTGGAAACAATGTCTCCAATAAGTAATGCCAAAAGGTAGATACATCAATCGGGTTTGCACTTGGACTGGTTGTCTCCAATAATAATGCAAAAGCTAGAGTAGACATCAAGATGAGTTAGGGGAAAGAGAAAATGAAATGCTTTGGATTGTCCACTTAGACACACTATATGTCAAACAAGTAATACCAAGTGTCCAATACACATTTGGCAATGGGGTGAGGACCACGGTCATTATATCATGGAAATAAATTTGTGTGGATGAATTTATCTCCACACAATGAACTTATGTTGGTTCTCCCGCACATAGGTCATTGTGCACAATAAAAGCTAATAATAATTTTAAGACGTTAAAATTCAATTCCTTATGCATAAACTAAGATTTAATATATTTTTCTTTTCATTCAACACTATTATTGAAGCTTCCCCCGATGGGGGTGCTCATTCTAAGGTACAAGTGTCATGTAAAAGGCCATGGGGGCCTACTCCTCATCCACGCGGGTATTAATTCCCCTATCATGAACTATACCAACATTAAATCATCTCATGTGATGATCTCCCTCATGAAATCTACGGTTAAATTCAAAGCCTAACAAGTGTTCCGGTTCAGTTTCGCAATCTGGGAAATGAATTTAGGTTGGAAGGCGGGTGGAAGTGTCTGATTTTGGGTCTATGGGTCTCACTGGGGTTTCCGCCTTGGGTGAGGAGTGTAGAAGACATTTGCAGTTTCCAAGTGTGGGTTGGGATATGCCTCCTAGTATTCCCTTTGGATCCAAGCACCTGGATAGTTGTGGTTGGTTGTTGTTTCCACACTTTCGCTGGTTATAAGCCCGCTTCACTCCTACGACAGCTTCTAGTTTCACTCCCGCTCGTGAGAACTCATGCTAATATTAATAGGTTTGTGGGTATCATTCCGATCTCTAGTAAATTGTGTTCTAGGTTTGGATCTCTTCTCTGGACCAAAGATAACAATAGGCTCTTGTCTATACTTGGGGTTTTGTGTTCTATCTGTGTTAATAATCAGGGTTGTATTCACGAACCGCTCCACTTTGTTACCTAGCCTGGGTAAACGGTTTCCCTTCTCGCCCTTCTGATAATGGTGTTGGTTTGGTGATTCATTCCTGTTTGGGTTAGTGGGTTCATGGTATTGGGCCAATTTTTATTTTGTGCACATTCACTCAAGGCGTATCTAAAGGCTCCCTCTGTAGCAGGTCTTCTACCACTATCACCTACAGGATGCCATGCCAACATAGTAGTCCTTGTCGTAGGAGGGGTCAATAGGCCCAGGTTTGTCGTCCCGAGCGAGGTCATCATGCATTCTCTGCTAACTCGACAAACCAAGGAACAAAGGACGATGAGGCAATTTATCTAGCTATTTTTCCAAGGCAACTTGTGGCCCCCGTATCCATGGAAACTTTTGTTGAGAAGTTGTGGCACATGCAACTTGACATTGACACTCTAAGGGATCATAGGTATGAATACCATAATGAGATTGTAGCCTATCTTGTTGATATTCAATACAGTTAAAATGCCATTATGGAGTAGCTCGACAACCTTTAACTTCATCAACGATGCACAAATGACAACCTTCGCAGCTTAGAAGCACGGGTGGAACATATTGACTTCCACATTCATGATTGTGTTGGTTACTTTGCAGCTCCCCTTGTAATTCCCCCTCATCCGCCTCCTTGATATGTTGTTATTGGTTCAGGTATCTTTTTGTATCACTCCTAGTATTTTAAGGCTACAACGCCTTCTAGAAACAATGTACGCAAACTGTCTCTCCCGATATTCTCCAACCCCCAATCTCAAAAGGTCTGGTCAGAATGAGAGAGTAAGGGATGTTGAGATCATTTTTGTATGCTATGATATTTTGAAAATCTAGTGAAATCCATTTTGAACGACAAAAAAACACTATTATTGAAGCTTGTGTGAATGATAATTTTAGCGATCGTGCTTCGTCGGAGTGCAGAGGTGTGTGAGTGAAGAGGTTTATGTTCCTTTCTCCACACACCATCCTTCCACACATATTTGAAAGTGTTATGTTGTCATTTCGAAGCAAGACAACCCACCTCTGACCCAATTGTAACAACAATTATTTAATAATGTTAAATCTAATGATTGTTATATATAGCATATTTTTTATTAAAATAATAAATATACAAATATTTTTGTTAATTATTATTTAGGAACGTATTTCACAACCTCATGATGACATCTAGGACCCACATCAATTGCTAATAGCTTCGAATGTCAATACCTAGTTGAAAGGCATTACTGAGTGTGGATATAGTTGTGTGGACGAAGCATGTGTTAAGTCTCAAACTATTTAATAGAGAAATATCTATGAAATTGGCTCAATTTGGGATGCAAGGAATGAAAATAGGTCCATTCGCGTAAGCATTTTTTAGTCTACATCCTTGTTCTCCTAAACATACCCTATCATCCAAAAAGTTTCATAGCTCTATAGAATCGCAAATCTACACAACTTCTCTTCCACGTAGCTAAATCTGTGAAAAATAATTTCATCACTACTAAAAAGAAAAAATAATAATATTAATTGCAGATTTGTTCATTGCTCCCCCTTGGCCCACCTTTGCAAATGACCTACAAACATGTCAATTCTAGCACCATTGGGTAGAGAAATAACACACCGTTAGAGCACTCACAAAATCACGAACCGATAGGATAAGAAAAACCAACAAGAAATAGACTCTTTCATGAAAATCCATATCAAAGGACATCACATAAACAAAAAGGTAATGATTGCATTGATTCACTATAATAACATTTCCTAAAAACATGTCATAGCTTTAAAATACCATTTACAATATTTTGCTCCTCAAAAAAAATAAAAATAGTTTAATCTCTAAGACATATTGTTGAAGAGATCTAAATTGTTTTTTCCTTTTCTCTTCAAATTTAAGTAGTGAATGACAATATTGCTTGCATACTTCAACAAAAAAAATTCTATCTAGAACAAACTTTGGGAACAAAAATGGTCTATCTTCAAAACCTTAAGTTCATATAACTATATTTCTTTCTCTTTCCTCATGTTCCCCTTTGATAGATAGGAAAACCTTAGCCTTTGTAAATATTCGAGGAGACTCTTGTCCAATTGCCATGCAATACGCTTGTGTTACAAACACATCTTGAATTAAACAAATATTTAAAGAAGCTTTGTGCTTCCACAATATAGAATATGAGAACCACATTCATTCCTCAATAAACATCTACTTCGAACTAACCATCTTCTTTCAATGTTAGCACATTTCATTGTCCATAGATTTTGTTTTGAGGAGCTTTGATCATGTGCCAAAGGGGGGTGAGGTGGGGGCAAAAGGGATGTTATTCCTTCAATTAGTTCTCTCTCTCGTTTTCCCATGTTTCACAGTAATTAATATTTCAAAGGTATTTTCACATATTTGTTCACTTATGACACTTTTCCATATGATAATAATTATAATAATTTCGAAGAACAATCTTCTTCATACTGTAAAATGATACATTGGATTAAATTTATTTAATGATAAATTTGTATTATTAGTAGCAGTTTATTTGTGAATGAAATGTGTTGACAACTTCCTGCTTTTCTAAAATCTAAAGCACTTGCCTCATGGTCAAAATCTGTTGACTATCAATTATTTTTTTACTACAATTTTCCATATCTGCATGTCAAACTTTGTGGACTATCTAATACATATGTTCAATATTTATAAGGTAATGTGACAATTTTAGCCACTAATTTTGGTCGTGTTATCCATAGAACCATTCACCAGGTGTTCATCATGCAATCTTTTTAGCATACACGTTATGAATGCATGTTAAATTACTCTTCGGACAAGCTGGTTACAAATAGAATCCTTGTCTAGATTGTATGGTATTGTTTTGGTAGTTGCACGCCATGAAGGATTATCTCTGCAAGCCCATTCGCAGCGAAAGTATAAAACATGTATCATTATTGATAGGTAAAAAATGCATTGTCTGTTCTATATGTGTGTACTCATAATGTTTATAGAATATATGGTAAAGTCATGAAGCAATGATGTACAAAGTTCAAATACTGCATAATGTGATAATATTAAACACTTTGATAGAAAGTGTGTTACTTTTGTATAGTTCTTACATCTGAATTACTTTCGTGATATGAAATTAGATCCTCTTACATTTTCTTACTTTTGTATATTTTATCTTAACTCATATCATCATAACAACATAAATGAACACAAGCAAGAAAATATCATTAAGGAAAATGAAAACTTTGGTAAGAGGTATGTTTCTCTTTTTTTTATTGTACTTTGATTATATTTGAATTACACAACCCACTAGATTTTTTTTTTAGCTATACTTTTAATGTACTAAAACTAAAAACAAATATTTTTCAATTTCTAATAAACGTATAACACTTAGAGATTTGAATCTAGGACAACAATTACAAGGAAAAAAGTACTTTGAACATTTTTATTAAACATTTGTATTTGATGAAACTAAAATATATTTAGAATTTATGTACACTAGTAATGACTTTTTGTTATCTTATTATGTTTTCATTAGACAATTCTTACTTAGTTTCAATCACAATGTTATTTTAAGCATTCATTTCATTGTATTATTTGTGAACAGGAAAAAGGTATCAAATATGAATGATATCATAGTAGATATAGATGAGAGTGTAGGGATAGTAATGAAAACTATGACATAAACATATATCGCAACAGACAAAATAAGAGCAACAGAAACTGATGAAGAAATAAAGGAAAATAGGTACTTGTGCGCATGTTTAATTAACTTTGTTTCAAATTATTTTATTTTTTTCTTTTCTTCGATTCAATTCCCATGGCTAGGCAAAAAGAAATTGAGTCTACGCCATTTTTGATCGACGATATCGGTAATAATATAACTACGAATATTTTTCATAGCATTCTCTTGGTTACATATCGAACATTTTTGGACAAAGAAAACAAGACAAAAGTAATACTCTATGCATACTTAACAAATAAGAAAGTGGAAAGGATAATAACATTACTTGTGCCAACACAATTAATCAAACAACATGAGTCAAAACTTATTAAAAATGTCTTTGTTTCTATTAGATCTTTCGAAATAATTCCAAAACATAAATACGAAAGTGGTGATTGTGAAAAAACTATTTGTCTAAATAGTTTTAGCAGTGCTGAAAACATTTGTCCTGTTTGGGCAGAGTATTGATTCTTTCCAAATGTGACAATTGCAAATCTATTGCATAGTTACGATGTGATTCTAGTTGGCACAATTGTTGTTATTTCATTTTCGGTAATGCACACAAAAATGCAATATGTACTAAAAATCAAAGATGGAAATGTAGAATAGGACAGGGCAACAATAAGATTTGACTTATTTGAATGTTTTGTTGTTACGAAGTTATTGTCCATCTATTTTTTTCCACCATGAAAAAACCAAAATTCATTGAAATAAGAATGTAGTTACATATCTATAGGTTTGTATATCCCAATGTTCATAAAAAGTTATTCTTCATCTATTATATGGTTTTCATGTATTGTTTTACAAATGTTGCATATTTAACAAGTTTAAGTACATGATAAACTTGTGTCAACACGTGTTTCGATTCAAAGAGAATTGCAACATTATGTTTTTCCACTGATCTTGCTAAAAAATATAGTTAGAAAACAAGAAATATTTTTCCGAACTTCATAATCGACGCTCATATGTCCATTGAAAACAAGGAAAAAAGATAAAAAAATAAGAAACCTACTTTCCTCATTAAGTGGAATATGCATGATAAACTAGATTATATTGTTTCTATAGACTAGATAAAGAACAAAAAATTCAAAGATATTTGATTTCATGTTATTAAGCCTTTGTTTTCTATATCAACTTTACAGTTCTTCCAAGGAAGCCTGACAATGATTAGTGCATATATTAATCCATTCGAGATTTTATGTGCAAAATGCAGTACTCCAATTACAAGTGGTAGAACTATGAAAAAAACTATGCTTTATTGCACTGCTTGCAAGCAAGACTCTCTCTTCCTTTATTTCCATCGGTTAAACTGCATCGTACATGAAAATGACAAGACTTAAATACATTCTATTCTGAGAGGTGTGGAACTGGAAAGAGTATTACCTACATTGTCGTAGTGTTTTCTTCTCAAAGATGTACAAAGAGAAAATACTTAAGATTGTGGATGACAAATAGTCTCAACAATATAAATGGCTACTAAACATTGTAGATCTGCAGCAACTGATAGAAACAAAACTTGCCAAAGTCCTGATCTATGCCACAATCATAGTTAAACAGAAAAATGAAACAATAATAACTCCAATCATCCAATGGAAACCAGATATACAAAGAATAGATTTTATTATAACACCTATGAAGGGAACAAATAAATGTTATCAGTCCCCCTCTATGGGATGGGTTCTTGGCTATCCTTAAACATCTTCAGCTTGTGTAGAGTTTCTCTCCTCTATAATGTGTAAACCCAACAAATAAAATGTTTGAGCTCAATGGGAACTCAAATGGCAGAAAAATGGAGTGCGACAATGATAATAATCAGAGTTACAACAGTGAGTGCAACAATGAAAATAATCAAAAGTGAATAATGAATGGAAAACCCTTCTATTTATAACAAAATATTGAGTTATCCTCGAATAATGAGCAATAATAAAATATTATTAACCCCATTCTTGGAATAACCACTTGGAATATTTTATTATATTTGGTTAGGAGGGAAAAAGTATTTAAACTTTTATTTAGAAATAATAAATAAATAAATGATTTATTTATCATCTCAAGAAATTACGCAAGGAATAATAATTAAATAATGATTTATTTAATTTTGCCTAAGGGATTTAGTCAAACTTGACAAGGAATAATAATTAATTAGTGATTAATTAATTATTCCTAAGGAAAAATAAGATATCTGTTTATTTTTCATAACTGGGTCAAATATGACAATGAATATTAATTAAAAAATGGTTTAATTAATTATTCCTAGAAGATAATTAAATAAATAGTGATTTATTTAATTATTCTTCATGGGTTTAATTATAAATTACTTAGAAAATGTGGTTTATTAAGTAATTTCTCATAGTGAAAGCAATTTTACTATGGTAAAATTGGCCTTACATGGTGTACTTTGATCCATCTAGTAAATTAGGCTAGATGATCAATTTTTTGGTGATAACAGATTGCCCCGCAACGTACAAGTGTTAGGAGAAAAACGTATGATTGAAGTACGTTATGAAGACACAATAACTAGACAACAAAGTGGAGTCATAGAGAAAGAGAGAGACCAATAGAACTGAAGAGAAAGAGGATACGGACAGAGGGGGTGAGACTAATGCAAGTCTCCTTTATTTTGTGGTACCAAATCTTAGTGAGGTGGGGGAGGCATACCTGTACCCATCGAGATAACTTATGATAAAAATAATGATGCACCCAGAAACATAAAACTGAGCAATGAAGTACATACTAAATGGTACATGACACTTTCGCATAACTGAGCCAAAAAATAATACAATGTGTATCATATACATAATGCACTTGGAAAAACATGAGCTAGGACGGAATACAATAATATCTGAGTACATGAGCTAGAATTGCCCTTCCATCAAAATGGGTGGGAGGGAGGGTAGAACAACCGAAGAAGCCCTGCTGAAAAGGGAAGGGCTCTGCAAAACTGAATGGATCATCTAAAGGAGACGTGCATGCTATGAACACTGCGATCAGTAGGAACCGAACCCATCAAATTTGTGGAACTACATCTGAAGGTGTAGCACAATATGAAGTCATTCGGGAATGTGTGGGGCCACCTGAAGGGCCACCCCCTCATGAGGTCTGAAACATCTCACACACATCCAGAATGATTGGTACAATATGTTGAATCACTAGACCATCAAGTATATGAATCAGGAGCGTGAAACAACCAAGTCAAAGGGAAAATAATGAGTCGCTTTTCTTGATATAAGGCATCGAACAAGAATTGAAGTTGGAAGCAAGATACGCCACCCTCTAGGTCGTTCTTATGGAATAAATGAGTTGATGTCGACATAATAAGGCTCGCGATAGGTGAGGCAATGAGGATCCTCAACTAAGGCATGAGGGAAAATAATAATGTAACTAATGGACCGACACCAAAGACAATGGAAAATGTGGGATTGAGGGAAAAACAAACAACTTCCCTTGTCAAAGCATAAAGTGCATGCTTGACCTAGCAGCTACTGACTCAACTCCGTAGGGGATGGGGGGCAATATGACTGAAGGCCAAAATGGGCAACATAGGATGAACGGTATGTAAATATGGATGGAATGTTGTGACATGATATAATGGGACATCAAATAGAATCCATGTATGCAAGGGTGACTCATCGCAAATGCTCTAAAAAAGGGTGACTCGATGACGCTGCCACACAGAGTAGGCCTGGTGAGGACCATGAAAGCATGAGTAAATGATGGTTACTCATGATGAAAATTGACACATGAAATGACAAGTGCCAAGGGAAGGTGGTCCCTCCAATTTGAATTCATTTGCTAAGTGAGTTGTTGTGAATTTGGAGAGAAGGAAGAGGTCATAAATCTTGTGGAGATCGTAGCAAATAAACCAACCATCGAAATCAGGATATGCGACTTTCAGGTTAGTGGCCTTACTTGTCTAAAGATGGCCTTAATGATTCTTGGAACGATGGCTCCTGGTGAAGAATTAAGAGAAGAGGAAAATGAGAATGAACTATTAGAGGAAGTATAGAATCATTCTCACCCACTAAGTCAAACATGGGGATTAGGTGGACATAAAGTAGAATATTTGAAGATATGGTATCAAACGTCTATGATATGCGATGTGCATATGGCTCGCCAGAGAGGCTGGTAGGACAAACTATCCAAGGAATGTGAGGATAGTCGACCATACCTAGATCCAGCGACATCTAGTTCGAGACTTATGTTAATCAATTTAGAATATGTCCAAGGGAAAACCATCATGCCTCCAAGCATGGGATACTTTCGGCTGACATATGCGATGGAGGGGACTGATCTAGTATGGAAATGTAGGAATGGTACCCCCTAGAAGGAGGAGTTTGTGGAGCACCATTTTGTTTTGAGTTCTCGAAAAATGGATTCAAGCATCTCGACCCAACTTGGCATGAGATCCTCCAAAGAAGGTGTAGGGGCTTATTCGCCCCCCATATGTTATGGGTGTATTGGATGTATTTAGAGCGATGGACTCCAAATACTTATATGTTTTATGTGATACATAATATGATTATTCATTTTTATATGATGATTATGATTCACCATGTATTTTGTTTTATGGTTGTATTTTGTGGTATACATGTGATAAATTCCAATTTATAATCTTATTTGCAATAATGTATACATAGTTATTTTGGGCTCTAGGAACATGACTAAAAGTGATGGTTTCAAATTCATGTACCAACAACTTAACTCATAGATATTTTCTAAATAGGACTTGGTTATTTACATGATATACACCATTCAATTGCATGACAAGTAGCAAGGAATCTAATCAAACATGAAGATAAAGGATGTGTTGAGCGAGGGCATCGATTAAAAAACCTATCACTCCATCGTATTCGTGATGGTTATTGGTGGCAAATCCAATTCACATGCCTTTCGAAAGGTCTATGTATGCAATGGGGTAAAAATGACCGAGGTTGTCAAGGCTAGATTCCTAGAGAAGCGACTCACATCATCGGCATGGATGATGGATCCATCTAAAAGGTTCAAAAGACAACAGATGAGATGATGCATCCTACCTTACTTAATGACAGAAATAAAGACATGAAAATCAAAGGGATATGCTATGAGAAAAGTTTCTTGAGGTAGAGTGCATTGGGAGAATTAGGAAGGAGATGGCCTTCAGAATCCTCCAAAAATATGCCCTCTTGCCTAAGCGCATGGGTAATCAAGGGTAGACATAGCTTCCATGATGTCCACATTACAATGGAAGATGGGCAGATAGGAGGAAAACTGACTACAGGATGCGGCGACGGTACCTTGTGCATCAACCTAAGAGAGAAGGTTCACATACGCATCATCTAGAATGGTAGACGACGAACTGATAGATGGAAGATCTACGGATGATGAGACCTAGGATTTTGCCGAAAGAGGTACGATAGAAGTGCGCAGGGACCTCAGAAAGGTTTTCCTGTGAGGAACTCAAGGATGACGACAGGTAAAGGATATAGTCCATGGAGTCTGTCATCTCGACATCGAGGGGAGGGATCACAATGGTGGCACCAGAGTCACTCTATTCTCGTTTACTAGTGTTACCAAAATCTACAGGTAAAGGAGTAGGTGATCCACTATGAATGGTCTGATATTCACGAAGCACCTCAAGGAAATCGCAAAATTTGTCAAGATGAGGGCAATAATGGGAATAGTGTCCATGATGATCGCATAAGGAACAAGGGTGATTTGTGTGTAATGTTTTAAGTTTCTTGATTGGACCCAGTAAGGTTGTTAATCAAAGTTGTCATTGATGTCAATATGACATTGTTGAATATGGAAAACCCTAGAATTAGATGTTGCCCCAGCCTCATTAAAGACTCTCTTTATGTCCTTGTCCTTGAAAAAACTAGGTCTATGTAGAAGATGGCCTTATGTTAAAATCCTTCCTTAGCATGATGAGAAACCTCCTAGACATGTACCCTAGACATACACTAATGAAAAACATGCAATGATGAATCTGCTTATTAATACAACCCTTAAGACTATTACCAAACCCTAATCCTAAATTCCTAAACCCTAACCCTAAGTTACTAAGTCCCAAATTACAAACACCATATACTATACAAGTATTACCTATACACTTAAAAATATTAATTTGAATCATACCCTAACTCTTGAAATATATATACAAGGAATATATATAGGCATCATATATACTTGAATGTTTCACTCATCGGACATTATTAAAAAATGAAGAGGTAAGATTATTAGATAATGGACCCCATAACAAATCCTAAAACGTTACTACCTCCACGTAATACATATATACATTGTCAATAGTTTCTATTGAGCTATGAAATATTTTAAAAATAAATCAATTGTGATACTATCTGAAATTGCATAGCAAGTTGGCCCCATAACATGTCGGCTCACCCAAGGCATGCACTCAAGAAATATACTATATATAGAGTTACTATTTTTTAACTATGATATTCAACGAAGAAAAATACAGGAGTTCACAACTCATGAATTGAGAAGATAGAAATTCAGTGAAGAATTCCAGGATACGAGGTATAGAAAAATACGGAAGGCCCTAGAGGACAAGGGACTATAAAACCCTTCAAACCTGTGAAAAAAACTTAATACTTTGGCTTGGATATGTGAACAGAACCTTGAACCTGTGAACTGTAGAATTTCTAGTGAAAAAAAAGGATAAGAACAACGAAGAAAAGAAGGGGTAGAAGGACGACAAGGAATGGAGAGATCTCTAAATTGAAAAAAATATGTTGAAAGACATTTTTTCCGTGAATCGATTTTGTGCAAACTTGTGGTAAATAATTGCAATTTCTTTGGACCTGTAACATCAAGATGTTATATTCTCGAACAGGTGACAAGGAAGCACACTCGAATCCCTTGAACAGAATCTACCTAGAGGTCACTGAAAGGTTCAGTTTAATTGCAGTGGGAACTTAGGATTATAACAGTGGTGGATTGTCCCCTCTAAAAACAGTTCCGGTATATTGCAGGCTTCAAGATTGTTTTTTTTTGTTGGCTGTGAATCCTATGGTGACTTGAATTACATAGACAAAAAAAATTCACCTGTGTACCTATACCTTTAGCACTTCAGACTGACCTTGGAATCTGTTATCACTCCTTCGGATCTCCAAGGATGAGGAAGAGTCCAGTTGAGGTAACCATAGACCAATCTTTTGACTTGGTAGCCATCCCTACCAAACCAGAGAGGGCTCTCTCCAAAGGATCACAGCTAAGAGGGTTGGATGGATTAGGGTTTCAGTCTAGATATAGTATCTCAGGGTTTTGATTTGATTTGATTGGGGTAGTCACTAGATGAGTGAAGTAGGTCAGAGAGTGAACTAGGTCAGGGCAAAAGAAAATCAAAATTGCAGACATCTGATGGGGAAAGGTAGGAAAGTATTTTAACACTTTTTATTATATTGATGAAATGGATTAGACTTATGAGGTGCTAAATAGAGCATGGAAATCATGAATTCTTTTTAAACTAAAGAAATGAAACAAATTATGATGATTTTCCAAAAACAGAGCATAGAAGATGAATTCTTCTTATCACACTTTGAAAATCAAACATATTTAGAAGTGAAATGGATCATGTAAGATACAAAACATTCACACACATGTAACTGAAGAAGAAAAAATGTCAAAATACCAT
This sequence comes from Pinus tabuliformis, assembly GCA_031772625.1. Classification (NCBI taxonomy): domain Eukaryota; kingdom Viridiplantae; phylum Streptophyta; class Pinopsida; order Pinales; family Pinaceae; genus Pinus; species Pinus tabuliformis. The sequence goes on from CM062818.1 coordinate 1,203,054,925, forward strand.
GCCACAGGAATCCCACCAAAATAGCTGCAACTCATCCAATATATTCCATGCCAAAGTCTGAAACACTAGTACAACATCCAATGGAGTCCAACCTCTCAAAAAAGTGAAGAAAGGGAAGATATAGACCTCAAAACAAACTCCTCCCAACCATAGGGGTCGAATCCATGAGAAGAGGATCAATTCCACCAAAACCTAAACTGACAACTAGAGTGGAGGGTGGTCAAAGTGACTCATCGCTAATTACATCGCAACTGATTCATCTGGCCTAATGAAGACTATTAACCTAATGTATTTACCCCTAAGTAATAGTAAATGACCATAATTAAATCTATCATATAAATTACATCAGTAAAATTTTGATTTTGCATGGGTGAAAATCAAATCTCGAGAATCACATTGAAAAACTAGGCCAACTGTCAAGTGTGCAACACCTATGTCAAGTGCGCAGCGCCTATGTCAAGTGTGCAGCACCATCTTCAGACCCACTTTTCCCTGCCTTCCCAGTGTCCAAATTGAGCCCTGGATAGCTCATTGGAAATCTTATCCTATCTAGTTTCCAAATCTGCATTCATTTTTCAAAATGGCCTTGATTTGACTCTCCAAAAGTCCATTCTTCCAATATTGTTCAAGTGCACAACACCTAGCTGAAAAGAGGCCAGAAAAATGATTTTTTATAGTTTTTGGCCCTTTTCACCTGCCAATTTAGAAAACCAGGGCTGGAAAAATGGTTTTCTTAGATGCATTGGTCCTTTTGCATCCGTTGGTGGCTTCCATTCCTCCAAAACATGTCACAAAAAAGTGCGCAACACCCTAGGCGTTGCTCATTTGACCATGCAACTGATATTTAAATTTCCTAAAAAACACAGAAAACATGTCTTTGCCAAAATATGCTAAGAGACTTCAAAATTAGTCAAGGAGGTTATGTTTGGTGTAGCTAGGCTTGGAGTGAAGCCTCTGCAAGTATGTCAAGCTTCTCCTTCTCCTTTTGGTGAGTTAGGGCTTCAATTTTTTCCTTTGCAGCTTTGAGTTTTGCCTTGGAAATCCTTTCTCTATTGGCATAGTGTTTTTCCATCTTCTTCTCAATTTCATTTTGCTGGTTAGCTTTGTCTAGGAGCTTCTTTGTATGCTAATTGACCTTATCAAGCCAATTCTCTCGGTTTTCATTGACCAAGATGGAAAACTGCTCATTCCATGTGAGCTCATTAGCAAGCTCAACCTCCTTTTGCTTCTCTAGTTCTAGAGCTCTTTTTAGCCCTCTACTTCTAGGTATTTTTCTAGTTTCTTGCTCTTCTTCAGGTTCACCATACCTATCATTGGCCTCATCTATCAATGCCTTGGCTCTTATTGCTTCCCTCTTCACCTTGATGAGCTTAATCTCCATGACATCATGTTTGGCTTGAAGTTGCTTATTCTCCTCCTCATAATATGAGATGATGTAATTTGCTCTCTCTAGGTTGATAGGGAGCTCCCTGATGAGTGCATCTTTTTCTTTGATGAGAATCCTTTTTCTCTCACTGTCATCATGCTCACCTAGGTTCACCAAGTCAAAATCCTACTTTGTCTATGGAGGTCCTCCTCCTCATGCTGAATCTCTGTCTGTGTCATCTTTTTGTTTCCCTTTTGTACCTGCTTTGCTGATGAAGAAGAAAAGGCCCCTCCCACAATTTGTGGGGAAAACACTTTCCTATGGCCTCTCTGATAAATGTGTGTCAAAGTGCCCAAATCAACCCCTTTAGGCTTGATGACCTCAACCTGTCCAATCTGCTCCTGCTTTCTGATTTCATCTCTATTAGGTGAACGGATATGTTCATGAAATGGTGATGATGGAGGTGATTGTGAGGGTGACTGATCAGATGAGGATGAATGATCTATGGGATGAAATAGAGGAATGGAGGTGGAAGGGTGAGATGATGAAGGGATACTTTGAACATTCTGAGTAGAAGAACCATTAAATATGGGATTGGCTATGAAGGTACTCCATGCAATGTTGAGCTCTTTGAGATGATAAAGGACTGTGATTTTAATAAGGGAATGATGAGAGAGACTATTCATTTGATGTTCATACTCCATTTTCTGGACAATGTAGGCCATCTTATCAATGCTCCAAAATAGATAGTAGGGTATATTAAGAAATTTTACCCTAGTGAAATGCATTAAAAGTTGAATGTGATAGGAATAAAGCCTAGAAAACCTACCCTCACATGAAAAGTATTTCATGATCATTTTCATCATGGCAGCATATATGTCTAGTAGGTGAGAAAAAGGAAAATAGCCCTTTATTTCATTTATGTGCCTTGGTTTTATGAAAGGCTCATAATAATTTCACTCCAAATCACCTTGTTTAAACCATTTCTCCCCAACATTTGGGATTCTGATGGAAGTTTATATAATGGTAGAAGATAAAGTAAAAGTGACACGTGCTAAAGTGACTTGGTTGTCTTGGAGTTTGGAGATGAAGAGTCTAGTCAACATAGGATGGTGTTGGACTGCCTGAACTTGCTCACAGAAATCATAACAACCTAGATATTTGAAGGATGTCATGGCCATAGGAGATGCCAAGAGTTCCCTGAGATCTGTTGGCTCAAATATGAGTATCCTACCTCCTTGTGTGCTTTCTTGACCTCTGTTTTTTCTCCCTTTGTTTCGTCTTCCTCATTGTATGGTTTATATTCCTCATCTGCCTTAGTGTTGTAATATCAAAACCTAGGGAGGTATAAGGTAGTTAGAATGTGGTTTTTTAGGAATAGGAAATGGGGAAGGGGAAATATGAATGAGATGGGTGATGGGATGTATGTAGTGGAAGGGGATATGGGGTATTATAGATTTTTGTGATGGGGAAACTGTTTGCAATGTAGGGGGTTTGGGAGCCTAGGTAATTGTACCACCTAGGACTTAGGGTTTAGATACAAATATTTAGAGATTATTTGGGATAAAAGGATTTAGGGAAAGGGAATGAAGGTATAGGGGGTGTATGAAAGTGTAGGGGAGTTAAAATTTAGGAATTGAGAGTGCAAGGGTAGTTTTTAGGGAGATACTAGGGTTTAGATGTGGAAATAACACAAAATCTTCAACAAACCTTCAAAACACCTTGAGAATGATTCCAAGGGGAAAAGCATGTAATCTTCAGAGGTTACTTACTTGTAGGAGGTTGAATGCAACTTTGATGGAGCTGAGGAGGTGATTTTAGCTCTCCTGGACAAACGTGCAGCACCTGTGGGGAGTGCATAGCGCCTCTGGCAAGCGCACAACACCTGAAGGGATTGCACAGTGCTAGCAGAAAATGCGCAGCACCAGGTAAACGTGCAGTGCCTGAAGAGAACGTGCAGCGCCTGAAGAGAACGTGCAATGCCAGAAGAGAATGTGCAACGCTTGCTCTGTTCTGCTAATTTTCACCGAGAATTGTGAAAAAAGGTCTCTTGGGGTTTGCTCAAGAAATGATAAGTGGAAAATGGAGTTGAGTTAGATGCTACGACATCATTTATACTCAAATGAATGTGATCTTTTAGATTTAAAACCCACTTTATAATGTGTCATTTCTCCTTTTTGAAATTCTTGCTAATTTCCCTTTACTCTCAGATTTTCTTTTTGCAGGTTGATGATGCATGGAGTTTTGGCACTCTTCACATTTGAATTTCCTTGGATGAAGTGTTGGGCATGGAATCCCCCCAAGGCATGTTTTGGGGCATAAAGCCCATGTTTTGACCAAGTACTTTGTAAAATCTCCGCGAATAATGGGCGCGGAGCGTGAAGTCATAATAGAGTCATAGGGTTGTCTGCCCTCATCTTTATAATGTAATGTTTGTATAAATAGAGTGAGGTTCTAAGTGTAGAAGAGAGCATATAGCTAAAGAAAAAGAATAGAAACACTATGAGTCTAAGATATTGAGTCGAAGTATAAAGTGTGTCGTTGGGTCGTAGAGTAGGAGAATGCTCTGCAGTTGAGTGTGTAGAGTCCTAGTAGTCTACAGCTGAGTGCGCAGAACCCTACAGCTGAGTGTGCAAGGTAGGTCAATTCTGTAACCATTGGAAGAATTAATAAAGAGAAGTTTACCATATTCTTGTGTATCATTTCCTATTTAAACGTATTATTGGGTATAAATTGCAAGTGTATTGTTTATTTGCTGCACAAACTTATATGTGTGTATAAATAAATATAACACAAGGCTTCTATTTACGTGAAGATAACTAACTGGTGAAGGAAGATAGGTAAGATCTCAAGTGTGACTTAGGGAAATAGCACATAATGCTGCTCCAGCAGCACGGAAGCCCCACAGCCCCTCGTTAGGGTTGTGCGAAGGCAAGTATATCAGGGCATGAAGGCTGTGGAAGTGCACGAAGCTACCTGCACATAGGAATGAGCATTTGGACCGAACCAAACCCTCAGACATCTCAAGGGTGCAAAAACCTGGTTCCACCACCCCCCCATACTACTTCGGGTGAGACCTTAGTCCACGCTCCACTAGCTATTGCCGAAAGGGCTAGTAGTGTAGGGATTTGCTTAGCTAATTAACTCCGAACCTAGGTCAGGCCCCAATAAGCCAACAAATGGTTTCGTTGCCAAGATCGGGATCTACATAGAGATGTCTGATGTCGTATCACTAGAATCCGGCAAAGAAAGGAATTGAATATTGGTTGGATAGGAAAATTCATGAGTTTGCGGCACAGGAAAACAGGAACCCGTGACTATCAAAGTAAGAGTGGTTATACTGCTACTTATACACAAAGATCCACGAAATTTTCTTTGCATATTTCCCTACTGAGCTATACGAGTGGATTGCAAAGCTAGTAGATAGCTAGGGAAGGTGTAAGCTCAACAAAACTATTATGTGGACTCCATAATTGGTGTGAAAATTGGAAGCATCGAAGGATAAGATCACGTGCATTATTGATCATTGGCTCAATCGAATTATAGGAGGAATCATCATCGAGTTCACGGTAGATACTTCAGTTAGCAATAGTGAGGTAGAACACCGCTTCCTCAAAGGGCTGCAAGGTAAGTACGTTAAATACTTGAAAACTTGGATTAAAATTCTACGATGTGAAAAACGAGTTATGGAAATAAATTGACGTTTGGGCTTACGTGAAGTGGGAGAATCTATAGAAACAAAGGTAGTATAGAACTAGAAACTAACCCCTTGATTTCACCTCCATGAGAGGTCGAAAAAGAGCTCTCGAAGGTCTCACCAAGAAGTGCGATCAGTTTGATAAGGAAAAAGGTTCCACGCATACCACCCCCAGCCTCACCACCACCAGTTTCATCGTCTTCACCCCCATCTTCACCCATACCACCTCCACCACCACCGCGAATCAAGTTGCTAGTGTTCAAGGGAGTAGGGAATGAGGATCTGGACCAGTTTTCATTCGTGATAAAAGCTATATGGGAATCGCAAGGAGTCACAGATGAAAATATAAAGAAAGCATCATTGGTCAGCACTCTGTAGGATCGCACGCTGACCTAGTACATTAAGCATTCCAATGACAATCCGAATGCAGGGATCGTAGATATTGAAACTGCGCTAAAAAAAGAATTTAGTAGGCCAAATTCAGAGGCACAGTTGATCATTTGATTCAAGGAAATAACAACGCTACCAGGCAAGACCCCTTGGGAGTTGGATTAGAGGCTGAAGTGCATAATTCATGAAGCTAACATGACGTTGACGGATGGAAAACACCACGAATGGTTTGTAGCATCGTTAATGCCTCATCTAAGGAATGCACTGTCACAACAGAGGCTAACAACTTAGGCCAAGGCCTTGGAGGCATGGAAAATTTTAGGGGCTAATGTTCGCCCAGTGGGCTAATTTTCCATGATTTTTCCACAAAAAAGATTCGCCAATTTCCAATTTTATAAAAGACGATTCGCCCAAATTTTAGAATATAAAATTATTTTACCTTAAAAATCACCAACATTATGTAGAGACTATATATAAAATAATTATAAATTTGATTAATTTTACAAATATATCAATAAACATTTATAATTTGCATATTAGGGATTAGTGAGATTCGCCAATGTTTTAAACTTCAAGAAAATTTTCCATCCTTAAAATTTTCCTTGCTTGGAGGTCATGATGAGACTGTATGAGACCCCGATATAGGATCCCAACCTGGGGGTTCAACAGATTCACATGCAGTTGAAAAAATTGTGCCTTGAGATGCAGAGTTTGAAACAAGACAAGATAGCTCACCCAAAAGTGCGCGATGAGGTATGGTTCATAAAGTGTAAGGGTCAAGAAAATGACAAGGACCACTTCCTGGTGTTTGCGATTACCTTGCAGGAGGAGGACCAATGCCATTAAGACCAGAGGCACAAGCAGGACTGAGTGTAGCACCTGCACTATGATGCGTGATTTTTCAGATAGGAGGAAAGCATGCTACAGATAATTTCCATTTATTACAAAAGTAGACACAGAATTCACAATAATTTTTCTGTAATTTCTGTAGATCAATGGGACATGATGAGTGCACCTGTAGAAGTTATGAGCTGATGATGGATCAGACTCCTACCTATAGAGTTTAGGTCGAAACGTTGGCCCTTGACCAAAACACAGGGATGGCACGAATCAGATTTTAGGGGCGTGGATGAGGCCGAGGTGGAGGAGGACCAGGAAGAGGTCACAGAGGACTGATATGTTACAATTGCGGACGACTAGGACATTATGTCCACAATTGTACAAATCCAACGCGGCCATCATGCTTGTATTGTACATTTTTTAATCATGAGATAGAGGATTGTCCCACACTGATAGCGAGGTTACATGATAAAGGAGCACTCTGACCTCCCCAGACTTAGAACCTACAAATGATGAGGTCTGAGCTGCACGAGGAAGACACTAATGTGAATATTCTGCTCCGAAGTGGAATTATGATGGGGGATGACAAAAGCAAGTATCTTGAAGAAAATACTTGGGTTCGCAAGGCTCCAGCAAAGGAACCAGAGTTTGATTTGGAGCGCGCTAAGGAAACATTCATGAAAATGAAGAGGAGCTTTGTTGATGCCTCCACTTCAGGAATTAAAGACAGACTGAAGTCGGAAATAGACCCATCGATGCTCACCACGTTCCTGAAAACATGCTTGAAGTTGCTGCATGACAAAAAAGGGGGTGCAGGAACTCATAAATATATGTGCTGGGACCGCGTGTAGTCCAAAAGCTCAGAAAGCACATGACGCAAACATGAAGGGAGATGAGATTGACTGCACAGATTGGGGAATATGAGATGGACCAAGTGATTCTAGATATAGGATCGGACGCAAATGTACTGCCAAAGCAGACATGAGAGCGCATGGGAAGGCCTATGTTGCAATGGTCTCCTATCCAACTACGAATGGCGAACTAGCAAAAGATCCTACCTGTGGGGAGATTGCAGGGAATAACAGTAGATATCGAAGGAGCAAGTGCGCTAGAAGATTTTGAAGTGATAGAGATTGTTGATGACAGCAATCCCTACCCCACACTATTAGGAATAGATTGGGCCACTGACATGAATGGGGTGATCAATCTAAAGAAGCGCAAGATAATTTTTGAGAAAAAGTCTCCGTGCGTAGTTGTACCTTTGGATCCTGCAGAAGGATTGCACTACACAGAGCCAGTGTGTGAATATGACAGAGACGACTATTTGGATTTCATCTACAAGATAACCACGTGAGAACAAGACTGGGTGAATCCAACTACGGATGGACGAATATCATAGGACCATGAAAGCTCCTACACATAGGATTCTAACGAAGAGATAGAACGATGGCAGAACCAGTTACATGAGGTAACCACACTAAACTGTAACATCATGATGAGATCGTTGCACTGCGTATCGACGGACGTAAAGGATCTGCCTACGTATGATGGGTTAAGTGAAGTAGATGACTTCTTCAATAGATTTGAAAGTGAGGTATCAGAATAGAAACATTTCGAAGCTTTGAAATGGGTATTGTGCGCTACACTCGCAAGGTGGTGGGGTACACACCAAAGAAGTTTTGAGGACTAGTGCAACTACAGGAGGATGATGCACATCCGGTTTGGGAAGCCTCAGATGTGATTAACAGACAAGATTGCTGGATGAAATGGTCTGCCCACCCACCTGTCCAGATGGATACAGGCATATGGTATGAAACCTGTGCAGTTGCACACAGTCTTCGCATTAGGATACACGACCAGTAAGCATGTACGGGTGATGCAGTGGTTCAAACAATCCCTCGAGCTGAAACCATATAGTATGGAAAGAACAAGTGCGCAGAAGGTTATCCACACAGAAGCCTTAAATGAAGTATGTGAAGCACTGAACAAGGTCCATAATGCGTAGCAGACGAACTGGTACCTGTGCGTACCAGCGGTTCTATGGGCTTATAGGACCACATGCAAGAAACTGATGGCGTAGGCACCTCTGACACTTGAGTATGGCGCGAACACTATAATCCCCATGGAACATAAAATGCCTAGTCTGCGCATGGCAACACCAATAGATACGACGGTTTGCGGAACCTTGGAAGAAGGGATCGCACAACCGAATGAAGCAGAACACTTGGGACCTAAGGAAGAAATCCAACAGGGCAATTTTAGGCTCGAAAAACTTGAGAAAGAAAGGGTGCGATTAAGGAAGAAAAGCGCTCTGGTAGAAGTAGAAGTTAAGAAGCTGGAGGATGAGATAAAGGAATATTTTCTCAATAAGAAGACCAGGGTGATAAAACAGGGTGCGCACAATCACGCTGACAAATTTGAGGACTATTGTTGTGAATTGATCAGTCTGATGCCTTGGCTTGGACCGCATATTACTAAGCGGATCAACCAGGGTGGCACACTGTAGATGATAAAGTGTGCAACGCTGCCAGTAACAATAAAGGGTCGGTATTTTCCAGGAAGAGTGATGGATGACCAGAGGAAATCATATACAGGTGGTGTGACCACCTGACTAGCCGAGTGAAATACAGTCTTAGAGCTCCAGGCAGTTGAAACGAGGCATGGGACTAAAAACTATTCTGGCCAAGAGCTACTTGATGTTGAAGTTGTGAGCAAAAGAAAAGCATCGCAAGGTTCGCGACCGTGCAAGGGGGCTGTGCTGCCACGCAGGTTGGCCAGAAAGTGACTTTTGAAGTCACTATTCACGATGTGATGCTTGACTTAATACCAAATGGAGCTGGTGGCAGGCATTTAAGATGCAATTTATGGGCAAGATTTGGGAAAATCTGCCACCAAGAGAGCATTAATGAACCAAATTTGGGGGGAACGGTTGAATTCAAATTCAAAAGGTGTTATAAATTACAAAGGGCTACCCAGCAAAAAACACTTGGTCATTTGCGAATTGAGCTGTTGTATACTTTGTGTAGCCTGAGCAGAGCCCTGTTTGACCTGTGCAGAATGTTAATTGAGCCCCTGAGTATGCAAGTCATAGATTTCTGGTCGGACACGATGGCAACATCTGAAGATATTATGGAAATTACAGAGATGACTGCCAAAGAGGTCGCGCATGCCATGACTATAGGGGATGCCCCTGAAGGCGCCAGGATTGTGGCAAAAATCACTAAATCACCGCTCACATCGAGACCAAAGAAAGACAAATAGTCGATGGTTCCTGTATGGGTGTCCCTGTGAAACCTACTGCACACCAGGCTGACAATGGAGGAGAAGGGGAAAACCGTTAATGCAAAAACTGACGAGGAGGAGGAACACCTGGAGGACCTTATCATCAAAGAAGACGAGGATGAAGGCATGGAGGAGGAAACTGAGCCTACACACCCTCCAACAAAGTTTCCCACCTATATCCCCTGGTAGAAGGGGAAGGCTAAAGTTCCAAAGGATCTTAACGAGAGAAAGAGCTCTCTCAAGACCCCGCTCTAGGTGTCACATTTCCACCACACCCAAATAACAATTTTCATCATCAGGCAGCTGCTCTGCTTGGTGGATGGTGAGTGTTTGTGGTTAGAGGAGCCCATCCCCATCATGGAACACTTGATTCACCACATTACCCGGCTTCCATGCAAAGGAGAGGACCCCACAGATATCTTGGAGGGGAAAAGTAGTGACTTGGCCATCGCGGAGGCCATGAAGAAGAAATATAAACTGGAGAAGAAGAAAAGGGGCTATACCATATCCAGCATCAACCACAAAGCAGTTAAGGTGGTGACCCAGATAATGGCAGGTAAGGCTATGTGCAAGTGCTACACAGATGAGGTACCCGCACCGGTAGTGGCACTTACTGAGCAATGTGCAGAGGGGGTCCACTTTAATTGCTCTGAGTTCCTCTGCAAGGAATTCTTGGAGAATTATCGCAAGGCTCAGGAACAAGGTGAAACATTCCACTATGCATGGCTTCTGCTATCCATAGTGCTTGTGGTAGGGGAATTGCCAGAGGACAGTCAGTTCCCCACAATTGACAGGGATCTGCCGGAGGCCATGAAGAATGCTTCACTTTGGGCCACAAAGGATGCAAACTAGATACGCAACAGCAAGATATTCTGTGTGTTCCTGGAAATGAACCTCAAAATCAGGATTAACTGCAAGCTGCGGTTATCACCCACTGTCTACAACAGCATGCAAAGTTTTGCATAGTTTAAAGCATACCTCCACAACATATACATCACAACACGCAAGGTCCCAGCCAAGCAATGGAGAGAGCTACCCTTTGTAGCCACAGCTGACATAATCTTTAACATACTGGAGACATAGCCGCCAGAGTGGCGTGCTCCAAACATCGCGGAAATGGAGTGGCGCAGAGGAAGAAAGAGGAGGCCAAACTACGCATGGCATAGTTGGCTGAGAAGAGAAGGAATGAGGTAGTAGCAATATAAGTGCGGGAGGCACGTGATGCTACATAGATAGAAGCAGAATAGAAAAAGGATGCAGCAACGCAAGAGGCAACCTCAAAGGCATGTGAGGGCCAAAAGTCGCCTTCGCATAGGCAGGAAGCAGAGGAGGAGGAGGGAGGCGCAGACCCACAAACCATGTCAACACAGCTAAATCACCAGCGCCCGAGCGAGCTAATGGCATCACGCAAGAAGTTCAAGGCATCAAAGTTATTTATTGACTCGATCAGCCTTTCCAAGGGTGATCTGCACGACATCAACGAGACAGTGCGCGATGTCACCTCCCAGGCCCTCTAGAATTTTGTGTAGGAGAACCAGATTGTGTTGGGGGCCCTCAGAGCGCAGCTGCAGGAGTTGCAGGTACACACTCCCTAGGATGGTACCCTTTCAATCAACCTCATAGTAGGGATAGTTGCGGTAGAGCAGATGCTGCACCCTCAAAAAACCAATACAATAGTGCTGTTAGAAGGAGCACTCGTGATTACAAATGAGGATGACAGGCCTACAATTAGCGTTGTAAAGGGTATCAGGATCAACATGGCTGCACTCCTGCGGAGACATTATACATTCTACAGGATGGGATTACTGCAGAACGGCAGGCTAGGGAGAGTCACGCGCTGCAAGTACTAAGCGAGTAGAAGATCAACATGGAACAGTTGAGCTTGTAGCGCAATGAAATGGTTTCACAGAATTGACAATGGGTACATTTACTGGATGAAGCTTGTCAAAGCATCCTTGAGCTAGCCATCCCAGCAGATACACTAGCAGAGGCACGCATCCACAGGCTAGCAGCAAGGGTGCACAAGGCGCGAGAAGAAATGACTAAGGTTCAGCTGGAGTTGAACCTTCAGATCATAGAGCTGCGGTTGAAGGCACAACCGTCCACCCCTCCGGAAGTACAGTGCAGTGAGGGACTACACCAAAATGGTGGAGTCATTTTAGGTCCTCGCGAACCTACAGGAGGACCCCAACATCTAGTGCTTAGAGACAGAAGCACATGAACTCCAGCAGTAGTATGACAGCGTCAAAGGAACTATGTAGATGGTGGCCCTCACTCAGAGGCTCACGTGGATGCAATAGGCCAAAGCGCTGAAATAATAGGTTGACACAACATGGCACAAAGAAGCAGTCCTGAAGGCATGCGTTCAGCCTTGGATCAACGAGGCCTTCACCCACAATAGCAACTGAAGGCAATCTCACATAGATGCAGGGGACATAGACACAGATACAGGGAATCAGTTCTGACACCGTAGACTCGAAACAACATGTACAAGAGATCTAGTAGGCAACTGCTCGGTGTGCTGCTGACCTTGCAGTTGTTCGAGCATAATTGAAGGGACTCCACACGAAGATCTCTGCATCGACAAAGTGACTCAAGGGTGAGTCACGATGTTTGTTTTAGGGGCCTTTTGGGCATGGAATCCCCCCAAAGCATGTTTTTGGGCTTAAAGCCCAAGTTTTGACCAAATCCTTTGTAAAAGCTCCATGAATTGTGAGTGCAGAGCGCGAAGTCATAATAGAGTCACAGTGTTGTCCACCCTCGTCTTTGTAATGTAATGTCATCTTTATAGACCTAACCATGGTCCACGGACCATGGGATTGTATAGATAGAGCGAGGCTCTATGTGTAGAAGGGAGCATAGAGCTAAAGAAAAATAATAGAAGCATGATGAGTCTAAGAGATTGAGTCGAAGTGTAAAGTGTGTCATTGGGTCATAGAGTAGGAGAAGGCTATACAGCTGAGTGCGCAAAGGCCTAGTAGTCCACAGCTAAGTGCGCAGACCCCTGCAGTTGAGTGCATAGGGCAGGTCGAGTCTATAACCACTGGAAGAATTAATAAAGAGGTGTTTACAATATTCCTATGTATCGTTTCCTGTTTAGATGTATTGTTGGGTATAAATTGCAAGTGTATTGTTTATTTGTTGCATGAACTTATATGTGTGTATATATAAATATAACACAAGGCTTCTATTTATGTGAAGATAACTAACTGGTGAAGGAAGATAGGTAAGATATCAGGTGTGACTTAGGGGAATAGTGCAGAATGCTACTCCAATAACGTGGAAGCCCCATAGCCCCAGGTTAGGGCTGTGTGAAGACAAGTATATCAGGGCACGAAGTCAAGGGAAGTGTGTGAAGCTACCTACACACAGGAATGAGCAATTGGACCGAACCAAACCCTCAGACATCTCAAGGGTGCGGAAACCTGGTTCCAGCACCCCCCCATACTACTTCGGCTGAGACCTCAGTCTATGCTCCACGGACTGTTGCCAAAAGGGCCAGTAGTACAGGGATTTACTTAGCTAATTAACTCTGAACCTGGGTCAGGCCCCAATAAGCCAACATGAAGTTGTCACATAGTTATTTGAGTTGACAACTTCGGAAATAGTGACTTATTACATATAATGAACATAAAATTACATAATTAGAGAAAAATATTACATCTATTTTTTCAAATAAAATTACACTCTGAAATATAACTAATACTTGGGATAAAAATTATAACTTGGGCAAACATAGTCACATGTTTACCAACCCTTTTTTAATGACAAAATGATATTATTTTTCTCACTCTCATACCTTTTTTACTGTCTTTATGCAGTGAAATGGAGTATTTTTGTATTTTTGACCGGAGAATCCACAGTTGAAGAATTTATACACCGACGTTTCAAATCCCAAATGGGATCCATCATCAGGGAACAGAGAAAGATGATAAGAGAAAGATGATAAAAAGAAGAGCCAGATGAAGGAAATAAATACTCATGAGGGATGAATGTTAAAGGAACAGCACAGGTCGGCCAGAGAGATTTATAATGAAACCTAATTTTAATTTTAATTTTAAATTAATATCATTTAATTAATATCTATAAAATAAAAACTTTAAACTAAAATCTAAACTAATATTAATATTAAAAACTAATATATATATTAATATTAATATCCTAAAACATTAAAAACCTAAAATCTAAAATGATAGTGATATCTAAAACTAAAATATAAGTTAATATTGATAACATAAACCCTAATATATAACTTTAAAATTTTTATATAACTTTATATTTGTGAAATATGATTAATATAAAACTTAATAATTGTATAACCTAAAATCTATATAATCTATATATATAACTTAAAATATATATAATAGAAATAAAATCAATAAAGCCTCATATCTATATTAGACTCTAAAACTAATATAAATATTAATATCATAATACTTTATATATAACATAAAATTTTTTATATTAATATTAATATCTAAAAACTAATATATATATTAGAATTGATATTATAAATCCTAAAAACTATATAATATTAATATTTATATAATCTAACATCTATATAATATTAATATTTATATAACTTAAGACAAGATAACTTAATGCTTTTTATAAAACTTGAGCCCTATATAACTAAATTTTTAACCTAAAAACTATATCACTTAATGTATATAATAGTATTAATAAAACCTAATATCTATAACAATAAATTAATATTAAGTTATAATAGTATTAATAAAACCTAATAACTATAACAATAAATTAATATTAATATAACCTAAGATTTATATTCATTCTATATTAAATATTAAATAAACTCTATATTTAAAAACTAAACTATATTAAAACATACATTAATGTCTAAAAAACCCATGCTTGTAGTTATTTAATAATTAGAGCTTTTATGGAATATAAATAACTTAATGATAAACCTAATATTAAAATCAAAACTATGTTAATATCTACACTAATATGTAAACGTCGGTGTATAAATTCTTCAACTGTGGATTCTCCGGTCAAAAATACAAAAAGCACAAACCACAGATCTCTGAAATCCATTATCTTATCCCGGTACGGAGGGGATACTTGGAGTGAAATGGAGTATTATTAGACTTTGAAAGAAGGAAACCTAGTGACCTAATGGGACCTTGAATGAGCAGACTCCAAGTGGACTTGAGTGACACAAAACATGATGAAATAAGCCTTTATGGTCAATGTATGCTCAGTAGGACACATGAAGGTGGGCCAAAAAATATTTATTTTTTGAGAGAGAGTAGGGATTTTGACATAGGTCTACCATCATTGAGTAAATTTTTAAATGAGGACCTAGGTGGAATGACAAAAATTTCAGAATGGGACCCTAATATGATATTAAAGAGGGGTTTTGATCACTGATGGTAGTATGCAAATACTGACTCTAATAGAATCCTCAAGGGTGTAACACCAGACCTATCCTCATAACTCGTAAGATTGGAAGCTCAAACTTGTGTGAAGACCAAAAGAGCTTGGACCAGTGATTAGCATCATTTGGAGCAAGGAAGTATCTGCATAGTGAAGAACTTGAAGGCGATCTGGAAGTAGTATTTGTTGAAGGAAGTAGCCTTTGAAGTGAATCTGGAGTAGTCCTGAAGCTATCCTGAAGTAGTCTTGAAGACTCCCTTGAAGTGAAAATTGAGGAACCTAATTGAGCAAGCATCGAACCAAGTACTCTCGAAGTTGAAGTCTTGGTAAAACAACTTGTGAAAGGACATTTTTCATACCTATTGAAGGCTATTGGAGACAATCTTGAAAGACCCATGATGAAGACCTAACGATGTGACTATGTGTTTTGGGCATCATGAAGAACAGTGGAGACACCTTCATGTGAAGAGCAAGGTTGTCATTGATGATGAAGCGTAAATATTATAGTGAAGCTGAAGATTGACAACGCTCAGCGAAGAAGACCTAGGGAGCCATGAAGTACAACCAAACATACCTAGACAAAGTAAAGCTATAAGGTTGAAACCCTTGGGGTTGTTACCTCAGAATTGACAGGGTTGGTGCCTTCGAAAGTCCAAGTTGATGCTTGGAAAATATAAGGTTGGTGCTATGGATAAGATAGGGTTGTAGCCCTAGAGGATCAGAGTCCTCAAGAAACCAGATCAGAGTCTGTACCAAATAAGGGTTGGTGTCGTAGGGGTTGGAGCCTCTAATCACAAGGTTGGTTCCTTGAGCAGATAGGGTCGGTGCCTTGAGAAGATAAGGTCACTGCCCTAGAGGTCAAAGCCTCACTAAAGTCCAAATAGGTGCTTGGCACATCCCAGGTTGGAGCCTGGGTGTCTTCATCAAGGGTTGGAACCCTACCAATATTGTACTTGATTCATCATAAAGCTTATATTAATAAAAACATTTACTTCTATTGTTCATTGTGTGTTCTAAATATAAGCGATCTAACTGGTAAGAGTAACAAATTGAAAAGAAATATTGATTCAGCCCCCTCTCATTATTTCCAACAATTGTTGTCAGAGCCAGTACCTTCACTCAAAGCCTAACAACGTGAAGGTTGATCATTAGAACATAAATAGTGAAGCGAAGGAAGAAAGTATCCAATCCTCCTAAAGATGTGTCTCCCTCAACCACCAAAATTGAAGTCAATCAATTTGTGAAGGCCCCATTGTTCAATGGAAACTTTGATATATGGGAGGCAAGAATGAGGAATTTCCTAAAGACTCAAGGCATTGAAGTCTGGAATTCGATGATTGTTGATAACATGATGGATGTAGAATCCAAGGAACATAATACAAGAGAAATGAAAGCAATCTTGAATGGGCTACCTGATTCTATGAAGGCCAATATTAAAAAATGTTCATCAGCAAAAGGCATATGGGATAAACTTCATGATCTTCACTCAATTAAAGGAGCGTTGACAATGATCTCTAGTCAAGAAAATGATGGAAAACGAGAAGGAATCCAGAGCCCATCAAGGAAGGTGAAGATAAGAGTGATAACATCAAGGCTAAAGAAGATCTACAAGATGAAGAGATTGAAAATTATTTTGAAGAATATCTCCTCACTAAACTTATGGCTACCATGGAAGATATTAACAATTTGAAAAAGGAAAATGAGGAACTTAAGAAGAAAGTGCAAGTTGGTGACCAGGACAAGACAAGGAAGGAAGTTGACCTTGTCAAGCTTCAAGTACAAGAAAGAGATGAGGCGCTCGCCAAGATTAAGGAAGAATTTCATCAAAACAAGAGAAAGCATCATGAATAAGTCATATCCATGACAAATCAATTGGATAAGGCAAATAAATGGGAAGATACCTTGTCAACCCACCTTGAAAAAGGACTTAATAACTTGAACAAAATTGAAGTAGAGATTGGTAAATACAAGGAAGAGGTCTCCTCTCTTAGATCTCAAATAGAAGAATCAAGGAATCAAGCACAAGGAGATGAGAAGGTGATTGAAGCTTGACATTCATAGAATGAAAATTTGATGAAGAAAAGGAGAGAAACACCATGATATGCCAACTAGAAGAAAAGAATGATGACATCACCAAGTTAAAATCAGAAATCACTTCACTTAAGGCCCAATCATGTGAATCAACTAAGGTGAAGGAAGAAATGGAGGTCATTCTACCAAAGAAGGATGACGAATGCAAGAAAATGGAGGAATAAATTGTATTTCTTAAAAAGGAGTTGACTTGCTAAATAAAAACTTGAAAAGTTCACAAACCCTAGATGACATCCTAAGCCATCAAAGGTCTCCCCTTGATAAATCAGGGCTTGGCTATGCAGGTGAATCCTCAAGAAAGAATGATGCAAACCCTAATTGTTCAAACAACAAGGATGTAAGGAAGCCTAGAAGAAATGTTGATGCTCCGAGTTCTACCAAAGTCAAGGGGAAGAGTCAAGACAACAATGGAAGAAATCCTATTCCAAGAAGAAGCAATGATTATCATCAAAGGATCCCAAGGAAAAATGACTTCAGAAGTACTTCAAGGAAACCTTCTTCTCACAGCTACTAGAGTATATTTCTTAGTTATTGCTATTCTTGTACAAACTTTGGGAACAAGGAAAAAGATTGTAGGGCATATCAGAAAGATAAATATAATGGTCCCTGTCAATCTCCGAAAAGCAATTTTTCAAGAAGAAGTCATTAATTATTATTCATGAACAACATAGAGTGCTTCAAGATTCATAACATTGGACATATGTCATGTGATTGTAACTTGACTTGGGCCCCTACACAAGGAAGAACCATGCCAGAGAAGAAAGCTATACATGTATGGAGAAGGAAGCAAATTGAATTTGGAAGTCTCTTGAACTCTCTAGCCAGCAACACATGTTTTTGATTTGATGAAGACATGTTTGATATTCCAAGTATTTGATGGGGAGACTCTAACAAAAGAAATACCATGCATAGAGTTAGGGGGAGATTATGATGATTAAGAATTCTTGCAGAAGCTATTCGTAAATGGGCCTTATTAAATCCTTGATGAGCTATATTGACAATCATTCTTTGATAGATAATTTCTCAGGAACACTCCATTTAAGAACATGATCGCGTATCTATTTGATGGATTTTTGTTAAGATGTCTTCCACTTGATCACTAAGAAGGTAATCTTTCATGAGCTAGAGGAGGTCGTAGAGACAAGGGGAGTTGGTACATCACATGAATGAATGTAAGCATATATATCATGGATCACATTGCCAGAAAGAAGAGCACCATGACAGGGGGGTAACATACCTATGAAGAACTACTATTCATGAAGAAAAGAAACAGCTTGATAGGGGGAGTACTTGAGCACCCCGTTTTCCATTGATGTCAAAGGGGGAGAGAATATTTGAAAGGGAAAGAATATTTCCATCAATGAAAAAGGGGGAGACTGTTAATCAAGGTTGTCATTGATGTCAATGTGTCATTATTGAATATGGAAAACCCTAGAATTTGATGTTTCCCTAGCCTCATTAAAGACTCTCTTTATGTCCTTGTCCTTGAAAAACCTAGGTCTATGTAAAAGATGTCCCTATGTTAAAACCCTTCCCTAGCATGATGAAAAACCTCCTAGACATGTACCCTAGACATACCCTAACGAAAAAATTACAATGATGAATCTACTTGTTAATACAACCCTTAATACTATTACCAAACCCTAATCTTAAATTCCTAAACCCTAACCCTATGTTACTAAGTCCCAAATTAAAAACACCATATACTATAGAAGTATTACCTATACACTTAAAAATATTAATTGGAATCATACCCTAACTCTTGAAATATATATATGGGGAAAATATATAGGGGTCATATATACTTGAACATTTCATGCACCGAACATTATTAAAAAATGGAGGTAAGATTATTAGATAATGGACCCCATAACAAATCCTAAAACGTTACTACCTCCACATAATACATATATGCGTTGTCAAGATTTTCTATCGAGCTTTGAAACATTTTAAAAATAAATTGAAGGTGATAATGCCTCAAATTACAGAGCATGTTGGCCCCATAACATTTCGGCTCGCCCAAGACATGTATTTAAGAAACCTATTATATATAGAGTTACGCTTTTTAAGTATGATATTCGATGAAGAAAAATACAGGAGTTCACAACTCGTGAATTGAGAAGATAGCAATTCAGTGAATAATTATGGGATACAAGGTATAGAAGAAGACGGAAGGACATGAAGGACAAGGGACTATAAAACCCTTCGAACCTGTGACAAAAACTGAATACTTTGGCTTGGATTTGTGAACAGAACCTCGAAACTGTGAACTGTAGAATTTTCGGTGAAAAAAAGGGATCAAAACAGCGAAAAAGAAAAGGGCAGATGGATGACAAGGAATGGAGAGATCTCTAAATTGAAAAAAATCTATTGAAAGACGTTTTTCTGTGAATCGATTTTGTGCAAACTTGTGGTAAATAATTGTAGCTTCTTTGGACCTGTAATAGCAAGCTGCCATATTATCAGATAGGTGACAAGGAAGCATGCTCAAATACATTAAACAAAATCTACCTAGAGGTCATTGAAAGGTTTGGTTTAATTGCAATTGGGAACTCGGGATTACAACAGAGTGGTGGATTGTCCCCTTTAAAAACAGTTCCAGTATATTGCAGGCTTCAAGATTATTGTTTCTTTTCTTGATTATGAATCCTGTGGTGACTCGAATTACATAGACAACAAACATTCCCCTGTGTACCTATAGCTTCAGCACTTCGGCCTTGCCCTGGAAGCCTCAAAGGTGTAACACCAAACCTATCCTCATAACTAGTAAGATTTGGAAGCTCAAACTTGTGTGAAGACCACAAGAGCTTGGACCAATGATCAACATTGTTTGGAGCAAGGAAGTATATGCACAGTGAAGAACTTGACGACTTGGATCTAGAAGTAGTCTTTGTTGAAATAAGCAGCCTTTGAAGTGAATCTAGAGCAGTCCTAAATCTATCTTGAAGCAATCTAGAAGATTCCATTGAAGTGAAAATTGAGGAACCTAATTGAGTAGGCATCGAACCAAGTACTCTTAAAGTTGAAGTCTTGGTAAAACAACTTGTTAAAGGACATTGTATAGACCTATTGAAGGCTATTGGAGACAGTCTTGAAAGACCCATGATGAAGACCTCATGATGTGACTATGTGTTTTGAGTATCATGAAGAACAGTGGAGACACCTTCATGTGAAGAACAAGGTTGTCATTGATGATGTAGCATAAATATTATAGTGAAGCTAAAGATTGACAAGGCTCGATGAAGAATACCTAAGGAGTCGTGAAGTACAACCAAACATACCTTGAGAAAGTAAACCTATAGGGTTGGAGCCCTTGGGGTTGGTGCCTCAGAATTGCCAAGGTTGGTGCCTTGGAAAGTCCAAGTTGGTGTTTGGAAAATATAAGATTGGTTTCTTGGATAAGATAGGGTTGGATCCCTAGAGGATCAGAGTCCTCAAGAAACCAAATCAGAGTCTCTACCAAATAAGGGTTGGTGCCCTAAGGGTTGGAGCCTCTAGACACAAGGTCGATGCCTTGAGAAGATAGGGTCAGTGCCCTAGAGGTCAGAGCGTCACTAAAGTCCAAATAGGTTGTTGGCATATACCAGGTTAGACCTTGGGTGTCTTCATCAAGGATTGGAGCCCTACACATATTATACTTGATTCATCATAAATATTATATTAATAAAAACATTTGCTTCTATTTTTCATTTTGTGTTCTAAATATAAGTGATCTAACTGGTAAAAGTAACAATTGAAAATAAATGTTGATTCGCCCCCCTCTCAGCATTTCCAACAAAGGTAACATGGACCTCAGGGATATTTGACTCAGGGAACGTTCCATGAACCAAAGGTTTAAGATGGAGGAGCTCTAGACAAGTATTGGTGCCGTGCTCACAAAATTTACACAAAGCGCATGGAGGTGATGACTTTGGGGCCTTGGGGGCTGGAGGAGCTTGGGGAGCCTTCTCCTTCGGTTCTTTCCTCTTGGCTTTGCCGCCCTATCTGGATGCTTTTGCAATAGGAGTGGGTTCCTGTTGAGGTTTTGATGGAACTGAAACAGCAACAGGGGCCGTAGGGACCAATTGAACCAGGGGCAAATCATGATAAGGTCTTAGCTGACCAGGCGAAATTATTTCAAGGGGATTAATGTACCATACTGGGATCCCCAAATTCATGTTAGGAAGGACAAGCAAAGCCATGACACAGACAAAAAATATTCTCATAGGGGGGAATAAGAAAGGTATCTATCCTGCAAGGTAATGTCCTGGCAGAACAACTCCTGCATGGTTGAGACCTGGAGGAACAGTTCCTGGTGGAACATAGGAGAGCCAACCACAAATGGAGGAGGTCTTGAGGGGGTGGATCCAGATGGCTCGGTTGAGATGGTAACCGCAGGGTGTTGAGGAGCTATTTGTAGATCAAATGTACCAGACTGCTTGAGAGCAGCCTGTGATGCTTGTAACATGCAAACACTCAAAGAGTCAGGGTTTGAGATGAGAGATAGAGGACCAGGGAAAGCACCCAACAATGAGGAATATTTGTAAAATCTGAGTGAAACATCAGTGGGAGGAGTTGAAGAATGCTTATCTAACATTGACGAGATAATGGACTCGGGGAGGTCACGGATGCTAGCTCGTAGTAAGTCAACTGATCAATGGTAATGATCTTCCCTTCATGGGGGAAGCAACTCTTGTGGAAAACCGTAGATGCGACGGCTGACATGGCATATGTGTAACTATGACCCAAGAGAATGTTGTAATATAAAGGGGCATCGATAACCTCGATGTCTGCATGGACAATATTACCTACAAGAGTCACTGAACAGTTTCAGTACATGCCAAGAGGCTGGGAGGAATGTCCGTCCAAAGCACGCAAAGTGATCGTGGATGGAGATAACTCAAGTGACTTAAGTTGTTTCCAAATGATAGTAGACATCACATAGTTGGATGCACCTTCGTCAATAATGCATCGGGAGATGATGGCATTATAGACTCAGATTGGTATCTGGAAAGCAATGGATGAAGGTAATGGGGGATGTTCTGATGAATCAACTAGGAAGACAATCAAACAATCGTCGAAAGGATCTACTGCACCCAAAGAAGTTAGTAGAGCTTTCTTTTGAGATGGGAATGACTGGAGTACCTCTAGCATCGACATGGCACACGTGATTGCACCAAGTCGTCTACTATACTATATGTATGGGCAGCTCGGTTAGAAGTCGTGTACGACGTAATGGTCCTTTTGGGATCTTGGGAATTGTCTCAACTTTTGGTTGAGGAATATGTAGTGGACCATTTGGTGTCATAAGAGGCTTAGTAGATTCTTTGGTTTTGGACTCAGTGGCAGACGAATTCGATGGCTTGTCATATTGACGTGACCAAGTTTACAGGTTGATATCAAAGGGATTAACCTCATCAGAATTCATCATGAGGATCTATTAGTCACGAGAACCAGAAGGTTGGGAGGATGGGCTACTTGACCTGGCTGAGGTTGAGTAGCAACAAATCCTTGCTGAGGGAAAGGATTTGTAAGCACTACCGGTTGAGATGGCACAGGGTTCTGAGGCGATTATTGATCTAAAAGTTTCTTGAGCTTCCCACATTTTGTGCATTTGGGGTAAGAGAGGACACTCATGTGTATAATGGCTTGATCCTACGAATAGACTTGTTCTACATGGGCTGATTGCCCTATTCCTTGTTTTTGGTGTTAGGCTAGTTCCCCTAGTGTTCACTAGGTTGATTACTTTGATTACCCTGGTTACCCTGGTTACTCTTCCCCGTATTCTTTTTCTTAGAATTTTGGGGAATGGTTGCACTCTACTATGAAAATACTTGACCCTGAGGGGGAGGTGGCTGTTGGGGATAAGGATGCATGTGAGGTTGCAACGCTAATGCTTGAGGGGCTGGAGCGCTCAGTTTTGCATAGGGAAAAGCAATGGTTTTATAGACAGGTTGAGCATTGGCTGGCCCTGGAAACATGTTGCTAGCAAGAGGGGCATAAGTGTTAGAGGAACTAGTGCCTCCCAGCGGATAGCCATAACTTTGCTGAGTATATGGAAAAGGATGTGAAAGGGTTCCAATGATACCATCAGTGGCATGAGATGCCCCCAGTGCATTGGCACCTCCAGGACAGGGGAGATCTGGAATGACAGTTATACATAGCCAGATTGCACATAAATTAGGTCATATCTCATAGCAGTTTGGAGAGCTTCTTCCTCTGTCTGAGGGAAATGGGATGCGACATCTTTTCCAATGGGTGATAAAAGGCTCCTAAGAAACCAATCTAGATAGATGCGGTCTTCGAAGGGCGGGGCATGACATGTGGTCCTCCTTCTACGCCATTCTTGAACATGATCAAAAAGGAAAGTGGCAGGGGACTGACGAAATGAGGTAAATAGCTTCATATCAGTGTTGCATCAGAGAGGTAACTGAAAATATGAGAGGAATACTTTAGAAACCATCATGAAAATGGAATGAGATGCAGTGGGCTTGTATACATACCATTTACCAGCATCTCCAGTGAGTGTGCATTGAAACAGTCGAAGACAAATGGAGTCATCAGTAATGGAGTTGGATGAGTAACACATGTGGAAGGAGCAGATGTGATTGGTAGGGTCCTCTCGATAATTACCCTCAAACTTTGGGATGTATGAGGGAAGCTTAGTTGGCATAGCAGGCCATCCAACATCGTGGTGTATAGGGTCGTTTACCAACTGGATAAAATCTGGGAGACTTAACCCAACCATAAAAGGGAGCATGTGGGCTACCGGAACAATTCCTAAGATAGTTTTGCTCGTTGCGACCACCGGGGTAGAACTATAGCCAACACTAGGTTGGATTCCTACACTAGCTGTGGGTCCAGAAATGGTGACGATATGCAGTGAAGGAGGCTCAGAATCAGATGAGGAATCAGATGAACTAGGAGAAGATTCGGTATAGGGACTACAAGGGCTATGAACTTTAACCTGGGTAGGAGGAGTAATATGCCCAAGCCGAAACTAGGGATGAAGGCCTAAGAGTCTCCATGACAAACGACTTGGTGGCACAATGGTGGTAAGACACACATGACATGGAAATGGTGAAGAGAGATCAAGAATATGCCTTTATCTCTGTGAGGGGAGATAAAATTATTATGTTAAGTCTTAGCTTGGCGGTGTAAACCAAGTGCTCTTTTCTTAAGGTGTGATTGTGTGTGCAAGTGTGTTTATTATTAAGCCCAGATCATGTTTGAAAAGAGAAAAAAGTTTGCTAAAAATAAACTAAAATTAACAACACAAAATGAACAACAAATCAATTAACTAAACCCCACCCAAACTGGGTTTGCAAACACTGTGTTGGTTGGTGGCGAAAGCAACTGGAAACACACTAAAAAGGTCAAGATATCTAAGTGTCGGTGTGACTAGGATCAAATGACACTAGGTTGCTAGAAAGTGGTGCAACCACAACAAAAAACCAGAGAGGAAGATCACTGCAAAAAAGATAGGAAGATGGGTGGAAAACCTAGGCAACTAATGGGAGCCTAAGGCCAATGACCAGACAAGGCTTAATATGAAATTATGGATGGAAACAACCTATCTTTGAAGATCTGAAACAAAAGGGTACAAATCTGGAAAATATGGCTAAAAGTGCTACAAAATCACAGACATCTTACTCACCTAACCTCCCCCTAAAAAGGTGGAAGCGTACTAGAAGCCCTAAGGGGCTAAATTCTACTTTGACGAGTAAATCAGAGAAGATCAAGGCCTAAGCGGGATGAGACAGAGGTCAAACAACCTAGCAGATAGCTCTTGGAAAAACCTAGAAATAGATCTGACAAAAACCTAGAAACCCTAAAAATCGTAGGTACTAACTTGATTTTAGGGGGGATTGCACTTTTTGGGCTGAAAGGCCTGACTCCAATCGCACTTTTTGGGCAGAAAAGTACGATTTCTACTCCTTAATTCCTGGTTGGAAAATATCGGAAAAATTTGTTGTCTCTACCATGGTTGGTTCCTGTGACCTACAAAAAAGACCAAAAAACTTCTGGAAGTCATAAATTTGATAGATATAGGGTTGAAAAGCTAGTAAACAACATTAATAGACTAAAAAAAGAAAAAACCCTAAGCTGAAAACTGAAGGTCACCCAGGTTTCTGGATATGAAGTAAAAAAACATTGGAGTCGCCAATTTTGTTGTAGTGTTTTCTTCTCAAGGATGTACAAAAAGAAAACACTTAAGACTGTGGATGACAAACAATCTCAACAATATGAATGGCTGCTAAACATTGTAGATCTGCAACAACTGATAGAAACAAAACCTACCAAAGTCCTGATCTATGCCACAATCATAGTTAAATAACAAAATGAAACAGTAATAACTCCAATCATCCAATGGAAACCAGATATACAAAGAATATATTTTATTGGAACACCTATGAAGGGAACAAATAAATGTTACTAGTCCCCCTCTATGGGATGGCTTCTTGGCTATCCTCAAAGATCTTCAGCTTGTGTAGAGTTTCTTTCCTCTATAATGTGTAAACCCAACAAATAAAATGTTTGAGCTCAATGGGAACTCAAATGGAACAAAAATGGTGCACGGCAATGATAATAATCAGAGTCACAACAATGAGTGCAACAATGAAAATAATCAAAAGTAAATAATGAATGAAAAACCCTTTTATTTATAATAAAGTATTGAGTTATCCTCAAATAATGAGCAATAATAAAATATTATTAACCCCATTCTTGGAATAACCACTTGGAATATTTTACTATATTTGGTTAGTAGGGAAAAAGTATTTAAACTTTTATTTAGAAACAATAAATTATTTATTTATCATCTCAAGAAATTGGTTAAGGAATAATAAACAAACAATGATTTATTTAATTATTCCTAAGGGATTTAGTCAAACTTGACAAGGAGTAATCATTAATTAATGATTAATTAATTATTCCTAGAGAAAAATAAGATAATTAATAATTTAACTGATTATTTTTCATAACTGGGTCAAATATGACAAGGAATATTAATTAAACAATGGTTTAATTATTTATTCCTAGAAGATAATTAAACAAATATTGATTTATTTCATTATTCTTCATGAGTTTAATTATCAATTACTTAGCAAATGTGGTTTATTAAGTAATTTCTCATATTGAAAGAAATTTTACTATGGTAAAATTGACCTCATATGGTGTACTTCAATCTATCTAGTAAATTAGGCTAGATGATCAATTTTTTGGTGATAACATACACTATGACAAATTTCCTATGAGAAATATTGCGCAGACAATATAGATCTTATTGAAATATTTTCCAATATCAAGACACATGGCGCATTTATAATAAACCATCAAAACATATTTTAGTACGTATCCAATGATGACTTTCTTTGTTTACATTGTCAAGAAATCTAGTAATGACATGGTTCTTGTTGCTTGCATTGCCAAGCATCCTAATATTGCCTTAAATTTTGTGCTTCAAGAATTGCATTTTTGTTGAACAACTCTTTCGTTTTACTCAATGATTGGGATATTATTTCACATTGTCAATCAAAATACTATACTTATAAGAACAAGATTAGCAAATCTAATCATGAGATCAAACAAGGCGATTTATTCTACTAACGCAAATGTTGGTATGATATTGTATAAGAACGTATATTAATGAATTATTTTGTTGCAATGAACACATTCCATTTAACTATGATATGCCATGTTTTCTTTCTTGCTGTCTTGTTACTTACATGGTTTTATTGATTTATCAAATTTGCAATTTCTATAACTAGTTAGATAATATTGCAAATTAGCTACACGACAGTTTGTAGCTTGGTTAATCAATTTCTGATGATATTTTTATTAATTAATGGAATTTACAATCACATTTTTATTTTTTTTAAGTGTCAACCAATCCAGTATTATTTGTATTAAAAAAAATATTTCATGCAAGATTTAAACATATATCTAAATAAATCATTGCAATACAGAGCTAAAACGAATCTTGAAAGCGAATAAGAAAGATTGCGATATAAATTATAAAACATATTACATTTATACATACATGTGTAATGCAGAATAGTCCAATATATTTTTTTCATTTAACTCTATTAAGAATATTACAATAAATGACCTTTAACATGTACTAAATTTCAAAACTGGTTCAACAAATAGCAAAAATTGGTAACAATTTCTTTACTAATTAACCCTTGTTTCTGTACATTAATGCTTTTAGTGATTATGTTGTCAGAATGGAAAGTTGATTGCTTTGTTCATGTTTTGCAAGATTTCTTTTAACAATGTTCTTCTGACATCTAATCCATCTTCGAGTCGTGTGAGCATTTTTTAATGTTTCGATACTTTATGCACTAACATTAAAATATCTTGACTAAGCATTAAGATACCTTGAATGAGCATTAAGATATATTGGCTCTATGCATGTACCTCTTCCTATGTGCTCTTGGCATTGTTTCTTTGGGTTATTTGTTCATTATTAGTAATAAAGAAAAACCTTAAAACACTTAACAATTTTAGAACAACAAAACAAGTTGGTTTCCTATAACTTATTAATGACTCTAGAACAAAATGAACATTGACAAATTGCTTTGATAGGAAACATGCCTACATATAATGTGTAATTGGTGATAAATTTTCTAAATCAAAAATTGACACCTAAGTTCTAAAACAACGTTTAACTATTATCAATTTTAATGGTATTCATTAATTAGTGATCGTCATCAATATTGCTAGTACTGATTTGCCTAATATTTAATCATAAAAGATTGTTGAGAAATCTCTTACTTTACATCATATACATTTTACTTAAATTCAAACTTAACATAGTCCAATTGATACGACTATGTTTCATGACTGATATGTTTTACATGCTTTATAAATCATGTTATGAGCCAAAAAAACATCACTTAGCCATTTCTTACAAGGTTGATCGAAATACACCATGTAGGATAAATTTTACCATGGTAAACCCACTTTCACCAGAGAAATAATTTAGCAAACCATTTTTCCTAAATTATTTCTCATTAAAATCCAAAAACCATATGAGAATAACTAAATAAATCATTATTTATTTAATATTCTCTAGGATTAATTATTAAATTATTATTTGATAATTATTTCTTATCACTTTTGACTTAATCACCTTGGATTAATTAAATAAATCACTATTTATTTATTATTCCTTATCTATTCCCTATTTTCCATTTGAGATAATTGTTAAATCATTATTTAATATTTTTTTAATTTTATATTTTTCTTAATTCTCACAAAGTGATTAATAAATCATTTTTATTTGTGAATTACTTCAACCACTTTCTAAATAAAGACATTTTACCATTTTGAATATCTTTTCCTTCTCAAAAATATAATAAAATATTCACAATGACTATATTTTGATTTAGACAATACTTTCTAATCCTTAGTCTATTCCAATATTTTGTTATATATAGACGATTTTCTCTCTATTCTTCACTATGACCATTTTCATTGTTTCCATTATTGTTTCATAGCATTTGAGCTCCCACTTGAGTTCAAGCATCTTTTGTTTTCTTTTTTTCCCATTTCATATCACATATTGAGAGATAGAAGCACGTTGTTGAAGCACAAGGTCAAGAAGGACCCATCCCACAGAGGGGGATTTGCAGGCCCATTTTTGTAATTTCTCCTCACCAGGTGTATCATTTTGATTAATAAAATTTCTTATTCATATTATCCATTGGGTTGCTACACTTTTATTTCTGTTGTTATATGTTTCTATTTGCATATTATATTTTGCTTCAAGGTTTTTCTTACATTTTGTTGCAGATATGAAGCATAGACACGACCATATTTTGTTTTTAGGGTTATAATTCACCTATAACTTAAGTGAATGGATTTTCACTCACTTGTAGAAATGTTTCACACTAACAAATTGATATTGAGATACTATTCTATTAATATCATAAACCACATTCTATTTTGATTAACTAAATCTCTTCTTTATATTAATAGACAACTTTACTAATAAATTTATATTAATTAGTTACCCATCCTTTAATTAAATACTATTATTAAAACATTATTATATTAATAATAATAATACAACAAATCCTTACAATTACTAATTTCCCTAGAACTATTAATATAGGTTCCTATTAGATTACTAATAAATTGATACCCTAACCATTAATAATAACAATAATACTATCACTATAATTACTTTTAATATATGTTAAATATTAGTATAGATATTCCCTTTTCATGACTAATCAAAATGATTTAGTATATATAATTTAACATTAATTTATTATTTTAGTTAATGTTAAATCCTTACATTTACTAATATCCCTAGATCTATTAATACTTATTCCAATTAAATAGCCTTACTATCAAATTTATATTAATTAGTTACACAAGACATTAATAATAAGATTAATACTATAACATTATTATAATAATAATATAATATTAATTATTATTAGTTATTATTAAATCCTTTCAATTACTAACAATTATTTTCCCTAGATATAGTATTATATGTCAACATTTCAAACAATTTTATTATAAATATTCCCTAGTAGTAACTCAAATTTGGTTAACTTTTCACTTAAATAGCATATGATAGGTATTAAAATAATATTTGTTTTAGCATAATAATATTATATAATTAAACAACTTGAATAGTCAAATATAGCCGTTCTTGGTCAATCTTAGCCGTTTATCTAGTCTGATCTAATATAGTTGTTTTTCAGTCAAACCTAGCCGTTGGATGATCTGCTCTCCCTATTTAATATGTAACCATGATCTGATTCTTCAACTTGTCCTGACGATGAACCACACTCGTTGGTTCGAAACGCGTCGACAAATGTATTATCATGTGATTTACGCCGAAAAACTTTTCATAAATCTCTTTTGTCAATAAATTATTTTCCATATTATTTATTAAAACAACATATATTCAACACATTACTATGTAGAATTGCCTTGCATTGACCAACTTTTACTTTGCGGAAGACGAAGTGATTTTCAATCTTAGATGTCAATTCTTGGAATGAATGCCTTATTTCCTTTGTCGCATTATACAAGTATTAAATGAACGTTGTTCACCAAAATAAGTAAAGTATGTAACAACTTATAACTTCGTATGGTTTCTGTCATTTTGCCTTAAGTTAAAAAAAACTATCATTCCAAAGATATTATAAGCTTTTCCACATAATAAAAGTTTTCATTGTAAACTATGCACTTTAACAACCTAACAAAACATTTTGGGTCGAGAAAACTTTCAGGATCATTACATTCCCAAAAATCATTATGCTTTGAACATAATCAGAAAGCTATGACTGAATAGCACCATCTATTTCCATGTTGCACTTTCATAGAGGCACAACATAATAGAAATGGGATTCAAACTATTTGGTTAAGAAATAATCTTCTCAATAGATTCAACCTTCCATCGAAGAAACAAAATCAAGCCCATTCACATAACTATCACTTGGCCTCCAACCCAATGTCTAATACATAAACTGTACTTGCTCCATGTATTCTCCATTTACGGTTAACCATTATGACTAATGATATCTAGATACAAACTATAGATCACCAACACTAGCACCAACAACATATCTAACCAAAGTCACTCTTTTAAAAGCACAATGTATTCTTCAATTCGCCGAATAAATATCAACAAAGTATTTTATAATATCGATAGATACAGTTTCAATGATATGTTTGACACTGGTAATCATTACACAATGCATTAGAGTAGATGTTACTAATTGTTTCAGGGATAACGTAAGTGCATATTGATTTCCTGAGTTGATATTAATATGAATGCTAAACATTAAGTAATTATTCAATGTTAAGTTCAATTTTAAAGTTTTTGCATCTTCATAAACACTACCATCTCGACAGATTTTTTTCATATAACACACTTGTCTTTTCTCCCATGCTATATTACTAAATGCTTCCAACAATTTGTACATTACTTGTTATCATTATAATAATTACGTAATAAAATATGGTATAAACACTAATGTTATATTGCACAAATAATGAGTACAATATGCGATGTTAAATTTGATAAATGAAAATTGATATTATATATTAGCTATCAAGTGATTGTGCGACATTAAACATAGTGCAGTTATAGGTTCTTTGCATAGGATTGGGCAGGGAGGTGGTGGGGAGGCTATAAAAATATCCAATTAATATTGTTGTGTTTCCTTGTACAAATATGTGCAGGAGAATGATCTAGGACTTCTAGAACAATTCAGATTTTCATTGAAAATTTTGTTGTCCGCACTCTACAAAACCTTTACTCAATTGACTAATGATATTAAGTAATATGGAGATATGCATTATTTATAATTAATATAATGCGAACAACAATATGGATTATTTAATACTAAAATATTAGAAATAAAATCATTATTTATAATTAAAATATTACCAATCATATCATATGGGTCAACCACTTGCCTTGGTGTTATTGCGAAAAAAAATATATGGATTGTTTAATACTAAAATATTAGCAATGAAATTCTTTAGTTCTAAGTGCAGAGATCTGCACAATGAAAGCTTGAAGCTTCCTATTCACAATGGACTTTCTCTGCACTTCTACATGTGTACCTATTTTAAGAAAGATAACCATAAGAAAAGTTTATGCTCAATGATACAAGAATTGTTGCGGTTGCACACAACTGACTATTGTTATCTAAAAAAGATCGAGATGTCCATAGGGCTTCTCTAGCAAAAGGAAATAAAAAGATATGCATTATTTATAAAGTTAAATATTACCAATAATATCACATGGAAAGTTTGCATTATTTAATACTAAAATATTATCAATAAAAGCCTTTAGTGTAAAATGTGGAGATCCACACAATGAAAGTTTCTTACACACAATAGACTTCCTCCACACTTCCACACATATGCCTAAATAAAGAAATATTCAAGAATACAAAGATATGCATTATTTACAATTAAAATGTTACCAATAATATTGTATGGGTCCTTCCTCCCCACAATGGACTTTATTAATAGGCCTACATTTACTTCACACTTTGCCATTGATTTAATATCATGGTTATATGTGTCATAAGAAACATAAATTTACCATACAAAATAAGTTCAAACTAGCTATGATCATGGTAATCAGCTAGCAAAAACATGATTGAAAAGTCAACACACTATTGTTATCATCCATGATTTAATAGAAACGCCATTCAGAAGTTAACTCTCTCATATTATAATTACTTTACTATAAAAGAAATACAAGCATGTATCAAAACTTCTATGAGCATGTAGTGTGGATGTATGTCAATTCATAGGTTTATGGTTCTTATTCCACACACCATCCATTTGGACATATTTGAAATTATTATGTTGTTATTTCCAACCAACCTCCAAGATACAGAGATCCGCACAATGAAATCTTGAAAGCTTCCTCTGCACAATGGACTTTCTCTACACTTCCGCACATGTGTTGCACTCTTATGAACCATTTTCGATGGGGATAGTTCCAAATCAGTGCATCCACATGGACATAATGTCTCCAATATGTATTGCCAAAATTTAGATACATTGGACTAGTTGTCTTCGATAATAATTTGAAAGTTGCCACAAACGTCGAGATGGGTTACCATGCAAGGCTTTGGAATAGCCACTTAGACACAATATATGTCAAACAAGCAATGCTACGTGTCTAATATATATTTGACAATGAGGTGAGGATCGTGGTCATTATAGTGGGTAAATGAAATGGTGTGGATGAATTTAACTCTACACAATGAAATTATATTCAGCTTGTGAGGATGGTATTTTTAGTGATAGTGTTATACTCTTTTGAACTGTTTTCGATGGGGACAGTTCCAAATCAGCGCATCCACATGGACACAAAGTCTCCAATTAGTAATGAAAAGTTAGATACATTGATCGGGTTTACACGTGGACTGGTTATCTCCAATAATAATGTGAAAGATAGTGTAGACATCAAAACGGGTTATGAGAAAGAGCAAATGCAAGGCTTTGGAATAGCCACTTAGACATGGTATATGTCAAACAAGTAATGCCAAGTGTTGAATACACATTCGAAAATTGGGTGAAGACCACAATCATTCTAGTGTGAGTGTGCAGGTTTATGTTCTATGTTCCACACAATGTCCTTCTGCACACCATTCTTCCACCATATTTGAAAGAATTATGTTTTCATTACGAAGAAAGACAACCCACCTCCGACCCAACTGTAACAACAATTATTTAATAATGTTAAATCTAATGACTGATATATATAACATGTTTTTTACTAAAATAATAAATATACAAATATGTTTTTAATTATTATTTAGGATCGTATTTCGCAAGGAATCCTTCCTCCCCACAAAATATGGGACCCACATCAATTAATAACATCTTCAAATGTCAATGACTAAATGAAAGGAATTATTGATTACAGATGTAGTTGTGGGGAGAAAGCGTGTTTGAAGGATGTCGTGTCGAGATGGTTGTGCGAAGGCCACTATATGGAGAGAGCATGTGTGGGGAACAAACACTTGTGTGGAGGGAGGGTGTGCGAAGAACAAACACTTGCGCAGAGAGCTTTCACTGTGAAGAAACCTTTGTGCATGGAGAATAAATTAATTAATAGTATGAGATGGGTTATGGGAAAGAGAAAATTTAAGGCTTTGGATTCGCCACTTAGACACAATACATATCAAACAAGTAATTCCAAGTGTCCAATACACATTTGATAACAAGTTGAGGACCGTGGTCATTCTAATGTGAGTGCAGAGGTTTATGTTCCTTGCTCCACACACAGTCCTTCTGCACAACATCCTTCTACACATATTTGAAAGCATTATGTTTTCATTTCGAAGCAAGACAACCCACCTTTGTCCCAACCATATCAATGATTATTTAATAATGTTAAATGTAATGGCTAAGATATATATATATATATATATATATATATATATATATATATATATATATATAGATAAAACATACTTTGTATTAAAATAATAAATATACAAATATTTTTTTTAATTATTATTTAGGAATGTATTTTGCAAGGAATGCTTCCTCCTTACAACATCTAGGACCCACTTCAATTAATCATGGCTCTGAATGTCAATGATTGACCGAAATGCATTATTGAATGTTAATGTAGTTGTGTGGAGAACAAATACTTTTGTGGAGAGCTTCACTATGCATGGAGAATCAATTAATTAGCGATATAAGATGGGGTACATGAAAGAGAAAATTCAAGGCTTTGTACTCACCACTTAGACACAATACATGTCAAACAAGTAAGTGTGAGTGTGGAGGCTTATGTTCATTTCTCCACACATTTTCCTTTTGCACACCATCCTTCCACACATATTTGAAAGCATTATGTTGTCATTTTGAAGCAAGCCAACCCACCTTTGACCCAAGCGTAACAAGGATTATTTATTAATGTTAAATCTAATGACTAATATATATTGCATGTATTTTATTAAAATAATAAATATACAAATATTTTTTTAATTATTATTTTGGAACAAATTTCACAAGGAATGCTTCCTCCCCACGACATTTGGGACCTACATCAAGTAACAATGACTTTGAATGTCAATGACTGACTGAAAAATTTTATTGAATGCGGATGTCATTATGTGGAGAAAGAGCGTACTAAGGTGGTTTGTGAGGAGGACATTGTGCAGAGAGAGTGTGTGCAAAGAAAAAATGCTTGTGCAGAGAGCTTTCACTATGCGAAAAACTTTGTGTAAGGAAAATCAATTAATTAGCACTAGAGAAAAAAACTATGCCACATCACAACTAACTTTGCGTAAAGAAAATCAATTAATTAGCAGTAGAGAAAAGAACTATGCTACATCACAACTATTGTTCTTGTTAAAAATGTTTTTATCAATTCCAATTTCTAATCAAAATGATATTAACATTCACCTTTCTATATAGCTTATCACTGTAAGTCGCTTTTCCCACCAATTATCAAAATTCCAGAAAGTATCACTGTAAGTCGCTTTTCCCACCAATTATCAAAATTCCAGAAAGTAGAATGTATTTTCTTTGATGGTTACATTAACATGTTGAGGATTTATATTGTAGTTGTTGTTACTAGGATTTATTGATGATATGTTGGCATTTTAGAAGTTGTTTAACTTTAGTGAATAAAAAAATATATTAAAATTATCTGTATTTATTTTCGTAACTGTAATTATGTATTATAGTATATTAAATTAATTAACTGCAATTTAAAATAATATATATTTTAATGAGTTTATTATACTTGTCTCATGGTATTATATATTTAGTTTTTTTTTTAACTGGCTATTAGCTTGTCTTTGACCAAAAATTTATGCCTTATACATAGTTCAATATTGGAATTTATTTTTTGTTATTTATTATTATTATTTAAATTTATTTATTTGTAAGGTGATTGGTTGAAGTCTTATTATGGGCTGTTTAGTAACTTCCCTTTCTATTACTTATTAATTTTTCGTTTTTAGTTTTATTTCCTTTCTATTTAACTTTTTGACTTTTGATTTTTTTTTTTTTCTATTATTTCCATTTTCATGAATTATAGTTTTTCTCCACATTTTCAATTTAAGATAACAAATTTTAATGGGCCTGGAGTATGCCCTAAAACTGCTTCTGCTTGGCTAAGAGCTCGTCTTCCTCGGACGTAAGGAAACAGGTTAACGGCCCAAGACCCAGAGGCATCTGGCAGGAGTGAAAGCCTGCTCCCTTACGGACCACCAGCGGGTTATTTCAGGTGGCGTGGTTTTCCTTGATAACAGTGATGTGTCAACTGACATTCGCGGATAGCAGCCAGAGATGGCTGTCCTCACTGTTGGTTTGACAAACTGAGTTTGATAGGTTTTTCCACCTTTTGAAAAAAAAAAAAGATAACAAATTTTAAAGAGAAAATAAATAAATAAATTACTTTTTACTTTTTAATTTGACTTATATTTTTTGTCTTTTCTTCTATGGCTTTTTTTTTAAAGATGACAAATTTTAAATAGGGAAAAAAAATTAAAAAATATTTTCCCAATAATTATTTTTAGTTCTCTTACTTTTCAATTTCACTTAATTTTTTCTTTTGTTTACACAGTTTTTATAATTAATAACTATTATAATTAGTTTTTAGTTTTTAGAATCTTGTGAGCATTTCTTTTAAGAAAGCTTTATTGATGTATAGTTACTATTTTTTAGAATCAGTGAACATTTTTTTCATAACTTTGTTGAATTTGTTTTATTTAAGCATAATTTTTATAATTTATGTCTCCAAATATATCAAAAATTCAAGAAATTGATCTTATAACAAGAAAATGAATTTGAATTCAAGAATTCAAGAAATTAATATTCTTGAATTCAAGATATATATTTTTTTTAATTCCTTTTGTGTGTCTTTGATTAATGTCTGTTATTCTCACACGTTAAAGGATTTGAAACTCCAGCCAGGATAGTATCAGGATCCCATGTTGAAGTTCCATATCATGTTTCAAGTCACTGGAGGTTGTTCAACATTTATTGGGAGGTTAGTCTTCAATTTTCCATTTGTTTCAATTGGGTTGTTAAAGTTTTTTTTATCTTCTTTCCTTGAATCAAACACAAAAGATTGGTATTTTGTTAAAGTGATTTAATCTACTGCAACTTTATTTTTGGTTTTATTTAAATTCAATGTCAAATTCAATCAATTTAATACTAAATCACAAATCATACACAAATGTATAATATTTAGAAAAAAATTGCGAAGGGCTAATGAAATATTTTATTTATTTTAATATTTAATTTTTTTAAATGATTTTTTTCACAATATGAAATGTTTTAGGAATTAAGTATTTTGATTAGAAACTAAGTGTTTTGATATCCATATATAATTTCATTTTTAAGTTAATAGTAAAACAATTGTTATTACGAATTATTCATAATATTAGTTAACATGTCTTTACAATTTAATTTAAAAATTAATTTAATACTAAATCACAAATTATAGACGATCTCAACTTAATTTCTCTCAACAAAAGAAAGAGACACCATTTGAGTGATAACAAGAAAAGCTTTGTTTCATATTCTCATGTCTTCACTACCACAAACACAATTGCATTCAACTCTATATCAATCATGTTCAATTCCCATGAACTTTGTAGGAGACAACTGGTTGTGCAAAACAAGTTCCTTGGAATTGATATCTCATTTAGTTGTAACTAAGTTTCTCCATATCAATTTGAACCAAACACTCAAAAAAAAAGTTATCAAGCTTCATTACAACCAATGAGGTAGGACACTACCAAAAAGAAACATTGTCACTTTCATTTCTATTTTTTGTGAAGATTTTAATTGATCATCTCACACCTTGTCAACAGTTCATACTCCAATTAGCTTTATTTAAACTAAGAGGCAAGTACTAGCTACTACGTAGCACTTTTTTATATTATGATTGCATTAAAAGCTTGTTAATTTGAAAGTTAAATTTGATATATATATGAATGAATGTATTTTGTTTTTATATTAATTTTTAGGACTTATCTTTAATATATAATTGGTGTGACTAGGAATGATATTTCTTTTTACTAAGAGTAATTTTTATATGTCCGAAAAAAATGTTAAGGAAATAATTAATTTATTTTAAAATTTTCTTTAATTAAAGAAGTTTTTAATTTTATCTCTTTTAATAAATTATGAAAATTGTGTTACAAATACCTAGGAATTGACTTCATCAAAAATGTAAGTTGGGATGATTGTAGAAAGAAAATAACTTTGGCTTTAGAAAATATTTTATGTTTTTCAAAACAAGTGTAGAGAGATGGAGTTATGGGATTGGAAAATCACTCTAACTTTTTTTGGGCTTTTATTGATTCTCGTGATTCTCTACGGTTGTGAAGTGTGGGCTAGCAGTACATCCCAAACAAGTTGAGAAAATTCAGAAGCGTTTGATTACAAACAAATTCAAAATTTCCTTATGCTATCTTGTTAAGTGAAATCGGGGTTGCTCCTATTGAAGCAATTGCTATGGTGAGTCATAGGGTATTAAAAAAAATTGAGGAAATGAAAGAGGGCAAATGACCTAAAGGTTGTGTTTAATGACATATTGTGCAAAAGAAAGAAGACTTGGATGCTGAAAAATAACAAATGGTTTAGTAAATGGGGTATTTGCTTGAGCATGTGTCCCACAAACACTAAAGAGATTTTTTTTGTTATGGATAAGTTCCACAAATGTACCTGGGAGGAGTTAGGGAGAAAGAAGAAGTACCATATTGAAGAGTTTAATCCCACTCATAATCATCAACAAAAATCTTACATAGGGGCCAATATTTCTTGGAGAGCCAAATTTCTTATTACTCAATTAAGGATTATTTCTCATCAAATCTGTTGTGAAACAGGTGGAAAAAACCAAAAGAAGTGTGCGAGGAAAGAGTATGTACTTTTTTCTCTTCCCGAAAAGTGGAAACAGAAAAGCATTTCACAACAGGGAAAGTTATGCCGATATTTTGGCAGCTGGCTCTTTGGTATAAGTTATTCAGAGAGAGATTCACAGGAAAAAAGGTTGAATACAAAAAACCTATAGAAAACAATTTGTCTCATAAACTATCTTTAACCTCATAGACATTAGAATAATTTCATTTCCTTCATTTCATAATATTTCAAGTATTTTGATAATAATAATAATATATATTTAAGAAAAAAATATTCATTCTTCATTTCTTTAATATCGTAAAAATGTAACTTCTATCATCCACAACTTTTGTATTAATAATTTTGATTTTTTCTAAAGTTTAGGTTGATTTTTTTATATTTAAGTATAATAAAATATTAAACTTTTAATAATGAAGTAATAATATTTATTCTGTTCCATTTCTCTCTTTCCTTGCAATATTATTTTCAAGTGTCGCGTTTCTAGGTCTGAATCACCTGCTGCATAACTTCTGAGCCGACACGTTGTTATTGAAACAGCA
Source organism: Pinus tabuliformis (assembly GCA_031772625.1). Classification (NCBI taxonomy): domain Eukaryota; kingdom Viridiplantae; phylum Streptophyta; class Pinopsida; order Pinales; family Pinaceae; genus Pinus; species Pinus tabuliformis. The sequence goes on from CM062818.1 coordinate 1,203,093,902, forward strand.
TAACTTCTCTCTGCCACCCTACCCTGTTGGGCGCCAGAATAGCTATCATGCCCTCAAATACTTGTCAATTTCCTGTCAAACACCAAAAACACTTGGCTTCTAGTTACTGCCAAACCTAATGAATGAGCTGCAAAGTGAATTTGTACTGAATCTCTGATATTGGTTTTTTTTTTTTTTTTTTTTTTAATCTTGATGACAGAGCTGCAGAGGGAATTATTCCACCAGAGAGAATTTATTGCAGCATGGGGCAGTATATGCACAGCATCTTTTTTTATGCAACCAGTTGCACTGTATGTATTTTTGGATCATTATGCACAGAGCAGCAGAGAAATCGCGTAGTTTCAGTGAAGTGCAGAGAATTTATTTCACAGTAAACGCACAGTTGCATTTCTCATATGCAACCAATAGCACTGCATGCATTTATTGCAGGATGGGGTGGTGTATGTACATGGGGATGCAGAGTATTTGCTGCAGTTTGCCACTGTATATGCGCCGTTGCACCTCTGTGTAGCCGTTGGATCTGTGGATGCCCAGAATTACAGTGAATTGGATGCCCAGAATGACAGCAGATAAGGCAAAATGTGAACTTCTCAACCCTCGCTGTGAGACAGGGTTTAGAGAAACAGAGATTAATTGTGCAGCAAAGGGGATAATCGGAGAAAAATCAGTTGCGTCGTTTCACTCTCGCGGTTCTGCTGCTTCCCGTTTTAGGACTTGCAGATCAAGGTATGTTATCATTTAAATTTTCTGTGTGACAATATTATTGTAGTTTCCATTTGTAATCCTTTACATTTAGCTGTGCGGAGGGATCTGAGGTCAAGCGTGTAGTAGTATTTTCTGTGATTTCAATTATTTGAACAGAGACTGCAATTGAAAGAGTGTTTGTCTTGGAATTCTCTTTACAGAGTTATTTGATGAGTAGAAAATACTGAACAGTTCTATAGAATTGAATGATGTATCAGCTGTTGAAGATTTAAGCGCTCAAAGAAACTGCACGTCACTTTTGCTTTGTTTTTCTGGGTCACGCTCACTGAAAATTGCAAGGTTATTTTTATTTATGAAACATTTGAAATTTCTGAGAGTGACCAGATGCATTCAGGCTATGTCCTAAACTAGCATCATATCATATAACAGAAATTGCTATTTTTTTTGCATTTATCATCATATCATATAACAGAAATTGCTATTTATTTTGCATTTTTTTCTTTCTGGGCGGAACTAGGTTGCCCCTGGGCTTAAGGCTAGCCCTAAGCCCTAGCACTAATATTATAGCCCTGATGTTAGCACTAATCTTATAGCCGTAATCTTATAGCCTTAATGTGAGATGGAATAATGATTCTAATCTTCCATCCTCCTAGTGTTGGATGGAAGAATGACCCGCCCACTTCTTAACTCTATCATCAAGATTGTGTCCAGCTTGGGGAGCTTGGATCCCCTTAAATCCTCACATCCTTTAACCTCCTTTAACCTTAGTCACCGTTCTTCGTGAGATTTGAAACTCTCATGAACCTGAACCTGAAACCTGAAACTCTGATAAATAGTTTAATTTAATTCCCCAAATGTAGCTCACATCTTTTAACCTTTCTCACCCTTACTCGTGAGATTTGAACCCAACTCTGAAAAAAAACATCTAATTTACACCTGGGTTCTTACTGCAGATACTTAGTTCACTGATAGTGGAAGTCACTTTTCACATGAACGATAAATTCTCCAGGAGGGATTAAATCTATTTATTAAGACTGTGACAAACCTAACGCTACGAGAGTTGTTATTTCTAATTATTAGGACTTTGACACAAACTTTAGTAAGCCTACTGCACCAAAAAGTAAAACAATTTGTCTTTGGGTGTGCACATGAATGAGAAAAGCGTATGTGTAGATGAATGTGCCTTGTAAAGGGCATTTGAATTGGAAACCTGCTAGCACAGAACTAACCAATCATTTCCAACCACTAATGGAGATAACCCATTGAGCTATACATTTAGCTTAATGGGTCAGCTGAATTGGTTTTGGAGTCACTCTTTTAAGTATATGTTACAAAAAGGTCAGGTTCAAATCTTAGATCGTCCCATTACGTTAGAAGTCACTCTCCATAATTTCTAATGAAGGTTCTTAGAAGTCACTCTCCATTACGTTAGAAGTCACTTTCCATTTCTAATGAAGGTTGTTAGAAGTCACTGTCCATAATTTCTAATGAGGTAAGTTTATTGAGCCTTAATGTTAACCACACTCTATAAATTATGGGGAGGAAGGAGACTACATCACAAGGGAAGTTTGATCAGAATCAAGCTAGATCACTAGCTACTCCTAAAAGATTCCAGGGAAAAAGTCACTAGCTACTCCTAAAAAATTTCTGGGAAAAGGGGAAGCAGTCCATGAGGAAGTTTTCACCAACTTAATGCTCGTGATAGGCCTAAATTCCCACTACACTGGAGGAAGGAGACTACATCACAAGGGAAGTTTGATGAGAATCAAGCTAGATCATTAGCTACTCCTAAAAGATTCCAGGGAAAAATTCACTAGCTACTCCTAAAAAATTTCTGGGAAAATGGGAAGCAGTCCATGAGGAAGTTTTCACCAACCTTAATGCTCATGACAGGCCTAAATGCCCACTACACTTTAAGAAATGAAGAGAAAAGTGCGAGTGCTCCATGAGGGAAGTGAAAGAGAAGTGCTATGCAAGATACATTTGATTTGCCTTAGTGCAAGTGCTCTCTAGAAATTTTGGGCAAGAGAAAAGTGAAGGGGCATGTTTCATGAGGAAAGTGAATGGAGAGTGTTTGATGTAGGGAGTTTAACCTGCACTAGTGTTTTTGATAACTTTTGAGCTGATCAAACTTGATTCTTCCTGACAACAAAAGACATGTACATAGATCTTTCTTAACCCAAATTTAACATAGATCTATCCTAACCCAAAAAATTGAAAGATTAATGTTATTATATTTGGTTGTTGTACATTCATTTGATTTGCCTTAGTGCCAAGTGCTCTCTAGAAATTTTGGGCAAGAGAAAAGTGAAAGGGCATGTTTCATGAGGAAAGTGAAGGGAGAGTGTTCGATGTAGGGAGTTTAACTTGCACTAGTTTTTTTGATAACTTTTGAGCTGATCAAACTTGATTCTTCCTAACAACAAAAAACATCAACATAGATCTTTTTTAACACAAATTCAACATAGATCTATCCTAACCCAAAAAATTGAAAGATTAATGTTATTATATTTGGTTGTTGTACATTTATGGGTAAGTAATGCACATAAGAAGAAGATCTATGATCAACATTAATGAGATGCTGAAATTCGAGTGAACATGCGAAAGAAGGCACATAAGAAGAGCTATAATCAACATTAATGAAATGGTGAAATTCGAGTGAACATGCTAAAGAGGAGTGAATGTGAACATGAATGAAACGTTCGGTTTAATGAGAGTTTAGGCCTTAATAAGAAACTACTAGATTTAGTGAGTACAAAGAAAGCACTCGTAATCTAGGTGGTTGATCTATGTTGAGGACAACAATATTCTTTTTAAGAACTATTTGTATCAAGCAATATAACTAAAAATTAATTATATAGAAAAGTAATTTTACACCTATTGGCTTAAAATTTGAGAATATTGCTTAGGAACCTTTTTTCCAAGAAAAAAATATTCTTTCTTTTTTGCAATTGACATAGTACATAAAAACAAGATTTAGTAGATTCCCCGAACATAAAATAATAGATATATGCTCCCCCAAAATTTCTCAAAATATTCTAATTATGCTTTATGATAATAATACTTTAGACTATCAATTTTAAATATGTATGGCAGTACATAATTCCAACATTTACCAACATCAGCCATCCATAAATACATCCACAACATATAGAAAATGGCGAAAATGATCTACTATTTACCAGATTCCTAGTCGACTAGGGTTATTGTAAGGAATTTGAATTTTCATTCGGAGCCCAAGAGACCTTGGAAGATGAATCCAATGGCCACAAACAATGTATTTATATATATAGAAGATGAATACAATGGCCAACAACAATGTATTTATATATGTAGAAGATGAATCCAATGGCTACAAACAATGTATTTATGTATGTATCATTTTAATGAAAAATGAATTCATGCTTATAATCTGCTTTTCTTACAGTCCAATAGTGGTATTAGAGCCCCTGTTTTCTCCAAAACCCATTAAATTTATGACGTACTTTAGTCTAACATTCCCTCAATTTTATCTTTAGTAAATTCATTGAGGATGTCATTGGCATCTATGTAAAAGTAGAGATTAATCTTAAGGGATTCCTTTGGGAGATGGAAAAATTCTTGTGAACTCAAATTTCCCCAAATTCCATATACTCAAAATAGAAGTCATCAAGCATGGGTGTGTACAACACTTGATTTGTGTAGCAAGGGAATTTCATCAATGCTATTGTTGAATGATACATTCATCCATATAAATTGTAGAAGTTAGTGTGTAGAAATATGTGAGGGCTTCCATGTTGGGAAATTGCATTCGAAGATTCAAGATGTAGTCAGTAGTCTCTTGAAAAGGGTATCAAACCCGGTATCAAATCCCCATTTTCCTACTATTGGGAATGCGATTTTGTAGAGTCCCAAGTCTCTTATCAATGGGGACATTATCATGGATGCCTACTTGAAGATAAACATTATGACAACATCTAGAATGGAGAGAGGCCAATCTCATCTTGATTGCCAACATTTTGCTATGGCTTCAATGGAGGAAGGATTTTATATCTCTAATTTAAGAAAAAATATTGTTCGTAGTGTGTGCACCAAGAACATATCTACTATGAACCCATGAGTCTTATTGAGTTTCAAGAAATGGGTCAATAATATCATCGATGCAACTACTACCAGTTCTATCAATTTCCAAAAACATGAGATTAATTTCATTCTTTCTGCAAGACAAGAATTCAATTGAAACACGACATCACTCCCGGATCATATTTTTTCGTTTTTGTTTCACACAAGCGATGTCTATTACAAACTCTTTGAAAATTATAATTCTAGATCAATAATAGTGTTGTTTTCTTATTGTAACTACGTGTTAACCGCAATAATGTTTATATCAAAAGTAAACATGGAGGAAGGATTTTATATCTCTAATTTAAGAAAAAATATTGTTCGTAGTGTGACCTAAGAACATATCTACTACGAACCCATGAGTCTTTATTGAGTTTCAAGAAATGGGTCACTAATATCATCGATGCAACTACTACTAGTTCTATCAATTTCCAAAAACATCAGAGATTAATTTCATTCTCTCTACAAGAGAAATCTATGACCATCAACATTGAGTTATGATCTGCACTAGACCCACACTAATTCTGCCTCTAAACATCGAGGACTCCATGGATTCTCCATATTTTACTATGCAACTACTACCAGTTCTATCAATTTCCAAAAACATGAGAAATATTAATTTCATTCTTGCTACAAGAGAAATCTATGACCATCAACATTGAGTTATGATATGCACTAGACCCACACCAATCCTACCTCTAAACTTCGAGGACTCTGTGATCACTCATTTTTTTCCCTGGCTCCTAAGGGAATACGGCCGAGGTAACCACTAACCAATCTTTTAGCTACAGGTCCTAGCCTACCTGCAACCAAAGAGGGCTCTTTCTTTATGATTTAATTTTGTTTTGGTGTAATTTAAGGCTAGTTATGATGCACAAGGTTTTGTTTTAAATTTGGTTGGATGATAATTTCAGGCAGAACTGGGATGCAGTTTCAGAACAGTCTAGACTATTAGGCAATGGAGTCAATGATGGTATACTGCTGTGAGTGTTTCTTGTGGAAAAGGTAATGCTACAGAGCCAGACAGGTATCCATGAAACAAATCTTCAAATCTGGGAATCGATGGCATGGAATCAGGGAATGAAAGGCAGTCAAGGATCTTTCACTATGCTGATAGAGGGAAAGTGTGAGAATATTATCTAGGAGCAATTAAGAATTCCTAAACAACATTCATAATGAAAGAATCAGTGCAAACATGAGCAATTAAGAATTCATATTTATGACCAATTCTGAAGAAAACACAGTTAGAAACAGAGATTGAGCAGAGGGTGCATTCAAACAAGTCCTGAGCTATCCTTCTTCTCTATTGCTAAGATCATGAAACATATATGTGAATTTTGTAAATACAGAAAGACAAAACATGGTTTAGAAAAACTTATTGTTCCATTAAACAACACAGGAATTCTGTAGCAGAACGCAGTTCATTACTTTCACATCCAGACAGTGTAGAAATCATAAACTCCACCAGCTCTTTGTATTAGAAAATCTGAAATTTACAGCGCAGCTCTTAGAGCGAGAATCATTAACCAACCCCAAATACATTATATGGGGAAGTATATATACAAAAATAAGATACAAAATATCTAGATGATGAGTCCTCATGTAATAAATTACATCACCAACTCTTCCAAGGAAGTAAATGAAGAAACTAAATGCTGCAATAAATATTAGTGGATTAGCTGTCCATTCTGTCAGAGAATTTTGACTTTTGGGACCAACTGAGTCGGCTGGGGCTACGCTTTCAAATTTGCATTTTTCGGGCTTGCTGTCCCAGCACTTTGATGAGTCATTGGTTTGACCTGCTCCACCTGTTGTCTAACTGCTCTATCTGGTGCCAATGTACTCCATTCTACTGACCTGTAAATGACCAAAATCTGACCAAAATTTGAAGCTGAATGAAGAGGAAAAAGACCGAGATTAGTTGGGAAAAATTTCCAGCATTGCTTGCCACGAATCTTCTCTAGGCAGCTGATTTCTCCGTATCTTTATTAATGTCTCATCTGCCTCGGTATATCTATAAAGAGTGGGCGTGACCTCAAAAAGATGATTGATTTCATGCTCAATGTAAAACATGTTTTCTAATTTATCATATAGAGATTGTCCGGAGGGAGGGCCTGCTTCTTTTGAGGAACTTGAAGATGTTGTGAGCTGATTTGTTATAAAATTATTCATCCTGGTGGCATACTGCTCTTGGGTCAGCAGTCTCCCAGCACTGGTTAACAAGCTGGGTAATCCTCTGTTTTGTAATTCTGCAAGCTTTAGCTTGAAGTCATCTACTTCTGCTTGCATTTCCTGACACTTTCTTTCTAGACTCTGCACAAAATTTCTTAGAGTCAGCACCTTTTTTGTTGTCAGAACAGTATTTGTCCTATTGCTGATGTCTAATGCTGCCAACTCTTCTTTGGTGTGAGTGTTCAGGAAATGGATAATTTTGGTAGCCTGCTCAGGCATGTTTCCCAATGCTGCTCTAGCCCTTTGATTCTCAAATTGAGCCCGGCCTATCAATTCTATCTGCTCATGCATGGTTTGGATTGACTTCCATTGTCTAGTGATTGATTGGCCAATTTTGGCCCACAAAATCTTTTTTATTTCAGTTAGAGTCTTCTCCATATTCATCTCCTTCTCTAAGGCCTTTATTTTGTCGTTCAGGGCCTTAATTTGCCTTGTTTTTTCAGCTACTGTCACCTTGGACTTATCATAGCTCACTTCTAGTTTGGCCAGCTTTTCCTTGGCCTCTTTTATCTCTGTTGCCTGAAGTTCTAGCTCCTTGACAACTTTCATCATTTCATCCATGCTCATGTTGGATTCATGTGTTGTTGTTGTTGCTGCTGCTGTAGCATCTGTGGTCGATGAAGCTGTTGTAGATGCTAGGATGATAGGAGGGATCACTGCTACTTGTGTAAGAGAAACAGGGACATTAGTTGGAACTGTTTGAGGTGGCTGGGAGGTCGACTCTCCCTGCTTGCCTTGCACTGCTCTTTCTAATTCTTTCTCCATCTGAATTATTCTTTCGTTCATTCTCATCAGTAGATCCATTGTATCCTCAGCATCTTTTTCTTGCGCCAGCTCTGCAGTTTGCGGGTGCATAGTAGAAGACAACCCCAACTGTTTTCTAAGGGCAGCAATATCATCTTCTTTTTTCCTCATAAGGGCCCTGACACCCTTAGGGTCCTTGGGATCATGTCCTAGGTCCACAATAATGTCCTCCAATGTTTTAATTCTATTGTCTTTGGCCAAGGAGGACAGTCTTTCCAAATCTAGCTGAGCATTTGTATTCTTCAAAGATTCCTTCAATTCATGGGCCAGCATGGCCTTATCTGCTAAAGTGGCATAAACCATTTCACTCGTTTGCTTGTGCAGCTCTATTTGATCCATCGGGTGAATGTCCTTAGCAAGGACCTCTAAATTTGTTTTGACATAATCTGCAGCTGACTGTGGTTGTTGTACCTTGGGCTTGAAGTGGCTGAGAATCATTTTTTCTTCTTTGAAGTCATATGTTGCCATCAACCTTTGCTGTTTGGCAGGTGTTGCCTTAAGAAACTGATCATACAACTGTACTCTTAATAGCTCATTTTGAGCCTTGATTTCCATGAAAGCAGTTTTGATACTAGGTGGCCGCTTGCTCTGTTGTGTTGAGGAGGATACCTCCATGCCATGCTGCCTCTCTTGCTCTTGCTGGAAAGAGCTAGTAGGTGTGTGTTGGCCTGCTTCCCTCTCTCTCCTTGGACTTTCTAGTACCTCTTCACTAATTTCCTCCTCAATTGGAGGATCAACTCTTTGCCTCTTGGCTTTAGGCTGTTGTGTAGACCCACTAGTAGGTGTGGAGTCTTCTCGATCACGCTTCTTACCTCTTTCCTCATTAGCAGGAGTTTGTAGAGCTGGTACCTGCAGTGCCTCTGTTTGTTGTGGAGGGGCCTGCCCTTGACCCAACTCTTTTGAGCTAGCAGGTTGTTCTGTTATTTTTTCTTGCTCTGCATCCATTGGCTCTTTTCCTTTTGATGTACCTGTTGCTGGTGTAGACCGTTGTTGGGCAGCTTGTGAAGCTGTAGCTGTAGATGGACCTTCTCCGACTTGCTGTGGTAGTTTGAAAGTTACTTGGTCAAAAGAATCCAAGTCAAGAGTTTTTTCTAGATCTTTGACATTTTGCTCCATAATTTCTTCTTGAGTAAACTCCTCAGCTAGTGTCCCTGCCAGCCACTCATCTTGGTTGGCATATTGTTCAATTTGTGGGAATCTACAATGCTCATATGCTGTCAGCCTATATTTAACTCTTCTGGCACTGATAAAGCCATCCGGGTCATAAGGAACCCACCAGAAACTCCTTTTCAACTTGAGCTTCTGCCCCAATATTTGGCCAGCCTCTTGCCAACCCTCTTTCTTGTTCATAATAAAGCGGCCTAAATGGTCTCTAAATTTCAGGCGATCTTTCTTCTTGGCACTATGAAAATGAGTGAGATCTGAATTGATGAGTTTCCTGTAATATTCTAGGGCAAAACGTCTCATTGGTACATACCTTGGGAGCCTGTAAGGACAGAGCTCACAGGCATAGATTCTAATGCCAGTGTGATTTTGGTAGAGATACCAATCACCTATTTTGTAACTCTTGGACAGCTGCAAGATCTTCTACATGTCATATGATAATCTAGGAGGAGGAGTTCTCATTAGGAGACAAGAGACTGGGTATACAAATTGGTCAATGAACTCACAGTAGGAAAAGGGAGAGTTTTGAACCTCATGAAAAACTGATGACCAAAAGATGACAGATCTTCTTTCACCCTTAGAATCCAACTTCTTGGTGGGGCATTGGAAGCATTTAGACTGGTAATATATGAACAAATGATAGATATATGATGAATATTTAAAGATTCCCTCCCTATCCAGCTTCACTAGTTGGTCATCCATTTTATTGGCTATGAACTTGGCATAGTTATACTTGATAGCAGGGGGCTGTCCTGGGCTATATGCAGACAGCAGAACCAGCACTATTTCATCAATGTGCTCACTTGTTTTAAAACCCGGCACATAAGATATCATATCTACAAGCAGCTTGCCCACCTCATTGAATTTGACATATAGGAATGGAGGTGGCTCAGTAGGTTGGCGATTTGCCCTCATGAATGTCTTGGCAATTCTTGCAATCTCAGAGCTGGAGAGCTTGGAGCCTTCATCCAGCAAGTAGTTCATAGAGAAAGGAAACAATAGCTGAGTCTGTTTGAAGTTTAACATCTGGTTGATAGAGTCAGGGGTAATATGAAAAAGTATGCTCCCAAATGGAGACTTGACAACTCTTTGAGTTGGTTCATAGTTCTCAACACATAGATGGATAATCTAAGGAAAAATATTAACAGAGGGGAGGAAGTAAAAAGGTAAATTAGACTCCCATATGCCATACATGTCACAGTTGCTCAAAAAACTGTTTCTCAACTGGCAGAAGGTTTGCAAGTGATTCCTGTCCCCAACCAAATCTTGAATGAGGTAATCTTTATCAGCTAGGGGCATGGCTTCAAGCTCTCTATTTGGTGGATTCATAGGAGTGATGTTTAGAGCTGTTGGGGTGGCCATTCTGAAATTTTCTGAGCTTATGCTTGAAATAAAGATTTAAGGCAACAAATTGTTGAACAAACTTGCTTGTGAGGATTAGCAAAGGAACTGGGGACTGAGCTTAAATGTGACAACAGTGTTGACTGTCTGAAACTATGATGAAAGAGACAAATTTTGCAGAGTTTTCAGACCAGTTTTCCTTCTCCTTGATGGATTCTGTGGATTAAAAGACTGTGGGAAAAATGCAGAGGGGAAAAGGGATAATTTTCAGCTCAATTACTTAAGTTTCTTGAGTGGAATGCAGTAGAAAAGGATAATGCCGAGCTTGTTATGGAATTTTGTCGGGGACCCGGGCTTCAAAATGGTTTTCCACGATGAAATTGTGAATGGACGGGGGTTTGCAAGGTTTTCTTCTAACATGGGAGAGTAATGAGTGAGTTTAGGCAATATTTAGGCGTATGAGTGATTTGAATTTAGAAATTGGCAGGTTTTAAGCATGTAAAATGGAGAAAAATGGCAAGAACAGGGGCAAACAGGCGAAATTGGGAAAATACTTGGTTAAAATAGCGCCGAGGGCAACTGGACTGGTTCAATGGTGAATAATGGTGGCGAATTTGGAGACAACAATGGCGCAATTGGTCGAATTTGAACTCTAGACGAAAACGGACGAAAATGGCACAAGCAGCTCTCCAGCTCTCCACTATGACCAATGAAAATAACTAAAAAATGGTCAAAAACGCGTGTTTTTTATAAAAATTTGGCATTTTTGCTTTTGGAATTTGTGCTTTTGGCACTTTCCAGCGATGACATCAACATGACGTCATTAGTGGGTCCCGGGTACGGCAGGGTGATGTGGCATCTGACTAGGCTACGACGTGGCATAGGACATGGTGGCAGGGTGGGGATGCAGGTGGATGAAGTGGCAGTGACATGGAGCAACGGCGGGGACACGGAGGTGACGTCATAAGGATGTGGTGCTGACGTCAGAGGCGGGGGAGCGGTTTCCGGTTTGGTCCCGCACCACTTTTCAGCATAGGTGGTATTGGGGGAGGGGCCTCCGAACACGCCGGGAGGACGACACGTGGCGGGGGTACGGCAGGGAAACCGCCCATCCCCCGGACGTTATCCTCCGGCAGATCGGGGAGTGAAAACGCCCGCCCACCGTTGATCTGTGGCGTGGGGAAACGGACGGCGGAGGGCGCAGGTAAAATGACGGAGAGTTAGGTGCGGGGCCCGGCCTTTATTAATATTTTATTGCAAGCGGAGGGGGGTCCAAAACTTTGGATAGTGGGTTTTATGGGTATACGCCGGGGGTAACGTTTAATGTTTAATTGAAACATTTAAACACTAAACCTTAGGAAAATGACTGCAGAGGGGCAGAACCATAAGGTTTTGATGGGTAGAGGAGTAGGTATAGGCTATTAACCTAACCAGAGGTTAGATTAATCCCAGGGTTAGGATGCGGAAGGGTTCATAATAGTCCCAAATGGACTATTATTTCCCAAAACTATGTTACAAAGCTATAGTGCTTTAGGGTAGGATATTTAGTATTTTTTGGGGGTTTTTTATATGATTTTTTGTAAAAATAGGGGTGGGAACATAGTTTAGGGAGCTAAATAATAAAATTAGAAGTTAATATGAGTTTGTGAGGTGAAAGAGTAGGGGAGAGGCTAAGTTTACGAACTGAAACTTAGACATCAGAAGTGAAAGGAATGTGGAGGAGTGATTTTACACAAGAAATGTGGCTTCTTTTTATTGAAGAAAGTCAAAGCTTGACTTAGTATTTTACAAGAATGAAGTGAAAACAGGACTGGTTGGGCGGATGCCAAGGTCCTCATGGGGGTATTAGTAAGAAACTTTAAGGGGGGGGGCGGTGGAAGGGAGTTAGACATGCTTCCAAAGTTCTGCCATTAGACAACTGCTTTGACATTTCTGTCATTGATGAAATGAGCTCTGATTGGATAATACATGAGGTAATCAGAACCTTGCTTCTGCAACCTCAAACTACCTACCCAGCCTAATACACCTAACATTTTTTCTTCCTTTTGAATGGGTGCACTTAGACTTACAAACCCTGACTATCCCCTTTTCTTTTGACTTCCCTACTATCTAAATCTACCCTTATCTCTTGCAAGGGCCCAGATTAAGCAGTTGGGCTCCTTAACTTCTCTGCCTAGCTACTCATCTGCCAAGCTTAAACTATTTGTACAGACATTCTTTCTCTATTCTATAACAAGCAATTTAAAAATGAGATGATCCAGATTAACCTGTTGGATTCACCCATAAAGTATGATCAACAGCAATATTTGCACATTGTGAGGCTACCAATAAGATAGTAGTGGCATTTTGAGTGGCCACTTTCCTAGTCATTATTTGGGGTTCATTTCTATTTTTCTTTACCAATTTACTCTTTTTGCCCTTTGATTATTCTTTTATGGCATACCCTCTTTACATTTTTTAACTTTCTTTTTTTCTTTTCACAAAATATGGAACCTTTGCAGCATCAAAGATGAACATATTTGGCACTTCCACTGTTAATCATGAAAAATGAAACATATTGGTATAGGAACCTAACAGACTCCATGGATTCTTCATATTTTACTATGCAACTACTACCAGTTCTATCAATTTCCAAAAACATGAGATTAATTTCATTCTTTCTACAAAATAAATCTATGACCATCCACATTGAGTGATGATCTGTATTGGACCCACACCAATTCTACCTCTAAACTTCGAGGACTCCATGGATTCTCCATATTTTACCATGAACAATAGTGTTTGTACTCGCCCAATATGAGGAGAGACTCAATCGTAACGAACCCACCACATGGAACATTTGGCATTCATTCCTCAAAGAGATCGGTTAATAGATATGTTTGCTTTCCTATTCATTTCAACATTGAGTTCTTAAAATTGTATACCTCCTAAAATTTATACTCCAACCACAATCAGATAGTGTTCTTACTATTATGGATGATATATTTGAACATTTATTTTGGAAGGTCCACCAATGTTTTGAAAGAATTGTTCCAAAAGAAATTATAGAGGACTACTACTTGTTATATTTCGGTGTGCAATCCTCAACTCTTTTGAATGTAATGATGAAAAATGATTACGCATTAGCCATTGAATTGATTTTAGAAACAAAGTTTATAAAATTTAGGCCTATTTAGAAAATTTTGGTAGAAATATTACGTTTTCAATTTAAGGAAAACATTTTCTCTTTTTTATACAAGTTTTTGACGATAATCACATCAAAATTCAGTGGTTCATTGTTAGGACAAGATGAAGAACCATGGCAATAAATTAAATAGACAGACCTATCATTCAAATGGCTAGAAAGAAACAACTACCTTTGATGAAAGGAAAATTAGTTTATTAATTTGTTAATCATTTTCAATTCCAATTAAATTAATCATATTTTTTCCTTTTGTTTACACAGATTTTATAATTAATAATTATTATAGTTAGTTATTATTTTTAGAATATTGTGAGCATTTTTTTAAAGAAATCTTTATTGATGTATAATTACTATTTTTTAGGATACGTGAGCATTTTTTTCTCAACTTGTTGAATTTGTTTTATTTAAGCATAATTTTTATAATTGTCTACAAATATATAAAAAATTCAAGAAATTCATCTTATAATCAGAAATTGAATTTGAATTCAAGATTTTTATTTATTTATTCATTTATTTAATTCCTTTTGTGTGTCTATGATTAAGTTCTATTGTCTTCGCAGGCTAAAGGATTTGAAACTCCAGCCAATCTCAAGATCCCATTTTGAAGTTCCATATTATGTTTCAAGTCGCTAGAGATTGTTCAACATTTATTGATAGGTTAGTCTTCAATTTTTTATCTCTTTCAATTGGTTTGTTAAAGTTTTTTTTATCTTCTTTCTCGAATCAAACATAGAAGATTGATATTTTGTTAAAGTGATTTAATCTATTGGAACTTTATTCTTGGTTTTATTCATAAGTGATTGTCAAATTCAATCAATTTAGTACTAAATAACAAATCATAGACAAATGTATAATATTTAGAAAAAAATTGCAAAGGGCTAATGATATATTTAATTTTTTTAAATGATTTTTTTTAGGATATGAAATGTTTTAGGAATTAAGTATTCTGCTTAGAAGCTAAGTGTTTTGATATCCATATATAATTACTAGTGATTTAATTTATATAATTGTGCTAGTTATAATTTTTTTTTAGTAAAACAATTGTTATTACGAATTATTCATAAATATTAATTAACATGTCTTTACAATTTAATTTAAAAATTAATTTAATACTAAACCACAAATTATAGATCATCTCAACTCTTTTTTTTCTATGCAAAAGAAAGTGATAAGAATAAAAGTTTTGTTTCATATGACCATGCTTTCACTGGCAGAAACACAATTGCATTCAACTCTATATCAATCATGTTCAGTTCCCATGAACTTTGCATGAAATTTGTAGGAGGCAATTGGTTGTGCAAAACAAGTTCCTTGGAATTGATATCTCATTGAGTTGTAACTAAATTTCTTCATATCAATTTGAACCAAACAGTGCAAAAAAAAAAAGGTTATTAAAATTCATTACAACCAATGAGGTAGGGCACCACTAGAAAACAACATTTTCACTTTCATTTCTATTTTTTATGAAGACTTTAATTGATCATTTCACATTTTGCCAACAATTCATACTCCAGTTAACTATATTTAAACTAAGCCATAGGTACTAGCTACTATGAAGCACTTGTTTATATTATGATTGCATTAAAAGCTCGTTAATTTGAAAGTTAAATTTGATATATATATGAATGAATGTATTTTGTTTTTATGTTAATTTTTAGGACTTATTTTTAATATGTAATTGTTGTGACTAGGAATGATATTTTTTTACTAAGAGTAATTTTTATATGTTTGAAAAAAATGATAAAGGAAATAATTAATTTATTTTAAAATTTTCTTTAATTAAAGAGGTTTTTAATCTTATCTCTTTTAATAAATTATGAAAATTGGAGATTACAAATACTTCGAAATTAACTTCAATAGAGATCTAAGCTCGGATGAATGTAGAGAGAAAAGAACTTTGGGGTTGGAAAGCATTTTATGCTTTTCAAAACAGGTGTAGAGAGACAGAGTTAGTGGATTGGAAAACCACTCTAACTCTTTTTGGGCTTTTAGTGATTCTGGTGATTCTCTACGGTTGTGAACTATGGGCTAGCATTACATTCAAGATGTAGTGGAAGCAAATTGAGAAAATTTAGAATGTTATGAAACCAGCTCACAAAAAGATAGAAAAGATAGATGAACGACTTAGAAATAAGCCTCTTCGAGGGGCCAACCTCCTTTACATTACACAAATGAACAATTCTTAGATGATACAAATGAAAATACCTCCCTTCTATATATAGGAGTCTAAGGGGTCATAATATAATCAGAGCCGACATAACAATAATAATGTAAGGGCACAATAATAATAATAGTGGGCTTCTATGGGGCATAATAATAACAATATGGGGGTTGTACTAATAACAATAAGAGATTACACTAGTATTATAGGGACCTAACATGCCCCTCTCCTTCAAAAAGTGTTGTCCTCAACACTTGAGTAGTTCTTGATGCTTCTGTAAAATTCTTGTCCCCCCATGTGGAATCTTCAGCAGGTAAGTTCTTCCACTTGATGAGATACTCTGAAATTGATATATTTTGTAGCTGCCGATTTCTCAGTTCTATGATTGCTTTAGGTTGCAATATGATTTTTCCTAACTTGTCAAGTTCTCGCAATATTGTTTGAACTGAAATCTTCTACAACTTTTGAATGAGTTCCCACTCCTTTGGGCATATGGATATATGTAAGGCCTAATGTTTGGAGGAACACTTCCTAGAATCAAATGAATAGCATGATCATGATCACAAATAGGTGGGAGGCCTTTGGGAGTCTCAAATACCTTGGAATTGTTGTCCAAAACATTTTGGAGCTCTAGGGAAATACATGATTTCGATGTGGGATCCTCTAGTGAACATAATTGTGCAATTACGCCTCGTTGTTCTTTATTTAGAAGATTTGTCATGCTGTTAGAGTTGATTATCTTTCATGGTTTCCCTTCGATACCCCTCAATTCAACTTCCTTTCCCTCCCGAAAAAAATTCAAGAAAAGTTCTTGAAAATTAAAAGCTATCATACCCAAAGATCGTAGCCACTAGAGTCCTAGTAAAACATCAGCACCACGCATTGGAATGGAAAGCATTGGGCTATTCAATACATATTCTCCCATGGATAGCTTGATATTATGGCACTTTCCAGAGCAATTTATGGTTCCTCCACTTGCAACCATCACTTGACACTCTGATGCTGGATATAGGAAGCAATTCAATTCCTTGGCTATCTTACAATGAATAAAATTATGGGTATTGCACAAATCAATTAACACTATTACCTTTTTCTTCTTGATATGTCCTTCTATATTGATATTTTGAGGAGTGGTAATTTCTTCCAATGCATTACAATATATGGTTGGATTCATTTCTTGATGCTCGATGTGATCTTTCATTTCTTGAACATTTTTCTTCTTGATATTTCCTTGTATATTGATAGTTTAAGGAGTGGTAATTTCTGCCAATGCATTACAAGATATGGGCGGATTCATTTCTTCTTTCTTGATGTGATATTTCACTTCTTAAACCTTTTTCTTCTTGATATGTCCTTTTATATTGATACTTTTATGAGTGGGAATTCTGGCCAATGCATTACAAGATATGGTCAGATTCATTTCTTCTTTCTCAATGTGATCTTTCACTTCTTCGACCTTTTTCTTCTTGATATGTCCTTCTATCTTGATAGTTCGAGGAGTGGTAATTCTTTCCAATGCTTTACAGGATATGTTCGGATTCAATTCTTCTTTCTCTAGGGTTGGTTCCTGGTGTATCCTCTTCTTTTGATGTTTCTTGATACTTTTCTTCCTCCTCTTAACAATCTATGTAAAATAATTTCTTCCCAGCACACTTATGACCTTTAGTGTATTTTCTATCACAAATGTAACAAAGCCCTTTTTCTTTTTTTTCTTCCAATTGTTGTTATGTAAACCTTGTAGGTTATGGAAGGATAGAAGAAAAAGCACTTCCATATTTATAGTTGTAAGTGGTAGGATTCCTTGTTTCCATAATTCTGCTTTCAATTTTTCTTGCCAACCTGAATGCCTTCTCCAATGAATCAGGTTCCCAAAGACGAACCTCATGTTGAATGTTATCCTTTAAAGTCCCTATGAAGACATCAATCATTTTATTCTCTGGAATATCATTTACCCTTATATTCAATCTTTTGAAATCCTCAGTGTTCTCTACCATTGAACCCTTTTGTTTGAGATTTATCAATTGGCTAAAGAAGGTGTTACTCTTTGTATCCTCATAATGTGCTATCATTTCTTCCATGAAAATTGGCCAAGCGACAAGTGGTTTATGAGAACACAACCCTTTATACCATAAAAATGATCTGGTTCTAAATATGAAGATGCAATACATACCTTTTGTAACAGTTGCACCTCATGTAGATCAAAATATTTCTCTATCTACACTATCCAATTTATCGGATCTTTGCAATCAAACTTTCCCATCTCGCTTTTTCTTGATTTTAGGAGGTCGATCTTGAAATGACTGTAACTCTGTACGTTTAGATTTTTAAGTTTTGAAATTGTGACCTACAGTAGCCCTCTGTGTCCTCTTTCTAATGCCACCAGTCTGATCGAAATTGGATTCTGCAAGGAAGAATTATGCGCAATCTCCCAAGATGACCAAATTATATACCTTTTCAGAAGATCAAACTTGTGTGAAGTTCCACGTGTCACTTTTTTGACACTCAGATATAAAAAATATACATAGAAAACTACAGTCTGTCCTCTCTATACAACTTCTCATGAAATTTCAATTTGATGCTTAAGGAGAGAGAGAAAGTTATGATGATTTTCCCAAGGTCACTGTTTAAAATGTAATTCGGGAGTCTGCAAAAACCCTAACTTCCTCAAATCATATATCCGAAAATATAGCGAGACAAGATCTGAAATTTGGACCCAAGGTTCAAACCTCTTTCTTCTCAAATGGGTTTTTCTTTTACATTCTTAAACTTCATAGCGAAAAATCCACGATGACCTGTTTTAGATGAAATTTTGGAGCTTGCAAAAACCCTAACTTCTTTAGATCATATCTCTGAAAATACAACAATACATGATCTAAAATTCAGACCTGAGGTTCAAAGAGATTTCTTCTCAAATGGGTTTTTTGTTAGCGTCTGAAATGTCACAGAAAAAAAGTTATAGCGAAAATTCCACGATGACTTGTTTGGAGTAGCAAAACCCTAGAATCCAAAGCTCTGATACCAAATGTTATGAAACCAACTCACAAAAAGATAAATGAATGCCTTAGAAATAAGCCTTTTCGAGGGGGCAACCTCCTTTACATTACGCAAATGAACAATTCTTGGATGATACAAATGAAAATACCTCCCTTCTATATATAGGAGTCTAAGGGTTCATAATATAATCAGAGCCGACATAACAATAATAATGTAAGGGCACAATAATAACAATAGTGGGCTTTTATGGGGTACAATAATAACAATATTGGGGTTGTACTAATAACAATAAGGGATTACACTAGTATCATAGGGACCTAACACAGAACCGTTTGATTACAAAAAAATCAAAATTAAAAGTGCAGTTCCTTGTGCTATCTTCTTAAGTGAAAGAGGGATTACTCGTATTGAAGCAATTTCTATTGTGGAAGTCATAAGACATTTAAAAAAAATTGAGGAAATGGAAGAGAGTAGATGACCTAAGGTTTTGTTTAATGACATATCGTGCAAAATAAAGATGCCTTGGATGAAGAAAATAATAAATGGTTTAGTAAATGGGGTATTTGCTTAAGCATGTGTCCCACAAATAGTAAAGAGATAAAAACTTTTGTTATGGATAAGTTCCACAAATGTATTTGGGACAAGGAGTTAGGGAGAAAGAAGAAGTACTATATTGAAGAGTTTAATCCCACTCATAATCATCAACAAAAAAACGTACATAGGGGCCAATATTTCTTGGAGAGCCAAAATTATTATTGTTCAAACCAATATTTATTGGAGAGTCAAAATTCTTATTGCTCAATTCAGGATTAATTCTCATCAACTCTGTTGTGAAACAAAGCACTGGAAAAGACCAAAAGAAGTGTGGGATGAAAGAGTGTATTTTTTTCTCTTCCAGAAAGTGGAAACGGAAAAGCATTTCATTTTAAAATGTGAGGCCTTCAAAGACAAGTAGGAAAGTTATGCAGAGATTTTGTCAACTAGCTCTTGGGATAATCTATTCAGCGAGGGATTTGTCTATGAGCTTTAATTGTGAGAGTTCACATCTTCGGATAATCTATTCAGCCAGGGATTTGTCTAGGAGCTTTAGTTGTGAGACTTCATAGGAAAAAGACCGAACACAAGAAAGTGATGAAAAAACAATTTATCCCATAAACTATCTTTAACCTATTGACATTAAAATAATTTTATTTTATTCATTTCATAATATTTCAAGTAATTTGATAAAATAATATATATTTAAGAAAAAAATAGTCATTTATCATTTCTTAATATTCATTTATCATTTCTTTAATATCATAAAAAGGATAACTTTTATCATCCCACATTCTTTTGTATTAATAATTTTGATTGATTTTTTTAACGTTAAAATAATTTCATTTCATTCATTTCATAATCTTTCAATTAATTGGATAATAATATTATATATTTAAGAAAAAAATATTCATTTATCATTTCTTTATATCATAAAAGATATCTTTTATCATCCCACAACCTTTTGTATTAATAATTTTGTGTTTTTTTATAATAAAATATTGAACTTTTAATAATTTTTAATTTTTTTAATGTTAAAATGATTTCATTTCATAATCTTTCAAGTAATTAAATAATAATAATATATATTTAAGAAAAAATTATTCATTTATCATTTCTTTATATCATAAAAACCATAACTTTTATCATCCCACAACCTTTTGTATTAATAATTTTGATTTTTTTAAAGTTTAGATTAACTTTTTTATATTTTATAATAAAATATTAAACTTTTAATAATGAAGTAATAATATTTAATTTTTTCCAATTTTCTTCATTACAACACAATAATTTTATTTGCAAGTGTCATGTTTCTATGCCTGAATCACCTACTCCATAACTTCTGAGCCGACACGTAGCTATTGAAACATCATAACTTCTCTCTGCCACCCTACCCTGTCGGGTGCTAGAATCACTATAATGCCATGAAATACTTATCAGTTTACCATCAAACACCAAAAACACTTGGCTTCCAGTTACGACCATATCAGTTTCCTATCAAAGACAAAAAACACTTGGCTTCTAGTTACGGCCAAACCTAATGAATTTGTATTGAATCTCTGCTATTGGTATTTTTCTATTTTTGGATCTTCACGACAGAGTTGCTGAGGGAATTATTCCACCAGAGGGAATTTATTGCAGCATGGGGCAGTATATGCACATCATCTTTTTTTATGCAACTGGCTGCACTATATGTATTTTTGGATCATTATGCATAGAGCAGCAAAGAAATCATGTAGTTTCAATGAAGTGCAGAGAATTTATTTCACAGTAAACCACAATTGCATTTCTCATATGCAACCAAGGCTGAAAAGAAATAAATAATGTGATATACGGTATTAATTGGGCAATGGCTATATATGCCCACCGTTCGATTTTGGCTTTTGTAAAATCTAACGATGGGCATATACAGCCGCCGCCCAATTATTACCCTATAGCATGCTCAATATTTGTTGCCTGCAACCAACTGTTCGATTTTGGCTTTGGTAAAATCAAATGATGGGCATATACGGTCGCTGCCCAATTAATACCCTATAGAATGCTCAATATTTTTTGCGTGTAACCAATAGCACTGCATGCATTTATTGCAGGATGGGGTGGTGTATGTACATGGGAATGCAGAGTATTTTTTGCAGTTTGCCACTGTATATGCACTATTGGATCTCTGTGCAACCATTGGATCTATGGATGCCCAGAATTACAGTGAATTCGATGCCCAGAATGACAGCCGAGAAGGCAAAATATGAATTTTTCAATGCTAGCTGTGCGACAGGGTTTAGAGAAACAAAGATTAATTGTGCAGCAAAAGGGGATAATCGGAGAAAAATCAGTTACGTTGTTTCACTTTCATAGTTCTACTGCTTCCCGTTTTAGGACATGCAAATCAAGGTATGTTATCATTTAAATTTTCTTTGTGACAATATTATTGTAGTTTTGTTTTTTAATTTTTTAGGTTTAGCTGTGAGGAAGGATCCGAGGTCAATGTAGTGGTATTTTTTGTGATTTCAATTATTTGAACAAACACTGCAATTGAAAGGGTGTTTGTCTTGGAATTCTCTTTAGAGAGTTATTTGATGATTGGTAGAAAATATAGTACAGTTCTATAGAATTGAATGTTGTATCAGCTGTTGAAGATTTAAGTGCTCAAAGAAATTGCATGTCACTTTTGCTTTGTTTTTCTGGGTCATGCTCACTGAAAATTGCAATATTTTTTTTTATTTATGAAACACGTGAAATTTCTGAGAGTGACTAGATGCATTTTAGTCTCCATAACAAATTCATGATATGTCCTAAACTACCATCATATCATATAACAGAAATTGCTAATTTTTTTGCATTTTTTTTTGGGCAGAACTAGGTTGCCCATTAGGTTGCGGTTAGCCCCTAAGCCCTAGCCCTACTGTTAGATGGAAAAATGATCTGCCATAGGTTGATGCTATCATCATGATTGTGCAAACTATCATGAAGATTGTGTCTAGTGGAGCTTGGATTTTGTCCAGCTTGGTGGAGCTTGGATGCCCCTTAAATAGTTTAATTCCCCAAATGTGGCTCACATTCTTTAACCTTCCTAACCCTTCTTCCCTCGAGATTTGAACCCAAAACTCTAATAAATAGTATTTGAACCTGAAAATCTGATAAACAGTTTAATTCCCCAAATCTAGCTCACATTCTTTAACCTTCCTCACCCTTCCTCATGAAATTTGAACCTGCTTTAACCTTCCTCACCCTTCTTCCCTTGAGATTTGAAACTGAAACTCTGATAAATAGTTTAATTCCCCAAATGTAGCTCACATTCTTTAACCTTCCTCACCCTTCCTCACCCTTCATCATGATATTTGAACCTGAAAATCTAATAAATAGTTTAATTCCCCAAATGTAGCTCACATTCTTTAACCTTCCTTACCCTTCCTCATGAAATTTGAACCTAAAACTTTGATAAATAGTTTAATTCCCCAAATGTAGCTCACATCCTTTAACCTTCCTCACCCTTCCTCATGAGATTCGAACCCGAAACTCTGAACAAAACTCCACAAAAACCATCTAATCTACACCTGAACAAAACTCTACAAAAACCATCTAATCTACTGTAGATTCTTAGTGCAGATACTTAGTTCACTGATACTCTTACTGCAAATACTTAGTTCACTGATAGTGGAAGTAAAAATCTTGGGTTGCCCGCTTTTCACATGAATGATAAATTCTCCAAGAGGTATTAAATCTATTATTTATTAATACTGTCACAAAACTAATGCTATGAGAGGGCTTATTATAATTATTAGGACTTTGACACAAACTTTAGTAAGCCTATTGCACATAAAAGTAAAACAATTTGTCTTTGGGTGTGCACATGAATGAGGAAAGTGTATATGTAGATGAGTGTGCCTTGTAAAGCGGATTTGAAATGGAAACCTACGAGCATAGAACTAACCAATAATTTGCAACCACTAATGGAGATAACCCATTAAGCTATACATTTAGCTTAATGTGGTAGCTGAATTGGTTTTGGAGTCACTCTATAGGTTGCCAAAAGCTCCAAGGTTCAAATATCATAGTCCCATTAGGTTACAAGTCACTCTCCATAGTTTCTAATGTAAAACGGTTAGTGCTATATGAGTTAAGTTTAATGAGCCTTAATGTTAACCACATGTTGACATGGAAAATTTTCGCTATGCCAACAAAGGGAACCAACTTGATCGCAGACCCTATTAGATATTCTTTCATTTGGAATGGCTAGTTTCGACGGGTTTTAAAGGACCCCGTAAACTATTATAAGTGTTGAAAGATTGCTCCCCGGAGGAAGATTTCCATTAAATCAACAAAAGAAACAGCAAACCTATATGTATTAGATCCTATCTATACTGATTCTAACTACTTATGCTAGTCCTAACTATTCTAATCTATCCTGTAGGAGCATAACAAAAAGAGATTAAACATCATATATAGATTCCAAATCCAAATGAATCAATTACTGGTTCACAGATGAACAAGGTTGTATTAAATCTTAATTGCAATCTAATTACTCATACAGGAATACACATTCCTTTCCATACAAATAAAACTTGCAACTGATGTTTAACAAGGTTTTGAATCAGCAACCACTCATGAATTAACCATGGTAACAAATTATATTTGAATAACCAAGACTAGTCACGAATTGTCTGTTATCAATATACACAAAAACAAAACATATTTATATTTATGCCAGCAACAACACCCTAATTCTAAACACATGAAAGAAAAGGAAGATAAATCAAAAAAAGGATCCTTCTTGACCCAAACAGTCTTGTTTATTAGCACAATAAATCCAAAAGGTGTTTTGCCCCTCCAAAACAGAGAAAAAAAGGTCCTCCTCCCATCTCTGGAGGTAATATTTATGTAGAAAAATACTGACCCTCCGTCTTCCCCAGACTTTCCACCTTCCTCCCCTTTTCAATATACAAATCAAAATATACAGACGTAGAACGGTCGATGAAACCATTGACACACCGAGGTCACATTTGCTAGAGCGTTCTATTTCCTAGGGGGAATGAATGGATGCCGATGGAAAGCAGAATGACTAGGTGTCATCTCCTCATGTTGAAACCTGGGACAACATCATTTTTGGAATACATAGGTAATGCATGGAAACTCGACTGTGAATGCCTAAGGACAGATCTTAAATAGATTACACCTACATATATATATTCTTCGAATCCGCATATGCATCTTTTACTAGGAGCTATTCTTGATGCTTACGCATCCGCTCTTCGACTTCGCTTGCCTTCTCTTGGTCCTCACCCGTAGACATAGTCAACATGAGCTATGGTTATGAAAATATGATAGAAATGCCTAAAAACACAAATCTTGCCCTCAATAAAACTTTTATAAAATCAAAAGGAACAAGTGCGAAAGAATCGATCCCTGGTTCAGCCAAGGTTGCGATGCGATCAAGTTACAATCACACATCGCAGTGGGCAGTCACATGCAACATCACCCCTGGTCCCACCGATTGCGATTTGCGATTGGCTGGACCTGAAAATATATGTGTTGCATTTAATAATCGCGGTGGGTCTGCCATATCGCATCGCGCTTTATGTATAATCGTTGGGTTTTGCTGATTGTGATTTGCGATTGGGGAGCGGACCCAAAATCATATGTGTTATGCTTAATAGTCATGTCAGGTCCACTGTATCGCATCGCACCTTATATATAAGCTTCGAATTCTACCGATTGTGATTTGCGATGGAGGAGTGGACAAGCAATTGCAATAAGCAATGTAACGGCGGACTCGAAAGGATATGGATGTGGTTAATTGCATTTCAAGTCTGAAAGGTCCTCGCTTATCGGATGTAAAAGTGGAAGGCACAGTGTAACCATGGAAATTGAGAGATTGTGATAGCGATAAAGGTAGGCATCGAGAAATGTATAAATACCAAAAAAGCGCGGAAAAGGTAAGTTAAATACACTTGCAAAGTATTTCTATTACAAGAGTGTTATAATAGAAATAAAGGCGCGATAGAAGGTTTTGTGGGTTGAGTCCACATACGGCCATAGTAAAGAGTGGGGGTTGGTTATATGCATGGGCATAGAGCACAATGAAGGTTTATGAGGATTGGAAAAGTCCCGATGAAAGATATGAATGAAGGGCTAGAGTGGGTTATAAATGAATCATGCCGTAGAGATTTATTCAAGGGGGGTCTTAACCATTAAGAGTTGAAGATTTGACTCACCAGAGAGTTAAAATCCCTGGGATAAAAATAGATCATTCGGAGAGTTATCATTCAGAGAAATGAAAGATCAAACTTTTAGGGGACCCATTCAAATATTCCACCAGAGCAAGTTTTAATAGGGTGGTGGTTGTGGCCGCAACAAATGGCAAACCATTGGGCGAACCAGTTATTTATGTTACCAAATAAACTATGATTCGTAGAACATCAGGGTGTTAATATAAAATTGAAATATAAATTGTATAGACGGACAAGCATCGGTTCCACTTCAACATTAATTGCTTTGGGCGAGATAAAGACAAATAGCTTCTATTTACTGATAGGGTTTTGACAGACATTCTCCAACGGTCGTATTACAGGATTTATTGACCCTCCTTTACCTGTTTTCTACTTTCAAAATCCTTTCAGGGTCATCACTGGTTTGTCAATACTTGTTTAGGTGTGTACCTTATCTCTTTATTGCGCATCAAGCTTGACGAATATATGTAGATATGCTTATTTGCACTTTATGTAAGAAATTTTAGTGTTATACTTTCGTATGATCGAATGGGGCGCAGTCACGGATTATGCCATATTTTCAAACCGCTTAAGCAAGGTTGGGCTTGCTGTGTCAACCAGTACTCTGAGCCCAACAACAGTCCCTACTCCAACTGGCTTCCCAAACAACCTTTCCTTCCAGATTGGCACAAGGACTCGGCATTTCATTTTCTTTTAAATAAGTCCTTCTAGTTTCAGGCACAAGGACTAGAGCACAATTGGCTTTGCCATAGGATAAATGACAGTGAGATTAGCCCATGAAAGGAGGTTGGCTTGTAGATGACAGATATTGGAAATTTTAGTGTGGTGGATGGAACCAATGGAGAATAACTACAAACCTTATAGGCAAGTATAGGCTAGGTCTAGGTGGGATTTTGAAAATGCAGTGTTCTGCCATGCCAATCCAATCCGTAGTTACACATTTTTCATTTTATAAAGATGTCCCTACATGCTTCGGGTATCCAGGTTATCAACAGAGCCTTCCTAGTTCCCAACATGTGCCAATGAGTGGCTTTGACTCAAATTTCACCGCTGATTTTGCAAGTTCTCATAGGCTCATCGAACGCTCACTTGATTTGCAAGGTAATAATGAATTTAGGATCTATAGACTCATCAATAGGTTAATGAGGGAAGAAAAAAGTTGAAGGTAGTGAATGAGTGCAATCAGAAGAGGGTTATAAAAGGTGAAAATGAGACTTGAATGACCAAAATCAATTGACCAAAAAGGACTAAAATTCAAAATAGCGGGAAGATAAACTTTGTGTAAAACAAGAACAGACAGGATGGAAATATAACTAAGCTAACAAAAAAAATAAAATGAATCCTAACCTACTTAAGAGGTAACCACCATGTGGTGGCTACTGGAAGTACCTCTTAAGATGTTGACCATTAACAGGGAGTCTTTCGGTTTCTCCTTGTAAAGTTTTCAATCTATAGGTTCCTTGACCATTCTTTTCGTCAACTTGGAACAGGCCTAGCCATAAGTGTTGGAATTTCGTGTGCTTACCTTTTGGCTCATTCAACTTGTCCCATTTCAGGACAAGCTCTCCGACTTGGTCATCTTTATCTCCTACCATATGGCAATCAAACCTTCTCTTCACGATCATTTGGTGATTCCTAAACTTTTTTCTGGCATTATCTCTCAATTCCTCCAACCTCACCAGTTGGTTGATCCTTTTTTGAGGTAAGGCTAAAGGGGTCCCTCTTGAGGTTTGGGAGAGCTGTAATGAGGGAAGGGTAGCGTTGGGAGGAAATATGGCTTCATGTCCATAGACGAGGAAGTATGAGGAGTTTCCTAATGCTACTTTTGGGTTGACCATATTAGCCTAAAGGGCATTTGTTAGGGCATTGTGCCAGTTCCTCTGGTTGTCGGCTACAAATTTACGGATTATGTAGATGAGGTTTTTATTTGAGGACTCTGCAACTCCATTTTCCTGGGGTAATAGATTGATGCATAACTTATGCA
The DNA here is from genome assembly GCA_031772625.1 of Pinus tabuliformis. NCBI lineage: Eukaryota > Viridiplantae > Streptophyta > Pinopsida > Pinales > Pinaceae > Pinus > Pinus tabuliformis. The sequence continues at coordinate 1,203,121,330 of CM062818.1, forward strand.
AATTGATTTATCGATAGCAAATTCAATCAATTTTAGTGATGAAAAGTAAGAAGCATTATCAAATATGAGAGTGTCAGGGATGCCAAACTTGTTGATAACAAATTTCTCAGTAAAAGATATTACCTCGTCTTCGTTAACCTTCCGAAGTGGGATGGCTTCGGTCCATCTGGTGAAGTAGTTGGTTTCCATGAGTATATACTTATGCTGCTGTCACCTATGACATCAAGGCCCCATTGCTGGAACGAGTGATAGATTATAACGGGCCTGAGTGGAACGTCTGGCTTTCTTTCTCACCCTGTGGTAGTTTGACACACCCTACATTTTCGAGCATAGGCATGTGAGTCTCTGAACACTATGGGCTAATAATACCCAGCTCTTAATATTTTGTGAGCAGTGGTCTCTCTGCCATAGTGACCACCTGCTGAGCCGTCATGCATTTCGTTCAAAACATGATCAATGTCATCCTTTTCCAAACATGTTAGCCAAACTCCATCATAATTTTTTCTGTATAATATGTCATTAGCCAAGTGATACTGATTAGATTTTAATCTGAGCACTCTCCTTCGTGATGCATCCATGTGCTCAGGACATGATCCCCGTGTTAGATAAAAGCATATGTCATAATACCGTGACTCAGGGACCAAAGGGACTTCCAACGTTTCGCGCTCACACGTCAGCATTTCGTTAGTCCATCCAGGCTCCTCCCTAAATTCTACTTGCACGTCCCATGTGCTCTACGCTTCTAGTTCTTCCGACGCCCCTTCTTTATCCGCGAAGGCTTCTATAACAAACTTACACAATCCTTGCCCTCGAACTATCTTTGTCGACTTAATCTCGAGGTCATATTCTTGAAGAGCAGTTATACAATTCCCTCTCCATTCCCTCATCTCCCTCTGCACAAAGAGGGATCTTACAACAAGGTGGAGGACGATTACTTTAGTCTTGGCCTTTAATAAATAAGGGCGGAAATGTTTCATGGCTTTAAAAACCATAAAACCTTGTTTCTCCACGTCTGGGTAGTTCAGTTTTTCTCCCTGAAGATTAGAGCTCATATAAGAAATATGTACTTCATCACCGTCGTCATTTTTTTTGGGTGAGGATTGCGGCATATGAAACATCTAAAGCGAAAGTGTATAGGAGGAATTCCTTGTCAAAATTGGGGCTAACCAATGCAGGAGCTTCTACGATGGCCTCCTTAATTCACTAAAATGATATTTTAGCTTCATCACTCCACCTATAAACATCGTCTTTCTTCATCATTAGCTGAATGGGATGTACTATTTCTACAAAACTTGAAACAAATTTCCTAACAAAATTAATTTTCCTGAAAAAAGATTGCATTTCCCTTTTACTTGTTGGGGGTTGTATTCTCATGATGGTCTCTATTCTTTTAAGATCAATAATAACCCCTTCGTTAGAAAGGATATGACCCAGTAGTTTCCCTTCTGTAACTACGAAAACGCTCTTCTTAGGATTCAACGATATTTCGTACCTTCAGCATCTTTCGAAAATCTATCTCAGGTGATAAATATGATCCCTTTTGTGATATGAATGCACATTAATGTCATCCATGTAAACCACTACTGATCTATTAATCAATCCTGTAAAAGCTATGTCCATAGCTCTCTGAAATGTGGCGCCCGCATTAATAAGTCCAAACGGAATTTTGCAATATACGTAAGTGACCCATTTAGTGTTGAAGGTTGTCTTAAGCTGATCTCCATTCGCCACCAACACTTGATTATATCCCGCAAACCCATCCAATACGGACAACATTTCAGACCCAGAAACGCATTGAAGAATGTGTTCCATAGAAGGGATAGGATAGTTATCTTTCTGCGATGCTTTGTTTATGTTTCTAAAATCGATACATAACCTGATGTCTCCATTTTTCTTTCTTAATGGCATGAGATTGGCTACCCAGTGGGTGTGCCTAATAGGATAAATGATTTTGGTGTCCAGCATTTTGTTTAATTCTTTCTCCACCAACGGTTCCACGCTTGGATGCATCTTGCGAAGATTTTGTTGGTAGGGCTTGACATCCTTTTCCAAAGGAATTACATGCTGCATAATGCAGGTATCGAAGGTTTTTAAGTCGCTATATGTCCATGCAAACATGTCCTTGTACTCTTTAAACAGCTTAACAAATGTAGCCTTTTCTTTGGAGAGCATCCCAAGCCCAAATTAACATTTTTTCGGTCTTCTTCGGTTCCAAGGTTGATCGACTCATACTTCATGGATGAGCTATGCGTTTTGCAGTTAGTCAGATTCTTAAATTTATCATGCACATCATAAAAGTGCTCCATCTTGACAACTGAATTGGGGATTATATTGGGCTAATCATTTTCCTCATCTTCACTCTTGTTCATAAGTTTGTCATGCTCTTTTTTATCAATGATTGCATTTTTGAATGTTTTTTGCAATGCAGGAACTCAAGGATTTGCTCATCACCTTCGGACACCTACCAATTTGAGATGTTTTCAGGCATGGATGGTCTGAAAATCAATTCAACATAATATTTATTCTTGTTTAATCTAATATCAGGCAAAAGTTTCACAGCCATACCAGCCATCAGATCGGCATCTCGATTTTTCCCTCGAGGTATGTATGTGATATTGAAAGAATCAAAACTATCAATTAAGCTCCATACCTCATGTTTGTATCTTACCAGGTGTGGCGAATTACAATGTATCCTTTTCCTTACCTAGTCCACAATTATATGTGAGTCACCAAAAACTGTAAGATTTTTTACCTTCATATCAATGGCTTTTTTCAAGCCCTGCAGCAAGCCTTCGTATTCTGCCATGTTGTTGGTGCACGCAAACTCCAACCGGCTGGCCATCAGATGTTGGTTCCCTTGCGGGTCAATGAGAATGCTCCCAACACCTACACCTTCAAGGCAGTTAGAGCCATCAAAGTAGAGTGTCCAAAATATAGAATCTAATGTTACATCAAATGACCTACTTCCTATGAAATTAGTTCTATCATCTACTATATTACAGGGTGGCTCATTAGTTGGACTATGGGGCAGAGCTTCCAACTGTGTGTTTATTGCAGTTTCATCAAATGTCTTTGCATGGAATTCTCCAAAATAGGTTTTCGTGGCACAAACATCGAAACTATAATTCCCAAGGATAGAGTTGGTAAACATTACAGGTTCATTGGGCTCATTTAGTTTTGTCACTACATACTTCATGTATCTTTCTCGATCAACTCTCAGCATATCACCTTTTCCCTTCTGAGGCAACAAGAGATGGGACCAATTAGTTGAGAAATATCCATTCAGTTTTGTTGACCAGTCCGTATTAAGCAACATTCCATATGCCTTGGGTATGTCGACTACCACTATGTCAATGACTTGTGTGTATACGTGGTTTAGCAGCCATTCGAATCATCACATCTTTCAGTTCTCCAATTACTTTTACATTCGTTCTGTCCAATTGCATAATTCGAGTTCTAGTTTTCTCAGGTATTGCATGAAGTCTTTTAACAACAATGTAAGGCATAAAAATGGATGAGGCACTAGAATTTACCAAGAAATTGTATACATTCATGTTGAAGATTTCAAATGTGATAAGGAAAGGTGGAGTCATGGATTTTGATTTCCTTCCTATCATGGCTGCACTGACATCTTGGGGGGTTCGATTCATTTTTGATAGAGTGGCTTCCATGGCTGATGGCGTTTGGGCTATACTGGGGGTACTAACAGGTCTGGATGCCAACTTCTTGATTTGGCTACTCAGATTGGTGGGAGATTTGCAATTTCGTTCATTCATAGCTTTCAAAAGAAAATCTCTTTGTTGCGTTAAATTTAACAAATTGAAGTATGTGATATTAGCTTGAGATTTCTTAAGATCATCCACAATGTTGTAATCAATGTTATAAATAGGGTAGGGCAGAGTAAACATACCTATTTTGCCATTCTTAGGTGGGAGTTTACCATTTTGAGTCACCTTCGTTGCATTTGGAGATGTATTATCTTTCTGTGGATAGTTCACAACTAGAGTACTCTTGGAATCACCACTAGGTCTACCCTTCTCAACAGGAACTTTAGGAGCGGATGCCTTCAAAGGGCGAACATATTTCTTTGTTTAGTCTACATGCTTCATCACACCCGCAAGTGGCCCTTTACTTCGTGTGTGGATTTCATTAGTGTGGATTTCTGCCGTACTATCTCCTTCGTCGTCATTGTTCTCATTTGTATAGAAATCCCATAGTAAATTGATTTGAGATTCCTCGTCCAAGGGATCTTCTACTTGGTATTCTTCCTCATTTTCTTGTTCTGGCTCCAGCTCCACTATAGGTTCTTCTTTGGTAAGGAGCGATCCGATAAGAGCCAACTCTTCCATATTTAAAATCCCTTCATTGGGTGGAGTAGGCAGCACAAGTTGGCCATGACCACCTTCTATGTTCTTACGATAGAAAGGTTTGAAGGATTTTCTATTGTTATATTCTCCTTCATTCCCATTTGTACTATCTCCAGAATTCCTTTTCATATCAATGACTATGTTCGTTAATTTCTTAATGATCCAATGCAAACCTTCCACATCTCTGGTATCCTTTTCTTTGATCTTAGCCACTTTGTTATCACTCCCATTATTCTTCTTAGATGACTGAGAGGTTGTCTTTTCTTCAGTTGTATGATGACATGCTATGAGACTGATCATTTCATTCTCGACTTTTACTACTTCATCGACAACACCTTGTAAGGTTTGTGCATTACTCCTCTTGACCCACATCGCAGTAGTGACAGAGAGAGCAGTGATGTAGAATTCCATGAGCACCTCATCAATAGGTCTAGCATTAGTTGGAATTTTGTTGAACAAAGTGTTGAACAGGATGTTAAAATCCTTGACCTTTTCTTTGGCTTCCATTTTTAAATGGGGTAGTTCTAAAACTAAGGCCACAGGCATCTTATCATCACTAAACCTGTCTAAGAAGGCCTGCTGAAATTCACCCCATGAGGTGATCGATCCAATTCTCAAGCTAAAGTACCATGTGGAGGCCACACCAATCAGAGTAAAAGGGAATAAGCGACATACTACATCTTCATCAATTACCCCCAACATGTGCACAACTAGGAAGAAAGAGTGAATATGGTTATCAACAGTGTCTCCCTGCTTAGGGTCTAATTTAGGCAATACTCTCTCTGTGTTCTTGGGTAAGGCATGTTGCTGCCTAGGTACTGCTATGACATCCTATGCAAGCCAGGGAGGGAGTGCTCCAGGAGGAGGTGGGGGTCGATTCCCACCTGGAGGAGGTAGTAGAGGTAGATTCCCACCTAAAGGGGGCATTGGAGGCAGATTCCCACCTAGAGGGGGAACATTAGGCATATTATGGATAGGGTGGTTTTGGTTGAAGGTTTCTTTGAGGCATTATTTGTTAGGATTTTCCAAATCAGGCCAGGGATTACCTTTAGAGGGGGGATCCTCAGGAATTTCCTCCCAAGGAGTGTCGATACTTTGCAAAGACTCTAGCACAATATCTTCAAGAGAAGGAGCTACAGATGTCTCTTCGCTTATGGGAAAGAACCTTGGCTTTCTTTTAGTTGTCAGAGGTAAAGAGTGAAATATGGGGAGCTGAGAGAGTGGACGATTGTAAGCTCGAGTAAGTACTCTGACTGCTTGTTCCTGAGTGACAGGATACTTCCACATTCTCTCTTCTTTGGGTGACCCAAAAATGGGACTTAGAGGGATCTCTACTTCTTCAAAATGAGGCTCTTCCAAATGGGTGGAATGATATTTTCGACCTTTACGATCCATACATAAATATTTTCGAATACATGTGCGACATTTATAGATGAAATCATGAAAAGCTATGGATGGCGCTTCAAGCCCTCCTTCTAGCGCCAAATTTGTTGACGCGGTGAATTTTTTCTATGCCAACAAAGGGAACCAACCCAATCGCAAACCCTGATTAGATCTGCTTCCATTTGGAATGGCTAGTTCCGACAGGTTTTAAAGGACCCCGTAAACTATTATAGGTGTTGAAATATTGCTCCTCGAAGGAAGACTTCCATTAAATCAACAGAAGAAACAACTAACCTATATGTATCAGATCCTATCTATACTAACTCTAACTACTTATGCTAGTCCTAACTATTCTAATCTAACCTATAGGAGCATAACGAAAAGAGATTAAACATCATATATAGATTCCAAGTCCAAATGAATCAATCACTAGTTCATAGATGAACAAGGCTATATTAAATCTTAATTGCAATCTAATTACTCATACAGGAATACACATTCCTTTCCATACAAATAAAACTTGCAACTGATGTTTAACCAGGTTTTGAATTAGCAACCGCTCATGAATTAACCATGGTAACAAATTATATTTGAATAACCAAGACTAGTCATGAACTGTCTGTTATCAATATACACAAAAACAAAACATATTTATATTTATGCGAACAACAACACCCTGATTCTAAACACATGAAAGAAAAGGAAGATAAATTGCAAAAAGGCTCCTTCTTGACCCAAACTGTCTTGTTTATTAGCACAATAAATCCAAAAGCCGTTCTACCCTCCAAAAAGAAAAAAAAGGTCCTCCTCCCATCTCTTAAGGTAATATTTATGTAGAAAAATATTGACCCTCCATCTTCCCCCAACTTTCCACCTTCCTCCCCTTTTCAATATACAAATCAACATATACAGATGTAGAACGATTGGTGAAACCGCTGACACATCGAGGTCACATGTGCTGGAGCATTCTATTTCCTGAGGGGAATGAGTGGGATGCCGATGGAAAGAGAATGACTGCATGTCATCTCCTCATGATGAAACTCGGGACAACATCATTTACCGTGAACACCTAAGGCCAAATCTTAAATAGAGTACATCTGCATATATATATTCTTTGGATCCACTTATGCATCTTTTACCCAGAGCCATTCTTGATGCTTACGCATCTACTCTTCAACTTCCCTTGCCTTCTCTTGGTCTTGCCTACAGAAATAATCAACATCAGCTATGCTTATGAAAATATGATAAAAATGCCTAAAAACAAACTTTTATAAAATCAAAAGGAACCAGTGTGAAAGAATCGGTTCCTGGTTCAACCAAGGTTGTGATGTGATCAATTCACAATCACACATCGCAGTGGGCAGTCACATGCAAATCACCCCTAGTCCTGTCGATTACAATTTGCGATTGGACGAACCTGAAAATATATGTGTTGCATTTAATAATCCCGGTGGGTCCGCCATATCGCATCGCGTTTTATATATAAACATTGGGTTTCGTTGATTGCGATTTTCAATTGGGAAGCACACCTGAAATCATACGTGTTATGCTTAATAGTCTCGTCAAGTCTTCTGTATCACATCGCACCTTATGTATAAGCTTTGAATTTTGCCAATTGTGATTTGCGATGGAGGAGCGGACAAGCAATTGCGATAAGTGATGTAACGGCGGACCCAAAAGGATATGAATGTGGTTAGTTGCATTTGAAGTCTGGAAGGTCCTCGCTTATTAGATGCAAAAGAGGAAGGCGCAATGTAACCGTGGAAATTGAGAGATTGTGATAGCGATAAAGACAGGCATTGAGAAATGTATAAAGACCGAAAAAGTGCACAAAAGGTAAGTTAAATACACTTGCAAAGTATTTCTATTATGAGAGTGTTATAATAGAAATAAAGGCGTGATAGAAGGTTTTGTGGGTCGAGTCCACATACGACCATAGTAAAGAGTGAGGGTTGGTTATATGTGTGGGTGTAGAGCACCATGAAGGTTTATGAGGATTGAAAAAGTCCAGATGAAAGATATGAATGAAGGGCTAGACTGGGCTATAAATAAATCATGACACAGAGATTTATTTAGGGGGGTCTTAACCATTAAGAGTTGAAGATTTGACTCAGCAGAGAGTTAAAATCCCTGGGATAAAAATAGATCATTCGGAGATTTATCATTCGAAGAAATGAAAGATCAAACTTCTAGGGGACCCATTCAAATTTTCCACCAGAGCAGGGTTTAATAGGGTGGTGGTTGTGGCCACAACACAACACCCTATAAATTATGGGGAGGAAGGAAGACTACATCACAAGGGAAGTTTGATCAGAATCAAGCTAGATCACTAACTACTCCTAAAAAATTCCAGGGAAAAAGTCACTAGCTACTCCAAATAAATTCCTTGGAAAAGGGGAAGTGGTCCATGAGGAAGCTTTCACCAACCTTAATGCTCATGAATCTCCTAAAATTTTGTGAAGAGTGGGGAGTGCTCCTCGAGGGAAGTTTGATAGGCCTAAATGCCCACTACACTTAAGAAATGAGGAGAAAAGAGCGAGTGCTGCATGAAGGAAGTGAAAGAGAAGTGCTATGCAAGAAACATTTGATTTTCCTTAGTGATAAGTGTTCTCGAGAAATTTTGGGCAAGAGGAAAGTGAAGGGCATGCTTCATGAGGAAAGTGAAGGGAGAATGCTTGGTGTAGGGAGTTTAACTTGCACTAGTGTTTTTGATAACTTTTGAGATGATCAAACTTGATTCTTCCTGACAACCAAACACATCAACATAGACCTATCTTAACCCAAATTTAACATAGATCCATCCTAACCCAAAAAATTGAAGCACATAGATTTGGATTTGTATTTCTCTTTCTTTTTTATCCCTATGAGTACATATAAATATGAAGTGAAGATGCAAAATAAAATACTCATCTAAAAAACACTAGCATAATGTCATTAAATTTGGTTGTTATACTCAACTAAAAAACAGTAGCATAATGTTATTAAATTTGGTTGTTGTACATTCATGGGCAAGTAATTCACTTAAGAAGAAGAGCTATCAGATCAACATTAATGAAATGGTGAAATTTGAGTGAACATGCAAAAGAAGGCGCATAAGAAGAAGAGTTATAATCAACATTAATGAAATGGTGAAATTCGAGTGAACATGCAAAACAAGAAGAGTGAATGCGAAGATGAATGAAAAATTCGCTTTAATGAGAGTTTAGGCCTTAATAAGAAACTATTGGATTTATTGAGTGCAATTAAAGCACTCTTAATCTAAGTGGTTGATCTATGTTGAGGACAACAATATTCTCTTTAAGAAGTATATCTATTAGGCTATATAACTAAAAATTAATTATATGGAAAAGTAATTTTACACCTATTGGCTTAAAATTTGAGAATATTGCTTAGGAACTTTTTCTCCAAGGAAAAAATACTCTTCTTTTTTGTAATTGGCATAGTACATATAAACAAGATTTAGTAGATTCCTTGAACATAACATAATAGATATAAGCTCCTCAATTTCAAAATATTCCAATTATGTTATGATAACAATACTTTAGACTAACTAATTTAAATATTTATGGCAGTACATAATTCCAACATTTACCAACATCAACAATCCATAAATACATCCACAACATATAGATAATGGCAAAAATGGTGGCGAAAATGGTGTACTATTTACTAGATACCTAATCGACTAGGGTTATTGTAAGGAATTTGAATTGTCATTTAGAGCCCAAGAGATCTTGGAAGATGAATCCAATGGCCACAAACAATGTATTTATATATGTATCATTTTAATGAAAAATGAATTCACATTTATACTCTACTTTTCTTGTAGTCTAATAGTGGTATTAGAGCCCACGTTTTCTCCAAAATCTATTAACTTTATGCCCTACTTTAGTCTAACATTCCCTCAATTTTATCTTTAGTAAATCCATTGAGGATTTCATTGGCATCTATGTAAAAGTAGAGATTAATATATGGGATGCCTTTGGGAGAAGGAAAAATTCTTGTGAGCTCAAATTTCCCCAAATTCCATATGCTCAAAATAGAAGCCATCAAGAATGGGTGTGTACAACACTTGATTTGTGTAGCAAGGGAACTTAATCAATGCTATTGTTGAATAATACATTCATCCACATAAATTGCAGAAATTAGTGTGTAGAAATATGTGACAGCTTCCATATTGGGAAATTGCATTCAAAGATTCAATATGTAGTCAATAATCTCCTGAATGTTGATTTGTGTAGCAAGGGAGTTTTATCAATGTTATCGTTGAATGATGTATTCATCCACATAAATTGCATAAGTTCATGTGTATAAATATGTGAGAGCTTCCATATTGGGAAATTGCATTCGAAAATTCAATATGTAGTCTATAGTCTCTTGGAAATGGTATCAAACTCAGTATCAAACCCTCATTTTCCTACCATTGGGAATGATATTTGTAGATTCCTAAGTCTCTTATCAATAGGGACATGATCATGGATGCCTATTTGAAGATAAACATTATGAAAACATCTAGAATGGAGGGAGGCCAATCTCATCCTCATTGCCAACATTTTGTTATGGCTTCAATGGAGGAAGGCTTTTATATCTCTAATTTAAGAAAAAATATTGTTCGTAGTGTGTGCTAAGAACATATCTACTACGAACCGATGAGTCTTTATTTAGTTTCAAGAAATCGGTCAATAATATCATCGATGCAACTACTACTAGTTCTATCAATACCAAAAACATGAGATTAATTTCATTCTTGCTACAAAAGAAATCTATGACCATCAACATTGAGTTATGATCTACACTAGACCCACACCAAATCTTTAGATGGAAAGAAACCCTTCTCCCTCTAAACTTCGAGGACTCCATGGATTCTCCATATTTTACTGTGAATAATAGTGTTTGTACTTGCCCAATATGAGGAGAGACTCAACCATAATAAACCCACCACATGTAACATTTGACATTCTTTTCTCAAAGAGACCGATTAATAGATATGTGTTTCTTTCCTATTCATTTCAACATTAAGTTCTTAAAATTGTATACTTTTTAAAATTTTATACTCCAACCACAATCACATAGTGTTCTTACTATTGTGGATGATATATTTGAACATTTATTTTGGACGATCCACCAATGTTTTCAAAGAATTCTTCTAAAAGAAATGGTAGAGGACTACTACTTGTTATATTTTCGGTGTGCATTCCTTAACTATTTTGAATGTAATGATGGAAAATGATTACTTATTAGCCATTGAGTCGATTTTAGAAACAAAGCTTATAAAATTTAGGTCTATTTGAGAAATATTTTAGCAGAAATATTAGGTCTTAAATTTAGGAAAAATATTTTCTCCTCACATTTTATTTGATTGGGGGGGTGAATAATATAATTGATTAATATTAAAGTCAAAGTTTCAAATTCATATCAGTCAAGTAGAAACAAGGAACTCAACTATAGCTAAAGCTTAGAGCTTGAGTTAGCCAAAGTCAGTTAGAGTTGTAGTTGTATCTAGAGTCAGAGTCTTGAGCATGATTCAATTTGTGGTCTTATTGAAACTGCCATTTAGTACTAGAGTTATATCTTGTTATATATTTTGCTAGACATCAATTTATGATCATCTTAAAATTTCCATTTGTGATCACTTCTAATTAGGAGAAGACATAAAAATCTATCCAAATTAAGAAATTTTCTAGGAATTGCTAAGCCTTAGAACATATTCATGACACTACAAAATTGTAGTCATCTTCAAATCACCATTTGTGAACACTTCCAATCAGCAAAATACATCCACCTCTAGAAAAATTTGGAAATGTTCTTGGAATTGTTGAGTCTTGGAGCCATGTTCCACAGTTGGTGGCTGAGCTTAAAACACCATTTGGTAAAAGAATCAAGATTATGTTGGCCATTTGGTTTTTGGCATTCCTTGAACCACTAAATTCAAAGAATGCATTCAACTATGAGTAAGTTTCCTCATCTATCTGCTTCAACTCACAAGAACCCCTATTGATTAAAGAAACCATATCCATCCACCTCTAGCAAAATTTGGAAATGTTCTTGGAATTGTTGAGTCTTGGAGCCAAGTTCTACAGTTGGTGGCCAACCTTAAAACACCATTTGGTAAAAGGATTAAGATTATGTTGGCCATTTGGTTTTTGGCATTCCTTGAACCACTAAATTCAAAGAATTCATTCAACTATGAGTATGTTTCCTCATCTCTCTGCTTCAACTCACAAGAACCCCTATTGATTAAAGAACCCATATACATCCACCTCTAGCAAAATTTGGAAATGTTTCCGGAATTGTTGGAGCCAAGTTCTGTAGTTGGTGGCCGACCTTAAAACACCATTTGGTAAAAGAATTAAGATTATGTTGGCCATTTGGTTTTTGTCATTCCTTGAACCACTAAATTCAAAGAATGCATTCAACTATGAGTAAGTTTCATCATCTCTCTGCTTCAACTCACAAGAACCCCTATTGATTAAAGAACCCATATTCATTAAAGGGGGGAATGTTAGACACAAATGGTTGAGAATTATGGTAAGGAATAAATTGTTAAGAATTATGGTAAGGAATATGAATGCACTCATTCTTATTATCTAATTTTGTTGTCATCCAACACTATTATCAAACTATATCCCTATTAATGGAAAATTAAATAAACATTTTTATTTTCTCAAGGCCCCGTCATGAAAGTCAATTAACATGAGTTCCTTAGGATAGAAAGAAAATCCTTCCTTTTATAATTATTCAACATCAACCTTCAGTGCCACACACACACACACATATGTTGGATAAAAAGTTTACTAAAACTTCCATACTCACACACATGTTGGATAAAATGTTTACTAAAAATTACATACACACACACATATATCTTGGATAAGAAGTTTACTAAATGGTCTATCAATTTCCTTCAAGTGAATAACTAAAGGAGGGGGAGAAAGTGACTACTCTAGAGTTTCCTCTAAGCAACTAGCCCTACGTAGATATTTATTCCTTTTCCCAAATTATCATTCAATGTGATGTAATGCATGTTTGAAATATGGAGTCACCAAAGACCAGAAGTGATCGAGCATTCTTATTAATTTCCATTTTGAGGAGTTTCCTCTAAACACCTAGCCCTACACACATATTTTCATTTTCCCAAATTATCATTCAATATGATGTAGTGCATGTTTCAAAAGAATAAGACCCTTATTCCATGGATTTGATCTTGGCCCTTGTTGACCTTACCGCCTACGCCTACCTACAAGTTAGTGAGAAAAGCCTTCAACCCCACAAGGTGTGGTTAGTGGCAGGGAACTCAGAGAAGGGGTTGTCACACTGTTCTCGACTCTCTCCATCTAAACTATATCCTAGGTTAGCTAAGGGGGTGGTCCCTAATGAAAAGTTAAGTTAAAAGTGATATGAAAAGTTAAGTTAAAAGTGATATGAGGTTCTAGGAGGAAAGTTAATTTGGATTACTTGTCAAAAATAACTTGTTTCTAAGAATTAAGAAAGCATATAAATGTGCAATTTTCAATGATATAATCAAAGTATAGACCAATGAATTCAAGTAAATAACAATAGCTTGCTCAAAAAATGAAATCAAGATACAATGATAAAAAAAATCAAATGTTAGAGCAGAATAAGCATATGAACACCAATTGCAACTATAAAGGAAATAATACTTTGGATGAAAAAGCCCCAGATAACAAAATAAATCAATTACTCATGAGCATAATGATCATCAAAGAAATAACATGAAATAGAACTACACCAATGATCAATATTTTAAGTACAAGAAAATTAAATTGTTGCAAAGTAAAGGATTGTTATGCATCAAGCTCACAAAATAGAAGAAAGAGATGGGTCAATGACTTCAAAAGTAGCCTCTTCGAGGGGGAAACCTCCTTTACATTACATAAATGAAAAATTCTTGGATGATACAAATGACAAGACCTTTCTATATATAGGATTCTAAGGAGTCACAATATAATTAGAGCTGACATAACAATAATAATGTAAGGGCACAACAATAACAATAGTGGGCTTCTATGGGGCACAATAATAACAATATGGGGACAAAATGGACACAACAATAACAATAAGGGGCTACAATGGAAATAATAATAAGGGAATACACTAGTATTGTAGGGACCTAACATGCCCCTCTCCTTAAAAAACGTGTTGTCCTCAACACTTGAGTAGTTCTGGATGCTTCTGTATAGAATTCTCATCCTCCCATGTGTAATCTTCAGTGGGTAAGTTCTTCCATTTGATGAGATACTTTGAAATTGATTGATTTTGTAGTGGTTAAGTTATTGTTTTTGTGACTGCTTTAGGTTCCAATATGATTTTTCTTCCTCGTCAAGTTCTGGCAATATTGTTTGAACTGGGAGCTTGTCACCTATAACCTTCTTTAAGAATGAAACATGGAAAAATGGGTGCACTCAGGAAGATGCACGAAACTCCAATTTGTATGCCATAGTACCAATCTTTTACAACACCTTGTATAGACCATAATAATTTGGTGATAATTTATTATCCTAGTTAGCTTGATTGAGGGACATTTGTTTGTATGGTTATAGTCGTATACCCAGTCACCTACATCAAAATTTCTTTCACTGCGATGTTGATATGCCGGTTGTTTCATTCTATTATGTGCCAAAGAGAGGTTATCTGTTAAGAGTTGAAGAACTTCTTGTTGATACTCGATGTGATCTTCGACTTCTTGAACCTTAGATTTTTCTCTTAAATATGATGTGATTGACGGTGGATGATATCCATAAAGTGTCATAAATGGGGTCATTTTTGTTTCAGTATGGAAAGAAGTGTTATGCCACCATTTAGCCAGAGTCAACCATTTGAACCATTGTGTTTCTTTATCAGATATAAAGAAACAAAAATATCCTTCCAAAGATTTGTTCACTATCTTAGTTTGTCCATCAGATTAAGGATGATAAGATCAACTTTGAGCTAACTGAGTACCCAGAAAGAAAATAATTAAGTCCAAAAATTTCCAGTGAAAATGGGATCTCTGTCGCTTACAATAATATTTGGGTTTCCATGTAGATTTTTAATTGTTTCCATAAATTTAGTAGCAACTATATTGGCTTTAAATGGATGATATAACACACAAAAGCGTGCATACTTGGTAAGTTTATCAACTACCACCATGATGACACTCTTTCCTTCAGCCTTAGGTAAACCTGTGATAAAATCCATTAAAACCTCCTCCCAATGTTGACTTGGAATGGATAATGGTTGTAATAGACTTGGGGTCTTAATTGTCTCAACTTTATTTTGTTGGAAAACCAAACATTCTGCCACAAACTTTTTAATATCAGATTTAAGGCCATCCCCAAAAAATTCCTTCTTCACCCTGTGGTAACTTTCTAAAACTCTTGAGTGCCCTCCTAAGGGAGAGGTGTACAATTCCATAAGAATATTTTATTTGAGTTGGGAATTCTTATAGAGGTATAAGTGATCTTTGTACCATAACGAATCATTTTTCCAGCTAAATGTATCATATGTACTGGGATCTTGCTATAAATTTTAAATGAGTGCCCACACTTTTTCGTCATTCTTTCATTCATCCCTTGCGTCATTTATCCAATCTCGTTGGATAATAGAAATGGCACAAAGAAATGCTTCCACATCCTCATCATTTCTTGAGAGTGCATCTACAGCAACATTTTGCTTCCTTTTTTTGTAGATGATTTCGAGTCATAACCCAACATCTTTGTGACCCATTGTTTTTTCTCTTCTGAAGATAATATTTTTTCTAAAAAGTATTTAAGACTATCATGATATGTTTTTACTTTAAAGTGGCTTCCCATTAGGTAAGGTCACTATTTCTTAAGTACATGTAGTATTGCCAACATTTCCTTCTCATAAATAGCTTTGGGTAAATGCATTCCTTTGATTTTATGAATTTCGAAAGAAATGGGTCTTTCTTCTTGCATTAAAACAACACCAATTGCATTCCTAAGGCATCACATTCCACAATAAACATTTTTATGAAGTCTGGCATAGATAAGACCGGTGCTTGGCACATTTCCTCTTTAAGATGTTCAAAGGCATTCGTTGCTTCTTGAGTCCAAGAAAATGCATCTTTTTTCAGTAATGTTATTAGAGGTGCTACCATTCTCCCATAATTCTTAACAAACTTATGATAATACCCTGTCAACCTGAGAAATTCTTGTAGATGCTTTATGGATGTGGGGATTTTCCATTCCTTAATGGTTTTTATTTTGTTAGGGTCTACCTTAACACCTTCATGAGATACAATATGACCCAAATATTCCACCTCTTGTACTCCAAAGAAGCATTTTGAGGTTTTTGAATATAATTGTTTCCCCTCCAATAGTTTGAGCACCCTATCAACATGTTGAAAATGATCCTCCCCAGAATTGTTGTAGATTAGTATATCATCAAAAAATACTAACACAAAATTTCTAAGGAAAGGTTTGAAAATGGAATTCATCGAACCTTGAAATGTAGAAGGTCCATTGGTAAGGCCAAAATGTGCGACCAAAACTTCATAATGACCCTCATGAGTTCTAAATGTTTCTTTCGGAATGTCTCCAATCTTCATCCGATTTGATGATATCCTGAATGAAGATCCAACTTAATGAAGTAACTTGATCCATGAAATTCATCCAATAATGCATCAATGACAGGAATGGGAAATTTATCTTTAATAGTGAGCTTTTTGAGCTCCCTATAATCCAGACACATGTGCCATGATCCATCCTTATTGTGCACCAATACTACTGGAGAAGAGAAAGAACTTTGACTAGGTTGAATTATACTAGCCTCTAACATTTCTGTAGCCATACATTCAATTTCACTCTTTTGGGCATAGGGATATCTGTAAGGCCTGATGTTTGGAGGAATATTTCCTGGAATCAATTGAATAGCATGATCATGACCATGAATAGGTGGGTGGCCTTTGGGAGTCTCAAATACCTTGGAATTATTTTCTAAGTCTTTTTGGAGATTTGGAGAAATAAATGATTTCGATGTGGGAACCTCTAGCGAACATAATTGTAAAATTAGCCTTGTTGTTCTTTCTTTAGAAGCTTTTCCATGCTGTTAGAGTTGATTATCTTTCCGATTTCTCTGCAATAACCCTTAATTCAACTTCCTTTCCATTCAAATTTTTTTTCTAGAAAATTTCTTGAAAATTAAAACTATCATACCCAAAGATTGTAGCCATTAGACTCTTAGTAAAACATCAACAACACCCATTGGAAGGACTATTCACTACATATTATCCCATGGATAGCTTGATATTATGGCACTTTCTAGAGAAATTTATGGTTCCTCCATTTGAAACCATCACTTGACACTCTAGTGCTAGATATAGGAAGCAATTCAATACCTTGGCTATCTTACAATGAATAAAATTATGAGTATTGTTTGAATCAATCAACATTATTACCTTTTTCTTCTTGATATGTCCTTCTATCTTGAGAGTTTGACGAGTGGTAATTCCAGCCAATGCATTACAATATATGGTCGGATTCATTTCTTCTTTCTTGATGGTTTGTTATTGGTGTATATCCTCTTCTTTTGACGTTTCTTGTTCATTTTCTCCTCCTCTTAACAATCTATGTAAAATAATTTCTTTTCAGCAAACTTATGACCTTTAGTGTATTTTCTATCACAAATATAACAAAGCCCTTTCGCTCTTTTTTTTCCAATTGTTGTGGTGTCACCCTTGTAGGTTGTGGAAGGTTAGGGGAAACAACACTTCCATCTTTATAGTTGTAGTGGTAGGCTTCCTTATTGCCATAATTTTGCTTTCAATTTTTCTTGCCAACCTAAATGCCTTCTCCAATGAATCAAGTTCCCAAAGGCGAACCTCATGTTGGATATTATCATTTAAAGTCCATATGAACACATCAATCTTATGCTCCTTTGGAATATCTTTGACCCTTATCTTCAATTTTTGGAAGTCCTCAATGTGCTCTACCATTGAACCCTTTTGTTTGAGATTTATCCATTGGCTAAAAAGTTGTTTCTTTTTGTATCCTCATAATGTGTTATCATTTCTTCTCCAAAAATTTAACAAGTGACAATTTTTTTACGAGAGAAAAGTCATCGATACCTTACAAACTGATTGGGTTCCAAATATAAAGTTGCAATGTGTACCTTTTGTGTGTTTTTCACATTATGGAGATTGACATATTGCTCCATCTGTAGTATCCATGTTACATTATCCTTGTCATAAAGCTTCATCATATCGATCTTTGGAACATGGTGGGTCTTCAATCCAATGTTAAATTCTATGAAATCATGATTAACATTTGTTTTGTCCTCATCATGAGTTTCCCTTACTACCCTTTCGTCATTAGTAAGCATTTTTGGTAGTAACTTTGTCAAATCTATCTTCAAATCTTCCATGTTTCCTTTAAGTTTTTCTTCTATACAATCCATCTTAGCTTCCATGCCATCCATATTAGCTTCCATTCCCTTATTTAAACCATCCATCTTAGCTTCACTTACTTTTTGTGAGAGCGAAATTTTTTGTACTTGGTCTTGTAATTTTGATATATCATGTTTTATTTATTCCTCTTCTTCATCTGTCATAGTAGAGATTTTGGGTTGCTTACTAGGTGTTTCCATTTTATTTCTTTGGGTCATCACTGAATGATAATTATTCTTCACAATTCCCTTTGAATCATCTAACTACTTTATAAAACAAAACTTATGCAAATTTTTAAAAAACTACACATTTTTTTTTGTATGATATTGATCTTCAAACGACTGTAACTCTATACTTTTGGATCTCCAAGTTCTAAAATTTTAGCTTGTGATATCCCTTTGAGTCTTATTGGATTCTCCAAGATAGAGTTATGCCCAATCTCCCGTGATGACCTGATTATAGATTCGTTTACTAAAGTGAAATTGTACGAAGTGCCACTTGTGATTGTTTCAACCTTCAGCGCTGAAAATGATACCCAAAAAACTATAGTATGTCCTCTTTCGGTCACCTTTTACAAAATTTGAATATGATGCTCAGAGAGAAATATATGATGATTTTCCCAATGTGACCTATTTGAGATCGAATTCGGGAGCCTACAAAAACCCTAACTTCCTCAGTTCATATCTCCAAAAATATAGTGAGATAAGATCTGAAATTCGTTCAAGAGGTTCACCATGACATCAACTTAAATTGGTTTTAATTTTCAATTCTGAAGCTTCATAGAAAAAAATTTATAGTGAAAATTCCACGATGTCTTGTTTGAAGTAGCAAAACCCTAGAATCCAAAACTCGCATAGCAATTGTTATGCATCCAGCTCACAAAATAGAAGAAAGAGGTAGATCAACGACTTCAAAAGTATAGCCTCTTCGAGGGGGAACATCTTTTACATTACATAAATGAAAAATTCTTGGATGATACAAATGAAAAGACCTCCTTTTTATATATAGGAGTCTAAGGGGTCACAATATAATGGGAGTCTATATAAAAATAATAATGTAAGGGCACAACAATAACAATAGTGGATTTCTATGGGTCACAATAATAACAATATGGGGACAACATGGGCACAACAATAACAATAAGGGGCTACAATGACAATAATAATAAGGTAATACACTAGTATTATAGGGACCTAACAAGGACTCACAACACTTGCATCATAAATGCTACTTGAAATGAAAAAAATGATATTTGCAAATGAAACTCAAAACACATCAAGAAAGAAAAATGGGAAATTGAAATTAAAGTAAAATGATGATGTAAATGTTCTCTTGTTTTATTTTATTAGTTAAACTCTAAAAAGAAGATTTCAATTAAAATCTAATCCTTAGACCTCACCCTCGCCCAAAAATTAGGATCTCACAATGAGAAGTCAATAGAGGTGGAGTGTCCCTAAATATCTATACAACCAACTTAAATTAGAGTTCAATTTTGAATGAGGCTTTGGAAGCTTTCAAAACACAACTAATTTAATATGCCTACTATGTCATACATAAATTTTCAAAATTCAAGTAAATGATGGAAATTTCCTTAAACACAAGATTGCACACATGTAAGATTTGTGAAAAATATTTGCTTTCCCTTATGATAGTTTTGTGATTTACACAAAAGTAAATTAAAATTGAGAAATTATTTGCATGTAAGTAAGTAACAATGTTTGTGATTAAGTGAATTGAAGATTGATTAACTTTGCAAAAGAAATGTACTTGAATTTGCAATATGAAATTAAAATGACTTATAGAAAATTAAGTTAATGAACATGTGAAGAGTAGATTGTTAAAGTGCTTGTAGCTCAAATCAACATATGAAATGGAAAATGCAAAACCTTAAGTTGAATAATAAAAAAATTATTTGAACAAAATAAAATTATGATGAGTGAGGTTGTCTAAATTTTAAGCAAGAAATTAAAATGGAAAATGAGAAGATGCAAAAGTTAATTCACCCATATTTTTCTCTACCTAAATGGAGATAAGGGATTCCATGGGTAAAACCCAATCTCCCACAAGAAAAATAGATCCTTTATTAGCTTTTCTACAATGAGTAGAATTCTCCTTAATGGATTTCCGAAAAATATGGAAGAGACAATTACAAAATAGGAGTCTATAAGAACCAAGATCTCCTTTCAACAAGTGGCAAGCACAATGGCTAAGAAACAACTCTTGAAATCTGAAAATTACAAGTGCACAAAGACCCACAACCAAGCTAATTTGCTGATATTCAAGATTGCCCATGGCCTCCGTAAAGTTGATTCTCAAGTGCTCATGGGTTCCTACAACAAATTGTTAAAGTTTCAAACTTTAGCTTTCTCAATCTTGTCAACACAAAAGGTGAGCATAGTCCATAAATAGATCTAAATTTTCTAAAAAACCCTCACTCAAACTTAGTGTCAAACAAAGAGGAAAGTTAACAAATATAATCTATAAATATTATACAAAATTTAGACTAAGGAATTGGAGTAAAACTTCAATTCTTACCTAATTTCAAACATGCTCTTACAATAGAGAAATAAAATCATTATTAGCAGAGGAAATCGAGACAAATGATTTTAATTGAAATTGGATTTTGAAACACAAGCTAAAATCTGAGGATATCCACAACACAAAATCATGATACAAGGCCTTGGGAGATGACACATGCAGGTTCTTCAATGAACTTGCTCAAGAGTGGGATGATTCCTCCAAGAATTTCCCCTCATGCTTGAGGCTTGATTCGAGAGATTTCTCTACACAACTTCAAATAAACATTAGATCCACATGGGTTAAAATAGATACAATGATAAAGAGATCATAGAGATTTATTGGAAAATCAACTAAAACTTTATCTAGAGCAAACTCTCAAAACGAAATGCCAATGTGAGATCGCTACACATTAACAAATCTCTAAAAGCATAATGGAAACTAATGAACACAATAGCATAAGTAGAAAATGAAATAAAATGACCAAGATATTACCTTGCTCAAGAAAAACACCACCTCATATGTGAAACCCCAAAGTCTTTTATTGCAATAGAACATAAGTATACATAAGAGCAGTGATTCCTCAAGCACAATAGCTCGTTTTCAATTCATACAAATGAGAGCTCAAGGCTCTATTATATAAAACCATGGGAGCCAATCCCAATGTAAAAGTGATTAAACAAGTGCCATGAGGTGACAATCCCAAAGAGAAATTTGAATT
Organism: Pinus tabuliformis; assembly: GCA_031772625.1. NCBI lineage: Eukaryota > Viridiplantae > Streptophyta > Pinopsida > Pinales > Pinaceae > Pinus > Pinus tabuliformis. The sequence continues at coordinate 1,203,142,724 of CM062818.1, forward strand.
TGTTGAATGAAGCTCCACCAAGTAATCGAATTCTGACAAGTGGACATCATTTTCTTCTTCCCTTACATGCCAAGTTCTAATTTTATGATGGAATGACAAGTGGAGAAAATTTCCCACAAAAATATCCACCAAATATTCTTCCAAATCCTCCCAAATGTTCATTAACTTCACAAATTAGAATTTCTAAGTAAGCAACTTTCTCATTTAATGCCAGAAATTTGATTTTATTTGAGCACATATTTTTTCCTTGATTTTAGAAGTCCACATCACATTGGGACTTCACTTTAACTCCCCCATAATTTTCCACATCATTTCCACAACATTTAGCATGTGTGGATATTTATTTTTCTCCATTTATTTAATTTTTGGCTTAATTAATTGTGAGATTTCCCACTAAACTTAGGAAAAGTGGGTTTTGAGGGTTCAAAACACATTTTTAACCTCTCAAAGTGTGTCATAGTAGAAATTTAAGGGTAAGAGGTGTAAATTTAATTAATCATACTCCATACAACCTCTCTATACATGAGGGATTACATTACAAATACAATTTCATTAACAATTTCTGTGGTGCAGAAAATCTAAATTTTTTAAAATGATTACATAGACCTAACTAAATTCCATGAATTTTTTGTGTTATCTAGTATGGTAATATACATCGACTCTAGAGACTAAGGCATTTTAGGGGATTAACCTTCAAACCGTCATCCTGACTTTGGGGTAAAAAGCGAGTGAAAAAAACCAAAAAATTATCCCACTCTAAAAAACAAGGGATAATTAACCAAATAAAAAAAACACTCCAAGGTGTACTCATTTGTTGATCAAGTCCCAACATACTAAGCCTATTACAGACTCAAAATCATCATTATTAGTATCACATATTACAATTCCCCGCAAGGTGTGGAATCTGGGTACAAGAAAGATGATGAGAAAATAGAGGTAGAGTTTAAAAAATAATGTTAACTGATGATATCTTATGGTACAAGTGTCCTCTGGATCATCTTTAGGGTAATCATCAATAGCCACTCCATTGTTCAACATTTGGCTCCACATGGGTATGCATGCTAGATACAGTGTGATAGTGTTCAAAAACATGGAATCTGCATCCATCGACAAAAGACATATATCAGCAGTATCCATTCAAAATATCATGAAATGAAATCAAGTATAGAAATGAGGAAATGGAAATTTATTCTAAGAGCATAAATGACAATTTATTCTTGAAATAAAAAATTAAACAAAAATTACAAGGACAGTGTTTGAAATATGATACAAAAAGATGTCCCATAGCATCAGATGTCCTCAATGAAGTTTGCATTGAGAACCTGCTTACTTTTGGGTAGATCCATGGGTGGAATTTTTTATGTGCCCTATCCAATTCTGAATATCTTAGGACTTTGATCTGTCACAACACTATGTTGTACATGGTCATCAGATTTACCAAATCCTTTCTCTTTTTTCTTTTCTTCTTAACAGATTGTGATGTTAATGCTGAAGTGATCAAAGTAGACATTTCTACCCGATCTTGAAGATGCTTAGATGGAAAATTCGAAGTATCCAAGAATTCTTTGACCTGCCTTTGTCCATTCTGCTTTTGCTTTGACATGGGTGATGGATCAATCTCATAAGTATAAACCTGATTCCCTTCAGTTTCCTTGCTATCTAAATATCCATCAATTAGCCATTTTTGAATGGAGGAAAGGGCGACCTCATAATGAGATGAAGATTTCTTCAGTGGACTGGGAGGCTTATGATTTGTTTCTTTGTTCTCTTCCCATTCTTCATTTAACCTAAGTTGGTATTTTTGTACCTGTAATCTTTCCATTTCATTCAACCTTTTCTAAAAAGTGACTTGATTAACCGTCATAACACTTATTTCACTTATTTCCTTGGCATGATTTGTTTCCATGGCATTGATTAATTGCACTTCTTTTTATTCCGTGGTGAACAACCTATTTTGAAAAGTGGCCATTTGATTAGAATGATTGACTTCCATGGCTTTTATTGCTTATGCATGATTTTTCTCCATGGTCTTAATGAGTTGAACTTGGTTGAGTTGCATATCCCTAATCATTTGAGTTAACCCCTTGATGAGATCCTTATCATTCTCATTTGCTTTCACTTTTATCTTTCTTTCATCTCCATGTTTTTCTTCAAAGGCGTCAATTATTGATTCTAGAGAATCAAAATTGTTAGCAAGTAATTCAATGAACCAATCCATTGCATTTCCATTGAACGAAAAGATGAAAAGTCTCATTTGAACATCCTCATGGTTAATATCATGGCACCATTTGCTCACACAAAAGTGGAAATTGCTAAGGTGAGTTTCAGTACTTGTTGGGCCTCTAAAATGTCTTCAAAATGACATCCACTTTCACTTTTATCGCCACCATTTCACTCACATTTCACATCTCCATAGCCATATAACATTTCATTAGCCAACATTTTCATAAATATATGGGTTAGGATCCTTATTTAACAAAGTTATTTATTTTATGTGTTTAAAGTGAATTTATGATTAAAAACTAGGAAAGTAACATGGTTTCATGTATCTATATATGTGGCTTGAGTTTCATGACATGTAGATTATTTGGAAGTTTCCAAGGCACCCTTATGTGGCCTCCAATGGTCAAATTTGAATTCTCTTCAAAGGAGATTTGGATAAAAGGTCAAAGAAGGATATGTGTCCTATTTGGATTGTAACTCTATGAGTTGTCTCATTATTTCTTATTTGGATTAGAACTATATGAGACACCTAGGGGATATGTATCTCATTATGAGCTATTTGGTTGTAACTTTATGAGATTTTAGTGGATCCCCACTAAATATGGTAGCTTCTTATGTTTTTTTATAAATAAGAGAGCCTTTTCCTTTGAAGGCATGTGTAAAGTTGGGGAAATTCTTATGTTTTGAATATATAATTTGGATTTGGCACCATGCTCATGAGTGATGTTCACCTTGATTTGTTATGCTTGCATTTGGAGCCTCTTAACTTGCCATCTCTCATGCTTTTGGATTGGCCACCAACAACGTGTGAGATTTATTGTTTTTCATAGACTTAGATTTATTGCTTTCATAGATTAAGATTTATTTCTTTCATATCTTTTCCTATGTGAGAGGTTAAGGGTGATTCTTTCTATTTTCTTTCTACCTAGAAGTTAAGAGCAATTGTTTTTATCTCTTTCATATCTTTTCCTGTGTGAGAGGTTAAAAGTGATTGTTTCTATTTTCTTTCTACCTAGAAGTTAAGAGAATTTATTTTTATTTTCTTTCAAGTCTTTTCCCATGTGAGAGGTTAAGAATGATTGTTTTTGCTTTCATTTCTGAAAGAGTGGCGTGATTAATATTTCAATTCTGCGCGCTATATTATAACTGTATTATAATTTATTTTGAGTTGATTGTTGAATTAGAATAGGTGAATTTGGTTTTTCATTATTTGGTTTCATAGTTAGATTGATTTAAATTGAAAGTTAATTTCTCTCATATATAGTGCATGCATGCTTCGCAAGTTTTATGAAACCCCCGGGTTGACAATTAAATGATAGGTAATTAATTTGCCTCAACATTTTGGTGCCGTTGTAGGGGAAGTGTGCATAGAAACTAGCTTTCAGTCTAGAGTTCATTTTTACTTCTTTTTTCTGGATGCATGATTAAAGCATGTAGATGCATAAATCATTTAGCTGCATATTATTTTTATAAAAAATATAAAAAATTGATACTAACCATTTATCGACAAAGGATCTAGAATTCAACCCAAAGACTATATTGATGAATGGTATCAAAAAGCGGTTAGCCACAATATTCATCAATTCTTCAAGAGATCTTTGCGGCAAATCGAAAGGTCAAGTCAATTTTGCATATCTTTACAAATAATCAAGTACATTTTTCAAGTTGGGATATGAGCATTTCAAAAATTCTAATCCATAAATGGCTTCATTATAAGCATGAATATACTTAAGAAATAAAAAATAAATAGTTTTTAGATAGGTAGGAAAATAAAAATAAATTTTTATTGTTTTTAGGATAAATTTGACGTTTTGTGGTGCAGTAAGAACCACCCATCTACTAACCCTTTTGTAGGAAAAAATTGCATTAAAACAAATGGTTGAGAAGGAGTGCAAGTGAAGGTCACAAATGATAATTTAAGGTATGAGATCAAGACTTTTCATTTTATTTTTGCAAAATCTATAGAGGAATCGATTGATTAAATCTTGACTATACTAAGAAAATAAATCTCAATAGTATACTCTCCTTCTGCACTTCATGTGACCCGGAGGATCAAAACAATCTCAATAGTATACTCTCCTTCTGCACTTCATGTGACCCGGAGGATCATAAAAAGAAATTGTTTTGTTAGTATATCATAAAAGTTATTTAGCTACAAGAATGCATATTCTGTAGCTAATTTATGTTTTCATGATTTGATTTAATTCAATCCGATTAAAAAAAACAAAAAAAATCCAAATGCATTTTCTTTATTTTGTTTTGTTTAATGAAATATATATGTAATTTTTAAATTTTTTTGGAAATATAACATGTATAATTTCATTTAAAAAAAAATAGACAAATAAATATAAAAACACAAATAAAAACAAAACAAACAAAATTAATAAAGCACATATGATAAAACCAACTGTGAGGACAACGAATTGATGAAAACATTATGTGTGGCTTTGAAAAAACGGAGGTTGAGAAACAGAACTGAAGCATTTGGTCGAAGCTTCTGCGGTTGGGCTTTGACATAAACCTACAAATAAAACATATATCGTCGAGATCTCAGGCTTGGCTGATTGATATACGTTGCATGTCAGTGTAATCATCTGGATTTATGTAGTTCAACTTCTGCTTGCAATTCAATATTTATTTGCACCACATTTGTTTTCAAATCTGATCCCGATCTTTGCATAAAACAATAACGATGCTCTTGTTATAATTTTCTGGATTGTAGTTCAACTAATGGATTGTGTGAGGTGAATTCAATGAGCCATTATTGTTTATTGAAACGAGTCAAATCATTGAAGTTATAACAATTTTGTATATGGAGCTATGACTCTCGTTTACTGAATCTGGCAATCAACTGAGGATCTACAAGATCTTCACCTCCCTACATCGAATGCCACCACTGAAACCAAGGAGAAGATGAGCAACATGGCAACAAGTACCAAGGAGAAAGTGGACAAAGCCAAGGCATCTGCCGAGGATAAGGTCCATAAAAACACTACCCACACGAACGGAGAAAAAGAAATAGTACACCAGGGAGGTGAGGACAGGTCCTAGATGAACTATTCTTGATGGAAACCAACAACAAACCTGCAAAATAAAAGAAATTCAACCACAACAATTATCTGAGCATTTGCCAGAAATGCGTAACAACTGAAAAAACGTCAATTTTTAAATGCACGTTCTGGCCAAATGAAAATGAATTTAGGAAAAAAGAGACATGGGTTTTTTCGGGAACAGGGTGAATTAGATAACCAAGAAATAGTTTCCTCAATTTTCTAATAGTTTGAGAGAAATTGGAGATCCTTTGGGACCCTATTTCATTGACTACGTGAGGAAAAATGGTTTCTAATTAATACACAGTGAACTGTTTGAATACGGAATGGGTGTTCAAAACGTGCACGCATTTCCTCCTCTCTCTTGAGCCTTAGAAAATATTTTTCGATGACTTTACATTCACTCTTGCTTGCTTGTCCCACTCCATCGGTTCTTTCTTAGTACTAAACACGTTTTCATCATTTGCACTATATATATATTTAATGAAGTTATGCGTTCCAAAGATGCACTGCTTGGAATCTCGAACAAGTAAAGAAATTTATCTAGTTTGCTGAAAGAGGACCGAGTTGGAATACATAATCTAGGTTTGAAGTTACATGAAAGTGTTGACAAAAATGAATTTTAAATTGAGTTAATTGTATTTAGTTTTAATGATCAAAGCTTCTTCAAACTAAAGGTCTATTTCATACTTCTTTTTCTCTTTGAAAAAAATTAAAAAATTTGCTAATTTTTCTGACAAGAGGCATTGCAATTATCACTAGATTTTGGCTCCAGTAAATCACAACATTGTTTCTTGCTCTTTAAATTCATCTTTGGTTATTTACTTACTTGGGTTGTTTGTTTAGGATTTTAGCTATAGAAACTGTGCACATTCTGCCATTGAACATGATTCTACAGCTAATCGACAATTCTGCAGCCAAACAGTGATTTTGTAGCTAATCGACAATTCTGTAGCTGGAAAACAATTCTGCAGCTGTGCATTGAACTCAATGATTTATTTGTCAAACAATGCATTCTAACCATTTCATCTTCTTACATCATCTTTCACGGTAGCATCATGTTCCCATGCCACATTTCAATGACAATTTTCACTGTTTCATAAAATTTTTCCAAAACTGTCTAACTTTCTCATATAACATTGGAATTCGAAGATTCAAGCATCATTGGAAATATCTCAACAAGATCAAAAAATGAGGAAGCTATTATCAGATTTTGAAACAGTAAAGAATGAATAAATTGCTCAAAAGAAAAAATAGGTAACTTGAGGCACTACTTTCGACACAAGTATAAACTCTTTTGGTTTTCTTTCATGAACTTGTTTAATAATATCGATTCTTTTTTTTTATGTAAATGTTATTAACAAAGAGATTGATCACTTATTTATTTTGATAACCTTACAATCCATTGGAGAAGAAGTACTAGTTTTTCTGCAAGTTCCAGGAGGAAGAACAGATGACCATAAGCAAATAGTGACTCTTAAAGACCACTTTTATTTCACAAGAAAATGATCAGAGCAGCAACAGAGATGAAACATCAATGCATGAGCACATGCTAATGCATATCAGATCTAGCAGTTGCAAGCCTTTCAGATGCTAGTTTTTCCATTACATCCATACTCCTTCGGTCAATAAAACCTTCAGATGCTAGTTTTTCCATTACATCCATATTCCTTTGTAGTCGCATTGCATTTCACTTAGTCAGCCAATAAAATTCTCATCTCGTTTTCCTTCACTGCTCATTTTTCTTCCTGCATTGCTTTCACTAACTCATAACCCATTTTCATAAATACATTCAGCTCACTTACATGTTGATTTGTCCTTTCACTTTCCATTCACTCGTCATTTTCTTTTCCATTAAATAAACCTTGATCCACTGCAAAATTTTCCATTCATAGTCCTTCAAAATTATTGCTTCATACTCACATTAGATGATGGAGGATTCCTCAAGGCCTTCCTTCTAATAATCCTTGGCCTATCGACATCGACACATTATCTAGGTCCAAGGCTAGAGTCCTTCGAGGCTTGTATGCCTTAATGACAGGCTCTCTCCCCAACAATCATGGGAATACATCTATGTCCCTTGATCATTGGATCTTGCAAGTGGCTCGACATTGGCTCATTTATTCACCCTTCACAAGATGTACTTAGGTACCTTGGCACTCGTTGACATTAATGGCGAGTTTGCCTCGCATTAGTTAACAACATTCATTAATGGTCGGCAATTCAATGACCTCTCTTCATGCTCGACACCAACACACTTATTCGCATGACTAGAGTTGTACCATTGATTTTATAGTGATTGAAGACTATCTCATTTCAGCATTTTGCAGCAGATACATTAGATTTAGTAGTAGAAATAAAGAATCCACTTCACAACCTCATCCACCATTTATGCAACCAAGAAGTAGATGAATTCTACATTTCATTCCATGATCTAGAAGCAGCCACACTCTTCAATTTCCATAACTCATGCACATTGAAGGTAAGTGAAAGTATGTGGTTTTCTAATTTTTAGTCATGCGATTCCTTAAAATACTAAAATTGTAACTTTGGGAAATTCCTCACTTCCTCTTTCACATTATCATATCTTTAGTTGGGGGGAAGGGACATCATTTCATATTCGTATATCATACACTATCACACATTTTCATTTCATCCTAACATACTCGTCTTAATCAATTATGATTGCATTATGGTTCTAAAAGTTATATGATTTGCAAATAATGTCTAAATTAAGAGCACACTATATGGCTGATTTTAAAAATGCATTCTTAAATATGTTCAATGAATCTTGCTACAACAAAAAGAAACAAGGTATTGAAACACAAGAATCAATACCAATTAGAATTTGGTTGAAACACAAGAACCAACCAAACATGTTGCAATTCAATATGTGACAAGGAATACTTTGCAAAAATAAATAAAATTGTCAAATACAAAGTTTAAGAACATATGATATAAGTCAAGCTCATTCAAAATCAAAGACATTGCAAGCAAATCAAAGGAATTAATGCAATATTTGCATGAGGACATGAAATTTCTCTAGTTGGGAGGTATGTTGGGCCACCAAAATGTCTTCAAAATGACATCCACTTTCACTTTTATCGCCACCATTTCACTCACATGTCACATCTCCATAGCCATATAACATTTCATTAGCCACCATTTTCATAAATATATGGGTTAGGATCCTTATTTAACAAAGTTATTTATTTTATGTGTTTAAAGTGAATTTATGATTAGAAACTAGGAAACTAACATGATTCATGTATCTATATATGTGGCTTGAGTTTCATGACATGTAGATTATTTAGAAGCTTCCAAGGCACCCTTATGTGGCCTCCAATGGTCAAATTCGAATTCTCTTCAAAGGAGATTTGGAGAAAAGGTCAAAGAAGGATATGTGTCCTATTTGGATTGTAACTCTATGAGGTGTCTCATTATTTCTTATTTGGATTAGAACTCTATGAGACAGCTAGGGGATATGTATCTCATTATGAGCTATTTGGTTGTAACTATATAAGATTTTAGTGGATCTCCTCTAAATATGGTAGCTTCTTATGTTTTTTTATAAATACGAGAGCCTTTTCCTTTGAAGGCATGTGTAAAGTTGGGGAAATTCTCATGTTTTGAATATAGAATTTGGATTTGGGACTATGTTCATGAGTGATGGTCACCTTGATTTGGTTATGCTTGCATTTGGAGCCTCTCAACTTGCCATCTCTCATGCTTTTGGATTGGCCACCAACAATGTGTGAGATTTATTGTTTTTCATAGACTTAGATTTATTGCTTTCATAGATTAAGATTTATTTATTTCATATCTTTTCCTGTTTGAGAGGTTAAGGGTGATTGTTTCTATTTTCTTTCTACCTAGAAGTTAAGATAAATTGTTTTTATTTTATTTCATATCTTTTCCTGTGTGAGAGGTTAAGAGTGATTGTTTCTATTTGCTTTCTACATAGAAGTTAAGAGCATTTATTTTTATTTTCTTTCATGTCTTTTCCCGTGTGAGAGGTTAAGAATGATTGTTTTTGTTTTCATTTCTGAAAGAGCGGTGTGCTTTTCAATTCATGTGAGATTTAAAGATTAAGATTTCAATTCTGCGCACTGTACTATAATTGTATTATAATGTATTTTGAGTTGATTGTTGAATTAGAATAGGTGAATTTGGTTTTTCGTTATTTGGTTTCATAGTTAGATTGATCTAAGTTGAAAGTTAATTTCTAACATATATAGTGCACGCATGCTTCGCAAGTTTTACGAAACCCCCAAGTTGACAATTAAATGATAGGTAATTAATTTTCCTCAACAGTACTAATGTCATTGTTACCTAGAAAATTAGGCAACTCTTCAATAACCTCAATGGCTTCATCTAGAATAAAATGCAAATAGCCTAGAATGTTAGTAAAATCACAAGGGGCAAAAAAATCATTCATGATGTCATGATAACTTGACCCTGAAAGAGAAAATGGATACTAGAGAGAGACTTCTGTCCAAAATTAGCAAGAAGCCTACGAGAAGTGAGCTGCAAGCAGAAATCCTTGCAAAAATGAAATAAGTGGAGTCGCCACTTGAACAGGAATCTAACTCTAAAATCCACCATGTAAGAACAAAATGTTAGTCGATTTCCCAGGCACAAGAAAGCTTGTCCCCGATGATGGCTCCAAATATGTTGACCCTGCCACCTACACCTACCTACAAGTCAGTGAGAAAAACCTTCAACCCCACAAGGTGTTGTTAGTGGCAGGGAACTTAGAGAAGTTTTCAACCTGTTCCTGACTCTCTCCATCTAAGCTATCTCCTAGGTTAGCTAAGGGGGCTGGTCCCTAATGAAAAGTTAAGTTAAAAGTGATATGAGGTTCTAGGAGAAAAGTTAATTTGGATTACTTGTCAAAAATAACTTGTTTCTAGGAATTAAGAAAGAATATAATTGCAAAAATTTCAATGATATATTCAAAGTATAGACCAGTGCATTCAAGTAAATAACAATATCTTGCTCAATAAATGAAATCAAGATACAATGATAGCCAATTCAAATGCTAGAACCGAATAAGAATTTGAACACTGATTCCAACTATAAAGGAAATAGTACTTTGGAAGAAAATGCCCATAATAACAAGATACATCAGTTTCTCATGAGCATAATGATCATCAAAGCAATCACATGAAATAGAACTACACCAGTGATCAATATTCTAAGTACAAGGAAATTAAATTGTTGCAAAGTAAATGACTAACAATACTTGCATCACAAAAGTTTATTGAAATGAAAATAACAATATTTGTAAATGAATCTTAAAACAAATTAAGATAGCAAAATGAGAAATTGCATGTAAAGTAAAATGATGATGTAAATGTGCTCTTAATTTATTTTATTAGTTAAAATGTAAAAGGAATATTTCAATTAAACTCTGATCCTCAGACCTCACCCTCGCCTGAAAATTAAGATCTCACAGTGAGGAGTCCATAGAGGTGGAGGGTCCCTAAATATCTATACAACCAACTTAAATTGGAGGTTAATTTTGAATGAAGCTTTGGAAGCTTTTAAAATGAAACTAATTAAATATGCCTACTATGTCATGCAAGTAAACTTGCAAAAGTCAAGTAAATGATGAAAATTGCCTTAAATACAAGATTTCATACACATGTAGGATTTGTGAAAAATATTTTTTTTTTTTTCCTTATGATAATTTTGTGATTTACCCAAAAGCAAATAAAACTTGAGAGATGTGTTGCATATAAATCAATAACAATGCTTGTGATTAAGTGAACTCAAGAATGATTAACTTTGCAAAAGAAATAGACTTGAATTTACAATATGAAATTAAAATGACTTATAAAAGCTTAAGTTAATGAACATGTGAAGAGTAGATTATTCAAAGTAAAGTACTTGTCGCTCGAATCAACATATAAAATGGAGAATGCAAAACCTTAAGTTGAATTGTAGCAAACTTATTTGAACAAAATAAAAATGTGATGAGTGAGGTTATGTAAATTTTAAGCATATAACTAAAATGAAAAATGAGAAGATGCAAAAGTTAATTCACCCACATGTTTCTCTCCCTAAATGAAGAGCAATGATTCCATAGGTAAAACCCAAGCTCCCATAAAAAAATAGATATTTTATTAGTTTTTTTTACAATGAATAGAAGGCCCATTAATGGGCTCCCCAGAAGATGGAAGAGATAATTACAAAATAGGAGGCTCCTTAATGGGATCCCCAAAAGATGGAAGAGACAATTACAAAATAGGAGTTTAGGAGAACCAAGATCTCCTTCCAAGAAGTGGCAACCACATTGGCCAAAAATCAACCATTGAAATATGAAAATTACAAGTGCACAAAGGCCCATGGCGAAGCTAATTTGTTGCTATCCAATATTGCCCACACATCCCTAAAGTTGATCCTCAAGTGCTCTTAGGGTCCTACAACAAATAGTTAGAGTTTCAAAATTTAGCTTCCTCAATCTTGTCAACACAAAAGGCGAGCATAGTCCATAAATAGATCTGAATGTTCTGCAAAACCCTCACTCAAACATAGTGTAAAACAAAGAGGAAAGTTGGGAAATATAATCTACAAATATTTTACAAATATTTAGACGAAGAAATTTGAGAAAAACTCCAATACTTGCCTAATTTTCAACATGCTCTTCAATAGAGAAATAAAATCGTTATTAGCACAAGATAGATAAATAAAATCGTTATTAGCACAAGAAATCAAGACAAATTATTTTAATTGAAATTGGATTTTAAAACGCAAGCTAAAAGCCAAGGATCCCTGTAATACAAAATCATGAGATGAGGCCTTTGGAGATGACAAATGCAGGTTCTTCAAGAGTAGGATGGTTCCTCCAAGAATTTCCCCTTATGTTTGAGGCTTGATCCAAGAGATGTCTCTACAAGAGATCTTAGATATTTATTGGAAAATCAACTAAAACTTTATCTAGAGCAAACTCTCATAACCAAATGCTAACGTGAGATAGTTGCACGTTAGCAAATCTCTAAAAGCATAATGGAAACTATTGAACATAATAGCATAAGTAGACAATGAAACACAATGATCAAGATATTTACCTTGCTGAAGAAGAACAATGCCTCATATGTGAAACCCTAAAGTCTTTTATTGCAATAGAACATAAGTGTACATAAGAGCAGCGATTCCCAAAGCACAATAGCTCATTTTCAATTCTTACAAATGAGAGATCAAGGCTCTGTCATATAAAACTATGTGAGCCAATCCCAATGTAGAAGTGATTAAACAAATAGCATGATGTGACAATCCCAAAGAGAGATTTGAATTTGTTGAATAGAGCTCCAATGCCAAATGTAAAAATTGAATTCTGGCAAGTGGACATCATTTTCTTCTTCCCTTCTATACCAAATTCGAATTTTATGATGGAATGAAAAGTGTATATGGGTGGTAACCCATGTGGGGACAATTTCCCACAAAAATCTCCACCAAATATTCTTCCAAATCCTCCCAAATGTGCATTAACTTCACAAATTCGAATTCCAAGTAAACATTTTTCTCATCTATGCCATAAATTCGATTTTATTTGAGCACGTCCTTTTCTTTATTTTAGGATTATACATCACCTTGGGACTTCACTTTAATTCCCCCATAATTTTCCACCTCATTTCCACAACATTTAGCATGTGTGGATATTTATTTTTCTTCGTTTATTTAATTTCTCGCTTAATTGATTGCGAAATTTCTCACTAAACTTAGGAAAAGTGGGTTTTGAGGGTTCAAAACACATTTTTAACACTTCAAAATGTGTCATAATAGAAAGTTGAGGGTGAAGGGTTCAAATTTCATTACTCATACTCCATACAACTTCTCTAGACATCATTGATTACATTACAAATATAATTTTATTAGCAATTTATGCAGTGCAAAAAATCTAAAAAATTTTTAAAATAGCTACCTAGACCTAACTAAATTCCATGAAATTTTGTGTGATCTAATATGGTAATATACATTGACTCTAAAGACTAATACGTGTTAGGGGCTTAACCTTCAAACTGTCACCCTGACTTTGGAGTAAAAGTTGAGTGAAATAACCTAGAAAATTATCTGCCTCTAAAAAAGAATTGATAATTAAGCAGATACAAAAACACTCCAAGGTTTACTCATTTGTTTATCGAGTCCCAACATCCTAGGCCTATTACAAACTCAAAGCTCATCATTACTAGTATCACTTATTACAATTCTCTGCAGGGTGTGGACTCTGGGTACAAGAAAGATGATGAGAAAATGGAAGTAGAGGTTAAAAAACTCTGTTGATTGATGATATCTGATGGTACAAGTGTCATCTGGATCATCCTTGAGTATGGAGTCTTTCATATAATCATTACTAGCCACTCTAGTGTTCAACAACCCTAATGCACTCCATGAATGAAGCCCCATTCCTATTATTATCAATTAGAGGTTCGTCAACCTATGTGGGAGTTCATGTTTTTCACTTTAGCAACTTTAACATACAAAAGTTAAGTAATGCAACAACTTGATAAATATACAAAAAAAAATTCACATATTTGTTCTAAAAAAGTTGAAGCATTTTGTGAAAGTTAAGCCTCCCACAAGACCAAAAATGTGATAAGCCTAAATTCCACGAGATAAGAATACATTCCTTCATTTCTTCTTATAGAATGAACGATGTAATCATTGATTCAATCTTTATCCTTGATAAATATTCCTTAGTTTCTAACCATAGAATATCATGATTCCCAATCTATTGTGAGAAAAAACATTGAACAAATAATTGAGTTTTGAAGTAATAAATACAAATTTTGGGCCCTCGTTTCTATTTTTTTTTCAACAATTCCCACATAAGTACTGCTTAAATTCCAACTACATCAATACCCTATTCTATTTTGGAACTATGCCATTCTACATATTTGATAATTGTCATGTTTGATCATTGTTGGTGTACTTATTGATTCTTTACGACCTCCATAACTTGGTAACACAATCTAGAAGAATAGATCCCCATAGTTTTGTCTTGAGGCCAAACAATACTATCTTAACCCTCCCCAAGTACTATGTGTCCTTTTCTAAATTCAACTAAGAAATCATCCCAAACGTTTAGCCAATCCCATCCAAATCCCAATTGTTGTGTTGTTTTCCACCCTTGATTCCAAATGTATGTAGATCAACTAATTGCTTTAAATAAAGAAAACCTAAATATTGTAAACATTTTATCAAGTTTGGAGAAAGAAATATTTTTTTTCCACATTCTATGATTTTACCACTAGTGACCCTCATCAAAGTAACATCCCTAACCTTCCAATCCAAATAGTTTCCTAGAACAAGGAGTGATGTGACTAAAATTTTCCATTCACTAAAGTGTTAGGATATTCCAACACATAGGAAATAGTTAAGTATAACTTGGTCTAGTGTAGAGTTAGGTAAAGCGTGTTTCTTTACTATGTACTTTTGTAACTTACAATCCAATGGTCATGATATGTTCTAGACATGAAGTGATCTGACAGTTCATTCTCTCCTCAGTATTACTGACACTTGATTCGTGGCTTAACACTCGATTGTTCCATGATCTCTATTTAAGGAGCATGGAGGGTCATTTGAAGGGTAACCGTTCATGAGAGAAGCTTATGTAATTTTTCATTCTTTTATTAATAAATTACTTGAAGTGGCTATGTTGGCTCAGGCCATGGACTGTTTCCCTCTTTGAGGGTTTTAACAACATCAAGAATACTGATGTATTGATTTGTGATCTATTTGTGAGCGGTGTCCTTTGGTTTTTTATCTGAGGAACTTACCCTGTAAATTCCTACATGGTATCAGAGCTATTTGAGGGCCGCATCCATTGTTGATCCAAATCTGAAGTCGATAGAACTGCATCTGACTGTCATTTCCTAGATCTATTGTTTCTAACTACTTTCGAGCTGCGAGGACTGCTCTATTGTGTTAATAGCATTTGTCTCAGTGAGGAACCCCTTTCATTTCACATGAAAATGTATCTGGTAGCCCTAGCTACGTCATTTTTAAGATTTGGAGATATACAGTCTTTATTTGCAGTTTTAGTTATTCATCTCTCTATTTATTTCGATTTGTTTATTTCGGTTTATTCAACTCTCCGTTTTTTATTATTGGATCTATACCTTTCATTTTTGCGTATGCTCTTTTCCCCACAACTCTATGCGATCTGGGCAAATCAGAAATAGAAAGGAATATTTTTTCTCATGCGTATGCTCTTTTCTGTCGCGCCTTAGTGTGATCTTGGAAAATCAGAAACCTTGAGAAAAATATTTAGTTCCCGGTGAAAGCTAACTTCAAGCCATAAGATTTGGCTTTTTTTGCATGTTCGTGTGGGTTGTGTGGTTTTTTGTTTTGTAGGCAAAAAGAGTTTTTTCAAGTAAGCATGCACCTCAAAGTTTTAGTGACTAAAAAAAAAAAAACTTCTTCTTTTCCAAAAATTACTAACCTTTTAAATTAGTTCACTTGGTCCAAAGTTACTTTATGTCAATAGAGGCCTCTTTTCCAAAAATTACTAACATTTTTAACTAGCTCACTTGGTCCAAAATTACTTTATGAGAATAGAGGTCTTGGGTTCAAGTCTTTCTTTTTGTTGAGTTATTTTTTCAAAAAGTACATGTAACTTATGTTTTAAAGTTACTTTATGTAAAAGAGTTATCACCTGTTATAAAAAGTGAGTCACTTATAATTCTAAAGTCTCTTTATCTTTTATTTAAGTTACAATTTAGTGAGTAGTTCATAAAGTACCATTGTAAAAGTGACTTTCACTTATTTATAAAAATGGGTCACATAATTTTATTTTATTTTAAGTGAATTAATTATATTAAGTTTGGAAAGGCGGGGAACTCTTTTAAATATAACATTGTCATTCACTTCCTCACATTCGCGCACTTTGTCAGCATCTTCAAAAACTTTTCTTCAAAAAGCCATAACTCCTTCATTCGAAAGCTATTTTCAAAGCCGTTATTTTTGAATCAGCGTAATTTTTCGAGATTTTTCCATTGGAACACTTAGTTTCAGCATCTACAGCTTCAGTTTCTATTAAAATGGAAAGTCCATGCGAATTTATTCTTGACAGAACCAACTACTTCCAATGGTGGTCCTACATTGTGGATTTACTTAGAAGTAAACGTTTTTATAGAATAGCCTTAGGTCAAGAAACTAAACCTAAAGATGAAGATAAGGTAGCGAAATGGGAAAATAGGAAAGATCAAGCACGTGGGTTGATAGGGATGTCTATTTCTCCATACCTTAGATTACATATCACAAAACTTGATACCCCTAATGAAGTAATGAAACAACTCACTAAAGTTTTTGGAATTAAAAATGAAATTAGAGCCCATCAACTCGAAAATGAGTTGCTTATGTTGGAACCCAAAAAAATTTCTTCCATTGAAGATTTTTTGTCCAAATTCAAAACCCTTATACTTCTCTTGTAAGGTGTTAAGGTTAAGAAAGAAGATGGTAGCCTTATCTATTCCATTCTTACTAAGTTGGGACCATCCTACTCTGTGTTTGTTTCCACCTTCCACTCTACTAGAGAAACCTTTATTTCTCAAGGACAAGACTACAAGTCCCCCTCTTTTGATGCCTTTTGTGATTCTTTAATAAGAGAACAAGAAAAAGTCTTACATCTTGGTCTTCTTAATCTTGGAAACTCTTCGAAGAAAGCCTTAGCCTTAGACATTGCAACTTTTGTAATCGAGATGACCACTTAGAATCTAAATGCTTTAAGAAGATGGAAGCCTTGGAAGCAACAATGAAGAAGCATAACATCCATTTCGAGCACTCTTCAACTTCAACTTCATCTTCAGGAATAACATTTTCTGCATGTGGTTTTCAAGCATCTCGGTCTGGTTATGCACTAAATGTATCTTCTTCTTCTCATTCTCATGAGTGGCTCATTGATTATGGTGCTTCCTATCACTTGGAAAAAAACAAGGCCATGTTTTCTTCCTTAAATTATTGTAACACCAAAAATATATATGTTGGTAATGATAGATCTCTCAGTGTTGTAGAGACTAGAACTATTCATCTAGAAAATGGTCAATTTAATGATCTATTATTTGTTCCAACCTTATCCTGCAACCTTATATCTGTATATTAGATAACTCATTCACTTGAAGGTAAAACCATTGAATTTTCACCTCACGATGTTGTAATTAAGGACCTAAGAGATCCTAGACAAATTTTAGCTACTGGCATTGCTGATGTTTCTACAAGGTTATATAATTTTAACAACTTTGGGTCATCAACTCTTCCCTCGGTATTTGTTTCTCATAATGATGAAGTGAGCAAACTCTGGCATGAGCGATTTGGTCACTTAAACTATTGCTCCCTTCAAAATCTATATAAAGAAAATATGATGACGGGTCTTCCTATGGTATCTTGCAGAGATGATGTTTGTTCCAGATGTGTACTCGGAAAACATTATCAGGATAGTTTTGAAAAATGTGCCTCTTGGCATGCCTCAGCCCCTTTACAACTTGTGCATAATGATTTAGGTGGTCCACTTCCAGTTATTTCATTCTTTGGATACAAGTATTTCTTAACTTTCATTGATGATTTCTCCAAATGCACTTGGGTATACTTCTTGAAACTAAAGAGTGAAGTATTTAACATGTTCTTGGCCTTTAAGGCCTTTGTTGAAAAACAATCTAGACATCAAATTCTTAAGCTAAGGTCTGATAATGGTGGAGAATATGTTAACAACAAATTCATCAACTTTTGCACTAAGAATAGAATTCAAATGCAACATATTTTTCCATATACTCCACAACAAAATGGTATAGCTGAAAGGAAGAATCACACCTTAAAGGAAATGGCTAATTGTATGCTTCAAGCTAAAGGACTTAGTCTTAATTTTTGGGCAAAAGCAATTAACTGTGCAAATTACATAGTAAATTACACTCCTACTAAGGTTTTAAATTATATCACTCCAGAAGAAGCAAGAAGCTCAATTAAACTAGATGTAAGTCACTTTCGTGTTTTTGGAAGTGAAGCATGGGCCCATATTCCAAATGAGAAACATAAAACTTTATAACCTAAGAGTGAAATATGCATTTTTGTTGGATATTTTGAAGATGTCAAAGGAATAGAGTTATTCCACTTAAGTCCAAAATTATTATAATTAGAAAAGATGTAAAGTTTGCTAAAAATATATCGGCCTACGAGCCTGGTTCAGTGGATGTGCCACCTCTTTCTATCACTTCTACTTCTGAAAATATTTCTTCTTTAGATGATAACAGCGAAGATGAAAATCCTCCCCCACCTTCTCAGGATCCTCCTTCAACTCCCTAGCTTCCAAAATGGGTCTGCGCTACTCGGGATGCAACAGGTGCTCTTGCAAGTGATCCTATAGATCAGTGACGTACATGTTCTCAGTTCGATAGAGCCTCTTCTTTACTAGCTCAAGCTTCAACGACTTATGATCCTGACACCTTTGCAGAAGCTTTAGGCCATCCAGATTAGGATGCAACTATGAATGAAGAATATTGTTCATTATTTGCAAATGATACATGGGATATTGTTCCTCTTCTAAAGGAACGAAAACTTGTTAGATGAAAATGGGTTTATAGAACCAAGTATGGACCATATGGAAAAGTTGATAAACATAAAGCTCGTCTTGTTCCTAAGGTTTTTTCACAAGTTGAAGGCATTGACTATGCCAAAACCTTCTCCCCTGTTGCCAAAATGAACTCTGTCTGCCCTGTTCTTTCCTTTTCTGCATCTTTCAAATGGGAAGTCTGTCAAATGGATGTTAAATTTGCCTTCTTGCATGGGGACTTGCATGAAGAAATATATATGGAACAACCTACTGGCTTTATACAAACAAACTCCAGCCTTGTATGTCGGCTTAAGAAATCCCTTTACGGTCTCAAGCAAGCCCCTCAAGCCTAGTATGCCAAAATCGATAGATTTCTTTTAGATAGGGGCTTTTCTAGATGTCATTCTAACAATACTATCTACACCAAGAAAGTGGGCAAGTCTCTTATCATTCTTGTTCTTTATGTTAACGATCTTATCCTTACTGGTAGTGATCCCAACCTTATAAACCATGTGAAGTCCAGCCTTAAAAATAAGTTTAAAATGTCAGACTTAGGACACTTGCATTATTTTCTTGGTCTTCAAGTCTTGCAAACCAAGGTAGTTATCTCCCTTCCCTAGTCCAAGTATGTTTGTGATCTTTTATGCCACTTTCACATGGAAGACTGTAAGCCAGTCCCTTCTCCCTTTTAGTCTGGAGCCAAACTTTCAGTCACTTGTACTTCCCCTAAGTTGATGCTACCTTATACCAATAGCTTGTAGGAAAACTTTTATATCTAACCCATACTCGTGCTAACCTCTCCTTTGATGTTGGCTTTATTGCTTGGTTTATGCAAAATCCACATGAAATTCATTGGAAAGAAGGTAAAAGAATACTTTGTTATGTTCGAGTTATAATTTAGTTTGGGATTCATTATAGTGCGGAAGCATCTCGTCTATTGGTTGGTTTCACTGATTCTGATTGGGTTGGTGACCCTAATGATTAGAAGTCTACTGCAGGTTATGTCTTTACTCTTGGTTCTAGACCTACTACATGGGTTTGCAAGAAACAAAGTTCCATTTCTCTTTCTTCAGTAGAATCAGAGTATCATGGCGCCGTAGAAGCTAGTAAGGAAGCCCTATGGCTTCGTCAGATCCTGTTAGAGTTTGGCTTTCAGCAGTAGCATCCAACTACACTTTTGTGTGATAATAAAAGTTCCAGTCAACTATGCAAAGATCCAATCCAACATCAATGCAGAAAACACATTGAAATACACATGGACCTCATCAGAAAGCCCATTCATGACCATGTTCTTGAAGTGAAATATTGTTCAACCGATGATCAAGTTGCAAACATCTTTAAAAAGGCTCTGAAAGAGGTGAAGTTTACTAAATTTCGATTTATGGTTGGAGTTCACGAAGTTGTCACTAAGGGGGCGTAGGCTCTAATGCGTCCTTCCATTTCCTATTGTGTCATATTTGTACATACTTCAATCCTATCCAAAGTTGTTCTTAAGGGGGGATGTTAGGATATTCCGACACATAGAAAATAGTCAAGTATAACTTGGCCTAGTGTAGAGTTAGCTAAAGTATGTTTCTTTACTATGTACTTTTGTAACTTACAATCCAACGGTCATGATATGTTGTAGACATGAAGTGATATGACAGTTCATTCTCTCCTCGGTATTACCGACACTTGATCTGTGGTTTAACACCCGATTGGTCCATGACCTCTATTTAAAGAGCATGGAGGGTCATTTGTAGGGTAACCATTCATGAGAGAAGCTTATGTAAATTTTCATTCTTTTACTAATAAATTGCCTAAAGTGGCCACGTTGGCTCAGGTTGTGGACTATTTCCCTCTTTGAGGGTTTTAACCACATCAAGAATACTGGTGTATTGATCTGTGATTTGTTTGTGAGCGGTGTCCTTTGGTGTTCCATATGAGTAACTTACCCTGTAAATTCCTACATAAATACATTCTTCTAAAATTTTCTATTACTTCTAATCCAATCTAAAATTTTGTTTGGAGCTATATAATTTGAGAAATTATAATTTTACCCATATTTTTTCCTTGAGGGAAAAAAATACTATTTAAACCCTCCCTAAGTATTATGTGTCCTTTTCTAAATTCAACTAAGAAATTATCCCAAACATTTAGCCAATCCCAACTAAGAAATTATCCCAAACATTTAGCCAATCCCATCCAAATCCCAATTGTTGTGCTCTTTCCAACCCTTTTTCCTAATGTATATAGATTGAATATTTGATTTAAATAAAGAAAACCTAAATATCATAAACATTTTATAATGTTTGGAGAAAGAAATTTCTTTTTCCCACATTCTATTATTTTATCACTAGTGACCCTCATCAAAATAACATCCCTAACCTTCCCAGCCAAATAATTTCCTAGACAAGGAGTGATGTAACTAAATCCTTCCATTAATTAAATACATTCGTCTAACATTTTCTATTATTTCTAATCCAGTCCAAAATTGTGTTTTTCGCTATATAATTTTGCGAAATTATAATTTTCCATAGTTTATCCTTTACTATCAGGTTCCATGGACTTTTTGCAGCCAAGAAATTTCCAAATAAATGAACAACCACCTTCTCCATTGGGATTAGTTATAGGTTTCTATATAGACTAATGGGTATCTACCTTATCACCTCTCCTTTCTATAATATCACATATTCTCATGAACATTTGTAACACCTCCTTTGGAACATGAACCAAAAAATGGTAGCACATAGCAATTGCTTCTAATGCAAACATTACTAGGGCTAATATACCCCTTTAAGAAGGCAATCTAAACAAAATGGACTCTTATCTTGATCTTGATTATCAACAAACCCTAATATCTCTTTACATATACATTTTTCTTGAGATTAAAGTCTAAATACTTAAAAAACTCATTGCAATACAAAATTATAAAAGAAAATGTATTTTTTAATAATTGAACTTGCCCCTTAGATAACTCATCGAAGAAAATATTATAGTTTTCATAATCGATGTCTATGCCTACAACTTTGTTTTACAACTTAAATATATTCTAAAACTCCCCCCTCCACTTATAAACCATTCGAGAAAAGGAGAATTTCATATACAAATAATACGTTGGTTAAGTGAACATCATCCACTATCTTAATTCGTTGCAAGATACTTGCACTTCTAGATTGAAGTGAATATTTTGTAAGGCCATCACCCATTAATAAAAAAATATGGTGACAAAGGAAAACCTTGTATCAATCCTATTATAGGTTTGATAAAGGAGGAGGTAACACCACTAACCAATATAGCATATTGTACTAATGTCTCAGACGCCATTACCTGGTTAATGATTTGAAGTGAGAAACCAACATGAATAAAGAAAAGTTTAACATGCAACCTTATAGTCTTATCATAGGCTATAGAAGGTTCAAGTTTTATCATCATGTAGTCATATTTTTCACTTTGATGGGATGTAACCCCTCTTAAGCAAGGAGCGAGGTCAATAGCTTCAGATATATTCATACCCACTAGAAATCCAAATTGTTTTAGATATACTACCATAGAAAGTAACAATTTGAGCCCAACTCCTAGGACCTTGCAACTATCTTGTACACATAATTGTAGAATGGAGGTGGCATAAGCTCATCAACAATTTTTGGGATATCTAACTTGGGTATAAAAGAAGAAAGGTAGCATTGAAATATCTCATAACCTTCCATGAAATTATTGCCTCTTCAATAATTCTAAATATGTCATCACCTAAAAAACAAAAAAAAAAACAAAAAGAAACAAAAAAAAAAAAAAAAAAAGAAACCTCAAAACGATTCTACTATCCATCAATCTAGACTTAGACTCTTAACTTCTTCAAAGGATGTTAATGAAGCCACTTCGACTATCTTAGTTATATTAAAGACCTTGGGTTATTTAAATATAAAAGTATATTCTTGAATCCATGGGTCTACAAGATCCTTGGATTCTTCACTTCCCAAATGGTATGATAACTCTTCTAATGATTTGCATAATGATAAACAAATCTTGTATTTTCACTTCTAAGTTCAAGCTATAAAACCTAACACTTCATCCATTTGTTGGGTGGAGATGCAACAATTTTGTCCTTTTCCATTCCAATTATTTGAGATATAACTATTACACTTCATTAAATACATAAAATTTAATATTGTTAAATAAATATACAATTTCAAGTTCAATCTTTTTTAATCTACTATCATTTTTTTGTACCTCTACATTACCCAATTGACTATGATCTCTTTAATAAGCTTCCATATGTTGCTTTTTTTGTAGCATCAATAGGTATTCCTATATGGATAAATGGTTTTCATCTCAACCTAAAAGAATTATGAAAAAATCAATATTTGAAGTGATAAGTTGGCCCAACCTATGAAGGGGTGTGTCCCTTGGGTTATTTCACATCATTGGAAAAGTAAAAATAGAGGGGGTGATGTCTCATTTTCTCCACCAATAAAGAGAAGTTTCTTCTCTCTCTTTCATAAGTTTTCTTACCTCTTGGATAGCCGCACGTGTGGAGCAAGAAGGTAGTAGGAGCTGCAGAAAGGAAACAGGGGAAACAAGATGGCCACAAGAGCTACAGGAAGGACATAGGTTATAGGGGAAACAAGGTTAAGGAAGGGCTAAAGGGGCTGACCTCAAGGGAATATATTTTTTCCAATTTTGACAAGTATTTTGACTTGGATATTGGCACAAATTTCTAGACAAGTTTCTGATTTGTAAACCTTGATAAAGAATATTTTCTCCTAAAGAAAAGTTGATGGGTTTTCTCCCAAGGTTGGATTTCCTAGGGTAAATTATTTTATGTTGTGCATGGTTGTCCTTCTACGATATTTATTGTTTCTATTGTGTTTATTCTTGAGATTTTATGAAGTGTAATTATTCAATGATAGTATCAGCATAAAATCATTAGGAAATCATTATCTGGTAGAAAATTGTATCTATTGCACTCTTTCATAGAAGATAGATCCCTTTAAAATCTATTTTTAAAAATACTTAAATTTTACTCTTATTATTTTTTATCATTCCAAGTAAATTCAAAGATAATATAGATCTATATTAATATGCAAATAATTAAAATTATCTTTCTTAGTTTATTGTAGTGAGAAATCATATGCTAATAACCTTACTCAATTTGTTCGTTTTTTATTAACAATAAAAGAGGATAGATCCCTTTAAAATCTATTTTTTAAAATACTTAATTTTTACTCTTATTATTTTTTTCATTTCATGTAAATTCAAAGAGAGTATAGATCTATATTAATATACAAATAATTAAAATGATCTTTCTTAGCTTATTGTAGTGAGAAATCATATGCTAATAACCACCCTTCTGTACAGGTGTTATTGTGTGTATAATGGTTTGTTCAATGCACATAGTGCACTAAATATAAATGGCCATCTCTATGTAACATGCATAATTTCCATAATTAGTCCTTGATATACAATATGATAGTGGTTTAATGAAGGTTATTCTGCACAATGCATATATGTTCCACTAATGTACACCTTCTTCTATCACCACCCACCTGATGGGAGGGTGAGAGGGACAAAAATGTGCATTTTTGTGCTATGTATTTATGGGAGGGTGAGAGGGACAAAAGTGTGCATTTGTGTGGTATGTGTGTGTTTTGTAGAATGGCCTTCAATGTTCCATGGTTATAGTGTACACCAAGGTCATGCTAGTACTCTATGCTACATAGAAGAGTGCAATTAGACTTGTAGTGTCATGGACGTTTACACCTTATATAAGAGTGTAATTAGACTTGTAGTGTCATGGAGGCTTGCACCTTATATATAGTCAACAAAGTACAACCATTGCATGAATTTAACACATGTACAATAAGGATTAATTTATGGTCGTGTATGACTTTACCCTGTGTATAATAATTGTTTAATTATGGCTATTTTCACATGACATGTACTTGTACCTTATAATAAGTGGGATTTAGTATATGCACAAAATTTTAAACCTACATAATCACATTGAAAAATAACATATGCATATTGAGGTCACAATCATGGATTTCATTTTACATCCATATTTAAATGGGTCTTACTATAAGAAATACATATCTTTTTAATGTAATAAAAATAAAATGAATTTAGTCTTCTTTTAACATATTGCACCTTTGAATATAGAAATCTCATGTAACTTTCTATTTTCAAATATATGTATAAGACATTTTATACAAGGAAAATTGGATTGTATGATACAACTTCTATAAGTCGAGAATCCATATAGCTACATATTTGTGAAGCTAAAATGGCCACATAGTTAAAAGAACAAGTTGGCTTTTTTTTATATGTTAGTGGTCTAGTGCAAAAGTTAAAGCTAAAACCATGAAAATTTATCTTAGCAAATTTACCCACACAAACCATCAAATTGAGTAGTAGTAGGAACTATGCTCATATCGAGGGGAGAGTTATCTTTGTTTTGAAGGGGTCATCCATAAAAATGAAGCAACATATGATTTATAAGAATGGGCTCCTTCCTTCTAATGAGGGTAGATTAAATGGTCTCACAGAGGAAGTAATCTCCTCCATGCTTCAAATACCGTAATTAATATGTTGGTCATCTAGAGGAAAATGATCATGTTGTATTTTCAATAGTTAGTTGAAAGAGGAGGTCTACTAATGTCCTAACCCTGGGTTAAGTTACAAGTTTTAAGTTTCAAATATATTTGATTGGTGTGTTGTTGTATATATTGAAGATGTTTCCAAATTAATTCTTTCAAGTAAAAAAAAATGAACCCTCACCTTTAATTTCCTTACTCGATCTCAATAGGATTTAAAACATTTGGATCATCTAACCGCAAATGCTAGAACTTATCCTTTTAGGCCCCAAGGAAGAGGGAAAGTATGTCACCTCTTTGAGCCCCAAGTAAGAGGGAAACTGTGTCACCTCTTTGAGCACTCATGATAAACATATCTACCTAAGTGCATATGGAAACTTTAGATCAACAAGACTTCATAGAATAAATAAGGGAGTTAATAAGGGGATCATTCCTACATAAGTTGCACGAACCCAAAACACTAAATGGTGGGCATGGATGTATTATTTTCATATCCTCCTTAACCAATAATTTCATTTGCAAATGGAATCTTATATGAGTTACAGAGTCATCAAGCTAGATAGAACATGTATTATGTTGAATATCGTTATAAAGAGCTCTTTCTTTACTTTCCATGTATGAAATATAATTATTTGACATGTTGCATTGATATCACTAGCCAAAGGAAGTATATCCCCTAAAATAGTGGATTCCTAGGAAATGGAGGGGCGAAAAAGATGGATACATAACTTGTAAATTTAATATGAGGATGTATTAGCCAAGTTATAAGACCATAAAAATGCTCGTAACTTTTTTCCCACAAAATGGTCACTTTGGTTCATGCACACTTAGATAGTGAAGGTTTTATCATAGTTCTAGGAAATCAAGGGTCAAAGATCAAGAAAATAAGTATTTACTCGAATCGAAGAAATGCTTCCATATAAAGCCAAAAGTACCAATTTCTTTTTGTTCCAAATTGTGCTTCTATAAGTTTAATTAAAAAAAATATTTGATAATTATTAATCTACCATCTCTAGTCCCTCCAACAAGGATATTGAGTATTCATCTCTATTCCTTCCACCAAGGAGATTGAGTTTAGTTTGGAGCATAATTTTGATGAATAGGTTATCAAGGATAAGTAATTTTCTCATCTTAGCATAAGCCTACTTGATCTGAATTGGATCATTATATTTTTTTCATCCATCTCGATGCATTTGGAGTGGAAAAAATGTAGGAATTGGCTCACAAGACTGTTTTTACCAATGGGACCCAGTTTGGCGAAACAGACTCTCAAACCTTCTAGGAGTGTTTTGAGGCATAAAATGAAATTTTTGGGGGGCTAAACTTTTCCTATTTAGCGCAACACATTTTAAATTTATTCGAAACACAAATACCTTCCAAACGACACAAGAAGCGTGTCAATCAGAGTCCATATGAAAAAGTTATGCCACTCAAAATTTGACCTTCCTATTTTCACACCTATAGTTTGGGATGATGCCGTGTCAGTCCCAATTATTTATGGAAAAGGAGTTAGCCACATGTTTTTGATGTAAAAGACTCTGTTTAAGAGTTTATGTAGTCAAACTTAACCACGAGTAGGCTATTACGTTGTGTTATAATCGGGCCACTAGGAGGAAGATGCATTCCATTCTTTCGAGAGAATTTTGTTCCATGACTGAGCAAAGATAGCTAGGAGAGATATGAAGTAGAGCACACATAGAGGATATGTGCACTGTAGCAGCCCACGAGCCAAAAAAATTATTTCTTTGTACCTGCATCCATATTTCCAGATAGAAAAAGAGAGCAAAGTGACCTCACCTTCTAGCTGGGTTTTCCCTCGAAATGGTTTCCAAGAGAGCATATCTTATGTCTTGTGTGTGTGTGTGTGATTATTTGGTAGTTCTCTAATTTTTTCAATAATTTCCATTTGCATGCATGCACTAATTACAGTTAAATCCAAAAATCTTAAAGTTTAATAAAATATAAAACTTTATAATTTCCAGACTTTTTAATATAATATTATCAAATCTCTGTGATGAATTGTCCAGTGGGATATCCACGACAATTTACAGATCACTACTAGGGTTAGGTAGATAGGACTTTGTCTTTAATTCTAAACAAAATCTAATTCTTTCTCTAGGTGTTAGAGTTATGTGGTTTTCTTCCTTTCAGGCTTAAATTAACACCTTCCTAAAACCAAGAAGATTCGAACCCAATTTTTTTCCATTATATTGTTGAACAAGAGACCAATATGTAGAGTTCTCATTAAAATAAAGCATAGTCCTTGATTTCAATTATATTGTATAAGATTGGCTTATAGATAGTGTACCCATTAAAAGAGTGAAGAAATGAGTAATTTGTTCTTCTAGACAAGTATGGAATTAATAGCTTTCTATACCATTCAAATACTCTTAGTTACAGAAGTTACCTTATAATCCATGCTAGTTTTATTCTCATGGAAAACAAGAAGCACCTCTCAAGCTATTATTTTTTGTAGAAAGCATTATCAACCCTTAGAAAATGTCATGATTGGTCCATATGACATTCTTGGAACTATATTGAAGGGGTGGATCCATAAAAACGTCTATAAAAAATGTTTTCCCATCATGTTTTAGAGGTGGACTTAGAATGTCTAATACAGACATTCAACTTTTCTAATATGGACATTCACTTAGAATGGACTAATTTGGCTTGTTTAATATGGACATTCACTAAGAATGGACTAATATGGGGTCATAGGTAAGTGAAACGTTTCCACTTTATGTCTAAAATCCACTTATAAGCATTAGAATGGACTAATATTGGGTCATAGGTAAGTGAAAAATAATTAATAAATTGGAAGAGAGGGTGTAAAATGATGCTAATTTCGAAGACATATATTTTCCACTTTAAGGTGTTTGGTTGTGAAGCATGGATTCATATTCGTGGTTGTGAAGCATGGATTCATATTCATGAAGAAAGTAGTAAGGAAATGAAATCAGGAGTGAGCAATGCATTGTTGTTGTTTATGTTAATGATGTAATTGAAGATGGAATATTTTCTCTTTGTACCTCACTCTTTAGAGGTTATATTTCATACGCATCTTCAATTTGATGATAATAACCTGGCTTATGTTCCTACATATTTTTATTTTCCACTTCTCTCTTATTTTTTTAACTTCTCCATGACTTATATATTTTTGAAATGATGATTCTTCATTTTCAAATGTTGAACTTAAGCCTACATCTTCATCTCCTCTTCCTTTAGTTCAATAAACATGCACCTTTAGTTATTCCTCCTACAAGTCAATCTACTAATCCCACATTACATATTTATCTCCTCCTTTAATTCAATAAACATGCGCATTTAGTTATTCCTCCTACAAGTCAATCTACCAATCACACACTTCTGCAATGGGTCTAGAAAATGAGAAAATGTACTGGTAATTTAGTTGGTGATCCAACAAATCCTCATAGAGCACATTCATAGTTACATATAGGTGTTTCAAATACTATGGCACAACACATACTGATATAATATCCTCTAACTTATAAGGATACAAGTGACCAACCTTATTAGGAAGCAACAATGCAAGAAGAAATGAACTTTGTGGTGAAAAGTGACACTTTGGATCTTGCAATTCCTCTTCTTGAAGGTCACAATATTATTCTTGCAAGTGGGTCTATATAATCAATTTCTGACCAAATGAAAGCATGGATAAGTTTAAATCCTACCTTATTTCTAAATGTTTCTGACAAGATAAAGTTATTAGTTACAAATCAACATTTCCCCTATTGCAAAGATGGATTCAATGGATTCATTCTATCTTACTCTTTCACTTGTTCTTATTGTTGGGAAGTACATCAATTACAACTTTATTCAACATCAATAACACCTTTCTTCATAGGTACTTGAATGGAGAAATCTACATGGAAAAACCTCTACGTTTTTCCTAGGATGACCCCTCCTTTTTTTCCACATCAAGAAGACCATTTACGGTCTAAAGCAAACTCGTCAAGCTTGATAAGACAATTACCTTCTTGGATTCAATGCATCTAGGTGCCATTCCAAGCCCAATGTGTATACTCAACATCAAAATGGTGACTCTCATCATCCTTGTTCATTATATTGATGCCATATTTATCATTGAGAATAATCACCATTTGATCAACCATGTGAAGTCAAGTTTTACAAGTCACTTTGACTTTCTTAACTTTGACGTCCTTCCTTATTTCCCTCCAAATCAAATCCAACTAGGGAATCTTTTTCTCTCAACCTAAGTATGCATTTAACTTTCTTTATCAATTTCACATGGAAGACTACAAGGAAACCCCCACTTCTTTTTAATGAGGTGTCAAACATCCTCCAAATAAAAAGGTCTACTTCTCGTTAGACATTCTAGTTTGGGTCGTATCACTTAGTTCAACAAAAAGCAATGTGTAATCACTCTTTCTTCTATGGATGTAAAGTATTAGTTTTCAGTGAGGTGTCAAACATCCTCCAAAAT
Source organism: Pinus tabuliformis (assembly GCA_031772625.1). Lineage (NCBI taxonomy): Eukaryota > Viridiplantae > Streptophyta > Pinopsida > Pinales > Pinaceae > Pinus > Pinus tabuliformis. The sequence goes on from CM062818.1 coordinate 1,203,172,580, forward strand.
TCTACTTCTCGTTAGACTTTCTAGTTGGGGTCCTATCACTTACTTCAAAAAAAGGGAATGTGCAATCGCTCTTTCTTCTATGGATGTAAAGTATTATGGTATTGTTAAATTCAATTGAGAAGTAAATTTTTGGGTTCAAGAATTTCTCATATAGTTTGGTTTTTCTCAAAATCAATCTACAAATATTTGATGTGACAATCCAATTCCAATCCACATATCACATAATCTAGTTGAGCACCACCAATGTACTAAATAGATGGAGGTATATCACACAATCTAGTTGATCACCAATGTACCAATCTAGTTGAGCACCAATCTACCAAATAAATGGAGGTCTATATGCACCACATAGGGAAACACCCTGATGATCGAGTTATTTGACTTTCAGTTTTGTCATTTAGAAGATATAAATTCACAATAAATAAATTATAATTAGGCATAATAAATCAATTTTAATTATCCATTGCACAAATAAATTCAAGTTAAAATAATCCTAACTTAGGAGAATATTTGAATTATTGGATTATGTATGCTTTGCATGCAAGCATCTCCACTATAATATTGGACATGGAATAAATAAATTCACAATAAATTAATTAATTAATTAATTTCAATTATGTGCAATAAATAAATTGTAATTACCCATTGCATAGATAAATTCAAGTTAAAGCAATTGTAACTTGGAAGAATCTTTGAATTACTAGCTTTTGTGCGCTTTGCATCAAGCATCTCCACTATAATATTGGACATGGATCCTCATTACATGAAAATAAATAATGAGAGAAATAATCAAGTGTTTCACATTGCTCCATGGGTGCTTTCTAGGATTTTACCATGTGCATCTTATATTATGTTGTGAGTTTGTCATGTTTCTGTGGTCATATGGCCATGCCCATCTTTTCACAAGGTTAAGCCCCTTAATCCAAAACTATTGGAACTATTATGTAGGGAAAACAAAGTACTCTTAACCTCAACAGTTGATCTATGATGATGATAAAATTATCTGTCTTGAGAAATAACCACTACCCTAGTTGAGAAACATATTTAAAAAATATTAAGTTTGACCATATTGAAGTGTAATTCTACACTTGTTCTTGAGAAAATTGCTCAAAAAAATTATACCTAATCTCCCTATATATTTTATTTAGTAATCTATTGTGATAAGAAAACCTATAGTAATAATTACCCTTGTGTATTAGCGATATTGCATGTGTAGAATGGTATGTTGAATTGAATATGCATGGCATAGTTTATGCACCATATATAATGGCCATAATTAGGAAATGTTGTAGGTGTGTCAAAGTTTTGAAATTTTCATATACTACAAATTGCACAAGGAGTGCAATGGTTTGTGCCACTATGAGTATGGCCACTCTATTTTATGTATTATTTAGTGTTGATGCAAAATTGACATATGATTTTATAGCGATGTATTGAAGACAATTTTTTGCACAATATATAGATGTTACACAGATGCACACCTCCCCCCACCATTCATCATCTTGGGTACCATCCATCCAACATATATATGTTGCACACCTTCCCCACCATCCATCATCTTGGGCACCTCCCACCCTCTTGTGGAAGAAGGGGCTAATGGTGTGTATTTATGTCCCACTCTATGTATTGTGCATATTGGAATTCAATGTACTAATGGTTCTAGGGATCCATGGAGTTCAATATGCTATTGTGGAGGCCCATGGATCTCAATGCTCACCCTACATGTGCCAATGTAGCCCTTTAGAGGGTTAGGACCCCGTATATGGAAACCAAACCCAAGATGGAAACCATATACAATCCTACATAGGACCCAATGCATACCCTAGCTTTCCAGTACAACAAGTCATTAGAGAAATAGAGTAAATGAGCTTACCTAATCATAGAACATAGGTGGGGAATTCATAATGGCATGCCCTTCCGTAATGGGCTTCGAGATGTGCCAATGTCTCCTAAACTCCAAATTGGGTTAACCAATAATCATCTTAGGTGGTTTCTACTTCTAAAGGGGATAGTATAGTCTGTCAGGGTTCAACCCTAACCCCCTTATTTATGTAATAGGGTCGACTCATAGTAATAGTCAGTGAAAGAGTCAATAAAGCCCATATTAATAATTGTAAGTGGTTGACCTACATTTAAAGAAAGGGACCACAGTTAGTTGTAAATGGGCCATGGTATTAGATATATGGTATTAATAGAACCATGGTACGGACCCATGGTATTGCAAGTATGAATCCTATATAAAGGATAGAGACTCCCCATTGAGGGGCGTCATGTCTTATTCTATAATTGAGCACTGCTCTATTGGAGGTTTCCCCCTCGAAGAGGCAAGTGAACATTGATTTCATATCTAAATAATAAAATACATGTTATTATTTCTCATTTTGTTCTATGTTCTGGGTTTTATTTCTTTGCATATTTGGTATCCTAGCATCTTCTCACAGGTCAAGAGTATAAAATGTGGTATCAAAGCACTTTCCAGGGTCGGTGGTATCTCCATTTGTAGTAGAATATTTTTTGGCTAGAGATGTGTTCCAGCGTCTTTAAACCATGGGATCTGTCGTTGATCACATAAACCTGCAGATTTGGGAAGGCATGCATGCAGGAAATACAAGAGGTGGTCATGCTTGTTGGACTCCCTTGTAACACCCGTGGGTACCCCTTCGAGTAGTAGCGCATTAGAAAAAATCGCGCATGGACTGTCTTCCACCTACACTCTGGGTATATCAGAAGCCCCCTTGGCTCACCTAAAACCTCACCATAGATAAACCGTCAGCCATCTTGCTGCTACAGTACACCGAGAAAATCACTCAGGGAGATTACTTACACATACGATAGGGTAGTCGGGTAGTACGGCTAAGGGTACGATTGATCCTCCTTAGTTAGTGCCCTAAAAAATTGGGCTGAGTACTACTATTGGACCCTTATGTATATTGCTATCTGTAGCACCTGACACTCCTTGAGACCATAGTTCCCTTAAGATCACCCATCATCTTCTTTGCTAGATTAGATCTAGCAGATTGGGTTCTACGCCGCCGCAACAATCAGATCCACCAGAATACCATTCAAATCTATTAGTAGGGGTTCAGTCACTGCCGCATTCCTACTCACACTCTGCAGTTGAGGTTTTGGCAGACAGATCTAACCATTTGTGCAGGGAGGCTTGTCGCTCCTATACCTTGGGGTGATTCTCATAGGACATTAGACAGGATTAACTTTTATGGGAATTGGCTACTGCAGTATTAGTAAGCGAGGAGTAAAACTCCTTTCGAAGTAAAAAAAAAAACAATGAGGCCCTCCCGAGAAACTTATAAGAGACATAGCCCATAGGAATTAGGACGACGGGCTGAGTGAGGTGGTACCATTCACTTTTCAGCTTCAATTTTTAGGCAGGCCCAAACTTTTTCACAGTGATGACCAGATCTATGTATGGTAGAAACGAGAGCTCAAGCTATAGCCAATGAGAAGATGCAATCCCTTGAAAACAAGTTGGAGGAATTAGCGAGGTAGATCAAGACATTGAACCACACAGTCACAAAGGGCAAGTCGGCGACACAATTGGAGGCATATGCTTTTAATGAAGACCATGAAGAAGAATCTAGTCATTCTCTTCACTTCCATGGAAACCACCAACATTCCCACCCTTAACCACCCAAGCTAGACATGTACAAATTTGATGGCTCTAATCCAACAGTATGGCTATCACAAATGGACCAATATTTCACGCTGAATCACATCAAAGATGATGATACTAAGCTATGTGTGGGAGGCCTTTACTTGGACCAAGAAATATGGGAATGGTGGCAGTGGCATCAAAAATGCTACGCAAGGCCAATTACTTGGCATACATTCTCAAAATCCCTTTGTGAACGCTTTGAACATGAATCCAATTTTTTGGGTTGTCTTACTAAATTCAGAGGGATAGGCACAGTACACGACTATATTATAGCCTTCGATAAATTAGCCTTCCACACAGGAGATCTAGCAGATGACTTCTACTTGGAATGTTTTATCAGTGGTCTCAAAGACACCATCCAAGCTCACGTCCGGATGCACCACCCACCCACATGGCTAGAAGCTTGCATAATGATCCAGGTGGATGTTGGTGGCCACCCACCTATCCCACTTGGACCGCCACAACTATCTCTTTCATTTTTTCAGTTTCCTTAATTGTAGCACAATTTACTATTTTTAGCAGTTTTTTGGGTCCTGAACATCCGGAGCCGTTTTGAGGCCCTAGCGACACTTTTTTGGGAAAATTAGGAGCAACATGGGTCATTGACTAATGTTTCTCTCTACAAAGTTATAGTCCTCAGATAGATCTTTCTAATGAGCTATTGTGCATGTCAAACGAAGATTGTATGTCAAGGTTACGACCCCGAGAAGTTGATGTACCAATTTACCCAAATGAGGCCCATAGTTTGGCACTTCATCTCCTAGGGTTAGATTTTTGGATGTTTATGGTTTTCCATTGTTTCTAAACAACAAATATGCCTTCGAGCCTCATTTTAACGCAATTTAGAGGCATGTAGCCACCACATTTCTTCTCAGAGATAAGCTACCATCGCCCTAGCTGGTTTATTTCCATTTCTATTTGTAAGCATATTTCAGTATTTTACATTAACAAAATGAAGTATTATTTCCCTTGCATCTCTGTGTTTATGGTTATCTTTGTAATTTGTTGCATTCTTGTTTAAATTTGAATCAGTGGTATCAGAGCGATCTGCTTTTTCTCTGTTTTTCTTTGCATGTCCCCAACGAGGTCAAGATATATGGAGTTACGACTTGAACTAATTGAACCTTTGCAAGACCAACCTCGCAAATTTCGACGGCCTCCCATGGCGGATGAAAAGAAATATGAAGGGGCAAGAGATCCTATCAAAATCTTGCTTGAAGAATCTCTCGAGTGACAGAGGAACGGGATGCTGGACAAATTTTCCCAGATCCTTCAGCGACTACCCAAAGGTGACGCATCAGCTTCCAATAGCTACTCTGGGAATGCCACACCCTTTAAGGTACAAGTTGATTTTGAAATCCCCATCTTCGAGGTTCAAATAGATGTAGTTGTTATAGATAAATGTTTAAATCTACTAGATGGTTATTTTTCTGTTCATGATTTTTCCAATTGGGAAAAGATTATTTTTTCTCTTCTCAAAGTAGCCCCCCATGTCAAGGACTGGTGGGAAACCTACTGCGAGCAGAAGGATGAAAGTATGGGCTCACTATTTTCAGTTGCACCCACATGGAATTCATTCCAAGATGCCATCAAGGAGCAGTACTACCCTGTCAAAAGCTATGAGGACAAATACATAAAGTGGATCACACTACGACAGGGAAGGGACCAAGGTGTGCCAGAGTTTACAAACGTTTTCATAGCCTTCGCACACAATTTGGTATCAAGGACTCTGAGCTACATTTGGTACTCAAATACTATGACTACCTATACAGATACATCCAGGAAGAGATGGAGTTCCTGAACATCTCCTCGCTCAGCACGGTATATCGGCACGACATACTGATACACTGTTAAAATCGAGAAGAAGTTTGAACAAAAGAAGTGAGACTTTGGATCTACAAATCCGAAGACCAAAGGACAAAGCCAAGGCGGACCCAAGACAACCTGTCGAAGCCACAAGAAAAGAACAACACCACAAAGTCGAAGAAGGACATAGGAAAATGGTGCAAGTTCCATAAAACCCCCACTCACAACACAAGTTAGTGTCAGACCAAGTAGTTGTTGGTGGCCGGGTTGAAGGCTTCAGAATCAGATGCATGTTTGGACCCTGAGTCAGAACCCGACAAGGGGAATGGAAAAGGGAAGCAAATCATTGACGTGGAGCCCAAGGCCACCGTTGCCACTGCCAAGGTCCAGAAGAATGAGCTCGAAGATCTAGAAGAGGGGGAGCGTCTTTTCCACTCACAGATGTGGGTGAAGAGTTCGCCACTGCAATTCATTGTTGACAGTGGCAGCCAAAAGAACCTCATTTCAGTAGAGGTTGTGAAGCGGTTGGGCCTATCGACTACACTACACCTGTATCCGTACAGTATTGGGTGGCTTCACCAAGGACAAGATCTCTGAGTTCGCCAGTAGTGTTGCCTTCCCTATAACATCAAACCCTTCACAGAAAAGGTATTGTGTGATGTTACACCTCTCGATGTTTGTGATGTATTATTAGGCCAACCATACTTGTGGAGGCGACGTGTTGTGTATCAGTCAAGGCCTGACATTATTATTATTTCTTTGGGTAATTCATTATACAAGATACCAGAGGTAGCCCCACCTACCCCCACCTCTTTGATCGCTACTAAGAAAGGCAGCAAGCTCATATCCCAGACTAGGAAAATCATTTTTTGTCTGGTTCGCTCCCAAAGTAATGGGAAGATTGTCACCACATCCATGACCCCCGCGAAGGGTTCCTCCACACAACAATAGAGGGATACGGTCATGAAAGAACACAAGAACAACTTCTCCTCACCCACAGGGGTACCACACAAGTTTTAGGTGGGTAACAAAGTTTGGTTACATCTGCAGAAAGAATGCCTTACAAGAGCCCATCAGAAGCTTAGACCACTCCGACATGGTCCTTACATCATTACCAAGGTTATGGAAAACAATGCTTTGGAGCACAGTAGTCCTCCATTCCTTCATTTTCACTGAGTGTTCACTGTGGAATGCCCTCAACCATGCTTCCCACTATTACTGGATGCATCAGAGATTGCAGAATAACTCACCAGGGACCAAGTTCAATAGATGGAGGAACTCAATGCAATGGGGACCATTGCTTCCTAAGAGGGGAGGAATGATCTAGGTGGATGTTGGTGGCCACCCACCTATCCCACTTGGAGCCCCACAACTATCTCTTTCAGTTTTTCAGTTTCCTTAATTGTAGCACAATTTACTATTTTTAGCAGTTTTTCGGGTCCTAAACATCCGAAGCCGTTTTGAGGCCCTAAACGACGTTTTTTGGGAAAACTAGGAGCAACATGGGTCATGTACTAATGTTCCTCTTCCCAAATTTATATTCCTCATATTGATCTTTCTAACGAGCTATTGTGCGCGTCAAATGGAGATTGTATGCCAAAGTTACGACCTAGGGAAGTTGATGTACTAATTTACCCAAACGGGGCCCACAGTTTGGCACTTCATCTCCTCGGATTATGTTTTTGGATGTTTAGGGTTTTCCATTGTTTCTCAATAATAAGTAGGCCTTCGAGCCTCATTGTAACATAGTTCAGAGGCATGTAGCCACCACATCTCTTCTCAGAGATAAGCTACCATCGCCCTAGCTGGTTTATTTCCATTTCTATTTGTAAGCATATTTCAGTGTTTTACATTAATGAAATGAAGTATTATTTCCACTACATCTCTGTGTTTATGGTTATCTCTATAATTTTTTACGTTCTTGTTTAAATCCAGATCACACAACGGCTTGCAAAGTAGAATGCGCATTAGCGGCCCAGTCGCCTCATCCAAATTTCATAGCCAAGGGATGCCCCACCCAAGCTCCGGGCACTACCCAAACACTTAAGGTTCAAAAGGTGTCACCATCAGAAATGGTGGAAAGAAGAAAGCAGGGATTATGTTACTACTGTGATAAAAAATACTCCCCGGGGCATAAATGTAAGGAACCCAAATTCTTTCAAATTGATGCTACTGATCACAGTTCATCTGAGGAAGCCCCATCCTTTGAGGCACCAGAGGAGCAAGAAGAGGACAACCAACAGGACAATGAGCTCCCAAATACATGAGAAGAACCAGTTATCTCGCTCCATGCTTTGGCAGGCATTTCCTCTCCCCAAACTCTCAAAATTAGAGGTTTTATTAAACATTGCCTTGTAGTAGTTTTGATTGATAGTGGCAGCACACATAACTTTATCCGTCAGAGAGTCATAGAAGCTATGCATTGTTTTGTCAGAGCAGTCTCTAATTTCCAGGTACAGATTGCTGATGGGGGGACAATGAAATGTGACGGCCACTGTGAAAATATCAAACTCCAAATGGGAGATTACAACCTAAAGACCCACATGTTTGCCATCAACATGGGTGGGTGTGACATTGTCTTGGGTACTGAATGGCTCCGCACACTGAGCCCAATCACAATGGATTTCCAGGAGTTATATATGAGCTTTAAGCAGAATGACCACATGCATACCCTTCAAGGACTCCAAGCAGGGACTCCTTCTATCATCAGCTCGCATCGGATGGAAAAGTTGTTAAAAAAGGGCCACCATGGAGTTATCACCCAATTTAATGCCATTCAGACCTTTGAGCCCACTACTCTTCATATTCATCCTAAGATGTAACAAGTCTTAAACAACCATCTGCAGGTCTTCGAAAAACCTCATGAGCTTCCACCATCAAGAGGGGAACATGATCATAGCATTACCTTGGTCCCAGGGGCACAACCACTAAATGTGCATCCATATAGATACCCTTTCGCCCAAAATAATGAAATTGAAAAAATCATCAAGGAACTCTTGGAAGCCAGTGTCATTCATCCTAGCATTAGTCCTTATTCATCACCTGTGGTCATGGTGCTAAAGAAAGATGGAGAATGACATATGTGTCGAGACTTTAGGGCCCTCAACAAGCTGACGATCAAATATAAATTCCCCATCCCGGTTGTTGATGATTTGCTAGATAAACTAAATGGGGCTCAATTCTTTATGAAACTAGACCTTCGCTTGGGTTATCACCAAATTCGCATGAAATAAGTAGACATTCCGAAAACTACTTTCCAAACCCATGAAGGCCATTATGAATTCCTAGTCATGCCATTTGGTCTCTGTAATGCCCCATCCACTTTTCAGAGCCTCATGAATCACCTGCTCAAACCCTATCTCAAAAAAAAATTCCTGGTTTTCTTTGATGACATTCTCATCTACAGACTCACCTAGGAAAAACATCTTCAGCATGTAGACCTCCTCTTGCAACTGCTCGAGAAGCATAAATTATTTTTCAAATTTTCCAAGTGCTCTTTTGGTATGAAAGAAGTCAAGTATTTGGGCCACATTGTGGGGCGTGAAGGTGTCAAGGTGGATCCGAAAAAGATCCAGGCAATGCAGGATTGGCCCCAACCAAAGACCTTGAAGAGTTTGAGAGGATTCCTGGGTCTCACCGGCTAATATCGCAAATTTTTCTGCAATTATGGTCGCATTGATAGACCCCTCACTCACCTTCTCAAGAAAAATTCATTCCTCTGGAATGATGAAGCACAACATGCATTTATAGCTCTCAAACATACCATGTGTTCCACTCCCTTATTGGCACCACCCGACTTCACCAAATCTTTTGTGATTGAATGTGATGCTTCAGGTATGGGTATTGGGGCTGTGTTAATGTAGGAAGGTCAACCTTTGGCCTTCACTAGCCAACAACTAAGTGGGAAACATCTGGGACAATATACTCATGAGAAGGAGATGATGGCCATCTTACATGTAGTGGTTACCTGGCGACCATACTTATTGGGGCGGCGGTTCCAAATCCGTACAAACCATCAAAGCCTTAAATATTTTTTGGAGCAATGCCTATCCTCACCACAACAAAATAAATGACTAGCCAAAATGTTGGGATATGATTATGAGATAATTTACAATAAACGGTGCCATTCTCTCTTCCCATTCCAGAGTGGATTAAAGAAGTTCGCAAGGAATTGTTTTCGCATACTTCTCTCTCCCAACTCATTCATAACTTGCAAGCAGATCCAAATTCCATAGTGGGCTACTCTTGGAAGGATGAGGTTCTTCACTACAAGGACAAAGTAGTAATATCACTGACATCCACCCTCAAAAGGCGCATTTTGGAAGAGTTGCACTCATCTCCCACTATAGGCCATTCATGCTTTCAGAAGACTTATGCTCGCACTCATCGCTCCTTCTTTTGGACAGGCATGAAAAAGGAAATTCTTACTTTTGTAGTAGAATGTGATGTGTGTCAGTGCCACAAAGGAGAAACGGTCAAGTCCCCAGACACTTTACAACCATTGCCCACACCTGCTTCAATTTGGACGGATGTTTCTATGGACTTCATAACTGTTCTTCCGAAATCAGGCAATAAGTCAGTCATCATGGTGGTTTTGGACATACTTTCTAAGTATGCCCATTTTTGCACCCTACCCCACCCCTTTACACCCACTTTGGTGGCTCAATCATTCATGGACTAGATCTTCAAATTGCATGGCATGCCCACTTCCATTGTGTTTGATCTTGACTCGATCTTCACCAGTAACTTTTGGCAGGAACTTTTCAAGCTACAAGGCACCCAACTCCAACTTAGTACTTCCTATCATCCCCAAACTGATGGACAAAATGAAGTAGTCAACAAATGTGTGGAGACCTACCTCAGGTGTTTCACTTTAGAAAAGAAACATCTATGGGTACAATGGTTACCACTCACCGAATGGTGGTATAATACTAATTATCATGCCGCCACCAAGATGACTCCATATGAAGCAGATTATGGTCAACTCCCCCCTTCCCCTACTTATATCTCTGGATGCTTTAAGGTACAAGTAGTGGATCAACTCCTACAGAACCATGCAACCATGTTCACCCACCTCAAAGATAATCTCCATCAAGCTCAGAATCGCATGAGGCAACATGCAGACCAAAATCATTCAGAGTGCGCATTTCAAAAAGGGGATTAGGTATTCTTGAGGTTGCAACAATACAAGAAACCATCACTCAAAGACAAGGGTTGTCAGAAATTATCTCCAAAATTCTATGGACCCTATCAAATACTTCAGCACATTGGAGAAGTAGCCTACAAGTTATGCTTGCCACCCACTGAAAAAATCCATCCCGTCTTCCATGTCTCATGCTTGAAGAAAGTGGTAGGGAACAATTACAGAATTCAAACCAGTCTACCGAAATTGGATGAAGAAGGTTCAATCTAGCTCCAGCCTAAATAGGTTCTTGACACGCGATAATGGTACCTATGTGGCCGCACAATCAAGGAATTCCTCGTCAAGTGGAAAGACACCTCTCTAGAAGAAGCAACTTGGGAACCAACCATTATTCTTCAACAGTTTCTGCAGCTTCAGCCTTGAGGACAAGGTTGTTTTTATGGGGGAGGGCATGTTAGGGTTCAACACTAACCCCTTTATTTATGTAATAGGGTTGAGTCATAGTTATAGTTAGTTAAAGATTCAATAAGGCCCATATTAATAATTGTAAGTGGTTGACCCACATTTAAAGAAAGGGACCATAGTTAGTTGCAAATGGGCCATGGTATTAGATAGATGGTATTAATAGAACCATGGTACCGACACATGGTATTGCATGTATGAATCCTATATAAAGGATAGAGACTTCCCATTGAAGGGTGTCATGTCTTATTTTGTAATCGAGCACTGCTTTATTGGAGGTTGTCCCCTCGAAGAGGAAAGTGAACATTGCTTTCATCTCTGAATAATAAAATACATGCTGTTATTTCTCATTTTGTTCTTTGTTCTAGGTTTTATTTCTTCACATATTTGGTATCCTGGCATCTTCTTGCAGGTCAAGAGCATAACATAGTCAAGGTAAATCCTTCAAGAGGTGGTGGCATGTGACAGATAGGTGAATGTCGTATGGAATGAGAAGGGGAAACCTTGGGTCATATGTTACGATACAAGGGTAGCTAATAATAGGGAAGCCCAAACTTGGGTTTATAATGTGTAGGAGGGTGTAATCATGGCACATAAGGTGCCCCAACCTTGATTTTTTCACCCTTCTATAATGCCTTTTTCCTTTTTATGATTTTCTTTGATTAACTGCTCGGGTGTCAAGGGGTTAGAGCTTGATGTATAAGATATAACAGTGAAATCCCCGTTTTGAGTTGGGGGCAGTTCATCACCTACCAGGGGTTTGGACAATCATGGGTTCCTATATGATGAAGAAGGATTAGATAACCTATAGGAACTAGGGTGATGGCCATGATGATGGGGTAGAGCTTCATTTATTAGCTTTTTCCCATGTGCTAAATATGTTTGTCCCGACCATATTTTGCATTTTGTGGTACATTTCCCTGTTGAATGTGACCATATATGCTTTTATCTTTATTTGTAGCTTTCATCAACCTCCGAGATTCATTCCAGGCCATGACCCAAGGTGTGGGCAAGGGGAAGGGGCATGCCAACCCTATGGGGACCAAATGGGGGAATATGGACCCATGTGGGAGAAATGATGAATTGGGGAGTAATGAATGGAAAGAGGGTAATATAATCAGATAAGGGAGCGGGACCACGAAACTAGAATCAGGTTTTCCCATGAAATACCATCCCTAGAACCAAATGGTCAGTTAAAGAGATCCCACGAGACTAGAATCCAAGATTAATACCTAAAAGGGATCTAGGGGAAAAGATCACAAACATAAACCATTCTTTCCACCGAATCCCCCCATTATTCCATGTCAAGAAGTGTCCATGATAATCAAACTACAATACCTAATTTCCAAATGAAAAGGCATACCTTTATATTCGGGAGGCCCACCTTCAAACATACGCTCATCACAAATGGGAAAGGGACCACTTTGTTGGCTCAGGTGGTGGAGAAAATGGCACAATGAGCTAGTTGGTGGCTACAAGGGGCTACTAGCTACCAGCTGAGGATCAACTTGGATTTATTTTCTTTCTCCTGGGGATATTACCCACAAAATGGTGGGTAACATATGGATCCAACTAGGATGTGATATCTTGAAGAAGTGCGCAAAGCTACTCAAATGGGAGGTCATGAGAACTCCAACAATCTCTTGGTTACCATAGACCTGTCACCGAAACATATACTAAATGGAAAAAAACATGGGGCGGCATGCTTTCACATTGTCTCATGGTCGCACATGCTAATATGTTAGGCCATAGAATCAACAGAAAATAAAATATGCAAATATGCATCTATCTACCATGAGAAAAATCATATGATGTTATTTATAATTCAAAAATCAACATGCAATGCATCCTACTTTACCATGCATATGATACAACGTCAAGTGCTAGGTGTAATCATAGACCTAATCCAACCAACATGTCAATCTATCAATACAAGAATGCATGCTTCCATGATTATTTTCGTAGTGGACCTGACAATGGAAATAATAATATGAGGGATATTGAGGGATGGAGGTAGGAAAACAAGAGATCGATCTTCCATAGAAAGGGACCCTAGAAGAAGGAAAAGACACCAGTCAATAGGATTGGATTTGAACTTTCAACTAGGAGATGAAAATGTTAATAGCCCAGTATATGAATCTTTGATGGAGAACTATCTCAGAGTTATCATCCCTAGGGTAAGAAAGAGTGAAAGGCTCATACATATTTAGGATGATATGTTTTTAGTCATCGGGAAAACAAGAAGTGGGTTCATCATCATATTTGGGGAAAAACCATGATTCTTAGTTCTTTGTTGGGGAAATCAGCGCTTTATCAAAACTAGGGGGATGAAAATCACCAGAAACATCTATCTCTACGATAGGGGAGGAATGATCAAACATGGAGAAAAACCCTTTATCAGTGGCATGGCCCAAGGAAGCATCTTCCTCAATTTTTTCTCTATTAGAGTCATCATAATTTACTACAATCTTGGAAGGCTATTCTTTTATTGAGTCATCTTGGAAGATAAAGAAAATACCTTTCCAATCACTAGAAAGGTCTTCATGACTACCAACATTTTTATTCGCAAGGGGAGGAGAATCTTCTTCTTTCGTGAGTTTATTCTCATGGAATTGAGGAACCATGGGGTCCTCATTTCTATAATCCTACCTAATTCCCCAATCAACAAGCCCAAAGTCACTCACAAATTCTTCGTTTATTTAACTATCATCATCTTCCTCAGAATCCTCACATTATTAACTATATATTTGGTGTTGGTTAGGATGCCATTCATTATCTTCTTTAGACAGGGAGGATTTTTCCTCCATTTGTTCCCAAAGAATGATCTCCAAGTTATTTACTACATGATTTTGATAACATGCCTCAAGAAGAAGGTCATCTATAGGAATCTCTTTATATATACCTTTTGTGTTACAAAGCCTTTTTTATTGGTCACAATAATGGGATAAAATATCTTGCGAGTCATATGTGGCCATCAATTTCTTGAAGGAATTTTCACATTCCATCATCCATTCTTGAAGTATATGAGGGCTCTTGAGGTTGAGATCTTCCTCATTGTCCTTAGAGGATATGATTTCCAATCCATGAGTCTCTCCCTTGTCATTATTATTAAAGTACGCATTAATAAGATGTTGTTCTTCAAACATAAAACCATATTCAATAACTTCCTCCTCCCGAAGGCCATATCTAACATTTGCGATATGTCTTCATGAGATTGGAAACTCGACCCTTCATGCAACAAGAACTGCATAGTCAACATCAGAAGAGAAGTAATGCTTTTAGGTTTACATGATTCAAGCCAATCCATACTTGGGACAATGGATAGGACAAACAATTCCATTTGGTCACAAAGTAGAGTTATATTTTTCTTTGAAAGGTACCTTATGAACCTTACCACATGGTTGGCTGTGGAATGTGGATCCCCATTGAACATTGACATATTCTTCATGGATTTTGGTGAAGGATATCCTGGGGCCCCTGTCATATCTATGGCAAGAAAATATGTGGTCAAATTTATTTTCGATCCTTAATGACATGGGAGTCGCCAGGGTGAATGAAATTTCCTTAACAAATGCTTGCTTCACCCTACAAGCATTGATTTTGAAGTTCAATGAAGAACTAGGGATTTTTTCTTCCAATGGAGTCACCAATAACGATATGTCAATATGTCTTATAGGGAACAAAACACATGTTTCATGTCCTCGACAATGACACCAAAAGGTTACCCCTCAAACTAGTAGGGGACCTAAGGGGGATCCCTAAAGGGCAAATGCTAGGCCAAGTGAAACAAATGGAGACTTAGCCCACTATCATCTCAGTTAAGGCTCCCTTATATTTATGGACTTTCACTTATGTGAGGAGACCCAGTGTGTATGGAGTCATTGATAAAGGATGAAAAAATGAATGGATACGAGTGAACCTAGTAAACCCTTTCCCAAAAGGGTTCAAAGGATGGAGCTTGCTTGCTTTCTAAGAAAGGTACTATGTGTTCTAGGGAAAGGAAGAGAGGATTTGAGGGTTAGGTTTACGGGATAAGACTTGTGAAAGAGTTTTCCAATCCCTAAAATCCTTGTTAGAATTGATATTCTTGATTGTTCTTGAATAATGTTCTTTTAAAGGAGCGGGAACACACGAGGCCAAGTGGACCCAATTTAGGGTATGAGGAAGGCATGAAACAATCAATGATATTATTACCCTAGACAAGGTGGAAAATGATAAAGAAATTATTTTCACTCAAGAATGTTGTTTTGACCCTATGAGGCACTAGCCTTGGGGATGTAAGGGAAAGTTTGATCCCAAAGCTAGGGCTTGAATTTTCTTCCAAATCCACTTTTGAAATGGCTTCAAAATTGGAGGAGGTATAGAGGAAAGGCTATCACAAGAGACCTTAGGAGATGAAATTTTTTTGATGTCTAGCTTGTTAGGAAAATGATGCCCTAGTCACCCTGATGTGGCTAGTCCTGGAAGGATGTGAGAAAATATGGATTTTAGTGACCACCCTTGGTAGATCAGTGCCTTAATATTTGGGAGAATGGATTCTATGTTGAGTAAGAGTAGGATTTATTGGTTCCTAGTCAAGGAGGCCTCAAAACCCCTTTGCTTGCCTTCTAGGTCAAGGACAAGCAATCTCGCAACTTTTATACTTCAATGTGCAAGAGGATAGGCTTGTCAAGGTCAAATTTTACCCTTTGGAGCTTTTGCTCTCATTAAATGGCCAATACATTGGAGGAATGGTATAATAGAAACAAATTCTACAATATTAAGTAGTAAATGCATGCAACATTTAACCCTAGAATAACGAAAATTCCAATCCAACATATATGACAAAAGTAAACAAGAATACCATCAAAAATTGCATACTTACATGTAATAGAGTATATCCAACCATTCAAAATTGACAATAAATAATATTCAAGAGAATAAAAACCAATATCCACACATCAAAACTCATCCATAAAGCTCCAATTCATCCATAGGAAAAAGTGAGAAAATATCAAGAGAAAGATAAGAGACCTAACACAAAAGTGATCACACAAAGTGAATTCATCTAACTCCTATTTATACACTCATTAGGAGTTTTAATTACCTAATTGGGCCTACATGAACTCCTAAAATAAAATAATGTGCAAATTAACTAACGTTTTGTGACAAGCCCACCAAACGAGCTCATAAATGAAAAATAAGCCTCTCAAGACATCAAATAATAATATCTGCATGTCATAGGGCCTTCTAAGATTCCTAATGTTGTCCACGTTTGCCACAATGAAGAATAGGACCCTTAGAAGTAGTGGAAAAGGGGTTGGCCCCTCATAATAGCATGTGGTGTTCCAAATGACATGTGGGGGCACATATGTGTCCTCACGAGTCTCCAAACAAATCGAACATGCTTGTAGATTGTTGGCAAGGGCTAGGATGATGGTCTAGGTGATGCCACATCAACGTGTAATTCTTGGATCATCTGCCTAATGTATGGTGTAGATCTGGGGTCAACTGGGCATGATGGGTCAGGTGCATCTTCCTCGTCCAATAAGTGAACCACGAGGAATCTTTGAATGGATGTGGGGATCCATGGACTGCAATCTACTGCTATGGATGCCCATTATTCTCAACACTCGCCCTACATGTGCCAATGTAGCCCTCAGGTGGGTTAGCACCCTGTATAGGGAGACCAATCCCAAGATGGAAACCATATGTAATACTGGATAAGATCCAATGCATCCCCTAGCCTTCTAGTACAACAAGTCATTATCGAAATTGAGAAAATGATCTTACCTAATCATGGAACATAGGTGGGGACTTCATAATGGCCTGCCCTTCCATAAGGGGCTTCAGGATGTGCTAATGTCTCCTAAACACCAAATGGGGTTAGCGAATAATCCTATTAGGTGGTTTCTACTTCTAAAAGGGATAGTATTGTCAAGGTACATCCTTCAAGAGGTGTTGGCATGTGAAAGACAGGTGAATGGTGTAGGGAATGAGAAGGGGCAACCATGGGTCACATGCTGGGGAACAAGGGTAGATAATAAGAGGGAAGCCCACACTTGGGTTTATAATGTGTAGGAGGGAGTAATTATGGCACATGAGGTGCCCCGACCTTGATTGTTTCACCCTTATTTAATTCCTTTTGCATTTTTATGATTTTATTTGATTAACTACTCGGGGCTAAAGGGGTTAGAGCATGATGTATAAGATATAGGAGTGAAATCCCCCTTTTAAGGTGGGGTGTTTCATCCCTCACCATGGGCTGGAACAATCATGGGTTCCTATATGATGAAGAAGGATCCTAGAATCTGTGTGAACTCGTGTGATGGCCATGATGATTGGCTAGAGTTTCATGTATTGGCTTTTGAACACATGCTAAATATGTTTGTCCTGACCATATTTTTCATTTTGTGGTACATTTCCCTGTTGAATGTGGCCATATATTATTTTATCGTTCTTTTTAGCTTGCATCAACCTCCAGACTTCATTCCAGGTCATGACCCAAGGTGTGGGCAAGGGGAAGGGGCATGCCAACCCTATTTGGACCCTATGGGGGAGTGTGGACTCAAGTGGGAGAAATGATGAATTGAGGAGTAATGAATGGAAAGAGGGTAATATAAGCATATAAGGGAGCGGGACCACACAACGAGAATCAAGGTTTCCAATGAAATACCATCCCTAGAGCCAAATGGTTAGTAAAAGAGATCCCACGGGATTAGAATCCTAGGTTAATACCTAAAATGGGTCTAGGGGACAAAGCACAGACCTAACCCATTATTTATTCCAAGTCCCCCAATTAATCCATGCCTAGAAGTGTTCATCATAAGAAAACTTCAATACTTAACTTCCAAATGACAAGGCATACCTTTGGATATGGGAGGCCCACCTTCAAACATATGATCATGGAAGATGGGTGAGGGATCGCATGGATGGCTCAAGTGGTGGAGAAAATGACACAATGAGATAGTTGGTGGATACAAGGGGCTATTGGATTTCAGCTGAGGACCATCTTGGAATTTTTTTTCTCCTAGGGATATTACCCACAAAATGGTGGGTAATAGGAAGAAAACCCAGCTGTAAGGTGAGGCCGCTTCACTCTCTTTCTTTGCCTAGAAAATAAGGTTACAAGTACAAATAAGTAATTCTCATGGCCCATGGGCTACTACAATGCACGTATCCTCTCTAAGTGTTCTACCTCCTATCTCTCCTACCAAACTTAACTTTTCTTAGATATGGAACAAAATTCCCTTGAAAGAATGTAATGCCTTTTTCTCCTATTGGCCCACTTATAAGAAAGCATGATAGCATACTACTGGTTAAGTTTGACTACATCAACTCTTAACTAGAGTTACAAAATAAAATCTTCTATAGTCTTTTACATCACATACACATGACTAGCCCCTTTTCCATGAACAATGGGCCTGAAGCGACATCCTTCCAAACTATAGGTGTGAAAACAAGAAGGTCAACTTCTAAGTGGTATAACTTTTGCATACAGACTCCAATATCTTGCATCATTGGAAATATCTTCATGTGTAGAATAGCATAAAAAGGTGCAACAATAAAATGACAAAGCTCCCCCCCCCCCCCCCCCCCCCCCCCAAAAAAAAAAACATCGTTTGATGCCTCAAAATGCTCTCAAAAGGTTTCTGACCCCATTTTTCCAAACTAGGTCCCACCAATAAAGATGGTCCTATGCACTGATTTTGTCACCTTTTCCACTCTAAATGCATCGAGATTAATGAAATAATATAATGATCCAATTTGGATCGTACCACTTTAAATTTTTCACATGCTATGACCATATTATCCCATCAGCTTACGGACTATTGGCTCAGTGGGTCTCGAAACTCAGTCACAATTATTGACCCTGTGACTTTTTTTTCCTTTTTTTAAAGCTTTGTTTTCAAAATTTACCATAGAAAGATTTCCTTTTCGTCATCATATAGATTCTTTGCCAATGTATGGTCTAGAAAAAAATGGAATTCTATCTTGATGATCACAACCAACCAAACATGACCTTGATGATTTTGTATGAACTTGAACTCCTATCTAATTTAGAGATTTGTGTTTATATTTTCTAGCTCTTATACCATGTTTATGTTTCCTTGAACCTACCACAACACAATTAATTAACCTAGCAAATTGGATATTCACTAAATGCAAGAACAATTAAGTTCTTAACTTAATTAGAAAAAGAATAATTTCACATATCCTATCTCAATCAAAATGACACAAACATATTTTGTCTAATCAACAATTATTCATTAATATTCAAAACTTACATCAGATCATATCAGGAGATAATACCCCAACTAAGAAGGATTGCAGATACAAATGGTCTTGGAATTTATCCATTACATAAAGTCATAGATTAGTCCTCAATCTCCTTGGCTGATTTGGATATCTAAACTTCCCTCTTGTACTTCCTCAAACCCAACATAGTAAAATGGAAGTTCTTCCCACTCCTCACTAATATTTGTCTCTTAATGTCTTGTGCTACAATATGTTGTGTCTTCTTTCTATCTTTAGCCTTTGATTTTATAACTTTACAATAAACTAAATCCTGAACCCTAATATCCAAAGTGATTGATCGCCAAGATTACATCTCCCCTTGAGATCAATGATCAAGATTCAAACATAATCATTAAATTAAAGTAATTTAATTTACTTTTCCTAGGTTTACTTTAGCTCAATTGGAAAATATAATAATGTGATTTCATAAGTTTAAAACTTAGGCTAGGCTACACCAACTTGCTCACACTTGAGCAAGTGTTGTAAGAATATCTATGGCCAACTTCTTAACCTCTAGACACTTAGACACTTAGACCTATGCAAAAGTACTTTCCCGATCTACAAACACCAACACATTTTATAATCTTGTACTAGATAATACAAATGAGTGTATAACATTTGTGAACATTATGACAAGTTCCTTTTTACTTACTTACTATTCCTCCATATTGGTTTTTTTATTCTTCTATGTGAATATACATATTAATGTTGTGTGTTCAAATTGATTTTTTTGGAGCCTAATTGTTAGTATGTTTATATTTTACGACCATGTTCTCATTAAGGTTTCCCTTTCCTATAACTCTCTTTAAAATTGCATTTACAAGTTGTGGTATTTATTCTTAACATGCTAAGACCGTCTCCTTTTTTTTTGAAGTCATTGAATTTTTATCACGATAATTTCACTCACCTATGAAATTCAATGGACATACCTAAAAACAAAACAAATTCACATACATGTCACATAATATAGTGAACTACATTATTACCATGTTATTCATACTTTATCAAGTAAAAGACCGTCTCCTTTTTTTGAAGTCATTGAATTTTTATCACCATAATTTCACTCACCTATGAAATTTCAATGGACATACCTAAAAACAAAACAAATTCACATTAAGGTTTCCCTTTCCTATAACTCTCTTTAAATTTGCATTTACAAGTTGTTGTAGTGTTGTAGTTATTTGTAACATGCTAAGACTGTCTCCTTTTTTGAAGTCATTGAATTTTTATCACCATAATTTCACCCACCTATGAAATTTCAATGGACATACCTAAAAACAAAACAAATTCACATATATGTCACATAATACAGTCGACTACATTATTACCATGTTATTCATACTTTATCAAGTAAAGTTAAAACATTAGTGGACCATTCCCATGATCATGTGGTATGTCCCTGTATACTTATCTTTGATCATGCATGAAAATGATTGATAATATCATGACACGGGAAAAGTCATCAATTCAACTTCTCATGGCTTATAAATTCTTGAGGAAAAAGGTAATGGGGCGATAATGTGAAGGCATATGGAACCCTCCATAACATTAAATGTAAGAAATTTGTTCTCTTATAGGTATTATTCATCATCTAAGTTTTCTTGAGTGGATTAAGAGCATACAAATTGGAGTTGGTTCAAGAAAGAGGTTCACCTTTGCTTATAAATAATAGATATTGGTATACTTATGCATTTGGAAAGGAGGAGAAAGGAAAAAAAGTAGATTTGGTTATGCATTTGAACAACAAAAGAAAGGAATAATGAAGAGTTGTAGAGTTAGATATTTATATCCAAATGTAAAACTCCATCCTGAGCCAACTTCAATGTGAATTCTCTTATCCATCCTGAGCCAACTTCAATGTGAATTCTCTTATACCACTAATGGGATCCCATGTTATCGATAAGACTCTTGAGTGAGCGAAAAGTGAAAGTTTAATGTGATAGGAAATTGTATAAACCTTTACACTATTTCCTTATTATTGTAATTCTATCCTTGGGCATTTATGAGTCCTCAGAGGTTGAATTTACAACTTTGCTCAACTCATGCTACTATTGAACCTTTTCATGTGTGATCAATGTGAGTATATAGGTATATACCATGCAATCATGGAAATGATTTGTTGGTAGTTTAATTTTGCTTGATAGTGTATAAATATTTCATTAATCATGTAGTTTATTACAATATCTAGATTTGGAATTTTTTTATGTACAACCATTCACATCACAGATGAATGAAATAAGGGTGATATAACATTCTTTAACTCAAAGTTATTTTATTCATTTTTTTTTTCCTTTTATTCATTTTTTGTGTCATTTGGTAACTCCAAACCTCAAATATATGATATTCAAACTTAAACAATGGCTTTTGACATGAAGCTTTTGGTAATCAAATTTATGAATTTTAACATAAACATATATCTATTTGAAACATACCTGCAATTTGTGACATCATATGTATAATTTATAACATCATATCTATTATGACCCTTACTATTGGAATTATGATTTCTTGCACAATCATATATGTGGCATCATCTTTATACTTTATAACATCATATCTATTATGATCTTTAATGTTGGAATTATGATTTCTTGCACAATCATATATGTGGAATCATCTTTATACTTTATAACATCATATCTATTATGACCTTTAATGTTGGAATTATGGTTTATTTCACAATGATACATGTAATCCTTAACATCAAATTTATGGCACCACATAAATTTATGGCACCACATCTAGGTAATTTAATTCTCAATATTGTACCAAAGGATTACATAATTCTCAATACTTTAGAACATCATATCTATTATGACCTTTAATGTTGGAATTATAGTTTATTTCACAATAATAAATGTAATCCTTAACATCAAATTTATGGCACCACATCTAGGTAACTTAATTCTCAATATTGTAGCAAAGGATTACATAATTCTCAATATTGTAGAAAAGTTCCTTGTAAATGAGTGACTCTAAGGATCCTAAAAAATCAAACTTTGGCCAAATATCGATTGAAAAAATGTAGAAAGAATATTTTTTCTTATTACAAATCATTGGTCTTAACAATACTATATAAAACAACAACAAAAACAATTTCTCATAATAAAAAATTATGATCAAATCTATGATCTTTAACATAAAACATATATATATATATATATATATATATATTTGAAACATACCTGCAATTTGTGACGTAATATGTATAATTTATAACATCATAGGACTTTTAGCATGGGAATTGCGATTTCATGCACAATAATATATGTGGCATCATATTTATACTTTATATCATCATATCTATTATGAAATTTATTGTTGTAATTATGAAAGAATATTTTTTCTTGTTACAAATCATTGGTCTTAACAATACTATATAAAACAACAACAAAAACAATTTCTCACAATAAAAAATTATGATCAAATTTATTATCTTTAACATAAAACATATATATATTTGAAACATACCTGCAATTTGTGACATAATATGTATAATTTATAACATCATAGGACTTTTAGCATGGGAATTGCGATTTCATGCACAATAATATATGTGGCATCATATTTATACTTTATAACATCATATCTATTATGAAATTTATTGTTGTAATTATGATGTCTTGCATAGTGATAAATGTAATCCTTAACATCAAATTTATGGCACCACAACATTGTAATTTAATTCTCAATATTGTAGCATAGTTCCTTGTAAACTAGTGACTTTAGGGATACCCAAAACTCAAACTTTGGCCAAATATTGGTTGAAAAAATGTAGCAGGATCATTTTTTCTTTGTTATAAAGAATTAGACTTAGGAGTACTATATAAAACAACAACAACAACAATTTCTTGTAAAAACTTTAGTGACTCTAGAGACTCTAAAAAACTTGAACTTCTCCCAAATCTTGGTTGAACAAATGTAGAAATAATACTTTATTTTGTTAATTTTTTTTATGTTAGGTACCTATAATACTAGTGTATCCCCCTTATTATTATTTTTTTGCCCATGTAGCCCCCATATTATTATTTTTGTGCCCCATAGAAGCCCACTATTATTATTGTTGTGCCCTTACATTATTATTGTTATGTAGGCTCTGATTATATTGTGACCCTGTAGACTCTTATATATACAAAGGAGGTCTTGTCATTTGTATCATCCAAGAATTGTTCATTTATGTTATAAATGAGGTTCCCCCTTGAAGATGATAAATTTTAAGTCGTTTATCTATCTATTTGTTAGCTGGTTGCATAACATTTCGTATCGAAGCTTTGGATTCTAGGTTTTCGCTGCTTCAAACATGACATCATCAAATTTTCGCTATAATGTTTTTTTCTACGAAGCTTCAAAAGCTAAAATTGAAACCATGTCGATCTGAAATTTTGATGAACTTTGTGTACAAATTTCATATATTTTCTCGCCATATTTTTGGAGATATGATTCGAGGAAGTTAGTGTTTTTGCAGGCTCCAAAATTCCATCTCAAAGAGGTGACGTAGGGAAAATCGTCATAACTTTCTCTCTAAGTATCGTTTGAATTTTGTACAAATTTATAGAAATATGATAGACTTTAGTTTTTTGGGTATCATTTTCAGGGCCGAAGGTCAAAACAGTGACACGTGGCACTCAGTCGAAGTTTTCTCTACTAAACCAGTCTATAATCAGGTCATCATGGGAGATTAGGCATAAATATTTCTTCAAGAATCCAATCTTGGTATGAATTTTTGGGTTGGAAACAGACTCAAAGGGCTACTACAAGAAGGAAATTCAGATCTTGGAGATTCACAATTACAGAGATACAACAACTTCCATATTGAGCTCCTAAAAAGTAAGAAAAAGGTGTGTATTTGTTTTTTAAATCTTTGCATTTTTTTTTTAAATCAGTTTGAAGTTATTCAAGGGGAATATTGAAGCATAGATATTATTTTTTGATTCCAAAATTCATTGAAACAAAAAAATGGACACACCTGGTAAGAAAACAAAAATCTCTTCTATGATGCATGAAGAAGAGGAAGAAATGTAGCATGATATATCATGTTTACAAGACCAAGTGCAACAAATTTTGTTCTCGCAAAAAGTAACAAAAAATGAACTAGAAGCCATCATGAATGTTAATATATATGGTATAAAAAGGGACATGGGAGTTAAGAAATATGGTATAAAAATGGAAGTGGAAGTTTTGAATTATGGTTTAAAAGAAAACATGGAAGCAATGATGAATTTCAAGATAGAGGGATTGAAGGAAGGTTTGGTAAAGTTGCTAGAAGAAAGGTTTCCCAGTGGTAACAAGGAAATCCATGAAAATCATGATGAAGACAAAAGGAATATGAATTAAAATTTTAAAGACTCCAATGTGGGGTTTAAGAACTACCACATTCTAAATATAGATATGAGAAATTTTGATGGAAAGGATCCGGTAACTTGGATACTACAAATGGAGCAATATTTTGATCTAGAGGATGTATAACCATCACAAAAGGTACGTATTGCATCTTTATATTTATAGCCCAATTAGTTTGTATGGTATAATTGGCTTCGTTCTCGTAAACCACTTGTCACCTAGTCATTTTTTACAGAGGAAATGATAACACATTATGAAGATACAGAGAGCAACACCTTCTTTAGCCAATTGATAAAATATCAAACAAAATGGTTTAATGTTGGAGCACAATGAAGACTTCCAAAAAATTAATTTTAGGGTAACCAATATTCCAGAGGAGCATAGGATTGTTGTCTTCAAAACTTTAAAAGATAACATCCAACATGAGGTTCGCCTTTGGGAACCTAATTCATTATAGAAGGAATTCATGGTGGAAAGAATAGTTGAAAGAAAAATTATGGCAACAAGGAAGTCAATGGAGGTGTTGTTTCTCATAGTCTTCCACAACCTATAAGGTTGACACCACAACAATTGGAGGAAAAAAGAGAAAAGGGCTTTGTTACAATTGTGATAGAAAATATACTAAAGGTCATAAGTGTGCTGAGAAGAAATTATTTTACATAGTTTGTAAAGAGGAGGAAGAAAATGAACAAGAAACATTAAAAGAAGGGGATATACACCTGGAACCAACCTCATAGAAAGAAGAAATGAATCCGACCATATCTTGTAATAAATTGGTAGGAATTACCACTCCTCAAACTCCCAAGATAGAAGGATATATCAAGAAGAAAAAGGTAATAGTGCTGATTGATTCGGGTAGTACCCATAATTTTATTCATTGTAAGATAGTCAAGGAATTGAATTTCTTCTTATATCTAGCACCAAAGTGTCAAGTGATAGTTGCAAATGGATGAACTATAAATTTCTATGGAAAGTGCCATAATATCAAGATAACCATGGGGAATGTATATTGAATAGTCCAATTCTTTCCATTCCAATGGGTGGTGTTGATGTTGTACTAGGAGTCCAATGGTTACAATCGTTGGGGATGATAGCTTTAAATTTGAAAGAACTTTTCTTGATTTTTTTGGGAAGGAAAGGAAGTTTAATTAAGGGGTATCTTAGGGAAAACAAGAAATATAGTCGGCTTTAATGGCATGACAAATATTATGAAGAAAGAACAATGGGGTACAATTGCAGAATTATTCTCACTAGGGGTTGAAACATCGAAATAATCTATTTCTCCAAATCTCCAAAAAGTCTTGGACAATCATTCCAAGGTGTTTGATACTCTCCAAGGCCTCCCACTTATTCATGATTAGGATCATGCAATTCACTTGATTCCAGGAAGTGTTCCTCCAAACATCATACCTTACCTTACAGATATCCTTATGCCCAAAAGAGTGAAATTGAACGTAAGGTTGCATAAATGCTAGAGGCTTATATAATTCAACCTAGTCAAAGTTCTTTCTCTGCTCGAGTAGTATTCGTGCACAAGAAGGATGGATCATGGCATATGTGTCCAAATTATAGGGAGATAAACAAGCTCACTATTAAAGATAAATTTCCATTCTTGTCATTGATGAATTCTTGGATGAATTACATGGAGCAATTTACTTTACCAAGCTGGATCTTCATTCTGGATATCATGAAATTAGAATGAAGACTAAAGAAATTCTAAAAACAACATTCAGAACTCATGAGGCTCATTATGAATTTTTGGTCATGCCTGTTAACCTTACTAATGCACCTTCCACATTTCAAGGTTTTATGAATTATATTTTCAAACCCTTCCTTAGAAAATTTGTCTTAGTATTTTTTGATGATATACTAATCTATAGCAAGTCTTGGAAGGATCATGTTCAACATGTTGATAGGGTTCTCAAACTATTGGCAAAGAAACATTTATATGCAGAAACCTCGAAATGTTTCTTTGGAGTATACAAGGTGAAATATTTGGGTCATATTCTATCTCATGAGGGTGTTAAGGTGGACCCTGAAAAAATTCCAGCCATTAAGGAATGGAAAATCCCCACAACCATAAATCATCTTCGAGGATTTCTCTAGTTGACAGGGTATTATCGCAAGTTTGTTAAGAATTATGGGAGAATAATGAAACCTCTTACATCATTATTGAAGAAAGGTGCATTTTCTTGGACTCAAGAAGTAACGAAGGCCTTTGAATATCTTGAAGAGGAAATGTGCCAAGAACAAGTCTTAGCTATGCCAGACATCACAACAACTTTTATTTTGGAATGTGATGCTTCAGGAAAGGGAATAGGTGTTATTTTAATGCAAGAAGGAAGACCCATTTCCTTTGAAACCCATCCAATCAAATGGAAGTATTTACACAAACGTACTTATGAGAAGGAAATATTGGCAATACTACATGCACTAAAGCAATGGTGACCTTACCTAATGGGAAGACACTTCAAGGTAAACACAGATCATGATATTCTTAAATACTTTTTGGAACAGATATTATCTTCAGAAGAGCAGCAAAAATGGGTAACAAAGATGTTGGGTTATGACTTTGAAATCATCTACAAAAAAGGAAGAAAAATGTTGTTACATATTCACTCTCAAGAAAGGATGATGATTTGGAAGCATTGCTTTGTTCCATTTCTATTATCTGATTTGAGTGGATAACCAAAGGAAGGGATGAATGGAAGAATGATGAAGAGGAGTGGTCACCCATTCAAAAGTTACTACAAGATCTGAGTACATCTGATACATTTAGCTAGAAAGATGATTCATTATGGTACAAAGATTACTTATATCTTTATAATAATTCCCAACTCAAACAAAACATTCCTTTGGAATTGCACACCTCTCCCTTAGGAGGGCACTCAGTATTTTAAAAAACTTACCATAGGGTCAAGAAGGAATTTTTTTGGGATAGCCTTAAATCTGATATTCAAAAATTTGTGGCAAAATGTTTGGTTTTCCAACAAAATAAAGATGAGACAGTTAAGACCCCAAGTTTGCTACAACTTTTAGCCATTCCAAGTCAGCGCAGGGAGGAGGTATCAATGGATTTTATCATAGGTTTACCCAAGTGTAAAGGAAAGAGTGTCATAATGGTGGTAGTTGATAGACTTACCAAGTATGCACACTTTTGTGCATTATCTCATCCTTTTAAAGCCAACATAGTTTCTACTGCATTTATGGAAACAATTCAAAATCTTCATGGAAATGCAAAGATTATAGTAAGTGATAGAGATCCCATTTTCACTGGAAGTTTTTGGACGAAATTATTTTCTCTTCTTGGTACTTAATTAGCTCATAGATCATTTTATTATCCTCAATCTGATGGGACAATTGAGATAGTGAACAAAGTTTTGGAAGGATATCTTTGTTGCTTGTATCTGACAAACAAACACAATGGGTCAAGTGGTTACCTCTAGCTGAATGGTGGTATAACACTTCCTTCCATACTATAGCAAAAATGACCCCATTTATGGCACTTTATCGATATCATCCGCCATCCATCAGATCATCTTTAAGAGAAAATTCTAAGGTTAAAGTAGTTGAAAATCACATCGAGCATTAACAACAAGTTCTCCAACTCTTAAAGGATAACCTCACTATGGCACAGAATCAAATGAAACAACAGACATATCAGCATCGTAGTGAAAGAAGTTTTGATGTAGGTGACTGGGTATTTTTAGGGCTACAACCATACAAACAAATATCTCTCAAGCAAGCTAAGAAGGATAATAAATTATCACCCAAGTACTACGATCCTTACAAGCTATTGTAAAATATTGGTACTATGGCATATAATCTAGAGCTACCTACATCTTCACGAGTAAACCCAATTTTCCATGTTTCATTCTTAAACAAGGTTATAGGTGACAAGCTTCCAATTCAAACAGTGTTTCCAGAACTTGACAAAGAAGGAAAAATCATATTTGAGTCTAAAGTAGTCACGGAAACAAGGACCCGACAACTACAGAATCGATCTATTTCATAGTATCTCATTAAGTGGAATAACTTACCTTCTGAAGATTCCACATGGGAGGACGATAATTTTATATAGAAGCATCTATAACTACTCAAGCATTGCAAACAACACTTTTTTCAAGGAGAGGGGCATGTTAGGTCCCTATAATACTAGTGTATCCCCCTTATTATTATTTTTGTGCCCATGTAGCCCCCATATTGTTATTGTTGTGCCCCATAGAAGCCCACTATTGTTATTTTTGTGCCATTACATTATTATTGTTATGTTAGCTCTGATTATATTGTGACCCCTTAGAGTCTTATATATACAAATGAGGTCTTTTCATTTGTATCATCCAAGAATTTCTCATTTGTACAATGTAAAGGAGGTTACCCCCTCAAAGAGGCTACTTTTGAAGTCGTTAATCTATCTATTTGTGAGTTGGTTACATAACACTTTGAATTTAACAATATTATAGAGAACAACAACAATTTCAAACATGTTATGACCATGTTTCAAACTTACAATAATTCTCCAATAGTGAAAGGTGAAAAAATTCTCCAGCAATAATGAAAACCATAAATCTAATATGTTTTCACTCTTTTTACATCTTCATTTATTAGCATAATGAACAAACCTTTTGTAAATATCCACACATCATCACCATCATCATTTTCCAACATCTTCCATCCTATCTAACTCATCTTCTATATGCCAATGAACATGAAAAATCTCACAAGACATGGAAAAACCAAGTGTAGTTTGTTATTTTGCTCACTATGTTATTATAAAAAACATGACTACAATATTTCCAATAAGGAAAAACCAAGTGTAGTTTGTTATTTTGCTCGCTATGTTATTACAAAAAACATAACTACAATATTTCCAATTTTCAACATCATTGGTATGCATGACTTTGTACTATTTCAATTCATTTTCATAAGAAGACATTAATATTGGAGAATCATCTTGAATTTGTCTTCACATCATCATCTCAAGTTCGACATTCGACAAATCTATATTTTTTATGCATTTAGAGATGAACTCATCTCCATATAATTATCTCTAGAAGTTTCACTTTTAATGAGTCTCTCTCTTTCCATCCATTTAAATTCAATGTCATAATATCTTACTTCCAAGTAGTTTCTAAATCCATACATGGTGGTTTCCCACTCAAGAGGAGATATATCCCTTCTTCTACCACAAAATTAAATCCATACATGGTGTTTTCCCACTCGAGAAGAGATATCTCCCTTCTTCTACCACAAAATTATCCATTTCCTGATGTTGCATCAAACAATTATTCACTCAACTTCTTTCTTAGTCCCATGTACCTAAATTGTGTTTGATTTAAAACATGCCATATATAGTTATCTCATTCATTGTCCCATATCCATGCTTCTCATCCTCAACTTCTAACCTGCTTCTACTAGTGTTGTGGCATTTTTTCCACACATGAATGTGTAATATCTATCTTTGTCAATTCCCCTCTTAAAATTCAATTTCAATTATCAAATGCAATTGAAGAAGAGTTCTACATATTATTTGAAGAGAAATATTTCAATCACATTAACTTCAAAATATCTATATATACATAATTAGTTAAAATAATGAAAAACTTAATTGGATAAAAATGAAAAACAAAGTTGTTTCATAACCATCAATAACTAACTACTTGCAATAATTAAATCTAAGTTATACATGTGAATTGAATATACACTAATTAACTTATAATATAATAAATAGTATGAATGTGAATCCAATGTAATAATGTCATATATTGAACACATACTATGTAATGGGGGCACAAGATATTTAGAGTCCTTGAATCTTAAAGAAATATGTTACATTTCTTTCACATTGATAATGATCTTGACAATTACCCCCTCCTTTAATGAAAGTGTTCCTCTCTACTATCTATTATCTCTTCTATACAACATCAATATTCATCATCCTTAATATTCATAAAATTGATACTATCCTTAAATGCTTCTATCATAAAGAAATAAGTCACATATCTTTATACTTGGATAATTACTACCATCTTTATACCTTGATAACGACCTCGTCTTCTATTGAAAGAGTCCTTCTCTATTGTCTTCCCTTCATCCTCAGTATTGATAAAAATAATGTTATTCGAGGCTTGAGAAATATGGCTACTCACACTCAAACCCATCAAAATTATCAAGGAAAAGGCTTAATCAACATAATATTACTTAGGATCAAGGTATTTTCTTTCTTCCCTTCACTTTCTACACCTCACATTCTCCTATCTATATGAGAAAAATTCTCCTATTAATATGGGAGGAAAGAGGGGGACTAAGGCAGTCTACGGAGGAAAATATTTTATTGATCATGGTTGAATAGGAGGTATACAATAACTCCTATTTATATTTATATGGGAGAAAAGAGGATGACTAAGGTGGTTCAAGGAGAAAAATATTTTCTTGATAAGGGTTGGATGGGAGTTATACAACTGGATTGTCATCATATTCACATCACCATAAGCTTGAACATCATCACATTACACACACAACAAAAAATAAATATGATTGTAAGTTGCAATCTACTTAATCATAAATATGATTAAGGAAAAAAACAATTGAGATTTATGATGCAATGAAGGAAACATTCACTTGAGAAGAAAAATATTTTTGATATGATTAAGGAAACACACAATTGAGATTTATGACGTAATTATGGAAACATGCACTTGAGAGGGAAAATAAATATTTTTTTGAGGGGGAATAAGGGGGTTTAGGGATAAAAAAAGTTATTGATAGGGGTTGAATGCATTACACACACCACAAAATTAAAGATGATGGTGATATCCAACCTTAAGTTTCCATTTACTTGATGAAAGGTACAATGAATGAAATATGAAATTGAGAGGAAAATCAAATATTTTTTCGAGTGGGAATAAAGTGGCTTAGGGAGAAAAGGGATTTTCCCGTAAGGCTTGAATGGGTGGTATATAATTGCATTTATCATATTCACATCACCTTAATCTTAAACATCGTGGAATTACACATATCACAAAATTAGAGATGATTGTGACCTTCAACCATAACGTGCCATCTAATTGATCATAGGTACAATAAAGGAGACATGCAAATGAGAGGAAAATAAGAAATATTGGAGATAAGACACGAATTATTTCGAAGGTGTTGAGAAATATAGGGCATAGAAATTAAGTGATTTCTCTTCTATTTGTAACTGCTCGTGAGTGATTTTTACTTCTTTAGATTAGGATCTTTTTTTATTTAGGTTATTAGTGTTCTTCTTCATCAAACAACTACCAATTCATAAACCATAAAGAGAAAAGAGACACACAATATAGGTTATCAACTAGGGCCAAAACCTCTCACTCTCTGAGAGGAAAACTTGGCCAAATTCTTCTTCTTATAGAGATTCCAATTGACGAATACCAAGACCACGACCCTTGACCTATTTTCCACTCCAAGACCAAGACACAAGTTCTCTTGATGATATCCTTTGACAAAGACAATTAATGTTCTACGTCTTTCCTTTTCCTGACTCCTCTTCCACTTTGACCTTCTTCATCTTCAAACCTTTAGCCTCCCTTCTAGGCTTGATCTTCTTCTTATCTAGGCCTTCCTTCTAGACTTTACCTTCTTTTAATTCTTGTCTCAAACTCCATTCTAGATTCAACCTTATTTCCTCTAACTCAGTGAGGAGGGGTGCTACTGTTTCTCAGTTCCTTCTACTGCAACTAATCCTCATACTTCGCACTTTCTCGACTTCTCTTTCTCAGCGCCTTTTGCTGCGACTAAACTTCACACTTTCTCGGAAGCTCTTTCTTGGCTCCTTCTTTTGTTGTACTTCACACTTTTTTCTTCAGACTATATCACCAAACATTTTGTGTCTAAATGAATTTCGGACAACCCTATTTATTGTGGCTTGCCTCTATAATAAGCCACCTTGAATAGGGTGAGCCGAAATGATTGTCTGGACGAGTTAATTAATTCCAATTGAAGCCGACTTTAAGAGGAATGCCTTGTGCTTGTTTTTGAGGGATACTTGAAATTTCTATTGACTCATGCATAACTGTAATATACCTAAAAAGATTCCTTCTTACATGACATAGAGTCAGGTTGACTTTTATGACTAGATGAAAAATCCTAAAGGCTCACAATGGGAGCCATCACTAAAATAAAATTCCTTGCTCATGAAACTTATGAGACGAGCACTACAATAATAATTTTATTTTTATTCTTTTCATCAAATACATAAAATCATAATTACACATTTCATTATGAAGACCAAACCTAGTTACACTTTTCAACACTCCCTCTTAACTAGGGAGGTATTCATAACGGTACTTGGTCATTCTAAATATGAAAAATTTCTCATAAGAAGAGTTAGATTGGTAACCCACCTGTATAATATCATATCAACCATAATTGTTACATAGCAAGGCCTTGACTAAAAAATCTATCTCTCCACGATATCTGAGCACAATGTTGGTGAGACCAATGATGTGTAAACACCCTCATCATTGTCTCTCTCATAACATACCCCACCTGAGTTCTGAAGGTCTGTTCCACCTGGACTATTCTTATCTTGGATTCTCAGTCCTCAAAGAATATCAGTCCTCAACGACTATTCTTATCTTGGATGCCCTGATACATTCTCAAAGAGCATCAGATGCCAGATGCTTACTCAATCCTCCATTATGTCTTCCCAAGTGAAGACAAGAATGATATGTCTATCTTTCCCTCTTAATTAGGGAGGACATAACTATTCAAATAAAGCAATGTACTCATTCCTATAGAAGGAATGTACCTAAGCTCCCTCTTAGCTTAGGAATTTCTAAGTTTCTTCCAAGTAAGAAACTTGTTTCCAGGTTCCCTCTTAATTAATGACCTACAATAGCTCCTTGGTGGAGATAATGGGACAACCAACTTCTTGAAGAACTCCTCCTCATGATGTCCTAAACTTCTTTTCTTCTTTGATGAGTCTTCATATTTTGGGACTTCTTCTTAGGGCACATACCATCCATCACTTTCATCCATGAGTTAGTCACATCATCATCAAAAAGTGATCCATCAGTCCATATATGGCCTTTCTTCATGCCATGTTGGTTTCTTCATGACATGTTTACTTAATAATCTTTCATCTTACTACATGTGCATTGGTGGTAGAAGACATCCATAGATATTCCCTTGGCAGCCCTACATAAACCCATCCAAATATTTTGATAAAAAATAAAGGAGTGAACATTAAAATAAACATTACCTTTGTAATGGTCTCTTATCATGACATATTTTAGTTTTCATTAGCATCTTGCATACATATCGACACATCTCCAAAGGATATATATTGTCAAGGGTCTCTTTCTTTTTCACACTTCGTCAGAGTCTTCATATCTTTGATGGAGATATACTAGTCAAATATTCTTGGTCTTTTGGATGTTGATAGCCTTTATCATGGTTGCATATTCTATGATCTCTTCTCCTTTCGTCACACATCTCATTCCTAGGAGCTTCCAATCAGAGTTCCTTAATTGTTGTCAACCACCTCATCCTTCATATGAGGACATATCATGTCGATTTCATCTAGTGAATGTATGACATGCATTCTTGAATTTCTTCGATGGAGGAGATTCTTCCTTTTGATTATGCTCTCAAGATAGAGAATTGATACATGTTACCTGCAACCACAAGACATGACTTCCACAATATCAAATGTAAGCATACATACCTTATTTTTCCTTTAGGTCATCCAGACTTCCTGAAACAACTTCCTTGATTAAAAGAGTTCCAATCCCTTGATCTTCTTTACTTTATGTCATCAGACCACCATCACATGAATTCCAAAAGTTTAGAATTATTGATGAAACACTCACTTCCTCTCTTGATTGGTGAAACTTTCGATGAAGATTCCATCAGAGAATCTTGAGGATCTAGAGTATCCCCATTAGTAGATGTTTCCTTTTGATAGATGTATGATAAACCTTGTACTAGATGACCTTGCCACTTATGTTCCAATGAGAATCCTAAGAGATATATCCTTGACTTCCATAGATTCTAACAATGTTTCATGCTTCTCTTTGATCATTTCCCGAGCTCTTGCTTCCAATGCTCTTATGATGCTTTGATGCATCCCATAATTGAATAATTATTGCCATATCTTACAATAGAATACTTAGGAACTTGAGAAGAACTTAGGTGAGGAAGACTATCTCAGTAATAGAGATCTCTTGCTTCATCTTTCTTGGACTTATTCTTTTAAGCTTCCTCTACCTCTTTGATGATATGGGCTTCTTATCTTCCTCTTTTTTTGTCCTTCTTGACCTTAGGAAAATATATTTTGTAGTGTCCATATTCTTGACACCCATAGAATTAAATTTTAGACATGTCCCTTTTCGTTTTCCAAGAACCAGACTTTCCAAATTTTCCCTTTCTTCTTGTCATTGCATCATTAGCTTGATTTTTCTCACCTGCTCCCACATCTGATTTGTCATTTTGTCTAGACTATTCAATCTTGCATAGTGCCCATAGATCCTAGAATGGAGTACCTTCTTTCTTCCCATAAATACTTGTAGTGGAGTTACCCCACTCCTCTAGTAGTGCATTCAATACCACTGTAGTCATTTCACTATCAGACATGACTTCTCCCAGATCTTGTAGTGGATCTCGGATCTCAAATATCTTCATAAAGTATGAGGCTATTCCATCTTCCCTAGACATCTTCATCTTGTAGAGTTCTTGCCTTAATTAGATGACTTATTCAATAGTTCTTACAGAATACAACTCTACCATTTTTTTCATAGATTTCTTTCGAAGTTTATAGTTTAGATACATATGGGATGAGGGGATCCTTGATGGATTCTATGAGAATCCTTTGAGCCATAACTTCCACTTTCATATACTTGGCAAGAGCTTGAGCATCTACCTCTCTTGGTTTAGTGATAGAACCTTTGACATGTTCCATAACCTCATTTTCAATGAGATTCAGATTTGTCCTTTTCTTCCGTTGATCTAGGTGGCTCCAAACACACTCAAAATTCTGCAGTGGCTATGGAAAAGCTCAAAAGTCAAAGTCCTCAGATTGAAGTGAAACTAGGACCAAGACATAGTGCTCCTCCCTTTGATTCCAACTGTGAGAACATCACTCAAATCCAAGTTCGTATGCTCCAGATATTTGTGGTCAAAGTTTGGGTCAAACTTGGCCAAGTGGCAGGCTTAAGGAGGAAACAAATTGGCAGAGACCTAATACATGAAATCCAACCACCAAGAAGGGAGAATTTGTCAAATAATTAAAATGGCCAATGACCCTTATTTTCAGCAAATTAAAAAAAGACCAAGTTATTTTTAAAAATCCAAAAAAAAAAAAAATCGAACGGACAATCCCAAAAAACCTTCCCAACCCCCGACCAACATTCAACATATATTATAAAAATACACAGCTAAGGACCGTTGACCACTGGTAATCCGGGCTGGTGGAGATCAAACCCGCTCGACCGGTCCGACTGGCCCATCCACGACTAGTCCCACACATTAGATTAAATTGTAACAACTTATAATACATGCCAACCAAAATCCAATTATAACTCGCAAACATTTATGTTAACCATTGGTTATATTACATGGTTAACCACATTCCATAACTACCAATTCTAAAAATGAAGCCACCAACCCAGTGCATTGCCGTGTATTCTGACAACAGTTTGGTGGCATATATTTAACTGTTCGCCCAATGATGTTATCTGCCACGGTTCAAATGGTAACCACCACTTCTAGAAATCTATGACCATTCCAATGGTTACCAAAAAAATGCAACGACAAGGCGGGTGTTCGACCTTGGGACCTCTTTTCAGCTGACATAGTGCTACACCATTACACCAAGTGACCTTGTTATTCCTAAGGTGCAGCGCTGCTATTTTGAAGGCTAAAGGAAGGAAATGATATGTTTCGCTATTGTGGAGAGGTTCCCATACGGTCCATCACCTCACTTTTCTCACTCATCCACTCCCATCCACGTTCACTCATGTCCTAACCCAACCCTCACACCACAACACAACTCACTTTCACCTTAGCCCCGTGTGAATTAATCCATTTTTGCCTCCATGAACTAATGCGCAAAAGCCCCCGAAAACCTTACCTTTCCGTCCATATGCGCCCTTTGCACATTTCTCGAGTACATCTCGTACCTCTGTGTCCCCCCACCGTCAATCTTCCGACCGACTTGACGGTCCGCAGTTCACCCGACTGACGTGATATGCTCAATCAATCATCACTGTTAGATCATTCCTACCAGATCTAACAGTTATCATTCATATCACTTGGGCAACATGTGAGAGGGATACCTACCTGATAAAAGTGGTTTCCTCTCTGTCCTCCACTGCTACGTGGCGCTCGATGAATGGAATCAGGCAGGCTCCGACCATTATCACTTACTACCCGATGACTGCCCGATAGAAACCATTTCCACTTGGGTAAAACTACTCTCAGGCGTTATCTTTCGAGCACCTCCTCTGCCCGATAGCCGTCCGATCTACCCATCCAAGATCTGATGGCTCAGACTTAATCCGCTCCCACCATGACTCAAGCCTTTAGCGATCGATCTCCTCCATCCATTCATCCCTATGCAATGACCCTCGTTCATGATCACCAAAATTCATCCTCCGAACAACATCTCGAAAGTCGATCCACGCCATCCAAAAGCCCATGTGCCCCTGTACTCCACTTTCCATCAGTCACCCGAGGAGGAAATTTGTAGGCTCTGTCAGTGTTTTTGACAGTCAGAGAATTGAACTGAAATAACAGAATACATGGCCAAAAGGGGAAAAACAAAAACACGATGCAGCGGAACCAACAGAAATGATCATGGAGCATCGCTGGCATGAGCAAGCCACCTGACAACACAGTTAAATTTCCAGAATCTAATTACCATGTTTGTTAGAAGCAGTGCCCTCTGAGCTAATGTTTGTCTAGTTGTGGCATCAAGTAGTTAGAAGACAGAGGGGACAGACTAAGACATCTCGAGCCTCAGAGAGTTCGAGAGTATTTTAAAATGCCTATAAATGGTTGAAAGTTGGAAGGAATAGGGCTTCAACTTTTGGAGACTGTGGATACTCTGTTCCTTCTAGTGTCTCATCTTCATTTGAGTAATACAAGCTTCTTTTGTTGTTACATGTTCAATTTCCATCTTGTCCTCTGTTCTAAGCTTGCACTTGAATAGGTTATTGATGTTTTATTCTGTGTCTAATGCCAGATAACTATCATCTTATCTCCACATTGATAAATTAGATCTGCAAGCTTCATTTACTTTCTGTAGCTAGCCATTCATATGTGTTTAGGTATGCATCTACTGTATAGTCAGGATTCTCCACCTATTCACTAAATCTATAAACTATTGAGCATTAGTGGTCTAAAGCCTTGTCAAGCTGAGGGTGTTCATGCATGTCTTGAGTGAAAACAAAGTTGAAACAATCAGTTGAATTGATCCAAACCCCAATCCATTCCAATAGTTTAGAGAATGATATTGAATATTTATATGTTACCAGGCATCTCTGAGCTACAACCTAGGAGAGTTTACTGGAATGATAACATAATTGGCACCGCTGCCGGGGAGAGGAGAATGAAGCTCAGCTTCCCTGGGGGACGACACAAATCCAACTTTGATGGTAGACAAAGCTTGGACACTGTTTGGGTTGTAATCATCTATTTAGCAACTCTATTGGAGGATGAAACTCTTGGTGACTCCACTCCATAATTTTGGCTCAGTTTGGGAGGCATACTCGGAGAAATCCTCAAAAGCCACGAGCTGAACCAATACCTGACCCTGAAAAAATCATCAAAGAAAGAAAGACGTTGTATAAAGGAGCATCAGGTTCAAGTAGTTCTAAACAATATTCTATATATCTTCAAGAAAATCCTGTAATAGAACAAATACATGTTGAGAGTATAGCATATAATACTAGCAGTGGAGAAAAAATCTCATAGATTCATATAGCTCCTTATTATTTAGGTTCTCCTTTCATTATAAGCCCAAAGGAAACCTCTCCTCCTATCCATCATACTCCTTTAGTCCTATCAGTCACTCCTCAACCCTCTGCCATTCAAACTTCCAGTACCCTTATAGCCACCATAGTTATGGTAGCACCTACCAAAATGGAAAGAATCATAACTGCTAGGTATGGACCTCTAGTATTGCTCACTCCTTTGAATGCCATTCCTACTAGAGAATATCAGAAGTATATGCCTAAGTTCATTGGGACTGAAGGTGTTATAGCTAAGGAACATCTTCAATCATTCTATAGCTATGCTGATAACCTAGACATTAGTGACCCTGATGTATGGATGAGAGTCTTTGTCCAAAGTCTAGATGGAGAGGCTAGAAAATGGTTCAGAGAACTGACCCCAAGGTCTATAGCAGATATTGAGGCTTTAGATGCTGTATTCCTAAAGCATTGGGGGGATAGGAAGGATCTAATCTACTACCACACCGAGTTTGGGAACTCAAAGAGGGAGAATGGTGAGTTGTTGTCTGATTTTAATAAGAGGTTTAACCGCATGTACAACGAGATACCAGCTGAAGTAAAACCCACCACTACCTCTACTAAACTCACCTATGCCAATGCCTTTGATTTTGACTTCTGCCTATTGTTGAGGGAGATATGACGTGATACCTTGGCTAATATGCAGGATGTAGCCTTGGAAGTAGAATCAAACATCATGGCTATAGAGAAGCTAAAGGGGAATGTTGATAGAAGGAGACAGAGGGGCGAACCTTCATCATCTTCAGTTCCCAAGACAGATAAAATGACCAAGATGATAGAGTCATTAACCTCAGAAATATCCAAATTAAAGGTTGAGAAACACCCTAGGAAAGGAAGAGTTCCAAATACCTTTGCTCCTAGAATTCCAAATCCATATAGAAGAGCTAATGAGTAGTTGTAGATTCTGCAAAGAAGAAAAGATGCCAATGAATACCAAAGGGTGAAGACCCCTTTCTAGAATGTAGTCATGGAAGAAGAATAGTTTGAAGAAGATGATGAGATCCATTATCTGGAAGACAAAGGAAGTGCCTCCTTTTTGACCTTAGCTGCCTATGAAAAGTCATTATTCAATGACCAGATCAGCCAAGAGTGGGATGGTGGAGCGTTCTGCAAACTGATAATCAACGCAGATATGATCTGAGGTCGAATATGAATAATGCCAAGGAAACTCCTGTTTAAAACGTTGTTTTACCTAAAATACAGCAAGCTAATAAGCAGAAACTACTGCTAGTTGATCCCATCATCCTCAAAGCTCCAGCTTACGAGGTAAGAGGCCCTGACAAGTCCCCTTCTCCTTTTAGTTTTGAATCATAAATCCAGAAGCTAAGAATACCTATACCTCTAATTGAACTAGTGAATAATGAGTCCTTCAAGAGACCTATCCTCGAGGCCCTTGAGCCTAAAGCCATCCAAGCCTCCACTGACTATGTAAATTTGCAAGACGACAAACTAGCTATTGTTCTCATCCCAAGGATTGAAAATTATGATGACAGTTCCCCATCATTCTATGTATCTTTGACTATTCATGACAAAATCCTTCACAACTACCTTCTGGAAACAAGGACCGGCCATAATCTAATGCCCAAGACTATCATGGATGTGTTGGGTCTTGAAATTACCAAGCCTTATCATAACCT
Source organism: Pinus tabuliformis (assembly GCA_031772625.1). Taxonomy (NCBI): domain Eukaryota; kingdom Viridiplantae; phylum Streptophyta; class Pinopsida; order Pinales; family Pinaceae; genus Pinus; species Pinus tabuliformis. Next base: position 1,203,212,930 of record CM062818.1, read on the forward strand.
ATTTTCTTTTGACTCTAGAAAAATGAAATGTTTGGGATTAATCAAAGGCCTAGCCATCATCTTGCCTTAGCTGTCGATGAAGAGCATGATGATGGATATTGTGGTAGCAAATGTACCCCCCAAGTTTGGCATGTTGCTTTCCAGAGGTTGGATCAAGAGATTAGGTGGAACATTGCAAAATGATCTGTCCTATGCTACTATCCCAATTTTTGCAGGTGAGAGTAGGAGATAATACAAAGAAGCTCAGTTGGCTTATATCATCAATGATGAAAGGAATCCCACTAATCATCCCATCTATGCTGTTGTCACTGATTTTGGAGCCTGTATTCTTTAGATTGAAGAATCCCAGTTGGCCTCCATGTAGCTTAGGAAACTGGTTTTCCAAATCACAGAGGAAGAAGGCCCACAAATTTGGGACATGTTCTTTGATGGAGATTTCTCTAAGGAAACTGTAGGGGCATGTGTAGTCCTTGTGTCTCCCACACAAAAATGCATTCATTTATCTTTCAAGTTAAATTTTTAGGTCACAAATAACATAGCAGAGTACGAAGCCTTGATATTGGTCTTAAACACTGCTAAAGAAATGGGCATCAAAGGTCTGAAGGTGTTTGGAGATGCAGACCTTATCATTCAGCAGGTGAACAAAACTTTCCAAGAAAAGCATCCAAGGCTGAAAGCATACAGAGATGAGGTATGGAAGCTCAAGGGTTATTTTAATAGTTTCAACATTTCTTACATCCCTAGAATGAAGAACCAACTTGCTGATTCCCTTGTTGTGTCTACTAGCACGTTTATTCCTCCTCTTCCTCCTAAATTGACTTATGAAGTTCAAGTGAAATATAGACCATCACTTCCTGACAATGTTAAATATTGGAAAGTGTTTGAAGATGATGATGAAATTAATAGGTTTTTGCAAGTCATTTATGAATTTTCTAAAATGCACATTGACCAAGAAAACGAAACCATTGAAGAATGTAACCAGTCCAAGCTAAAGGATGAGATTGGTCAGGATAGCATTATCCAGATGCCTAGTAACCATATACCCAAAGGATTGGTGCCCCTAGAGAAGTTGTTTGATCATAACGATGTACCTTATAGGCCTACTGTTGGGTCCCTATAATACTAGTGATTACCCCATTACTATTGTAGTTATACCCCCTATTTATATTGTTGTGCCCCTATTAACCCCATATTGTTATTTCTGTGCCCCATAGAATCCCTCTATTGTTATTTTTGTGGCTTTATATTATTATTGTTAGGTCGGCTGGATTATATTGTGACTCCTTAGACTCCTATATATAGAAAGGAGGTTTTGTCATTTGTATCATCCAAGAATTGTTCATTTATGTAATGTAAAGGAGGTTTCCCCCTCGAAGAGGCTGAATTCTAAGGCGTTGATCTATCTTTTCTATCTTTTCTTGAGCTGGTTTCATAACATTTGGTATCAGAGCTTTGGATTCTAGGGTTTCGCTGCTCCAAACAGGTCATCGTGGCATTTTCGCTATAACTTTTTTCTGTGACGTTTCAGAAGTTGCAAAAAAAACCCATTTGAGAAGAATTGACGTTGAACCTTGGGTCCAAATTTCAGAGCTTTTCGCACGATATTTTCGGAGATATGATCTGAGGAAGTTGGCCTTTTTGCAGACTCCTGAATTACATTCAAAACAGGTGACCTGGGGAAAATCGTCATAACTCTCTCTCTGAGGATCGGATTGAAATTTCGTAAAAAGGTACAAAAGAGGACGGACTGTAGTTTCTTGTATGTGTGTTTTAGATTCAAAGGTTGAAACAGTGACTCGTGGCACGTCGTACAAGTTCGCTCTACTGAACCAGTCTAAAAGCAAGTCACTGTGGGAGATTTCACATAACTCTTCCTTGGAGAATCCAATTTGGCTCAGACTTGTGGCATTGGAAAGAGGACGCAGAAGGCTACTACAGGTAGAAATTTCAGAATTGGATGATCCGAAATTACAGAGATACATCAGATTCAATATCAGGCTTCTATAAAGTGAAAAAAGGTGTGTAGTTTTTTTTAATTTTTGTGTAAGCTTGGTTTAACGGAATTCAAAGGGCATAGTAAAACATTATTATCGGTAACTGATGCCCCGAGGAAAGAAAATGCAAACACCTAGTAAGGAACCTGAAAGCTCTAGCATGACTCATGAAGAAGAGGAAGAAATGCTACATGATATATCAAAATTACAAGAACAAGTGCAACAAATGTCACGCTCACAAAAGCTAACAGAAGCTAAGATAAGTGGCGTGGAATCTAAGATAAATGGCGTGGAATCTAAGGTAAATGGCGTGGAATCTAAGATAAAGGGCATGGAAGCTAAGGTGAATGGCATGGACGCTAAAATTGATGGCATGGATGATAAGATGGATGAATTGAAGAAGTTGCTACAAGAAAGGGTCACTAATGGTGAAAAGGTAGTAAAGGAAACTCATGATGAGAACAAAAGAAATGTTAATCATGATTCCATAGACTCTAATGTTGGATCGAAGACTCACCATGTTCCAAAAATCGATATGAGGAAGTTTGATGGCAAGGATCCCGCCACATGGATATTACAGATGGAGCAATTCTTCGATCTCAATAATGTGCAAAACACACAAAAGGTACGTATGGCAACTTTATATTTGGAACCAAATCAGTTTGTATGGTATCAATGGCTTTGTTCTCGTAAACAATTTATCACTTGGGCAATTTTTACGGAAGAATTGATAGCACATTATGAGGATACAAAAAGCAACACTTTTTTTAGCCAATTGATAAGTCTCAAACAAAAGGGTTCAATAATGGAGCACATTGAGGAGTTCCAAAAATTGAACATAAGGGTAAAAGATATTCCAGAGGAGCATAGGATTGATGTGTTCATAGGGTCTTTAAAGGATAATATCCAACATGATGTGCGCCTTTGGGAACCTGATTCATTAGAGAAGGCATTCAGGTTAGCAAGAAAAATGGAAAGCAAAATTATGGCAACTAGGAAGCATACCACTCACAACTATAAAGACGGAAGTGTTGTTGCCCATAGTCTTCCACAACCTACAAGGTTGACACCACAACAATTGGAAGAAAAAAGAGCAAAAGGGCTTTGTTACAATTGTGATAGCAAATACACAAAAGGTCATAAGTGTGCTGAGAAGAAATTATTCTACATAGATTGTGAAGAGGAAGAAGAAAAGGAGCAAGAAAGGTCAAAAGAAGAGGATATATTCCAGGAACAAAGCCTAGATGAAGAACAAATAAATCCGACCATATCTTGTAATGCATTGGCGGGAATTACCACTCCTCAAACCATCAAGATAGAAGGACAAATCAAGAAGAAAAAGGTAATAGTGTTGATTGATTCAGGAAGCACCCACAATTTTATTCATTGTAGGGTAGCAAAAGAATTGAATTGCTTCCTATATCCAGCACCAGAGTGTCAAGTGATGATTGCAAATGGAGGAACAATAAATTGTTCTGGAAAGTGCCATAATATCAAGCTATCCATGGGAGAATATGTATTGACTAGCCCAATGCTTTCCATTCCAATGGGAGGTGCTGATGTTGTACTAGGAGTCCAATGGCTACAATCCTTGGGTACAATAGCTTTTAATTTTCAAGAACTTTTCATGAAATTTTCTGTGGAAGGAAAGGAAGTTGAATTAAGGGGTATTGCAGGGAAACCAGGAAAGATAATCAGCTCTAATGGCATGACAAAGCTTCTAAAAAAGGAGCAAAGAGGTGTAATTGCACAATTATGTTCGCTAGATGTTTCCACATTGGAATCATCTATTTCTCCAGATCTCCAAAAAGTCCTGGACAATCATTCCAAGGTATTTGAGACTCCCAAAGGTCTCCCACCTATGCGTGATCATGATCATGCTATTCATCTGATTCCAGGAAGTGTTCCTCCAAACATCAGGCCGTACAGATATCCCTATGTCCAAAAAAGTGAAATTGAACGTATGGTTGCAGAAATGCTAGAGGCTGGTATAATTCAACCGAGTCAAAGTTCTTTCTCAGCTCCAGTAGTATTGGTGCACAAGAAGGATGGATCATGGCGCATGTGTCCAGATTATAGGGAGCTCAACAAGCTCACTATTAAAGATAAGTTCCCCATTCCTGTTATTGATGAATTACTGGATGAATTGCATGGATCAATTTACTTCACCAAGTTGGATCTTCGTTCGGGATATCATCAAATCAGAATGAAGATTGAAGACATTCCGAAAACAGCATTTAGAACTCATGAGGGTCATTATGAATTTTTGGTCATGCCTTTTGGCCTTACCAATGCACCTTCAACATTTCAAGGTTTGATGAATTCAATTTTCAAACCATTCCTTAGAAAATTTGTGTTAGTATTTTTTGATGATATACTAATCTACAGCAAGTCTTGGAAGGATCATGTTGAACATGTTGACAGGGTGCTACAACTATTGGAGGAGAAACAATTATATGCAAAAAGATCCAAATGTTTCTTTGGAGTCCAGGAGGTGGAATATTTGGGTCATATTGTATCTCATGAAGGAGTTAAGGTAGACCCTAGCAAAATTAAAGCCATTAAGGAATGGAAAATCCCCACATCCATAAAGCATCTGCGAGGATTTCTTGGGTTGACAGGGTATTATCGCAAGTTTGTTAAGAATTATGGGAGAATAGCAGCACCTCTAACAACATTATTGAAGAAAGATTCATTTTCATGGACTTCGGAAGCAACAAAGGCCTTTGAACATCTTAAAGAGGCAATGTGCCAAGCACCGGTCTTAGCTACACCGGACTTCACAAAAACCTTTATTGTGGAATGTGATGCTTCAGGAAATGGAATTGGTGCTGTTCTAATGCAAGATGAAAGACCCATTGCTTTTGAAAGTCGTCCAATCAAGGGAAAGTTTTTAAACAAAGCTATTTATGAGAAGGAAATGTTGGCAATACTCCATGCACTTAAGAAATGGCGACCCTACCTAATGGGAAGACACTTCAAGGTAAAAACGGATCATGATAGCCTTAAATACTTTTTAGAACAAAGATTATCCTCTGAAGAGCAACAAAAGTGGGTCACAAAGATGTTGGGTTATGACTTTGAAATCATCTACAAAAAAGGGAAGCAAAATGTGGTGGCAGATGCACTCTCAAGAAAGGATGAGGATGTGGAAGCATTGTTGTGTGCCATTTCTATTATCCAACCAGATTGGATAAACGAAGCAAGGGAGGAATGGAAGAATGACGAAGAAGTGTGGGCACTTATTCGAAAGCTACAACAAGATTCCAGTACTTCTGATACATTTAGCTGGCAAAATGATTCGTTATGGTACAAAGATCGCTTATACCTCTGTAAGAATTCCCAGCTAAAACAAAAGATTCTTATGGAATTGCACACTTCTCCCTTAGGAGGGCACTCAGGATTTTTAAAAACTTACCACAGGGTTAAGAAGGAATTTTTTTGGGATGGCCTTAAATCAGATATTCAAAAGTTTGTGGCGGAATGTTTGGTTTGCCAGCAAAATAAAGTTGAAACAATTAAGACACCAGGTCTATTACAACCTTTATCCATTCCAAGCCAACGTTGGGAGGAGGTTTCAATGGATTTTATCACAGGTTTACCCAAGTCTGAGGGAAAGAGTGTCATCATGGTGGTAGTTGACAGACTTACCAAGTATGCACACTTTTGTGCATTATCACATCCATTTAAAGCCAGTACAGTTTCTACTGCATTTATGGAAACAGTTCAAAAGCTACATGGAAACCCAAAGATTATTGTAAGTGACAGAGATCCCATTTTCACTGGAAATTTTTGGACAGAATTATTTTCTTGTCTTGGTACTCAGTTAGCTCATAGCTCATCTTATCATCCTCAATCTGATGGGCAAACTGAGATAGTAAACAAATGTTTGGAAGGATATCTTCGTTGCTTTGTATCTGATAAACAGACACAATGGGTCAAATGGTTGCCTCTGGCTGAATGGTGGTATAACACTTCCTTCCATACAGCAACAAAAATGACCCCATTTATGGCACTTTATGGGTATCAACCACCATCCATCACATCATATTTAAGAGAAAATTCTAAGGTTCAGGCAGTGGAACATCACATCGAACATCAACAACAAGTCCTCCAACTCTTAAAGGATAACCTCGTGTTGGCACAAAATAGAATGAAACAACAGGCAGATCAACATCGCAGTGAAAGAAGTTTTGATGTAGGTGATTGGGTATTCCTACGGCTACAACCATATAAGCAAATGTCCCTAAAGCAAGCTAAGAAGGATAATAAATTATCACCAAAGTATTATGGTCCGTACAAGGTGTTGGAAAAGATTGGTACTATGGCATACAAATTGGAGCTTCCTGCAGCTTCTCGATTGCACCCAGTTTTCCATGTTTCATGTTTAAAGAAGGTTATAGGTGACAAGCTCCCAATTCAAACAATATTGCCAGAACTTGACGAGGAAGGAAAAATTATATTGGAACCGGAAGCAGTCACAGAAACAAGAACTCGACAGCTACGAAATCGATCAATTTCAGAGTATCTTATCAAGTGGAAGAACTTATCCGCTGAAGATTCCACATGGGAGGATGAGAATTTTATGCAGAAGTATCCAGAACTACTCAAGCGTTGAGGACAACACTTTTTTGAAGGAGAGGGGCATGTTGGGTCCCTATAATACTAGTGATTACCCCATTACTATTGTAGTTATACCCCCTATTTATATTGTTGTGCCCCTATTACCCCCATATTGTTATTTCTGTGCCCCATAGAATCCCTCTATTGTTATTTTTGTGGCTTTATATTATTATTGTTAGGTCGGCTGGATTATATTGTGACTCCTTAGACTCCTATATATAGAAAGGAGGTTTTGTCATTTGTATCATCCAAGAATTGTTCATTTATGTAATGTAAAGGAGGTTGCCCCCTCGAAGAGGCTAAATTCTAAGGCGTTGATCTATCTTTTCTATCTTTTCTTGAGCTGGTTTCATAACACCTACCAAAAAAGAAAATGAGTCTGTAGTTCATAGACATAATGTAGGGAGTCCAACCCATCCAAAGAACATAAATCTATCCACTCACTTGTCTGCTGCCCAAAGTTCCGAGTACTGCACCCTGATGAAACAATTTGTTGATATTTTTGCTTGGGAGTACAGTGATCTTAAGACCTATGACACAAACGTCATTCAGTATACGATTCAACTGGAAAAGAACACCATCCCTTTTAAGCAGAAATTAAGACCTATTATCCCTCTCTTATTGCCTTTGTTTGAAAAGGAAATCAAGAAGCTGTTGGATGCCAAGATCATAGTTCCACTGAGGTATTCAAAGTGGATAGCTAACCTTGTGGTAGTAAGAAAGAAGAATGGAGAAATCAAGCTTTGTGTTGACTTCAGGAATCTGAACAAATGCTATAAAAAAGACAATTACCCCCTGCCTAAGATGGAACACTTGTTGCAAAAAGTTTCAGGGGCTAGAGTCATGTCTTTCTTAGATGGATTTTTAGGTTATAATCAGATTGTTGTACATCCAGAAGATCAGGAAAAGACCGCCTTCACTACTCCTTGGGGCCAAGATACCTTTTGGACTAATGAATGTTGGTGCTACTTTTCAGAGGGCCATGGACATAGCCTTTGTGGAAGAGAAGGACAAATTTTTCCTTATTTACCTTAATGACATAACATTCTTTTTCAGCAGTCACAAGGACCATTTGCAACATTTAAAGAAGGTGTTTCTAAAGTCCAGACAATTTGAAATTTCTATGAACCCAAAGAAGTCACAGTTTTCTCTAGAAGAAGGAAAAATTTTGGGACATATTGTTTCTTCTGAAGGTGTGAAGATCGATCCAGGAAGAGTTCAAGAAATTCAGACATTGTCCATCCCAAGGTAAAAAAGGGACATTCAATCTTTCTTGGGTAAGATTAATTTTGTCAGGAGGTTTATTCTAAACTCTGCAGAGCTAGTGGAGCACATCACTTCCATGCTGAAGAATGGATCATAAATAAAATGGATAGATGGTTCAAGAAGCTCTTTTGAAGCCATCAAACAAACTATCATGGAAGCTCCCATTCTAATCAACCCAGATTACACTAGGGAGTTTTATATCTTCTCTTTTGCCTCTTATGATAGACTTGCAATAGTTTTGTTGCGGAAAAATGATGAAGGTGTAGAGCAGCCTGTGGCCTTTTTCAGCAAAACTCTGAGGGATGCTAAACTAAGGTATGACCTTATTGAAAAACAAGCTTATGCTCTCATAAAATCTTTAAAGGCATTCAAAATTTATATTCTGCATTCCATAGTGGTTGCATATGTACCTTCAGCCTTAATAAAAGATGTCCGAACTTAGCTAGATACTGATGGAAAGAGAGCTAAATGGATTGCAAAATTCATAGAGTTCAACATAGAGGTGAAGCACACCAAGCTTTTCAAAGTCTAGGGCTTGGCTAAGCTTATGGCTGAAGAGAATTGCATTTTGTTAGACATCAGTTGCATCGGTTCAAATTCAGGTGGTGAGAAGATAGAGGAAGCAGCAGAAGTGTAAGAGAAGAATCAATCTTTGGCTAAAATCTAGCCACTTGTGCATGGTATTCCAGTATAGTTCATTTTTTGTAGAAGATAGAAGTCCCTCCAGGACTTAGCTCAAGTCAAGCTCGGGACATTAAGCTCAGATCAGCCAAATTCTGCATTAATAAAAACCTCCTTTATTGGAGATACCCATCAGGGATCCTCTTGAGATGTCTAGACAAAGGACAATCTACGAATGTCATCCACCAGTTCCATTCTAGCATCTGTGGAGGGCATCATTATTGGAAAACCACAGCCCACGATATCGTGAGAGTTGGGTATTATTGGCCTACTCTATTCGCTGATGTGTTTTCTTTTGTGAGGTCTTGTGACAAATGTCAGAGGCTTGTAGGAAGACAACAGCTAAAATCTTTGCCCTTGAAGCTAGTACACACCAATGGTCCCTTCTAGCAGTGGGGCTTGGACTTTATAGGTGAGATCAATCCACATTCCAGTGGCCAACACAAATGGATCTTGGTAGCCACTGATTATTTCACAAAATGGATTGAGACCATACCCACTAAAAATGATAATCATCAGGTTGTCATAAAGTTCTTGAATGAGAATATTTTCACTAGATTTGGTTGCCCAACCAAACTAGTCACTGATAATGCAACAGCTTTCAGGGCAAAATAATTGGTGGACGTGTGAATCCATGGGCATTCAATTGGTGCATTCTAGCTCATATTATCCTCAAGGAAATGGCCTAGCGGAATCATCTAACAAGAGTCTTGTAAGGATAATAAAAAAACTATTGGAGGACAACAAAAAGAGCTGGGATTCCAAGTTGAAGTTTACACTGTGGGCTGACAGAGTTACTGGGAAGAAGTCCATATGAAGTTCTCCATTTAAGCTGGTGTATGGCACTGATGTTGTTTTTCCTATCCAGCTGATTCTCCCTATGGCCAAGTTCTTGCAAGAAGAACAAGATGAAGAGAATGACATGGCAACGAGAATGAGTAACTTGGTTGAATTACAACAAATCAGAGAACAATTGTTTGAGAAGTCAAGAATTCATCAGAAGAAGATCAAAGAAGCCTTTGATAAAAAGGAAAAAATGGACAGTTTTCAAGTTGGTGACTAGGTTCTCAAATGGGATGCATTGAAGGAAAAGAAGGGCAACCATGGTAAATTTGATGCCTTATGGACAAGACAGTTTGTCATTGTTCAAGTTTAGATGAACAATGCTTTTATTCTACACAATTTGGAGGGGGAAGATGCTTTTCATGGCCGAGTCAATGGGCAGTTTTGAAACTTTACTTCATATGAGGCTTTAAGGCCTTAGTATTGTAATAGGTCTTTTTAGTTCTTATTTTTTTATGCAAATAAACTCCATGCCCAATGGAACACTAGGAGATAAGTTTGTTTTGGTTGTTACTAGAAAGGTAGTAATCTACAATTCTTGAAACCTCGCAGGGAGGCTTTCATCCCTAGAAGGAGCCAGTGTTAGCCCTGAGGTGCAGCGCTGTTATTTTGAAGGCTAAAGGAAGGAAATGGTTTGTTTCACTGTCATGGAGAAGTTCCCATATGGTCCATCACCTCACTTTTCTCACTTATCCACTCCCATCAACATTCACTCATGTCCTAACCCAACCCTCAAACCACAATACAACTCACTTTCACCTTGGCACTATGTGAATTAATCCATTTTTGCATCCATGCACTAATGCACAAAAGCTGTTAAAAACCTTATCTTTCCATCCATATGCACCCTCTGCACATTTTTCGAGGACATCCCGTACCTCCGTGTCCCCCCGCCGTTGATCTTCCCACTGATATGACAGTCTGCACTTCACCCGACCAACGTGATATGCTCGATCAATCATCATCATTAGATCATTCCTGCTGGATCTAACTGCTATCGTGCATATCACTTGGGCAACAAGCGAGAGGGATACCCACCTGATAAAAGTGGTTTCCTCTCTCTCCTTCGCTACTACATGGCGCAAGATGAATGGAATCGAGCGGGCTCCGACCTTTGCCGCTTACTGCTCGATGACCGCCTAATAGAAAACATTTACGCTTAGTTAAAACTGCTCTCGGGCATTATCTTCCGAGCGCCTCCTCCACTTGATAACCGTTTGATATACCCATCCAAGATTTGACAGCTTGGACTTATTCTACCCCTGCCACAACTCAAGCATTCAGTGATCTATCTCCCCCGTCCATTCCTCCCGATCCAACAGTCCTTGTTCACGATCAACATAGTTCATCCTCCGCTACCCAACCAACATCCCGATCGTTGATCCACGCCGTCCAATGGTCCATGTGCCCCTGTACTCCACTTCCCATCAGTCACCCGGGGAGGAAATTTGTAGGCTCTGTCAGTGTTTTGACAGTCAAACAATTGAACTAAAATAACGGAATATATGGCCGAAAGGGGAAAAAACAACAACACAATGAAACCAAACCAACATAAATGATCATTTAGGATCACTGGCACGAGCAAGCCACCTGACAACGCGGCAAAATTACCAGAATCTAATTACCATTTTTGTTAGAAGCAAAGCCCTCTAAGCTCATGTTTGTCTAGTTATGGCATCAAGTAGTTAGAAGACAGAGGGGATAGATTAAGAAATCTTGAGCCTCAGAGAGTTCGAGAGTATTGTAAAAAGCCTATAAATGGCTAAAAGTTGGAAGGAATAGGGGTTCAACTTTTGGAGATTGTGGATACTCTATTCCTTCTAGCGTCTCATCTTCATTCCAGTAATACAAGCTTCTTTTGTTGTTACATGTTCAATTGCCATCTTCTCCTCTATTCTAAGCTTGCACTTGAATAGGTTATTCATGTTTTCTTCTATGTCTAATGTTAGATAACTATCATCTTATCTCTGCGTTGATAAATTAGATCTACAAGCTTCATTTACATTCTATAGCTAGCCATTCATATGTGTTTATGTATGCATCTGTTGGTACAGTCAGGATTCTCCCCCTATTCACTGAATCTATAAACTATTGAACATTAGTGGTCTAGAGCCTTGTCAAGATGATGGTGTTCATGCATGTCTTGAGTGAAAACAGAGTTGAAAAAGTCATTTGACTTGATCCAAACCCAAATCCATTCCAATAGTTTAGAGAACGATATTGAAGATTTAAATGTTACCAGGCATCTCTGAGCTATAACCTGGGAGAGTTTCCTAGAATGATAACAAGCCTCACATTGAATACTCCACCAATGAAATTTATATAAATGAACTTGATTCAGTCGACTAAGGGAGGTAGATTGGAGGAGTGGCGAAACCTTGCCTAGGAGGAGAAGTGGAACTATGAGCAGAGAATATGCCAAGTTGCCAAGAAGATTCTCTTAAAGGGCCAGAGGTTCTAGTGTCAAAATCCAACAAGCTTATAGTCATTTTTTCACATTTTCTCACTAGGAGTCCAACCGTACAATTTGTTTCCCCATTTGAGCAACAAAAATGTAGGTTTCTAGCAGTAAGGAATCTTTAGAGAATTTTGTGGAATCTAAAAGATTCCCTTAGAGGTAGATTTTGGCTGATATAGAATGATGTCGACTTTATAGTCATTTTTCACAGAATTTTTCGAGGAGTGCAATGGTGTTCTCAGAATCTTCATCTAAGCAGTGTATTTTTCAGCCATCTTTAGGAAGGAATCTTTGGGGTAATCTTCAAGATTCCTAAGGGTCCAAAATTTAACAGTGTCAGAAAGGGGAAAAGTTTATAGTCGTTTGAAACAATTTTGCACCACAAATTTAGCGGTGATGTCCATTTCAGTAGTTGGGCTTTTCATTTTTTAGGCCATCCTTCAAAGTGGAGGTATATGACGCAGTTATGTCATGCTTTTCTTCTAAATTTCTAAGATGATGTTTTTGGTTTTGAGATCCTTAATTACCAATATGTTGAGGGATACTTGTACGCCATATCATGTGATATTTTATTATCTTGCCATGCTGAAGTAATGCCCATTTGAGTGAGAGTTCTTATAGGGAGAATGTCTCATGGAGAGACATGCCACACTTGTTGAGGGAGTTTGCCCATATGAGTGAGAGTTCCTAAGAACGTCTCGTTGAGGGAATTATCTTTGTAATGACAAAGAACATACCATGTGTGTTATCTCAAAATCAGGCCCTGGAAGGCTGCAGACCAGGAAGACTTCAAGTAACTATTTCAAACCGACTTTAGGCTGAGGCTTAGCCTCCTCAACCTGAGAGGGCTCTCTCTTGATGGGTTAATGATTTTGGTTAAAGATAAGATGGCTAACTCTTATAGAACAACTGTGGAAAATATGAATGGTGGGAATACATTAAACAACTATCCATTGGGCTTATGGAGTCAACAACACCTCAATATAACAATGAACTCAACCTTACATGGAAGTCAGGGCATTCAGCATTTAAACATTCAGAACATAAACTCATATGGGACCACACAGTTTATAAATGTATACAGGAAGTCAGAGCACATTCAGTGATTTCAGAGTGATTATACATCCATACCACTGTGAGAATTAAGAAAAGGACAACATCACATATTCTGAACATAAAAAATCCTTCATGAATCCTGAGAAGTAAAGTCAAGCATGTATTACTGAAAATGAGTCTCACATCAGAGCACATTCAGTGAATTCTGAGTGATTATACATCCATACCAATAGGCCAAATACAAGCTTTTCCATAAAATTTCCCAACCCTGATTACATTGCTGTTTCAGCTATATATAGAGCTCTTATTCTAACTGATCGAGATTCCTCCTTAAACATTAAGGGAACTCGAAAACTACTTCTGATGACACCTATTAACCCTTTAACTAACTAATAAATACAACTGACTACTAATTGACAGCTCTAGAATCCTAAAACAATTAGGATTCTAATTCTACATCATGCTGAATGTAGCATTTATTACAATCAGGATTTATTCCCTGACAAGTGGTCTCTTTTAGTTTGGCTGTGGTAGATCTTCAAGGCTCCATGTCGGTCTTCAATGTCACACGTTTTCCATTTTCCTGAAACATAGGAAATTATCCCTATTTTACTGGTCTTTGGTTTACCTCAAAATGTTCGAATCCAAAGAAGCATGTCCTTTATCCTTTAATCACCCAAAATAGAGCAGACTGCCACGTCCTTGATGAGTTGTCCACCGTTTTCATGTACCTGTGTGATGACAAAATCTTTCAAAAAGATTTGCCGCTTTGTCAATCATAATTGATCAACTGAATTGTAACATGCAGCTACAGCAGTTTCGTAGCGCGCTACGAAACTGCTGTGTAATTTCAAAAGCACAGTCTTCCTTTCATAGCTAAATGATCGCCACTGTTCATGGCTTAAGCACCCTACTCCCTTGATCACTTTGACAAGATTTGCTTGCAACTTTTCAAGAAACAGATATTGCTCCTGAGGAAGAGATGCAATGACACCAATAACCACAAGCCAATGTAACAAAGAGCTTGTTAGTGGTGAAGACCAGAAGAAAGCCACCCGCTGAGCAATTGTTGTTCCAAGCATACTGATAGTACAAACATCCAGCCACCATCCACACAATAAAGGGAAAACCCCCAGCTCAATCACTAAAAGGAAAGCAACCTTCACCATTGTCATGAAATAGTTTACACAAGACAAAAATTGTCTGGCAAGAGAAGGAATAGCCTCTGCTATAGAGGCAACTCCATAGATCCGACCCTCAGCCAAAGGTTCTCCCCTATTATAGCGGATCAAAGCTATAAGTCCAAAATAACAAAAAACCAGACCAAATATAACCATGTAACCTATAGCAAGAGTAGCCATATCAGAAAGCTGCAAGGCAGCAACCCCTGCTACTGTTAACAGATCTATAGGACTTTCATTTGTAAGAATATTTGAAGCCGCATCTGAATGGGTCACATTTGGTATTAGATGCTCTGCACGTGCCTCTTCGGCCTGACTGAATACGAAGTCTGTTCGAGTTTCTGTTGATAAATTTGCAACAGAGTTCAATGTATTCTGCACCGTCATATTAGCTAAAGCCAATGCTGAGTCCAAGGGAGAAATGCCTGCTGTAAGTATTGTACTAGTATTTGTTACCACAAGTCGAGAGAGTATGAAAAGGACTATCCGCCCTAAGGTGAAAGGAAGGAAAATCACGACACCGAGAAAAATTGCATTGCTGGCCAAAACCGTAATGGCATCTTCAACCAAATGAAATACAGGCCCTTGCATCCCAACAAGTTCATCAAACGGCACATCTTCTGCACCATCTGCATCATCAACACCATCAAAAATTTGTTCGACATGTGCTTCAAGACGTGCAGCCTGGATTTCCAAACGAGCAGCTACATTCTCAGCATTTCTCCTTATCAATTGCCCTGCACCAACAATACCTTGACCAGCATCACCATTTCCACCACCAATATTAGCTCTATTCCCTTGCCCAGGTAACCGCCTATGGTTTCGTTCCTCCTCCACCTTCCTCATATAGTTTAACACCTTTTTGAAACCATTCAGATGTTGAAGCTCAGACAGAGATTGCCATTGACAGTGCGTATATGACTGTCCTTTCCACTTAATCAAGAACTCCATTTCACTCCAATCTAGCTCCCCATCCATTTGCATGTTCAAGACAACCAGCTCAGGCTGTTCTTTTTCTGCTGGTCTGCTTTAGTCCATTCCAGAGTCTTTGTCAACATCAGGCAATTCTCGGTGCCATTTTCTTTATGAACCATAGGACCTGCACCAAGAACCCACCGAGGAATAGACATGGCAAACACACCCTTGTTCTACATCCTGATTAAGAAATTGTCTTTGCGCATGATACGCATTAGAAAACCCTGATTGAACGACCAAAACCGCTGAGTAAAATACAACTGCAAACATGTGCCAGTACCAAGACACCTAACGACCTAATGATGAGGATAAGCGGTCGGATATGATAGACAAAGTGTATAGGCTGACAACTGTTGATGGATTTTGATGGATATGACAGCTGTGAAAGAATGGCCATGGATTCGAACAAATCCCCAATTTCGTAGCGCAGCCAGTGCAAAATATGAATTATGCGCTATGAAATCACCTAGACAATTTCGGCTTTGAAATGAGTTTGGACATATGATATCCATGTGAGATGTGAGACCAATGATAGACTAAAACAGAGAATTGACCCCTTTATACATACCAACAATACTCTTAACAAGACTCCTATTCAAACTGTTTAGACTCTAAAACCAGATGAAAAGACTAGACCCAAAATTGACACCAACCTTTTGGCAAACAATCGAACTGATGTGAACAATTCAGAAATTTTCTTGAGTGATAACATACATCATCATCCTTTGCAACATTTAATGAAGCAGCCTCCCCACCCTTGACACCAGGGCTCAGAGACGTAACCCACACTTGGTGAGCTCCGTTATCAATGTGTTTGTGTCCTATTGTTTGTTGATCATCATTATGTTTCCTCATATTTCAGTATGCACATGTAGTTGTTGTATACTCTTTTATATGAAATAATGCTAACATCACAAAAGTAAAAAATTCTAGTAGCTGAAGAGATCCTGATCATCCATGCAAGATAATTTGAAGCCCTAACCAATTAGTTTCTTTCCTTGAAAAAATACATTTTGACATATTCATATGTGGACATAAATATACTTAGTTGATAGGATTCTCCTTCTTCTTGCTACTTCCTTGATGTTGATGATGATATAGAGGATAGAAAACTTCTCCTTGATGAAGGTAGTTTTCTTCAAGAATGATCCTTGATCCGATAGAGGGTGAGATGATACTGCCATTTGATCTAGCTTCCTTGGATGAATAGTATTCAAAACACTTTCACTAGAGTAGATGTAGGGTTTTGGCCTTCTTCCTCTTGATGAAAATCCCAATACGTCTTTGTAGACTACTTTGATCTAGGGTTATGATGCTTTCTTTGACTTCAAGATGATCTTCATTTTGATGCCTTCCTTGAGATTCGATCCTTGAGTGTCCCTTGATAAGATGCCCTTCCTTGACTTAGTTACCTTAGCTCTAATACCATGTTGAGAAATCTGGGGCATACAAATTAAGTGATTTATCTTCTACTAGTAACTACTTGTCTTGACATAGGAGCAAAGAGTCGGAAATATGAGGGCACGATTTTTGAGAACTTTTTTTAATTAATTGCAGGTGGAACCCTGAGCATGGAGTAGAGGTCGGCAAAACCATGATTGAGCCCAATTTTCGAGAGGGCAAAATTTTTCCAGTGTCCAAATTGGACAAACTTTATGTCGATCCTACACCTCTCAGCGACACAAACTTGATGGTGGAAACATAATTTTGATCTGAGCTGCAGATCTTCAGATGACCCAAAGGAGGGAATCTTTGAGGAATCTAGGAGGAATCTAAAAGATAACTGTACCCCCAGATTTTTACTTTATTAGAATTCAAAAATTTGACAGTTGATTTTACACTATTCGAGGCCGCAAATCTAATGGTGTAATAAGATTTTCCATTTGATCATTCCACTTTTCGGCCACTTTTCAAAGTGGAGTGTAGGTGTCAGCATTCAATGTGCGAGCAGTCATTTCCATGATATTAAATGCCATGAGATTGATGGTACAACCAGATCCAACAGTTTATCATCCTCTTCTTTAGATAACTCCTTGATGTGAGGTATATGCAGTGTGATCATGTGATTCTTTGTCTCTTTGCTTGAGATGCATTGAGTTGTATAGATCCCTGTTTGATGTTTTATGTGGGATCTTTTTTTGTTCTTGATGTGAGATTTACTTATTGTCATGTTTTTATTGAGATCCCTTTGTCACCATGTTGAGGGATACTCATGTGTCTCCATGTATGTTTGAATTGAGATACCTTTAATGCCATGTTGGTGGGATGCTCATTATTATCATACGTGAAATTATGTCATGCTGATAGGAGTCCTTTTTTGAATGATATTTCCTACAACAGAACGTCTAGTGGAGCCACTCCTACGTGAGGGCATATTCCTTGCATGATAGAGAAAACACATTCATGTACATCATCACTCTTTCCAACATTCAATGCAATGACCTACACCATCTCGACTGACCTAGGTGGATATTAGTGGCCACCTACCTATTCCACTTGGACCTTCACCATTGTTTCTTTTAGTTTTTCAGTTTCCTTATTGTAGCACGATTTACTATTTTTGGCAGTTTTTTGGGTCCTGAACTTCTGGAGCCATTTTGAGGCCCTAAACAATGTTTTTTGGGAAAAATGGGAGCAACATTGGTTCGTGGATTGATGTTGCTCACTTAAAAGTTGTAGTCCTCAGATAGATCTTTCTAACAATGTATTGTGCGCGTCAAATGGAAATCGTATGCCAATGTTACAAGCCCAGGAAGTTGAAGTACCAATTTACCCAAAACGGAGCCCATAGTTTGGCGCTTCATCTCCTAGGGTTAGATTTCTGGATGTTTAGGGTTTTCCACTGTTTCTCAACAATAAATAGGCCTTCAAGCCTCATTGTAAGACAAGTCAGAGGCCTGTAGCTACCACATATCTTCTCAGAGATAAGCTACCATTGCCTGAGCTAGTTTATTTCAATCTCTGTTTGTAAGCATATTTTGGTATTTTCCATCAATGAAATGAAGTATTATTTCTGTTGCATCTCTGTATTTATGGTCATATTTGTAATTTGTTGCATTCCTATTTAAATCCAGATCAGTCTTATTATAGCGGTATTCTCTTTCTCTATTTTTCTTTGCATGTCCCCAACGAGGTCGGGATATAAGGAGTTAGGGCTTGAACTGGTTAAACCTTTGTAATACCAGCCTCGCAAATCCCAATGACCTACCATGGTGGATGAAAAGAAATACGAGGGGGCAAGAGATCCTATCAAAATCTTGCTTGAAGAGGCCCTCGAGCAACAAAGGAACGTGATGATGGACAACTTTGCCCAGATCCTTCAGTGGCTACCTAGGGGCGACACATCTACTTCCAACAGCTACTCTGGAAGTGCCACACACTTTAAGGTACAAGCTAACTTTGACATCCCCATATTTGAGGGTCAGATAGATGTAGACATTGTAGATAAATGGTTAAATATGCTAGAAGGGTATTTTTCTGTTCATGATTTTTTCGACCGAGAAAAGATTACTTTCGCTCTTCTCAAAGCTGCCCCCCATGTCAAGGACTAGTGGGAAACCTACTGCGAGCAGAAGGATGAAAATATGGCTTCACTATTTTCAGCCACAGCCACTTAGAATTCATTCTGGAATGTTATTAAGGAGTAGTGCTACCCTGTTAGAAGCTATGAGGATAAATACATAAAGTTTACCACGCTGTGGCAGGGAAGGGACCAAGAAGTTCCAAAGTTTACCAATATTTTTCATACCCTTCACACAAGGTTGGGTATCAAGGATTCTGAGCTGCATTTGGTACTCAAATACCGCGCTACCTACACAGGTACATCTAGGATGAGATGGTGTTCCTGGACATCTCCTCACTCGACACCGCATACTGATACGCTCTCAAGATCGACTAGAATTTTAAACAGAAGAAGCGAGACTTTGGATCTGTGAATCCAAAGCAAGGGAAAGGTGCCCCCAAACCGTTGAATAAAGGAGAAAGCCGAGGCGGGGTGGCCCAAGACAACCCACCAAAGCCACAAGCAAAGAACAACACTGCGAAGCTGAAGAAGGACACGGGAAAGTGGTGTGAGTTCCAAAAGAGATCCACTCACAAAACAAGTGAGTGTCGGGCCAAGCAGTCACTGGTGGCCGAGCTCAAGTCTTCGGAATCAGATGCATGTTTTGACTCTGAGTCAGAACCCAATAAATGGAATGAGAAAGGGAAGCAGATTATTAATGCAGAGCTAAATGCCACTATTGCCACCATGAAGATCCAAAAGGAGGAACCAAAATATCCAGAGGAGGAGGAGTGCCTCTTTCACTCCCAGATGTGGGTAAAGGGTTCCCCGCTATAGTTCATTATCAAAAGTGGGAGCCAAAAGAACCTTATTTCGGCAAAGGTCATGAAGTGGCTGGGCTTACCGACCATAACACATTCAAAACCGTGCAACATCGGGTGCCTACACCAAGGATGGGATCTTCACATGAGCCATCAATATCGCCTTCCATACAACATCAAGCCCTTCACAGATGAGGTATTGTGTGACTTTTCTCCTTTGATGTTTGTGATGTATTATTAGGCCAATTATACTTGTGGAAGCGACATGCTGTGTATGAGTCAAGGCCTCATGCTGTTATTGTTACTTTGGGAAATAAGTTGTACAGGATACCAGAGGTAGCGTTGCCTACTGCCTTCTCTTTAGTTATTGCAAAACAATGCAGTAAGCTCATTTTAAAAACTGGGAAATTTGTTTTCCTAATGATACGCCCTCAAGGAAATAAGAAGACGGTGGCCAAAACCTCCAGACAATGCCCCTATGCATGACAACAACAGATGAACAAGGTCGTGGAGGAGTATGAGGACATGTTCACTGCCCCCGAAAGGGTGCCTCTGCACTGCCAGGTCAAGCACTCCATCAATCTGACCCCAGGTGCACCATTGCCCAATGGACCAATCTATCGGTTCTCCGTTCTGGAGAACAATGAAATCAAGAGGTAGATTCAAGAACTGTTGCAGAAAGGTCACATCCGACCAAGTTCATCACCTTGTGGGAGCCTGATTGTATTGGTACTAAAGAAGGATGGGACTTGGAGACTTTGTATTGACTATTGGGTACTGAACAAGATCATTATCTAGAATAGGTACCTGATCCCATGAATTGATGACCTTTTGGAGCAACTAAAGGGGGAAAAAATATTTCATCAAGATCGACTTGAAGTCAAGATATCACCAGATACCAATTGAACCCTATGATGTGTGGAAGACTGGATTCAAAGCCAAGGAGGGCCTTTTTGAATGGTTGGTTATACCTTTCGGGTTGACGAATGCTCCTGCAAACTTCATGAGGCTGATGGATGACATCTTATGGCCATTCACCAACTCATTTGTAGTGGTATACTTGGATGACATCCTGATCTTCAGCTAGAGTTGGGAAGAGCACCTCCATCACATCCGACAAGTTCTCCAAACATTGTGACAACACAAGCTATGTGCCAATTTGGAGAAATGCACTTTTGGCATGACCCAAGTTCAGTATATGGGATACATTATTGATGAATGGGGAGTGCATGTAGATCCAGCCAAGATCCAAGTCATTTAGGATTGGCCAGCTCCAACCACTCTGATAGAGCTCTACAACTTTCTAGGTTTTGCCAATTTCTACCACAAGTTCGTGTTGGGATTCTCTCATATCACTTGGCCCTTGAGTCAAGTCACCAAGGGAGGAGCGAAAGAAAAATTATTTTGGTCTGAATCTCAACAAAAGGCATTCACAAAGTTGAAACATCACCTCTGCTCGACACCAGTGCTCGTATTACCAGACCTGCAACAACCATTTGAAGTCGAGACAAATGCCTCTGACTATGCTATTGGGGTAGTCCTTACTCAACACGTGCATCTAGTGGCATATCATGGAAAGACACTTTTAGAAGTAGTCCAGAAGTATCCCACTTATGACAAAGAGATGTATTCTATTGTGCGGGCTTGCCGACAATGGAAGCATTACATTTGGGGAAGGAAACAATCATCCACACAAACCACCTGCCCCTGCAGTTGATACAAATGCAAGTAAACTTGCAAAATGATCACGCATCAGAAGTGGTCCACATACCTACAACAGTTCCATTTGAATATCAAGTATAAGAAAGGCAACACCAATAATGTTTCAGATTTGCTGAGCCGACCACTGATCATGGTGTTAACCACCATGCTCAACTCTTGTGGGTACGAGACTTCTGGTTGGCCACTTCTCTACAAAAGTGGCCCAAAATTCGGCCACACATACTAGATGCTCTTGGAGGGTTAGCATGTTCCAGATTTTCACTTCCAAGATGCCCTGTTATGCCACTTGGGTCACATTTGTGTTCCTTCAAGCGAGCGTGCCAAGATGATTTTGGAAGCACACTATAGTTGGGTTGTTGGGCATTTCGGGGTCGAGAAAACGGTGGCAATACTGCAGAAGTATTTCTATTGGCCGAATCTTCGACAGGATGTTAGGAAGTACATTAGATCTTGCACTGCCTATGCCATTGCCAAACCAACCATTAAGAAGCAACGCCTCTATACTCCGCTTCCTATGCATAGTCGACCTTGGGAATCCATCTCCATGGATTACTTGTCAGGCCTTCCTTCTACTAAGCATGGAAACGACTATGTTTTTGTGGTCATTGAAAGATTCTTGAAGATGGCCATTATTGCGGCCTGCAAGAAGAATATTACAACAGAAGCCACTGCTAAACCCTTCTTTTAACGAGTGCGAGTACACTTTGGGATCCCCCAATCTATCATATCAAATTGGGATAGTTGGTTCCTCAGTGCATTTTGGTCCAGTCTCTGGCCAATGCTGGACACCAAACTCACTAAGTCCACAACTTTTCATCCCCAAACTGATGGCCAGACAGAGTTCGTAAACAGGATGATCATACAAATTCTGCACATGTACAACTCAAAGCATCCACTCACATGGGATGAGAGCCTCCCCTATGTCCAACACAACTATAACTAGGCTCTCCACAACTCGACTGGCCACAAACCATTTTAGGTGGGCTTAGCATTCCAACCACTATATCCCATTGATTTGGCCATGCCATTTGCAGCTACTCAGGCAGATTCAGCTCACGTCCAGTCCGAAAATGATAAGGCAAACAACTTCATTGAGCACATCCAACATATCCTCTAGCAGGTACATGACATTCTGTAGAAATCAAATGCCAAGTACAAGCAACAACATGATCAACATCGAGTGCCACACAAGTTTCAGGTGGGCAACAAAGTCTGGTTGCATTTTCAAAAGGAACACCTTACCGGAGCCTATCAGAAACTCAAACCACTTCAATATGGTCCTTAAACCATTACCAAGGCTATGGGAGACAATGAATTTGAGGTTAGCATTCCCCCATTCCTTGGCCTACACCCAGTGTTCAATATGGATCTCCTTCGATGATACTTCCCACCATTGCTAGACACATCAAACATTGCAGAACAACTCACACCTACAAAGTTAAATCCAGATTGTATGGAACAGACCACAACTGATTAGATCATGGACATGTAGAGAAATAACATCCTACAGCAAAGGATACAACTATATCAAGTTGTCAAAACATGCCAACTCCTTCACCAGGGCAAGTGGCTCACTAGGGACCAAGTTCAACAAAAGTTTCCTCATCTCATGGAGGAACTCAAGGCAATGGGGACCATTGCTTCCTAAGGGGGGAGGAATGATCTAGGTGGATATTGGTGGCCACTCATGTATTCCACTTGGACCTCTACCATTGTTTCTTTCAGTTTTTCAGTTTCCTTATTTGTAGCACAATTTACTATTTTTGGCAGTTTTTCGAGTCCCGAACTTCCAACGCCGTTATGAAGCCCTAAACGACGTTTTTTGGGAAAACTGGGAGCATCATGGTTCCATGGACCATGTTTATCACTCAAAAGTTTTATTCCTCGAATAAATATTTCTAACGAGGTATTGTGTGCATCAAACAGAGATCATATGGCAAAGTTACGACCCCAGGAAGTTGATGTACTAATTTACCCAAAACGGGGCCCATAGTTTGGTGCTTCATTTCCTAGTGTTAGGTTTTTGGATGTTTAGGATTTTCCATTGTTTCTCAAAAATAAATAGGCCTTCAAGCCTCATTGTAAGACAGTTGAGGGGCATGTAGCCACCACATATCTTCTCAGAGATAAGCTACCATTGCCCGAGCTAGTTTATTTCAATATCTGTTTGTAAGCATATTTTAGTGCTTTCCATCAATGAAATGAAGTATTATTTCTGTTGCATATTTGTATTTATGGTTATATCTATAATTTTTTGTTTTCTTGTTTAAATCCAGATCATTGACACCGAGGCCCGGAGACGTAGTCCCTCCTTGACGAACTCTGTTATCAATGTCTTGTGTTTTATGTCGTTGATTCTTGTCATGTTCCCTCTTCTTTACAGCATGCATATATGTTCCTTTATGCTCTTTTAAATGCAATTATAACAACATACAGAAGTAAAAGATCTTGTTTAACTTCGGGAGTTGAGTCAACTCGCATCAAGTTTTGTATCAAAGCAGTCTTTGCATGGATGTGAATTGCGAATGTGAACAATGGAATGTGCAACGATGGAGGATGACAAAGCGATGTATAAGACCATGCTCAGAATTTCCCAAAAGATGGAAATAATGTATGAAGCTCTACAAAAAGAGACAGACAAAAAGCAATTAGTTCAATTTTAGTTGTGAACCATGGAAGAGGCCCTAGAAGAACTGAAGCACAACAACTAGAGTCTTCAAGCAGATAACGTTGAATTGAAGATGCTTCTACAAGAAGAGAAAGAGGAGAAACATAGTTTGCTACGACAGCTACAAGCTAAGCACGAGGGCTTGGAGAAGTTGCAGCATGACCCATGTGAGGTAAAAAGTGATTCTCTTAATTCATGTATGTTTCCTGATAATGATTTTTCTGTTTTTGGAAATCATACCACAGTTATTGGCTCCAAACTATTGAAGAAAATGGGGTATGAAGGAAAAGGCTCGGGCATTAATCACCAAGGCATTTTCAACCCCATCAAAGTAGAAGAATTACCCTGTCGAAAAAGACTTGGGTATGTTGGAAAGGAAGTTTGGGAATGCACCAAGGTAGCCAGCGAACCACCAACAACAGATGATGAGAAGCCCTCATCAGTTCTTTCCAAATTGACAGTGGAGGTAAAAGATGTTGATTTCCCTTTAGGTTCATCTACACATAATATGATTTCTTTTGGAAATGTGGAGATACCAATTATAGGGACAAACATGAGGCTCCTTACTAGGATGAGGTACATGGAGAAGAAGAAATTGGTGCTAATAGCCAAGGCATTACTCAGACATTGGAGGTTGTGCAGAGATTTCGATTTGCAGGCTTGGGATACACCGAAGGAGAATGCTCGAAGGTGTCGGATTCTTCTGAGACATCGTCGAAATCATCAAGGAAAGAGAATGATGGGAACACATCACCATCATCCCATGGGAGTGTCCATTGCAGGGAAATAGCTGAGGCAAGCTCTCATCGCCATAATGACACCAAAGGCATCAAGGAAAGGTATAACCAATCTTGATATTTGAATGTCCATTTCAATTACAATCAAGTTGTTAAAGATGAACGTAAATCATGGAATGGAAAAACATGTATTTTTTGTGGTTTACATAACCATGTATTTTCTGAGTGTTAGACAAGAATGGCAGCACAAAAAAGGATGAGGCGTGAAATACCCTCTCAATAGCAGGAAAATAAGGTAAATCAGATCTGGAGGAAGAAGACCTATTGCTGTCATTGTGATAGAAGTGGCCATCAAAGAGCCACGTGTTGGAGGCTCCATCTAGAGCAGCACCTTAAAGACAAAGTGTCGGTGCATGAACTAGATGAAATGGTTGTTTGACCAGCGAATGCACCACAAGGAGGCAACCCATTCACCTTGATAAGTGGGAAATGGTTCTTCTAGATGTGATAGAATGTCATGGTCTTATTGTTTTTCCAATCATATGTTGCATTTTAAAATGTAAAAGTGATGATTTGTTTTCCATCACTTTTTAAGCAACAATGATGTCTGGTCTTATTTTATGATTCAGTTTAAACTATGAAAGTGATGTTGTGTTTCCATCACTAGTGTTTGTCCTTATTTTTGTAAATCATTTGTTGCAGTGATGATGTGTTTTCCATCACTTGTTGAAGCAATAATGATATTTTGGCCTTGTTTTCATAGCTAGGGTATTGTTTCCATTTTGATGTAAACTTGACCACCGAGTATGTGTTATAAAATCTTGGTAAGTATGGGATGCTTGGGTCATTTGTTGCAGTGATGATGTGTTTTCCATCACTTGTTGAAGCAACAATGATATTTTGGCCTTGTTTTCGTAGCTAGGGTATTGTTTCCATTTTGATGTAAACTTGACCACTGAGTATGTGTTATAAAATCTTGGTAAGTATGGGATGCTTGGGTGATTAGTTGGTCATGTTGATAAGCATGTAATTTTCAAAACAATGTACTACAGGTTTGCAGAGGTTGCAGGTGTCGACTCATCCCTTATGGCTCCGAAGGACAAAGGTGAAGGAGATGGAAGGGTGACTTATCAGACACTCGTAAGTGCAGACAAGTTACAGAGAAGTGGCAAATTATTTTCATGCTTTTGGAGGACAAAAAGCTCCTCAGTGGGGAGGATTGATCCAGGTGGCTCCAGACACATGTAGAAGTCCTAGAGGACTTAGAAAATGGTTTATATTCAAAGTGGTTAGAATGCTCCAAAAATGGAACCAGATCAACGTGCTCGTCACTTTGATTCCAACGGTGTGAACGACACTCAAATCTGAGCCCATGTGAGGGAGAAAGAGCCAATCAAAGTTTTGTTCAAAGTTGGGCAGCGGGCCACATTTAATGGCCCTACAAATTGACCGAGTCTCGGACTTGGAATCTGGCTCCTGAGGAGTGGGTGAATTTGTTGGATGCATAATTTTCCTAATAACCCTTATATTAGGACAAAATAAAAAATGTGACCATGTTTGAAAAAAAGTTAAAAAACTATATTATAAAACAAGGGGCGGGCCATGACCCCCGCCACCTTCATCAGACCCAAACCTTAAACAAAACAAATTTTAATTAAATATGGGCCGATAGGATGTGAACCCTATCAGCCCTACCCTCTTATCACCATACCCATTGTATTACATTAACAAAATTATGTGGTGGTGGGTGGGCCACCTCCAGTGGACCCCACCCATGCCCCCACCTAATGACAACAACCACATTTAAAATAATGGAGTTGTGGAGCTAGCGGGGATTGAACCCACCCGACCCATGTGGGCTAGCCCGCACTAAGCGGCCCCATGTGGCATATGCCAACCCAAACCTCACACAACACACAATAAACCATGCCCATATGTGACATATAACTGCTACAAAATGTGGATTTTGGTTACAAACGAAATAATCGTGCGCCGAGTTTGGGAGAGGCGGGATTTGATCCCTCGACCTCTCCGCCTCCATTCTTTTGCCTAACCACCGTGCCATGGGTGGCTACTTTGTAAATTCTGCCACCCTACCACCATATAAACGTGCCCTTAGTGTAGTGCCGTGGAGTAGGAGCGGTTTTGAGAGCAGAGAAGCCGACACAGAAATGAAAATATTAATATTTTATTGTAGAGTAGCGGAACCTTGACATAGGAGCCAAGTGTCGGAACTATGAGGGCATGTTTTTCAAGGTTTTTTTAATTAATTATAGGTGGAACCATGAGTGTGGAGCAGAGACAGGGGGAACCATGATTGATCCCAACTTTCAAGAGGGCAAAATTTTTCCAGTGTCCAAATTGGACAAACTCTATGTCGATCCTATGCCTCTTAGCGACACAAACCTGATGGTGCATACCGAATTTTGATCTGAGTAGCATATCTTCATATGAATCAGAGGAGGGAATCTTTGAGGAATCTAGGGGGAATCTAAAAGATTTTTGTACCCCTAGATTTTCACTTTGTTAGAATTCAGAAATTTGACAGTTGATTTTACACTATTTGACGTCATGAATCTAATGGTGTAATCATATTTTCCATTTGATCATTCCATTTTTCAGCCACTTTTCAAAGGGGAGTGTAGGTGTTAGCATTCAATGTGTGAGCAATCATTTCCATGATATTCTACGCCAAGATATTGATGGTACAACCAGATCCAACAGTTTATCATCCTCTTCTTCAGATAACTTCTTGATGTGAGGTATATGGAGTGTGATCATGTAATTCTTTGTCTCTTTGCTTGAGATGCATTGTGATGTATAGATCCTTGTTTGATGTTTGATGTTTGATGTGGGATCTTATTTTTTTCTTAATGTGATATGTACTTATTGTCATGCTTTGATTGAGATCCCTTTGTCACCATGTTGATGGGATACTCATGTATCGCCATGTATGTTTGAATTGAGATCCCTTTGATGCCATGTTGGTGGGATGCTCATTGTTATCATACGTGAAATTACGTCATGCTGATAGGAGTCCTTTTGTGAATGAGAGTTCTTGCAGTGGAACATCTCATGGAGCCACTCCTACATGAGGGCGTATTCCTTGCATGACAAAGAAAACACATTCATGTACATAATCACTCTTTCCATCATTTAATGCAGCAGCATACACCATCTTGACACTGGGGCCTGGAGACATAGTCCCTCCTGGACGAACTCTATTATCAATGTCTTGTGTTTTATGTTGATGATTCTTGTCATGTTCCCTCTTCTTTACATCATGCATATATGTTCCTTTATGCTCTTTTAAATGCAATTCTAAAAACATCATGGAAGTAAAGGATCTTGGTTAAATCTGGGAGTTGAGTCAACTTGGATCAATCAGCCAAGGCCAAAACCTCTCACTCTCTGAGAGGAAAACTAGAACAAATTATTCTTCTTATAGAGATTACAATTGAAAAATACCAAGACCATGACCCTTGACCTATTTTCCACTCCAAACCCATGCCACAAGTTCTCTTGATGAGATGCTTTGACAATGATATTCAGCCTTATGATTCTTTCCTTTTCTTGTCTCCTCTTCTACTTTGAACTTCTTTAGCGTCAAATCTTCAGCCTCTCTTTTAGACTTGATCTTCTTCTTATCTAGGCCTTCATTCTAGACTTTACATTCTTCTAATCGTTGTCTCGGCCTCCCTTCTAGATTCGACCTTATTTCCACCAACTCAGCTAGGAGGAGTGCTACTCTTTCTTTGTTCCTTCTGCTGCAACTAAGCCTCAGACTTCGTAATTTCTCGGCTTCTCTTTCTTGATTGCTTCTACTGCAATTAAGCTTCAGGCTTCACACTTTCTCGGATGATATTTCTCTATTCCTTCTTCTTTTGTACTTCAGACTATCTTCTTCAGACTTTATCACCGAAATTTTTTTGTCTAAATGAAATTTGAATGACCCTATTTATAGTGTTTTTCCTCTATAACAAGCCAACTTGAATAGGGTGAGCCAATATGGCAGTTTGGAGGAGTTAATTAATTACATTTGAAACCAACTTGAAGAGGAATGCCTTGTGCTCATCTTGGAAGGCTACTTGACATTTTTATTGACTCATACATAAGTGTAATATACCTAAGAAGGGTCCTTCATACATGACAAAGACTCAAATTGAATTTTATGGCTAGATGAAAAATCCTAAAGGCTCACAATGGGAGCCATCACTAAAATAAAATTCCTTGCTCATGAAACCCATGATACAAGCACTACAATAATAGTTTTTCCTTCTTCTTTCATCAAATATATAAAATCACAATTACACATGTCATTATGAAGACTGAACCTAGTTACACTTTTCAACAAAAGGCACATTAATATTCAATGGATCAAGATTGGATAACAAAATTCGTGTAAATACATTGACAAAATTTGGATGATAACAATCACTTTATTCTTAGGAAAGAAATGCATTTGAAATTTTTGAAACTTATAAAACATTTTTCTCATTAGTTCAATTATTGCATTTTTTTGGGATGGAGATATTGACGACTCTTCATTTTTAACAAGATCCAAAGTACATAATGAAATGATTATTTGACACTTTCATGAAAGGGATGTATTGAAAAGGAAATAAAAAGTGATTTCATTTAAGCAAGGATGAGGAATTTTATGTAGATTCTTTTTTGGAAATAGGAGGGATCTATATATTTGGATCTAGATGACCATGTTGGAGATTAGGTGCACCATTATCTTTCACTCGTGACTCATTCTACTCTTATTGGGCTCGTACGAGGCAACAATTATACTGGATGTCTGCCTAACACAAGAGTAACATTCTCACACCTGCACAACCTAGCTACCTCCTTCCCATACATATTATCCTCCCTACACCTTTATGCATGTAAGTCTTACCATAACTATGCTTCTTATTACAATACTTAATTTATGAACTAACACACATTTCACTAGGGACATAGACTATGCATTTTAATTATAATTCACTTTTAACATTTTTTTTCATATCTTATTGTAATCGATTCATAGGTTCTTAGTGAAATTTGATCACTCAACTTTGATTATATTATATTGATATTGATATTTAATCAAAGACCTAATAAAAGTTTAATCACTCTCTAATACAAATGAGTATATGGCATTTTTGTACATTGTGAGAATCTCTTTTCCTATTTTCATGTTATTTATCTCTCTCTGAGTAAAGTGGCATTGATGATGTCTTTTCATATCATACCCATGTTTAAATGTGAATGTGATGGTATAAAAAGTTCATTCATAAAAAAGGTTAATTTAAAACACCCATAGGCATAAAAACATATTCATTTAAATCTTAAATTTAAAAACAAATTCAAAATTTGAATGGGGAATAGGTATCATCACTACCACATGCAAGTGAATACATTGACCTTCTACTGCCACATGCAAGACATCACTACCTCATGCAAGTGAATACATTGAACTTCTACTACCACATGCAAGTGATCACTACCACATGAAAGTGAATAAATTAATTGCTTGGTGGATTATCCCATCAATGCATCACTACCTCATGCAAGTGAATACATTGACCTTCTACTA
Organism: Pinus tabuliformis; assembly: GCA_031772625.1. Taxonomy (NCBI): domain Eukaryota; kingdom Viridiplantae; phylum Streptophyta; class Pinopsida; order Pinales; family Pinaceae; genus Pinus; species Pinus tabuliformis. Next base: position 1,203,243,041 of record CM062818.1, read on the forward strand.
CCACATGCAAGTGATCACTACCACATGAAAGTGAATAAATTAATTGCTTGGTGGATTATCTCATCCATTGATGGGATTGAACAATAGAAGATTCTTCTACTACCACATGCAAGTGAAAACTCGCATTGATGTTGTATTTTCATATCATACCCATGTGTAAATGTGAATGTGATGGTATAAAAAATTCATCCATAAAAAAAGTTAATTTAGAACACTCATGGACATAAGCATATATTCATTTAAATCTTAAATTTATAAAACAAATTCAAATTTTGACCTCATGCAAGTGAATACATTGATTGCTTGGTGGATTATCTCATTTTTTGATGGGATTGAACCATGGGAGATTATTCTACTACCACATACAAGTGAACACAAATGCAAGTGAGCCCATTGTGTGCTAAATGGGATATTTCACATATAAGTGAACAATTTGTGTGCTAAATGGGTTATTTCACATGTAAGTAAACACATTGTGTGCTAAGTGGGTTATCTCAAATAAAAATGGTCTTGACACATGGAAAATTATTCTTCTTCGATATTGCATTATCTTCGGGAGGTATTTTGTGGGAAAAAATGGAGAAACATAATTGTTTAGACCTTTCTCATTTTCTCTAATCCATATTTTAAAACCCTAGGATAAAACCGGATAAAACATTTTGGTTTTAGTCAAAACATTTTGGTTTTAGTCAAAATGGTCAAGATAGATATTCAAACCATCAATCACTTGTATAATTCCTAGACAAAGGATTAAAAGGTTTTTCTAGCCTTAAATGAAAAGTTTAAATGAAAAGTTTATTTTGGTGATAATCGTTAGGAAAATTTATACCCTCATTCAAAATAACCTCTTCTTTAATATTCAACCTTCATATCCTTCTGGTTCAAATACATTACCATTGTCAACTTTCTTGTTTAAAATACTTTATCGGTGTCAACTTTCTTGTTTAAATACATTAGCATTTTCAACTTTATAAGGAAATGTTTTCTTTTAAATAAAAGGAAAAGTATTACCATTGTCAACTTTCTTGTTTAAATACATGAGCATTTTCAACTTTATAAGGAAAAAAATTATTTTAAATAAAAGGAAAAGTATTTTGAAAGAGTTCATCAATTTTATTAGCAATTAGCAATTTAGCAAAGGCATTTTCTTAGAATGGGAATGGGAATAGGATTTGGGAATTCATGTGGATTTCGAAGGGTGGTAATTCAAAATATTCCATGTTTTGGGTATCAAAACTATATTCATGTAATGATATTTTGACATTCAAAGTAATTTGTAAGTAGTGTGGATTCCCAAAAGTTGGTATTACAAAATCTTCAATGCTTTTTGGATTAATATTATTTTGATTAAATCTAGGGATTGGAAGGTATTTCTGTCTTTAAATACTAGTTTAATTGGGTCAACCTAAATGTGCTAATAATTGAGAAAAATATATACCCTCATTCCATATACATGACATATACCCTCATTCCATATACATGACAATCCTCAACTTTATAAGGAAAATATTGTGTTGGTAAAAGAGAGTATTTTGAAAGAGTTCATTATAATATAAATTAGCATGATTAAGCGTGATATATTCTTTGAATAAGATTTTGGAACTCAGAGGAATTTGAGGAAAATATTGTGTTGGTAAAAAGAGAGTATTTTGAAAGAGTTCATTATAATATAAATTAGCATGATTAAGCATGATATATTCTTTGAATAAGATTTTGTAACTCAGAGGAATTTGTGAGCAATGTGGATCACCAAAAGGTTGTATTACAAATTTTTAGTGCTTTTGGGTATCAATACCATCTTCATGAAATCTTGATGATGTGTTATATAGGAATTTACATGGTAAGTTCCTTAGATAGAACACCAAAGGACACCACTCACAAACATATAACAAATCAGTACACCAATCTTCTTGACGTGGTTAAAACCCTCAAAGTGGGAAATAGTCTATGGCCTGAGCCAACATGGCCACTTTAGGAAATTTATTAATGCAAAAGAAAGAAAATTTACATAAGCTTCTCTCATGAACGGTCACCTAACAAATGACCCTCCATGCTCTTTAAATAGAGATCATGGACCAATCGGGTGTTAAGCCACAAATCAAGTGTCGGTAATACCGAGGAGAAAATAAATCATTAGATCACTTCATGTCTATAACATATCATGACTGTTGGACTCTAAGTTACAAAAAATACATACTTAATTATTTCCTATGCGTTGGAATATCCTAAGATCCCCCCTTAAAAACAACTTGGGATAGTATTGAAGGATGTACAAAGATGACACAATAGGAGAAGGAAGGATGCATTAGAGCCTATCCATAAATCAAATTTTAGTAAACTTCTCCTTTGTGAGAGCCTTTGTAAAGATGTCTATAACTAGATCATCGACTGAACAATATTGCACTTCAAGAACATGGTCATGAATGAGCTTTCTGATGAAGTGAATGTGTAGTTCAATGTGTTTGTTGCGTTGATATTCAATTGGATCTTTGCATAGTTGAATGGAACTTTGATTATCACACCAAAGTGTAGTTGGATGCTGCTACTGAAAACCACACTTTGATAGGATCCGATGAAGCCAAAGGGCTTCCTTACTAGCTTCAATGATGCCACGATACTATGCTTCTGTTGAAGAAAGAGAAATGGTACTTTGTTTCTTGCAAGCCCATGTAAGAGTTCCATAACCAAGAGTGAATACATAAATTGTAGTAGACTTTCAATCATTAGGGTCACTAGTGCAATCATAATCAGTGAAACCAACCAATAGAGGAGATGCTTCTGCACTGTAAGGAATCCCAAACTGAATTGTACCTCGAACATAACGAAGTATTCTTTTAGCTACTTTCGAATGAATTTCATGTGGGTTTTGCATAAACTAAGCAACAAGGCCAACAACAAAGGAAAGGTCAGGATGAGTATGGGTCGGATACAAATGTTTTCCAACAAGCTGATGGTATAAGGTAGCATCAACTCTAGGAAAAGTACAAGTGACTGAAGATTTGGCTCTAGACTAAAAGGGAGAAGGGTTTGGCTTACAGTCTTCCATGGGAAAGTGGCGTAGAATATCACAGGCATACTTGGACTGGGAAAGAGAAATACCTTCTTTGGATTGCAAGACTTGAAGACCAAGGAAATAATGCAAGTGTCCTAAGTCTATCATTTCAAACTAATTTTTAAGGCTAGACTTCACATGGTTTATAAGGTTGGGATCACTACCAATAAGGATAACATCATCAACATAAAGAACAAGAATGATAAGATACTTACCCACTTTCTAAATAGTATTGTTAGAATGACACCTAGAAAAGCCAATATCTAAAAGAAAGCTATCCAGTTTGGCATACCAAGCCCAAGGGGAATTCTTGAGACCATAAAGGGATTTCTTAAGCTAACATACAAGGTTGGAGTATGTTTGCATAAATCTAGGAGGTTGTTCCATATAGATTTCTTCATGCAAGTCCCCATGCAATAAGGTAGATTTAACATCCATCTAATGGACTTCCCATTTGAAAAAGGAAACAAGGGAAAGAACAAGGAAGATAGAGTTCATTTTGGCAACATGGGAGAATGTTTCAGTATAAAACCCTTCGCAACAAGATGAGCTTTATGTTTATCAACTTTTCCATCTAGTCCAAACTTGGTTCTATAAACCCATTTGCATCTAACAAGTTTTCATTCCTTTGGAAGAGGAACAATGTCTCATGTATCATTTTCCAATAATGAATGATATTCTTAATTCATAGTTGCATCCCAATATGGATGGCCTGAAGCTTCTACAAATGTGTCAAGGTCATAATTCGCTGAAGCTTGAGCAAGTAAAGAAGAGCCTCTATCGAACTAAGAACATGTATGATGTTGATCTGTAAGATCACCTACAAGACCACCTGTTTCATCCTGATTAGCGCGGACCCATTTTGGAAGCTGAATAGATGAAGGAGAATCATGAGAAGGTGGGGGAGGATTGTCATCCTTGTTGTCATCATCTTAAGAAGGAATATTTTCAAAAGTAGAAGGGATAGAGAAAGGTGGCACATGCACTGAACTAGGCTCGTAGGTCGATATATTTTCAACAAACTTTATATCTCTTCTAATGATAACAATTTTGGATTTAGGTTGAAGAAGTCTATATCCTTTGACATATTCAGAATATCCAAAAAAAAACATTTTTCACTCTTAGGTTCTAAGGCTTTATGTTTCTTATGTGAAATATGGGCCCATGCTTCACTTCCAAAAACACAAAAGTGACCTACATCTGGTTTCATTGAGCTCCATGATTCTTTTGGAGTGATATTCTTTAAAACCTTAGAAGGAGTGTGATTTACTATGTAATTTTCACAGTTAACTACTTCTGCCCAAAAATTAAGATTAAGTCCTTAAGGTTGAAGCATACAATTAGCCATTTCCTTTAAGGTGTGATTCTTCCTTTCAGGTACACCATTTTGTTGTGGAGTATATGGAACAATATTTTGCAATTGAATTCCATACTTAATGCAAAAGTTGATGAATTTGTTGTTAAAATATTCTCTGCCATTATTAGATCTTAGCTTAAGAATTTGATGTCTAGATTGTTTCTCAAGAAAGGCCTTAAAGGCCAAGAACATGTTAAAGACATCATGCTTGAGTTTTAAGAAGTATACCTAAGTGCGTCTGGAGAAATCATCAATGAAAGTTACGAAAAACTTGTAGGTAGAGAAGGAAACAACTGAAGTGGACCACATAAATAACTATGCACAAGCAGTAAAGGGGTTCAGGCATGCCAAGAGGCACACTTTTCAAAACTATCTTGATGATGTTTTATAAGTACACATCCAGAAAAAACACCATCTCTACAAGATACTATAAGAAGACCTGTCACCATATTTTCTTTACATAGATTTTTAAGGGAGCGATAGTTTAAGTGACAAAATCACTCATGCCAAAGTTTGCTCACTTCATCATTTTGAGCAAAAAATACTGAGGGAAGAGTTGATGACCCAAATTTGTTAAACTTGTACAACCTTGTAGAATCATCAGTAATGCCAGTAGCTAAAATTTGTCTGGGATCTCTTAGGTCCTTAATTACAACATAATTAGGTGAAAATTCAATGGTTTTACAGTCACCTAAATGAGTTATCTGATATACAGATAGAAGGTTGTGGGATAAGGTAGGAACACATAATACATCATTAAATTGACCATTTCCTAGATGAATAGTTCCAGTCCCTACAACACTAAGAGATTTATCATCACCAAAATATATATTTTTTGTGTTACAATCATTTAAATAATAATCATTGCTTTATTTTTGTCCATGTGATAAGAAACTCCAAAATTAATGAGCCACTCATGAGAATGGGAAGAAGAAGATACATTTCGTGCATAACCAGACCAATCTGCATGCAAAAAGTGTTATTCTTGAAGATGAAGTTGAAGTTGAATAGTGCTCCAAATGGATGTTATGCTTCTTCATTGCTACTTCCAAGGCTTCCATATTCTTAAAGCATTTGGATTCTAAGTGGCCATCATGATTATAAAATTCGCAATGTCTATCCACCGCTCAATAATACCACCTACCTCAACACGAGAAAGTAGGGATGTAGTAACACTCACAAGTCTTCTTCCATTTTTTTTAGTGGCCTTATCATTTGTTGAGTTGATTTTTCATTTTGAGACTGAAATGGCTTAGGACTTGTGTTTGGTTTATGACCATTCTTTTTAGGATGCTGCTTCTTAGGATTCTTTGAACTTGGTTGTTGTTGGAATGTTAAGGCTTTCTTAGAAGAGTTTCTAGTATTAAGAAGACCAAGATGTAAGAGTTTTTCTTGTTCTCTTATTAAAGAATAACAAAAGGCATCAAAAGAGGGGGACTTGTAGTCTTGTCCTTGAGAAATAAAGGCTTCTCTAGTAGAATGGAAGGTGTAAACAAAAATAGTGTAGGTTGGTCCTAACTTAGTAAAAATGGAATAGAAAGGGTTATCATCTTCTTTCTTAACCTTAACACCTTCTAAGAGAAATCTAAGGGTCTTGAACCTGGACAAAAAATATTCAATGGAAGAAAAATTATTGGGGTCCAATGTAAGCAACTCACTTTCGAGTTGATGGGCTCTAATTTGATTTTTAATTCCAAAAACTTTATTGATATTTTTCATTGCTTCATCAGGGTATCAATTTTTGTGATATGGAATTTAAGGCCTAGAGAAATAGACATCCCTATCAACCCACATGCTTGATATTGCTTATTTTCCCATTTGGATTTCTTATCTTCATCTTGAGGTTTAGACTCCTGGCCTGAGGCTATTCTACAAAGACCTTTACTTCTAAGTAAATCCGCCATGTAGGATAACCATTGGAATTAGTTGGTACTGTCAAGAATAAATAGGCATGGAATTTCCATTTTAAAAGAAACTGAAACTGTAAATGCTGAAACTAAGTGTTCCAATGGAAGGATCTTGAAAAATTAGGTTAATTAAAAAAAACTGCTCTAAAAATGGCTTTCGGATAAAGAAGTTATGGCATTTTGAAGAAAAGTTGTTGAAGATCCCAATGAATCATGCAAATGTTTGGAAGTTGATGATAATGTTATATTTAAAAAAATTCCCCCCCCCCACTCCCTTTCAAAACTTAATCTAATTAGCTCACCTTAAAAAAAAATGACTTTATGTGACCCACTTTTATAAATAAGTGAAGTTAATTTTACAATGGTACTTTATGAACTATCCATTAAATTGTAACTTAAATAAAAGATCAAGTGACTTTAGAATTATAAGTGATTCACTTTTTATAATGGGTGAGAACACTTTTACATAAAGTAACTTTAAAACATAAGCTACATGTGTTTTTTCAAAAAAAAACTCAACAAAAAGAAAGGCTTGAACCCAAGACCTCTATTCTCATAAAATGATTATCATGAAGTAACTTTAGACCAAGTGAGTTAGTATAAAAGGTTAGTAATTGTTGGAAATGAGGAGTTTTTTTTTTTTTTTTAGCTCACTAAAGCTTTAGGGTGTGTGCTTAGTTGAGAAACCCTTTTTTGCCTACAAGAAAAAAACAACCACACAAACCAAACGAACAAGAAAAACTATCCAAACCTTATGCCTTAAAGTTAGATTTGAATAGAAACTAGATATTTTCCTCAATGTTTCTCATTTTCTGAAGATCACACTAAGGCGCAACGGAAAAGAGCATACACATGAGAAAAATCATTTCTTTCTGTTTTTGGTTTATCCATATTGCATAGAGGGGGCAAAGAGCATACACATAAATGAAAGGTATAGATCTGGTAATATTTTTTTTATAGAGGACTATAAACCGAAATAAACAAAGAGATGAATAAGTATAAATGCAAATAAAGACTGTATACCTCCAGATCTTAAAAATGATATCTAAGGATATCAGAAACCTTTTCGTGTGAAATGAAAGGGGTTCCTCATTGGAACAAATTCTCCTAACACAATAGAGTAGTCCTCTCGGCCTGAAATCAGTCAGAAACAATAGATCTAGGAAATGACAGTCAGATGCAGTTGTAAGAGTTTCAGATTTGGATCACCAACGGAGGCGGCCCTCGAATAGCTTTGATACTATGTAGGAATTTACACAGTAAGTTCCTTATATAGAACACCAAAGTACATCACTCACAAACTGATTACAGATCAGTACACTAGTATTCTTGACGTGGTTAAAACCCTCAAATATGGAAAGAGCCCACGACCTGAGCCAATGCGACCACTTCAAGCAATTTATTAGTGTCAGAGAAAGAGAATTTACATAAGTTTCTCTCATGAATGGTCACATAACAAATGACTCTCCATGCTCTTTAAATAGAGATCATGGACCAATCGGGTGTTAAGCCACAAATCAAGTGTCGGTAATACTGAGGAGAGAATGAACTGTCAGATCACTTGATGTCTAGAACATATTGTGACCGTCGAATTGTAAGTTACAAAAAGTACATACTAAATAAACACACTTTACCTAACTATACACTAGACCACGTTATACTTAATTATTTTGTATGTATCAGATTTCCAACAGTTAGAACCTCTAGTGCAGTCTTCCAACAAAAAAGGAATAGATAGTGCACACCTCAAAGCAAAAATAATGGGTAGATTAAGGCAATAAGTTATACAATAATGGGTAGATTAAGGCACTAAGTTATACAAAATAAAATAATGCGTAGATTAAGAAATAAAGTTATAAATAATGTCCTGTCGATATTGTGAACCATTTCTTCTTCATCGTGAATCTTTTTTTCTTCATTAAATTCATTCCATAACATTGACTTCATTACATACCACTGAATTGACTTGGGAACTTTTCAATTAATCTCCCCATTTGGGGTTGTAAACCATTTCTTGATCATTGATTTCATTTTATACCACTAAATTGACATGGGGGTTTCCATATTAATCGTTATGCACTTTTATGCACTTTTCCATGAGACTTCCTGCACCTTGTTCTCCATGTTTTATTGATTAAATGTGGTGTATATAGCTCTATTTACCCCTTAAAAGAATAAGGACTATAAGATGGGGTTATGATAATCTTCACAGATCAACACCAAAACATATATCAACCCACTCGTAAAAATAAAGTCTTAAACTCAAAAGCAAGCGGGAATGCCCTCATGACAATAGGAAAATTAACCTTGTTCTTCAAAGTGAATTCATCATTCATCCTTTTAAGGAGTCCAATTTATTTTGAATCCTTTATTAGTTTCTTAACACTCCTATGATATCGTTGTATTGCATGATAAGGTAATTACATCTGTAAACTCATTTGTATGTTTTTTAATTTCTCCAACCCAAAGTGATATTTAAATCAACTAAAAAAACTAATTCAATTTCTAAGTTTGCAATTTCTCATTGTGTCAATTTGATTGTTGGCGACCTTTTCATAGATGCCGTTTTGGCTTTGAAGTTGTTTGAACTATTCAACGAAGGAAATTAGTGTTTCAACATCACTAGCCACTATAAGGAAAGGCGGTATGATTATTTTTTCCCCAACTATTTTTTTCAAAACAAAATCTTAATTTAAAATATTGAATATTTCCATTTCTATTAGTTTGTATTTTGTATTTTGAAGTTGTTTGAATCATTTAACAATATTGTATTGATAATATGAGTAGTTAAAGACTCACTACATAGAACCAATTACATAAGGGGTTATTTCAACCATTTTTAGGAATTTTGCTAGTTTCATGTTAGTAGATACATGGTCTAAATCTTCATACGTTAAACTTATTAACGCATTATGTCTCAGGATTTTATATATAAATATGTGGAAGCATTTTTTTCATTTATTTTAAAACATTTCTTTGTAAGGTATTGTTATGAAAACGAAATATAGGTTTTTATTTATTTATATAGTAAATTTTATATTTTTAATGATAAAATGAACTGTATTTACATCTTATCATTGGTTTATTGAATGGATTTTAAGGAAGCAACATTCAAATTTGACTACATCAATGTCCAAACATATCTTAAATTATCTCAAAATAGTAAAAGATTTGTTTTTCAAAACGCTGAAGAGATAAATTATTTTTCACAATATATAGAACGAAAAATGAAAATATTAATATAAATATGAAATTCCTAATTTAAATGTCTTATTCATCATTTCATACTCTATTTATTTGATTTGACAATTAATAAGAGATGACGTTTCACAATAGATGGAAGAGGAGATATAGGCGTGGTGGCTATTATATCATTGTTATAATGTTATTATTGTAATGTTATAATCTAGATTATCTCAATAGTTTACAAAACATCATTATATATGTTGTATACAAAAGTGATCATTCACCTCAAGAAAAAACATTACATTCCTCAAATAGAATATACATCAATTTATCATATATTTGTTTTAAGATGTGTATATAGGTTATATTTTCTCTTGAGAAAAATGTTTTCCTTTGTAGATGTTTTCGATCACATAAATTTGTTGAGGATATGTGAAAATATACTTTAATGTTAATAACATTATCATAGCCATCATATCTATGTCTTCTCTTTCATCTATTGAGATGTGCCATCTTTAATGTTATTGCCCAATCAATTACATAAGGTGTGTAATATTTCATGATATCTATCCAAGTGATACATTTTCTGTTTCATTATGTGATTACTTTCATAATGCGATGCTATTTTGATTGTCTCTTTGGATTTTGCATAACTTTTACATTATTTTGTGAAATTTAAAATGCATTTAATGAGCATTGACGTGGTCAAATTTGATTGTTGATTCATCGTAATGCTTAATCAATTAAACATTGATAAAATTATACAATTTTAGTGCCACAAAATAAGTTTAGTCTTTATTACAAAATCATGTAGGGAACAATAATTATTGTGAACATCCCAACCAGTGTTCAAATTATTCCCAATTATCCACACCTATGATGGTTCAATTACAGGAGGATCCAATTGAAGGAGGATTTTGTAGGATGGTAAAAAGATTTCACCACATTAAAGAACTCAAATATATTAGTGGTTGCTCATTAATGTATATTAGAAACATTGGGTGAAAAGAACAAAATTATATATGTATATATAGAGAGAGATAAATTGCAGTAGAAGGACATAAGGACAAAATTATAGATATATATATATATATATATATATATATATATATATAGAGAGAGAGAGAGAGAGAGAGAGAGAGAGAGAGAGAGAGAGAGCTAAATTGCAGTAGGAAGACATAAGGTCAAGTTCTTAGGTTGGATGCCTCCATGAATATTATTGGATCTCATTTGATGGTTTTATTGGGTTATGTTGTCAAAAATTGCAACCAACTGAACACTACTCTCAAAATGAGGGAAAATGCTTGGAAAGTTTCTTGGAGATGTGTATTTCTCACACACACACACATATATAGTTTTCAAAGAAGCCCTCCAAGTGCTTCTTCACATTCTGTGAATGAAAATTGAAGTGAATATCATTAGAGTACAACATATATTTTTATTCTATAAAGACCTTATTGAACTACTCAATTTAAACTAACTGAATCCCTCTCTCTCTCTCTCTCTCTCTCTATATATATATATATATATTTGATTCTTTTTCTTTCGTTTGATCCAGGAGGCTTGAAAATTGAATCTCACATTTTATAATATAATTCATAATACAACGATCACCAATTGAGTTTCCTTATGAACCATTAAAATATTTTATTTTATTTTTAAACAAATTTTCCTTTTTTATTATAAAAGATGTATTGTTATAATATTACTAATGCATTTAGCCAATCTTTTTATGAATCAATTATCAAGTTTGACCATGTTAATGTCCACTAAATATATTTTAAATTATTACAAATTAAAACCCAAAAAACCAAAAATGTTAAAAAAAAATTATTTTCATAGATGCAAATACAAAATTTGAATATTACATTTCATACATTTGATTTAACAACTTCAGCCAAAGATATCACTTATTAAAAATGGCACATACACCAAAAATGTCATCTATTAAAAATGGCACATACACATTTTGGTTTGGCACATACACATTTTGGTTAGCACTGGTATGCTAGTAATCTATGTAGTGCCATTAAACATACAATAATGATCATTCATTTTAAGAAATGAAAATGCAAACTATATATACATCTTTACCTTGATGTATTTGTGATAATGTGTATATAGAATACATTGTTCTCTCTTAAGATTTATGTTATTTTTCACATGGCATCTTTAAATTGATTTTTAAACTTATGGGTATTACATTATAATGCTATAGTATTATCGTAGTCATCATCTCTATAACTTTTTTTTCATAACCTTTATCTTTAAAAAAAAAATCATAGTTATCATTTCTACCGTTTCTTTTCATAGTTTTTTACTTTTCTTTTTCATAATCAAGGTCATCATCTCTATGTCGGTCTTTTTTCATAGTCATAGTTTTAAGTTTCCTTTCCCATAATCAAAGCCATCATCTTTATCTTTTTTCATCACCATCATCTTTTTATATATATATTTTTATAACATTGCTTTTCACATCATTTTTTTCCATATACCTTGCATAATCAAGGTCATCATCTCTATGTTTTTTTACCTTGCATAATCAAGGTTACCATCTCTATGTTTTTTTTTCATATTCATAGTCTTAAGTTTTCCTTTTCCATAATCAAAGCCTATCATCTTTATCTTTTTTCATCACCATCATCTTTTTATATATATTTTTATAGCATTGTTTTTTAGTTTTCCTTTCCATAATCAAAGCCATCATCTTTTATCTTTTCTTCATCACCATCATCTTTATATATAGCATTGTTTTTTACATAATTTTTTCCACATATGTTGCATATTTCATTAAATTGGAATATTTTTTTTCCAAAGACAACATTAGAATTGAAGTATTTTAGTTCTTTTGAAATTATAAATCCACTATTTAATTTCAAATTTAATGAAATATGGGCCCATCATATTTATGTATATATTTTTTTCTATTTATTAGAATGTATTATCTTTGAATGGTTGTTTAATCAAATATTTACAATTTGTAATATTCTGTGATTTATACACACAAAATATGTATTTGCACCCATATTTATAGTATGATAACATATTTGGTGTAAGTTTCTTTTATCACTTTGTGATAATAAAAAATGAATTTATTGAGCATTGACATGGTCAAATTTGATTATTGGTTCATTGAAATATTTAATAAAATAAATCAATAATCAAATTTAAAAATACATTTTATCTTATTATATTAAAAATACATTTTATCGTAAATATCTTATTATATTAAAATATAAATTTAATATATAAAAAAATATTTTAAATTGAAAAATATTAAAACGGCAAGTATGTATTCAAAAAAAATACAATGTTTTTTATAAATATATTATTGCTAATTCTTATAACATGTAATTGTTTAATTATTTATAAAGCTTTATAACATCATATTACATTTTTTTAACAAAATAAATCATATATTAATTAATAGTTTATCTTAATTCATTCAAGTATTTACGAAATAATAGGTAGTAGAATATGATAAGAAATAGGTTAAGTATAATAGATATGTAATATTTTTTTTTAAATGATATTACTATTGATTAAAATAAGAGTAATACAAAGTATAAATAAATAATTTATTTATTTTCAACCTTTATTCGAGGCATTTTGATTTATACACCAATAGATAAGTGTATTTAATTTATACAATGAATTAGGAAAGTGTGAATTAGGAAAGTGTGACGTTGTGAACAAATGTTGGAGGAGCAATGCTAAGAAATTTCATGAGAAGGGTTAGTAGAATTATGGTATTGGGTTGAGGAGATACAAGTTAGTGTATGTAGTGATAAGTGTGATTTTTTAATAAAATTTGGATAAACATTGCTAAGAAATATCATGATATTATGGGGAAGAATAATGTTGAGAGGTTTAGTAGAATTATACTATCGGTTTTATAAGATGTAAATTAGTGGGAAGAATAATGTTGAGAGGTTTAGTAGAATTATACTATCGGTTTTACAAGATGTAAATTAGTGATTTAGTGCATTCTCTTTAGGAGGAGGATAAATAAATAAAAAAGAGCAATTCTTTGTTTTGAGGGGAAAAATGACAAAAAAAAAAGAGGTATTATGATCTCTTTGAAATATATTTATGTCGAATGTTTTGAAGGAACTTCAAAACATGGATAGGAGTAATCAAATTAATATAGTGTAAAACAAGAGGTTTACAAGTCAGATTTCTACAAATTATTTTTAAGTATTTATTCTTGCACCATAGATTAATTTATATATTGACGATATTCTAAAGTTGCAGTTAGTATTCTTCTAGTAAAGGCTTTAAAATCTAATCTCATATCTTTTCCTTAGTAGGAAAAAATCCTTGTTGGTCATTGAACAGTGAGACTTCTCTATCTATATCCAGGTCGTGGAAACACTCTAATAATTATGATCTCGCAAATTCAAATTGGTATCAAAATTATTTTTGGTACGCTATCAACTCTAATATTTTTTCATATATTTAGAAAAGAGATGTAAAAGGGATAATATGTTGTTCGATCTACTATTGCTCATGGAGACATTTGATCACCTATCAAAGGACTTCATATAACCTTATTTTATCATATACACATCCTTAGAATAATTATTATTTTATTTGGATTGGATTTATCATAACAGTGATTTTTTTCATAACATGTTACACCATCCTTTGTTGTTTCTTAGAGAACACATTTTTTGGGAAGAACATGTTATTGCATGAAGGTGTGAGGAACTTGTTGACCCTATTGAACATCAAGAGAGCATGCCCAAAATATTGGATTTCTTGTTCTTCATCATAATATGATGGTAATGAGCCACATTTCCATCTTTAAAGGGATATAAAAACAAAATATACTTTGGTTTTCAAAAATTAAAACCATAAAATATATCTATCTTTGACCCTAAGCCTCATGTTGGGTGTGGAGCCTAATTATCTTCTTTATTTAGAGGTATCACTGCATTGGACCCCAGCCCATAAAATGTTTGCCACCAGGGGGGTCAAGGCGGGCGCTAAGGCAATTATTTGGAGCCCCCCTTGGTGGGGGATAGGGGGCAGCACCCCTGAAGCTAAAAATAGGTGTAAAATTTCTTTGTAAAATGTTGTAATTTCGTAGTAAATGATGATGATGGTGGTGGTGGTTAATGTCCACTAAGACCAAATTGGTCTATCGAACCCATAATTTTCTTAGTTTTTAATTATCTGGCTCCTCGTCTTTCTTGACGAGATTAGTGTTGTAGCTTTCTTTTTTTTCTCTACGGCCTTCCAACTTCCTTTATCTTGCATCTCTTCATCTCTTCTGGTCCTTGGGACATTGGTGTCTTAGCTTCGCAGTCTATTGTGTTCGTCCTTTTGAAGATAGTCGGAGAAGAAGTTTGGTCTAGGAGATCTGCTTTGCTGTTAAATGAAGATTTATTTTGTGCGGTATTCGAATCCTCATCACTGTTGATTTGTTGGGCGGGGCTTTCTCCCTGCTTGTCTTGAGAGTTGTTTCTTTCTTGCCCGATTTCTTGTGATTTAGAGTTTTCTCTAGAGTATTCTTCTTTGATGACAGTGTAGTGTTCTTTTTGTGCTCCTTCCCACCATGTAGATCTGTGGTGGTTTTTTCTAGTAGAATTTTTCTGGGAGGCTTTTGGGCAATTTTTGGCTAGATGGCCTGTCTCAAAGTAGGATTGACATCTGAAGAGGACACTTTCATAATCTAGTTTCTGGTTCCACACATAGTCTTTACTTATTAGGTTTATTTCAGCTGGGAATCCGACGCTGAAGTCCATTTCAACACAGATGCGTGCATAGGTGGTTCTAGCATATTCCTCCATTTCTAGGCACCTGCAGTAAAATTTTCCAATTGCATTTCCAATGGCTTTTAGCAAGGAGAGATTCTAGAGATGCAAGGGTAGGCTTGGCAATCTCACCCAAACTGGTGCTGAGGTTGTGACTACTATAGAGGGATCGAATGATGGGTTCGATGGCTTCATGAATAGGCTTGATTTTTCCCAAAACCAAGGGCCGGAATCTAAAATACATTGTCTGCTTTCAGGATTTTCAAAATCTACTATAAAGAAACCCCTAGCACAGGGATAGATATTATTTTCATCAGAAATGATAGGCTTCCATACCTCCGATATCCAATTGTGGAGGGCTGTTAGCCGCGGCCAAAAACCATTGAACCGACAGATTAGGGCACTTTCAGAAAACTTCAAAGCCTCCTCGAGTGAGGCCTGGACCACCTGGATAGTGGGAGCTTGGGCTTCACTGACGATATGGGCAGGAGTTTGCCCTCCAAAAGCGGATGAGCCAGCAGCTATTTTCGCGAAGCTGAGAGCCATATTTTACTTGCCCGTAGAACCCAGCGGCAGAAAAATAAGGCAAAAGATAAGATTAGATCTAGATCTAACCGCAGAAGATTAGATCTAGAACCTAGCCGCCTAGATCTAGATCTGTAGAACCAGTAGGCAGGGCGGAGCCGAGATCCAGCGCTTACGGGTGCAGTTCTGGATCCAATCGGAGATTCATAGACTGACAGATCCAGCGGAGTTACCTGCAGAACCAGTGGGCAAGGCCGCAGATCGGTTATTAACCGCAGAGGACCGCAGATCGGAACGACCAAAGGCCACAGATCCGAGTCCCGTTCAACAGGAAGGTGTGAAACAAGTGCCGCAGATCGGAAGAATGCGAAGATCAGAAAAATGCGGGAATATGTGAATATCGGTTATTCACCGCAGAGGGCCGCAGATCCGAGTCCCATTCACTACGCCGTCCAAAATTAATCATTTAAAAATCCATTCAAAATCCGGCGGAGTTACCTGCAGAACCAGTAGGCAAGGCCGCAGATCGGTTATTCACCTTAGGCAAAGATCTAAAGGTAGAAGTTATGTTTAATTTAGGGTTTTTTTCCCTAGAAGCAACCCCTCACTATGTATGAGGGAATTGTATTGCGTCTAGGTAGATCTATATTTTGAGAAAGAAATAGAGAGGAGATTGTGTGAGAGCGAAGAGGGAATTACAACGGATCTGTGTAGGATGTATCTCTTCATTTTGCTGGATAATATAAAAGGAAGGACTGGCTATTTCTTCATGGACGTAGCCCAAATTGGGTGAACCACATATATTTGTGTCTCTCTTGTTTTATGTGTTTTCTTTGTTTATATTTATGAAATATTTTACATGTTCCATTGCTATGTAATATATAATTTTCTAACAACTGGTATCAGAGTGGAAAGTCTATTTGGCTGATAAACTTGTAGGAGAGAAGGGTTCCTAGTTTGAGTGAGAGAAATGGCGAGAGATGGTAGGTTTATGGTCGAAAAATTTAACGGCCAAAACTACTAGCTATGGAAGATGCAGATGGAAGATTATCTATATCAGAAGGATCTGTACCTACCATTGAGCGGAAATACAAAGAAGATGACAAGTATGATAGACACATACTGGGATGTTCTCGACAGAAAGGCACTTGGAATAATATGGCTATGCCTAGCGGCGTTGGTAGCATTTAATATTTCAAAGGAAATGAAAACAAAGGGTTTAATGTTGACATTGGCCAAATTATATAAAAAAACCTTTGGCCTCAAATAAGGTATTCCTTATGAAGCATTTATTTAATATGAAGATGTAAGAAGTTGGATCTGTTGCTGATCATTTAAATGAATTTAATACAGTTACCAGTCAGTTAAGTTCTGTAGGGGTAACTTTTGATGATGAAGTTAGGGCTTTGTTATTTCTATGCTCATTGCCAGAATGTTGGAATGGTTTAGTTATGGCCATTAGTAAATCTATCTCTGGATCTAATACTTTAAAGTTTGATGATGTTGTTGGTGCAATCCTTAGCAAGGAAATGTGATGGAAAAGCTCCTGTGAGACATCAAGTAATGTTTTGACTGCAGAGACTAGGGGAAGAAAAATGGAAAGAGGAAAGATCCCAGCATACCACAATAAGTCAAGGAAAGGAAGATCCAAGTCCAGATTGGGGATAGTGTGCTAGAAATGTAGGAAGAAATGGTACCTGAAGAAAGAATGCAAGTCTCAAAAGGGAAAAGAAGGAGATGCGCAACAAGAAAATAATCATGAAGCGAATGTGACAGGTGATGTGTTGCAAGATGATTTCATTCTTTCATTAGAAAATATTATTGATGCCTGGGTGGTAGATTTAGAGACCTCATTCCATGCCACACCTGATAGGAAACATTTTCATGATTATGTTCAACGAGATTTTGGACAGGTTTGATTGGGTGACGATAAACCTTGTAAAATCATTGGAATGGGTACAATTTTCATCAAATAGAAAAATGGAAATCAATGGCTATTGAAGGAGGTAAGGCATGCTCCAAATCTGAAGAAAAATATTATTTCAATAGGGTAGTTGGGAGGTGAAGGCGGTGTGACTACTTTTATAGACAAAACCTGGAAGGTCACTAAAGGAGCCCTGGTAATAGCAAAAGGAGAAAAGGTTGGTACATTATATTTATGCAATGGTATTTCTAATTCTCTTAAGGATTTAACCTCTGTAAGAGAAGATACGAAATTGTGGCATCATGGGCTTAGGCACATTAGTGAGAAGGGGATGCAGATTCTTCACTCAAGAAATTTGTTGCCAGGTTTGAAGCATGTTGATTTAAAATTCTGTGAGAATTGTGTTTATGGAAAAAAAAAAGAGAGTCAGATTCCTCAGACTTGGGAAGAGCGAAAAATTAGAGCTTGTGCATATAGATGTATGGGGACCTGCTCAGGTATCATCTCTTGGTGGCTCTCATTATTACATTACTTTTATTGATGATGCAACCAGAAAATCATGGATTTATTGTATTTGAAATAAATCTCATGTATTTGATACTTTCAAGAAATGGAAAACTTTGGTTGAAAATGAGACAGGAAAAAGGTTGAAGTGTCTCAGATCAGACAATGGATGTGAATATTGCAACAAAGAGTTTGATAGGTATTGTTCAGAGAATGTAATTCCCAAAGAGAAGACAGTTTCAGGAACACCACAAGAAAATGGTGTGTTAGAAAGGATGAACATGACAATCATGGAGTGTGCAAGGTGCATGAGATTGCATGCAGGATTGCCTTTACAATTTTGGGCAGATGTTGTAGATACTATTGTTTATCTAATAAATAGAGGGCCTTCAAGTTCCTTGGATGGTGGTATTCCAGAGGAGGCATGGATAGGTCAAAAGGTAAACTACTTATTTTTAAAGACTTTTGGTTGTGAAGCCTTTGTCCACATTAATAAAGAAAATAGAACAAAGCTTGAGGCAAAATCAAAGAAATGTACCTTTATTGGATATGATGTTAATGATTTTGGTTATCACTTTTATGATTATGAAAAACACAAAATCATTAGGAGCAGAGATGTCATATTCAATGAAAAGGTTTTGTATAAGGATCAAATGTAGGAAAATAAACAGGAAAATGAAAACATAGAATACATAATTTTTGATGACATCAGAGAAAAACTGAAGGTGCTTGAAAATCATAATGATCAACAACCAGAACAACAACAGCAACCACAACAACGACAAACACCTCAAACACCTGAAAGTGGTGTTAGAAGATCTACTAAGATAAATAGACCCCCTAAACGATAATTTCCTTCATTATATTATGTATTGTTGACTAATTCTAGTGAACCAGAATGTTATGAAGAAGCAGTGCAGGTAGAAACTAGGAAGAAGTGGAAGCAAGCCATGAAAGAAGAGATGGACTCCTTACAACATAACCAGACTTGGGACTTAGTCAGGTTTCCTACAGGTAAAACAACATTGCATAATAAATGGGTTTACAGGTTGAAGGAAGAAGATGGAGGTATAAAGGTATAAAGTTAGACTTGTGGTGAATGGGTTTTCACATAGAAAGGGTATAGATTTTGATGAGATATTTTATCTTGTTGTTAAAATGACTTCAATCAGAACTATTTTAAGTCTAGTAGCAGTTGAAGATTTGCATCTTGAGTAGTTAGATGTAAAGACAACCTTTCTCCATGGGGATTTGGAGGAAGAGATATATATGAAGCAACCACAAGGATATGAGGTAAAATGGAAGGAGAAACTAGTGTGCAGGTTGAAGAAGAGCTTTTATGGCTTAAAACAAGCTCCAAGGTAGTGGTATATAAAATTTGACAAGTTTATGTTTGAACAAGGTTATACTAGATGTCACTCTGATCAGTGTGTTTATCTCAAAAGGAAAAATGATGGAAGCTATATTATATTGTTATTGTATGTAGATGACATGCTTATTGCAGGTTCTAACATGCAAAAAATAAATGTGCTCAAAAGAAAATTGGTGAACTCATTTGAAATGAATGATTTGGGTGCTGCAAACCAAATCCTTGGTATGAGAATAACTAGAGATAATAAGAACCGAAAATTAATATTGTCTCAGAGTGAGAACATAGAAAAGGTGTTGAAAATATTTAATAGGTAGAATGCAAAACTAGTTAGTATACCTTTGGCTAGCCAATGCAAAACTAGTTAGTATACCTTCGGCTAGCCATTTCAAACTAAGTAAGGAGGTGTGTCCCAAGACTTAAGAAGAAATGGCTTATATGTCTAAAGTTCCATATGCATCAACAGTTGGAAGCTTAATGTATGCAATGGTTTGCACAAGGCCTGATATTGCACATGCAGTGGGAGTTGTAAGCAAGTACATGAACAATCTAGGAAAAGAACATTGGATGGTAGTGAAGTGGATTCTCAGGTATTTGAGAGGTACCACAAATCAAGAATTATACTTTGGTGGTTCAAACATTTCTCTATAGGGATATGTTGATGCGGATATGGAAGGTGATAGAGATAACATGAGGAGCACATCAGGGTATGTGTTTACTGTAGGTGGAACAACTGTCAGTTGGGTCTCAAAACTGCAAACTGTTATTGCACTCTCAATGACGAAAGTAGAGTATGTTGCTGTTATAGAGGCTAGTAAAGAAATTATTTGGTTACAAACATTTATAGATGAATTGGGTAAGAAGCACGAGTTAGGCAGGTTATACAATGACAGCTAGAGTGTCACACATATTGCAAAGAAATCTGCATTTCATTCCAAGACAAAACATATACAACTCAAGTACCATTTCATATGGTCAGTGTTGGAATATGGACAGTTGAAGCTGGAAAAGATACACACTAGCCATACTCCTAAAGATATGTTAACAAAAGTTGTAACCAGGGAGAAACTGAGATTCTGCTCAGTTTCAATTGGTCTTCAAGTATGATAATGAAGATGAGAAATAACTAGGTCCAAAGTGGAGCCATTATCCAGAAAATGAAGCAGCAGTGGAGTTGCTATAATCAGTTTCCAAGTGGGAGATTGTTGGGTGTGGAGCCTGATTATCTTCTTTATTCATAGGTATCGCTGCATTGGACCCCAGCTCGAAATGTGGCGGCAACGCCACCCGTAAAATGTACACCGCCAGGGGGGTCTTTTGTGGGGGGGGGGGGGCGAAGGTGATTATTTAGAGCCCCCACCCCCGCAGTAGGGGATCGGGGGCAACGCCCCTGAAGCTAAAGATAGATGTAAAATTGCCTTGTAAAATGTTGTAATTTCGTAGTCAATCTAGGTCATTCATCAGGCAAAGATCTGACAGTAGAAGTTATGTTTAATTTAGGGTTTTTTTCCCTAGAAGGTAACCCCTCGCTATATATGAGGGAATTTTATTGCATCTAGGTATTCTAAGAAAGAAAGAGAGAGGAGATTGTGTGAGAGCGAAGAGGGAATTACAATGGATGTAGGTTGTATCTCTTCATTTTGCTAGATAATATAAAAGGAAGGACTGGTTGTTTCTCTTTGGACGTAGCCCAATTGGGTGAACCACATATATATGTGTCTCTCTTGTTTTATGTGTTTTATGTGTTTATATTTATGAAATATTTTATGTGTTCCATTTCTTTGTAATATATCATTTTCTAACACCTCATCGATCACATACCTTAACAAGGGAATACCCTCTAATAGAATTTTGGATCAATCTCAGCTATATATAATCCGAGACTCATAACATAACCTAAAATAGATACTCTGGTTTATTTATCTCCATCAAAATTTGAATCAGAGTATCCAATCAAGATGAAGTCATCCACCTATGTATACTTGACTCCAAAGTCTTGTCTTCTCTTCAAGTACTTTAGAACTCTTTTTGCAGTAGACTTCCTACGAGTTGTATGTACTTTGTTGCATCCTCAAATTATTTTCCTTCAATGGATGTGAGCTTTAAATTTTGTTCCATTTGAGTAGTCAAAGGATTGCACTCAACCATTTCAAACCTATTCAACAGATCTCCAATGTACTTCTTTTGAGAGAGGAATATAAACTTTTACATCAATACCAAAATGGTAGTGAACATAGCCCAAATATGTGATTTATCGATGCAATGTAATTCTCATTATTCACTGTCATTAGAAGGCGATTATTTGGAACCCCCCTAGTAGGGCATCGAGGGCAGTGCCCCCAAAGCTAAAAATAGATGTAAAATTGACTTGTAAAATGTTGTATTTTTGTAGTCAATCTAGGTCATTCATTAGGCAGATATCTGACGGTAGAAGTTATGTTTAATTTAGGGTTTTTTTCCCTAGAAGGTAACCCCTCGCTATATATGAGGGAATTGTATTGCATCTAGGTAGATCTATATTATGAGAAATAAAGAGAGAGGAGATTGTGTGAGAGCGAAGAGGGAATTACAATAGATTTTTTGTAGGTTGTATCTCTTCATTTTTCTAGATAATATAAGAGGAAGGACTGCTTGTTTCTCTTTGGACATAGCCCAATTGGGTGAACCACGTATATCTGTGTCTCTCTTGTTTTATGTGTTTTCTGTGTTTATATTTATGAAATATTTTATGTGTTCCATTGCTTTGTAATATATTATTTTCTAACACCTCATAGATCACATACCTTAACAAGGGAATACCCTCTAATAGAATTTTGGATCAATCTTAGCTATATATAATCCGAGACTCATAACATAACCTAAAATAGATACTTTGGTTTATTTATCTCCATCAAAATTTGAATCAAACTATCCAATCAAGATGAAGTCATCCACCTATGTATACTTGACTCCAAAGTCTTGTCTTCCCTTCAAGTACTTTAGAACTCTTTTTGCAGCAGACTAATGTCCCTAACAAGGCTTTTGCATAAGCTTGGAGAAGATTCCAACAACAAATGAAATGTTTGGTCTAGTCGTAGTCAGGTAGTTGAGACTTCCTACGAGTTGTCTGTACTTTGTTTCATCCTCAAATTATTTTCCTTCAGTGGATGTGAGCTTTAAATTGTGTTCCATTGGAGTAGTCAAAGGATTGCACTCAACCATTTCAAACCTATTCAACAGATCTCCAATGTACTTCTTTTGAGAGAGGAATATAAACTTTGTATGTTGTGTTACATCAATACCAAGATAGTAGTGAACATAGCCCAAATATGTGATTTATCGATGCAATGTAATTCTCATTATTCCCTGTCATTGGAAGATCATAAACATACACCACAAGGCATACAACTATTTTTCCAACTTTGTTGACAAACAAAGTTGCATCCTCAAGATCTTTGTTTTGGAAATTGAGTTTTAGAACATGCTAAGTCAATTTCTCATATGAGGCTCATCGTGCCTCTTTGAGGCCATACAAGGATTTGACAAGATTACATACTTTTTGTTTCTGGCCCTTCACAACAAATCCTTTTGGTTGGAACATAAAAACATTTTCTTTCAAATATCCTTTCAAGAAAGCAATTTTTACATCCACTTGATGGACTTTCCAACCATTCTAGGCTGCTAAGACAAAGAATGTGTAGATGGTAGCCCATTGTGTTGTGGGGGAAAGGTCTCCTCATAATTGACCCCTTCCTTCTATTCAAAACCTTTTGCCATGAACCTATATTTATTTTTGTCAAGTGAGCCATCTTCTTTATACTTGTTCTTGAAGACCCACTTGCAACCAATCGGTTTGGTTCCTAATGGAGGATTAATTAGCTTCCAGGTGCCATTGTTTATCAAATCATCATATTATTTTTACATCACTTATTTCCATTCATCATGAGATGAAACTTGTTTGAAGGAAGTTGGTTCAAAATATGCAGAAAAATCTAGTTAACAATCATAAGAAACATCCATATCAATAGGTGAATCAAAATCGTCTACATTACCTCCATTATTTCTAGCATAACTTTTCTTCCTATCTTTCCAACCTCATCAGGACATACTGAACCCTTTTGTTTGAGACTTATCAATTGGTTAAAAAAAGTGTTGCTTTTTGTATCTTCATAATGTGCTATCAATTCTTCCGTAAAAATTGCCCAAGTGATAATTTTTTTACGAGAGCAAAGCCATTGATACCATACAAACTGATTTGGTTCCAAATATACAGTTGCCATACGTACCTTTTGTGTGTTTTGCACATTATTGAGATCGAAGAACTGCTCCATCTGTAATATCCATGTGGCAGGATCCTTGCCATCAAACTTCCTCATATCGATTTTTGGAATATGGTGGGTCTTGGATCCAACATTAGAGTCTATGGAATCACGATTAACATTACTTTTGTTCACATCATGAGTTTCCTTTACAACCTTTTCACCATTAGTAAGTATTTCTTGTAGAAAATTTGTCAAATCTGTTTTCAAATCTGCCATGTCTGTCTTCAAATCTACCATGTCTCTCTTCAAATCTATCTTCGAATCATCCATCTTAGCTTCCATGCTCTTTATCTTAGATTCCATGCCAATTATCTTAGATTCCACGCCATTTATCTTAGATTCCATGCCATTTATCTTAGCTTCTGTTAGCTTTTGTGAGCGTGACATTTGTTGCACTTGTTCTTGTAATTTTGATATATCATGTAGCATTTCTTCCTCTTCTTCATGAGTCATGCTAGAGCTTTCAGGTTCCTTACTAGGTGTTTGCATTTTCTTTCCTCGGGGCATCAGTTACCGATAATAATGCTTTACTATGCCCTTTGAATTTCGTTAAACCAAGCTTACGCAAAAATTTAAAAAAAAACTACACACCCTTTTTCACTTTGTAGAAGCCTGATATTGAATCTGATGTATCTCTGTAATTTCTGATCATCCAGTTCTAAAATTGCGACCTGTAGTAGCCTTTTCTATCCTCTTTCCAATTCCACAAGTCTGACCCAAATTGGATTCTCCAAGCAAGAGTTATGTGAAATCTCCCACAGTGACTTGCTTCTAGACTAGTTCAGTAGGGCAAACTTGTACGATGTGCCACGAGTCACTGTTTCAACCATTGGATCTAAAACATGCATACAAGAAACTACAGTCCATCCTCTTTCTGTACCTTCTTATGAAATTTCAATCTGATCCCAGAGAGAAAGTTATGACAATTTTGCCCAGGTCACCTGTTTTGAATGTAATTCAGGAGTCTGCAAAAAGACCAACTTCCTCAGATCATATCTCCGCAAATATCACGTGAAAATCTCTGAAATTTGGACCCAAGGTTCAACGCGATTTCTTCTCAAATGGGTTTTCTTTGCGACTTCTGAAACATCATAGAAAAAAATTTATAGTGAAAATGCCACGATGACATGTTTGGAGCAGCGAAACCCTAGAATCCAAAGCTCTGATACCAAATGTTATGAAACCGGCTTAAGAAAAGATAGATCAATGCCTTAGAATTCAGGCTCTTCGAGGGGGAAACCTCCTTTACATTACATAAATGAATAATTCTTGGATGATTCAAATGACAAAACCTCCTTTCTATATATAGGAGTCTAAGGAGTCACAATATAATCCAGCCGACCTAACAATAATAATATAAAGCCACAAAAATAACAATAGAGGGATTCTATGGGGCAAAAAAATAACAACATGGGGGTAATAGGGGCACAACAATATAAATAAGAGCTATAACTACAATAGTGATGGGGTAATCACTAGTATTATAGGGACCCAACAGACACAAATGGGGATAAATCAAGATTTGGCCTCCCAATTCTCTCAATCACATCACTCAAAGTGTCTTCTTAATCAATGGTTGGAGCTTAGTGAGGCAGAGAGAGTGTTTCAGAAAGAGATTCCACAAATTGATACATTATAGGGATACCCCCTTCATTATTTGGAATCTCATTATCAAACTCTTGAAAATACTTTTCGTTCCTAAATTTCCCCAAGCATTCAAGTTGTCGCTCAATAACATTGTTAGTCTTGGAAGATTAAAGAAATATCACATCTCTAGATATTATAAAATTCTTATTTACTTCATCATAGATACAATATGCTTTGGAGGTATATGAGTACCCCAAGAAGATACATTTTTGACTCCTTGCACTTATTTTTTTTCTCTATTCCTTAGGTATTAAGGCATAATAGGTGGAACCAAAAATATTGAGATGCCTCATCGAAGAAATGTGACCATACCACATTTCATAGGGAGTCTTATTTTTTAAAGCATGAGATGGACACCTATTCTTTATATACACGACACATAGAACTAAATCATCCCAAAACATCAACTTACCATTCTTGAAAAACATCTTTGAACATAGCATAGTTAATATTGTCTTGTTCATTCTTTCAACTACTTTGTTTTGTTGGGGATTATAAGGCACAATTGTTTGATGTTTGATCTCCATGTCGAAAAGATAGTTTCCAAATTAATTTGAAGTATATTATTTTCCATTATCAATACAAAGAGAGCCAATATGAGATTGTGTATCATTTTGAATCCATGCATGAAAGTTCTTGAATGTTTGAAAAGCTTCAGATTTTTTCTTCAATAAATATACCCAACACATTTTAGTGTAGTCATCAATAAATGTCATCATATATTTATTACATTTGCAGAAGGAATATGCATTGGGCCACATAAATCAGAATGAATGAGTTCAATATTTTTATGTGTTATGGAATGAGAATCATGAAACACATGTTTGTCATGGTTTCTTGAGATACACGCATCACATTGCTTAAGTTTCCTAGGAATAGTAGGCAAACTAGTAACACCATTTTTCTTCAACAAAGGTTGTCATAGTTAAAATGTCCAAATATAGCATGCCATAAAAGACTTGATGGAAGTGTACCTTCATCATAGTGAGAACTATATGAAAATTTGTGTGCACGAGCAGAGGTTCCTTGCAATTGCAAAAGTATTTATTTTTCTATCCTAGACATGAAAAGTGAATTATTTGATGGTTTTTTGACCTCAACCTTGCCATCAAATATGTGAATGGAATGTCCTTGATGGCGGATGTGAACTAAGGACAACAAGTTTCTCCTCAACTATGGGAGGTAGAGTACATCATGTAGAAGAAAGTCTAGAAGACGAGGCAGTTTGAGCTTGATGGTGCCAAGCTTTGATGACTTGATTTTTGACTTGTCTTCAAAGTGGACTGCTCCATCAACATTGTCAGTGAATTATTCAAAAACAAATCTTCTAAAAGTGACGTGGCAAACTCGCCACCCAAGAAAATTCCTACAAAAAAAAATTAAAAAAGAAAATATATTCCCGCTTTGCCCAAGAAAGTGCTTTGTGTAGGTCATAGCACAAGCTTGAAGTTTGTTGAATATTTCTGAAAAAAATTGAAACTAAAATATGCATCAAACCCTCATTCCCATGGAACCATAACCTAAATCTGATACCACTAATCTGGATCTTGGGGCGAGACCCCCAAGATCTGAAAAATTAAAATTCTAGAAGAAAAGAGGAGAACACACAATAACAAAACCACACTTTTTTTTTATTAAAGCATATAATAAATGTAAAGGCTACATTGTGGTGGAGAATTTGTCCTCTTACAAAATGTGACTTGTTACTTATAGCCCTTTTTGGTCACAATGCCACAGGTAAATTCAATGGGTGGTGTTACACAGTAATTTGTCACTGTCCTCATCTCAGTTACTATGTTGTGTCATGTGTCAAATAAACATGTTCATATCATCCCACTTATGCAAGAAGATTAAGCAAACTCTCTCTAATGCTAAAGATTGACCCTTTTTTACTAAGTTCCTGCATCGTCACTAGTAAACCCTTAAAATCCGTGATGGTTTTATGTCATGCACTGTGTCATTGCGACATCGTCGCTAGTCCCCAATTCATGACCCGCGACGATCCAGATTTGGTGAATTTGTCCCAATAGTCGGCCTTCTGGATGTCTCTAGACCTAGTTGTTGGGTCAGTTTAGGTCGCCTTTCCACCTCTAGGATGGTGGTTCCGCCTTTTTTACTACCTTCCTTGAGGATAAGCTCCCTTTCTCTCATTTCATGGAGACTCCTTCTCCTATAAAATCACTCACCATTGCTATGATCTGCTAGTTCCTAATTCTTGGATTGCTGGTTGCTAGTTCTTGTTTTTAGCAGAGTAGATATCTTTGGTGTGAGTGTGACAAGTGTGAGATTGCTAAATAGTTTGTAAGAGGTTTTGGAGTGCCCTTAACCTTGTATTAAAGCTTGTGAGTGAGAGAGAGATATTGTATATTTGGGAGACCCATTCCTGAGAGTGAATTCTTGAAGAAACACACTGGTCGGACCATATAAGAAGGCTTGGGATGTCAAGACTTGGTTGTAAGCTTTGCTCTTGTTTATTATTAATACAATCAATGATGATTTCCTATGTCTTGTATGTAATTTACTTCATAGCTCATGACTTCTTAACTTTGTGAGTAAATAGATCATTGTTGTTTCTCGGTTACGTGCTCTGTTATTTCTTTGTGGTGTTTCAGGTTGATCACTTATTAAGGAGAAGGAAACAAAAGCTGGAGCATCGCAATAGAACTTCATCAACCACTGGTTTGAGGTAGGCCTCCAACGATGACTATTTAAGGGAATTAATTGTTTCTTTTTCCTTGTTGTGACTAGACCCACTCTAGGGCTAGAGGGGTTGCCTCTGTCTGTAGAGGGAACACTTTCCTGCATCACAAGTTGGCGACCATAGTGGGAGTCCTTTGCATGTTTCTTCTCTTGTTTTCTCTTGTTTTGATTTTGATTTGGTGTCTTTTGAATTTTGGGGATAAACTATCAGTCTTTTGGGTTACCTGGGTCAATCTAGGAAGTCCCCTTACTATTTGGAAGAATTATCTGGTGCCATTTAGGTGATTTTACTTTGTCTTTTGCTTAAGTAAGATCATCACAAAAGATAGCCTAACAGGCATGACGACATCACGATGTTACAACTTTGTACCTGCGAATTTTTGGCTTTTGTCTCGGGTTGCTAGTTTAATTCTTGCGACAGCTCCTGAAATTGGATTGTCGCTGAAAATAGGTGTACTTTTGCAACAATCTCTAGTTGTCAGTGTAACACTTGCGATGGTCTCTAGTTGTCAATGTAACACTAGCGACTCATCTCTAGTTGTTAGTGTAACAGTTGCGATAGTCTCTATTTGTTAGTGTAACACTTGCGACGGTCTCTAGTTGTTAGTGTAACACTTGCGACGGTCTCTAGTTGTCAATGTAACACTGGCGACTAGTCTCTAGTTGTCAATGTAACACCTGCGACGATTCCTATAAAGTTGTTTTTATAACTTTACCTCCTGAATTCATCAATCTTATTTATCCCCTATTGTTTCTTGTCTCTCATTAGCTTGTTTTAATTGCTTTTAGTTAGGGTACTGTCTCTTTGATTTCATTGAGTGAATCTTGTGTTTTTAGACCATGTGACCTAGCCCTTTAGAAGTTTCATCGAGAAACCATTTGCTTGGGTTACTTGTCTGTTCAAGGTTCATCCATGACCGTCTTGTGATTTGCTTGAGGCTTTTTCACTACTTGTTTTCTTGTTGGTTGATTTTTAGTGTCGATTATTGAACCAATCTTTTATATTGATTCGATTTCTTCCATACTAAGCATAGATCACAATTGTTTTGATCGATCAGTTCACACTTGTTTGTTTGTCTCTTTAAATTCAAAAAAAAAAAAATCAAAAGTTTGCATTCATTTAGCATATGAAAGTGAAAGTACATTTGCATTACGAATTTTCATGTTTGAGAAATTGGAAAGCGAATTTTAAATCTTTCATTAGTAGTATCGATGCATCATGAGATTAGTGTATTGATGCATTGTGTTTCTTAGTGTTTGCATTTGCTTGTCTTGGTTTTCTTGGTTTGGGAATGATCTCTCTACCCTCCTGTAGGTAGGTGTTCATTGAAGTGAAAGATGTTTTACTCATTCTAGCTGCATCCTAGGTTTTTGATATACATACGGTAAGGCCTGGAAATTGAAACATAATTTAAGATCAACTCTAAAATGAATTGAATGAACTTAACAATGCATTGGAACATAACGCACACTATTTAGATGTCTAGGATAGAGACGTGCTTCGGCGTCGTTAAACCTAGTCACTATTGTTTTCACTCAAGGTTGGGTGATTCCTCCTTTTGTGAATTAATAGCAGTCTAGTACGGAATTGTGCTCCCAATACCATCGAGTATATGTTGGGAGACCCCACTAGGTTATCATCCTATATCCCTAGGAAGCCGTGTCTGCCGCCTTGCAAACCGTAACGCACCGAACATAGCATTCGGGAAGATTGACTGTTGTATAGAAAGTCCTTGGTTTTCATATGATCGCCAAGGTGTATATGCAGTTTTATGGAATGTTTGGTAAACCTTTTGCCTAGATTCTCTAGAGCAGTCACTTTCATTCCTTTTCAGACTCCTTAAAATAAAAGGTCCATCTGAGCACTTGTCCTTTCAGGCTCATTAAACCTCGAAAGTGATAGAGTCACCTTTTCGTCCTTTTCTCGACTCTTGAAACATGAAAAGGTCAAGTTTTGTTCCTGTGTCATAAAATTTACTGCCCACGAAATATTCCTAGTAACAGTTCAAGTTCTTAGTTGTGATAAGAGTGCTTCTCAGGCTCGTTCTCGATGGCAATAGTCCTCGAGTCTACCGGTCAAGGTTTTCCCTCAGATGGAAATCCTGGTCCGTTTCCTCCTTTTGGAAATACGGTGCTCCATATATGGCAACACTGTCCTTGCCTAGGTTAACCATCAGTTTACCTGTTTGGTTGTTTTCAACCTCGATGGTCCCGAGTGTCATGACTCCTATTCCACCGTCTCCTTTGTTCGAACCACGACACAATGATTCCAAGGTTGAGCCTACGCCTTCTTCCCCTATTTCTTCCTCCTCCTCTCCTCCTTCACCTAGTGAAAGTTTCACATCTAGTAACGAGGAGACTAAGAAGAAGAAGAAGAAGAAGTTCGATAAGCACGAGGCCGCTCGTGCAATTATTTCTTTGAGTACATTTCAGGTTGAACCACCTTCTACTCCTCTGCGGAAGGTTAAGTTTCCTTGTAAATTGTGCAAGGGTGACCGTCTTCTTCGTGATTGTCCTAGTATTCCTAGGATCTTAGACGTATGGTCTCATGATCTGGCTCGTCCCTCATCATCCTCTGAAGCTCATGGTGATGCTACCCTATCAACTAGTAATGGTAAGAAGAAAGGGAGGATTTGATTCCCCTATAGGCTATGTGAAGGCAACCATCCCCTTCACCTTTGTCTGCTCATGGATAAAGCTTCCACCATTTTGGAAGGTCTTACAGCTTCTTCACCCCAACTTCCCATTGGTTATTAGAGGCTCTCTTTAGACCCTCTCCCCATCGACAAAGAGATTGACTTAGATTCTTCTCTTGTCCATCCTCCTCCTTCCGAGCCTAGTTGTGCTTAGCATGTTCTAGACCAACCATTGATTGGAGAGAGTGTCGACTTGGGTTCACCACCTGTTGATCACTCTATTTCAGAAGAGTGTCATGCTCATGTTCTTCTCGTCTCGTCAAGTTCTCCAGAGTCTGAAAATGACCGTCCTATCCTCGCTAATCAAGAGAGTCCTTCTTCAGTTCCTGTAGAGCATGGGGGCTATCATATGATACCCCCACCAAGTAGTTCAGTCATTTCCTTTGACTCGGGTCACTTGACTGCTTTCCGCCTTCCATCCTATGTGCCTTTCTATATTACAGGACATGCCTATGATAAGGCAATACCTGGCACTATTTTGGATGAGGGTGCGTCTGTCAGTCTTATGCCTTCCACTACTTGGCAAGCTTTGGGCTCCCCACAGCTTGTGCCAATCACACAGAATCTGTTGGCATTCGATAGAGGAACCTATCAACCTTTAGGGATCCTCCCGAAGCTTCTTGTTACTTTGGGGGGAAAAACCATCTATATAGACATAATGGTCGTCCAAGGTGCTTTAGATTTCAGTCTTCTCCTTGGCCGTGACTATGTTTATGCCATGGGGGCCCTTGTCTCTTCACTTTTCCATGTGGTTTGTTTTCCGCACGATGGAAGAATGGTGACCATAGATCAATTATTATTCTTTAGTCCCCCAGTGCCTCCTACACAACTATCATCCTCTCTCGGTTCTTGCTCACAAGCAGTGCCTTCCCCGGTGCACATCCATAATGTGGCTTCCCATTTCGTCTATGCCTTTGTTGATGATCATGCAAAAGGTCTCACACATCATGTATTGGGGGCATTGGAACCCGATCTATCGTTGGTGTATAGTGACATGTGTTCCTCCCAGAGCGTGATTCTTCCATCCCGTGAAGATATCTTGGGAGTCATGTTTGTGTATGACCCATGAACAAGGTAGACGAGGATAGTTTGTTCCTGTCTCAACCTCATTAAAAAATGAAAACAGGGGTGATGAGCATAGTTCCTGACCTTGTGTCAATCTCGTTAAAAAATGAAACAAGGAGTGTTGAGGAAAGTTCTTGATCTTGTGTCAACCTCATTAAAACAATGAAACAAGGTGTCCAAATCTAATTCTTATCTTGTGTCAACTTTGTTTAAAAAATGAAACAAGGAGTCTTGAGGATAGTTCTTGATCTTGTGTCAACCTCGTTAAAAAATGAAACAAGGGTTATGAGGATAGTTCTTTTACTATGTCAACCTCATTTAAAAAAATGAAACAACTCCCTTTTCCAAATCGAGTGTTTGATTAAGATCTCATACAATCCAAGTCGAGTCTTTCCAAGATCTCGAAAGTGAACCTTCATTCCATCTACCTTGTTTAATGCAATGAAGCTTAGGTGGCATGTACCTCGATTTGCGTTATTATGCCTAGAGGCATGCGAACTCATAACAAGCAGAGTTCTCCATGGTTCAAGCTTGTGTAAAAATGAACCCATCCCTGATTTACATCTTGTGATTGCCGTTTATCCTCTAAATTCTGCTAGATGAGCCTTGGTTGTTTCATTTCATCACCACCATCTCTTTGGCTGATCATATGCTTTCACTTGGTTGTTTTTCCTTTCCTGAGGAACCGCA
This sequence comes from Pinus tabuliformis, assembly GCA_031772625.1. Lineage (NCBI taxonomy): Eukaryota > Viridiplantae > Streptophyta > Pinopsida > Pinales > Pinaceae > Pinus > Pinus tabuliformis. The sequence goes on from CM062818.1 coordinate 1,203,275,723, forward strand.
GCGATGAGTGGTTTTATTAGCCAGCCTCTTGACCATTACGTGTTTTGAGCAGCTCCACCATTGCCAGAACCAGTTGCTACCCTTTATACCACTCGTTCCTCCAGGATGAGTCTCCTTTAAGCTCTTTTCTGACTCGTAAAAGATGAAAAGATTACTGAGTATTTTTCCCTTTCTGACTCATTAAAGAGAATAAAAATGGAGGTCTACTTGCAGCTCTTTTCTGACCATTTAAAGACGAAAAGATTGTCATGATTTCCTTTTTGACTCATTAAATGAAATAAGAGGCGGTTTGCTTTAAGCTCTTTTCTGACTGTATAAATGCAAAAAGATTTCTGGGCTTTTGTCATTTTGGGTCTATGATTGGTTACGAAATGACATGTCTTCAATCGCTTTTCTACTCTTTCAGATCGAGGTCACTAATGACGAAAATTACTCCTTGATCGTAATGGTCAAGCGGTTCTCTCAAGTATTGTTTTATACTTTTTCGGGCTCGAGAGACACAAATCTATGAAAAAGGACCCCCCTGGAGTTTTCTTTTCCATGTCTTTATCAAACTCTCTAAATATGAAAAAGACTCTGAGTTTTACCTATGTCAGACTCGTTAAACCTTGGCGACATCGGACTCGCCACCATGACGAGACTCAAGCTTCTCCTCCCTAGGGCTCGTTAAAACATTACTAGGTTGGATTCTGCCGAAGGTCAAACTTATATTACAAGCATATGCTACCCCCTTCAAGCTTCTTTTCAAAAATAATTGCGGTACTCACCAGCAATGGTGGGGAAAAATTTGGAAGTCATCATTGGTTACTTGCAGCAGCTAGTCACTCTTGAACATCGACACTTTTACTTCTTTTTGGGTTGGGATATCCATACATCGTCATTTGGCCTTCTAGGGTTTTTGGGTTTCCATTTAGCCTTATTCCATCTGATCCCTATTGTCTCCATTAAGCCTATGATCCCTTGGTACCTAAATGCTGCCACCCTCAGGAGTCGTGTCACTGACATGTTCAAGAGTATAATCCTTCTGCAGTTCACATCCTTACCTCCTCCTTTGATACTCTGCTTCACCATATACCACTTGTTCCTTATCTCGTGTCGTTGATGGGGGAAACATTATGGCCCTCCTATGACAGATTGTCTCCTGTCGACATCAAATCAATATCCAGGAGACTGATCTAGAGATCCCCTTTGGTACCTTGGAGCTTGCATGCCTCAATGGCAAGTTCTTCACACTTGACAGTTGACTTTCATCATTGGTCATCGATTGGGTGATTCCACGAGTGTTTGACTTCAGCTCATTCTTCACACTTCGTGGATTGTACTAGACAGTACCTTGAGAGCCATTGGCATTATTGGTAGTTTCTCTCACGCTTGCTAATGGTTTTCATCATTGACTGGTAATCAAACGACTTTCTATCATTCTTGACTTCTGCACATCTATTTGCATGGTAGAATTTGGACTATGATCGGTCTGGTTTCAAGACCCAGAACTAAGATTACACATGTTTGGGCTACATGGATTGGTTCGTGATTACATGACTTTTTGATGGATGGCTGCAACCATACCTTTATCATTATCATGGTATTACTAGCTGGGTGGCTGCGTCCATACCATAGACCTAGTTCGTATGTCTTTTAGATGGTTGTGCCCATGCCTAGACTACATGTATTTCACTATCAAAGATATCAGTTGTACTTGCACTTGCAAGTTCTTCCAGGAGGTGTTCTAGTTCAGAGAGTTTCATAAAGCATTTCACCCCTCCCACTCTCTCGGGCTTCATGCTTTAGGGGGCATCTCTTACACAGTAATTTGTCACTGTCCTCATCTTAGTCCCTCTGCTATGTCATGTGTCAAATAAACATGTTCATATCTTCCCACTTGTGCAAGAAGATTAAGAAAATGCTCTCTAATGCTAAAGATTGACCCTTTTTGACTAAGTTCCTGCATCATCACTAGTAAACCCTTAAAATACGCAACAGTTTTCTATCATGTACTGTGTCATTGTGATGTTGTCGCTAGTTCCCAATTCATGACCCCTGACAATCTAGATTTGGCAAATTTGTTCCAACAGTCAACCTTCTGGATGTCTCTAGACCTAGTTGTTGGGTCAGTTTTGGTCGCCTTTCCACCTCTGGGATGGTGGTTCCGCTTTTTGTGCTACCTTCCTTGAGGATAAGCTCCCTTTCCCTCATTTCATGGAGACTCCTTCTCCTATAAAATCACTCACCATTGTTGTGATCTGCTAGTTCCTAATTCTTGGATTATTGGTTGCTAGTTCTTGTTTTTAGCAGAGTAGATAGCTTTGGTGTGAGTGTGACAAGTGTGGGATTTGCTAAATAGTTTGTAAGAGGTTGTGGAGTGCCCTTAACCTTGTATTAAAGCTTGTGAGTGAGAGAGAGATATTGCCTATTTGGGAGACCCATTCTTGAGAGTGAATGCTTGAAGAAACACACTGGTTGGACCCTCTGAGAAGGCTTGCGATGTCAAGACTTGGTTGTAATCTTTGCTCTTGTTTATTATTAATACAATCAATGATGATTTCCTATGTCTTGTATGTAATTTAATTGATAGCTCATGACTTATTGACTTTGTGAGTAAATAGATCATTGTTGTTTCTCGGTTACACGCTCTGTTGTTTCTTTGTGGTGTTTCAGGTTGATCACTTATTAAGGAGAAGGAAACGAAAGTTGGAGCAGCGCAACAGAACTTCATCAACTACCAGTTTGAGGTAGGCCTCCAATGATGACTATTTAAGGGAATTAATTGTTGTTTTGTCCTTACTGTGACTAGACCCACTCTAGTGTAGTGCCCACTCTAGTTTCTTGACCCTAATATGACATTATCTTAGATACTTTATTCTTTTGGGAACTTAGGTTGAGGATGCAGAAATGTGACTCTATTATTAGTAAATGTGATTGTTATGAATGTTCTCTATTAATATTATGATTATGATATAAATAATGTTTATGTGTACTCTCTATTGATATCATGATGGTGATAGTAGTAAAGGATAGACATGTTTTCTATTGATGTTATAATGATAATAGCTTTGATCTATATGTATGGTTCCATTAATGTTATGATGATGCTAGACATGATGGATGTGTCCCCTATGTTACCTACTTGCGTTAGTTCTAGTTCACAATGAACAATAACGTGAATGACTAGGTGATGGCGATAATGTTATTATGACAATGGCTAACACTGAGAAACCATGTTACTGATGATTATTGAGTATGGTAGGAAACCACCAGAGACACTCGCATATGACGAGTTAAAGACACCTGGTTTGATGAAAAATTATATTATTTTATCTTTGAATTTCTAAGTCAATTTGAAACCTGCTATATATGTTTATCTATATTCTGATGATATGTTAGTGGTTGTAGGCACAGATTAGTTGTTTGGCCGAATGAGTCACATATGGGTGATGGGGTTGTACAAGTGGATGGAACTACATGGGAAGGGTGGGACAGTGTCCCTGATCTCACCCACTAGAACTCCCGCCGTGACTTGGGCTGGAAAGGTTGAAACACCTTCGCCTTGAAGATCATGATGCCATGAGGGCAAGTCCCAAAGTTGGGTCGCTCATGAGGATTTTACCGAGGGGCGCGCATCAAGGCGGATTCCTTGATCCTCGACACCATTAGTCTCACTATAGCAGGCAACATAAGAGATGATAGTGGTCTATGACGTTGCACCTATACTTTCCCCTCGTAGTCACTGAATGCTTGAAGGGCAAGTGGTGTGGCAACCTTCGAACTTCAGGGGAATTCCTTGAAGGGCATGACCAACTTGGCACCCTTGGCATCACAAATAAACTATTAGGTGTGGCACCCGTGGAACTTCAAGGGAAGTTCTTGAAGGGCACAACCAAACTTGGCACCCTTGGAATCATTAAAAATAAATTAAATAATAAATATAAGCAAGGAATGAAAGATAGGTAAATTTACATCAAGGGTAAATGATGTTAAGAAACCAAGGTAATTAAATCAAAAATAAAACTTGGATTAAGAGGATCATAGGAAGAAATAAAATAGAGTACCTTAAAAACTCTACCTTTCCCATGTTGGAAAATACTAGGTAGATTATGTGGTTTAATTAGGTAAAAGGGGAAAGAGGGACATAATTGTAAGGATAAAGATTAATCCTAAACTAATTAAACATAATTAAGAAAAGAGGAAGGTGAATTAAAATAAGAGTAATAAATTAAATTTAGAGAAATGTAGAGAACCTCCATGTGGCAACAACCAACATAAGAATATCCATTTAAGAAGATAACCTGAGTTAAATTAGGGAGTAGATAGGGGATAAAATCTTGACTCATTAATTAACTTCAAGTAATGAACACAAATTAAGGAATAAAAGGGGGGATAAAGAGACAACTAGGAGAAGAAATAGGAATCTTGTTGAGGTGAAGAAAATATTAGTTTTAAATAAAAAGTTAAGTAAATAATTTTGGGTGACCTTTGATGAGAGAGTGACACATGGGTAGGTGGATAATCAAGCTATTTAATTATAAAAAAATAAATAATTATGCATGACATGCCAAGTGTCACCTATGAGGACTCCTATAAAAGAAGGGGCAAGCCATGGGAGGAGGGGACTTTTTGGGAACCCTATTGTTGGATGGATGATATGATGTCAAAGCAGTGATTACGAAGCTATAGTGAGTTTGGTGAGGTAGAGGATTTTAGAGAGGGGACTCTTGAGCCAAGGTGTGCTCTCTTCTGCCAGCTAGAGCTTTCCTCCATTGTACAACCCCATTGCAGCTCGGGGGTCTGTGGGGAAGAAGAGTACCCAAGGAGTAGGCTGGGAGGTTAACCAGTGGGTCTTCGCATTCAGATCAAGTGTGTCATCATTCACTCACAGAGGTGACCGGCAACAAGGGAATACCAGTAACAACAGAGCAAGCGGAGTCTCGCCTTCTGGTGAACGGTACATATGTATTTCATTACTATTTGATCTTAGTTAAAAGTATGTAAATGTTATGATATGTTTCCTGAAATGAGCGTCAGCAATGTGTGTGTTGAATAAATTTGAAATTTCAATGTGTTCTTTTCTGGTTGTATTTGCTGTATAAAAAAAAAAAAAGTAGTATATAGTCTGAATCTGGTCCTCACTCTTAGTCTGAATCAGGTCCTTACATCTAGGGCTAGAGGGGTTGCCTCTGTCCATAGAGGGAACACTTTCCTACATCACAGGTGGGTAAATCCCATGGGTGAATGAATACGATGGGTGGATGTCTCTTACAATACCATAGGTAAATTCCATGAGTGAATAAATACCATGGGAGGATGAATACCAGCGGTGGATGAATACCAATGGTGGATGCCACTTACAATACCATGGGAAAATACCATGGGTGAATGAATACCATGGGTGGATGCCACTTACAATATCATGGGTAAATTCCATGGGTGGATAAATACCATGGGTGGATGAATACCATGGGTGGATGCCACTTATAATACCATGGGTAAATTCCATGGGTGAATGAATACTATGGGTGGATGAATACCATGGGTGGATGCCATTTTCCATTTAGATCAACTACATGTGGCTTCTCAACAACCTCCTCAAGCTCATTATGGGGCTCCTCCTTCGGAGATATAAGCTCCTGCTCCAGTGGGATACTCAACTCTCATTCTAGAGAGCATATCATGGCTTACTCCCCATTGAACTTAACATCTCTCCACACAATTGTCATCTTCATTGAAGGAAAATACACTGGGTAATTGTGTGGAGTTTTACTGTGTCCTAAAAAAAACTCCCAGCCTTATTGTAGGCTCAAGTTTCTTCCTCAAATCCTTGGGGACATGAAAATAAACTGAAGCTCAAAATTTTGTGACACATCATGCTTTCTCCTAGAGAAATCTTCCTCCGGTGTGATCATACCAAGTATTTTATGACGAATCTAGTTCTGTAAGTAGACTGCGATGTTGCATGCTTCTACCCATAGATGTAATGGCAACCCCTGATCATGCCACATTGCTCTTTCTTCTCCTACTATGCTTATGTTATTCCTTTCATCTACCCCATTCTTTTTTAGGTTATGGGGCACTTTCAGTTCTCTTCAAATACATTCTTTGACACAAATCCTTGAAGGCATGTGAAACAAATTCACCTCCATTATTGCTCCCAAGAGCCTTCACCTTTTTCCCAGTCTCCTTCCCAATAAATGATTTGAATTCAACAAATTTTGAGAAAACTTCATCGTTCTTTCACATGAATAAGATCCAATATTATTTAGAGAAATCATCAATAAAAATAACATAGTACTTGTGTTTTGCTATGGAGGTTGTAGAAAAGGGTCCACAAACATCATAGTGGAATAGCTCCAAGATTGCATCTGCTCTGCTATCTCGGCCATGGAAAGTGAATTTGACATATTTCCTAATGTGCAACCCTCGCAAAAATCATGTTGGTCAAGGGAGCCTTTAGGGAGACTGGTGGTGATTTGACGCATGAATTTTAAGGCACCGTGGTGTAGATGACCCAATATCTTGTGTCGGATTTCTCCAACATCTTGACTCTACACTTTTTTAGCCTTACTGCTTAATGCAGTGTAATATCCCACCTCAAGTTTTTATAGGTTTTTCACTCGATCCCCAATATTCTTCACTTTCCAAATAGCTATGTGTCTCAGAAATGATTTCCCCTTACTAAAAATAACATCATATCCTCTATATTCCAATATTGTTTCAACGATCATGTTGTTCTTCAGCCCATGTACAAACATAACATCTTTGAGGCAAAGAGAATAGGATTTCTCCCCCTCAAATGTGAAAATACCAATTCCTGTAGCATTGTACCTCCAATCATACCCCATTTCAATATGCATCTCGGGATCCTTCTCCTCTAGGCTACTGAAAAGCTCCTTGCACCCTATGATATGGAATGAGACACCGGAATCAAGGTACTACACACTCCCCATAATAATGTTGGCCATGCATGCTATTAGGGTGAAGTCTAATTCAAATTATGAAGCCAATACTTCACCTCTTGTTCCTTCTGAAGTATTCTTGCTATATTTCTTGTGTGTGGACATTTAGTTTCATAGTGCATGTATTTTTGGCAGTGGAAGCATTTTATCTTACTCAAATCTTTCTTCTTTCTAATATTTTGGCTAGTTTCAGGTTTTCTTTGGGTATTCTTTCCTTTTCCCTTCTTCCCCTTTCCAACCAAGGAAAAATTCTCTTCATCCTCCACTTTGTATGAAGTTCCATATATGTTATTTCTCTTGAACTCTTCTTGAACTGAATCATACCACAATCTTTCCCAATTCGGTAATTTTTCTCTTCCATTGACGGAGTCCTAGAAATTGTGCCAGGATTTTGGAAGGCCTAGAAGAGATAGGATCCCCAGGTCATATTCTGCTACATTCAACCCAACCCCTCCAATCTCATCTAAAACTTGAATAAACTTGGAGAGATATTATGGAATAGTGTCATTTTTCTGCATTCAAATTATGTTTCAAAGTTTGTCTTTCAGGGCCAGTTTTCTATGGTAAGTTTTATTTTCGAATAGCTCAATCAGTGTCTTCCACGTAGAAAATGGTGTCACTTTGCCATGGATATTTGAGACCACATGGTCTCTCACACCTTCCAAAATAATTATCTTACCCTTTGCAACATCCTTCTTCCATTGGGCTAATTCTTGTGCATCAGACTGCATGGGATTTTTGATGTCAGTTTTAATATATTCTAACACCATTTTCATTAGGCATAACTTCCATTCAATCCTTTCAGGCTATGAAATTCGAGCTACCCTCCAAGGAATACTACAATCTCAGTCCATTGAGAGACATCCTCTCAATCCTGATGAAAATATGTTTCACTGAAGCTGCTACTCTGAAATTCCTAAAAGACATTCAAAATATTGGTTCTAATGTGATTTTATGGCTCTGATGACATGTAGAAATTTGATAGAAATTGCAACTGCTTAAGATTTCAAATTGAAAAACAAGATACAAATTTCTACTCTACTGATCCGTGGAATGGAAATCACAATTTAGAACAGCACAGATAGACATGCAATAAGAAAAACCATAAATACAAAGTTATTTCTAGGGAATCCTAACTAGGAAAAACCCCCTCAAGTCTCTTTTCATTAATCAGTTGTATAGAGAAACTATTACAATTGCTTTCTCCAGCTTTGAGCACAACCTGCAAAAGAATACCATTCTCCCTTCTGAATGAGAAACCTTGGCCAAGTCATAGCCAAATATTTTCTCATCTAGCCTCTTATTTACTTGCACAATCCTTGATGAAATTAGCTCCTAAAATGTAGGAATTTCTTCTATTTTCTCGCACAATTCCCAAGGATTGATCCCCTGATTGGATGCAACATCTATACACTCAAACTAGTATACAAATAATGTTAAATTGCCTTGTTATCTCCACTTCAGAATTCGAATTCCTTGCATGTATTAGATATTTTGGGATAATTTACTAGTTAACTAACATATATGTGAGTTACACTGTTTTCCCACTGCACAACTGACCTTCAACTGACTCTATCAATAGTTAGAGTTCAATTAACTAAATACAACTAAAAATAATTGAACTGGATCGCTAAAATTTAGCAACCAACACATGCATAACTAAACTCCAATCCCCTAACTTGAATTTACAGAGCTAACAGAGTGACAAGAGCCATGTCACACTAGTTAATTGCCTCCAAGTTGTCCTGCTGATGTGGAATTTGATTTACTCAATTTGACTAAGGCTAAAGTCAAATTGAATCTTTCTTGCTACATTTTTCTTAATGATGTCCATGAAAATACATCTCGATATTGCTTAAAAAGGAAGATAAAATCTTGCTGCTCTTGAGGTGTACAACAAGTACCGATATTTACATACTTCAGATCTTCTTCTATACCAATATTCACTTGTTTGTGTGACAAAGTAGAGCTATGAGTCTTTGCATTAATTGGTCCCTTGAAGTGATTTTACAAGTCATACAAATTCTTTAATGACACCACTCCCTTTGGCATGGGGTTTACCTTACTTTCTTGAGTTGCATCCGACAATGCTTTCTTGTGGTTGTCTTCATCAATAGATGTGTCCTTGAATACATTAGTGTTTGCCATAAAATATAGTATATGTTGGTCATCATTAAAAACACGAAATTTAGTTATGTTATTAGGAATGGATAGCCTATAAATAATCTCAACAAAAAGTCCATCCCTTAACAGTAACAACCTAGCAATAAAATCTTCTAATGTATCAACAACAACATTCCAAATTCGAGGAACGTAAATAATATTGAAAGCTTGGAAATACGAAATTAAATTCCATATCTCTTGTTGAGAATTTCAGAGAATAGGTGACACATAATGTATCATATTTTGCACTTGTCCTATGATGTTTTCAGAGTCACCTATTGCTTTGAGCACTTTAACTTTGAGGTTGGTGTCTTTCTTCAAACCCATAATGAGTGCTTCATATTCAATAATGTTGTTAGTGCACTCAAATTCCAAGCAGAATGAGATCATATGTTTTCTCTATTGCGGGTCTGTTAAAATGCAAATAGCTCTAGAGCCCTCCTACATTTTCAAACCATCGAAGTACAATATCCAAATGTTAGAAATACTAGGGATATGTCCTATACTACTACTATTTACATCTATTATACAAATGTCATTTGCACTAGTTGGATTTCGAGGGAGGAGTTCTAACTGTGTATCTAGTGGGATAGGTGAAGGTTGTGCTAGATAATATCAGTGATCTACTTCTAGAAAACAATTTCTAAAAATGACATATGCAAATATGATTGGTTCACTTTTTCCATGAAGTTGTTTCATGGTATGTTTCATGTAAGGCTTTCTTTCTACTTGAATTTGGTTATTTCTGCCCTTATATGGAAGCCACAAATGTGTCTAGTCGGTTCAAAAGTACCGTTGTAACTTGCTAGATCAATCTTTGCTCAATAGTAAACCATAGTCTTTGGGAATGTCCGTAACTACAAACTTTATGCACTGGTGAGATCTATGGTTAGATGAAAAGTGAATGATACATTGTTGAGTTCGCCAATGGCCTAGACAAATGAGTTTTCTAGCTGTATGATATGTGCATTAGTTTGATCCCATTTGACATTAGTTTCCTTGGAAATAAATAATGGCATAACATTCATGGATGCACAAGAATCAACCAAACATTTATGGACATTATAATTAAATATTTCAAAAGTTAAAAGAAATGGAGGGAAAAAGGTGTTAGAATTCAAATTGAGATAATTAACTAGAGATTCCATAATATCGTGAGAGTTACTAGAAATTACGTGAGATGTAGAAACTTCTTTACCTACTAAAGAGTGTAGTGAGATTTCTTGGATAATCAGTTATCATTGATGCATTATCTTTGCGATATCAAATATTGAAACATTGGCCCAAGATCTTTTCATATCGTCGATAATTTTGTACTCAATACTTTCTATGTTAACGGTCTGAGTCAATGAATGAGGTGGTGTAGCTTTATTCGACGCTTCAGGTGTGGTGGAATTGCTCTTATTGTTGGTGGAATTTTTGTTTGTAGCAAGAGCACTTCTAGACTTGTTCTGCAATTTCTAAGCTAGATTAGAAGGTGGTAGAATTCTACGAATAATTGCTTCTTAAGTTCTTGCTTAGAAACAGGTCCCTTTCTCCTCAAATTGTAATGGCCAGTTGACTGTTGGGAAGGAGCTTCACTCAATGATGGTTTATCAACACTCTTATTATCAACATTGTATATAACATTAAACATATTCTCTGAGTGTCCAACATCCGAACTTTCTTTGGTCGTGACAAGTTCATTTGCTTCTTCACTCTTCTTAGGTTGTTCTTCTGCTAACAAGGTATCAACTAGATTAGCCATCATAGTGTTCATATTATGATTCCATTGTGGGAATGTCTTTTATGAATGCTTCTCTTGGTGAAAAGTACAAAAATTATCCATGCCCAAACTTTTGACATTGAATACCACGTTAGAACTTTGAGTAGATTTGGTCGGTTGAGAGTTATTGCTCATTTTAAAGAAATGTAGATTAAAATACTTGCCACTGGTAGTGGATGCCTCATTTGACCTCTTATTTATTTTTGATACTTCATTCATGGGCAACTTCAAAGACTTGGTCAAGCTTTCTATGTCAAAATAATATTTCTCCTTAAGTTTGCTGGAAGAGGCTTTGGTCTTCTTACTAGTTTTCTTGAAGTCTTTAGGGTCATTAGTGTCTTCAATGACCCCAAAAGAATGCAAATATTTTTCAACAAAAGAGATCCTACAAAGTTTAAAGCCAAAGTATTCTTTCCAACCCTTTTGACAAACACATAAATGTTAATTGGAAAGGCAACTATGTAATAATGTTTAGTGATGTCATCGTGTGGTTGTACATTGACGGGGAACTTGTTTAACAAATGAGTAAATATTTGGTTAAAATCTTTAACCCTTTCTTTGTCCCCCATTTTCATGTTCTCAAGTTATTTTAATAACATGGTAGGAGTTTTATCATCAACAAACTTTTCCAGAAACAACTTCTTAAACTCCCTCCAACTATGGATTGAATTCGTCAGAAGATTGTGATACCATACAAATGCTCTACCTTCTAAAGTGTATTGAAAGAGTCTACAAGCAACATTGTCAAAAAGTACCTCAAGAATTCATAAATTCATTTAGAAATAGTTAATATGGTTTTCTCCTTTGGTCTTCTTATCGAGATCAAACTTTGATAGGAAATTTTCTGAATGTTTTGGCATCTTATGAAGATTATCTGGAAGCGAAGGTTGCCCTTGGGCCATCTAATCCAAGCCTGCATTAGCCATGTCTTTGTCCCCCTCCTACTCCTCTTCTTCTAAGTCTAAAGAGGATTCTCCTTCACTGTTAAGTTATAATAAGGATTTTCCTTGTTAGGAAACTCAAAATATTCCCCTTCATTGTCAAATTTCTCCTCAACAGGTGGAATCCCCCCTTAGTGATTTGTTCTTTTCGTAGGATTGACTAACTCCTCAAGGGTTGCGATAACTAAATATTCGGCCGAAGAAACAAATACGCCAATGGGAGTTGTTTCTTTGTTTATAGACTTATGAGATAAAATAATAACAACATGGAGTAAACCAAGATCTCTCGCAAACTAACAAGTAATAGATCATATCATTCAGCGATGATCGTAAGTAACCTCAAATGATTTTCCTAGACTGGGCTAAGATTTTTCCTCTCTCTTAGGAGTATGAGTTGGAGTGGAAATGGGAATGTTACTGCCTTGCACAAAAGTTTTCTTATTAAGATGTGGTGAGTTATCAACAATAAAAAGGTGGCTTCCCTCCTAGTGCCAGAATGTTGACGGTGCTAAAACCCACCAACATGCAAGGACGTCTCCCTGATGAAAAGTCCCAATTAGACTTCGCATTGTTTGGTATAAGAGCTCTTCCAGAAATAAGGCCTGACTGCCATTATTCTTATATATTTTCCTTGGTTGTGATGGTTAGCACAAGAGAGTAATGTACATGTACTTTTGAATGAATAAGTGAGTATGCCTTGTGGAATGTTCAGTTGTAGAATGTATCGGGGTTATTTCACCAGATGGAAAATAAAAGTGAGCCTTTAGGAGAAGATTAATACTAGTAATATATATTATAATATATATATATATGAAAGAATCATTAATAAACTAGTGAAATAGTTAACCTATAGGTAACGATCATTAAAACAAGTAGAACACACCTTCAACAAGATAAGTACCAGAGCCACCGAAATTGTTCAATTTATTTAGTGCAAATGAAAACAAAATATATCTCAAATATTCAAAGAATATTATTACAACATCTACGACATATTCATGAAAGAGTGTTGGCTCAATGAGCTTCAAGTATTAAGCAAAAGTTCCAAGATACATTGATACAATGAACACCACTAGCTCCAATAGTGGAGTGTTAGAGTTATCATGTGCTCGTTAAAAGAACTATCTTCCTCCCTAATGCCTGGTTAGAGGAGCCAAGGTGAAAAGTCCTTTGTTTGAGCTATGAGGGTGTGTATATAACACATTAGGTGACTCTCCACCTCCCTTGTGACTATTGGACTTCCCTCATGACTCTTTGACTTCCATATGACCTTTTCACTTCTTCATGACTTTTCACATTCTATAGGTGACACTTGGACTTCCACTCTCCATTAAATTTCTCATATTATTGAAACTTACATAATCACATCCACAAATGATGTGGCAAATGATGACTCGTATGACACCTTGAAAAGACATGAGATCACATTGTTGTCATGGACTCAATGACAATGTGGCAATGTTAAGATACTCTTTCTATTCCTATCTTTGTGTATTCTTGAAAGATGGTACATGCTCTTCCTTTTCCTTGTCCATAAGGATTGAAGGTAGGGAGTCTTCAATATGATCTTGACCTTCAACCACTATTGCAATCTAGTGTCCCTTCATCTTCTAATTCAATCATCAACTTGCCCTTACAACTTTGTAAGTGTCTTCTACTATAGTTTCCTTCTCCTTCTATTCAATCACTATCCTATTACGTGAAGATGTATTACCTACAACTGGAAATCACTCATGAAAAAGTGACATCATTCTGAAAAACTCCTAGTCTAACATGCTTCATGCAAATCACTAATGAAGCTAAAAATGGGTACTAGGTTGAGAGGAATGCCCGGGGATTGTGCAATGCATAGTTCCAAAGGCTAGGAGTGGAGTGTTGCTGCTTATGAATGTACAATGCCTATTCCTAGGGGCATGGGCAGGAAGACTATGCAGTTCAGGAGATCAGTGAGGTAGGCTTTCCTACTAAGACTACACAATGCACAATTCATGAGAGATAGAGGCTAGGGGGTTGCACAATTGCACAACTCAGGAAGGAAGGAATATTGTTTGTTGCTTGCTACTGCACAATGCACAAAAGGAGACTGACGGTGAGGGATGATTATCTAGTTCTAGAGGTGAGGAGGCTAGGGTTGGGCACTGTGACTACACAATATGTGGTCCTTGCAGGAAAGAACTATACATTATGAAGTTATAGGAGGCCAGGGGCATGTTTGAGGCTTACCACTACACAATGTGCAGTTTAAGGAGGAAGGTTGGGATCAAGTTGGTTAGGCAAGAAATTTTCCAAAATTTGGCTTGGACATGATCACACACTCAAAACAATTGATGACACAACATAGAACACTCAACACTTAGAAACAACATTACATGTCTATATGATATATAGGACCCATCAAAACCAACGTTTCCCCTTGAAATAGATCAAAAAATTTCTTTTCAGATGTGCAATGCTTCCCATGCCAAAAAAAAAAACACTTGAGTTTACTAACAAAAGGGACTAGAAAACTTAGATAATATACATGGAACGACTCTTACTACAAGAGATAACAACATGCAATGTCAAAGTAGACTTCAAAATTTGAATGTAGGACAAAATTTTGGAGGGTATTGTAGCAGTGACAACAATATCAATTCAATGAGAGATTCTAACCTTTTGGATACCAAAGGCTATAATCCATGGTAGCTCTTATATATCTAAAAATTCTCTTGGTAACTAAGATATGACTTTGTTTGGGGGCAGATTGATACCTTGTAACCAAACCAGCAACTTGCATAATGTCTGGTCGAGAGGTTATTAAATACAAAATACTACCAATTATTGATCTATACATTATTTGATTTACCTCTATTGACCCATCATCTTTGCTGAGCTTGCATCTAGTGACCATAGGGGTATTGGCAAGAGAGAATTATTCCATTCCAAGTTTCTTTAGTATTTCCTTGAGGTAGTTTCCCTCATAGATAAATATACTTTTTTCTGATTGAGTTATCTACAACCCAAGAAAAAATGAGATTTCTTGAAGAATGGAAATATCAAATTCATTTTTCGTGTTGGAAATGAAATTATAACTAAGTAAATCTACATCACTACCAAAAATGATATGATCAACATAAGCACCAATGATTAACAAATTATCATTCTTAAATTTGTTTTACAAATTATTATGTGTTGCTTCCCTTTTGAATACTTACTATTGTATGTGTTTGTCTAGTCTACAATACCATGAATTAGGTGCTTGTTTAGGTCCATATAAATCATTTTCTATCATACACACTTCCTTAGGATTTTGTGATAGCTAATAGCCTTAAGACTATTTTATGTAAACTTCTTCTTCAAGCTCACCATTCAAGAAGACTAATTTTACATCCATTAGATATACTTTGAAATTTTTGTAACTTGAAAATTCTAGGAACATTATTACCTCTAATTATGCTATAGGTGGAAAATTCACTTCAAAATATACTCTCTATTTGAGCATAGCCTCTGCATACTAGTTTGGCCTTATTTCTAACAACTCATCCATTCTCATTCAATTTGTTCCTAAAGACTGATTTAGTATCAATGGCATTTTTATATATTGTTATTGGAACCAATTAACATGTCCAATTTTTATAAATTTAATGTTATTCCTCATTCATAGTTTTACCTAATGTTTATCTTGGCTCGCCTAAGAAAAATATTTTGGCTTAGCCATAGACAACATCAAAATATGTGCTTGACTTGAGGTATTCGTTAATCTTCTTCAAGATTGAACTCCAACTTCCTTATGACCAAAAAGATATTTTGTATGGTGGTGTTTTTGTACATACCTTGAGGGATTTTTTGGGTGAGAATATTCTTCTTACCCTTATTCTTCTTCTCCTGATTCTTTAGTGTGATATACTTTAGTTTCACTGCTAGACTAATTAGGTGTACTGATAAATCTTGGCTACTAGATTTGAGAGGTAGCTCGGCATCCACCTTAACATAAATGAAGTAAATAATTTTACATATCCTATTATTGTAGCATATGTGGCCCTTAATTTTAGTATAATTTCCAAAAAATATTCATTCATTAGCCCTTACATCAAACTTGCCTAGATTGTCATTGTTATTTTTGATGTAGCACTTACTGCCAAAAACTCTGAAGTACTTTATTGTGGATGGTTTTCCATTCCATAGTTCATATGGAGTCTTATCACTATTTTGTCTAAGATAAGCTTTATTTAAAATATGTATCTTTGTATGAACATCTTTATCCTAAAAGGCTTTTGGAAAACTTCTTTCATCCATCATTTCCCTTGCAGATTGTTGTATTGATTTGTTTTGCCTTTCAGCTACACAATTTTGTTGTGGGGTGTTAGCAATGGTGAGCTATCTATTTATGCAATGTTCTTTAAAGAAGTTTTTTTATCTCATTTATAGTGAAATATCCACCTTGGCCTGACCTCACACACTTTATTCTATAGTTAATTTGATTCTCATCCATGGCTTTAAAAATGTTAAAATTCTCTAATCCTTTGGACCTCTTTAGAGAGGATATAAATGTAAGTATGTTATAACCATAAATTATCAATAGGAAGTTCTCTCACCACTTTGAGTCTCGGTCCTAGAAGGTCCACATAACTCCATGTGAACTAAGTTGAATTTCCCTTGTAGACGAATTCTCTTTAGTCTTGAAAGGAACTTATACCTTCTTGCTAATTTTAAATGAATTATAGATAATGTTGGATGACTTTGTAATCCTTGGTAAATACCTCAAAAATTATTTTTTTTCCGATGTGATTAAAATTCAAGTGACCAAGTCTCTTGTGCCATAACCAATTCTCATCAATATTTCCAGGATAACAATTTTCATTTTCTTCCTTGATTATATACACATTGTTTGAGGTCCTCACACTTTTTTCTATTACTTCCCCTGTGTTCTTTTATTTTATCTCACAACCTTTGGATCAAAAAGTAACATCATACCTTTTGTTACACATTTGACTCACACTAAAAGGATTATGCTTGATCCCTTCTTCAAAGATAACATTTTGGGCTTTACCTCTTCCATCGTCCAAGCTTACTACTGATTTGCCCTTAATGTTTTATTGTGCATCATTGCCAAAAATAACACTTCCTTTCTTATTTTCATTTAGTGAAAATAATTTTCTCATACCTATAGTCATGTGCTTAGAGCATCCACTATCCACATACTAATGGTTCCGTTGATTTTTATCATAAAACACGATGCCACATTCTTCCTTCTTCTTATCCTTTTCTTTCTCTAGATATTTTGATATTCCTGAGTTTGTTTAATCTTAGGAGTTGTTGTGAGATTTTTGGTCCTACTCTCAGAAGTTATGTGCCATTAATTGTAACAATTGTAGCATTATACATCATCAAATATGGGCACGAATGTATTGTTTTCCCTGAGACTATTTTTCTTTAAATTTATAAATTTTCCACTTTTATGTGACTAATAATAGTCATTTCTACTATTTCTTTCAATATAAGCTCTACTTTCTATAGCTTTATGTTGAAAATTTGTATAAGAATAATAGTAACCATTGAAAATATTTTGGTATCTGAAGAAAAATTGTCTTTATGGATATGATCTGTTGATTCCTAAATAAATTTATCTATGATAGAAATGATGTCTTTGCTAGTTTCTTACTCGTTCTATATGCTTTTTCAAATCATTGTTATGAAACTTTAAATATTGTCGCTGAGATGAATTACTATCATTTACTTTTATTGGATGATGGTTTCCTTTGGGTGCATTGTTGGGTGATTCTTTGACTCTTTCAACATGGCTAATCATACTAGTAAAATTAAGTGTTTACTTTTTATACATGCACCCTTCTTTTTAATTATATTTTCCTTTTGCACCTAATTATATTATACCTTTTCACTTTTTATTTTTTCATGTGCTCCCCCTTTTTATTATAGTTTTAAACCTATATAGACTTCTTACAACTATCATATATTTTCTTTGATATCAATGAAAATATGTTCAACAATATCTCCCTTTGTCATTGATGGAAATCCTACAACAAAACACATAATCCACCATGAATATAAAGAATCCCCCCTTGCTATAATACACCCCCATATGAAACTCTCCCCCTTTGACATAAGTGGAAAAGAGATGTTTCCTTTGAACTTGTGCCTCTCCTTAACTTTCTTCGTTATTACATGAGATGGATGTTGATCCTAATTGTTGTTTAAGATATTTAAATGTCTCTTTGGAAATGGGTTTTGTGAAAATATTTGTAATGTATTATTTTATGGTAATATATTCCAACTTAACATTATGTTCTACTATTTGTTCCCTTAAGAAGTGATACCTAATTGGAATATACTTTGTTTTCAAGTGCATAACAAGATTAATTGAAATATTTATTGGACTTGTGTTGTGGAAAAGTATTGATATTGGATGACGATATACTACCGGTCATATCTTTCAATGTCTGATTAATCCAAAGAACTTGTGTGAAAGATGATATTGTTTCTATATAATCTACCTCTATTACAAATAAAGAAATTGAAACTTGTTTCTTGCTCATCCAAGGCACGCTACTTTTTCCTAGAAATAATGTTCCTCCACTTTCACTTTTTCTACCATCAACACTTCCTAACCAATATGCATTTATATATGTTACTAGAGTAAAATCTTCACCTCTTGAGTAACACAAGCCAAAGTACAAGGTTCCTTTTAGATATGTGAATATTATTTTCACTTGTTTCACATAAATTTATTTTGGTGCAACTTGAAACTATGCAACCAATCCTACTACTTGCATAATCTCCAACTTTCATGTTGTCAAATATAATATATTTCCAATCATTGACCTATGCAATGTTTGATTTTATTTCATAGATCCATCATCTTTTCCCTATTTACAACCTCTACCTCTAGCCATGGGTGTGTTGACTAGTGCACAATATTCCATTATGGATTTCTGTAACATCTCCTTTATACTTGGACTATGAAATGAATGTGTTGTTGTCATATTGAGAAATTTATAATCCAAGAAATAATGTTAATTCACCAAGCATGGACATCTCAAATTCCTTTTTCATTTATATTGCAAACTTTGGAAATTACTTCCAAAGATGATGACATCTACATAAGGGATGACAATTGACTATTTTTCATTTTCCATCTTGATGTAGATTTTGATATTCACAATCTATCTATTGAATGCTTGTTGTTGTAGATATTTATCATGTATTGAATATCAACCTCTAGGATCTTTCTTTAGCCCATAAGGTGTGTTCGTAAATTTTCACACATAATTTTAATTTTCTATGATAAGAACCCTTTTCTGGCATTATGATGCATGTGTTGTACTTGATGGCAACCCTCTTGCAGCAGAACAACTCACTTATATATAACTAGATGAATCTACAGAAGAGATATCAGATGTGATAGAATACATGGGATGAAGGGCAACTCAAAGGAATCAAGTTTAGATGTAATGTACAATGGCAGCTCATTAAAATGACAGTTCTTAGTATGACAAGTTAACTTTGCCATCAAGCCCAAAGGGGGAGATTGTTGGCATTATGATACAGGTGTTGTCCTTGATGGAAACTTACTAAGATGATAGATCACACTTCAGGCTCGCGGAATGAAGAAAAAGAGATATACGCAAGTTCTCCTTGATAAAGCTGCATATACACACAAGTTAGCCGACCAAAAGGTGCGTATACATATACACGCACTTTCATGCAAGGGAAGGCACGTACATTGGGTTTTGGTCCATGGTATTTGGACCATGATATTATGATCCATGGTATTGGTCCAAGGTATCTTGTCCGACGTGTTGACCCTAGGTATTTGGCCCAAGGTTTTGGTTCTAAGTGGTTTTGGACCATGGAATTGAGTAAGGCCTAAGACTATGAAAGGAGGAGAAGATCATTAGGCAAAGGCATTGAGAAAGTCTTGAATATCTGATGAAGTATCAGATCTAGTACGCAGGTTCTGGGTTCATGATGCTTTGCTTGATCTAAGCTAAGGAGGAATCTCAGCGGTTGATGGAGAACAAGATCTAAGGATAGATCAGGATCTAATGGCTTGGAATGAATCATCTCTATATGGTTTGATATTGTTTATTCTAGATCTGTATACTGACGCATGTAATGTTCTGTAAATATTATGATCTAGGTATAACTCAAGTTTGGAATAGCTACAAATCATGAATGAATATTTACACATGTATACGCTGGTTGACTATGATAAAAGCGCGTACATATACAGGTTAGATACATCTAAGTAGCATATACCATATGAACTATGATGTTTTGAAGTTATAGGTGGTTCTGGTTATTGAGGTGTTCTGATTACTATTTACTGGTGTCAGTGTTCTTCATATTTAGATTGGTTGATTGTGTTTAGCTTTAGTAGTGATGGATGAGATCTAAAATGGATCAAGATCATAATGATTTATCTTTATGTGATCTGATGGACTAGATTTGGTTGCTAACATACGTATTATGCTTTTATATGTAATGATCTGGGTACGTCTGAAGTCAGGAAGTGCAACAAAGTTATAAGTAAGTAATTGATGACATATACGCTGGTTCACTTTGGTGAAGTTGCATATACATGCTAGTTTGGCTCTTCCAAGTAGTGTATGCACTCTAATGCATTATTTTTGATGATGCAGTTAGATTTGAACATTGTTGCAGAGTTTTGTGTTATTCTCTGTGTTCTGGTGATTGTAGTTTGTTGACAGGGTTTCAGTGATTCAGTATTGGGTAATTCAGAGATTAATGGTGCTAGTGTTGATTGATTGTGTGCTTCAATGATATTTATGGGTCCAATATGAAAATTGGATGAAACGTGGCCTTCAGGTTATGATGTTGTGCTTTAGGAGTATCCAGTCTGAAAATTTATGAAACGTGGTACCTAGAGGAAGAAAGAGAAGGTTGTAGCCTTCTGTAGGTCAGCACCTACGTACTAGTACATGAGCTGGTACAAGAGCTAAGGGGGTTGTAGCTCCCTTCTAGTAGTAGCTAGAAAACGAGTGAAGGTTGGAGGATTTAGTAGGCCGATGCCTATCTACTAGTAAAAGGATGGGCTAGTACAAGAGCTAAGGGGGTTGTAGCTCCCTTCCGGGAGAACCTAGAGAACGAGAAGAGGTTATAACCTTCGGCAGGTAGAAGCTTGTGTACTGGTATAAGTTTTCTCCAGTACAGAAATATTGTAAAAGGAAGTTTCTTATGAAAGGAAGATAAAAACGAATTGCAGTGGGTGGTTTTCACCCACATTGGGTTACCACCTTATATCATGGTGTTCATGTGTGCTTCTTATGTGTGATGATCTGTTCTGTTTTCCTACACCTGTTTACTGTTTATATGGTTAATAAAGTTCAACAATTTAATGGATTAACTGAATCATGAGTTTACTGGATATACGCTAGGTGCATTAGACATAGTTGCGTGTACACGTAGGTTCCCTTAACTGAAGTAGTGTATATGAATCTAAGTATGGAAATGAAAAAGTGTTTGATTTGATAATACTAATTCACCCCCCCCCCTCAGTATTATTTCCAACAATTAGTATCGGAGCAAGTACTTTGATAGAAGCTTGATTGCTTAAAGGAGATCCGTAGAACAATGGGAGGGAAGCTAAAGAAGAAAGCGCCTAAGAAGAAGAAGACATCTCAAAGGAACTATGACAGTGGGAGAATCGATTGGGGAATATGTGGAAGAAACACTTCAGATTCATAATCACTTCAGAATGAGGATGAACAAGCAAAAGAACTGTCAGGTATGAATTTGTTATCCTCTATTGATACATTTCTCCATCCATTTGAGATTATGAAAGCGATAGCGAAACAACTGAATTTTCTCTTATGGGCGAGAAAGAAAGATATCAAATAGAGGCAGAATTTAAAAGGCTTATAGACAAAATTAGAGATCAACAAGATCTATTGCACAAAAGGGAATGTATCTCCAAAGAAGAAGTTACCAAACTAAAAGCTCAACTAGAGGAAGGAAACAAGGTAAGGAAGCTATTCAAGGAAAAGGAAGATCAATGTCAAAAGTTGCAGGATGAAGTGACATCATTAAGAAATGAAGTAAATGGAAGGAGCACAACAATGAAGAAACTCAGAGAAAGATCCAGTTACTATGAAAGTCTTGAAGCTACGATCCTCTCGCTAAAAGAAGATCTTGAAGAATCAAATAAGCATAATAAAGAACTACTCCAAGCTCTTGAAAAACAAGAAAACGAAGTTCTTGAATTAAGACATCAGTTGGAAGAAGGAAGAAAAGCTGAAGAAAACATGAAGAAGCAGTATCGTGAAAAGGAACAACAACTTCAGGTTGAGGTAAATATTCTAAAAGATAACTTAGAAGAAAAGGATAAGCTCTTACGATTTCAAGATAGTACTAAGATATTGGATGATATTCTTAGTAGTCAAAGGTCTCCTGCTATCAAAAATGGTCTTGTTTTTCATGAATCTGTTGAAGGTGAATCTAGTTCACAAAATAAGACAAGGAACTCTAATGCACAATCTGAAATACTCAACAAGGAGATGAGAGGTCAATCCCATCAACAACCAAGGAAAGAAATTCTTCAAAGAAAATCTTTTACTCCTCCGATGAATAATGTTGAATGTTATGTATGTCATAATCTTGGACATGTTGCAGCCAGATGCAGAAGTAGAATGGTTCAAGACCATCACACAAAAAGATCATCACGTTCCAAGTACTTTAAGGGATATTGTTTTTCTTGCAATATGTTCGGTCACAAAGCTATTGATTGCTACAGAAAGAATACGAAACATGTAATATGTTATGCATGTAACAAGCTTGGACATATAGCAAAGGAATGCAAGAAAAAAGTACGAGCACCATACCAAAAGGAGAAAACATCATCACACTTGAAGATATAGAAGAAGAAGGAAGTACAGTAAAAAAAGATGTGGCACAACACAATGTATAGACATAATAGACTCAGAGGAAGCTGAAAGTGTAAAATTTCAGTGTTTTCAATCTCATACGCAAGTTTCATAAAGAGAAGTCACATATATATGTGAGTTAGACAGTGCACAGTCCCATATATGTTAGTTTGAGAAACGCAGTCGGACAGGCTCAGGAAAAGGGTCTGATATGATTCAGTTCATTATTTTCTCTATTTGATAATGGTTACAATCTGCTGATGATGCGTGGAAATGTCTTGATATTTGTAAGATGTTTAGAAGTGTCTTGATCCTAACTTGATGATGCCTTGATACTTCTTGCTAATATATGCATGATCAGATCTAACAGTAAACAAGATGGCACAAGTTCAGGGGGAGCATATACTTTTAATAATGCATTGTTGGCATTATGGTTAGTAGTCCTTGGTGATGATGCTTATATGTCTAAATGATACATCTTGCTATGATATGGTTATGAGTTGTCCATGAAGAAATCTCATATGATTCTTGGGGTTACATAGTTGGTGTTCAGATCAGATTTGTGGTTGATTCTCTGATGATGCATATATGGTGCTTACATGGTGATCTTCATAAGTATAAGGAGAAGTACAAAGCTTGAATACACAACTTCACTACTTTATGCTACTGTCGACATATAATACAGTTATAATGTAGGATTCCTATAGTTCTTGGTGCTCACATGAATGAGGATTGTAGCTATTGATGATATCAAGAAGTCTTGACAGAAGATCTTGAGCTCAAGATACATAGTGCTATATACAGTATGCTGGATACATGGATGATTACTTAAAGTCACATTGTTGGAGATATGATGATGATGAATTCTTTCCCATATGATGATAGGTTGATACTTACTTATGTTGATTGATGCAGATGAGGGATGTTCCCGAGTGATGATACATGGATAGTATATAAGATCATGCAAATCTTGATGATGATGTGATGACTATGGTGTTTTTCACATATGATATAATGTGAATGATTTTTTATGACACATGAAGAATTGAATCATGGAAGGTTATGATAATTCTCAAGATCAAAAGCATGAATTCATATCTATTTGTAGACATATCTTGGCACAGGTTGACGCTGTCTACATATACAAGTTGCTAGTCTAGATGTTGTTGACAGATGCTTATGGAACATATCATACACTGTGTATGATAGTTGCTGATGACTATCATGGTCTTATTTAGATGTTTGGTCTCTGTTATAAATTTCATATATATCATTTTGTAATAGTTTGTCTCTATCTGTTGTAGTCATTTGATAAATCCCTTTTCGTAATATGATGTAATTTGTACCCCCACTATGCATGGGAAGGATGATGTAATATTTCAGTCATGTATAAACAATTGGTATCTAGTATATCCCCACTTGGTTGGGTGGATGACTCAATATTGGTATATCCCCATTTGGTTGGGAAATGGATGTATGTATGAGTCTTTGGTGATAGGAACGTCATTTATGATGTATAGAGTCATGTTGTAGAACATTTGTTTGCAGACCTTGCTTACAGTCAAGGGGAGCATGAACAACACACTTCAGCAAAGCAGAGATTTTAGCATGTACTCAGAGGGAGCATAGATAGATTGGTACACCTTGGCATACAAAAAGGGGGAGCTCAATCAAATATTTTAGCAGGTACTCGAGGGGAGTATGGACAGCAGAATGTATATCAAGGAAGAGAATATCTTGGTCTACCCTTTGCCCTTGATGTCAAAGGAGGAGAGTGACTTGGTATGGTTGTTGCCATCAATTCCAAAGGGGGAGATTGTTGGCATTATGATGCATGTGTTGTACTTGATGAAAACCCTCTTGCAGCAGAGCAACTCACTTATATATAACTAGATGAATCTACATAAGAGATATCAGAAGTGACGGAATACATGGGATGCAGGGCAGCTCAAAGGAATCAAGTTCAGATGTAATGTACAATGGCAACTCATTAAAATGACAGTTCTTAGTATGAAAAGTTAACTTTTCCATCATGTCCAAAGGGGGAGATTGTTGGCATTATGGTATAGGTGGTGTCCTTGATGGAAACTTACTAAGATGACAGATCACAGTTTAGGCTCGCAGAATGAAGAAAAAGAGATATATGCAAGTTCCCCTTGATAAAGCTGCGTATACACATGGGTTAGCCGACCAAAAGGTGCGTATACATATACATGCACTTTCATGCAAGGGAAGGTGCATACATTGGGTTTTGGTCCGTGGTATTTGGACCATGATATTGTGATCCATGGTATTGGTCCAAGGTATCTTGTTCGACGTGTTGACCCTAGGTATTTGGTCCAAGGTTTTGGTTCTAAGTGGTTTTGGACCATGGTATTGAGTAAGGCCTAAGACTATAAAAGGAGGAGAAGATCATTAGGCAAAGGCATTGAGAAAGTCTTGAATATCTGATGAAGTATGAGATCTAGTATGCAGGTTATGGGTTCATGATGCTTTGCTTGATTTGAGCTAAGGAGGAATCTCAGCGGTTGATGGAGAACAATATCTAAGGATATATCAGGATTTAATGGCTTGGAATGAATCATCTCTATATGGTTTGATCATGTTTATTCTAGATCTGTATACTGATGCATGTAATGTTCTGTAAATATTATGATCTGGGTATAGCTCCAATTTGGAATAGCTGCAAATCATGAATGAATATTTACAGATGTATATGCTGGTTGACTATGATAAAAGTGCACACATACGCAGGTTAGATAAATCTTAGTAGCGTATACCATATGAACTATGATGTTTTGAAGTTACAGGTGGTTCTGGTTGTTGAGGTGTTCTGATTACTGTTTCCTGGTGTCAGTATTCTGCATATTCAGATTGGTTGATTGTTTTTAGCTTCAGTATTTATGGATGAGATCTAAAATGGATCATGATCATAATGAATTATCTTTATGTGATCTGATTGACTAAATCTGGTTGCTAAAATATGTATTATTCTTGTATATGTAATGATCTGGGTATGTCTGAAGTCAAGAAGTGCAGTGAAGTTATAGGTAAGTAATTGATGACATATATGCTGGTTCGCTTTGGTGAAGTTGCATATACACATCGGTTCGGCTCTTCCAAGTAGCATATGCACTCTGATGCATGATTTTTGATGATACAGTTGGATTTTAACATTGTTGCAGAGTTCTGTGTTCTGCTCTGTGTTCTAGTGATTGCATTTTATTGATAGGGTTTCAGTGATTCAATATTGGTTAATTCAGAGATTAATGATGCCAGTGTTGATTGATTGTGTGCTTCAATGATATTGATGGGTCCAGTATGAAAATTGGATGAAACGTGGCCTTCAGATCATGATGTTGTGCTTCAGGAGTATCCAATCTGAAAATTATGAAACGTGGTACCTGGAGGAAGAAAGAGAAGGTTGTAGCCTTCTGTAGGTTAGCACCTACGTACTAGTACATGAGCTAGTACAAGAGCTAAGGGGGTTGTAGCTCCTCCTAGTAGTAGCTGAAAAATGAGTGAAGGTTGGAGCATTTAGTAGGCCGACGCCTACGTACTAGTAAAAGGATCGACTTGTACAAGAGCTAAGGGGGTTGTAGCTCCCTTCTAGGAGAAGCTGGAGAATGAGAGGAGGTTATAACCTTTGGCAAGTAGAAACCTGTGTACTGCTATAAGCCTGCTCCAGTATAGAAATATTGTAAAAAGAACTTTCTTATTAAAGGAAGATAGAAACGAATTGCAGCAGGTGGTTTTCACCCACATTGGGTTTCCACCTTACATCATGTTGTTCATGTGTGCTTCTTGAGTGTGATGATCTGTTCTATTTTACTGCACCTGTTTACTATTTATATGGTTAATAAAGTTCTGATGCACTTACTAAAGATCAACAATTTAATGGATTAACTGAATCATGAGTTTACTGGATATACGCTAGTTGCATTAGACACAGTTGTTGTACATGTAGGTTCCCTTAACTAAAGTAGCGTATATGAATCTGAGTATGGAAATGAAAAAGTGTTTGATTTGATAATACTAATTCACCCCCCCCCCCCCCCTCTCAGTATTATTTCCAACACCCTTTTGGTTATTTAATGTATACTTCTTCTTCTAGTTTTATATTGAAAATTGTTGAGTTCACATCCATTTTATTGAATTTGAAGTTATTGAAACATGCAAATGCAAAAAACATTTTAATAGCTTCTATCCTTTCAATTGGGACAAGTGTTTCTTTGAAATTAATTCCTTCAACTTGATAATGTTAGTTTTTAGTAGCATCAAATGTGCTCTAGCCATGAAAATTGGTGGAGATGCTAAGGCACATCATTTATAAAGAACCCAGAAACTGTTTGGTGAAATTCCACTCGAATTCTATTTTATTAAAATAATTAATATTTTTAATGGGGTCCCTACGTCTAAACTTGGGAAAATTAAAATATTAATGGGCATTAATCAAAGTATGGGTGAGAATGATCTAGAAGGTGGATCAAGTCAAGTTTTAATCTTAGCCATTCATTAGAGACTTAATCTCAGTCGTTGAAGCCTCAACGAGAAAAGTATAATAAGGAGGCTTGGGGTTCATTTAGAAACACACACGAAGAGAACAAATTGATCTGGAGTTTGATTTCTAGGGTTAGGAAGCTGAGAAATTTAAACTAGGTGATAATTCTGCAGCAAAGGGGCAAGGATAGTTCGAGGGTACTGACAGAGAGATGGAGAGAAGCTATTGGGGCAGTGCAACAACTAAGAGGACTGACATTGGGCCAATCGGGACTCATGCAGGCCTAACGTAGAGCCAAAAGGGTCAGTGCAAAAGCAAAAGCTTCCCTCCACGCAGAAAGCTGAAACTGCCGGGGAACTGCTGGAATAGCCAAGAAGTTTGACTCAGTAGGCAGAAGAGACAGTGCATAGCTGATGCAGAGCCTACGTAGCGTCAACGTAAAGGTAGTTGATGTTAGCAATTTTTGTTGTCGGATCAGTCGACATTTGCTGAGTGAAGTGAGGTAAAACTCACTGATTTTTCTGCCATTGTATTTTCTCTGTCATAGGATTGCCAGGAGGGCATCCAACATTTGTATTCAGAATTACTACTTAATAATAGAAAAACCTCAGAGATGTTGCACCGGTTTTCCCGCATTGGATTTCTTTGGGGACTATTTTGTCCAAAAATAATTGTTTCCTATGTATCTTGTTCTTTGCTCAGTTTTCTATTTCATGTAATCAAATTTAAACTAGTGTAGGTTGTAGAAGTAATTTACTTCAATATTCAAAAAATAACTTGATGAATGTATATTAAAATCAAGTAGGAGAAGTAAATTCAGTTTTTGCTACAGTAGGGGTACCTTGATGATAGGAACTTTCACATGGTATTAGAGCATTGATTTTGAAACAGGAAGAGCAGATCTAGTGCTGAGCAGAGAGGCCAATAGTTACTTTTTTAAGAAATTCGAATCCCCTTGAAGGGATTGCACAGTCATTTCTAGGAAGCGGAGATTCCAAGGAAATACTTTTGTAGCTACTCCTTTCATTTAATTTTTTTCTTAAGCTTCTTGATTTCATCTAAGGTAAAATTGAGATCTTATTTAATATCCACTTCCCCACATAATTACACATTTTATTCCTCCCCAAATCCATATTTTCTTTGCCTTTTTCTTCATTTTCCATGGAATCAAAATCTGTGTCTATGGTCATGAAGATAATCTCTCTTCTATCATTATCAAGCATACATTCATCACACTCTTCAAATGATGTACTATACTCTTTGGATGAGGTTCTCCTCTTTTTCTTATGGAATTTCTTCTCCATTTCATGTTTTCCCCTTTTGTAATTATCTTTTTTGTTGATGAGATTTTCTCTCTTTCTTAATGTTATTGCCTTATTCATCATCACTTCTTTAATGTTTCACATATGGAGACTTAGCAACAAGATGTAATGTTTTTCCAAAACTAAATAGTTTGAATGGTAGATTACATTTATATTTGTTGGGTCCCTTCTTAATTCTTGTCAACAAATTGATCGCCCCCATATTTAGTTAGTTGTTGGATGTATTGCTTTATTTATTGTCTTTGTTCTTCCTCTTGTTTGACACTTTAAATTTTTCTTCACATTTTCGTGGATTCTCTTTCTCAATACTCATTTCATATGCCAAGATAATCCCATGCAATTCACGTATTATCAATTTATCAAGTTCCTTCATTTATTTGATAGTGAAAACTTTGGCATCAAATCTTAAGGGAAGTCACCTTAACACATTTTATTCATTCTTCAATCTTTTCACCAAATCCTCTAATGTTGTTATTAATTTCATCCAAATGAAGGAGATATGATACATAATTTTATCCATATTTCAATTTCAAACTCTTGAACAACGTTTTGTGTGTTTGGAGATTTTCCTTCTTAACCTTGTTATCACCTTCATAGATATTTTGAAGTTTTTCCCAAATTTATTTTGTCAATTCACAATTTGTCACCTTAACAAACTTTGATTCTGATAGATTAGAAAATATAAAATTAATGTCTTTTACATAATGTTCACTAGCCTTCCTCTTTCCATCCTAATCCTTTGGAAAAGGCATTGGTGATTTATAGAAAATCACAATCAATTTTCAAATTTCAAAGTGAGTCCACATCCTTATATGCCAAAATGCATATTTTGTTTCATCATGGCACTCTATAGGTGGAGAAACCTTCTTGATCAACCATGTGTGCTTCCAAGATATAGCTTTCAATAGTTAAGCTATTTTTGAAGGAAATCCCACTAACACCTATCCTTAAGAACACACTTATACTGGGGGGAGGCGAATGAATATAACACATTATTTTACTTAACTAAGTTCAAATAGTACAATAAAGAAATTGAGTATAAGATATAGAATGCAAGATTTACATGGAAAACCTTTTGGGAAGAAACCACATAAATAAATCTCTCTTTATAACTATTTGTAGGACCCAACCTACTATTGCAAATATTTGTTAGCACCATCCTACTAAAGACAATAATCTTCACTAGTAAAAATCCTTGTTGTCACCAACCTACTCTTACATAACTTCATAGTAGGGGAAATTCTAAGGGCTAATATTAACATGCCGACTAATTTTCTATGTTTTTTTCAAAAAAAAAAAAAAATCTCCATTTTCTTCTAAAAATAATCCTCCCAATTTTTATGGTATTTTTTTTCGAGTAACCTCTTATTAGGGAGATAAAAAAGTTACATAAGCACAAGAAAAAATATTTGGAGACAAAAACAACAAAATTGGGCTTCTCCCAAGAGAAACACACAACCCTCTGAACTACAATCTAAAAAATGATGAAAAAATGATATAATTCTTTTTTACCTTAAGGCTAGCCAAAATATTATATAGGGACTATATAAAATTATTAAAAATATGAATATTTTTATACAAATATTTCCAAACATTTTGTTGCATATTATATACTGATGAGATTGACCATGGTTTCTAAAATTCAAGATAACTTATCATGCTAAAAAAATTTCTAGAGACACCAATCACCACTACTAAGAACCAAATTATCAAGAGAAACCAATCTCTCCATTTGAGAAACATAAACCCTTAATTTACAACTTCTTTAGTGCATATAACTTCTTAAAAAATGATGAACATTCACATTTCCTTCTACTCAGTGTTTGTTCAAACATATATTCTCACCTCTCCCTTTTTAGAATGTTATTTAATCTTAACTCATATATCTCTATCATTTTGAGAGTATTTTCTTATATTGTTGGAGTCACGATTGTCGTTACACCAAAACCCACAAGCGTTAGTAAACAGACACATCGCTAGATTTAATCACATGCCATGAAACACATGGGGAGCATTTACCTTCTACACCGCCATTAATGGGGAGCCCAATAATCTGCCCCCAAATGCAAGCCAGGTGTGTTTTGAACTCGAGACCTTTGGCTCTCATACCACTTGTTAGAGTCATGATTATCGTTGCACCAAAACCCATAGGTGTTAGTAAACAGACACATCGTTAGTGTTAAGTACATGCCATGAAACACACAGGGAGTGTTGACCTTCTACACTGCCATTAACGGGGAGCCAATAATCTCCCCCCCAAAACGTGAGCTCAGTGTGTTTTGAACTCGTGACCTGCGTTGTGGTCTCTATACTTTTCACCACTCTGCTATAGAACACCTTGTTGGAGTCACGATTGCCATTACACTAAAACCCGCAGGTGTTGGTAAACAGACACACTGCCAGATTTAAGAACATGCCATGAAACACACAAGGAGAGTTGACCTTCTACACCTCCATTAATGGGGAGGTAAACAATCCCCCCCCCCCAACACAAGCCAGGTGTGTTTCGAACTCGAGACCTTTGGCTCTGATACCACTTGTTGGAGTCACGATTGTCATTACACCAAAACCTGCAAGTGTTAGTAAACAGAAACATCGCTAGATTTAAGCACATGCCATCAAACACATGGGGAGCATTGACCTTCTACACCGCCATTAATGGGGAGTCGTGTCCATTACACACCCTGCTACAGGGGAAGGGTAGCCCAAGATTTGAACCCAAGACTTCTAGTTCGGTGAGACTTCATTTCCAGGTCTGTTATGTAATGCAAAGTGATTTTTTGTTCTCCAGTGATTGTTTTATCTATTCCATTGTTCCTGATTGAGTAATCTTGTTGTTTCTCCATTTGTCTATCTCTGAAATTATTCTTTGCTATTTCCGTCTAAGTGTCTGAGTATAAATCCACTGTGTGTTATGTATGCTCTGATCTAGCATATATTGGATGATATTAGTTTTTGGTTCACACATTTTCCACTCCAACTCTTTCCCTCTTTATGCATCATCATGACCCTTCATGAAACGATGTGTTTATCCATTAAATAGTTAATTTCTTTTTATTTAACCTTTGAAAATACCATGGACTTCCAAAACCACTGGCTTGAAACCATGGATGGAAACAAGTTATAAAAAAAATATTTGACTTCTTTACATGCACTTTTAAAGATACTAGTGAAATTCACTTTTTACCTTTTTTATGTGCACTTCATTTTATTCTACTTTTTATCATCCGCCTCATTTTATTATATTTTTTTACTATTTAATTTTTCACGTGAATTCACTTTTCTATTATACATTTAAACCTATATATATTACTTAAAAATATCAAATATCTCTTTTGACATCAATGACAATATTTTCATCATCTATAACATTATAAACTAATTTAACACATGTTACATCTAAAACTAGAAAATGACAATCTATGTGAAAAGAAATATTAAGAAGTTTTATTCTATTCCATCATAAGTTGGACATATGCTCCAAGATTCCTCCCAGTAGAATGGAGAATGAACTCATATTTATACATAAACTTGTTTTGAAACTGACATAATAATTAATTCAGATCCACATATCACTCATTTGGTTACAATCATTTGCCAATAATTAGCAAGTAAATATCTCTAAATAGTTTCTCACGAATATCTCCAATATATTTGATAACAAACATCCAATATTCTTTATATGTCAAATATAACTCATTAGTGATCCCAAATCTATGGAAAATATTGAATTGTTGAAGAGGAAATTCGAATTGGCAATTAGGTGATAAAAATTTGCATTATGGTAAGCTCTAATTGTGCATGTGATCATCACTGAACTCACCCAACTTTAACAGGTAAGTAAAAACATGTCATTTTTATAATAATTAATCATAAAATCACTGAAAATACTAAAATATATGCACTGGAAAATATTGAGCATAATCCCACATAAGAATAAAAATGGAGTAAAACAAGGTTATGGGAGTGGAGAAAAGGATTAAAATTCAAGGGAAAGGTTGTGAAAATATTGAAAAAGGATGTTAATAATGGTAATTTTCATGAATAAAAACCTACCTAAACATATGATGTGTGGTCCAAGTTCAGGTCATTTGTTGGAAACAATCTTAATACTAGGGGGGAGTTGAATCAATATTAAGGCTAATTTAAACCTTTTATGCCAATTTATCTTTTCTCATTCAAAATTTTCATCCATTATATGAGAGCACCCATAACAGAACATAATAGTAGCCATATCAAACACTACAAGAATACACATCATGAGAAGCAAACACATGAGAGATAGAGGTTTAACGTGGAAACCCTTCTGGGAGAAAACCACCAAATCTTGTTTTGTTATATGATGTAATAATAACACCTACTCTATTACATCCATATTTGTGATCCACCACTCACAAGAAGGAACAACTCCCTTTGTTTGTTTGCTAGCACCCACTAGCGGGAAGCTCCAACTCCCTCCTTTTGAAGACACCTAATCACCTTACCAGAAGCACCATTTGAAGCACCAACTTTATATATTTATTACAAGCACCAACTTGCAACTCCTTATATTTTTGAAAGCACCAACTTGTAGGAGGAACAAACCCCCAAGCCTTCCCATACACCCACTAGAGATGGAAGCATCATCTTTCTATAAGTAGGCTCCAATCCACACTCAAAAGAAAACTTACAGCTCATTGCAATTGGCATCCTTTCTTCCTGTTTTCAGCTTTATTCTCCTTAGTAGACTTTTGTCCCACACAACATTTTGTCCTCTACTCACTCTGCAGCAACCCACTTTTCAGATCAATATCATTCACTCATATTAACCCTCACAACTCTATCTCCACTCTGCAACATTATTATTCTGCTCTTAGCCCTATTCTATTCAACAAGTCTCTTGGCCTCACACAACAGCACCAACCCACTCAGCCTCTTTCCTCTGAAACTTAGGCACACAGCCTCTCATTGCAGCACATGCACACTTGGCCTCTTTTAGTAGTGCTCACAACTAGAGCTCTTATACACAACACTTAACAATGTTGCATGCCCCACATTACACTATAACAATCCTCTACTTTTTTTAAATGTTACTCAGGGATCAATGCAATCCCTCTTGCCATTCACACTCAATGTTTGTGGTCCTTTAGCATGGTTCACTCTATGCTTCACTTTGCTTGAGTGCATACTCTTGTAAGGTTGTCCATTCTACTATTACATCTAAATACTTAGCCACTGTAACTGTATTAAATTTTGGAATGGGCTATGGCAATTTTTCCATGATAAGAATTAATTCTTAGTCCACATGCATACTCAAGGATTTCCTCCATTAAATTTTTTTGTACAAACAACATGGTTTTTCTGAGCTTGGTTTAATCTCCATTACTCTCAAGTTCATTTTCTCATTTATCTCTTTGTGGTGTGAGGATAACTCATGTTTGACTATGCCAGAATTCATTAATATACTACAAGTCGTGGTCATTGTTTCCTTGATCGAGAATTCTCTAAGTGGTTCATGGACCTCATTTCCTTGTATCCCAATTTTTATTTCGATGCCATTTACTTAGGGTCTATTCGTACACTAGTCAAGCATTGGTTCAGTAAGCTCGCAATACATTGCATCAAGCGCAAAGGCCCTTGGGCATGTAACATGTAGAAACACCACATAAGCATGACATAGGCATGCCTTCCAATATAGGTCGAGAGGTTGGAAGGTCATGGGTTGGCCCACTTCACCTGTTATGCATATGAATATGCCTCAACCCCCAACTGTCCCATATACCTGATTAGCTTGGAGGTTTGATTTTCTTGTAGGCCTGACTTGGGTCCTTTTTCACTATTTTGGCCTATTCTATTCATTCAATGCCGAAAACCAAATACATGGGAAAAACTTCACAAAACAACCCCTTGGCACAAAATTTGAGGTTCTGCCACATCATCAACTTATGTCATGCTGACATCATATAGGCCACATGACACCTTCTATATGGTAACACATGTCACTTATATTTGGCCCATTAGGCTACCTAAAAATGCCTAGTCTGCTTGCCATGTATCCTTCATACTGCTACGTCATCTTCCATGTTGCTACCAAAATATCACCAATCACGTTCTGCCACTTGTTTTCATGTATTGGGTCCCACATGGGTTGGGGGTCAAGGGTTAAGACTTTGTTCTTCTGCTAAATTTTGTTGCACCACCTCACGTCTGACTAGACTAACTAGACCCATCTCTTGACTTAGAGTTGGTCCAACACAGGCTAAGGGTTGGGGGTTGGGTCTTTGTTCTCTTGCGGAACTCTAATGCACATCCTGACCTTTGATTTTGTAAATTTTCTATGCAGCCTGACTCTACTCCAAAAATGGCTAAGTCAAAAATTTTTGTACCAAAGAGGTTTCACATGAAACACCAAGTCTATGTGGAGCCTTGAGCCATGGAACCATGTATATTGACCTTTTGATTTGCAAAGTTTGACTGACCATATTTTTCGATCCAAGAGGCCATTTGCAAACTTTAAAATACCATTAGAAATATATTTCCAAACATTATCCAACTATGTCATTACCAAGAGCTTCTGAACTAATATTTTGAGGTTGAATATCCTCCAAATTCTGGGACTCCCAAGCCATCATAATCATATTTTTATGGCTTCTCTAGTAAGCTAGCTAATGTCATGGTTCTCTACAGAATACTGTAGCAACCATGGGACCCCCCCTGAACAACATTCTCATCAATGCCAACAAATATTGCCTGTATCCTTAGTGCTAGTACAATTGACATTAGTGCCAACATACTGAGTTCCATCAACCACCTGCCTAACATCATGCCAGGACATCTATTGCAACCAACATCAATGCAAGTCTCGTTGACATGAATGTTAACACTCTTGTTGTCACTAAAAATTAGACAATGCCAATTGTCTAACATATCT
Organism: Pinus tabuliformis; assembly: GCA_031772625.1. Taxonomy (NCBI): domain Eukaryota; kingdom Viridiplantae; phylum Streptophyta; class Pinopsida; order Pinales; family Pinaceae; genus Pinus; species Pinus tabuliformis. The sequence continues at coordinate 1,203,311,152 of CM062818.1, forward strand.
CCTAGCATTATAGTTGACATCAATGCCAACACACTCACTACCACTAGCCATCCAGGGAGTGTCAATTGTCCAACAATATACCCCTTTGGCATTGATGGAAACATCTCATAACCTCTCCTCATTGATGGATAATCCTTGTGTTTCTTCCACACTTCTCCTTACATGAACCACCACATCTTACTCTCCCATAATTATCTCCCCCTTTGACATCAATAGCAAGGGGATACAAGCTTCTTGTTCACCCTCTTACAATCAATGATTGTCAATGACAAAGGGTCTAGCTACTGATGTGCATTCTACTTTTGAAAACTTCTCTTCAAGGGTTGATATCTCCTTGATGGGGCATTAGAAGTATGTCATCCATAATCAGTTACTAACATCATAAACAAAGACATCCTGTCATAATCAAACATTAGTAAAACATGTCTTTGAGTCTTCTTGTAGTTATTGTTTCTCTAGGAACTAGACATATGTGATATGCTCCCCCTCAAGATATAATGCCTCTTCTTTGAGTTTCTCTAGTTCTTAATGCCTTAGGTTGATAACTAAATTCTCTCTCTTCCAATGCATCTTTTGTACTTATCTAAAGGAAACTGATACCAATTAAAACTACCCATGGTATTGTTGGTGCTACAAATACCATCGAATAATGATGCATTTCCTCTTGCTCTTCATTGTTTTCAATTCTTGCTACTTCTGATGCACTTATGCTTGCTCTTTGTTGCTGTCTCTTCTTTGACTTTCTCCAGTTCTTAATGCCTTAGGTTTCTAGTTGAATTCTCTCTCTTCCAATGCATCTTTTGTACTTAGTTAAAGGAAACTGATACCAATTTAAAATACCCATTGTATTGTTAGTGCTACAAATACCATCTAATAATGATGCATTTCCACTTGCTCTTCGTTGTTTCTTCTTCTTGTGCTCACTTCTCCTAAGCATCCTAAAATCCAAAACTGCTCCCCCTGAGATCATACTTCTCCAAAAATAGGGTATGCTACTTAATGGCCACCAATTGCACTAAAAGGTTGATGCAAATCAAATAATGTACTAGGAAAACACTTATAGATTCTTCTCAAAAAGACATGCCCATCTACAAAAAAGTCTACTCCATATGAACCCAGACCACCAATTGACATAGCGGTACTATTTGAAATCTAAGGGTCATTCAAATCATGTACCCATTACGTTTCAAGAAAACAAGACTACTATGCAAAATTAAATTCATGCCTTAAATGAAATAACAGTATTTCACCCAAGATGAAAACCTTTCATTTCCTGTGAAATCTTTCTTCCAAAGGCTAAAAATTATTGTCTGCCACTACTTAATAAAGCAACTCCCCCTGAGCCAATTCTTTATGATCTCCTGCAGCTTCTTCCTTGCATCTACGTGAGGACAAATCTTGTCGACCTGACATGATTGTGGGCTACTTATCATTCAACACTTCTACTGCAGCTCATCTTCTCCCACAACATAAAATGTTGTTGTGTACTCCTCCTAAAACCATGTTGGTTGTACTCTCCTCTCTCTTTCAATGTTGATACATTTGAAATAAAAAAATACATTACTATAATCAGCATGGGGACTCAACAATACCTTCAATAATCAGATGCACCTCTCTGTCTATTCCTTCTAGTTGCCTACATCTAACTTATTCAACCTCCCTTGAACCATTCTCTTCCTTTACTTAAGAGAAATAAAGGTTATTCTCCCCTTGAGTAGATTTTCCTCCTTCTTCACCTAATCCTTCAATCGCCTAGTCCTAGAAACATCATTTATTCCCAACTTCTCCTTTGCCCATATTTGGGCTTTTCTTGGTTGCGTAAGGCTAGAGAACACTTCTCCTTCAAATTCTCTTTCTTCACCCAAATCCTCTTGCTATATTTTTGCTATGTTTGCAAGGGAATGGTAATTGGGTTGCCGCTTCCATTCTTCACTTGAGGCTTGTGATGATTTCATTTCAAGACTACATAGGACTTTCTCCCTCCTTTATTCACCAAGTCCTTTTGACACAGAGCATTGAAGACACACTTTGATTCATTTTCTCTTCCATCTATTCTCAACCTCATTGAATGAATTGCTTGGTTTTACTATAGATTTTGAGGGAAATTCATGTCCTCTCATATCTATAGTCCATTGCCTTTTGCCCAAAGTTGCCACAATTGTAGCATTAAATATGGTTTAAGAATGGCGCAAAGGACCTGCCATATCTTCTTTCACTCTTGTCACGGCCTCTACTATTGCAATCAAGCCTTCTCTTGGCTACTTTTCACATTCTTGGGTTGCTTCTACCCAACACATTTTGCTTTCTTACATGCCATCTATACTATTTTCTCTTAGGGATTTTTCCCTAAGGGGAAAAGGACCTCTGTTGGTTCTTCATGTGCCTTCTATGGAATATTGTGCTATTGCCTTGCATTATTTCTTGTTTTTGTTTGGATCTCTTCTGTTGCTCTCCTTGTTATTTCTTCTTAGCATTATGTTGTTGCCTTTTCTTCTCCTGTTGTTGATGCTTTCCTTTCTACTGTTGTTGTCCAACAAATTCTTTTCCTTTGTTGTTGTTGGAATTTCCAACTTCCCTTACATGGGTGGTTGGCCTTTCATCCTTTGCATTCCTTGAGCTTGGTTTTTCTTTGAAACCCAAACCAGCCTTGATGAGAGGGGATATCTGCTTAACAAGCATCTCATTCAAACAATTTCTGCTCTCCTCAAGCTTCTGAAATTGAGAACCTGTTTATTTTCCCTTTCGAGGTCATGTATCAATGGGACTACTTCAATTTGTAGTCTCTCACAGTAAGCTTCTCCATCATTTAGCTGATTGGTCAACACACACTTGCTAGCCTCTTCTTGTTGAGCATTAAGATTGACTATTGTTTTTGCTCAACTTTTCATTCTCAAGTTCATAGATTTTCAATTTCTCCTCTTGCTTAAGATTTGCCTACAATAGGTCCTTGATCTCCTTTAGAGTAGAGATAAACCTATTTCTAAATTAGATCCTTTCATTCAGATCCTTCTCTTAACTATCAGAGGTTCTAGTTGAGTCACCACAGAGACCTAGATTCCTTTCTATGACTATAGGATCTTCCATGGGTCTAAGAAGTATCCCATCTTCATCACTACCAGGGGTATTCTTATTTTCTTCTCTGGATGAACACACCAGAGATCTCTCTTCTTCCTTTTAGTTACCCTAATTAGTTATTGCTACAAAAGTAGGTCTATCTTCACAACCATTAGATGTATGGCTATTTATATGTTCAGAAAATTCTCATAAACATCTAGAAGATAAATGTCCTATCTCTTTACATTTATCACAAAGAAATAGATTACCTTCTGAGCAACATGGTCTTTCTTCTAATTCTTCTTCATAATAACCTTTAGAGTGATGAGAAACAACTTCCTTAATGGGAGAAATATCTTCCTTCTCTTGAGCTTCCTTCCACTGAGATTTCTTCTTCTCCCTTTTATTTTCATCACCACCACAACTTTTGCATGTTCTAGTTCATTACTTGACCAACAAGTTTATTTAGCCTTCTATTGAGCCACATTGCTATCTCCTCCATATATACATTGCAATCTATCCAACATTTCCCTTGTTGTCTCACATTGCCTTACTTCATTAGCATATTGCTTTGATAGCCCTTCCAATATAATATCCTTAGCTTTTGCATTAAGCCCAATATTTTCTCCATTCACTATGGAGCATGAAACATCAACATCTAAACCCAAGAAATAGGATTCCATTATGATCCTCTAGAGTTCATTTTGATCCATTTAAGTATGTAATTCCCTCTGGTGTTATCCATTCTTGATTAGACATTATTTACCTTTGATCTACCTTTGGGCGGTTAAATTGTTCCTGAAGGAACCAGGCTCTTATACCAATTGTTGGAAATAATGTTAATACAAAGAAGGGGGGGGGGGGTGAATCAGTGTTAAGACTAATTTAAACCTTTTATGCCAATTTTTCTTCTCTCATTCAAACTTGGCATCCATTATATGAGAGAAACCATAACAGAACATAACAAAAACCATATCAACCAATACAAGCATACACATCATGAGCAACAAACACATGAGACGCAATCATTTAACGTGGAAACCCTTCCAGGAGAAATACAACCAAAGCTTATTTTGCTATATGATGTAATAATAGAAACTACTCTATTAAATAAATATTTGTGATCCACCACTCACAAGAAGAACCATCTCCCTTCATTTGTTTGCTAACACACACTAGCAGGAAGCTCCAGCTCCCTCCTTTTGCAAACACTTAATCAACTTACCAAAAGCACCATCTAAAGAAGCAAATTTGTGGATTTGTTGCGAGAACCAACTTGCAAGAGGCACCAACCCCAAAGCCTTCTCAAACACCCACTAGAGTTGGATGCATCAATTTCATGTATGCAGGCTCCAACCCACACTCAAAAGAAAACTTACTACTCACTGTAATTGACAACCTATCTTCCTGTTTTCTGCTACGTTCTCCTTAGTAGCCTTTTTTGGACCACGAAACATTTTATACTCCACTCACTCTGCAGCAACCCATTGTTCAACTCAACAACATTCACTCATCTCACCCCTCAAAGCTCTTTGTCCACTCCGCAACATCATTCTTCTGCTCTTAACCCTCTTTTATTCCACAAGCTCTCTCGACCTCACATAGTAGCACTGACCCACTCAACCTATTTTCTCTGTAGCGTAGTCACACACAACCTATCACTGCAACACATGCACACTTGGCCTGTTCTTAGCAATGCTCACACCCAAAGCTCTTCTACACAATACACTTAACAATGTTGAATACCCCACATTACACTACAACAATCCACTATTTTTTTCAAATGTTACTCATGGATCGATGCAATCTCTCCTTCCATTCTCCCTCAATGTATGTGGTCCTTTAATATGGTTCACTCTGTGCTTCAATATTCCCTAGTGCATACTCTTGTAAGGCTCTCCATTCTATTGTTACATCCAAATACTTAGCCACTGCAACTTTATTAAATTTTGGAATGGGCTCCAGCCATTTTGCCATGCTGAGAATCAATTCTCAGTTCACCTACGTACTCGAGGATTTCCTCCATTAAATTTTTGCATACAAACAACATGTATTTTTTGAGCTTGGTCTAATCTCCATTACTCTTGAGTTCATTCTCTCATTTATATGTTTATGGCATGAAGATAAATCAGGTTTGATTGTGCCAAACTTCATTAATAGACTATAAGTTGCGGCCCTTGTTTCCCGGATCGAGCGTTCTCTACATGGTTCATGTTCCTAATTTCCTTGTATCCTAAATTTTCTTTCGATGCCATTTACTCTAGGTCTATTCGTATGCTATTCAAGCCTTGGTTCAGTAATCCTATAAGATATTGCATCAAGCACAAAGGTCCTTGCACATGCAACACGTAGAAATGCCACATAAGCATGACTTGCGTGCACCTTCCAATATAGGTTGAGAGGTTGGAAGGTCATGGGTTGGCCTACTTCGCCTATTATGCATCTGAATATGACTCAACCCCTAACTTTCCTGTAGGCCTAACTAGCTCAAAGGTTTAATTTTCTTGTAGGCCCAACTTGTGTCCTTTTTCACTGTTTTGCATGTTCTATTCATTCAACGTTTAAAACAAAATACATGGGAAAACATTCACAAAACAATCCCTTGGCACAACTTCGAGGTTATGCCACATCATTAGCTTATATCATGCTGACATCAACTAGGCCACATGGCACCTTCTGTATGGTGACACATGTCACCTAGATTTGGCTCATTAGGCTACCCAAAAATGGATAATCTTCTGGCCACATGTCCTTTGTACTGCCACATCATGCTGACATCATCTACCACATTGCTTCCAACACACCACCATGAACCAACCACATTCTACCACTTGTTTTCTTGTATCAGGTCCCATGTAGGTCGATGGTCAGGGGTTGGGACTTTTTTATTCTACTAAATTTTGTTGCATAGCTTGACCTCTAACTAGCCCGACTAGACCCATCTCCTGACTTGGAATTGGTTCCACACAGATCAGGGGTCAGGGGTCGATCCTTTGTTTTCTTGCCGAACTTTGACTTTGTAAATTTGTTGTGCAGCCCGACCTCTGACTTTATAAATTTGTTGTCTGGCTCGACTCTACTCCAAAAATGGGTAAGTCCAAGATTTCTTTATCAAAGATATTTCACACAAAACATAAAATCAATGTGGAGCCTTGAGCCATGGAATCATGTATGTTGACCTTTTGATTTGCAAACTTTGACCGACCATATCTCTTGATTGAAGAGTCCATTTGCAAACTTCAATATACCATTGGAAATATCTTTTCGAACAACTTCCCAGCCACCATAGTCATCTTTTTATGGCTTCTCTAGTAAGCCAACTACTGTGATGATTCTCTACAAAATACTATAGCATCCATGGGACTCCCCCTGAACAACATACTCATCAATGGCAATAAGTGCTTCCTCTATCCTTTGTGCTAGTCCAATTGACATCAATGCCAACATAGTGAGTGCCATCAACCACATTCCAAACATCATGCTATGAAATCTACCACAATCAACATCCATGCTAGTCTAGTTGAAATCAATGCTAACACTCTTGATGTCACTAGAAAATAGACAATGCAAACTATCCAACACATCTCCTAGCATGACTATTGAAATCAATGCCAACACACTCACTGCCACTATCCATCCAAGCAATTCCGACTGTCTAACATCATTTTCATTTGTGATCCACTTAATAATATCACAATGCTCTGCTGGACTTCCCTTTTGAGTTCCACCTACCTTAGGCTAAAGATACGACCCTCAAGGTGCTCATTTGGGTGTCTATCAACTTTATTGGTTTATTTTGAGGAAAAAACCACATTTCAAATCAAATATATATAGGATGCTTTGCTATAGGTTCAAAATGGTGGAAATTCAATTTGGGTTATTATTTTTGAGGTTAAATTAGTAAATCCTCCTCTTTATTTCTTTATTTAATGGAAGAAAGTGTACTACCATTTGGTAAATAGGGTATCATGCCTATGTAGTGTGGCTTATGGAATAGAGGGACATTTTGTGCCTAATACCAAATGGAACAGTTTCATAGATCCTATAATATGGAGTCAAACTACATAGTATTACTTTGTTTTATGATTCAAAATTTCAAATGAATAACTTAACACCGATATTTGATTGTCATCCTGTTATAGACATTTTTGTGCCTTACAACATGGAGCATGAAATGTCAATAATCTGAGGGATCCAAAGTCCCTAAACATGTTGTTCTTACCCTTAGAGGAACAAGGTCAGCAAACCACAGCACTGCAAATCAGTTCTCCACTGAAAAACACTCAAAAACAGGTCAATTTTGGATCAAAGCAGCTGCTCCACTAAGCATCTGCGCTGAATGACAAAAGCTCCATGGTGTACCTGCGCTGCATAGCAAGTGCAACAAAGGCTACCTGCGCTGGGTGTACTTTGACATGTGGAGGAATCTTTTATCAATGTGCCAGTGCCCAGGAAGCTTCCAAAATGACACTTGGATCAGAAGATTCGCCTAATGATGAGTAAAGAGGTTCTAAAACTCCAAGTGGAAGGTAGAAACTCCGAGTGGACTCAAGGACTAAAGAACAACTGGAGTTGAAGAGGACAACAATTCACACATCAAGCTGACTTATCTTCACTCCAAAACTCTATATAAGGATCTCATCCCATGGGATCTGCAGGGCGGAATTTTGTGCAAAGAATTGCTGTTGGTTTACAGTTGAGAGTATTGGGTGATTGCTTGAGGGAGGTGAAGAGGAGATTTCTTTCTGTCGGGAAGGTGATGTTGGATTGGACCTCTCATGGTTGTATCACCGCCTGAACCTTACTTCCTTATATTAATAAATCATTTGAGGTTCTTCTATTCGCATGTGTTTCAATGGTGTATTTTCTTACTTGCGTATTTGATTTATGCTAATCCTTGAATCAATTATGAATGCATGCTTCTTGTAGTCTCCTTTTCCTGTCTTGTTCGCAGGATCTCGTGTAGCTGGGCCCGTGAGAAGACTTGGAGCTGGGAGCGAGCGGCAAATAGAGGAGATTGGATCGACCATTTGCGCAAGACATCAGTAAGTGGATCTCTTCCTTTCATCTCTTGCATGTCATAAAGAAGTAACTTTAGATAGCTTTGCTTCAGCTGTTGCTAAGGAACTATCACCCTTAGAGTGGGATAGGGTCATTCCGTGTTGGATACTTTTCCCCACAATAGACTGGCGACTCCGCTGGGGATCGTGTCTTGTTGGTAGCTTGTGTTTCTTGCTATTCATTTCCTAAACGAAGGGAGTACCGAATCGAACTGCATTCGAATCCTTCGAATGCAAAGTAGAGGGCAGCTACTCTAGCTCAGTGCTGGGCATGTTTATGATTTGAAGAGCTGATCCACAAGGACTCTTTTTAGCTCTTTGTGATAGTGTTCATCTTCCTTTAATCATCCTCTAGTGTATACTTGACTGATAGCCTCTGATTTGGCCAAAAACCATTGATTTTTGAGCAAACTGTGACCCGGAATCTGAGAGAGACGAGAGTTGTCTCTTCAGTGCAGCTGCAGCAAAGGCTACCTACGCTGCAACGCAGGTCCCGAAGGGGCTACCTGCGCTGCATGTCAGATTGACAGTGCAGCACCTGCGCTGATCCAGTTTTGCCTTGTGCAACTGGGGTTCCCCACTGTCTGTTGCCCAGTTTTCAATATTGTTTTTGCAGCCTGTTGTCAACCTGTATACCCAGCTGAAACTACCTTTCTTTGCCTTCATTCCGCCTCAGTTGTATGAAGAAACCGTGATTGTTCTTATTGTATTTCTTGCTTTCATTCACAGTTTCCCGTAGCGAAAGTGAACTAGTCTTGCTGTGACCTCTTGGATCTAGACCTGTGATAAAGTGTCGTTGTGATTCTAAGAGCTAGTTTATTGCTGTTCATAGCTGCTTGAGCATTTGCTTTCGTTATATGGTTCAAATTTCAGTATTTCTTGTGTTGAAACGAGTGAATCTTAAGGTGTTCTTTTGATTATTGGACAAAACCTTGTTTGCTTTCGCTTGAAATTGAATTCGAAATTATACAACAGCTTTCTTTTTGTAATACATCAACATTAAGGAAGAAGAAAAGAAATACTTGCATTGTGCATGTGCATTTTGACAGTTTGCATGTCGATTTAGGAAAGTGCATCAGTGTGTGCTCTATGATCTGTTTGAAAAGATGATGTCTTTCTTTTCCTTCAGTAGTTAAGATTTTCATAAGTTGAAAGAATTGAAAAAAGCTTTCTTATCATTCTTAGACTGCATTTAGGAGTTGTATCATACATCACGTGGTGATCCATAAAGGCAAACTGCTAAGCAAGATCAACTTAAAAAGAACTGAATTTATCTAACAACGCTTTGAAACATAACGAAACACAGTAGAGGTCTAGGTAGAGACGTGAACCAGCGTCGTTAAACATAGTGACTGTCGATCTCTACGAAGGTGGGTGATTCCTCCTGAGGGACGATAGCACTAATACGGATTTGTGCTCCCACGTACCGTCGCGTATATTGGGAGACCCCTATAGGAACAAAGCCTTTATCCATAGGAAGCCGTGTCGGCCGCCCTACTGATCGCGATGCAGTGAACACAGCATTCACGAAGATCGACCACTCATACCGTAAAACGTATTCTGTGGTTTCGCGAAAGGTTTGGCACACCCTCTGCCTAGAACTCCAGAGTAGTTTCTTTTGGCCTTTCTCAAACTCTATAACTGAAAAATTCCATCCGAGCATTTGTCGCTTCGGGCTCGTTAATACATCGAAGGAGACTAGAGTCATCTTTAGCTTTTTCTCGACTCTTAAAAAGTGAAAAAGCAAGTTGTGTCTAAAGCGTCGTCATATAAAATTCATTCTAAACGGAACATAATCACCCCTTATTCCTACGTTGATCTTTAGGTTGAGAACATGGAACACACCAACCAAGGGATTCCACATGATGGGACCCCTAGCCCTTTCTCCTCTTGGGGAGAAGTTGGTGCGCCCCACATGGCCACGTTGTCGCTTCCAGGACTGACAATTGGCCTGCCAGTTTGGCTATTCTCAACCACTGTAGTTCAGACCACCACGGTTCCTGAACAGTCGAGTCAACAGTTAGACCAGTCTAAAGCTACCCTCCAGCCTTCCACTTCTTATAAGCCTTCCTCCGATCCTTCTTCTTTGAAAGGTCAAGCTGCCGAAAGCGGAGCTCCCATAGAAAAGAAGAAGGAAAAGAAGAAGAAAGAAAAGAAGCAGAAGGAGCCAAAGGCGCCTGGGGGCAAGCAAAAGGCATCTAACAAAAATCCACACACAGCACGGACCGGGCCCAAATCGCCATGTGTCATATGTAGGGGGGACCACCTCCACCGTGATTGTCCCAGTATTCCCTGGATACTAAGGGACTGGTCCCCTCGTTTGCACAGTTCGGAAGCGTCAACCTCTGACAACCAGGTTGAATGCTTACCGTCGACCAACGAAAGTGAAGGTCCTAGACGACGAAGGGGAATGAGATTCCCCTGCGAACTGTGTGAAGGCAATCACACCCTCCGCCGTTGTCCCTTTTTAGACGAAGCCAAGAGAGTTTTGGAAGATCAACCGGTTGCACCGTTGCTACTTCCTCCTGGATACCAAAAACTCGCGCCAAGTCCTTCGTTGGTTGAAAATACAGCTGCCCCACTCATAGGGCCAGCTGAAGTGTCAGTCACTGAAAGTGAACCTACTGAATCCGGACCGGACGAAAGTCCAAAGGTCGAAACGGCAGTTGACCCGATTCTCCTTTCAGAAGTTTCATCTTCAAATACCACAGTCACTGAGGATTCATCTTCAGCTGACACCCCTACCGAAGAGAGTAAGGATGACACCGTCCAGATTCTTTTCGTCAACACCGATTCTGATGAGCATCAGGGCAATGTGCCCACTCCTTTATCACAGGAAGGAGCATCGTCAGGATCATACCCGGCCGTATATTCGGTCCCACCACCAAGCAACCTGGTTGTGTCCTTTGATTGGAACCAACTAGGCAGACCCCGGTTACCAGCCAATATACCATTTAGAATTATAGTCCAAATATACAAAATGGTGATGGCTGGGACTATCATTGATGAAGGGGCATCTGTGAGTATCCTGTCCTCTATTGCTTGGAAAGCACTGGGTTGCCCAGTGCTTTTGCCTGAGATAAGGAATCTCTCGGGTTTTGACAAAGGAACCAGTCGACCATTAGGGATTCTACCTAATGTGCCTATTACATTGAAAGGGAAGGCTGTCAAGATGAATTTGATGGTCGTCCAAGGACCCTTGGATTATAACCTACTCCTTGGACGAGACTACATATATTGCATGGAAGCAATAGTCTCCTCACTCTTTCGAATAATGTGTTTTCCATACGAAGGAAGAATGGTCAAGCTCGTAGACCAACTTTCATTTCCGGGATCACGCATCGCAAATAGTCACATACCTATCTTGAATGGTCTTTTCGATCAAGAAAGGTCTCTACCTCCGGTTCTTCTTCCTGATGAGTGCGAGTGATTCGGGAAAGTAGGGCCGGAACGCAGGGGGCATGCATCCTGGTCTGCTGGGGTTAGAGAAAACCTTGGGTGTAAAGTAGAATTTCCGCGGGAGAATATGACTAGTCCATACCCCGTCCCCTCCTTCATCTTCGTAAAACAGAAGAGCCGGCAAGAGCTCTCATGCAGAGGAAGGGGCAGTTAGGAATGGGGTTGTTCTAGAAAAAGATTCTTTTGTTAAAGTTAAGTGTGTGGCGGAGCATCGTCATTCACCTTTGTCTAAATAAGTAGGCTCTGCCAAAGAAGGGGATCCGTTTGCGGCAGCAAGTAGTAACCATCTTTGAGTAAAAGGCAAGCCTCACCCATTAAAACAAATGTTTTAAAGGATAAGTAGGGGCAGCCTCCAAAGAAAGAAATTCTATTGCTGCAACAAATTGTAACCATATTTGTGTAACCTAATGATAGACATCGCCGAAGAAAGTTTCTGTTTGAAAGGATTAGCAAAACGATCTTTGGATAACCTGAAAGAGGTAAGCCTCACCCATTGAAAACAAGGGTTTTCGACGGACAAGTAGGGGCGACCTTGAAATTAGACTTACACCTGGGGGCATGCAAACCTCTTGGAATGCAAGCACGGGCGGCTATTTTGTTTTTTAGTTTTTTAGGTCCTCCCTTTAAACCTGTAGGTCTAACCCGTTAAACTCGTAGGATTAGCCGATACCCAGCTTGCATAAAGAGAGGATATGGAGCAAAGCGTAGGGAGATGAAGCTCCTTAAAAAATAGCGATCTTCCAAGAGACCTTCCTACTTTATGACTGGTAAAAACGAGCAGTTTTGGCAAAGTTCATGCTCGTTAAAAAATAAACGCAAGATACGAGCAGTTTTGGCAAAGTTCATGCTCGTTAAAAAATAAACGCAAGAACCGAGCAGTTTTAACGCGGACTTCATGCTCGTTAAAAAATAAACATAAGCATGTGAGCAAGCTTCCCCCCAGAGTTCAAGCTCATCCAGAAAAAATGAACTGGTAAATAACCATTTGAGACCGTAAATTCATCAGCCATAAAAGCCTTGGTCGTGTTTGTGCGCCGTCACCTCCACTTTTCATTTGGCCGATAATTCACATCCACTTGATTGTTTACCTATTTTGAGGAACAGCTGCGAAGAGTGATTTCACCTAGCCATCCTTGTGACACTGCCGTGATTGGAAAATTCCAACCTGTACCTGGAATCTGCTGCTATCCCTGTTTATCACTCGTTCCTCAAAATACGAGTCTTCTTTGAGCTCTTTTCACTGACTCGTAAAATATGAAAAGTTTGCCGAGTTTTGGCCTTCCAGCTCATTAAAAGGACCGAAAGAGCTATCCCTCCTCTAGATTTTAATCTTTTTGGACCTGAGGGATTATTGCACAAAAAGATCGAGCGCTTGTCTAGTTCGGCTCGATAAAGATATCGAACATTCATCCCTTCTGTATTGTTTTATACTTTTTCGGACTTAAGGGATTAGATGACGAAAAAGGACCCCTGGAGTCCACTTTATGTACCCTTTTCAGACTCTCTAAAGATGAAAAGGACCGAGTTGTCTTTGTCGCTGGGCTCGTTAAAAATATTAGATAGCGACAAACTTTTCTTTAGACGAGAACGAGTTTCCCTATCGTTAAGCTCGTTAAAACATAGCGATGGGCTTGCCCGAAGGGCAGGTTATAGAACAAGCATATGTTATCCTCCTCAAGCTTGACAAAAATAAAGAGGTACTGGTCAGAAATGACTGGGGAAAAATTGGGAAGAACCTCAAAGCTTAATGGTAGCAAGTCGCTCTTGAACATGACACTTTTGCCTCCGTAAATATCGGGTTGGGTTATTATCATTCACCGGTCCCTTCACCATGGTCTCGCCATACCATCCATACATGGGGTAATGCTACCGATCCATCACATCAGTGTCGTTATATGTTCAAGAGATGTCATTCAGAAAGTGTCAACCGGGTCCCATCCACTACCATACATCATCTTTCATCCTTCCATGACCGCCACCCTGAATCATATTTCACAGATCGTTTTCACCATCATCACTAGCTCCGTTCCGTGTCATTGATGTGGGATTCATTAAGGCCCTCCTTTGACGGATCACTTCTTGTCGACATCAGCTCACTATCCAAGAAGTTGATCTAGGAACACCCCCTCAGTACTTTGAAGCTTGCATGCCTCAATGGCAAGTTTCTCACTTCCGGCGATAGGTATACACTAATGACCTTCGACCGGGAGACTTTGCGTGGTGTTCGACGTCAGATCCTATATTCACGCCACGTGAATTGTGCTGCAGTACCTTGAGGGTCATCATCATTATCGGTGATTCCTCTCGCGCTTGTTAACAGTTTACATTATTGACTGGTAATCAAGCGATGTCTTTCCATGTTCGACTTCAAGAAATTCTCACATGGATCGACTTGTACTAGAGTGAAGGTTGGACAAGTTTGAAGACCCCGGATCTAGTTTCATCCATCCAGGCTGCGATATATATTCAGGAGATAAAAACATAGACATGTGCAGCAGATGATCATCCTACTAAAAGGATGATAATTAAAAGCAGAGAATTATCAGTCTATTATCAGACGATCATCTGTTTATGTACAACGAATGTATTTATAAAGCTGAGCATGGGAAATGCCCGCATCAGCTAGATCATGAAAAGAAAGTATGAAAAGATAATGTATTGTATTGTATTTTGTTACAGGTCACCTCCCGACGATTGAATGAACTTCGGATCCTCCTAATAAAGCATTTCACCCGATAAACGACCTCATACTTTAGGGGGCAACTGTTATAGACATTTTTGTGCCTTACAGCATGGAGCATGAAATGTCAATAATCTGAGGGATCCAAAGTCCCTAAACATGTTGTTCTTACCCTTAGAGGAACAAGGTCAGCAAACCACAGCACTGCAAATCAGTTCTCCACTGAAAAACACTCAAAAACAGGTCAATTTTGGATCAAAGCAGCTGCTCCACTAAGCATCTGCGCTGAATGACAAAAGCTCCATGGTGTACCTGCGCTGCATAGCAAGTGCAACAAAGGCTACCTGCGCTGGGCGTACTTTGACATGTGGAGGAATCTTTTCTCAATGTGCCAGTGCCCAGGAAGCTTCCAAAATGACACTTGGATCAGAAGATTTTCCTAATGATGAGTAAAGAGGTTTTAAAACTCCAAGTGGAAGGTAGAAACTCCGAGTGGACTCAAGGACTGAAGAACAACTGGAGTTGAAGAGGACAACAAGTCACACATCAAGCTGACTTATCTTCACTCCAAAACTCTATATAAGGATCTCATCCCATGGGATCTGCAGGGCAAAATTTTGTGCAAAGAATTGCTGTTGGTTTACAGTTGAGAGTATTGGGTGATTGCTTGAGGGAGGTGAAGAGGAGATTTCTTTCTGTCGGGAAGGTGATGCTGGATTGGACCTCTCACGGTTGTATCACCGCCTGAACCTTACTTCCTTATATTAATAAAGCATTTGAGGTTCTTCTATTCGCATGTGTTTCAATGGTGTATTGTCTTACTTGCGTATTTGATTTATGATAATCCTTGAATCAATTATGAATGCATGCTTCTTGTAGTCTCCTTTTCCTGTCTTGTTCGCAGGATCTCGTGTAGCTGGGCCCGTGAGAAGACTTGGAGCTGGGAGCGAGCGACAAATAGAGGAGATTGGATCGACCATTTGCGCAAGCCATCGGTAAGTGGATCTCTTCCTTTCATCTCTTGCATGTCATAAAGAAGTAACTTTAGATAGCTTTGCTTCAGTTGTTGCTAAGGAACTATCACCCTTAGAGTGGGATAGGGTCATTCCGTGTTGGATACTTTTCCCCACAACACATCCCTTTTCTTATCTATATGTTTTAATTATGTTTGGATTCCTCTACATTCTTCTTTTTCTTTCTCATTATCTTGCATGTACATACATAAATTTGGAGCAAATATTTATATCTCTCTCTTTGTCACTTCTTCTATGCTCTTGGGTTATGGATAACTTGTGATTAACTTGGCTCGAACGTTGAAGTTTCTCGGTTCATCCTAGGGAAATTTTATTGGTATAATTCCACTCATACTTTAAAGAATTCAATCCTACAATCTCAAGGGAGGTTCCATCAATGCTATATAATGGGGGGTATCATCCCCCTTTAAGGCACTTGGGTCACCCTACTCAACAAATCCATCTATTTATATTTTTGTGGTAGTATATTTGCTGTTATTTGCACATATATTTTTGTATTAGATATCAAGTATAGGTATTGTCTAATAGAGAATTTGAGTTATGCTTTTAAGTTAATTTGGGGTGTGGGTTACTCTTAGAGGTTTTTCATACCTTTGTTCATTAACCCATGTAGTAGATTCATCACCTACAACGATGAAAATTAATTTTGTTTCTTCCATAATTATTTTTCTCTTTTAGCATTATGGTTTCTAAAAGGCTAAATGCTTCTTTGGTCAATGATTATTAGATTGTTGCTTTACTTTCCCTTGATTATTAGTTTGTAAAACCTAATCTAAAAACTAAGTGAAGTAACTAAATAATATATAGACTTATGTTAACACAACTAGGATGTAAACTAATAATTAATATAATTCTTCGTCTTTCTCTTTCATCATGTTTCTCCTCGCCATATGGTTTCTTAGTTTTTCCCTAAAATTAAGAATTGAATTGGGTTTCTCTCCTTTATATCATTTTTTTGGCACATGTAGTATGGTTACTCTTCCATCCCCATTGTCTCCCACAAGTGGTAGCATGAATTTATCAACTAACTACCACATCTATGAAAAAATATGCTTGATTTTATAAATTAATATTTTAGAATTCAATGCTCTTTTGGTGTCTTCCATGTCTCCTCCATGTTATACATACAAAAACTATGGAGGTGAAGGTAGATAATATCCAACGAAAGTTTAAAAGGGAATGTACTAATGGAAGTATGGTATAATATATCATAAGAGTGTTTAATTAAGATCAAATTCCCCTCCTAAGTTCTTGGATGACTCTAATTTCCACCTCTTAAATTCTAAATCAATTTCCTATTCACCAATTATTCCTTCTTGTTATTTTTTCTCTCTAAAATTGTAATTTTTCAACTTACTATCCATGTTATCCTAGGCTGTAGTCCAAAAGGAATTGAGAAATGTGATCTCTATATGAAATGATCATCCTTAGTATCTAAAACTATAGCTATACCATTTTAATGAAAAATATTTTTACATTTCCTTTTCGTGAGGTATAAGGATGCACATTCTACTAAACATTTACATTAGCACAAACATATAAATATGTTCCCATCCATTTATTAAGAAACAAACCACTAAATTGATTAATATGCTCTTCCATGGCCTAGTAGGTACATGCAATGAAAGGTGTTGGGTAGTTGATCCCCCCACAACATGGTTTTGGGGCTTAAAGCTCGGGTTTTGGTCAATGTAATGTAAAGACTCTGTGAAATGCCAACACAGAGTGTGAGAGTCTAGGATGAGTCATAGGGTTGTCCTCCCTAAAATAATGTAATTAAATGTAAAGTTGTGTTGGCCTACTCATGGTCCGCGGACCATGGGATTATATAAATAGAGCAAGGCTCTAAGTGTAAAGATAGTTTTGGGGAAAAAAGAAAGTAATAGATAGATGCGAAGGCATGGCTAGAAGATAGAAGTGGATTTCAAGGTATTGGGTCGTAGTGGTAGGTAAAGGCTTTGCAGCTGAGTGCGCAGAGGCCTAGTAGAGTCTGCAACTGAGTGCACGGACCCCTGCAGCTGAGTGCGTAGGGTAGAGTCAGGTTTGTATTGAACTGAACTTGAAAGGGATAATTAATAAAGATAAGTTGATTCAGTATATTGTGCATCTATCTCGTAGATCTAGATTTTAAGGTTCAGCGTTAATGGTATCTGTTTATCTATATGCGCGCTCTTGTATGTATGTTTATGTATGAAAACTTTCTAAGTAATTAACAAATAGAACCTAACTAAGGAAGATTTGGGTAATTAATATTGGTCGCACTGCGGCTGGATCTGCACAAAGGCATTTCCACAGGATGCGAGGAGCCCGCTGGAATGGGTAATCTACTAAGCGTGAAGATTGAATCACATACCTATCGCCCATATCAGACATCCCTAGGGTGCGGAAACCTGGTTCCAGCACCCTCCCATACCATGATTTGCTTGGATAAACTCATTTTCGAACCTAGGTCAAGCCCCACGTAGTCAACAAATGGTTCTATTGCCAGGACCGAGATCTGCCTAAGGGATGTCTGATGTCATGCCACTAGAACCCACCAAAGAAGGAAATTGAAGAGTGGTTGGACAAGAGGATTCACGATTTTGCGACACAGGAAGATAGAACTCCACAACTATCCGAGAAAAGGTGGTTGGATCGCTACGTGTATGCGGAAATCCATGAGATTTTATTTTCATCCTTTCCCTTTGAACTGTATGAGTGGATCACGAGATTAGCTGATAGCCAGGGAAGGTGTAAGCTTGATCGACTGATAGTGTGGACTCTAGAATTAGTGCACAGACTAAAGGCATCAGAAGAAAAGATCACATGAGCTGTGGACCATTGGCTCAACCGGATAATAGGGGGATTTATCACTGAGTTTGCGGTGGACACGCCTGTGAGCTACAACGAGGCAAAATGATGTTTTCTTAAGGGACCAGGAGGTAAGTATATTAAATCTTTGAATACCTGGATTAAGATGTTGTTATGTGAAAAACAGGTTATGCGAATACATTATGCTTGGGACGACACAGAGCAGAAAGATCTACAAAGGTAGCAGAGAATTAGCAAATAGCCCTTTAATTTCACCTTCACGAGAAAGCGAGGAAGAGCTCGCTCGGGTCTCTTCGTGAAGTGCGGTCAGCTTGATAAGATAGTGCATTCCACAATTACCACCTCCACCCATGCCACCAACCGCTTCACCTCCCTCACCTCCATCTCCACCCCCACCAACCTAGCAATTCATCATGGTGAGCGTGATCAAGCTACCCGTATTTAGAGGAGTAGGAAATGAGGATTCAGACCAGTTTTGGTTCATGGTAAGAGCAGTGTGGGAAGCATAAGGGGTCAGGGACAACAACATTAAGAAGGCTACATTTGTGAGCACACTGTAGGATTGCACGTTGACATGGTATATCAAGCACTCTAATGACCACCAAAATTCAAGGATAACAGAGATCTAGAATGCGTTGAACAGAGAATTTAGCTGGCCGAAATCAGAGACACAGTCAATCATCAGGTTTAAAGAGATCGCGATGCTTCTAGGTGAGACCTCGTGGGATCTGGATCAAAGGCTAATGAATATGATCTGCGAAGCCAATATGAGCCTAACGGATGCACAACATCGTGCATGGTTTGTAGCATCTCTGACACCACACTTGAGAACAACACTGTCACAGCAGAAACTTTCTAATCAGGCCGAAGCATTAGAGATGTTGATGAGGTTGCATGAGACCTTGATACAAGACCCTGTGTTGGGGGTTCAACAAATCCATGCACAACTATAGAATCTATGCCTGGAAATGCAGAGATTGAAGCAAGATAGGGCACCGTGGCCAGAGGCGTGCGAGGAAGTATGGTGCATAAAATGCAAAGGCCATGGCCATGACAAGGAAAACTATCCAGTATTCATGAACTACTTAGCAGGAGGGGGACCAATGTTGTTGAGACCAGAGGCATAGGCAGGACCGAGTGCAACACCTATGTTATGGTGTGCAATCTGTTAGATAGGAGGAAAACACACGATGGATAATTGTCATTTGTTGCAGAAGTATACACCGACTCCTCAACAGTTGTTTTGTAATTTCTGCAGGTTAGTAGGCCATGACGAACACACTTGTCACAGCTATGAGTTAATGATGGATCAGACCCCAGCCTATAGAATGCAGATAGAAATACGAGCCCTCGACCCAGCTGCGGGGATGGCGCATGCTGGATTTAAGGGGCGAGGTCTAGGACGAGGAGGAATGGGACTGGGAAGGGGCCACAGACAGTTGGTTTGCTACAATTGCGGAGGACCACGACACTATGCCCGCGATTGCACCAACTAGACAAGGATATCCTATTCATAATATGCTCAGTTTGATCATGAAATAGTGGATTGTCCTACGTTGATCACCTAGATGCACGACAAAGGGGTACTCCAGCCTCCTCTGACTCAGAATATCCAAACGATGAGGTCTGAACCACGCGAGGAAGACCCAAATGTGAACATGATGCTCAGAAGAGGTGCGACCATAGGGGAGGATAAGGGGAGGTAGCCCGAGGAAGATGCATGGGTTCACAAGGCTCCTACAAAGGAACCTGAGTTTGACTTAGAACGCACAAAGGAGATGTTCATGGAAGCTAAGAAGAGCTTTGCGGAGGCCTCTACTTTAGGTAGTAGGGATCAACTAGAGCCAAGGATGGATCCTTCTATGCTTACTACCTCTCTAGAGATATGCATGAAACTGCTGCACAATGACAAGGCAGGTAAGGGACTACAGGAGCTGATCACTAGGTGCGTAGGGTCAGGAGAACCGCATGTAGTCCAGAAACTGGGGAAGCATACATTGCGCACTCGAAGGGAGATGAGGTTTACTGTGCAAATTGGTGAGTACAAAATGGATCAGGTCATCCTAGATCTAGGATTAGACGTGAATGTGTTACCAAAGAAAACATGGGAACGCATGGGTAGGCCCACGTCGCAGTGGTCCCCTATTCAATTACAAATGGAAAACCGATAGAAGATTTTTCCCATGGGGAGGTTGCAAGGGGTAACAATTGATATCGAAGGCATGAGCACACAGACAGACTTTGAAGTAATAAATATTGTCAATGACAGAAATCCCTATCCCGCGTTGTTAGGAATAGACTGGGCCACTGATATGAATGGAGTCATCAACCTGAAGAAGTGGAAGATGATATTCAAGAAAAAGTCCCTACGTGTAGTAGTTCCACTAGACCTAGCTAAAGGAGCGCACTACATCGAACTAGTGCACGATGATGAAAGTGACGATGAGCTGGATTGTATTTACCAGATAAAGGCATGAGACCAGGATTGGGTGAACCTAACTACAGATGGGAGAATCTTGTGGCAGCGTGAAAGCTCCTGCACTTCGGATTTAGACGAGGAAGTAAAACAATGGTAGAATCGGTTGCACAAAGTGATAACGCTGAATTGCAGCATGATGATTAGATCATTGCATTGTGTGACAATAGAGGCAAGGGAACTGCCATCATATGATGGAGTGATAGCAGTGGATGAATTCCTGGAAAAATTTGAAAGCATAGTACCGGAAGAGCAACGGTTCGATGCACTAAAATGGGCACTACGCGCAACACCTGCACGATGGTGGAGTACACATCAAGGCAAGTTTGAGGACTAGCATAGATGTAGAAGGATGATGTGCCTGCAGTTTAGAAGACCCCAGCTTCAAGCAAGAGTCAAGCAGCCAGGACAGAGCAGCTTGTGTGCCCACCTGTGTCGATGGGTACAGAAGTTTGTTGTGCAGTCCACATAAACACACCACAAACTAAGAATCGAAAATTGGAATAGGATGTAGCAGTAGGAAAAGCAACGTGCCCCATAGAGATTCCATGTAGAAGCATTCAAGAAGGTATGCAGAATCCTGAATAGGGTTTACCAAGTGGGACAAAATGATTGGGGCCAACGTGTGCCAGTAGTTCGATGGGCCTATAAGACCATTCACAAGAACCTGAGCACGGAAATGATTCCGGAGATGACGAGCAGAGTCGAGACCATAGTTTTGGAAAAAATCCTCACGCAATAACTCCCATAATTGGGACAGCACGTGAGGACCAGAATGAAGGGATTATGCATCCACCCGAGGACAAACATATGCAGATTCAATAAGCCATTCGATGAGGGAACCTTGAGCTTCATGAACTCGAAGAAGATTGGGCACAACTAAAGCAGAAAAGCATGTTAATGGACACAGAAATCAGAAAACGGGAAACTAAAATCGCACAATCATGTTGCATCAATAGAAGGACAGGATAAGATATGGGCAACCATACTACCGCATTAGAAGATTGTTGCCGAGAATTTTTGGCTCTACTACCATGGCTACGGTTACAACTGCACCTTATCAGACAAAATAACCAGGGCAGTGCACCACATAAGGAAGAACGTGAGGTGCTGACTGGTGCGAGGGTAACTGAGGAGGGCCCGTAGATCGGGTTGGAAGGTGACTTGAAGCCTCGCACTAGTGGTGCGACCACCTGACTATCCATAGGAAGCATAGTCTCAGTGCTCCAAGCAGTTGAAAGAGAGCACGGGACTATAAAAGAGTCTGTATGGGAGCTACACGACAAGGAGGTTTCGCACAGGATCAGTATGACACATGGGTCGCGTCCGCGCACAGGGGGCTGCGCTGCTATGTGGGTAGGCTGGGAAGTGACCATTGGTGTCACTGTTCATGACAAGATGTCCAATTTAAGGCAACAAGGAGTGGGCGGCAGGCAATTAAGACACAAAGTCAGAACTAGATTTGGGACTATCTGCTGCCAATCTCGCATTAATGAGCCGAATAAGGGGGGAACGGTCAAATTTGAATTCAAAAAGGCCTATAAATCATAGGTGGCTCTCCATTGAACAACCCTTGGCGTTTTGAGAATTCAGTTGTTGCGCTATCAATTGGGTATGGACTTTATGAATTTTGAGGCTGTGAGAGCAAGTTCAGTGTTTGAGACATTACCGAAGGAGACACAGGCATTCCTGATTAGAATGATGTCAACAACCAAGGGAGCCATGCAGATCCCTATGCCACTAGTGGGGGATGCACCAAAAATTCCTAAATTACCTTGGACAGCGAGGCCTAAAAAGGATCCACAGGTAGCAGGACCGGTCTGTATGTCTCCAAAAAATCCGCAATTCGATAAACTATCTATGAAAGACAATGGAAATACTATTAATCTTGAGACATATGACGAGGAGGAGGATCTCCAGGTGTGCATAGAAGAAAGCAAGGTAGATGAATAAATGGAGGAAGACATTCAGCTAGTGCGCACTAAAGAAAAACTGCCCAAGTATGTCCCTCCGTGGAAAGGGAGAGTAAAAGTACCCAAAGATTTGGATGCCATTAAAAGCGCACTCCAAACCCCGTTTCTCCCAAATGGAATTTTGTTTGAAGGATCAGTTCTAGGCTGCATCCCCATGATGAAATTTCAAGATTGTGACCTCGTGGACAGCGAAAAGTTCCCACATTTGGAGACTAGCCAACTCATGAAAGAGAGCAAGGAGGGGTCAGTTACAGTGCCAAAGCCGCAGAAATGGCTGCACGGTGTGTAGGAGGTTAGGCTACTCCACCTACTATGGATTCCACACTTTCACCTGGCACCAATCACAATCTTTTTCATCAGGAAACTGCTTTGCCTGGTGCATGATGGGTACTTATGGCTAGAGGAGCCTATTCATATCATGGTAGAGCTTATTCATCGGATTTCTCGGATTCCCTGTACAGGAAGGGACCCCACGGAAATAGATGGAAAAAGCAGAGATTTGACTCTCAGAGAGGCCATGAAGAAGAAATACCAGTTGGAAAAGAAGCAGAGAGGCTACGTAATCAATAACATTCAAGACAAAGGGGTGTGTGTAGCAACCAAGTTGCTGGCTAGGAAGGTGATGAGAAAATGTCACAGAAATGAGGTACCAACAATGCGTAGAGGGGGTATAGTTCAATTGGGCACAGTTCCTCTGCAAGGAGTTTTTGACGAACTGCAAGGAGTCCCAGGAGTAGGGTAAGACCTTCCACTACACGTGGTTGGTCTTATCCATCTTATTGGTTGCAGGGGAACTTCCTGAGGACAATATGTTTCCACCTCTTGACCAAGACTTATTAGAGGTAGGAAAATACACATCGCTCTGGGTGACAAAGGACACCATGCGAATCCGCGAGACCAAGATCTTCTGGATACTCATGGAGGTAAGCATCCGGATGTGGATCAACAAACGGCCATGCCTATCCCCCACGGTGTATGACAGTCTGTGGAGCTTTGCATACTTTAAGGTAGATATGCATAATGTGTATATCAAGGCGCGAAAGGATCTGGAGTAGAACTAGACCAAACTCCTTTTCATCGCAATTGATGACGTTGTTTTCGTAGTGCTTGACTCATGGCCACCCCAATGGCGTGCCCCGAATCTAGTAGTGTGCGATGAGGCAGTGATACAAAGACAAAAGGATGTCACCAAGCTGTTGGCACAACAGAAGCAGAATGAGCAGTTCACCGAGGAGGTAAGGGCTTCCTGCAAGGCAGTGAAGGCCGCCACAAAGCAGACCAAGGCCGCCGAAAAAGTAGCAGTAGCTAGGGCCACCATGACATAGGAGGAAAGAGGCCTGAACCTGACCACAGGATAGGGGACAGATGAAATGGAGGAAGGCGTGGACCCAAGCACAACATCTACACAACTAAAACGGTCGCACGGTACAGAACAAACAGGGCCACGGAAAAAGACCAAAGCTTCCAAGCTAGATGGCGAACCTATTACACTTAAAGAAGGTGACCTATATGACATTGGCAACATAGTTCATGAGGTCACCAGGGAAGCACTCTAGGAAGCAATGACGGAGTAGCAGAATGTGTTGGAAGCCCTCAGGGCATAACTACAGGGACTTTAGGTGTGGCCCCCACAAGAAGGAACAGTAGTCAACTACGGTGCCATAGGTACATCAGCAATAGAGTAGCTGTTGCGGGCCAAAATGGCTAACACCGTCATGCTGCCATAAGGAGCACTGATAGCAAACAGCACAGAGGACAGAGTTGTGGTAGGCTGGATCAAGGGACTTGGCCTAAACTTGGTTGCCCTTCCACAGGATATATTATACTAGCTATAGGACGGAGTGACAACAAAATTCCGCACTAGGGAAGAACATGCAGTGAAAATGATCAGAATAGTGAATCAACATCAAGCAGATTAACCTACAACGCGATGAAGTGTTGGAACACAATCAACAAATAGATTAGATAGTAGAGGAAGCATGTTGTCATGCCCCAGAGCTAGAAATTGCGACAAACCTACCAATAGGAGTGCAGATTCACAAATTGGCTAGTGGATTCCATGAGGCAAAGGAGGAAGCAACAAGGATCCAGCTGGACCTCAACCTTCAGATTGCTAAACTGCGATTAAAGGCGCAGTCATCCACACCCCCGAAAGTTCAGGAATAGCATGCTGACACTATCCAAAAGGGGTTGGAGGAAATAGGATAGGCAATGCAGACCTGTACAATGATGTTGGAAGAATCCTTCATGGTCCTCACTTCCCTACAGGAGGACCCCACCATACAACGCTTGGAAACAGAGGCGCGGGAGCTTCAAATGTAATATGATAGTGTGCGTGGGATGGTACAGACAGTGGTCCTGACCCAGCGGCTCGCGAAGCTACAACAGGTGAAGGCATTGAAGGAACAAGTGGATGTCGTGTGCCAAAAAGAGGCAGTACTTAAAGCACGCATCCATCCCTAGATTAATGAGGCCTTCCTCATCATAGCCAACATCAAAGGAAAAATCACACAAATGAAAATGATGCATGACTTAAGACAGGGATTTGACCCCGACAAAGAGCATTCAGATGAGCAAGTAGAGCAGATACAATGGATGGTAGAGAAGTGCATTGTGGACCTTCACGCAGCCTAGACACAGTTGGAAGAACTTCACACAAAGATCGCCGCAACTGCACAGTGACTTGAGACGAGTCACAATGATTGTGTTGGGGGCCTTTTGGGTAGCGGATCCCCCCACATCATGGTTTTGGGGCTTAAAGCTTGGGTTTTGGTCAATGTAATATAAAGACTCCGTGAAATGCGGACGTGGAGCGTGAGAGTCTAGGATGAGTCATAGGGTTTTCTACCCTAAAATAATGTAATTTAATGTAAAGTTGTGTCAGCCTACCCATGGTCCGTGGACCATGGGATTGTATAAATAGAGTGAGGCTCTAAGTGTAAAGATAGTTTTGGGGAAGAAAGAAAGTAATAGATATATGCAAAGGCATGGTTAGAGGATAGAAGTGGATCTGAAGGTATTGGGTCATAGTAGTAGGTAAAGGCTCTGCAGTTGAGTGCGCAAAGGCCTAGTACAGTTCGTGGCTAAGTGCACAGACCCCTGCAGCTGAGTGCGTAGGGCGAAGTCGAGTCTGTATTGAACTGAACTTGAAAGGGATCATTAATAAAGCTAAGTTGATTCAGTATATTGTGCATATGTTTTGTGGATCTATATTTTGAGGTTCAGTGTTAATGCTATCTGTTTATCTATATGCGCGCACTTGTATGTATGTTTATGTATGAAAACATTCTAAGTAATTAATGAAAAAAACCTAACTAAGGAAGACTTGGGTAATTAATATTAGTCACACTGCAGCTAGATCCACACAAAGGCAGTCCCATAGGACGCGAGGAGCCCGATGGTGCACGTAATCTAGTAAGCACGAAAATTGAATCACATATCTATCACCCATATCAGACATCCCCAGGGTGCGGAAACCTGGTTCCAGCACCCTCCCATACTACTTTGTGTGAGACCCCAATCCACACTCCATGGACTGTTGCCGAAAGGGATAGTAGTACTGGGATTTGCTTGGCTAAACTCATTGCTGAACCTGGGTCAGGCCCCACGTAGCCAACAAAGGGTATAGACTTTGCTTCTTATTATTGGGTTTATTATTAAAAAATATTTATCCTTAAACAAATTGATGTACATATTATTTTGATTTTGGCTAGTACACATAACTCTTGAACATGTCTACTAGTTCCCGAAAAAGAAAATTGCAACCTTGGAGTTGTGAACGTCTTGGATAAGTTCAAAATTTTCTCCTTAAGGCATAGAGATTACCTATATTATAGTGAAACCCATTTTGGAGTTGCCATACATTATTGTTGCCACCTTATTATTGATAATCTTGGCCTTACAATTCCTGAACTATTTTTAAAATTATCATATTCTATGTTCATCATGGATGAAAGGATCATGGTGCATAAGTGTGTGCAAAGTTGTCATAATGGATGTGGGTGGACTTGAAATAATTATCGAAGTTATTAATAGTTATCTTTTTAACTTGATGATAACAAACAAATTGTTGCAAAAATCGTATCCACTTATAATGTCCTTCTACTAAATTTTACTTTCTGTCTATAAATATTGTAGTGACTAGTGGTTGGTTTGGATTATGGTTTGTTGGCCCTTTAAATAATGCTTCCATTTTTTAGCAACTTACACCAAAGCATATATCACCTAGTCATATATCCAATAGTTGAGTATAGGTCCACAAAATAATTTAGAATAAAACATCCTAACTATTCTACCTGTATCAAGATTATCCCATTGCATAGCCTCTCTTGTCTACCTCCACATCAAATTGTTTCTAAAAGTTGGGAAATGTAAGAAAATTTTCTTGACTAATATTTTGTTTCATCTCTTTAAAATCCATATGTTGATTCTTTCCCAATTGGAATTTTTTGTTCCTTCTAGTTAGATATTACTTCATGGAGTGTTGTAGTGGTAAATAAAAAAAATTACATGAAATTTCAAAGGTACAAGGTTTCTATAACAAATCCTAATTTCAAATATATAGGTAGGATTTGGCCATACGATGATGGATTCCCTCTTTGCATGATCAATTTGAGTTTTTCTCTACCAATCATTACATATCCCAAGTAAATCATGGACTACTAGGGAAAAGTGTTTTTATTAAGGTTTATTAGTTGTTGATTCTTTATTTGAGTCCTAAAAACTTGTGCCATTTTTTTTATTCTCTTCCTAAATAGATCTAAAGAATAATATCTCATATAATTACATTATTACTTTGTAATATAGAAAGGGTTGCAATACACCAGTCATCAAATCCATAAAATTGGTGCATTATCTAGATCAAAAGGTAGTACCAATAATTCATATAAAACTTACCTCATATTGAATGTGATCTTATTCTTTGAATAATTCATAGTTGTATATTTATTTGAGATCAAATTTGAAGAAGAACTTGGCAAGCTACAATTACCCATTATGTCATCAATCTTGGGTAGAGAGTATCAATTCATGAGGGTGATCTTATTTAGATGTATGTGGCTAATACATATTCTCCAAGTCCCATCCTTCTTATCCTTCTTAGGAAATATGATGATAGGTGATCCACAAGATGGGTGTTGTTGGACAGTTGGCATTATCTTGATGACTAGTGGTAGCAAGTGTGTTGGAATTGATGTCAACTAGATTAAAATTGAGGTTGGTGGCAGCGGATGTGTTGGCATTGATGTCCACTAGCCTAGTTGTGATGGAAACTGGGGCTATCATTGATGTGCATAGTATTTCAAGCTCAAGGGAAGTCCCAAGATTCCTATAGTCTCTTGTATACAATCATCATAGTAGAAAGCTTAATGGAGAAACCATAATATGATGACTATGATGGTTGGGAGTCCCATGCTTTGAAGGAATTTATTCCTTAGGAGTTTAGCTCAGATGCTCTTTGAAGTGGCATAGTTTGATTTTGGTTAGAAAGAACTTTCTAATGGTATATGGAAGTTTGCAAATGGCCTCCTAGATCACAACTTATTTCCATTCAAATCTCAGGATGACCAAAGTCAAAGATGTAGTGCTAAATGGTTGGAGGACCCCTTGGAGTGTGTTAGTTTGGAATTTTGCCAAAGAACGATAGAGAAAGTTGGTGGAGCTCCTTAGCGGAGTCACTAATAAAGTTTCGGGCAGATGTGGGTGGAAAGAGCCACAATGGAGAGCCTTCTCATTCTCTATAGGAGGTCCCACTTGACACATAATCCTACAGCAACTACCTTGTTGGGTGCATCCCAAGAAAGTGTAAAGACGCACAGAGGAAATTGAGTGGTAAAACATGGTGCATTTAACTACAGAGAGCCTTCCTATTGGCTCACGATGGAACCCACCCAATGGAGGTTGCCTAGTGGTAATACCCCAGAAAAACCTTAAACTCTACTCAAAGGAATGAACAGGATGATGCCAACAACTCACACATGCCTAATGAAGTGAGCTTGGAAAGCCCAGCATAGGTGAAATACTATTAGATATGATTAGAGCTGACAAACCCCACATGAAAACTCATCCCAGAAGGTTCATCTCAAAGGAAATAAAGTGCACATAGAAGGGAGAAATTGGTTGATTGGGTATCAAGCATTGCTAGTAGTCGTTAGAGCCAACTTAGCCCTGAAGGCTTTTGATTCGTTGATGTGATTTTCGGGATGACCCCACCGGGACAACTCATCCCATAAGGAAGGCCCCAATGAATTATAAAGGGTGCATAGGAGGGAGAAGCGGGCTAACTACACATCAGGCCAAAACAATAAAAGAGAAACCAGTAGGAGGAAAAAGAAGACAATGAGCAGACCCATTGGACATGTAAGCTCACATAGATTACCCTAGAGGAAATAGAAGGAGGAAAGGGAGAAACTGCAGAGATATAGGTGATGGGATACGTCGGCAGTGTAATGGTTTTATAAGTCATATTAAGATACTCTTGATTGGCTAGTGGCTACAATGGGTGGACCTATTTTCTCTCCAAGAAACTCTCCTAGGTTGTAGCTCGGAGATGCTTGGTAACAAAGAATATTCAATATTGTTCTAGGAACTATTGGAATGGATGATGGTTTGGTTCAAGCCAGATAACCACTTCAAATCTTTTTTCACTCCAGACATGCATGAACACCCTCAGCCTACAATGCTTTAGACCACCAATGCTCAATAGTTTGCATATTAAGCGAATAAATGGAGAATACTAACTACACCAGCAAATGCATACATAATATATGATGGCCAGCTGCAGCCAGTAGATGAAGCTTGAAAATCTAATCCATCAACACGGAGATAAGATGACAGTTATCTGGCGTTAGATACAGAGGAAACATGGACAAACTATTCAATAGAAAATAAAATTTACCAATTTAGAGATAAGATGACAGTTACCCAGCAATAGATATACGAGAAAACATGAATAAACTTATCCAGGTGCAAGTTCAGAATAGGAGGGAAATGGACATTGAACATGTAACAGCAAAAGAATCTTGTATTGCTGAGAATGAAGATGAGACGCTGCAAGGAACAAAATATCTACAGTCTCCAGAATTTGAACCCTGATTACATCTTGCTTTTAGCTATTTATAGATCTTTAAAATGATTTCCAGCTTTTTAGGGCTAGAGGTGTCTTAATCCATCCCCTGTCTTCATTAACTGCTTGGTTGTGTTCAAGGACACAATTTCCCTTCCATCATGAAAATAGTAATTAATTTTGGTATAGGGCTGCCCGGTTGGTGACCGGTTTGATTGTGCCAGTGAGGCTCCATGACTGTTTAATTCTATTTGCAGAGATTGTGCTGTGTCCTTCTTTCTTTGGCAATGCCTTCAGTTAATTTGGTTCAACGATCTGACTGTCACAACACTGACAGAGTTGACCACCTTCTTCCCTGGGTAACTGACAGGAAGTGGAGTACGAGGTGCATGGGTGGGATGACGTGTCAAATCAGATGAATGGATAAATGAAAGAGTGGAGGATGACAAGCATGAGTGATCATGAATGAGGGTTGTTGGATCGATGGGAATACATGGCAAAGATCGAGCACCAGAGGCCTGAGGTCGTGGCAAGAGCAGAACATGTCCAGGCCATTAGATCTAGAGTGAGCAGATCGGATGACTATCGGGTGGTGGAGGTGTGCAGATGATAACGTATAGGGGTGGTTTTGTTCTGGCAGTTATGGTTTCTATCAGAAGGGCATCGGGTGGTAAGTGGTAAATGACGGAGTCCACTCAATTCCACTTAATGGATGCCACGTAGCAGTGGAGGAGAGAGAAAAATCGCCTTTATCGGGTGGGTATTCCTCTTGCTTTTTTCTCACACGATATGGGTAACATACATTAGATCTGGCAGAGGTGATCTAATGGTGGGGACCGATCGGGCATGTTTTGTTGATCAGGTGAAACATGGGCCATCAGATCGGCGGGGGAAGATCAGTGGCGGAGGGACATGGATGTATGAGATTTCTTTGGGAAATGTTCAGAGGGTGCATATGGGCAGAAAGGTAAGGTTTTGTGGGGGGGTTTGTGTTAATTCGCTTAAGGCTAAGGCAAAAGAGGGTTTCATCGGGATGTGAGGGTTGGGTAAGGAAATGAGCAGAATGAAATGTAAGTGGAAGAGTGAAGAAAGTGGGGTAATGGCCCGTGTGGGGCCCCTTTTGGGATAGAAAAGCAGACCATGTCCTTCCTTCAGCCTTCAAAACATCAGCGTTGCACCTCAGGGCTAACACTGGCTCCTTCTTGGGATGAAAGCCTCCCTGTGAGGTTTCAAGAACTGTAGACCACTGCCTTTCCAATAAACAACAAGATTAAAACTACTACCTAGCGCTCCATTGGTCATGGAGTCTAACTGGTTATGAAATAAAACTAAAAAACATATTTACAATACCAAGGCTTTAAAGCCTTAAACGAAATAAAGTTTCAAAAACCACCGATTTATAGGGTCGTCAAAAACTCCTTCCCCCTATAAATTTTGCAAAGTGAAAGTGTTGCTCATTTGAGCTCAAGCAATGATAAATGGTCCTGTCCATAAGGCATCAAATTTACCATGGTTCCCTTATTTTTCATCAATGCATCCCATTTGAGAACCCAGTCACCAACCTGAAAACTGTCCATCTTTACTCTTTCATCAAAGACCTCCTTGATCTTCTTTTGATGCACTACTGACTTCTCAATCAGTTGATCTTTGATCTAGTGAACTTCAACTAAGTCACTCATTCTCCTTGCTATGTCACTTTCCTCATCCTGCTCCTATTGCAAGAAATTGGCCACAGGGAGGGTCAACTGGATTGGGAAAATAGCCTTAGTACCATACATCAGCCTGAATGGAGAATTGCCTATGGATTTCTTAGCAGTAACTCTGTCAGCCCACAATTCGAACTTCAACTTGGAATCCCAGTTCTGTTTGTTGTCTTCCAGCAATTTTTTGATTATCCTTACCAAGATTTTATTGGATGATTCTGCCAAGCCATTGCCTTGAGGATGACATGAGGTAGAATTCACTAATATATTTCCCATTGATTCACACATGTCCACTAGTTCCCTTGTTTTGAAGGCTGCTGCATTATCAGTAACTATCTTGGTCGAGCAAACAAATCTGGTAAAAATATTCTCAGTTAAGAACTTCATGACAACCTTGTGATCAGCCTTCTTAGTGGATATGGCTTCAATCCATTTGGTAAAATAGTCAGTGGCTACTAATATCCACTAATGTTGGCCACTGGAATGTGTATTAATCTCCCCTATGAAATCTAAACCCCACTGCTAAAAGGGACCATTGGTGTGTATTGGCTTCAGGGGCAAATATTTCAGTTGTTGTCTTCTTGAAAACATCTGGAATTTGTCACAAGACTTCACAAATGAAAATACATCAGAGAACAAAGTAGGCCAATAATACCTATCCCTTAGGATCTTGTGGGCTATGGTTTTCCAATAATGATTCCCTCCATAGATGTTAGAATGAAACTGGTGCATGACCTCAACAGATTGTTCTTTGTCCAAACACCTTAAGAGGATTCTAGATGGGTCCCTCTAATAAAGTAGGTTCTTATTAATACAAAACTTGGCTGCTCTGAGCTTGATGGTCCTAGCTTGACTTGAGCTACACCCTAGAGGGACTTCGAGCTTCAACAAGAAATGAGATATACTGGAATACCACTCACAAGTGGCCAAATTCTCAGCCAATGATTGATTCTTCCCTTGTTCTCCTGTTGCTTCCTCTACCTATTCAACATCTGAATCTGCACCTATGCAATTTATATCTAGTAGACTGCAATTTTCCTCAGCCATAAGCTAAGCCAGGCCTTGGCCTTTGACAAGCTTGGTGGGTTTTACTTCTATGTTGAATTCTATGAGTTTTGCAATCCACGTGGCCCTTCTTCCATCAACATCTGGCTGTGTTAGGACATCCTTTACTGAAGCTAAAGGTACATAGGCAACCACTTTGGAGTGCAGGATGTAAATTCAGAATGCCTTTAAAGACTTGATAAAATCATATGCTTGTTTTTCAATAAGGCCATACCTTAATTCAGCATCACTTAAAGTTTTGCTAAAGAAGGACACTAGGTGTTCTATACCTTCATCATTTTTCTGTAACAAGACCACTACAAGTGGATCATAAGAAGCGAAACAGAAAATATAAAACTCCATGGTGTAGTCTAGGCTGACCAAGGTGGGACCCTCCATGATAGCTCTTTTGATGGCTTCGAATGATCTTCTTGTAGCCTTTGTCCATTTTATCTCCAACCCCTTCTTTGGCATGGAGTTAATGTGATTCACTAGTTCTACAAAATTTGGAATAAACCTCCTCACAAAGTTAATCTTACCCAGAAAAAATTGAACATCCATTTTTGACTTCAGGATGGACAATGTCTATAATGCTTGAACCCTTTGTGGATTGATCTTGACACCTGCAGTAGAAACAACATGTCCTAACAACTTGCCTTCTTCTAGAGCAAATTGTGACTTATTGGGATTTATTGATATTCTAAACCTTCTACACTTCAAAAACACCTTCTTCAAATGTTGTAAGTGTTCCATGTGACTATTGGAAAATACTGTTATGTCATCAAGGTAAATAAGGACAAACTTGTCCTTCTCTCCCATAAAGGCTATATCCATGGCCCTCTGAAAAGTAGCCCCAACATTCATTAGTCCAAAAGTCATCTTGGAGTACATGAAAATGCCCCAAGTAGTAGTGAAGGCAATATTCTCTTGATCCTTTGGGTGTACAACAACTTGATTGTAACCTGAGAAACCGTCTAAGAAAGACATGACTCTAGCCCCAGAAACTTTTTGCAGCAAATGTTCCATCTTGGGCAGGGGGTAGTTGTCTTTCTTAGAGCACTTGTTCAGATTTTTGAAGTCAACACAAAGTCTGATTTCTCCATTTTTCTTCCTTACTACCACCAAGTTAGCTATCCATTTTGAATACCTTATGGGAACTATGATTTTGGTAGCCAACAGTTTCTTAATTTCTTTTTCGATCAAAGGTAGTAATAGAGGGTTGATAGGTCTCAGCTTCTACTTAAAAGGGATGGTGTCTTTCTCCAGTGGAATCTTATGCTGGATGATCGTTTTTTCATAGGTGTTAAGGTCATTGTACTCCCAGACAAAGAAATCAGCAAATTGCTTCATCAAGGAGCAATATTCAGAGCTTTGGGCAACAGGCAAGTGGGCAGATAGATTTATGTACTTTGGGTGATCTGGACTCCCTATATTGTGTCTATGACTCATTCTCTTTCTAGGCAGGCTTATAAGGCACATCATTATGATCAAACAACTTCTCTAGAGGCACCAACCCTTTGGGTATATGGTTACTAGGCAGTTGTACAACGCTGTCTTGAGCAATTTTGTTTCTTAGCTGGGACTGATGGAATTCCTTCATGGCTTCATTCTCTTGATAAATTTTCATTTCAGAGAATTCATCATTGAGTTGTAGAAACCTATTGACCTCATCATCATCTTCAAAGACTTTCCAATACTTGACATTATCAGGTAATGACGACCTATATTTTACTTGGATTTCATAAGTCAGTCTAGGGGCTATAGGAGGAACAAACATACTAGCAAACACAGCAAGGGAATCAACAAGTTGATTCTTAGCCCTAGGGATGTATGAGATGCTAAAGACATTGAACGAATCCTTAAGCTTCCATACCTCATCTCTGTATACTTCCAACCTAGGATGCCTCGGCTGGAATGTCTTATTCACCTGTTGAATAATAAGGTCTACATCTCCAAACACCTTTAGATGCTTGATGCCCATTTCTTTAGCCGCATTCAGGCCTAAGATCAAAGCCTCATATTTTGCTATATTATCTATAACTCGAAAAGTCATCTTGAACGATAAATGTATGCATTTTTGTGTGGGGGATACCAGAACTACACCTGCTCCTGTCGCTTCCCTAGAGCAAGCTCCATCAAAGAACATGTCCCAAATTTGTGGGCCTTCTTCTTCTGTGATTTGACAAACTGGTTTCATAAGCTGCATGGAGGCCAACTAGGATTCTTCAATTTGGAGAATACAAGCTCCAAAATCAGTGTCAACAACATAGATGGGGTGATTAGTGGGATTCTTCTCATCACTGATGATATAAGCTAATTGAGCTTCCCTGTATAATCTCCTACTTTCACCTCCAAAAATTGGGACAGTAGCATAGGACAGATCATTTTGTAATGTTCCACCCAATCTTTTGATCCATCCCCTGGAAAGAAGCATACCAAACTTTGGGGGCACATCTGCAACCATAATATCCATCATCATGCTCTTCACAATCAGTTGAGCCAAGGTGATGGCTAGATCTTTGATTAACCCCAAACATTTCACCTTCCTAGAATCAAACGAAAACAAATCATGATAAGGCCTAGTGATGTCAAGGCCTAACTCATCCATGACGGCCTTGGGCATTAGATTATGGCTGGCACTTGTATTCAGTAGACAATCGTGAAGGATCTTGTCATGAATAGTCAAGGAGACATAGAATGATGGGGAATTATCAGTGGAAGGTTCCATCGTTGGGCTAAGAACAACTACAAGTTGGTCCTCTTGCAAGTTCACAAAGTCATTTGATGCTTGTGTGGACTCAAGCTCAAGGGCCTCAAGGATGGGTCTCTTAAAGGTTTCATTCTTCACTAGTTCCATCAGAGGTATAGATATTTTCAGCTTTTGGATTTCTGATTCAAAACTAAATGGAGAAGGGGACTTGTCAGGGCCTCTTACCTCTTGAGTTAGAGCTTTGAGAATGATGGGATCAGCTGCTAGTCATTTTTGCTTGTTAGCTTGTTGTATTGCAGGAACAACAACTCTTTGAACAGGGGTTTCTTTGGACTTGTTCATCTTCAACCTCAGATTATATCTTTGTTGATCTTCAGTTTGTAGAATAGCTTCATCGTCCCACTCTTGGTTGATTTGGTCATTGGATAATGACTTCTCATAGGCAGCTAAGGTCAAAAAGGAGGCACTGCCTTTGTCTTCCATGCAATGGATCTCATCATCTTCATCCAACTGCTCCTCTTCCATGACTACATTCTGGAAAGGGGTCTTCACTCTTTGGTCTTCATTGGCATCTTTTCTCCTTTGCATGATCTGCAACTACTCATTTGCTCTTCTATATGGATTCAGATTTCTAGGGGCAAAAGTATTAGGAATTCTTCCTTTCACAGGGTGCTGCTCCACTTTTAATTTGGAGATTTTAGAGGCTAGTGACTCTATCATCTTGGTCATATTATCTATCTTGGGGTCTAAAGATGAGGAAGATTCACCCATCTGTCTCCTTCGTTCAACATGTCCCTTGAGTTTCTCTGTAGCCATGATGTTGGACTCTACCGCCAAGGCTGCATCCTGCATTTCAGCCAAGGAAGCACCTCTTCTCTCCCTCAATAATAGACAGAAATCAAAATTGAAGGCATTGGCATAGGTGAGCTTAGTAGAGGTAGGGGTGGATTTCACCTCAATTGGTATCTTGTTGTACATGCGATTAAACCTTTTATTGAAATCAAAAAGTGACTCCCCATTTTCCCTTTTCAAGTTCCCAAACTCAGTATAATAGTAGAGCAGATCTTTCTTATCCCCCCAATGCTTTAGGAAAACATCATCTAAGGCCTCAATATCTGTTATGGATCTAGGGGTCAATTCTATGAACCATTTTCTGGCCTCTCCATCTAGGCTTTGGACAAATACTCTCATCCACACTTCATCTTCACTAATGTCTAGATTATCATCATAGCTATAAAAGGACTCAAGATGTTCTTCAACTGTAACTCCTTCAGTCCCAGTGAACTTAGGCATGTATTTCTGGTATTCTCCAGTAGGCATGGCATTCAAAGGAGTGGGCAGTACTAGAGGTCCATACCTAGTAGCTATGATTCTTTCCATTTTGGTGAGTGCTTGTGGACCTACCATGGCTTTGGTGGATACAAGAGTACTGGCAGTCTGAAAGGTAGGGAATTGAGTGACTGATAGGACTGAAGGAATATGATGGGTAGGGGGTGAGGTTTCCTTCGGGCTTAAAGAAAAAGGAGAACCTAAAGGATAAGGAGCTTTATGAATCTCTGAAAGTTTTTCTTCACTGCTAGTGTCAGAGGCTATACTCTCAACATGTATTTGTTCTATTACTAGCCTTTCTTGTAGAGGTATAGAGGATTTCTTAGGTTTACCTAATCCTGATGCTCCTTTCTGTGATATCTTTCTTTCTTTGATAATATTTTCAAGGTCAGGTACTGGGTTAGATGGTGATTTTTGAGGATTTCTCCAAGTATGCCTCACAAACTGAGCCAGAACTATGATGTGGAGTCGCCAAGAGGTTTGGCCTCCAGTAGAGTCACCAGATAGATGATTACAACCAAAAATGTGTCCAGACATTGTCTATCATTAAAGATGGATGTATGTCATCTCCCATGGAAGCTCGGCTTTCATCTCCTCTCCCCGGCAATGGTGCCAATTATGTTGTCTCTCCAAGAAACTCTCCTAGGTTGTAGCTCGAAGATGCCTGGTAAGATATAATCTTCAATATTGTTCTAGGAACTATTGGAATGGATGATGGTTTGGTTCAAGCCAGATAACCACTTCAACTCTATTTTCCTTTTAGACATGCACGAACACCCTCAGCCTACAAGGCTTTAGACCACTAATGCTCAATAGTTTGTAGATTAAGCGAATAAATGGAGAATACTAACTACACCAGCAGATGCATACATAATATATGATGGCCAGCTGCAGCTAGTAGATGAAGCTTGTAAAATATAATATATCAACGTGGAGATAAGATGACATTATCTAGCATTGGATACAGAAGAAACATGGATGACATATTCAATAGCAAATCCAATTTACCAATGCAGAGATAAGATCACAGTTACCCAGCATCAGATATAGGAGAAGACATGAATAAACTTATCCGGTGCAAGTTCAGAATAGGAGGGAAATGGACATTGAACATGTAACAACGAAAGAAGCTTGTATTGCTGATAATGAAGATGAGACGTTGCAAGGAATATAATATCTATAGTATCCAAAAGTTTAACCCTAATTACGTCTTTCTTTCAGCTATTTATAGCTCTTTACAATGTTTTCTAGCTTTTTAGGGCTGGATGTGTCTTAATCTATCCCCTACTATCATTAACTGCCTGGTTGCGTTTAAGGACACAATTCCCCTCCATCACAGAAACAGTAATTAATTCTAGTACAGAGCTGCCCGGTTAGGTGGCTAGTTTGATTGTGCTGGTGAGGCTCCATGACTGTTTAATTCTGTTTTCAGAGATCGTGTTGTGTCCTTCTTCCTTCAGCAATGATTTCAGTTAATTCGGTTCAGTGATCCGATTGTCACAATACTAACAGAGTCAACCACCTTCTTCCCTAGGTAACTGACAGGAAGTGGAGTACGAGGTGCATGGGTGGGAGGATGTGTCAAATCAGATGAATGGAGAAATGACAGAGTGGAGGAGGACAAGCATGAGTGATCATGAACGAGGGTCGTTGGATCAAGGGGAATGCACAGCAGAGATCAGGCACTAGAAGCCTGAGGTTGTGGCGATAGCGGAACATGTTCAGGCCATAAGATCTCGAGTGAGCAGATCAGATGGCTATCGGGTGGTGGAGGTGTGCAGATGATAATGTGCAGGGGTGATTTTGTTTGGGCAGTTATGGTTTTTATCGGAAGGGCATCGGGCAGTAAGTGGTAAATGATGGATTTTGCCCAATTCCACTTAGTGGATGACACGTAGTAGCAGAGGAGAGAGAAAAACCACCTTTATTGGGCAGGTATTCCTCAAACTTGTTGCTCGTGCAATATGGGTAACATTTGTTAGATCTAGCAGGGGCGATCTAATGGCGGGGATTGATCGGGCATGTTTTGTTGATCGGATGAAACGTGGGTTATCGGATCAACGAGGGAAGATCAGCGGCAGAGGAACATGGAGGTACGAGATGTCTTCGAGAAATGTTCAAAGGGTGCGTATGGGTGGAAAGGTAAGGTTTTTTGGGGGGTTTGTGTTAATTCGCTTAAGGATAAGGCGAAAGATGGTTTCGTTAGGATGTGAGGGTTGGGTAAGGAAATGAGAAGAATGAAATGTAAGTGGAAGAGTGAAGAAAGTGGGGTAACGGCCCATGTGGGGCCCCTTTTGGGACAAAAAAGAAGACCATGTCCTTCCTTCAGCCTTCAAAATTTCATCGCTACACCTCAGGGCTAACAGGACCCATGGGACAAGTCATCCCACAGGAGAGACCCCGGAAGGCTTTTAAGGGAAAAATAGAAAATTGTAGGGATAAAGGCATTGGGGGGCTCAATTAAAGCACTAAGACACAATTACTTTATGACAATGAGACCAATGACATAAAATGTTTAATGTGTGGAAGATAAGCTCTCGAGGCTTAAAGGTAAAGAGTGTCCATGAGCTATTTTGTGGTGGTATTGCATGTTAATGTGACCTAGGGCCTTTTGGTAGTTTTCAATGGGAAAAAAAGACATTGCGGGAAAACGTTTTAAGGGTCGTTGGGCTATATATGACGCGCATTGTACATATTATAAATGTATTGAGTGTTTTGGAAT
The DNA here is from genome assembly GCA_031772625.1 of Pinus tabuliformis. Classification (NCBI taxonomy): domain Eukaryota; kingdom Viridiplantae; phylum Streptophyta; class Pinopsida; order Pinales; family Pinaceae; genus Pinus; species Pinus tabuliformis. Next base: position 1,203,350,270 of record CM062818.1, read on the forward strand.
TTGAACATGTTAGTAGCTACTTTCGTAGTCCATCCATATTTGGAAATTGTTCCAAATTGGCTATTCGCCATAAGTTAGTTATGCATGCATGGATGAGTCAAAAACTTGTTAAGAGATTAGCTCCTTTGAGCATGGAAACATGTCAGCAGCTAGAATTGATTATTGAAGTTAAAGAAAATTACTAATATGTATTGGTGCAAGGTAGCAAGGACTACGATGCACATAATCAATTAATGGAGCTTGTCCTTAATCGAAACAAACCATTCCTGATCTTCATTGTATGCCATGAACAATTAAATGGATAAGATTGTTGAGTGCAGAGTATTTGATCAAAGAAGAACAAAACCATTCCTAATGTACGTTTTGTGTTCTTTAGAAAATTAATTAGCATGGGAAGCCTTGTTGTAGGGTGCAGTTTGACTGAGAATTTATTCTCAGTATGGGAGACACTAAGGTGACAGTTATTTGCATTAACTAGGTTGTAGTGGCCATGTAATTAGATGAAACAACATGATCAAGAACCATGATGAGAGTACACTCTCGGGAAGTGTGGATGACAATAAATATAACATCATTCACTATGTTGCAGTGGAAAAAAACACAGGATTGCAATTGAGCAAAGTCGGGGGGATGCAACATAGTTAAGAGAGGTGAGTGGAGAGATATGTTAGTTGGTAAGATGTTGTGAGAGGCCAAGTGTGCCTATGTTGTAGAAAGAGGCCAAGAGTGTCCATTAAAAATAAGAAAATAAAGAGTTTCTATGTGCCTAATGTATGAGGGTCTAGAACAATGAGTTGTTGCAGTTTGGACAGAGGGTACAAAGACGGTTAAGTATGAGTGAAGGCTTATGAGAGTAATAGAGGGCCAAATTTAGAGGATAACAGAGGGATAAGTGGGTGAGAAAAGAGATTTTAAACAAGTAAGAATGAGTGCTAAGAATAATGAGCAGTGGTTTCCTTATTGAGTGTGGGTTGAAGCCTACAAACCTGGGAGTTGGTGCTTCCATATGAGTGGATATCTGAAGAAATCTTGGGGGTTGGTGTCTCCTACAAGTTGGTGCTTGCAGAAAATCGAAGAGGTTCATGATTCAATTGGTTCTTTTGGTAAGAGGATCAGGTATCTACAAGAGAAGGGAGTTGGTGCTTCATACTAGTGGATGCTAGTAAACAATCTAAGGGAGTTGGTGCTTCCTGTGAGTGGGTGCTCACAAATAATGATGTACTAGAGTAGGAGCTCATGTTTACATCATAATAAAAAACAATCTTAGATGTTTTTTCTCCCAAAAGGGTTTCCACGTTAAATCCTATGTGTCATATCTGCTTGTTGCTCATGGTGTTTTTGTTTATGTGTTGATTTTATATTGCTTCCACATGATATGTCATTGATGATGTATATGGTTAGTTTCCAAGTTTGAATATTGAATACAAATTGACATAAAATTTTAAATTAGTTGTAATATTGATTCAACCCTCCCTCTTAGTATTAAACAAATTTTCCAACTATTGATATTAGAGCCTGGTTCCTTCAGGAACAACTTAATCTCTTGATGGTAGATCAAAAGGAAATTATGGCTAATCAAACTTGGATTACACCGGAAGGAATCTTGTTTTTGAATGGAGCAGAGTATTCACTATGGAAGGTTAGAATGGAATCCTACTTAATGGCATTGGTTGTTGATGTATGGTGCTTGATATTGAATCGAGAAAAGAGTAAGAATAATGAAGAATCCAAGAGCATTCTCATGAAAGGGCTATTATATTCATATTCAGTTAAAGTAAGACATTATGGGTTTGCAAGAGAAATATGGGAAAAGATCCAATGTTCATATGGGGAAGAACGTTGTGAAGCATCAGAGAAGGATGTTTAACCTTGCTTCTTAAATGGTGAATCAAATTCGACATAAGCTATGGCTAGAAATGAAAAAGAGAAGAAAAGGAGGAAATGAAGGAAGAATGAATCCCAGAGGAAATAATATGAAAACATCAAAGATCATCCTCCTAATAAATAAGTTGTTGATAATGGAGAAGAAGACTCAGAAGAGAGGTCAGGCTGATCTAAAGGTATGTTATTGCTTCACGGTGAATGTAAATAAATAAATCATTTATATCCTAGTTGTGCATGTACATTATTAGAACAAAGGGATAAATACTCATCTACTAGTGGTAATAAAGATAGACCTACCTTACTAGAAATAGTAGAAGAATATATCTCTCAAGAGGGGGGAAGAATGTGCCATGGTGAGAACAAAGAAATATCTCATGAGTCTTTATCAATAGGAGAGAATTATTAAATTTTCTTAGGGTTATATTTTTCCTTGCTTTGATAATTGCATTTCTTAATTAACACATTAATTTCACACCTTAACATAATGACGTTATTAAGTGTTGGGAACAGGTCCCTTGGGGTCAATTTTGGGTTTAAAAGCCTAAGTTTTGGGGCTCAAGGCCCAAGTTTTATGTAAAGAATGTGAAGTCTCCTCATTTTGTGGCCGTGGAGCGTGAAGATGTAAAACATTACTAAGGGTTTTACACCTCATTTTTTATAAGTCATGTCAGCTCTAGAGATCTACCCATGGTCCATTGACCATGGGATTGTGTAAATATGGAGTCTTAGAAGACATTAAAGCAAGTTTGGAGTAGAGCAGTTTTGGTGCTATGTTTTATGTATGGGTCTGTGAGATCTAAGAGCGTGGAGTCTTACCGTAGGAAGAGGTTCTGCAACTGAGTGCACAGAGGTCTCGGGTAGATGTCTGCAGCTGAGTGTGCAGACCCTTGTAGCTATGTGCACAGGGCAGTCAGAGCCTGTACTGGAAATATGGATTATTAATAAAAAGGAATATTCTGCAATTATCTGTGCATGTGTTATTTTACTTTTGTTATGAATGTTGCGATTATGTTATGTTGACTACTGGAGTATGAAGTAATGCTATATTGATGTGTGAATCTATGTATTTTACCTTGTCATATGAATGCAAGTAGGAATATTTGTTTACACAAGATAATCATAATGCATGTTAAATAACCAATACTTAAGAGAATTTGGGTAGATATAGAAGTAAGAGTAATTACAGGGGCACGCAAGTTCCTGATCTATCTATTTAGGGCCTGCGAAGGACGACCAAAGACTTTCATGGAGGCTTCAAGGATGAATAAGAGAAGTACTTTGATAAGACCTAAAGGGCTTATCAATCTACGTGGAGAAAGGTTAGGGCAAATAACCGACATCACAACCATGTCAGGGCGAAAAAACTTGGTTCCTGCATCCCCCCATACTACTTTGGGTGGGAATTTAGTCTTCACTCTATGGATTGATGCTGAAGGGGCCAGTAGTGTAGGGATTTTCTTGGCTGGCTAATTCTGAACTTCGGTCTGGGCCCCGTTAGCTTTTTTGGCGTTTGGCCCAAAAATGGATCCAAAACACTCCCAAAGTCTCCAAAGTTTGCTTAAAATCATGCAAATGGATCCAAATATGCTCCAAAGCACTCCCTAAGTCTTCAAAAGTGCTTAAGATCATCCAAAGATCAAAACAAGCAAGGGAGGAGAGCCCTTGGAAGGGCAAAAATGCACTATTGGGAGGCTAAAACACTTCAAATTCATGAAAAAGCATGTATCGGAGGCTTAAACTCAAGAATGCACAATAGCTGTTAGATCTGGTAGATCAATAGCCTAGATCTAAGTGGAAAATTGCATCAACGGATCTGATTAGTACAGACGAGCAGTGGTAATCGACGCTGGATACACTGATCAGTGATCGCCGATGATTGGATTGGCGGGTCGCAGTCGGCGGAGGAAATTCGGCATTTATCGGCATAGGAAGTGTGGAATGAGCGATCACGATAGGAAATCCAACATGGACTGTCGATTGTGCGTGGAGATTGACAACCCACATCGCATCGGCAGATCACAATTGGGAAAAACAAGGGGCGGACCCTTTACATGTATATGTGTGCGACCCGATTTGCTGAACCAATGGTATTATAAACAATGTTCCATAACATTTGAGGTCTGCGGGTAAGCCATGGTTTTAATGCATTTTCCATATATTTCGTTATATAACGAAATATAAAGGGAAACAGGACAGCGCCGATAGTGATGAGGCCTAGACCCAAAAGGGTCTGGGAAGGGAAATACATAAAATTTGAAGTCCGCGGAAGGTCCATTTAAAATGCATTTTGTGTATTTTCATTGTTTAAATGAAATACAAATGGAACCTTGGGGCATTGCGATAGCAATGAAGCCTGGACCCGAAAGGGTCTAGGAAGTGAAAAATATAATTTGTGAAGTACACCAAAGTCCATTTTTTAATAATTTTCAATGTTTTGGTGCATTTTTGAAACAAAAAGAAATCACGAAATAGGCAGGACTTTGGGTGGGTAGTGGGCGTTAAGTGGTTTAGGCTGAGTTCCACCCGATTCCATACAGCGGCTGCCACGTGTCCACAATGAGGAGAGAGAAAACCGCCCTCATCGGGCGATTAACCACAGTACAAAAGAGGTGCCCAGAATGGATCACCATCGTTGGATCTAGGACTCCTAGATCAATAGTGGAGATTTGTTATCACTGCAAGCGCAGACTTGAGAGGAAAATAAGCCATATCTAAGGATTTTTTAAGTTCGAAAGAAGCAGAATGGGTGGGATTTCTCAGTATTACAGCTTTTTCTGTATAGAATAGAAAACAATCATTATTAAGTATTTTAAAGAGATCACAGAGGCCCAAATAACCATTCCATTATTCAAAGGGAGACAGAGACCGGAAAGGAAATAACAAAGGCCAGAAGGGGAATTGAAAGGGCCATAGAATGTGCAGCTCATCCTAAACCGCCAAAACAGTCATGGCGCAGACAATGCAGATAGACCGAAATAGAAATATCATGGGGCAGCACAACGAATCAATATCCTAGTGTAGCTCATCAAACAAACATCATGGAGCATCTCTGGCATGAGAGAGCTCCCTGCCAGCACAACCAAAATATCTTAATGTAGTTATTCCTCTATTAGAAGGTGAAAACCTCTGATCCATGCTTGCCCATAGAGGGAATCAAACAGTTAAGGGATAGAGTGGATAGATTAAGACTCTGAGCCTCTGAGAGCTCATGAGCATTGTAAAATGCCTATAAAAGGCTGGAAACTAAATGCAACAAGGGTTCAAATTCTAGAGACTAATGAGACTTTGCTACTCAAGCTTCTCATCTTCATTCATTAGTAATACAAGCTTCTTTTGTTGTTATATGTTCAATGTCCATTTCTATGCTATTCTAAGCTTGCACTTGGATAGTTTATTCATGTTTCTTCTGTATCTAATGCCAGATAACTATCATCTTATCTCTGTGTTGATAAATTAGATTTGTAAGCTTCTTTACTACCTATAGCTAGCCATCATATGTGGTCATATATGCATCTGCCGGTACAGTCAGTATTCTCTTTTGCTGCCTATAGCTAGCCATTCATTTATGTTTATGTATGCATTTGCTGGTATGGTCAGTATTCTCCATCCATTCATTGAATCTACAAACTATTGAGCATTAACGGTCTAAAGCCTTGTAAGCTGAGGGTGTTCATGCATGTCTTGAGTTAAAACATAGTTGAAATGGTTATCTGGCTTGATCTAAACCATCATTTATTCCAATAGTTCAGAGAACAATATTGAAGATTATATGTTTCCAGGCATCTCTGATCTACAACCTATGAGAGTTTCTTGGAGTGATAACAAGCCCATCAAGACAACAAATGGTTTTGTTGTCGGGACCGAGATCTACATAACAAGATGTGTGATGTCACATCATTGGAATCCAACTAAAAGGGAGATTGAATATTGGTTAGATAGAAAGATCCACGAATTCACAGCGCAAGAAAACAAGAATCTGCGATTGACAAAAGAATAGTGGTTGGACAGATATATGTACACAGAGATACATGAAATCTTCTTCTATGCCTTCCTGGTCGAATTATACGAGTGGATCATGAAGCTGGGAGATGGCCAAGGGAGGTGGAGGCTTGACGGTCTGATTGCTTGGACCCCAGATTTAGTGCGGAAATTGGAAGCCTCTGAAGATAAGATTGCACGTGTTTTCAATCATTGGCTCAATCGCATCATAGGAGGGTTTGTGACAGAGTTCGCAATTGATACTTCAGTCAGTTATGGCAAAGCAGAACACCGCTTCTTCAATGGGTTGCAAGGTAAGTATTTGAAATCATTAAATACATGGATTAAGATGTTCTTGTGTGAAAAGCGGGTTATGCAATTACCTTGATGTTTGGGGCTATACGAAGTGGAAGGAATTTCAGGGACGGAGGAAGAAAAGGTCCTGAATATAGCTCGCTAATTGAGCCTCCTTTGAGTGATGACGAAGAAGCAGCACAGGCTTATCCGCTTAGCGCTATTTAGTTGATAAGATATGGATTCCCGTGAATACCTACACTGACTCCATCCTCACCTCATCCATCCACACCACCTCCATCCTCACCTCCACCACTTACCCCCTCACCCACACCGTCGCCAACTCCACCACTGTTCAATATGGTGAACTCTGTAAAGCTACCTGTATTCAAGGGTGTAGGAAATGAAGATCTAGACCAATTTTGGTTCATTTCGAAGGCTGTTTGGGAAGCTCAGGGTATCACGAATGATCAAATGAAGAAAGAAATTTTGGTTAGTGCTTTGTAGGACTGCGCACTAACTTAGGACATTAAGTACTGAACTAATAATCGGATGTCTGTGTTGGCAGATATCTAGATTGCGCTGAATAAGGAATTTAGTAGACCTAATTTTGAGGCGCAATCAATTGTGGGATTCAAGGAGATCATGATGAAGCTTGGAGAGATGCCCCGATATTTGGATCAAATATTGAAGTGTATGATCCATGAAGCCAACATGAATTTGACTGATGGGAAGCACCGAGAATGGTTTGTGGCCTCGCTCTTGCCTCACTTAAGGGTTGTGCTATCACAATAGAAGATCTGGATCCAGGCATAAGCTCTATAAATCACAATGTAGTTGCACGAGACACCAATGTAGGATGCTAATCTAGGGGTTCAACAGATTCACGCATAGTGGCAGAACCTTTACCTCGAAATGCAAAGTCTGAATAAAGACAGAATAACTTGGCCAGAGGTGTGCAAAGAAGTGTGGTGCCTAAAGTGCAAACGCTTGGGGCATGACAAAGATCATTGTCCTGTTTTCGTAAATTATGTTGCATCAAGGGGACCAATGCCTCTAAGGCTGGAAGCTGCAGTAGGGCTAAGTACATGGCCCACGCTATGGTGTGCTATCTATCAGGTAGTTAGGAAACATGCGACATACAATTTCCATTTTCTCCTAAAATTCATACGGACACCGCAGCAGCTTTTCTGCAACTTTATCAATCTATGGGTCATGATGAGCACAATTGCCAAAGTTACGAATTAATGATGGACAAGACACCAGCATACAGGGTGTAGGAAGAAATGCGGCCTCCGGACCAAGGTGTTGGAGGAGCGTGAGGTGAGTATCAGTGGCGTGACTAAGGCCAAGGTGGAGGAGGACCTAGTAGAGGTCGAGGGTAGATTATTTGTTACAATTGTGGAGGACCAGGACACTACGTGCGATATTGCCCGAATCTGACACGACTGTCATACCACTATTGTACTCAATTTGACTATGCGACAAAGTATTTCCCTATATTGTTAGCCAAGATACGTGAGAATGGGGTGCAGCCTCAGCAACTGACTCAGAACCTATAGATGATGAGGGTTGAGCCTCACGAGGAAGACCCCAAGGTAAATATTGTGCTGCGGAGTGGAGAGACAATTGGTGAGGATAAAGCGAAGAAACTTGAATAAAGGGGGTGGGTCCACAAAGAACCAAAAAAGGAGACCGGGTTTGATCTAGAAAGTGCAAAAGAAACATTTATGGAAGCAAAGAAAAGTTTCATTGAGGCCTCTACCTTAGGGAGTCAGGAGAAACTGGTTGAAGAAATGGACCCATCCATGATTACCACGTTCTTAGAGACCTGCATGAAACTGCTCCATGATAGTAAGGTTGTGAAGGGACTGCAGGAGTTGATCAATAGGTGTGCTGGCAAGGAAACCGCTACTAATGGACCATGCATAGTTAGGAATCTTGGTAAGCATAAGGCACGAATTGGATGTGTGATGAGACTCACTGCACAGATAGGAGAATACGAAATGGACCAAGTTATCTTGGATCTAGGGTCTGACATGAGTGTTTTGTTGCAATAGACATGGGAAAGAATGGGGAGACTTGTGCTACAGTGGCCTCCAATTTAGTTAAGGATGGCGAATCATTAGAAAATCATCCCAATGGGGAGGTTGCAAGGGGTAACAGTTGATATAGAGATTTTGGATGAAAACAATCCCTACCCTGCACTCCTTGGGATCGATTGGGACACTAACATGAATAGGGTAATAAACCTGAAGAAGTGAAAGATGGTATTTGAGAAGAAATGGCTCCACATAGTGGTGCCACTGGACCCTACAGAAGGACCACACTATACTGAACCAGTCTGCAATTATGAAAGTGATGATGATTTGGACCAGATTTACAAGATAATGACACAAGATCAGGATTGGGTGAATCTGACAACAGACAGACGTATTGCATGGGACCATGGGAGCTTTTGCACATCAGATTTAGACAAAGAACTGGAGCACTGGTAGAATCGACTGCATGAAGTATCTACGCTGTGTTGTAATATGATGACCAAGTCATTACGCTATGTATCATCAAAGGTACGATATCTGCCTTACTATGATGGGTTAGCTGATGTTGATCACTTTTGGGATGCATTTGAAAGGGAAGTACTAGAGAAGCATCACTTCCAAACATTAGATTGGGTGCTACGTGCTATGCCTGCAAGATGGTGGGGTACACACAAAGATAGTGTTGATGATTGGAATGAATATAGGAGGATGATGAGGGTATGTTTTAGTCATCTGAAGGTGCGATTAATAGAACAATATGATGGGAGAAATGATACACGTGACCATTTGGCCAAATGGATTGAAGTGTATAGAGTGAATCCTCAATTAGAATGGGTCCATTTGTTTTGTCATACCTTGGATGTTATACCAATGAATTGGTACTTAGAGATGGAACTCCGCCATGGCACTGAAGAATGGGATATTTTGTGCCAGGAATTTTTCATGATGTTCAGTTTTGAGGATGGATTTGAATCTATTGACAAAGTGTTGCAAGAGGTTAAGACGACAATTTTCAGGATATCGCAAGATCCTGTAGTTTTGATTCAACCTGATTGGACCACCTAGCTGAGCCACGCGCTGGAGTGCTATAATGTCACAGTGGAAGAAGAAGACGAAGACCCGAGGAATATTAATATTCCAGAGACTGAAGGACACTAAAAAGTTGAAGGACCATAGCTATAGAACCCATACATAACTAAGCCACTAAAAACCAGGCAGGTGAACATTGGCACAGAGGAAGAGTTGAAGTTTGCAAAGATTGATGATTTCTGGGATGACGCGACAGTAGATAAGGTCGCCGAATCAGTCCATGAATATCAGGATCTGTTTCCCACAAAGTTTTTAGATCTGAAAGGGATAATAGGGGACCTTGGTGACATCAAGATCACCATAAAACCATATGCAAAACCTGTGGAGCAAATACCTTACCACCTCAATCCGAAGTATAAAGAAAGGGTCTGCTTAGAGTTAGACAAGATGCTCTTGCAAGTATTATTGAATTGGTGGAAGAATCTGATTGGGTGATTCCAATAGTGGTTCAGGAAAAGAAATAGAAGGAAGAAATAAGGATATGCATAGATCTCAGGAAGTTGAATGATGTCTGCGTGCATGATCCCTTCCCAACTCCATTCACCAATGAGGTCCTAGATAATGTTGGCAGCCAAGAAGCATATTCATTCACTGATGGTTTCACTAGGTACCATCAAATCAAGATCACGCCAAAGGATAGAAGTAAGATGACCTTCGTGACTGAATTGGGATGCTTCTAGTATATGATGATTCCTTTTGGACTAAAGAACGCGCCGGCGATATTTTTCGTGCGTAGTCATCACGACTTTCAAGAGTTTCATTAATAAATTTCTGGAAGTATACTTTAACGATTGGACCATGTTTGGACTGGTGAACTGCCATGTGGCAAGTCTACACTTGATTCTAGATACATGCCGGAGGTACCAGATTGCACTCAATCTAAAGAAATGTTTGTTTTGTGTCCCTTTTGGGATCTTGTTGGGCCATGTGGTATGCAGAAAAGGCTTGATGGTAGACCCAGTGAAGATCACAATCATAATCAATTTGGAGGCGCTAAGAAGTGTGAAGAAGTTACGCAGAGCACTAGGGCATACTGGATACTATAGGAAATTCATCAAAAGCTATGCCTAGATCACCACACCAATGGAAAAATTGTTAACAAGGATGTTACGTTCTGTTGGAATGAAGAATTCTAGAAGAGCTTGCATGTGTTGAAGGATAAAATGCTCACTGTGCCGATACTAGTCTTCCTAGATTGGAAGAATGAATTTCATGTGCATGTGGATGTGTCATGTATTACACTGGGAGCAGTAATGGCACAGGCTAGTGAAGGGTACTTGGATCACCCTATAGCATTCGCAAGTAGGAAGTTGTCCAAAGCTAAGAAAAATTATTCCACAATAGAGCGCGAAGGACTAGCTATGGTGTACGTGCTCTAGAAGTTCAGCCATTATTTTTTGGGCAGACATTTTAGGATGTATACGAACCATTCGGCATTAAAATACTTGGTCAACAAGCCTGTGTTGGGGGGGAAGATATGCAAGTGGCTGTTGTTGTTCTATAAGTATGATTTGAAGTTCTTGTGAAACCAGGAAGCTTGAATGCCGGACCGGATCATCTGTCGTGCATTGAAATAGGAGAGGAACCTACGAATTTGGAGGAAGGACTACCTGACATGCAGCTCTTTGCAGTATGCATCACGGACAACCACTTTGAAGATATTATACACTTCCTAATGACAGGTACGACTTTGGAAGGATACATAAGCCAATAGAAGAAGGAACTGGTGGTGCACAAAACAAACTTTTTTGTCATTGCAGGGCACTTGTAGGAAATGGGACAAGAGTTGAGGGAGGTCATTATGCAGGAAAAGCAACAACATAGAAGATTCTACACGTTGGGTTATGGTGGCCAACCTTGCATAAGGATTCAAAAGTGTATTGTAGGGCATGCAAATAATGCCTAAGGATGGGAAAACTCTCATGCAAGGATGATCTACCACTGAATCCATAGATATTGCTACAGCCCTTCGAGAAGTGGGAAATTGACTTTGTAAGGCCAATTCAGCTTCTAGGGAAGAAGACGGGTGCATGGTACATCATCACCACGTCTGAGTACTTAACAAGATGGGCAGAGGCGCAACCTGTGAAGGACTATACAAGTGTGACAACAACCAAATTCGTCTTTGAGCACGTGCTGACAAGGTTTGGTTGTCAAAAAATTTAATGAGCGATCGCGGTACACACTTTCTTAATGAGACGATTAGCACGATGATAGAGGAATTTTAGATCTACCATCAGAAGAGCACTCCATATCATTCAAAGGTGAATGGGATGGTGGAAGAATTTAATAAAATATTGGAGAGCAAGCACACAAAGGTTTGCAATGCTCAATGAAACGACTGGGATTTTCACTGCCCTCGGTGCTATGGGTTTATAGAACGACTTGCAAGAAGTTGATTGGACAAATGCCATTCAGACTGGTTTATGGCGTGGAAGTTGTGATGCCAATGGAGTACATTGTACCTAGTCTGCACATAGCGACATTCATAGGAATGGTGGATCGTAGAGCCCTGGAGGAGAGGCTCGTGTAGCTAACAGAGCTTGAAGAAGATAGATTTCTAGCTAGATTCCATCAACAAGTTCAAAAGGAGCGTGAATAGGCATGGCTTGATTGGCACATCAAACTGCATAGCTTCAAGGTAAATGATTTAGTTCTATTATATGACATCAATTTTGATAAATTTCCAGGAAAATTTTGGATGTATTGGCTGGGGCCATATGTCATCAAGGAGATTACCGATGGTGGGGTAGTTCAATTGGAAAAGTTGAATGGAGAACCATTCCTGGGGTGAGTGAATGGTAGCCGATTAAAGCCATACACTAGTGATTGGCTAGATGACTACATGGTGGAAGCACAGTCTTAGCGCTCCAGGTAGCTGAAAGGAGGCAGAGGACTATAAACTACACTACTTAGGTTAGGGAGCTGTGTAGAATGAAGGAATGTCATAGTGTCAACAGAAATGCGCAAGGAGCTACACTATCAAAGAACAGACTACATAGGGGAGCCAAAAAGTAACCGTTATGGTCACTGTTCATGACTTGACAATGGGAAAACAGCGAAATGGAGCAGGAGGCGGCGTTTAAGTCAGAATTTAAGGGCAATATTTTTGAAAATTTGCTGCCAATCTAGCATTTATGAACGAATTTTGGGGGGAGCTGTCGGATTTGAATTCCAAAATGCCTATAAATTACAGGTGGTTGCCCAGCGAAAAACACTTGGCATTTTGAGAATTGAGGTGTTGAGCTCTCAGGCGCATATGAGCCATGAGAACTTTGAAGCTTTGATAGTGAGTTTAGTATTTGATAAGTTTCCAAAGGAAATGCAAGATTTGTTGTCTAGTATTATGTCGGCGCCCGCAAAAACCGCGAGTGCAGGAGAAGAAATGGCAGCTGAGTGAACTGCCCTAGAAGTAGCAATGGCAGTTGAGGGAAATCCCCCGGAGGTTGAGAGTGTCGAAGTACTAGCATAAGTGCCTAATTCACTGAGGGCACCGAGGCCATGGCCTACGTCGACCCAAGAGTGTCCAAAATCAAAGAAAGATAATCAAAAAGTGCCATAATCAATGTGTGCATCACCCAAAAGGCACCTGTAGAAGGAAAATCCCACCGTAGAGGAGAAGGGAAAGGTAATTGACCTTGCACCTGAAGAGGATGTTGAGGAGATCCCTATGGATGCGGAAGAGATTGACATGGGGGTGGAGGATGTTGACGTTGAGGGGTCCAACCCTATGTTTAAGCTGCCCAAGTCCATTCCTCTATGTAGAGGCAAGAGAAAGGTTCTGAAGGACATTGATGAAAACAAGGTCGCACTGCATAAACCATTCCTTCAAGAAAAAATCATCTTTGAATGACTGTGCCTAGGGTGTGTCCCCCGTGTTAAAATTGGAGGATTGGGATTTTGCTAATACGGAGTGCTTTCCCCACTTAGCCACAAATCAACTCATGTGCCACGTCTTCTACAAAGACTCTGGTGTGACCACGCTAGAGCTAAGAAAGTGGGCAAAAGGGGTGGATAAGGTTGGTCTATTAAACATGCTATGGGTACCACATTACAACCGCACACCCATAACCATGACAATGATCAAGTAGCTACTGTGCTTGCTACACAATTGGTGCCTATGGCTAGAGGAGCCGATACCAATCACTAACATGCTAATCCATAGGATCACTCGGCTCCCGTACGCAGGAGAAAATCTAGCTATGGAATTTGGTGGAAAGATAGGTGAGCATGACCTCGCCGAAGCAATGAAGGATAAATTTAAGATCACAAAGAAGTCATGCGGCTACTCCATCACTAGCATAACCAACCCTGCGGTCAAGGTAGCTGCTTAGATCCTGGTAGGAAAGATTATGTGGAAGTGTCACACAGATGAAGTGCTAGCACCAATAGTGTCTTTAGCGGCCCAGTGCGCAAAGGCCATACAGTTCAACTAGGTGTGCTACCTCTGCATCAAGTTTCTTGCTAACTACAGAGAGGCGAAGGATCAAAGTAAGATGTTTCACTACGCATGGCTACTACTATCCATAATGTTGGTCACATGGGAGTTACCAGAGGATAGTTAGTTTTCTTTGATCGCGTAGGACTTACTGGAAGTAGTGAAGTTTGCTTCACTATGGGCTATGAAGGACCCCAAAAGGGTCAAGGACAACAAGGCATTTTGGATCTTGATAGAGATTAACATCCACATGGCCATCAACCACAAACTGCGTTTGTCACCGATCGTTTATGATCAACTGGCAAAGTATGTGGAATACAAGGTTGACCTCCATTGGGACACCATGTGCCCGTGCAAGGACCCTGAACAAAAGTGGTATGACCTTCCATACCTAGTGACAGATGATGCGATCACAGTGGTCCTTGACTACTGCCCGACAGATTAGCGCACTGCTTCAGACTTAACAACTGGGTCTAGCTAGTCTGCAACAAAACAAAAGAAGGAAGAGGCCAAGCTTGATGGGACAACTAGAAGAAAAGAGGAAGGAGGCTAAGGACAAAGGTAGGGTAGAGCGCGCTACTGAAAAAAAGACAAAGGAAGAAGAGGAGTGTGACTTTGATAGCAGTCAGAAGTCGCCTTCCCCAGAAACAGAAGAGAAGGAGGAACAGTAGACAGGGAAGGGATGAGCGGACCTAGAGACTACTTCATTATGGATTAAGGGCAATAGAGAACCGGAGAAAGAACGGCCACAGAAGAAGTCCAAGGCCAGACAGAGTTCCCTCGATCTGATCACCTTGATAGAAGCTGATCTGAATGACACTAGTGATACGGTGAGGGATGCCACCATGGAACTTCTACAATAGTTCAATTAGCAACAAAAGTGTTGGTATTATGATACAGGTATTGTCCTTTGTGGCAACTCACTCAGATGACAGATCATAGTGCAGCAGGTCTATAGCAAAGAATTAATGATCAGAGAGGGGTATATGCAGGTTCAACTTGACAAAGTAGTGTATACACGCAGGTTAACAGACCAAAAGGGGCATATAACGTACACACGCACTTTCACAAAAGGAAAGGCGCATATATCTTGGAAAACTAAGTTTTGGTCCAAGGTATTTGGTCCATGGTATTTTAATCCATGGTATTGGTCCAAGGTATCTGGTCTGGGGTATTGAGCCTAGGTATTTGTTCCAAGGTATTGGTCCTAAGTGGTTTTGGTCCATGGTATTGAGAAAGGCCTAAGACTAGAAAAGGAGGACAAGATCATTAGGGCATGGTGTGCAAGTATTGAATAACTGATGAAGTGTGAGATCCAGTATGCAGGTTATGGGTTTGTGATGCTTTGCTTAATCTGAACCAAAGATGCACCTATGTGGATGATGATGGATGATGGATCGGGATATTAAGGCTTGGAATGTATTTTCATTATGTGGTTTGATCATTGATAGACTAGATCTGAATACTTACGCATGTTTTATTCTGCAAATGTTATGATCTAGGTATGACTGAATTTTGAAATAGTTGTGAAGTGTTTAAGTTAGTATTTGTAGATCTGTACGTGGGTTCGCTTTGGTAAAAGCGCGTATACACGCTGGTTCGGTTCATCAGAGTAGCGTATACATTATGAAATATGATATCTAAATTTGCAGTTGGTTCTAGTGGTTGTTGCAGAGTTCTGGGATTTGCTTTGTGTTCTAGTGACTATGTTTTGATGCCAGGGTTTCAGTGATTTAGTTGTTGGGTGATTCAGAGATTGATGATTGAGTGCAAATGTTGTGTTGTAGTGGTGATTGATTTTGAGCTTCAATGTTGTTGATGGGTCCAGTATGAAAATTGGATGAAACGTGACCTTCATATATTGGTGTTGTGTTCCAGGAGTATCCAGTCTAAAAATTTATGAAACATGGTCCCTGGAGGAAGAGTGAAGGTTGGAGCCTTCAGTAGGCCAGCGCCTATGTACTAGTAAATATATTAGCTATTACAAGAGCTAGGGGTTGTAGCTCCCTTCCAGTAGAAGTTGGAGAAATAAAGAAGGTTGTAGCCTTTTGCAGGTGGTTGCCTGCATACTGGTATGAGTCTGTGCCAGTACAAGATTGTAAATAGGCTTTTCTTATATTAAAAGAAGACATCAACAGGTGGTTTTTGTCTCGCATTGGGTTTCCACCTTAAATATTGGTGTTCATGTGTGCTTCTCATGTGTGATGGTCTGTTCTATTTTTACTACACCTGGTTACTGTTTATATGGTTAATGAAGTTTTGATGCATTGATTAAAGATCAACATATGATGAATTAATTGAATCATAAGTTTGTTGGATATATGCTAGTTGCATTAATGCAGTTGTGTATACACGTGAGTTCCCTTAACTGAAGTAGTGTATATGAATTTGTTTATGGAAATGAAAAATCTATTTATTTGCTAATACTGATTCACCCCCCCCTTCTTAGTATTATTTCCAATAATTGGTATTAGAGCCGGTCCTTCAGAAGAAGCTTAATCGCTTGAAGGGAGATCCATCAAAATGAATAATCAAGAGAGCATGGGATCCATCAGACTGCCAATCTTCAATGGGAGAAATTTTGTTTACTGGAAAATAAGAACCACAGCCTATCTACAATTTCTTGAAATGGATGTTTGGGAAATTGTGGAAAAAGGATATACATTTCCAATAGCAATTCCTACAAATATGATAGGTAAAAAGGATTATGAAACCAATGCCAAATTTGTCACTATTTTATTGGGAAATTTGTCAAAATCAGAGTTTTTCAAGTTCATGCAGCTCAAATCAGCCAAAGAAATATGGGACAAAATCATTCTAAGCTACGAAGGAGACTCTCAGGTAAAACGTGCTAAGCTTCAAACTCTCATAATTCAGTATCAAACTATTAAGATGCATAGTGATGAAAGCATAGCTAGTTACTTCCTACGTATAGATGAGATTGTCAATTTCATGAAGAATATGGGTGAAGAAAGTAAGGAAGTTGTCTTAGTTGAGAAAGTTTTGAGATCCTTGTCTATGAAATTTGAACCCAAAGTGTCTGCTATAGAATAAAAATAGGAACTATAGAATATCACTATGACGCAGCTTCACGAAATCTTACCTACCTTTGAGATGAGAAAATGAGGACCGCCAGATAAGAGAGAAGCCACATTTAAAGCATCAACAAAGGTAAAAGAAGAACTCCATGAATTAGGACACATATCAGAAGACGAAGATGAGGTAAATTTCATCAAGAAGCTTCAACGGGGTTTTGGAAGGTTCAAACGTAAGCTACCTTCCAAATGCTTTTCTTGTGGTAGAGTTGGTCATTATGCCACTATATGCCCTCATAACAAAGGAAACATGTATGAAGAAGGTAATAGAAGTTATTATACTCATGTTGACAGTGATGGCTTGTTGAATAGTTATGAAGATGATCAAGAAATTAAACTACTCATGGCATGTGAAAATAAAGGCTCAGAAAAGGAAGATTTCCTTAAAGAAATCAATTAACTTAAAATCAGTTTGGCAGAAAAGGATACAATCATAAACACAGTGAACATCAACTCACTGAAAAGGACAAACACAATGAAGTGTTAGAATGTGAAGTGGTAAGTCTAAGAAAAGAACTTGAAAAGACAAAGACTCTGAATCTTAGATTTGCTAAAGGATAAAAACCGTTAGATGAAATCCTCAAAGTTCAACATTCACCCATTATAAAGACTGGTATTGGTTTTCATGAAGGTGAATCTAGCTCACAAGGTAAGGTAAGAAACTCCAATGAAAAATCTGAGATGCTCAACAAGGAAATAGAAAGTCAGCCCCTTCAATAACCAAGGAAAGAGATTCTTCAAAGAAAATTTTTTACTCCTAACTGTGGAAGTAATAGTCGGTTATTTCCATCAAAGAATGATGTTGAATGTTTTATATGTCATAATTTTGGACATGTTGTAGCCAAATGTAGAATTACAATGGCTCAAGACCATCAGATAGAAAAATCATCAAGTTCTAGGTACTTTAAGGGATATTGTTTTGCTTGCAATATGTTTGGTCACAAAGCTATTGATTGCAATAAAAGGAATATGAAACATGTAAGATTTTATGCGTGTAACAAGTTTTGACATAAAGTAAAGGCATGCAGGAGAAAAATTCAAACACCAAACCAAAAGGAGCATACATCATCTCAATCCCAGGTATTGAAGAAGACATAATTATTGTCAGAAAGATGTGGCATAGCTCAGTTTGCAGACATAACAAACCCAAGGGAAGCTGAAAGTGTAAAAATTCAGTATTCCAATTTGCATACGCACCTATTATGAAGATAAGTCGCATGTATACGCGATTTAGACGCTGCGCAGTCGCATATATGGTATTCTGAGGAAAAAGCAATGTTACAGACTATGGAAAAGGAGTCTGATATGGTTCAGTCACTTATCTGCTCTATTTGATGATGGTATCGCATAAGTTTAGGGGGAGCATATGCTTCTAATAATGAATTGTTGGCATTATCTTAGAAGATATTGGTACAGATCCAGATAATTGTCTTGATTCAGGTGACTATTTTGATGATGGAAATATACAGGTAGCTGATGTTGCTAATAGATGCTTATGGTACAAATAGTATATGGTGTATGATAGTTGATGACTATCATGGTCTTGTTTAGGTCTTTGGTCTAAATGTCATGTATATCTTTTAAAAGACCCATGAGTCATATGATGTAATTTGTACCCCCATTATGCATGGGAAGGGTGATGTAATAATTTCTATTTCAGTCATGTATAAACATTTGGTATATCCCCACTTGGTTGGGTGGATGAGTCAAAAATGGTGTATCCCCACTTGATTGGGAGATTGATATATGTATGAGTCATTAGTGATAAGAAGGTCATACTCACTTAGTTGAGTTATAGAGCCATGTTATTCTTTTGAAAAATATTTTTGCAGACTCTGCATGTGCTCAGGGGGAGCATGGATGGATTGGTACATCTTAGCATGTACAAAGGGGGAGCTCAACCAGAGATTTCAGCATGTACTCAAGGGGAGTATGGACAACATCAAAGGGAGAGAATATCTTGGTATGCCCTTTGCCCTTGATGTCAAAGGGGGAGAGTGACTTGCTATTGTTATTGCCATCAAGTCCAAAGGGGGAGATTGTTGGCATTATGTTACAGGTATTGTTCTTGATGGAAACTCACTCAGATGATAGATCATAGTGCAACAGGACAATAGCAAAGAATTAATGATCAGAGAGAGGTATATGTAGGTTCACCTTGACAAAGTAGCGTATACATGCGGGTTAACAGACCAAAAGGGCGTATAACAAACATATGCACTTTCAAAGAAGGAAAGGCACACATATCTTGGAAAAATAAGTTTTGGTCCAAGGTATTTGGTCCATGGTATTTTGATCCATGGTATTGGTCCAAGGTATCTAGTTTGACCTATTGACACCAGGTATTTGGTCTAAGGTATTGGTCCTAAGTGGTTTTGGTCCATGGCATTGAGAAAGGCCTAAGACTATAAAAGGAGGAGAAGATCATTAGGCTATGGTGTGCAAGTATTGAATAGCTGATGAACTGTGAGATCCAGTATGCAAGTTATGGGTTTGTGATGCTTTTCTTGATTTGAACCAAGGATGCACCTATGTGGATGATGATGGATGATGGATTGGGATATTAAGGCTTGGAATGTATTATCATTATGTGGTTTGATCATTGATAGGTTAGATCTGAATATTGATGCATGCTTTATTCTGCAAATGTTATGATCTAGGTATTACTGAATTATGAAATAGCTATGAAGTGTTCAAGTTATTATTTGTAGATCTGTACGCAGGTTCGCTTTGGTAAAAGCGTGTATACACGTTGGTTCGATTCATCAGAGTAGCATATACATTATGAAATATGATATCTAAATTTGCAGTTGGTTCTAGTGGTTGTTGCAGAGTTCTGAGTTCTGCTCTATGTTCTGGTGAATGTGTTTTGATGACACGGCTTCAGTGATTCAGTTGTTGGGTGGTTCAGAGATTGATGATTGAGTGTAAAGTTTGTGTTGTAGTGGTGATTGATTTTGAGCTTCAATGTTGTTGATGGGTCTAGTATGAAAATTGGATGAAATGTGGCCTTCATATAATGGTGTTGTGTTACAGAAGTATCCAATCTAAAAATTTATGAAACGTGGTCCCTAGAGGAAGAGTGAAGGTTGGAGCCTTCACTAGGTGGTGCCTACATACTAGTAAATATATCAACTAGTACAAGAGCCAAGGGGTTGTAGCTCCCTTCTAGTAGAATCTGGAGAATGAGAGAAGGTTGTAGCCTTCTATAGGTGGGTGCATGCATACTAGTATGAATCTACACCAGTACAAGATTGTAAACAGGTTTTTCTTATATTAAAAGAAGACATCAGCAGGTGTTTTCTGTCTCGCATTGGGTTTCCACATTATATCTTGGTGTTCATGTGTGTTTCTCATGTGTGATGGTATGTTCTATTTTTACTGCACCTGGTTACTGTTTATATGGTTAATGAAGTTCTGATGCATTGATTAAAGATCAACATATGATGAATTAACTGAATCATAAGTTTGTTGGATATACGCTAGTTGCATTAAACACAGTCGCGTATACACACGAGTTCCCTTAACTAAAGTAGCGTATATGAATTTGTTTATTGAAATAAAAAAGTTATTGAGTTGCTAATACTAATTCACCCACCCATCTCAATAGTATTTCCAACAAAAAGCAAGCCTTATGCGCCATTCAGATGGCTCTATCCAAGCTACAGATCCAGGTCTTACAAGTGCAGACCAATGTGGGTCAAAGTATCACCGCATCAACTAGCTTGATGCCTGGGATAGTTGAAGCAGCATAAATGGTTCACCCCTTGGACCCCCAATTTATTGCGCTGCCAGATGGAGTGCTAACCGCAGAAGCAGAAGATGATCGGGCCACTATTTGTGCCCTCTAGAAGGTCAGGCTAGACTTAGCTGCACTTCCAAGAGAAGCCCTTCACATCCTGCATGATGGTGTGATTGCAGAACTTCAAGCTTAGGAACAATGAACATTGAACGTCCTCAGTGAGCAGAAGGGGAACGACGCCCAAATGTTTGCCAAGAAAACCTCTGCCATCGAGCTCTTTAACACTATCACAGTGAATAATGAGCACACTACCAAGGTGGTGATGGAGACATGCATGTCTATCCTCGAGCTGGATATTCTTGAAGATGTGCCCATGGATGAACGAGTTTATAAGCTCACTGCCGAAGTGCGCGAAGTGAAACTAGAGTTGGCCAAGGTTCAGTTGGACTTGAATCTTAAGATCACAAAATTTGCATTGAGGGACCTGCCCTTAACTCTGCTAGAGGTAAAGGAGAAATGTGACACTACTGTTAGAGATGTATTAGCCACTATAGATAGTGGAGTGAAGGAAAGCACAACGCTCTTTGAGCAAGCGCTCAAAGTGCTTACCAATTTGCAGGAGGATCCCACCTTGCAAAGGGTGGAAATGGAGGCTAACATAGATATGATGAAGTCAAAGCGATGATGTGCACCATCGCCCTTATGCAGAGGCTAGCAAAACTACAGGAGGCAAAGGTGCTAAAGGAGAAGGTGGATGCATCATAATGCAAGAGGGCATCCTCAAGGCCATAATAGGGCCTTGGCTTGATGAAGCCTATGCGCTCACAACCACCATCGAAGGAAAACTAGCCAGTCTACAGGGAACACAACAGAAGGTACAGGCAGATGGCACAGGGCCAGCGACGAAGCAGCTGGTCTAGCAGATGAAGTAGGCGACAACAAAGTGCACCACTGAAGTCGCAGTGATACAAGTGGAGCTGGGAGGTCTTCGCGACAGGATCTCCACGCCAACAGAGTGACTCGAGGGTGAGTCACCATATTTGTGTTGGGCGGAAGTTGGGAATGGTTCCCCTGTCAATTTTCGGGTTAAAAGCCTAAGTTTTGGGGCTAAAGGCCCAAGTTTGGTGTAAAGAATGTGAAGTCTCCGCATTTTGTGGCCGCAAAGCATGAAGATGTAAAGAGTTACTAAGGGTTTTACGCCTTTCTTTTTTATAAGTCATGTCGGCTTTAGAGATCTACCCATGGTCCACAAACCATGGTATTGTATAAAAAGGGAGTCTTAGAAGAGTCTAAGGCAAGTTTGGAGTAAAGCAATTTTGGTGTTATGTTTTATGTATGGGTCTATGAGATATAAGAGTGAAGAGTCTTAGTGTAAGAAGAGGCTCTGCAACTAAGTGTGTAGAGGCCTAGGGTAGAAGTCCACAACTGAGTGCACAGACCCCTACAGCTGTGTGCACAGCGCAGTCAGAGTCTGTACTGGAAATCTGGATTATTAATAAAGAGGAATATTTTGCAATTATCTATGTATGCATTATTTTACTTCTGTTATGAATGTTGCGATTATGTTATGTTGACTACTAGAGTATGAAGTAATGCTATATTGATGCACGAATCTATGTATTTTACCTTGTCATATGAACATAATTATGAATATCTGTTTACGTGAAGATAACCTTAATGCATGTTAAAGTAACCAATACTTAAGCGAATCTAGGTAGATACAGAAGTAAGAGTAATTACAGGGGCATGTAAGTGCCTAATTTATCTATTTAGGGCCCGCAAAGGACACTTGGAGACTTTCATGAAGGCTTCGAGGATGAATAAGAGAATTACTTTGATAAGCCCTAAAGGGCCTATTAATGTGCATGAAGGAAGGTTAGCGAAAATAACTGACATCACAACCATCCACAGTGTGGAAACTTGGTTCTTTCATCCCCCCCATATTGATTCAGGTGAGACTTCAGTCCACGCTCTGTGGATTGATGCCGAAAGGGCTAGTAGTGTAGGGATTTTCTTGGCTACTTAACACTGAACCTGGGTCAAGGCCCATCAAGACAACATTAAGATTCACATCATTATTCATCAGCATATCTAACTATGTAGAATGGATGATATCATCATCATCAATGTAGCAAAACATAAAGGAACAATAGAAGAAAAGATGCACACATAGAGATACCAAGATTGGTTGGAGACTAGGGAAAGAACCACTATGGGGAAAACCATTTCAAATTCTTCTTCTTTTAGATTGTCATCAAATGATTAAGGAAAATAGAGTACATTGATCCATATATTCACAACAACTAGAACATCCATGAAATGAACCTAAACATTCTTTTATTCAAAACCCTGATTCTATGGAATGTAATGTATTGTCATTGTTTGTAGCCTACTGCTAAACACTGTTGTCATTGAGTAGAATCTTTGTAGTATTGAAGTTTCATCTTTTAGTCATGAATGCATGGAGGAGGAGTTGTGTGAGTGACTATGGTAGTCCTAGACTCTCCCTGGTGAAATGTATGTGTGCGAATGGGGACAAATACACTCATATCTACCTCAAAGGCCCATACACACCATTCAGGATATTTTCTAAGTGTCTAAGGCTTCCCAGATGCACCCTTGACCACTATGTGCATGCCTCTAGGGACTAGACTGCCTGATATTCTTCAGAAATCCTAGACACTACCTTGAGGCTATTGTGCAAGCATCTGAGGCTTCCCAAAGACACCCTTGACCACTTTGTGCGTGTGTCCAGGGTCGAGAATAATTAGTTATGATCTAGCGACTTAGAAATAGAAACCCTAGATTCCTGCAAGCTTCAACGCTATAGTTTCGGACCCTTGTGCAAAATTTCTCCATCACACCTGTGCGAACCAAGTCAATAGAAGAGAAGAGAAGATGGCTTGATCAATGTGTTAAAATGAACTTGAGGTCTCTTCTATTTATAGGTTTCCATTAGGGTCCACTCGATGTTGAAGCTGACCTATCCAATTGTACATGTACATAGGGCCAACCTGATCCAATATACATGAATGGATTCATAAATTCAAAAACCAAATTCTTCTTATCGAAACAAGGTGATATTTAGGCTGATTTTGGCTCTCAAAAAGACGAATTCAATATAATTGTTTTCTCCATCATGTAAGTTTTCCAAAGTGGAATTTGACCGCAAGTTCATAATTTTAACAAAAATATGAATATCCCTAGTAGTGATGAAGAAAGAGCTGTAAGTGAAATAGATCTTTGGTATGGATCTGTTAGTACCTCTAACAAAGAAGAGGATTTAAATTGGAATATATATTTTAGAAGGAAGCTCATCTCTATTATAAAAGAAATCAAGGATCTTGTAGAGGAAAACCAAAAAAACAGGAGCAGCTGCAATAATACGAGCTTCAAAATGTTGTGTTGAGAAAAAAAGTTGTCGATCTAAATGCTCAAAAATTTGAAGTCAACAAATTGAATGATGTGTTGAAAAAATGGTTTCACAGAAATAGGCTCTTTATGAAATACTATGATCTAAAGTAGTATCATTTAGGCATGGCTCAAAGGAGGCAAAGAAGTCCAACATCAACAAAGGAAAAGAAGTGGTTGGATAACAACAACAACAACAACAACAAGGAAACAAGTAGAAACAAAACCTTGCCTAGGGAAACAATCTAATTATCCAAAGGAAGTAGCAACAACATAGATTTGCTCAAAATGGTAATTCAATAAGCTACAATAAGAGAATGAAGAACCAATAGGAGTCCATTATTTCTCAAATACATGATCTTAAAAGTAGAAATATTCTCAAATATGGAAGTTGGTTCCATGGTCATTGCTTCTCTTACAATAATTTCGGTCATAAATTCATTGCTCGTAGAGGGAAGGCGGGAAGAAACAAGTGTTGAGGGGTTGTTGTCCAAGAATAGATGAGTTTCCTTGAAATAAGAATGGTAGCAACAAGAGATGACTTGGAAAGAGGGCTATCAAAAATAGAAACTTGTTTGCATCATTCTTAAGAGATGTTGAAGTTGTAGATAAGAGAAGATAAGGAATGAAAATGTAGCAACTCAATGTTTGAAGGCAAAAGGATTAAGTCACCCATTCAATCCTTCTAAGCACATAAATCAAAAGTGCAACATAAATATTTTGGTGAAGAAATAGGAGTTGAAGGATATGTTTTCTCTAGCCTAGCACAGTAAAGATAAATCTAAAACAAGGATAGATGAAAATCTTGAAGCTAATACTCCTATCAAGACTTGATCAATGAAGGTGTGGAAAAGGAAAATGGAGGAAAATATACTCAGGGGGAGTAGATCCTCTTCATCTCTTCATTAAAGGAAGAGAATGGCCTCAAGGGAGGCCAAATAAATTAGATGTAAGCATAATAAAGCCTATACTGAGTGATGCATATGAACATTGGAGGTTTGACTGAGTCCCTATGTTGACTACAATAATAAAATTGGTTATTTTAAATATATAGACAATGTAGGAGTAATTCAAAGGAGGGTGCAACCAACATTGTTTTAGGGGGAGTACACAACAATACTCTATGTTGTGGAAGAAGAGGAGATGCAACAAAAGTGTGGAATGAAAAGAGGCCCAAAGCTAAATCAGTTCCATAGGATTAGCTCCCATGCAGAAGCAAGTGGTTGTAGGAGATCAGAGAGAATTAGCTTAGGGGGAATCTTCTTTAGTAGCATTAGTAGGAAAAAAACTGATAGCCTCATGAAGAGTGTTTGTTTAGGAAATTTAAGGTTTGCATCTTGGGTGAAATACCTTTATTTCATTTAAGTTATGAACTTGATTATTCCAAGCAATATTGTGTTCATAAACACAATTGGTGCAAGATTTACATGTTCCTTAATTGTCATTTGATATCGCTATGTCAACTAGAGGTATTTGGTTCATGTGGAGTAAATTGTTCGTGAAAATGGAAATTTCTTCATGAGGAGGAGCCTTGGAAGTTTTCCTTGTACAATATATGAGTTGTATCAATCTCTTGGTGAAATTGGTATTAGTTAAGAAGTAGTCTCTATTTGTAGGAGTATGATCTCAGGATGAGAAGAAATTAAGATGCTAAGGAGAAGTGAGCATAGAGGATGAATCAACAACATGAGTAAAGAGAAAGCTCAAATGCATCACTAATGGTTGGTATTTGCATGTAGTAGCAATAGCATGAGACATTTTATATTGGTATAAGTTTCTTTTAATTGGTACAAAAGATGCATTGGTAGAGAAAGTATTCAGTGAACAATCTAAGGTATTCAAAACTAGAGGATTATTCAGAGTAGAGGTAGTATATGTTTAGGGGGAGCATATCACATATGTCTATTTCTTAGAGCAGCAACAACCACTATAAGGAGATACAAAGACATGTTTTTACTAATGTTTGATTCTTGTATATGTCTTTGTTTATGATGTTTGTAGCTGATCCTGGATGACAGACTTCAAGTGCCCAATCATGAAGATAACAATCCTTGAAGAGAAGTTTGCAGTATAGAATACACATCAATAGGTTCACCCTCAATTAGTAATTATAAGAGGGAGAAGAATCAACTTGTAGCCCTTTTCCATTGATGTCAAAGGGGGAGATTAAGCTACAATGGCCCATGTAGATGATAGAAAGTCATCAATGTCGAAGTAGCATGAGGATATTCCATCAATGTGGACAAATGATGAGTTGAATCCATCAATGCCAAAGGGGGGGATTGTTGGACAATTGGCATTATTTGAATGGCTAGTGGCAACAAGTGTGTTGGAATTGATATCAACCATATTATAATTGAAGTTGGTGGTAGCAGATGTGTTGGCATTTATGTCCACTAGCCTAGTTGTGATGGCAACTAGGGCTAGAATTGATGTGTATGGTGTGTCAAGCTCAAGGGGAGCCCCAAGGTTGTTGTAGTCACTTGTGTAAAATTGTCATAGTAGTAGGCTTATTGGAGAAGCCATAATATTGTGACTATGTTTTTTGGGAGTCCCATGATTTGAAGGAATTCCTTCCTTAGGAGTTTCACCCAGATTCTCTTCAAGGTGGCATAGTTGGACTGTGCTTAGAAAGAGCTTTTCGATGGTATGTGGAAGTTTGCAAATGACATCCTAGATCACAACTTATTGCCAGTAAAAGATTAGGATGCCCAAAGTCAAAGATGCAGTGCTAAATGGTTGGAGGACCCCTTGGAGTCCATTAGTTTGGCATTTTTCCAAAAGCAATAGAGTAAGTTGGCAGATCTCTATTAAATTTTCTAATTTTTCTATCTTGTATCAGTTACTTTAGCCAAATTTATCTTTTCATTAACAATGCATCCAATTATTATCCATATAATAAATCATAAATGTAACTGAAGAAAGACAAATATATGTAGTGATAAATAAGATTAAAACAAAACCATAAGAGATAGTAGATTGGTCCAAGACCAAGGAAAAACACCCAAAGGGGGGAACCCTTTCAAATATTCTTCTTTAGTAGGTTGTCATAAAAATATTTCAGCAGAGTGCAAAATGAGCCCAATACATGTAATTTCAACAGATAATAAAAAATTAGATCTACAAATATATGTAATAGTAGATAGAAATCCATATCTGCCAGATCACTGAAGCTAACTGAAGCTAAGATGTGAAAACCTAGATCACAACTTGGGTCTCTCTCATCAACATTGTCTGCATGTGACTAGAATTCTTGGGCCACTCTCTTGAATACTGTATGCGAGCGACTATGACCATAGAGTCACTCTCAGGAAGCCTTCATGCATGCAACTGTGGAATAATACAGTTGAAACCTAGAGTCACTCCCTTACAATAGTTGTGCGAACAGCCGAGATATCCTAGTCACTCCTAGGACTACTCTGTTCGAGAAACTGGGGACCAAAACCTTTTGATCTACCTCTGAACCCAGAGTACCTCTCACTAAACTATCTCCAAGTGATAAGAGAACCAAAGCCACTCCCTTTCCTACTAAATTCCTACAACTAGGGATGAAAATGTCCTAATTTGTGCCAATGACTGAGATCTAGAAAACCCAAATTCAGAGAGAACCTTTCACCTGTGATTTCGTACCTTATGTGAACTCCTTCTAACGTACCTATGCGAGCCAAGACAAAATAGAAGAATAGAAACATAATGATGTGCTGAAATGAACTTGAGGTCGCTTCCTTTTATGGGCTTTCCTGAGGGTTAACTTGGGATTAATATTTCTCCAAGAAGTTACCGATGTGGTTAGGGTTGAGCCATTCCATAATGTATGTATGAAGAAAATAATCCAAAACTTAAATTCTGTTTAACCAAATTAGGTGATATTTAGGTCGATTTTGGTCCTCTCAAAAAGAGGAATTTAATTCTAGCATAATATTGGTCATATAAGTCATCCAATGTGGAATTTTAACTTAGTTGCAAAAATTAACAGTCCCTCTCAACTAGGAATAATTCCACCTTTTAATATCTGTCAGTTGATCAACCTTTCAAGATTGTCTCTACTCAACTCTATTTGTTGAAACTTTATCAAATCTAGAAGAAGAATCGGGGAGCAATAACTTCCACCTTATCTAGAAATAGGATAACTCATCATATAGGGGAGTAAACCCTCAACCCTGTAATCTCATCAGGGAGTTTTACACTTAACCTGACATTTCATGGGGGATCTTACCCTCAACCCGAAATCTTATTGCTTACTAATATTCCCAACAATGACTCTTAGTAGTCATGTGGTAGAACACCTGCATCATAATAGCCTTGGGTTGTACACCCCAAGCACACCCTCAACTCATTGGCTAAACAAGGAGTAAAATTTCCAACAAGCCCTGCTTATGGGTATGATGCCAAATGGGGCATACTCTGCAAAGACCAGACAGGGGAGTAAAACCCTTAACCCTATGGGTAAAAAATAATGGGAATGCCCTATTGTCTAGAGTTCCCTCAACCCCAAGATTCCTTTTCCCTCAATTCCTCACCTTGGGAGCTCAAATAGGGGGGGCAAGTTGGCTCAGTATTCTCGATTAGCGTTGCCCCTTATCTGGAGGGGTCACATCCATCAATCCAAGCTACTCTCTTAAGACCAAGAAATTTCCTTTTGGTAATGCCTTGGTGAGAATATCAACAATATGTTCATCTATCGATATGTGATGGAGCTTGACAACTCCTCTCTATACCATGTCTCGAATGAAGTGATATCGAATCTCAATATCCTTGGACTTGTCATGAAACATGATATTTTCTTCCAAACAGATCCCACTCTTGTTGTCACAATATATCACTGTAGTATCAAGGACCTACTCAAGTAGCTCTCCAAATAACTTTGCCAACTAAACTGCTTCACAACGCGCCATGCTAGCAACAATGTATTCTGCTTTAGCTGTGCTCAATGATACAGACTTTTGTTTCTTGCTCATCCAGGATATCATGATAGATCTAAGGCTAAAGAAACATCCAAATGTACTCTTTTTGTCAATAATGTTTCCGGCCCAATCAACATCATTGTATCCATGAAGTTGAACATTTTTGAAAGAATATCTTAGGCCAAGTGTGATCAACCCAAGTAAATATCTCAATATGCGTCTAGAAGATATCCAATATATGTGGAGGGGCTTGGTCATGAATTAACTCAATCTGTTTACTGCATAGCATATGTTTGGAAGGGTGTTCACAAGGAACATCAGATCCCCAATTAGTTGTCTATAATGGGATGTATTTTCTAAGGTTGGTCCTGTAGCATCTCCACATAATTTCTTGAAGTTTATTTCCATCTGTGTAACCATGGATTTGCATTCTGTCATTCCAAATCTTTCTAGCAACTTTACAATGTATTTTCCTTATGAAAGGAAAATCTCACTAGGTCTTTGCCACACCTCAAGTCCCAAAAAGTAGTGCATGTTTCCAAGGTCTTTCATCTCAAATTCATGGGCTAGCTTCCTCTTACACTCGATCATCAGAGGTTCACTACCTATCAAGAATAGATTGTCAACATATAAAACCAAAATCAATGGCATATCTTGAACAATCTTGAAGTAGAGGTTGTGATCGACATTGCTTCTTGTGAATCCCAAATTCACTAAGTAACTTTCAATGTGTCCATACCAAGCTCAGGGATCTTGATTCAAACCATACAATGCCTTGTTCAACCTTCAAATAGGATTTCTTCGATCTTCCACTTCGAATCCCTGTGGTTGTTCAACATATACCTCTTCTTGTAACATGCCATGAAGGAATGTGTTCTTTACATCCATCTGAATAAGAGTCCATCCTTGAATCACAACAAGGAAAACTATATAACGGATGGTTGTCTATAAAGCTACGAGATAAAATATGTCATCATAATATTCTCCCTCTTTTTGAGAGAAGCCTAAGACTATGAACCTAGATTTATATTTCTCAATGCTACCTTCAATTCCATGTTTGATTTTGAATAGCCATTTTGAAGTCACAACATATTTCCATTTCGGCCTAAGTACAACATCCCATACATCATTTTCCATAATTGATTCATATTCTTCAGCCATAACATCCTTCCAAACTTGTTCTTCTACATCTTCTTCAAATGTGGACGGTTCAGCTTGAATCACGATACTAATAGCATCAACATATCCCTGATACCTACATGGTTGTTTCATTTCTCTGAATGATCTGTGAATGGGGAAATTTCTTTCAGTATCTTGTAAAGTATCGCAGAGCCAATGTGGTCTCTTTTAGAGGTAGGATCACTTGGAGGAGGATCTAATAGATCCATAGGCTCTATGGGCTCATCAACCATATCAGACTCAGGCATAGACGGACCATCCAGAATATCCTAGTCATCATTATTTTCCTTGGGAGAAGGAGGTGGAGGAAGATCTCTTGCTTTTCCAACATCTACATCTTCATCAAATGTTACATCCCTACTAATCTCAACCTTCCTTTGACCAAGAATATAAATTCTATATGCTTTATAATTTTCACAATAACCCCCCAACATATGTTTTCTACTAGTAACTTCTAGTTTGTTTCTTTTGTCTTTCACACATGAAAATATACAGGGCATCTAAATATAGAAAAATGGATGATATCAAGCTTAATACCTATGAATATTTCTTCAGGAGTCTTCTTTTCTAATGCTTGATGAGGCACCCTGTTTTGAACATATACGAAAGTAGATGTCACTTCGGCACAAAGGAACTTTGGCACGTTTTGATCATGGAGCATAGCATGGGTAGCTTCTAACATAGACCTGTTCTTCCTTTCTGCCGAACCATTTTGTTCAAGAGTGTATGGCACAATTATGAATTCTTTTGACATGTATTCACCTCCATGGTCTGACTTGAAGGCTTTGATTCTTTTTCCTCATTGATTTTCGATCAAAGCTTTGAATTCCTTGAAAGTTTTGAAGGTTTCATCCTTGTGCTTAAGATAGTATATCCATGTATTTCTTGAGAAGTTGTCAATAAAGTTTATGTAGTAGAGATGACCACCAATAGAATGTACAGGCATCAAACCACATATATTAGAATGAATGAGATGGAGGATGTCATTTGTCTTGTTCTTACTAGAGGGAAATGGTCCCCTTGTTTTCTTTCCACTTGCACAACCTAGACAAACTCCATCATGATGAGATTGAACATCGGGATTACTAGAGACCAATTTAATTAATTTTGGAAGTGAACCATAGTGAAGATGAGCTAGTTTGCGGTGCCATAATTCACTCAAATGATTGGTATTATGAACCAATTATAGAAGAGGCCTTCTAGGGGTTCTATAGAGTCCTCCAAATCTCGATCCTAATGTGAATTTTTCTTTCATAGGTGAATCGAAAGGCCAAGTTAAAAATTTTCCTTTGATGAAGGCAACCCCCATCCCTTATCTTCAAAAGTGGATACAAATACCATATTATTCATTAATCATGGTACATACATAACATCATGTAGAAGAAATGATTTCCCTGAATTCAACTAGAATTTGATGGACCCAACGCATTTCAGGAGATGAGTGGAGTTGTTTCCTATAATGATATTTAGCTTAGTCTCCCTCTCTACTAGAGTAGAGAGGACATCTTTGTAACTAGAGAAATGATGAGTGGCCCCACTATGAACCAAACAACTATCCCATGAATCTGGTGGAGAAGAACTAGTAAGAGCAGGAATAACAATGTATTAAGATTTATTTACAACGTTACTTTCATACCTTGGAGCCTTCGATTTATTTTGAGGAGGATGATTTTCTTCATGGTCACTTGAGGAGTCTCTTCTTCTTCTTTGATATCTCCTATCATGGTTCTTCTTTTGATAGTCCTTTCTTCTTTTGTTATTGAAGTTGCCTCTGGTGTTGTAGTGTGGTATTTTTCTCCTTTTAGGACAGTCACGAGAATAATGACTTGTCTTGTGATGATTGAAGCATTCAACATGAGATAACAATTTGTCATATCTTCCCTTTAAATTCTGAGAAGGAGGCTTCCTTGATGGACAACCTTTTTCCTTCTTCCTATTTTCATAAGAGATATATGCAATGGGCTCTTCCTTTTCATGTTTTTGAATCCTTCCTCTTGCAATCATTCTTAAATCTTCTTGAGTGAGCTTCCCAAAAATTTCATCAAATGTCAGAAGGACTTCACTGTTGCTAATTGTAGTAATGAAGATTTCCCAAATAGGAGGGATACCTTTAAGAGTCACAACTGCTAGCTCCCTGTCAGACACATTTTCTCCAACTCTCTGCAATTGATCTATAAGGCAAGAGATCTTCATAATGTAGGATTGAATAGTTTTCCCTTTGTTCATCTTAGTTTCCTTGAGTTGATCTTTCAGAGTGATGATCTCATTCAAGTTTTTCACTTCATACATACCAGCTATCTTGTCATACATATCTTTGGACTTTCTTAAATACCCTACCTATGCAAGTAAATGATCTTGTAAGCCATCAACTATAATTTGCTTTGCTTTAGGCTCACCTTTCTTGTACCTATTCTTGAAGGAAGCGGAAGCATTTTCTGGAGGCTCAAGCATTATTCCTTGGATGTATTCCAACACATCATTTTTGTCGGCCATGATATCCAATATGACTTTTCATGCATCAAAGTTTGATGCACCACCCAACTTTTCATGCTCCTTGAAGGTAGAAGATGACATCCTGACCTTGACCTAGAAATCTTCTACATGAAAGAGAGGGCTTCAATGCTTGTGTTCTTTTTGGATTTTCCTTCACCTCAGCTCTGATACCATGTTAAATTTTATGATTGTTCTATGTTGTATGAGTTACTTTAGCCCAATTTATCTTTTCATTAACAATGCATCAAATTATTAGTAGTATAATCAATCATAAATGTAACTGAAGAAAGAATAATATACACAATCAAAAAGATGATGAAAACACAACCATAAGAGATAGCATATTGGTCCAAGACTAGGGAAAAACCCCACAAGGGGGAAACCCTTCTTCTTCTTTAGTAGATCATCATAAAAAAATTTCAGTAGAGAGTGCAATGAGCCCAATACATGTAATTGCAGTGGATAATAACAAAACAGATCTATAGATCTGTGTAACAATAAATAGAAATCTAGATCTACCAAATCACTAAGGTTAACTAAAGCCAAAATGTCAAACTCTAGATTGAAACTTGGGTCACCCTCATCAATGCTATTTGTGTGCGACTGAAAATCTTAGGTCACTCTCTCAAATATTGTATGCGAGAAACTATGACTACAGATTTTTTCTCAGGAAGCCTTCATGCATGCCACTGTGGCATAATACAACTGAAACCGAGAGTCACTCCCTTACTGTAGTTGTGCGAGTGACAGAGATGTCCTGGTCATTCCTAGGACTACTTTGTGCAAGTGACTAGGGATCGGAACCTTCCAATCTACCTCTAAACCCTGATTTTCTCTCACTAAACTATCTCTGAGTGACCAGAGAGCCATAGTCACTCCCTTGCCTACTCTGTGCCTGTGACTAGGGACAAAAATGTCCTGTCTATGCTAGCAATGGAGATCTAGAAAACCCAAACTCAAATCGAACCTTTGGCCTGTGATTTTAGACCCTGTGTGAACTCCTTCCAACGTACCTATATGAGCCAAGACAAAATAGAAGAATATAAAGATGATGATGCGTCAAAATGAACTTGAGGTCGCTTCCTTTTATAGGATTTTCTGAGGGTTAACTTGGGGTTAAGATTGACCCAAGCAGTTAACCATGTGATTAGGGTCCACCCATTCCTACATAATGTATGTATGAATAAAATAATCCAAAATTTAACTTTTGGTTAACCAAATTAGGTGATATTTAGGCTGATTTTGGTCCTCTCGAAAAGAGGAATTTAATGCAGGCATCATCTTCGTCATCTGAGTTGTCCAATGTGGACTTTGGCCCTAGTTGCAAAAATTAACATGCTCCTTAGTGGATTTTATAACAAAGTGTCAGATAGATGTTGACAGATAGGGCTGCAATGAAGAGCATGTTCACTGGCTAGCAGAGGTCCCACTGGACACATATGCCCACAGCAGCTACCCCAATAGGTGCATCCTCGTGAAAGTGTAAAGGAGAACAAAGGAAATTGAGCAAGTAAATGTGGTGCATTCAGTTGTGGAGAGACTTCCTGTTGGCTCATGGTGGATCCCACACGATGAAGGCTATCTGGTGGTAATACCCTGACAAGACATTAAACAATGCTCAAAGGAATGAGTGGGATGATGCCAACAACTAACACATGCATTATGGAGGGAGCCTAAAATGGCTGACCCAGGTGTGATACTCTTGGCTCTTATTAGATCGGGCAGACCCCAAGGACAACTAATCCTACAAGGCTCAACCCAGAGGAAATAAAAGGTGCACAGAAGGGAGTAGTGACCTGACTAGGCATCGAGCACAACTAACAATCATTAGAGCCAAATTAGCCCTGTATACTTTTGATTGGTTGATGGGAGTGTCAGGAGGACCCCACTAGGACAAATCATCTTGTAAGGAAGATTCTAGTGAATTCTCAAGAGTGCATAGAAGGGAGTAGTGGGATGACTAGGCACTAGGCCAATATGAAAGAGCAACAACCAATAGGAGAACAACAAGGTGTCAAGAAAACCTATTGGACATGTATGTCGCATAACTTACCCTAGAGGAAATAAGAAGCAAGGGAAAAATTGTCAGGATACAAGCATAGGGATACGTAGGCAGTGTGGTGGTGTTACAAGTAATCCTCACAGACTCTGGATTTGGTGGTGGTTGCAATGGGTGGACCCTTAAGACGAGTTATCTGATAACGAAGACCTGAGAAGGCTTTAAAGTGCACAAATAAAATCCCTCAGATAAGGTCGTGGGGGGGATAAAGTAAAGCGCTCAGACATGGTTCTGTTGTGGCAATGAGACCAAGGATGAAAAAATTTTAATGTGTGGAAGATAAGCTCTCGAGGCTTAAAGGTAAAGAGTTCCCATGAGTCATTTTATGGTGGTCTTGTGTGTTAATGTGACCCAGGGTCTTTGGGTAGTTTTCAATGAAGAAAAGACTTAGTGGGCAAATGTTTTAAGGGTTGTTAGGTTATACATGAAGCACTATATACATATTATAAAAGAGCTGAATGTTGTGGAGTATGATATTAGAGCCTTTAAGAAAACTATTCCAAAATTAAATTGATAATTGAAGTCAAAGAAAGTTGCCAATATGTATTGGTGAAAGCCATGAAGGACCGCGATGTGAAAAATGAATTAATGGAGAATATCTTTAATCGAGAAAAGCCATCCATGATCTTCCTTGCACGCCATGAAGAATTAAATAGATAAGATTGTTCGGTGCATAAAATTTGATTAGAGAAGAAAAAAAACATACCTAACGTACATTTTGTGTTTTGTGGGTAATTAATTAGCATGGGGAGCCTTGTTGTATGGTGCAACTTGTCTGGGAATTTATTCTCAGTATGAGAGACAATCGAGTGAAAATTCTAATTAAGTTGTAGAGGCCATGTAATTATACACAACAACATGATGGAAAGACATTTTTAGAGTACACTCTTGGGCAGTGTGGATGATAGGATAGAAAACATTATCATTGTGTTGCATTGGAAGAAAACCTAGGATTAAAATTGACCAAAGTGGGAGGAATGCAACATAGTTGAGAGCGATGAGTGGAGATATTTGTGGGTTTGATAGCTACTATTAGGGGTAAATTGTTCCAGTGCTATAGAGAGAGGCCAAGAGTGATAGTAAAGAAGAAGAGGACAAAGGGTTGTTATGTGCCTAATGTATGAGGGCTGAGAGTAGTGAGTTGTTGTAGTTTTGACAAAGGGTGAAAAGAGGGATAAGTATGAGCGAAGGATGCTGATCAAAATGGAGGGATGAGTACAATGAAGAAAAAAGGGCCAGGTGGATGAGATAAGGTAGCTGAAACAACGAAAAGTGAGTGCCAAGAACAATGAGAAAGAGTTTCCTTATTGAGTGTGGGTTGGAACCTGCAAAATAGGGAATTGGTGCTTCCATTTGAGTGGATATATGAATAACGCTTAGGGGTTAGTGACTCCTACATATTGGTTCTTGGATCAATTCAGGAAGATACAAGTTGGTGCTTGCAACAAATCCAAGAAGTTGGTGCTTCTGGTAAGCCGATTAGGTGTTTACAAAAGAAGGGAGTTTGTGCTTCTTGCTAGTAGGTTCTAACAAACAATCTAAGGGAGTCGGTGCTTCTTGTGAGTGAGTGCTAACACAAATTGATGTAATAGAGTATGAGATCATATTTACATCATAATAAAAAACAAGCTTCTATGGTGTTTCTCTTGGAAGGGTTTGCACATTAGATCCTCTATGTCATATGTGATTGTTGCTCATGGTGATTGTGTTTATGTGTTGATTTTATATTGTTTCCACATGATATGTTGTTCATGATGTATATGATTAGTTTCCATGTTTAAATGTTGAACATAAGTAAACATAGTAGTTTAAGTTAGCCTTAATACTGATTCACCCCCCTTCTCGATATTAAACATTGTTTCTAAAAGGTGCTTGGTCAAATTATTTTCCTACTCTAAGAATTTATGAAAGTGCTTCACTTTTGTTGGTTTTATGGAGCCTGACCTAGGTTAAGAGGTGATTTAGCCAAACAAATACTGGTATTATTGGCCCTTTCAGCGATAGTCCATGGAGCATGGACTAATGTCTCACCCGAAGTAGTATGGGAGCGTGCTAGAACCAGGTTTCCACACCTTGGAGATGTCTAATGAGTTCAAGTGGTCTGCAGTTCAATCTAGCGTGCACGTCGCTACACGCACTTACCTGTACCTTGCACCCTGGGATGTTGCCTTCATGCAGCCCTACTCGGGAGCCGAACACTGTTATTACCCAATGTCCTTACTAGTATTCCCCAGTTAGTTGATTTAATTAACCTACTTTCCTACATTAAGTTATATTTAGCAATATAAATCATTCATACAAGTGCACACAGTAAATAAACAATATAATTGCAATTTATATCTAACATGTAATAACTCAAGAACATATATGCAGAATTTAGATAAACCTTCTCTTTATTATTCTCTTCTTTAATTACAAACTTGACTTTGCCCTATGCACTCAACTGCAGGGGTCCGCGCACTCAGATGTGGACTACTAGGCCTCTGTGCACTCAGTTGCAGAGCCTTCTCCTACCCTATGATTCAAGACACACTTAGACACTTGCACTTTGCTTTTACTTTGCTATCTCATGCTTCGCTCTCTCCCTCTCTTTTACACTTAGATCCTTGCTCTATTTATACAATCCCATGTTCTATGGACCATGGGTATAATGACATTACATTACAAACTAGGGCGGACAACCCTATGACTCTAACATACTTCTGCGCCCACAATTCGCGGGGCTTTACAACATTATTTGGTCAAAATATGGGCTTTGAGCCCCAAAACATGCCTCGAGGGGAGTCCATGCCCAACAAGCCCCCAACACAAACATCGTGACTCACCCTCGAGTCACTCTGTTAGTGCGACGATCTTGGCACGAAATTCCTCCAACTGTCCTCGAACTGTGCTGATGTCGGTAGTGCATCGTGTCGCTTCTTGCTGAATCTGTTGCATCCTCTATTCTGAGACCTTCATGCTTGGGGCACTTCTTTGCATTAACATGTGCATCCCATGTATGTGCATGAGATTTCCTTCAATGTTTGCCATGATAGTGAAAGCCTTGTTGATCCACAGCTGGACGCGTGCTTTGAGAAATGCCTCCTTATGTCACGCTACGTCCAGCTGCTCCTTCAGTGCCTTCACTTTCGGCATCCTCGTGAGCTGTTGAGTGAGGACTACTATCTGCGTAGTTCCTCTGACACTGTCATATTGCTGCTGAAGTTCTTGCACCTCTCTCTGTAGGTGCTGGATGTTGGGGTCCTCCTACAGAGTTTTGAGGACCTCAAGTGCTCACTCCAACAAAGTGGTACAGTCTTGCACTGCACCTGCAATTTCTTCCAATCCTGCTACGATATCACTAGCACATTTTTCTCGAACCTCTGGGGGAGTGGAAGGTTGCGCCTTTAACCACAGCTCAACGATCTGAAGATTCAACTCTAGCTGAACCTTGGTCGTTTCTTCTCTAGCCTTGCAGACTCCGGTTGCCAACTTGTGGATCCGCACTTCTATTGGTAGATCTGATGGGATGGCTAGCTTCGGCACTCGTCGGCACGCATTTTCTACCACCTATACCAATTGTTGGTTTTGCGACACCAATTCGTCATGCTGCAGACTGAGCCATTCCATGTTTATCTTTTGTTTGTTGAGAACTTGGATCGCATGGCTTTCTATAGCATGCAACTCTGTCTTTATCCCATCCTGTAGCAGATTCAATGTCTCTCATGGAAGGGTAGCCAAATTAAGGCCAAGGCCTTTGATCATGTTAACTGCAAATCTATTAGTATGATTCACTCCTACTAGGGCCCCTCCTGGTAACACTAATGTGTTTTCTATCCATGTGCACATCATCTGCTCTGCTACCGAGGATCCTGCTGCGAGGTGGGTCGAAAGGGTACCCACCTAAGGGGGTCGCACCTATAACCCCTGTAGCTGCACCCTGAGGGCCCCCAACACAGTCTAGTGCTCCTACATAACATCCTGAAGGGCCTCATTAGTGACATCGTGAACCGTCTCACCGATGTCATGGAGGTCACCTTTGGTTAAGGTGATCGGTTCAATGGCCAACTTCAAGGCCTTGAACTTCTTCCTCAGTCCTGCTCTCTCTGCTTTGTGTGGGCACTTCAACTGTGTGGATGCAATCCCCGATTCCACACTCCCTTCTATTGTTTCTACTTCCTCTACCTCCTTCCCTTGTGAGGACGTCACTTGGTCCTCATCCGGCTTTATTATTGCTTCTTCTACCACCTGTGCTATTGTTGTTGCTTCTGCAACCTTTTTCTACTCTGCAGCTTTTTGTGTCACTTCCTGCGCTACCCTTTCCTTAGTTGCTGCTATTTCCTTCTACTTTTTCTTGGCCAATAATGTGACATGTGGCTTGGCATCATCCTTCTTCTTCTGTGCTATCACCTTCTCATGTTCTGCCAGATCTGGTGTGTGCCATTCCGAAGGCCATGTCTCCAAGACAATAAAAATTGCATCGTCAATGGCTACAAAAGGTAGCTTCATCCACTGCTTCGTCAGATCCTTACATGCCCTAATAAAAATATTGTGCATATCAACTTTGAAGTCTCCAAAACTTTGTAGACTGTTGTACACTGTGGGTGACAGGCGTGGCCTCTGATTGATCCACATTCAGATGCTCATCTCCATGAGCACCCAGAATATTTTGGTGTCGCATATCTGTTTCACTTCCTTTGTGGCCCAGAGCAAAGCGTACTTCACCGCCTCCGATAATTCTCTATAATTCTCTGTCAATGCTAGGGAATTAACTGTCCTCCGGCAGTTCCCCTGCTACGAGCATTATGGATAACAACAACCATACGTAGTGGAAGGTTTTACCCTGCTCCTAGGCTTTGTGAAAGTTCTTCAAAAATTACTCACAAAGGAATTTGGACCAGTTGAACTAGACCCCCTCTGTGCACTACTCGGCTAGTGCGACCACCGGCATCAATACCTCATCGGCACGACACTTCCTCATAAATTTTCTAGCCAGGAGTTGGGTTGCTACAAGTACCCCTTTATCCTTGATGCTGTAGATGGCGTAGCCCCTCTTATTCTTCTCTAGCTTGTATGTTTTCTTCATGGCTTCAGCAAGGGCCAAATCACTACCCTTCCTTTAGCTATGGTTGCGAGGTCCTTTCCTTTCCAGGGGAGCCAATAAATGCAGTGAATGAGGTCTATCACGATGGGAATAGGCTCCTCCAGCCGTAGATACTCATCATGCACTAGGCAGAGCAGCTGTGTGATGATGAAAATGGTGATGGGTGTGCGGTGGAAATGTGGTATCCATAGTAAGTGCAGCAACTCGGCTTTTTTCACACTGTACAGCCACTTCTGCGGCTCTAACGTTTTCACCACCCACTCAGTGTTCTGCTTCATGAGGTTCTCATTCTCTAAGTGAGGGAACTTCTTGCGGTCAGTGAGGTCCCAATCTTCAAACTTCATGGTTGTCACGCAGCCCAGGTGCATGCCTTCAAACACTATGTCGTCTGGGAGGAGCAGAGTCTGGAGTGAACTCTTGGTTTCGTCCAGGTCCTTCAACACTTTGGTCTTCCCTTTCCATGGAGGGACATATGTGGGTAGTTTTATTACAGAGCATGTAGGTTGAATATCCTCCTCCATATCTGCATCTTCTTTGGCTATGATTGTCAGGGCCTACATATCTTATTCTTCCTCATCTGTGTCAATCGTGACATCTTTCCCTTTTTCTGCCATTGATAGCTTGTTGCGTAGTGGGTTCCTCTGGGACATGTATGAGGACCATTGCTTGTTTATCTTTCTTGGGCCTCGGTGTTCGTGGTGATTTGGGGATTTCTGCCACAACCCTGGTGCCTTCTGGAACATCCTTGACCATTGGGGTCTGCGCGGCCCCATTGGCGGTTACCTCTTCAATTCCCAAACCATCCTTAGTGGTTGTCATTATATCTAGGCTATATTATATCACTCACGAACTTAGGGGCTCAATTATCACTTGACTCTCAATGCTCAGTTCTCTGCTCAAGTGCTTAATTCTCAAAAGACCAAGTGTTGTTTGCTGGGTAGCCCTTTGTGTTTTATAGTTCCTTTTGAATTCGAATTCAACCGTTCCCCCCAATTATAGTCCATTAATGATTTCTTGGCAGCATATTTTCCCAAATCTTGCCCATAAATCGTTTCTTAAATGCCCGTCACCCGCTTCATTTGGCCTCAAGTCAAGCATCCCATCATGAATAGTGACTTCAACAGTCACTTTCTAGCCAATCCATGTGGAAACAGAGCCCTCTGTGCGTGGTCAAAGACCCTGTGATGCTCTGCGTCTACGTACATCCCCAATATGGCGCAGCTCCCGAGCAGAATAGTTTATAGTCTCGTGCTTCCTTTCAACTGCCTGGAGCGCTAAGACTGTTCTTCCTGCAGCTAGTCAGGTGGTCCCACCACCCATGTGGGGCTCCATCTCGTCTTCCACCATGGTTCGTGGAGAATCCACACCTTCCATTGTTATGGTCGGCATCGCGTACTTTACTATTTGCAACTCGCTACCCTGGTCACTACGTTTGGTGATATGTAGTCCAAGCCAAGGTAGTAGACTAACCATTTCACGGTGATAGTTCTCCAACTTGTCAGTATGATTGTATGCACCTTGCCTTACCATCCTCAGTTTTTCGATGAGAAATGCTTCCATTATTTCATCTTCCAGCTTTTGGATCTTCGCGTCCATCAAAGCACATTTCTTCCTTAATCATACCCTTTCTTTTTCAAGTTCGCGGAGTCTAAATTTTCCCCATCGGATTTCTTCCTCAAGTCCTATGTGTTCTACCTCTTACATCTATGTGATTCTTTCTTTCTGGGTTGCGTGAACCATTGTATCTATGGCTTTTGTCATGCACGGACTTGGATTTGCATGCTCCATAGGGATTACAACCCCTACTTCATTCTTCAACTTCGGAAGTGCCCACTCGGTCAGAGTTTTGCACATGGTCCTATAAGCCCATAGAATCATTGGTATGCGCATGTCCCAGTCAGTGCATCTCACATATTGGACTGTGTTGAGCACTTCACACACCTTGTCAAAGGCTTCCCTATGTATAATCTCTGGCACACTTGGTCTTATCATAATTCATTGTTCATGCACTCGTCATGCCCACTCCTGCTTGTTGTTCTTGTTTTTT
Source organism: Pinus tabuliformis (assembly GCA_031772625.1). NCBI lineage: Eukaryota > Viridiplantae > Streptophyta > Pinopsida > Pinales > Pinaceae > Pinus > Pinus tabuliformis. The sequence goes on from CM062818.1 coordinate 1,203,392,008, forward strand.
ATCGTGAGGACGGTGTGTGTTCGTGCAAGTTGCATACCATACGCCTGTACCCATTTGGATAGGTGGACGCGCAAGCTATTTCATCCATCATACCTGGCTTCCATCCATCGCTAGGGCTTTCCAAACCATATAAGCATCATTCTTCTATAGTTGCGCCAGTTCTCAAAACTTCTCTGATGCATACCCCACCATCTTGTGGGTGTAGTGCAAGTGCCCATTTCAAAGCATCAAAACACTGTTGTTCTGGTACTTTTCCTTCAAACATTTTCAAGAAATCATCCACTTCACTCAACCCATCATACATAGGTAGATATCTTACCTCTGATGTCATGCAGCACAGTGATCTTACCATCATATTGCAATTGAGCATGGTTACCTCGTGTAACTAGTTCTATCATCATTCTATTTCCTCGTCCGAATATGAAGTGTAGGATCTTTCATGCTCCCACGAAAACCTGCCATCCGCCGTAGGATTCACCCAATCTTGCTCCCACGCGGTGATTTTGTAGATACAGTCTAGATCGTTGTCGCTCTCATCATCGTGCACTAGCTCTGTGTAGCACAATCCTTCCACGGGGTCTAAAGGTACCACTAGACATAGTGAATTTTTCTCAAAAATCATCTTGAGCTTCTTTAGATTTATCACTCCATTTATATCAATGGCCAAATCTATTCCCAGTAGCACAAGATAGGGATTGTTGTCATCAACAATCTCTATCACTTTGAAATCTGCAAGCGCACTCGCATCTTCGATATCTACCATTATTCCCTGCAATCTTCCCATCGATAGGATCTTTTGTTGGTTCGCCATTCGCAATTGAATAGGAGACCATTGCAATCCGGGCCTTCCCATGCACTCCCATGTCTATTTTGGCAACACATTCTCATCCGATCCTAGATCTAGAATCACTTAATCCATTTCATATTCCCTGATTTGTGCAGTCAATCTCATCTCTCTTCCTGTTCGCATTGTGTGCTTCCCGAGCTTTCGAACTACGTGTGTTTCTCCTGGTCTAGTGCACCTAGTGATGAGTTCTTACAGTCCCTTCATAGTCTTTCTGTCATGCAACAGCTTCATGCATGTCTCCAAAAAGGTAGTAAGCATTGATGGGTCCATCTTTGGTTCTAGTTTGTCTTTACTACCTGAAGTGGAGGCCTCTGTGAAGCTCTTCTTAGCTTCCATGAATGTCTCCTTCGTGCACTCCAAATCGAACTCTAGTTCCTTTGTAGGAGCCTTGTGAACCCAAGCACTCTCTTCGGGTTGCTTGCCCTTGTCATCTCCTATCGTGATACCACTTTGGAGCACAATGTTTATGTTCAGATCCTCTTCGTACATCTCATACCTCATCATTTCCAGGTTCTGAGTCGGGGGAGGCTGGAGTATTCCTTTGTCATGCAATATTGCTATTAATGTAGGGCAGTCCTCCATCTCATGATCAAACTAGGTACAATATAAACATGATCCTCTCGTTATATTTGTATAATCACAGGCATAATGCCCTGGCCCTCCACAATTGTAACAAATCAGTTGTCCATGGCCCCTTCCTAGTCCCATTCCACCGTGACCTCATCCGTGCCTCTGAAATCTGGTGTGCGCCATCCCTGCATTTCAATCAAGGGCTTGCATTTCGGTCTGAACTTTTTAGGCAGAAGTACGATCCATCATCAGTTCATAACTTCTATAGGTGCATTCATCATGGCCTACTAACTTTCAGAAATTACATAACAACTACTAGGACATCTGCGTATACTTTTGTAATAGGTGACAGTTATTTGTAGTGTGCTTCCCTCCTATCTGACAAATCGCGCACCATAATGCAGGTACCACACTCGGCCATGCTTGTGCCTCTGGTCTCAATGGCATTGGCCCTCCTCCTGCCAAGTAGTTCGTGAAGACTGGACAATGGTCTTTGTCATGTCCTTGGCCTTTGCACTTTATGCACCATACCTCCTCACGCACCTCTGGGCAAGTTGTCCTGTCTTGTTTCAAACTTTGCATCTCTAGACATAATTTTTTTAGTTGTGCATGGATTCATTGGACTCCCAAGCCAGAATCTTGTATCGGGGTTTCGTGTAGTCTCATTGCAATCTCCAAAGCTTTAGCCTAAGTGGATAACTTCTATTGTGACAACGCCATCCTTAGATGCAGTGTTAGTGATGCTACAAACCATGCACGGTGCTACCCATCCATCAAGATCATGTTGGCTTCAGAAATCATGCCCTTCAGTCTCTCATCTAGTTCCCAGGGGGTCTCTCCTAGAAGCATCGCAATTTCCTTAAACCTGATAATCGATTGTGTCTCTGATTTTGGCCTGCCAAATTCCCTGTTCAGTGCAACTTGGATATCTATGATCCCTGCATTTAGATTGTAATTAGAATGCTTAATGTACCATGTCAGGGATTGATCCTGCAACGCACTTACTAGCATTTCCTTCTTTATGTTGTCATCCGCGACTCCTTGCACTTCCCATACAGCCTTCACCACGAACCAAAATTGGTCTGGATCTCCATTCCCTACTCCTTTGAACACTGGAAACTTTATTACGCTCGCCATATAATTGTTGTGGTGGCAGAGGTGGTGTGGGCAGAGATGGGGGTGAAGATGGTGAGACTGGTGGTGGTGTAGGTGGAGGTGGTATGCGCAGAATTCGCTGCCTTATTAGACTGATCGCGCTTCTTGGTGAAACATTCATGAGCTCTTCCTCGCTTTCTCGCCGAGGAGAAATCAAGTGGCTATTTTCTATCTCTGGGCTACCTTCGTTTCGATAGATCCTCCCACTTCGCGTAGCCCCAAACATCAATTTATTCACATAACCTAATTTTCACACAGCAGCAATTTAATCCAATTGTTCAAAGATTTAATGTACATACCTCGCAGTCTGTTGAGGATGCGTTGTTTTGCCTTGTTGTAGCTGACCAAAGTATCTACCACAAACTCTGTGATAAACCCTCCTATAATTCAATCGAGCCAATGGTCCATAGCACACGTGATCTTGTCTTCCGACCTTCTAGTCTGTGCACCAAGTCTGGAGTCCACAGAATCGGTTGGTTGAGCCTACACCTTCCTTGACTGTCTGTTAGCTTCACAATCCACTCGTACAAATCATAGGGGAAGGATGCAAAGAAAATTTAGTGGATTTTTGTATATAAGTAGCACTCTAACAATTGCTCCTTCGATACTCACAGATTCCTGTTTTCCTGTGCCAACTCGTGAATCTTTCTGTCCAACCACTCTTCAATTTCTTTCTTTGTCGGAATCTAGTGACACGACATGAGACATCTATTATGCAGATCCCAATCCCGGCAACAGAACCGTTTGTTGGCTTATTGGGGCTTGACCCAGGTTTAGAGGTGATTTAGCCAAACAAATCCCGATACTACTAGCCCTTTTGGCAATAGTCTGCGGAGCGCGGACTGAGGTCTCACCCAAAGTAGTATGGAAGGGTGCTAAAACTAGGATTCCACACCATGGAGATGTCTAATGAGTTCAAGTGGTCTGCAGTTCAATCTTGCGTGCACGTCACTACGCGCACTTACCCGTACCTCGCAACCTAAGATATTACCTTCGCGCAGCCCTACTCAAGGGTCAAATGTTGTTATTACCCAAGTCCTTATTATTATTCCATCGTTAGTTGATTTACTTAGCGTACTTTCTTACGTTAAGTTATACTTAGCAATATAAATCATTCATACAAGTGCGTGCAGTAAATAAATAGTATAATTATCATTTATATCCAATATGTAATAACTCAAGAGCGAATACGTAGAATTTAGATAAACCTTCTCTTTATTATTCTCTTCTTTAATTACAGACTCGACTTCGCCCTACGCACTCAGCTGTAGGGGTCCACGCACTAGCTGCAGAGCCTTCTCCTACCCTATGACTCAAGACACACTTAGACACTTGCTCTGTGCTTTTACTTCACTATCTCATGCTTTGCTCTCTTCCTCTCTTTTACACTTAGAGCCTTTCTCTATTTATACAATCCCATGGTCCACGGACCGTGGGTAGGTTGACATTGGAGGTTTTAACCTCGTACAGAAACTATCTACATACGAATTGTAAAACACAGAAAATAAACAATGTAAGAGCATAACACATAAAACACATATACACAGAGATTTTCCCCTGGATCCCAAAACCAAGACTACCAACTTGATTTTTCATTATGTTCCTTTCAATGTTACAATACATATTTATATATGCCGAAGCATCCAATACCATGGACCAAAAACCATTGCGTCCAAAACCATGGACCGAAAACCATCGCATCCAAACCATCTATGAAAATCATGCACAAAACCATAGGTAGGTCCACCCAACCTAACATAAGGTCCAAAACCATAATTTTCTGGGGCGCTGTCCCAAACCCCATAAAGTGGGGTTACCTGCACCCCTCAAACCCCCTGTGACTCCCCTCACTAAGCAGTCGGCGCAATGAAGGGGGGGGGCACCCCCCTTCTAACCCCCTGGTTAACTATGTGGGCTAGTCGTGGAAAGAATATACCACAACCCAACATTCTCCCACTTGTTGTTTTCTTTCCACAGGGGGCCATAAGAGAGCTTAGTCATTTATCCAGCCCTACAATGCCCATTGTTTCTCTACACCAAGAGAACTTCTCAGAGCTCACAGATTTTATCAATGCATCTGCAGTATTCTTCAAAGTTTCCACCTTTACCAGCAACACCTTTTTGTCTTCTATCATATCCCTCAAAAAGTGATACTGAACATCAATGTGCTTTGTCTTTGAATGATATGTAGGGTTATTTGCCAAGAAAATTGCACTTTGGCTGTCACAGTCTATTGTTATAGCTCCCTGTACTAACCCCATATTTGAAGACAATCTCTGCAACCAAACTGCTTCCTTGCTTGCATGAGTGGCTGCCATGTATTCTGCCTCTGTAGTTGATAGTGCCACTACAGATTGTTTCTTACTCATCCAACTGACTGAACCTCCAAATAGGTTAAACACATACCCACTTGTAGATATTTTCTGATCCAAAACTCTAGCCCAATCTACATCAATAAAGCCACGAATATCCAACACTCTATCCAATCCTGGTCTTCCTTGGTAGCACAAACCATAATCACTAGTGCCATGCAAATACTTGAAAACCCACTTCACTGTTGTCTAGTGCTCCTTCCCTGGTTTTGACATAAACCTGCTCAATACTCCCACTACATGTGCAATGTTTGGTCTAGTACAGACCATCGCATACATCAGGCTACCGACTGCACTTGCATATGGAACACGGGACATGTCCTCTTACTCTTCTTGTGTTTTGGGACATTGTTCACCAGATAACTTTACTCCTACAGGAATAAGAACATTACCGGTTTATTATCCTGCATATTAAACCTTTGCAATATTGTCTCGACATACTTCCTTTGGTTTAACCAGAGCTTCCTCTTTGTCCAATCTCTTTTAATTTCCATGCTCAAAATATAGTTTGCAGCACCAAGATCTTTCATGTCTAATTTGGAGGACAAATGGGTCTTCAAATCTTGGATAATTTCTTTCTCATTTCCAACCCGCAACATAGCATCCACATACAAGACCAAATAAATAACACGGTCACCAATTAATTTAAAATACACACAGTGATTTTCTTTTCTTCTGGTGAAGCCAAGTCCCCATATAAATGTATCAAATTTCTTATACCACATCCTTGGTGACTGTTTTAACCCATATAGATACTTCTTTAACTTGCATACCAGTTCTTTCTTACCATTCACCACAAGGCCTTCAGGTTGCTTCATGTAGATCTCCTCTTCAAGATCCTTGTGAAGAAATGTTTTCTTCACATCCATCTATTCTACCTCAAAATCAAAAGTAGCAACAACAGATAAAAGTAATCTAATAGAAGTTACCTTGGCAACAGGAGAAAAAATATCACCAAAATCAATTCCTCGCTCCTGGGAATAACCTTTTGTTACCAACTGATCTTTGTATTTCTCCACTTTTCCTTCTGCATTTGTCTTCTTCTTGAACACCCATTTGCTGCCAATGGGTTTCCTTCCAACTGGCAACTCCACCAGATCCCAAGCCTCATTTTTGTGCAAAGATGCAATTTCATCAACCATGTCCTCTTTCCCGAGTTTTCCATCCTCTAAATCTACTGCTTTCTTCACAGTTCTGGGATCATCATTATTAATAGATAAAGAAAAATTTGAACAGAAAGCAGATGGACTATACCTTTTTGGCTGCCTTGTTTTTCGAACTAATCTTCTCAGACCCGAAGTTTGTGGCTTTTCATCTTCTGATTCCTCCTCTATTATAGAGTCTGATTCTTCCTCCTTTAGCTCAAACTCTATCTTCTTAGGTTCCTTTGGTTGCACTTCATGTTTAATATTATATTTCACCTCTCTGAACACCACATCTTGGCTATACACAACCTTCCTTGTTACTGGGTTCCAAAGATTATAACCCTTTAAACCATCCTTATACCCAATAAAGATGCACTTTTCAGATTTACTATCCAACTTGGTTCACTTCTCCTTTGAAACATGTACATATGCATCACATCCAAATACCTTCAAATGTGAAAGAGAGGGTTTCTTACTAGTCCATACCTCTTATGGAGTTTTATCCTCCAACGTTGATGAAGGTGATCTGTTGACCAGGTAACATGTTGTCTCCACCACCTCTGCCCAGAATTCTTGTCCTAACTCGGCACCAATGAGCATGCTTCTTTCCCTTTCCATCAATGTCTTGTTCATTCTTTCTACAATTCCATCTTACTGAGGTTTATATGGAGTAGTCTTCTGCCGTGCTATACCACACTTCTTACAGAATTCTTCAAATTCCTTACTACAAAACTCTCCACCGTTATCTGTCCTCATTACCTTTATCTTCTTCTCTGTCTGGTTTTCCATTAGAGCCTTGAATTCCTTAAACCTATCAAAGACTTCAAATTTCTTCTTAAGGAAATATAGCCATGTATTCCTTGAGAAGTCATCTATAAATGATACATAGTACATAGACATACCCAGTGATGGAACCTTCACAGGTCCAAACACATCACTATGCACAAGCTCTAATATATGTTTCGCCCTCTTACCACCAGAGGGGAAACTCACCCTATTCTGCTTCCCATATACACAATTTTAACAGAAATCAAAATCCAGAGAGCTGTTAGTCATACCTTCTACCATACCTTTATCATGAAGTATTTGAAGGCCCTTCTCTCCAATATGTCCAAACCTTTGATGCCACAGCATGGTCTTCTCTCTAGAGACCACTAGATTTTCTGCTCCACTTTCAGGAACCACAGAACTATTGCACCCATCAACGACTGTGCTACCTTACACCTTGTACAGAGTTCCAATCAAAACTCCTCACATCAATACCAGTGCTCTTCGAACCATCTTGCAGGTATCCTTTTTGAACACTGTTTTTATACCTACATCATCCAGCTTACTTACAAAAATCAGATTTCTGGCCAATGCAGGAATATGCAGAACACCCTGAAGTGTTCTAACCCTTCCACCTTGCAACTTCAAATTTACTTTTCCATGACCAACGATTCTAGCCTTCCTATCATCCCCTAAGAAGACATCACCACCATTGCATTTCTCATACTCGTAGAACCACTCTCTATGGGGAGTGAAGTGAAAGGATGCACCTAAGTCAATCAACCATGCCTCATGATCTACATGCTACTTGAAGAAGCCAAGTACACATCCCCACCTTCATTTGAGGTGGTTTTCGCCTCTACAGAAGGAGAATCATCAGATCCCTTTCCTTTAACAGGAGCTTTAGATTTACAGTCCCTTTTGTAGTGGCCTTCCTTTCTGCATTTCCAGCACACCACTTTTACAGGTTTTCCTGGAGATTTAGATCTCCCACTCGATGACTTATTTTTGTTTCTATTCTAGGACCATCCTCATATAAACAAGGCATCACCATTTTGGATCTCCATATTTTCCATCTCATCTCCTTCGTCAGCAAGGATGAGACTATTTCATCAAACTACAAGGCAGATGCATTGCTACCTATTGCAATAACCAGACTATCCCACGAATGTGGTAGAGAACACAAAAAATTGATGCACTTATCTTCATCTGAAATTTTAATATCAGCAGATTCTAACTGAATTAGCACAGTATTAAATGTGTCCAGATGCACTGTCACCAAGTCTCAATCTTTCATCCTTAGGTTATACAGCTTTTTCCATATGAACAGTTTATTCACTAGAGACTTAGATTGGTACAAAGTCCCTAACTTGTCCCACAAAGCCTTCATCGTAGCTTCACCTGATACATTCAACAATACTGAATCTGAGACGCATAATCATATTGTTCTCTTTGCCTTTCGATCCAACTTCTACCTTGATCTACCATGATCCACTAATCTTTATCCACCAACAGATCCTTCATCTTGAGTTTCCACAACTCAAAACTCTGACCATTAAATTTCTCGATCTCTATCTTTCCACTACTCACCATCTTCTTTCACCACCAGAATCGATCTCATAGATCTCCCACTGAACAGGGTCTACCATAGGCCCGATCGAAACCCCTCAGCAATAAAGGCGTCCCCTTGAAGCCAAAATAGCTCTGATACCAAATGTAGGGTTTAACTCCGTACAGAAATTACCTGCATATGAATTCTAAAACACAGAAAATAAATGATGTGAGAGCATAACACATAAATCACATATACACAGAGATTTTCCCCTATATCCCAAAACTGGGACTACCAGCTTTATTTTTCATTACGTTCCTTTCAATGTTTCAATACATATTTATACATGCCGAAGCATCCAATACCATGGACTGAAAACCATCACATCCAAAACCATGGACCAAAAACCATCGCATCCAAAACCATGTGCAAAAATCATGCACAAAACCATAGGTAGGTCTGCCCAACCTAACATAGCATCCAAAACCAAAATTTTCCGAGGTGCTGCCCTTGACCCCATAAAGTGGGGTTACTTGCACCCCTCAAACCCCCTATGACTCCCCTTGCTACATAATTGACGCAATGAAGGGGAGGCTCCACCCCCCTTCTAACCCCCTGATTAACTATGTGGGCTAGTCGTGGAAAAAATATAACACAATCCAACAAACATTACATTACAAACTAGGGCAGACAACCCTATGACTCTAATATACTTCCGTGCCCGCAATTCACAGGGCTTTACAACATTATTCGGTCAAAACATGGACTTTGAGCCCCAAAACATGCCTCGTGGGGATTCCATGCTCAACAACTTCATATGATATTAGTATGGATTATTTGTATAGTGTTATGTATTTCAATGGATATTCATCCAATTGCTCTATATCATGATTCATATCTCTCTTGTGTGATATTACATTAGGATATTGAACACTTATATGTACACCACTTCTCCAACTAGTGTTTCTAATTAATGCATCCCTCTAGAAATTCCTTTATTTTTATTAACTCACCTCCTTGATTTTATCACAAGAAGAGAAATATAAACTTCCTACTTGAAATAATCACTTTCTTGGTTTCGAAAAAACTTATAAGAAAGATCTTATATTTATGTTTATTGGCATTAAAGATGAATGATTTTCCATATATGGTATTTTTTTGTTCTCGTCATGAAGATCACCTTCCTCATGTACATCTAGGGGCTTCCAAACACTACAACACATACATCAAGTAGCACAACATCTACCTCCATCTCTTCAATGTGATTTCACTTATGGTAAATATTATCTTGTATGGATTAGTGGTTATGAGCTATACATCCTTATTTACCCATACCATTAGGTATGGGAAAGGATGGTCATGAACTTCCAATCTATTTTTACTCACTAAACCCTCTCTTTTGAGTTTGACATGAAAAATGAAGTTAAATAGAGAAAACACAAGGATTGTTTTCTAAACTCATTGTTGTACTTCTGCACTATTTTCCCTTGATCATGTTGATACTAATTCCAATATATCCATTGCTACTCTTCATCTCTAGTATGGTAAAACTAGGACCCAATGAAGGATTGTTTTAAACACCTCCTGTTGTAGGGTCCTCTTAGGCCTATGTGTGTCATCATACTTAATTCACTAAGTAAATGTGAGTAACACTTGGTAAATATGTAAATTAAAGTAAATGAAGGATTTTTTGGAGCAGGGACAACTGATCCAACAACATCACCTATGTATAACTATGCATGAAGTCTAATAGACTTGGGTGGAATTCCTTCCCAAATTCTATTCTTTTTGTGTATGTGTGTCTATGTTGTTGCCAAGATGTAGCAGATTCTTGTACATTATAAGTTAGGCTTATAACATGTGGCATCATAGCCTACTTCATTTGTCTGGGTGACAAAAATAGTGAATGGTGGAGTGGAAGGAACCTAGATGAGGAAAAATGAATACTTGTTCGATAAGTTTCTACCCAAGAAAGCTTTGTTTCCTAGAAAATATTTTGTGAATGTTAAATCTCATTAAAGATAAACAAAGTCTGTAATTTGTTTTTAAGAAGATGCTCGTGAAATCTAAATAATGTGCATATTGGATCCCACTTCAACTTTTATTATGCATGTTACAGAGGAAAAAAGGTGAAGATGATGAGATTAAATGAGAAGGTTATGAGAATGAAAATGCTGCAAATTCAAATTTTTCCAAGAGATGCAAGGAGAATCTTTGTTGGAAAATATTGATGTTTGTAAAATTGTGTGGATGCTACCAACATTTAAATTAAATACTTGCAATGCTAATAGTGAATACCTACAAAAGAAGAATGAGATAAAGAAAATTTGAACTTGCAAGAAAAATTAAGACCATGCTTGTTGATTTCTTTTGATAACGCTACTCAATACAAAAAAACAAAAAATTGCAACCAAGGTAGATATTATAATCAATTTCACAGTGCAAGCTGATATCACTAGAAATAAAAATGGTCACATTTACTTTAATGAAAATGAAATAATTTGTTCTAACATGGCTTTGACAAGCTTTGTAAAATTATTTATGGGTTATTGGATGATTTGCGTTACATAGATGAGTATGATAAATATCCTGTGATAAGAGATGTGTTGAAGGTACTAGAATTCATCACAAAATATCTCCTCTTTTTAGTTGTCATCGACTTTAATTTAAACTTATTCGATGGTTAGATTTAGTTGACAAGGTTGATCTCTACTCATTCAAATTCAATTGAATTGATTGGGCGATTTATTTGAAGGTGTCTACCTTGAATCATTTTGATCATTATTGGAATTCAAGAGGTTTGATAGTCATTGTTTTTGAAGGAATGATAGACCCAATTTATTGGTCGAATTTTGTACATGCTAGTTGATCTAATCGACTTCATTAGAGACTAGTTAGATGGAAAAAGTTTGATTTCACTATTTTAATTATGGTCAACTTGGATTCATTTGACTAAGTTGATGGATCAAAACATGACTATTAGGCTAATTATGAGCTCTGATCAGTACTAGAGGGAGCAAGTCGGCATCGCTTAAGCATAAGGGAACCACTATATTGAAGATCTCTAGGAACAACCTTTTTGCTAGAGATAAAAATTAAACCAATGTGGTAGAGGAGGATGCAAGGTTAATATGCACGGAATGTGCTTCTATTAGCACTACACACATGGTATTTTAGATAATTATATGTACAATAATATGCTACATCTTCCCATTTAGGTATTGATGAATCACTCCATAGTATAAATATCTTTGTATGGATTTTCCACCAAATTTAAGATTGGCCCTTGGTATTTGAAAATATCTCCTCTTGTTCATCTGATCTGAATTTAAATAGGAACACAATAAATTATAGATATAATCATAAACACAAAGATGCAATAGAAATAAAACTTCATTTGATTAATATCAAAGAACGTAAATATGCTTATATACAAAATGGAAATAAACTAGCTCAGGCGATGGTAGCTTATCTCTGAGAAGACATGCGACGACTACATGCCTTTGAACTATGTTACAATGAGGCTTGATGGCCTATTTATTATTGAGAAACAATGGAAAACCCCAAACATCCAAAAAACTAACCCTAGGAGATGAAATGCTAAACTATGGGCCTTGTTGGGGTAAATTGGTACATCAACCTCCTGGGGTCGTAACTTTGGCATATGATCTCTGTTTGACGCACACGATACCTCATTAGAAAGATATATCCAAGGAATACAACTACTGGCAATGAATAGTGAGTTGAGAACTCATATTACCCACTGGTTATTCTCCCAAAAAAACATCGTTTAGGGCCTCAAAACGCTCCAGAAGTTCATGACCCAAAAAACTGCCAAAAATAGTAAACTGTGCTACAATTAAGAAACTAAAAAACTGAAAGAAACAATGGTGGGGGTCCAAGTGGAATAGGCAGGTGGGCACCAATATCCACCTAGATCATTCCCCCCCCATTAGGAAGCAGTGGTACCCATTGCGTTGAGTTCCTCCATGAGATAACAAAACTTCTATTGAACTCGGTCCTTGGTGAGCCACTTGCCTTGGTGAAGGAGTTGGCTTGCTTTGACAACTCGATATAGCTGGATCCTTTTCTCATGGGTGTTCTTAATCTATGTGTCCTTGATTCGATTAGTTGTGTCTTGTTCCATGCAGTATGAAATTAACCCTGTAGGTGTGAGTTGTTATGCAATGTCTGATGTGTCCAACAATGGTGGGAAGTATAGTCGAAGGTGATCCACATTGAACACTAGGTGTAGACCAAGGAATGGGGTATTCTTGAGCTCAAATGCATTGTCTCCCACAACCTTGGTAATGGTGTAAGGACCATATCATAGTGGTCTAAGTTTCTGATAGGCTCCTGTAAGGCGTTGCTTCTACAAATGCAACTAGAATTTGTCGCCCACCTGGAACTTGTGGGGCACCCGATGCTAATCATGCCACTATGTTTACTTAGCATTGGCTCTATCCAATATGTCATGGTCCTATTGGCAGATGTGATGAATGTTCTCAATGAATTTTTTTGCCTTGTCAGCTTTAGACTAGACATGAGCTAAATCTTCTTGAATAGTTGCAAATGGTATGGCCACATCAATGGGATATAGTGGATGGAATCCCAAGCCCACCTAAAAAGGGTTGTGGCCAGTCGAGCTATGGAGAGACTAGTTATAATTGTGTTGGACATAAGGGAGGCTCTCATCCCATGTGCATGGATAATTTGAGTTGTACATGCGCAGAATACGTTATATCATCATGTTGACAACCTCGGTCTAGCCATTAGATTGGGGATGGAAAGTAGTGGAATTAGTGAGCTTGGTGTCTAGCATTGACTAGAGACTAGAAAAAAATGTACTGAGGAACATGTTATCTCATTCAAAGATGATAGATTGTGTGATCCCAAAGTGTACCCACACTCGCTCAAAGAATATTTTAGCAGTGGATTTTACTGTGATATTCTTCTTGCAGGCCACCATAATGGCCATCTTCAAGAATATGTCGACAACCACAAAAACACAGTCATTGCCATGCTTAGTAGAAGGAAGTCCTGACATGTAATCCATGGAGATGGATTCCCAAGGTTGACTATGGTTAGGCAACAGAGTATATAGGCCTTGCTTCTTTATGGTCGGTTTGGAAATGGCATAGGCATTGCAGGATCTAATGTACTTCCCGACATCATGTCGAAGATTCAACCCATAGAAATACTTCTGCAGTACTCCCACTATTTTCTCGACCTCGAAATGCCCAACAACCTGACTATAGTGCACTTAACAAATAATCTTGGCACGCTCTCTTGAAGGAACACAAAGGTGTCCTAGGTGGCATAACAGTGTATCCTAGAGGTAAAAATCTAGAACTTGCTAATCCTCCAAGAGAATATGGTATGTGTGGCCTAATTCTAGGTCAATTTTGTAGATAAGTGGCCAATCAGAAGTCTTGTGCCCACAAGAGTTGAGCGTGGTGGTTAACGCCATGATCAGTGGTCAGTTGAGGTAGTCTATAACATTATTGGTGCTTCTGTTCTTTTACTTGATATTCAAATGGAATTGTTGCAGGTATGTAGACCACTTCTGATGGCGATCATTTTGTAACTTCCCTTTCGTTTGTATGAATTGCAGGGGTCATCGGTCTGTGTGGATGACCGTTTCCTTCCCCAAAATGTAATGCTTCCATTATCGACAAGCCTGCACAATGGAATACATCTCTTTGTCATAAGTGGGATACTTCTAGACTGTGTCTGAAAGTGTCTCACTATGATATTCCACTGGATACCCTTGTCAAGTAAGAACTGCCCCAATATAATATTTAGAGTTTCTGTCTCGATCTCAAATGGTTGTTGCAAGTCTGGTAATGTGAGCACTAGTGCAGAGCAGAGTGATGTTTAAACTTTGCGAACACCTTCTGTTGATATTCAGACCAAAAGAAATTTTCTTTCCCTCTTCCCTTGGTGGCATGACTCAAGGGCGAAGTGATATGAGAGAATGGCCGCAATATGTCATCCATCAACCTCATGAAGGTTGCAGGAGAATTCATCAACTCGAAAGGCATAACCAGCCATTCGAAAAGGCCCTCCTTGGATTTTAAGGTGGCCTTCCACACATTGGAGGGTTCGATTGGTACCTAGTGACATCCGAACTTCAAGTCGATCTTGCTGAAATATTCCCCCCCCCCGTTTGAGTTGGTCTAGAAGGTGATTAATCCATGGGATCAAGTACCTATTACAAATAGTGATCATGTTTAGCACCTGATCGTCAATACAGAGTTTGCAAGTCCCATCCTTCTTCTCTACCAACATGATCGGGATCCTACAGAGTGATGAACTTGACCGGATGTGACCTTTCTACAGTAGCTTTTAAATCTTCCTCTTGATTTCGTCATTCTCTAGAACAAACACTGATAGGTTGGTCCATTGTGCAATGACACACCTGGGGTCAGATCGATTGAGTGTTTGACCTAACAATGCAAAGGCACCCATGTGGGGAGATGAAGATGTCCTCGTACTCCATGACATTGTCCATATGTTGTTGTCATGTAGAGGGGCCCTATCTAGAGGTCATGACAACTATCTTCTTCTTTCACTAACGACGTATCATCAAGAAAACAAATTTTGCTATCTTGGAAATGCACTTGCTGCATTGTTTTGTAGTAACCAAAGAGATGGTGGTAGGCAGTGCTACCTATGGTATCCTATACAACTTATTTCCCAATGTAACAATAACAACTTCAGGCCTTGACTCATACACAGCATGTTGCTTCCACAAGTATGGTTGGCCTAATAATACATCAAAAACATTAAGAGGAGAAATATCACATAATACCTCATTCGTGAAGGGCTTAATGCTGTATGGAAGGCGGCACTGTTGGTGACGTGAAGATCCTGTCCTTGGTGAAGCCACTCGATGGTGTACAGTTTTGGGTTTGATGTGGTTGGTAAGCCTAGATGCTTCATGACCTCTACTGAAATGAGGTTCTTTTGGCTCCTGTTGTCAACAATGAATTGTAGTTGGGAACCCTTTACCCACATCTGGGAGTCAAAGAGGCACTCCTCCTCCTCTGGATCTTCGGGTTCCTCCTTCTAGATCTTCGTGGTGGAAACGGTCGTGTAGGGCTCCACAACGATAATCTACTTCCCTTTGTCATTCCCCTTGTCGGGTTCTGACTTAGAATTAGAACATGCATATGATTCAAAAGCCTTTAGCTCAACCACCAGTGACTGCTTGGCCCGAAACTCAATTTTGTTGTGAGTGGAGATCTTATGGAACTCACACCACTTTCCCGTTTCCTTCTTCGGCTTCGTGGTGTTTTTATTTTGTTGCATCTTTGGCGGTTTTTCATGGGCTGCCCAACTTGGATTTGTCCTTTGCTCTGTGGTTTGGGGGAACCTTACACTTGCTTCGAATTAGCAGATCCAAAGTATTTCTTTTTCTGTTTAAGCTTCTACTTGATCTTGATAGAATAATGGTATGTCGTGTCGAGTGATGAGATGTCTAGGAACTCCATCTCATCCTGGATGTACCTATGTAGGAAACCGCAGTACTTGAGTACCAAATGGTTCTCAGAATCCTTGATACCCAACTTCGTATGAAGGGTATGAAAAACATTGGTAAAATCCAACACGTCTTGGTCCCTTCCTTGCGTAGCGTGATCCACTTTATGTATTCATTCTCATAGCTCCTGACAGGGTAGTACTGCTCTTGGATGGAATTCCAGATTGAATTCCAAGTGGGTGCAGCTAAAAACAGTGAGGGTTTACTTCCATTCTTCTACTTATAGTAGGTTTCCCACTAATCCTTGACGTGGGGGGTTACATTGAGAAAAGAAAAAGTAATATTTTTCCAACTGGAAAGATCATGAACAAAAAAATATCCTTCTAGCAAAATTAACCATTTATCTAAGGCATCTGCATCTATTTGGCCCTCAAATATGGGAATGTTAAAGTTTACTTGTACCTTAAAAGGAGTGGTTGTTGGATGTGGATGTGCGGCCGGTGGGCAATCGTTGAAGGATTTGGGCAGAGTTATCCATCATTGTGTTCCTTTGTTTCTCGAGGGCCTCCTTGAGCAATATTTTGATATGAGCTCCTAATCCCTCATCTTTCTTTTCTTCCCCGATGGGCGGCTATCGGGGTTTGCGAGGCTGATCTTGCAAAGGTTCAACTCGATTGAACCCTAACTCCTTCTACCCAGACCTCATTGGGGACATGCAAAGAAGGATCGAGAAAGAGTAGATTGCTCTGATACCACTGATCTGAATTTAAATAGGAACACAAAAAATTATAGATATAACCATAAACACAAATATGTAGCAGATATAAAACTTCATTTGATTCACATCAAAGAATTGAAATATGCTTACATACAGAATGGAAATAAACTAGCTCGGGTGATGGTATCTTATCTCTAAGAAGAGATGTGGCGACTACATGCCTCTGAACTTTGTTACAATGAGGCTTGAGGGCCTATTTATTATTGAAAAACAATGGAAAACCCCAAACATCTAAAAACCTAACCTTAGGAGATGAAATGCCAAACTATCGGCCCGTTGGTGTAAATTGGTACATCAAGTTTCCAGGGTTGTAACTTTAGCATACGATATATGTTTAACACACTTGACACCTTGTTAGAAAGATCTATCCGAGGACTACAACTGATGCCAATGATTAGTGATTAGAATCCAATTATTTGTGACCGGTGATTTTCCCAAAAAATGTGGTTTAGGGCCTCAAAATGGCTCCAGAAGTTCAGGGCCTGAAAAATTGCAAAAAATAATAAATTGTGCTCTAATTAAGGAAACTGAAAAACTGAAAGAAACAATGGTGGGGGTCCTATTGGAATAGGCGGGTGGCCACCAATATCCACCTAGATCATCATCCTTTGGATTTCTTCTATGATTATCTAGCATGGATGGGGATTTCTACTTCTTTATTTATGTTTTTTATAGATCCTTCAATATACCACAAATATCCTCAAAGAAAACTATTATCAATATGACCTAATAATTTCTATGTATGTTCTACTAGAAAGTTCACCTTAATAAATCTTAAATGGTACCACAAATTATATGAGGTTATATTATATTATGAAATGTTTACTTTTGATTAAAAATATTATTGTATGCAACATTCTGAAAACATTCAAATACACTAAGAATGTAAAAGAAAAACTACAATGATAAAAATAGCATACCATAACCACAATGACCACACAATATAGCTCGTGGATCCATGATCCAAGTGGATATTGGCAGCCACCTGCCTATTCCACATGGACCCCCACCATTGTTTCTTTCATCTTTTCAGTTTTCTTAATTGTAGCATAGTTTACTATTTTTGGCAGTTTTTCGGGTCTTAAACTTCCGGAGCTGTTTTGAGGCCCTAAACGTTTTTTTTGGCAATATTCCTCCAATATATTTCTTTTAAATCACATTTTCAATTGTAGTTCTCCTAGATATCTTTCCAACGAGGTATCATGCGTGTCAAATGAAGATAATATGACCAAGTTACAACCTCGGGAAGTTGGTTGCCAAACTAACCCCAATGGGCCCATAAACTCTTGGTGTTACATCTCCTCGGGTTAGGGTTTTGGTTATTTAGGATTTTATCTTATTTTTCAATAATAAAACCACCCTTGAGCCCCATTTTAACTCATTTCAGAGGCATGTAACCACCACATCTCTTCTCAGAGAGAAGCTACCATCGTCTTAGCTAGTCTCATTTCCATTCTGTTTGTAAGCATATTTCATTATTTGATATTAATGAAAGATAGTGTTATTTCTACTACATCTCTATACTTATGGTTATATCTCTAATTTGTTGCATTCCTATTTAAATTCTGATAAGTGGTATTAGAGCAGTTTTCTCTTTCTCTGTTTTTCTTTGCATGTCCCCAACGAGGTCGAGATATAAGGATTTAGAGCTCAAACTGGTCGAACCTTTGCAAGACCAACCTCAAAAATCCCAACGGCCTCCCATGGGAAATGAAAAGAAAGATGAGAGAGTAGGAGATCGTATCAAAATATTTCTCGAGGAAGCCCTCAAGAAACAAAGGAACATGATGATGGATAACTTTGCCCATATCCTTCAACGATTTCCCACTAATGGCACATCCACATCCAGCAACCACTCTAGAGGCTCCACACCTTTTAAGGTACAAGTAAACTTTAACATTCACATATTTGAGGACCAAATAGATGTAGATGTAATAGATAAATGGTTGAATCTACTAGAAGGATATTTTTATGTTCATGATTTTTCTAGCCGAGAAAATATTGCTTTTGCTCTTCTCAAAGCCACCCCCCATGTCAAGGACAGGTGGGAAACCTATTGTGAGAAGAAGGATGAAAGTACGACCTCACTATTTTTAGCCACTACCACTTGGAATTTATTCTAGGACACCATCAAGGAGGAGTACTACCCTGTCAGGAGCTATGAGGACAAATACATAAAGTGGACCATGCTGTGGCAGGGAAGGGACCAAGATGTGCCAAAGTTTACCAATGTTTTTCATACCCTTCGCATGAAGTTGGGTATCAAGGATTCTGAGAAACATTTGGTACTCATGTACCATGGCTACCTACATAGATACATAGAGGATGGGATGGATTTCCTGGACATCTCCTCACTTGGCACGGCGTACAAATACACTTTCAAGATCGAGCAGAAGTTTAAAAAAGAGAAGCGAGACTTTGGATCTGCAAATCCGAAGAAAGGGAAAGGTGCACCCAAACTGTAGAATAAAGGACAAAGCCAAGGTGGGATGACCTAGGACAACTTGCCAAGGCTACAAGCAAAGGACAACACTGTGAAGCCAAAGAAGGACACGGGAAAGTGGTGTGAGTTTCATAAGAGCTCCACCCAAAACACAAGTGAGTGTCGAGCCAAGCAGTCATTGGTGGCTGAGCTGAAGGCTTTAGAATCAGATGCATGTTCTGACTCTGAGTCAGAACCTGACAAGGGGAATGACAAAGGGAAGCATATTATTGATGCAGAGCCCAATGCCATTGTCGCCACCACAAAGAACCAAAAGGATGAACTTGAAGATCCAGAGGAGGAGGAGCATCTCTTCCACTCCCAGATGTGGGTAAAGGGTTCCCCACTACAATTCATTGTCGATGTTAGGAGCCAAAAGAACCTCACTTTAGTAGAGGTCGTGAAGTAGTTAGGCTTACCAACCATAGCACACCCACAACCATACACCATTGGGTGGCTTCACTAATGATGGGATCTGCGCATGCACCAATAATGTAACCTTCCATACAGCATCAAGCCCTTCACGGATGAGGTATTATGTGACGTTGCTCACCTTGATGTTTGTGATGTATTATTAGGCCAACCATACTTATGGAAGGGACATGTTGTGTATGAGTCAAGGCCTTGTGCTGTTATTGTTACATTGGGAAATAAGTTGTACAGGATACCGGAGGTAGCACCACCTATGCCATCTCTCTGGTTACTGTAAAACAATGCAGTAAGCTCATTTCAAAAATCAGGAAATTTGTTTCCCTGATGATACGCTCTCAAGGAAAGAACAAGACAGTGGCCATGACCTCTAGATAAGGGTCCTCAACACGACAACAATAGATGGAAAAGGTCATGGACGAGTATGAGGACATCTTCACCTCCCTCGCAGGGGTGCCTCTGTACTATCAGGTCAAGCACTCCATCGATCTGACCCTAGGTTTGGCGTTACCCAATGGACCAATCTATCGGTGCTCTATTTTGGAGAATGATGAAATCAAGAGGCAAATTCAGGAGCTGTTATAGAAAGGTCACATTGGTCAAGTTCATTGCCTTGTGGGAGCCCGATCGTGTTGGTATAGAAGAAGGATGGGACTTGGAGACTCTGTATTGACTATCGAGCACTGAAAAATATCACTATCCGGAACAGGTACTTGATCCCATAGATTAATGACCTTTTGGACCAACTCAAGGGGGAAAAATATTTCAGCAAGATCAACTTGAAGCCTGGATATCACTAGGTACCAATTGAACCCTCCGATGTGTGGAAGACTGCCTTCAAAGCCAAGGGGGGTCTTTCCGAATGGTTGGTTATGCCTTTTGGGTTGACGAATGCTCATGAAACATTCATGAGGCTTATGAACAACTCATTTGTAGTGCTATACTTGGATGACATGCAGAACTTTAGCCAGAGTTGGGAAGAGCACCTCCACCACATCCAACAGGTTCTCCAAACAGTACGGCAACACAAGTTGTGTGCCAATTTGGAAAAATACACTTTGGCATGACCCAAGTTTAATATCTGAGATACATTATTGATGAACAAGGGGTGCATGTGGATCCAACCAAGATCCAATTTATTTGGGATTGGCCAGCACCATCCACTCTGACGGAGCTCTGCAGGTTTCTAGGTCTTGCCAATTTCTACTATAGGTTCGTGTTGGGGTTCTCTCATATCACTTGGTCCTTGAGTCAAGTCACCAAAGGAGGAGCACAAGAAAAATTCTTTTGGTTTGAATCTCAACAGAAGGAATCCGTAGAGTTGAAACATCACTTTTTCTCTGCACTAGTGCTCACATTATTAGACTTGCAACAACCATTTGAGATTGAGACAGATGCCTCTGAATATGCTAATGGGGCAGTTCTTACTCAACAGGGGCATCCAGTGGCATATCATAGTGAGACACTTTAAGAAACAGTCTGAAAGTTATGACAAAGAGATGTATTCCATTGTGCAAGCCTGTTGACAATGGAAGCATTCCATTTTGGGGAAGGAAACAGTCATCCACACACACCACTAACCCCTGCAATTCATACAGACACAAGGGAAGTTGCAGAATGATTTCCATCAGAAGTGGTCCACATACCTGCAATAGTTCTATTTGAATATCAAGTACAAGAAGGGAAACACAAATAATGTTGTAGACTACCTCAGCCGACCACTGATTATGGCGTTAACCACCATGCTCATCTCTTGTGGGCACAAGACTTCTAGTTGGCCACTTCTATACAAAAGCAACCCAGAATTAGGCCACACATACCATACGCTCTTGGGGGGTTAGCAAGTTCTATATTTTCACCTCCAAGATGCTCTGTTATGACACCTGGGACACCTTTTTGTTCCTTCAAGCGAGTGTGCGAAGATGATTTGGGAAATGCACTATAGTTGGGCCACTGGGAATTTTGGGGTCAAGAAAATGGTGGTAGTACTACAAAAGTATTTCTATTGGCCAAATATTTGATAGGATGTCATGATGTACATCATATCTTGCACTGCCTGTGCCATTGCCAAAACGACCATCAAGAAGCAAGGTCTCTATACTTCGCTACCTACCCCTAGTCAACCTTGGGAATCCATCTCCATGGATTACATGTTAGACCTTCCTTCTACTTAGTATGGAAATGACTGTGTTTTTGTGGTTGTCGATTGATTCTCAATGATGGCCATTATGGCGGCCTACAAGAAGAATATCATAGTAGAAGCCAATGCAAAACTCTCCTTTGGACGAGTGTGGATACACTTTGGGATCCCACAGTCTATCATCTCAGATCGGGACAATAAGTTCCGTAGTACATTTTGGTCTAGTCTTTGGTTGATGCTGGACACCAAGCTCACCAAGTCCACAACTTTCCATCCCCAAACTGATGGCTAAATAGAGGTCATCAACAAGATGATCATACACATTCTCCGCATGTACAACTAAAAGCATCCACACAAATGGGATGAGAGCCTCCCTTATGTCCAACACAACTAGGACTGGGCTCTCCATAGCTTGACTGGCCACAACCTTTTTTAGGTGGGCTTGAGATTCCAGCCACTATGTCCCATTGATGTGGCTATACCATTTGCAGCAACTCAGGAAGCTTCGTATCATGTCCAGTCCAAATCCGACAAGGAAAATAGATTCATTGAGCACATTCAACACATCTACCAATAGGTCAATGACATATTGGACAAAGCCAATGCTAAGTACAAGCAGCGACATGATCAGCATCGGGTGCCACACAAGTTCCTTGGTCTACACCTAGTGTTGAATGTGGATCACCTTTGGCCATAGTTTCCACCATTACTGGACACATTTGACATTTTAGAACAACTCACAACATAGTTAAATCCAGACTGCATGGAACAAGATGCAACTGATCGGATCATGGACACGCAGATCAAGAACACTCATCAATAGAATATCCAACTATATCAAGTTGTCAAAGTCGGCCAACTCCTGCACTAAGGAAAATGGCTCACTAGGGACCAAGTTCAATAGAAATTTCCTCATCTCATGAAAAAACTCAACGCAATGGAGACCATTGCTTCCTGGGGGGAGGAATGACCCTGGTGGATATTGGTGGCCATCCGCCTATTTCACGTGGGCCCCCACCATTGTTTCTTTTAGTTTTTCAATTTCCTTAATTGTAGCACAGTTTACTATTTTTGGCATTTTTTTGGGTCGTGAACTTCCGGAGCTATTTTGAGGCCCTAAATGATGTTTTTTTGGCAATATTACGACCCCGGGAAGTTGGCTGCCCAACCAACCCCAACGGGGCCCATTTATTCTTGGTGTTACATCTCCTTGGGTTAGGTTTTAGGTTTTTTAGGGTTTTCTCTTATTGTTTAATAATAAAAACACCCTTGATCCTCATTGTAACTCAGTTCGGAGGCATGTAGCTGCCACATCTCTTCTCAGAGATAAGCTACCATCCCCCAAGCTAGTCTCATTTCCATTTTGTTTGTAAGCATATTTCATTATTTGATATTAATGAAAGATAGCGTTATTTCTGTTGCATCTCTGTATTTATGGTTATATCTGTAATTTGTTTCTTCCTATTTAAATTCAGATCAATCCACTATGGGTAATCTTGAGTTATTCTTATAGTAGTTAATATAACATTAAGTATATCATTGGTGATTTATGAGCCCATGGTATTTGTTAAACCATGGTATTTTCCTATGGTATTACATATGACGAAGCTTATTTAAGGGCTAGATGCACTCCATTATAAGATGTTTTAAGTGGAAAATGTTACCTTGAATTGACTAACTTAGTTAGATTGAAGAAGGGTAATGACAAAAACCATTTGAAGGATCATTTTTCTAGTAAATGGTCTCCAAGGAAAATCATGTTATTTATTTTGTGCTTGATGTGTGTGTTCCCTATGTTATTTATCTCTCTTAGTTATAAAATGTGATACAAAATATTGAAAAACCTAAACTCTTTAATAATAATGGTATGATTATGAGATCCATGGATGCATAGATAGGTTGTTGTGGCCTGTGTGAGAATGTAGATTGAAAGTATGGATGCCTCTATTAAAGTTGAATTGTTGTGACTATCATGTGGGTGGTGAGGTTCCTAATGTAGTTTTTGGTACTATGTGAAAACTAAATTTTCGAGAATTAGATGAGACACCTAGAAAATCACGGTGTCCTTGAATATATCTATTATGGTCTATATATGTTGCATGCAAATATATGTAATGGTATTGAGAATTATTGAGCTTGTTAGGCCATGGTGGAAAAGATATCCATGGATGTTGATGTTGTGTAGATATGTTAAATATTATGACTTTTTCTCGATATGGCTAAGAGATCAATGATTATTTATTTGTGCATGGAGATTCTATGGTGGTACTCCTTTGTTAGAATTGAACAATAGATCATTTGGCCTATCATCTGGCCCACTTTGATGATAGTGGCTTGGTTTACACTATAGTATTTTTGGTGGCCATTTGTGAGATATCAATAGTGTGTAGTCATAGAGATGTTTAGAGTTTGGTCCCAATATATTCTTATGACTCATGGCATAAGTGGAGTGGTTGTGAAGAATTAAAACAGGGTTATAAATTTTTCTTCATAGGCTATGGGGTGAGATTTTTGGTACCAACTAAATTTATCAACTTATAGCATTGTTATAAAACAAACCAAAAAAAATTCCTGATTTTCCTAAAAACATGTTTCTATTATTTGAAAGGAATTTTATAAATATGATAATTTTCTTTATTGACTTGGAGGATTGAGTCTTAAACTTCTAAATCATCTTGAAATTAGTTGGACAATTTTTTAAATTTTAAATTTGATGCATTTGTTGGATCATAGAGTTTTTAGCCCATAGTTCTATAAATGAGAAGCATAGCGATAGAATGATTTGACTATGTGCACAACAAAAAACCATTTTATATATGTTAATTAGAGGTGGAATTTCGCATACAAATAATTTAGATCAATGGGTAGATAAATTGTGACTGATTTTTGTTAATTGATTATGGACTATGGATGTACCTTACATCTTGATCTATATTGTGCAATTAAATGTTCCCACTTAATAATTGATTGTATTCATGTAGAAATATAGAATAGATAAATGACTGATGGAACGTAATCAACCTACATTCAAGATTTCATATTTTTGCAAAATGATGACATGCAATATTGGCCTTTGAGCATGACAAACACAAATGGAAGTGCCAATTCATGGGTATATGAACCATAGTGAATGAAAGATATAAATTCATCACAAGGATGGACATGGAGAATAGGTGGAATCACATGAACATAGAGTAGAAAAAAAATAATTACTCCATTAGATATTGCTTGGATCATCTAATTTTATTTGGAGTAGAAGGGATGTAGGTAATGAAAATGGTTGATGCTTCATAAAGTCACATCCTTGGGCATATAATTGTAATTATTTTTTTATGGAGTTGAGTTTTATAATGTGTAGATGGGATTATGGCTGGGATTATGGGATGGGATTGGGCATACCAATAGCTTAATAGTTCATTAGAGTAAAGTCCTGATGCAGACCTAGGTGATAGGGGGCATGTCGTATTTCTACAAATGAAATTAATAAACTTTGATAAGGTTAATTGTTCATCCCTAGTTAAGTTTAAAGGGGGTAATGTTGGGTTAATATTGAATCAAACATAGAGTATTTATTATAGCGTTGAATTATTAATTAAAGTGTTTACCATTGGTGGTTTATGAGCCCATGGTATTGGGTAACTCATTGTATCTTCCCATGGTATTACTTGAAATTAATCATATTTAATGGCTTGAGATACTCCATTGTAAGATGCTTTAAATGGCTGGTGTCATATTGACTTGGTTAACTTGGTTGTACGAGCCAAGGGTAATGAAATATATTTTTAGAATGCTAGTTTTCCTAGTAAAGGGTTTCTAGGGTAAACCATGATATTTATTTTTTGTGTGATGCATGTGTTTGCTATGCTATTTTTTCTATTAATTAAAAAAAAGAGAAATATTAAAGACAACACAAAACCCACACATATAAAAATACCAACAGGAACATAAAGTCAATGTTTACCCTTGAAATCCTTAACCGGGAAAACCAACATCAAGATATGCATCTTTATTGACCTTATCCAAGTGAATCAAATACTAGGTCAGTTGAGGCATCTTACAACAGAGTATCTCAAGACTTTAAATAAGCCACATCACATCTAATATCATGGGAAAATACCATGGGTTGCCAAAACCATGGGCTTGTAAACCATTGCCAGTAACCCATCAATGCCTATTATCTTACCTAATCTATGACCAAGTCAAGATTAACCCAACATTCCCCCTTTTAAACTTGACTTGTGTATTCACCGACCCTTGCAAATTATTTTTTGGGTTTATGGGAATACAAAATGCACCACCCCATCACCTAGGTATATGTCTAAGACTTTACCAATGGAACATCAAACTAGGGGCATGCATTCCTAAATTTGTTGATGGGTCCACATAATGGACACCCTATAGGACCATCCTTGAGGCCATTTTTTATTATCAATTTTGCATGATATTAACCATGTATTGACTTATGATAGCTACATGATTAATATATGTGAATTAGGAGTGTTTGATAAGCTAGTACACCTTTGGAATATTCTAACATTTTTGTGCAGAAGAAATGATGATTTGACATAACTTATGAAAATCCTCTTCTCCTATACTAGGGGGAGATTTCAAGGATGTTGTTCTATTCTATAACAGAAATTGACCCAAGCCCACTTATGCTCCATTTAAATAAAATTGACCTATTGGGGGCATCTTTATATATGATTGGAAGACATCCTAGAAATTATTCCCTACATTTTGGAATATTTTAGGGAAATCAACCCTCCTATAAAGCACGTTGTCGCCACCACTTTGTATATGAAAAATTGGAGGTTTGGCCTCAAATATAGCTAGTTTTTTAATTGTTATTTCACTTTCTACAAAGTTATACCTTTTTATCAATTATTCAATTGTTATATATTTTATTTCAGCAATTTAATGAAGTAGTTCTATTTCCCAACTATTTAGGGTTAATTTATTAAAGATATATAAGAGCCTTGGAGAAATCCACCCATAAGATCTCTAGGGCCCTTTTGCACTTCTTTATTTTCATTTCCATGCTTTCTTAGTCAAAACCATTTTCAACATTTCCTCTTTAGTATAGTATATTAGTGAGTTATATATTTGCATGTTCTTATAGAAGATAGATTCAACAGTGCATATACTTTCTTAAATGATATTTTTGGTTTTTATATTAATATTTTAGGTTACTTGATTAGTATTTGTAGTTAGAAAATAATTACTCCCATTCAATTCGCAAGCTATAATTTCCTATAACAATACAAAGTTTGTTGTAAAACAACGCAAAATCTCATTTTTTTCAAAAATGTTAGTTGGTAGTGCACGTTCCTTCACAAAAAATGTTAATTTTAAGAAACATATGCTTACAAAATTATTTAGATCATGGTTAGAGTTTGGCTATTTCATGTTCCATTTCCTATTTTTATTAGAATTTAATACGTGCAATATAATATAATGTACTATTTTGTCTCATTTCCTATAAGTAGAAAGATAAGATTAGATCATATTTATTTTGCAATGATTCATTCAAAATAGTTTCACACAAATAATTTTCAATATATAATTTCTTGTAGAATTTTCCTGCAGTGATAGGAATCCTCATATAGAATTGCACACAATCCCATGCTTCTCAAGGATGTTAGTTGTGATGCATGTTTCTTCATAATGGATGTTGATGTTAGGAAATAGATGCTAACAAAATAATTTGGAGCATGGTGAGAGTTTGGTTATTTCAAGTTCCATTTATAATTTTTACTATCATTTAGTTTTTGGAATAAAATAAATTATACTATTTTGTTTCATTTCTA
Organism: Pinus tabuliformis; assembly: GCA_031772625.1. Taxonomy (NCBI): domain Eukaryota; kingdom Viridiplantae; phylum Streptophyta; class Pinopsida; order Pinales; family Pinaceae; genus Pinus; species Pinus tabuliformis. Next base: position 1,203,419,536 of record CM062818.1, read on the forward strand.
TGTGTACAAAGATAAGATAAGATAATATTTACTTTTCAATAGCACTTTTGACTTCTTGAAAATGAGTTTCATACAAGTAATTTTCAATTCCTTTAGTATTTTCTTCATTTATGCAATTTTCCTTTACATCCTTTACTACATTTTACTAAGAATGTAAGGCCTAAAATGGGATAAAAGAGGCATGATTAGGTTCATTTAGAGGGAAGAGAGAAAATCATCTTTCATATACAAATGAACAACACTTAAAAGTTTGTATGATGCTAGGTTGATAATTAAAGAACAAAATCCAAAGGAATGAAACATTCTTGGTTCATTTATGAAGCCCAACACTTTTTTGCACCATTGTTGGATAGGATCTAAATTTTTGTAATTGGATTTTCTATTTTTTCTTGCATACATAGAAAAGAAGAAAGAAAAATATTCTTAGTAGCATTATTTTACTTATTTAACAAACAACATACACATCTCAACTAAGAGGGAAGTTAGGAAAATCCTTACCAAATCCCCCCATCTATGAACCAAGTACTACTAATCAACCACAATGAATTAATTACAAATCTTCCTCACCAGAAAAAAAAAGATACCTTACAAACTTTTCGCAAGCCATAGAATTTGATAAAACCTTTGAAGAAGAGGGGGATTCATATCAACATCCCATTATTGGAATGGAAAAAAATAAAAAAATAAATTTACTATCAAGGAAACAAATGGATAAGAAAAAATGAATAACATTGATCCCTTAGCACTACCTCATATCATTGTGTGTAAGATTTATGACTATATCGTTGAAGAAAAAAAGATTAAACTTTTTCCTTCCACATTGAAATATTTAGCCCTAAAATGGTTTATGAGCTTGGAAGGAAATAACGTATCTATTTGGGATCAGATGAAGGAAACCTTCAATGAAAAATACAAAGCTTATTCCTAAGCTACAAATACTAGAGATGAAATACTTACAATGACCCAAGAAGGAAATGAATGTTTGGAAGACTATGAGGAATGGTTTTAGCTCAACTACAAGAGAACAAAAAATTTCACTCTAGATGAGAACTAACTTAAAATTTTTCCATTAATAGGAGTCAAATAATAGCTCATGGATACACACTTAATCTCCTTTCAGATGGAAATATCTATTAGTTGTTTTATGGGGACATTAAGAAAATCTTCGGGAATATTTCTAGAGCTAGTAAGAAAAAGAGTATAAATGGTAATAGTGTGGTAACTTCTTCTTCTCCTTCCTCTATAATAATATAAAATGAAATATGAGGAATGCTAGAAAATATGAAAAAATTAATTTTGTAACCACTTCTCCTTTAGATGTACACTTTATAGGAAATAAAAGGTAGGAATAAGTAGAAAGAGCATTGGACATCTTTTATCCTAAATGAAAAAAAGGCCCCCCCACAATGAGTGTCCACTCAATATTGTATAAACATGTTCCTTTTGTGGATAGGCTTACCCAACAAACAAGTGTCCTACATTTATAGGACTTAAGGCCATGTACCAAGCAATAAAAGGAAGCATGGAGTCAATGTTCTTCATCAGCCAAAAGAGACCAACAACACCAAGGCCATTCCATAAAGGTATGAACTATAACCCTCCATAGTATTTAATCGATATAATCCATAAATTCAATCATATCCTTAGTTTGAGAATATTCCAACTCCTTGGACTACACTTAATCAATGGAAATATCCAAATCAACCCATTTCTTCTCCTTATCAACAATTCTAAAACCTAAAACATCAATTGAACAAATATTTGCATAGATGGAGGTTCTTAATGGCTCATTATAACATACCCCTGACTCATTGAATTTGAATTTTCCACTTTGAGGAAAACCTCACATTTGGACATAGATTTAGCAAATGCAGAGGAAGAAAGAAGGAAATAACTAAATCCATTAGATGAATATAGGATGCAATTATTTTCCATAGAAGTACTATATAATTACAAATGAATATCTAGCATGATAAATGTATCAAATTTGAGATTTCCAAGGAAGAATATTAGACACTTCTATATGATTTTAAACTCAAGTATTTCAAAGGAAAACCCATGACTAGATGGATTGGACCATACATAATGGAGGAATGTTATGAAAATGCTTCTATTAAAATAAAATCCATAGATGAAGACGAAATTCAACTCTTGGCGAATGGTTTCAAGCTTAATATTTACAAAAATCCTTTCATAAGTGAAGATTTTATAGAAACAATGAAGAAGATTTGGATGTGATTAAAAGAAAAAAATCTCTCAATATATTTGATCCTTAAAATGAATAAACAAATAAATAAATAAGAAAAAAATAAAAAATAAAAAATAAAAATACATGTGTGGAGACCTTTTTGAGGTGCTTGGGACAAACTTCTAGCTAAAAACCTCATTTGAGAAACTCTAAGTTTGCAGTAAAATTCTATACCAGGAAAACCTTTATTGCAATTAGAGAGTAGGAAAATGGTGAAAAGTAGAGATAACACCATCACCTTGTAATCAAAGGGCGGGGGGGGGGAGGGGAATAAAGAATAAAATATAATATTATTTTTGTGTTTTTGTTGAATGTGGGAACCTGAATTAAGAACCTACAACCAAAGAATACATGTCATCTCAATACCAAGTCAAAAGATACATTACTCGGGAAGAGATTTATACTAGGTTCCCTAAACAATCTACACATCATATCAATAATGTGACAATGAGGACAAGCAAGGGAAGATAGAGAATACATACCCTTGTCTTCATGTTTGTTCTTGCTCAACTCATGCCTCCACTACCTTATCAGGTCCGACTGAACTTCATTTTTTGTGGTAAACTTCTAAAGAAATTGCACATTATAGATTTTTTGTGGCTCTGGAAGATGATACATCCTTCTTAAATATTCAGCTTTAAATGACCCAATTAGCATCCTTGTCCTCAGGGTTATGAAGGTTCTATATTTGATGTTCAAATTATCAATAATCCATTTGACCAAATCAATGTATGGCATAATGTTTGGCCAAGCTACAATTTGATGGAGATAGGAATTGGCGATGTTTGCCTAGGTGGTTTCTGAAGTCAATGTAGTGTCATCTGGCACTGTGACTTGTCTCGTAACTACTATGGGTTCTTCTTCTTCAAATAGTTTATATATTTCTTCCCAAGAAGAACACCCAGAGTCTGTAGTGCATGTTATATCATAGAACAATGGAGGCATCTCAGTAACCTCTATAGTAGGTGGAGCTGGTTGTGGTGGCACAGTTGTTTTCTTGTTCTTAGTAGCTCTTGACATTTCTCCTAAGTTCTATTTATCGGGACTAGTCTGTAATAGAGAGAATGCAGAGAATAAGGAGAAAAACTTAGAATTGGAAACTTAAGGAGAGAATGAATAAATAGCATGAAAATAGGAATTTAGCGCAAAATCGTCATTTGCATTACCAAGAACAATCAATACCATTATAACTAATCATGAATGAAGAAATGTGGGTTCATATGCTCTTTGTATAGATCAATGCCCTACTAGCTTATTTTGCATCACAAGTTTCTTTGGCGTGCATTTTATTTAATTCATGAAATCCTTCTCTTGCCCATATGTGATGTTTACCATTTAGATATGTGGGAAAATGCTTGTAGTGGGAATTATCACAGCAAAAGTTCCCTTGGCAAGACTCCTCTTGAGTTTTGCGATGCGACGAGAAAACTGTGATGGAGCACTTCTTGTGATATCAGAGAAAGTTTTATCAGGAGGTCGGAGTTTTGGTAATAAATTTGAAATGTCGATATATCTTTGCGTTGTTCTATTTGCAATGATGATGTGGCTGGTTGGCGGGGCCGATTCTGACATTTTCACACGTGGAGGGTTTCTATTTATTAGAGTTATATATGACCCACCATTAATTTATTGAGTCTTAGGAAAATTGCATCATGCTTTTTCTTAAGACTTACTTTGATCTAACCTATGTGATTGCTGATATGCGATATATGAGGGATCCTATTAAATTTTTTCTTTAGTCATTAAAATTCCAATAGATTTAAAGCCTAAGTGCGGATAACATATTCTTTTGGGTTTTTTAGGAATCTTGTTTTATTTTATTTTTAAAAAAGACTCTACACTAAGTATTTTAAAGGGTCCCCATTATGGCTAAGTTAACTTATCTAATTATAATGGGGTTGTTGAGTGACACAAAAATGGGTGATTCATCGGAAGAACCAGTTATCTCTGAGAAATGTATATATAATGAAATTTAAACTTAATCAGAAGAAAAAAGATTTAGGAAAGAAAAACTATTTTGAAATATTAGGTATATAAGATTACTCTGAATAAAAAAACTCATTTTCATTGTAACTTTCTTGCAACCTTTTATAGATGAAAATATTCACTATCTGCATCAGTCATTAATCAGTTGTAAAGATAAAGTAGGGGGCTATTGAAGCTTAGCTTTTAAGATGAACTTTCTTTGTCACAGGTAGAGCCACTGCTACTAGAAGGTGTCCATAGCCTCAACATGGTTACCTTTTAACCGATAATGAACTAGGATCCCATCTACTTTAGTTGTAATCTTTAGAGGTAATACAGATAAATTTTTTTCTTTTTTATTTCTTTTTTGAAGATATTTATTAAAATCTATTGTCCTAGTTTGGTAGCTAGATGATGACAATGTCATTCATAGATTGTAATAAAGTTGAACAAGCTAGCTCGTGATGAGACTCCTTGTCTTATGATTATATAACGATAAGCCATTATCTTGGTTTGGTGGCTAGTAGTGACAATGTCAACCTATTATTTTCCCATGATCATGGTAATTAGGTTCTTGATGAGACCTCTTATCTTTTAAATTTATTATATTTTTGAATTACACTCTAAAAATATATGACTATTGGATGGGGAGGTTCATTCACTCCTTAAGAGTGTCAGATGACAATTGAAGTTTAAGGTGCTGAAACTCCAAATAGTCTTTACTCTTTTTTTTAAAGAAAACCTTTCCTGATTGATAACTCGATGGGAGATTTTATAAGTGCCTTTAGGTTGAAAGAGGCTTCAACTTCAATGGAAAAAGATTTCAGAGTTTTACAATAATTACCCAATTCTTCAATTTCGTAGTTATTTCCTAAAAAATTATACTTCGAGAAGTTAAAAATCATATAATGATTAGAGATAGTGATAAAAAACCATTTGTGTGTTACTTAACATTATTTATACTATAAACACTAGTATGTATAGGTGTATATTTACATATTTACATTAGAACTGGTGTTCCTTCAAGAAAATATTTATTTGAGAATTAACCCATTAACAGGAAGAGCATCCCTTTCCTTGTAAGTCTTGCAAAATAAAAGTTGATGGGCCTAATTGCTCAACAATTTGAAATGGTCTGAGGTTGGTAACCATATTTACGCTACAACCCAAGGAATTTCATTCAAAGGAAACTAAGAGGATTTTAAGATATCTACATGCTACGGTTGGATATGGCCTAGCATATATATTTTCATAGGATTTCAAGTTTATTGGTTATACATATTCATATTGGGTAGGTTGTATGGATGATAGGAAATTAGCTTCAAGATATCCATTCAACCTGGGTTCAACAATAGTTGCATGAAGTATTCAAAATCAACCTACAATTTCTCTCTCCACAGTTGACACAAAGCATAAAGAAAGAAAAACAACAACTTGTGAAGCATTATGGTTAAGAAGAATTTTGGAAGATTTACATGAGTAGAAAGAGCAACCTACTTGATTAATTTATGACAATCAAAGTGATTTTAAAATGACCAGGAGCCTAAATTTTCAAAAGAAGATCAAACATATTGATCTTCCGTATCATTTTATTTTAGACTTGGTTCAACATGGTGCAATCAAGATTATGTATTGTAGAATAAAAGATAAAGTTGCAAATATTTCACTAAATAACTACCAAAGGAAAGGTTTGTTGGCTTTATGATTCTGGTATGGCTCTATGTTACAGATGTTGTACTTGATGGCAACACCCTCAAGTGCCAACGCTCTGATCAGGCTCTCAAAATGTTGGAAATTAAGAGTTACACAGGTGAATGGTTCAAAAGGTGCGTACCCGCAGGTACGCCGGCCAGGAAGTGCGTTCATACCCGCAGGTTACCCATTCATGAGGTGCGTACCCCCAGGTCACTCACTTCAAGGCAGAGAAGCGTGCTCACGTGGGGTTTCTTATGTTTGGCCTGTGGTATTTAGCCCGCCATTCTTGATTCTATGGTTTTGGCCCATGGTATAGGATCTAATTTTGCCCCAGTTTGGATCCCTTGTATTGGTTATTGATGGTTTTGTCCCATGGTGTGAATAAGGGCTTGACTATAAATAGGGAAGGAGATCACTTGGATAAGATATCTTTTGCAAATTGAATATCTTAAGATCTGAAATATTGGGTTATCGGTTTAAAAGCTTGATCTATATAAAAGTGAAGTTGAAAGTGAATCTATGAAGTGTGATCTCTCGGGCGCATGATCAGATCTGGGCATCTGACTATCTGTGGCACACTAGGGGACTGCCAATTCGGCTCTAATCAGAGGTACGCAGGTGATTAACAGTGCAAGTGCGTGGGTACGCACAACAGAAGAAGGCGCATTGCGTGGGTACGCAGAGCAGAAGAAGGCTCAGTGCATGGGTACGCAGCGCGATAGAGGATCAGGTGAAGAGGCACAGTGAAAGTACGCGGCGCTACAGAAGCCGCAGGTGCGTAGATACGCGGCACGATAGCATCTGAGAGTGCGTGGCCAAAGTAGTAGTACGCGGCGCGATAGAAGCAGTGGGTGCATGGGCACAGTGAAGGTACGCGGCGCGTTTAAAGGAACAGTGCGTGGATACGCAATGCAGCTCAAGGCTCTCTGCGGGGATACGCAAAGGTGCAGAAGGTGAAGTGCGTAGCAACGCATGCCAGATAAAGAAAAATTGCATATCTATCTTAAGACATTTATTTGACTGACTTTTCTCTATTGATAAGGTGTTCTGGGTTTAGTTTATTGTTACTATTGATCTAGTTACTGCAGTTGACTGGGTAATTTACTTGTACTTGATGATCATTTGATGTTCATGGATCCAGTTTGAAAATTTATGAAAAGTGGTCCTTGAAAGAAAAGAAGTAGGGGGTTGTAGCTCCCTTCCAGGAGAGACTGGAAAACGAGAGAGAGTTGTAGCTCTCTGCAGGTTGCAGCTTGCGTACTGGTAAAGGACTGCACCAGTACAAAATCATTGTAAAAGGAGTTTCTAATTGAAAGAAGATAGAGACATATTGCAGCAGGTGGTTTTCACCCACATTGGGTTTCCACCTTACATCTGGTGTTCTTTGGTGTGACTATCTATTTTTCTTGTTCATGCTCATTGTTTTATGGTACAGACATACAAGAATAATTCAAAGTATAAATAAGGAATATTTATTAAAAAGAACTAGATAATACTGATTCACCCCCCCTCTCAGTATTATTTCCAACAATTAGTATCAGAGCAGGTCCTTCAGAGAATCTTGATCGCTTGAAGGAAGATCATTCATCATGAGCAATTACGAGAGGGAAGCATCAATCAGGCCACCAATTTTTGATGGGACAAACTTCAATTATTGGAAGGTAAGAGTTACTGCCTATCTTCAATCTCTTGGTACAGAAGTTTGGGATATCATAGATACAGGCTACACTTTTCCTTCAGCTACTCCTACAGATTCGGCCGAGAAGAAGAAATATGAAACAAATGCTAAAGCAGTCAATACTCTGCTGGGATGCTTATCTCAAACAGAATTCGTAAAGGTTATGCAATATAAATCCGTAAAGGAAATATGGGACAAGATTGTCTTGAGCTACGAAGGAGATGAACAGGTAAACCGTGTTAAACTTCAAACCCTCAGGATTCAGTATGAGAATCTCAGAATGTATAATGATGAAAGTGTGGCTAACTATTTTCTTCGGGTAAACGAGATTGTTAATTGCATGAAAAAAATGGGTGAAGAAATAAAAGAGGCTATTGTGGTTGAAAAAGTTTTAAGATCATTGTCCCCCAAGTTTGAATCTAAAGTGTCTGCAATAGAAGAAAAGGAAAATCTACGAACTCTTACTATGTCTCAGCTACATGGAATTCTAACTGCTTATGAAATGAGAAAGGGAGGTCCATCAGATAGGAGAGAAGCTGCTTTCAAGGCTTCAGGCAAAGGAGATTACTATGAAGCAAGTCACGTGCCAGAAGAAGAAGAAGAATAAAATTTTGTCAGAAATCTTCAACGGGGTACTGGAAGGTTCAGAGGTAAGTTACCTTTTAAATGTTTTTCTTGTGGAAGAGTAGGTCATTATGCTGCGAAATGTCCGCATAAGGATAAGATTGAGAAAGGAAAGGAACCTGCTAGATGGAACAAGAAACAGAATGCAAATAAGAAAAGCTACTACACTCATGAAGATAGTGATGGTCTATCAAATAGTGATGAAGATGAACGAGGTAATGACTATAAACTTTTAATGGCATTTGAAGATGATGATTACATGGATGCTATAGATGTGGATAGCTTTTATGAAGAAATTTCTAGACTTAAGACATGTATAGAAGAAAAGAATATGATCATTGATACCCTACAATCTCAAATTGATGAAAAAGAAAAATATCTTGAAAAGTTAGAAGGTGAAATTGTTGGTCTTAGAAAAGAGATTGAGAAAACAAAGGCTATTAATATTAAGTTTGTCAAAGGATCTGAAACTCTGGATGAGATCCTCAATGTTCAGCGTTCTCCTCTAAAAAAGACAGGTCTAGGCTATAATGGAGAAACTTCTCAACCATCCACCTCAAAGAGTTATCTTGATGCAGCAAAAAGGAATGAGAAAAAGCACAATGAAGATCACCAGGTAAAGCAGGGACGAATTACATCAAACAAAGACTATCAGGTAAACCAGGGGCAATCCGTCCTAAGGATGAACAAAAGCTACAACCAGCCACAGGTAAAATCCTCTCAATTTGCTTCAAGAATGGATGACAATAGAAATTACAATCATTTGGCCGGAAGATTTAATAACCGCAGAAGTTTCTTCAATGGACAATGCTTCTCTTGCCATAACTTTGGTCACAAAGCAGCTCAATGTGTTGCATATAAAACAATCATGACTAGAGAAGCTCAAAAACAAAGAAGTATGACCGGGATTACAAAAAGGACCTATAACAACTTTTCGGCTCTTGAAAATGAAGTTGAATGTTCTATTTGCAATAACTTTGGTCATGAAGATTCCGAATGCAGGAGCAGGTTTCAGTAGACAAAGGAACAAGCCTCAAGCACCAAAACATGGAGAATAAAGGAACCACAAACAGAAAGATGTGGGATAGCATTTTATGCAGAGGGACAGGAAAATATATGGTACATTGAAAGTGGATGTTCGAAGCATATGACAGGTGATAAAGAAAAACTTGAATCATATTCTGCTTTAGAAAAGGGAAAGAAAGTTTCTTTTGGAAATGATACTCCTGCAGCTATAAAAGGAAAAGGCACTGCTCAGTTAAAAGAAAAGGTCAAAGCTGGAAATGTTTTGTATGTTGATGGATTGAAGCATAATATTCTGAGTGTCAGCCAGATGTGTGATCAAGGAACCGAGGTGATATTTAGATCAAATGGATGTCTTGTTCGTGATCTTGATATAGGTAAAACGGTGATCAAAGGTGAAAGAACTCCAAATAATCTATACATATTTGAAGAAGGACAACAACAATGCTATCTAAGCAAGGATGATGAACACTAGTTATGGCACCGGAGGTTGGGGCATCTAAGATTTTCACAAATAAGGAAAGCATGCAAATATCATGCAGTTCGCGGTCTTCCAGATATCAAAATTCCAGACAACACCATATGCAAATCATGTCAGTTTGGAAAGCAAACCAGAACTAACTTTCCAGAGAAGGAAGGATCAGCTAGCATGCCTCTTGAGCTTGTACATACAGATGTATGTGGACCATTCAGGAAAAGGACACCTCGAGGAGAAGAATACTTGATATTATTCATTGACGATTTCTCCAGGTTTGTCTGGTTAGGACTTATGAAGCACAAAGATGAAGCATTCGAAAAATTCAAATCCTTTAAAGCCTTGGTTGAAAATGAATCAGGATACAAAATTAAGTGCCTCAGATCCGACAGAGGTGGGGAGTTTACCTCAAATGAATTTTTCGATTTCTGTGAAGAACATGGGATAAGAAGAGAATTCTCTACAGCTAGAACTCCTCAGCAAAATGGAGTGTTGGAAAGAATGAACAGAACAGTCCAACAAATGGCTCGTGCTATGCTTGATGAGTATAGAACTCCCGTAACTTTCTGGGGTGAAGCTGCATATGCTGCAGTTGTTATTCTCAACAAAACAAATGTCCGGGTGAACAGCACTCAAACCCCTCATGAGCTCTGGTATGGTGAGACTCCTTCGGTAAAGCACTTCAAAATCTTTGGGAGCAAATGCTATATTAAGAATACTGATGAGCAACTTGGCAAACTTGAACCTAGAGCATATGAAGGCATTCTTCTTGGTTATTCTCCACACAGCAAAGCATACAAGTGCTACAATAAAAGACTTGGAAGAATTGTTGACAGCATTGATGTAGTGGTTGATGAGAAGGGATACATTCCTAGGCAAGTAAATCATGAAGATATCGAAGAAGATGAAGACTACCCTCAAAGACAGAATGATGAAGAAGAAGAACCTCAAGAAGAACCAGAGGAGCAGATAAGGATAGAAGAGAAGACTCCATCTAGATATGTTCAGAAGAATCATCCAGAATCTCAGATTTTGGGGCAGAAAGAAGCAGGTGTACAAACAAGAAGAGCAATTGCAGAAGCTTCAAGCTATTTGGCATTACTCTCTTCCACTGAACCACAAAATGTGAAAGAGGCATGCAAAGATGAATGTTGGGTCAAAGCAATGGATGAAGAACTTGAGCAGATCGAAAATAACAACACTTGGGAGTTGGTTCCTAGACCAAAGGATAAGAATGTTATAGGGACAAAATGGGTCTTCAAAAATAAATTGAATGAAAATGGAGAAGTAATTAGAAACAAGGCCAGACTTGTTTGTAAAGGGTATGCGCAGCAAGAAGGAATAGATTTTGAAGAAACTTTTGCTCCTGTTGCAAGACTTGAGGCCATCCGAATGTTCCTTACTCTCTCAAGCTTTCAAAACTTCAAAGTATTTCAAATGGACGTGAAATCAGCCTTTCTGAATGGAGACTTGGAAGAAGAAGTATACATTGAGTAGCCAGATGGTTTCATTCTTGGAAATGATCCAAATCTTGTATGTAGATTGAAAAAGGCTCTCTATGGTCTCAAACAAGCTCCAAGGGCTTGGTACTATCGTTTGGACAAATATCTTCATCAACAAGGTTTTTCAAAAGGATCAGCAGATAGCAATCTTTATATAAAAGTTGAAAACGACAAATTGCTAATACTTGTTGTGTATGTAGATGACATTATCTTTGGCAGCAATGAAGAAGCTATGAGTCAAAGATTTGCCTTGGTAATGCAGAAAGAATTTGAAATGTCCTTGCTGGGAGAACTGACATATTTTCTTGGTTTGCAAATCCAACAAAAAGAAGGAGGGATCCTTTTGTCTCAAACCAAGTATCTCAAGCAGATTTTGAAGAAATATGGCATGGAAGATGCAAAACCAGTATGTACACCCATGGTCACAGGATGTAACCTCAGTGTAAATGATGAATCAGCAGCAGTGCATCAACCAACCTACAGATCTATGATTGGAAGTCTACTTTATTTGACAGGTACCCGACCAGACATAATGCATGCAGTAGGAATAGTTGGAAGATTTCAGGCAAATCCAAAGGAAACTCATCTTCAGGCAGTAAAGAGAATCTTCAAATATCTTCAAGGAACTCAAAACTATGGCTTATGGTATCCTAGAGATACAGATCTCACACTTCATGCTTATACAGATGCAGATTGGGCCGGAAGTGTGGATGACAGGAAGAGCACAAGTGGTGGTGCATTCTTTATGGGTTCCAGATTAGTATCTTGGTTCAGCAAGAAACAGAGTTCGATTGCCTTGTCTACAACTGAAGCGGAATATGTTGCTGTTGCATCTTGCTGCACTCAACTCCTTTGGATGATGCAGACCTTGCAGGATTTTCAAATCACTTGTATACCACCCATCTCCATCTTATGTGATAATACAAGTGCAATCAACATTTCAAAGAACCCAGTCATGCATTCAAAGACCAAGCACATACCGATCAAGTATCATTTTCTCCGGGAACAAGTACTTGAACAAAAGGTCAAGTTGGAATATGTTCCTTCTAAGGAACAAGTTGCTGATATACTCACCAAACCATTGCCCAGGGAGACCTTTGAATACCTCAGGCAAAAGCTGGGGGTTGTTGATGCATCATCTTGTTGTTGAATCTCTTCTGATGGTTGGTTGTACGCAAGGCTCATCTGGGGCATATGCGTACATGTGTTGGGTTGCGGATTGGTCGAAGATCGAATGGCATAGGTTCAGGGGGAGCATATAATGCATTGTTGGCATTATGGAGGACATACAGAAGGAGTTCATGGATGCTGGTCTGAATATTGTTGCAATATGTCTCTATCTCTTTCATGGTCATTTATGGTGTTTGGTGGATTATGATTCTTCTTTGCAGATCTGGTTTATAGTCAGGGGGAGCATGTTCTTAGGGGGAGCATAACCCTTTGCCCTTGATGTCAAAGGGGGAGAATGACATTGAGGATCTTGAGGTTGCCATCAAGTCCAAAGGGGGAGATTGTTGGCATTATGATTCTGGTATGGCTCTATGTTACAGATGTTGTACTTGATGGCAACACCCTCAAGTGGTAATGCTCTGATCAGGCTCTCAAAATGTTGGAAATTAAGAGGTACACAGGCGAATGGTTCAAAAGGTGCGTACCCGCAGGTACGCCAGCCAGGAAGTGCGTTCATACCCGCAGGTTACCCGTTCATGAGGTGTGTACCCCCAGTTCACTCACTTCAAGGCAGAGAAGCGCGCTCACGTGGGGTTTCTTATGTTTGACCAGTGGTATTTAGCCCGCCATTCTTGATTCTATGGTTTTGGCCCGTGGTATAGGATCTAATTTTTCCCCAGTTTGGATCCCTTGTATTGTTTATTGATGGTTTTGTCCCATGGTGTGAATAAGGGCTTGACTATAAATAGGGAAGGAGATCACTTGGCTAAGATATCTTTTGCAAATTGAATATCTTAAGATCTGAAATATGGTGTTATCGGTTTAAAAGCTTGATCTATATAAAAGTGAAGTTGAAAGTGAATCTATGAAGTGTGATCTCTCAGGCGCATGATTAGATCTGTGCATCTGACTATCTGTGGCACACTGGGGGATTGCCAATTCCGCTCTAATCAGAGGTACGCAGGTGATTAACAGTGCAAGTGCGTGGGTACGCACAGCAGAAGAAGGCGCAGTGCGTGGGTACGCAGAGCAGAAGAAGGCTCAGTGCGTGGCTACGCAGCGCGACAGAGGATCAGGTGCGGAGGCACAATGAAAGTACGCGGCGCTATAGAAGCCGCAGGTGCGTAGATATGCGGCGCAATAACATCTGAGAGTGCGTGGCCACAGTAGTAGTACGCGGCGCGATAGAAGCAGTGGGTGCGTGGGCACAGTGAAGGTACGCGGCGCGTTTAAAGGAACAGTGCATGGATACGCAGTGCAGCTCAAGGCTCTCTGCGGGGATATGCAGAGGTGCAGAAGGTGAAGTGCGTAGCAACGCATGCCAGATAAAGAAAAATTGCGTATCTGTCTTAAGGCATTTATTTGACTGACTTTTCTCTGTTGATAAGGTGTTCTGGGTTTAGTTTACTGTTACTATTGATCTGGTTACTGCAGTTGACTGGGTGATTTACTTGTACTTGATGATCATTTGATGTTCATGGATCCAGTTTGAAAATTTATGAAAAGTGGTCCTTGAAAGAAAAGAAGTAGGGGGTTGTAGCTCCCTTCCAGGAGAGACTGGAAAATGAGAGAGAGTTGTAGCTCTCTGCAGGTTGCAGCCTGCGTACTGGTAAAGGACTGCACCAGTACAAAATCATTGTAAAAGGAGTTTCTAATTGAAAGAAGATAGAGACATATTGCAGCAGGTGGTTTTCACCCACATTGGGTTTCCACCTATCTGGTGTTCTTTGATGTGACTATCTATTTTTCTTGTTCATGCTCATTGTTTTATGGTACTGACATACAAGAATAATTCAAAGTATAAATAAGGAAGATTTATTAAAAAGAACCAGATAATACTGATTCACCCCCCCTCTCAGTATTATTTCCAACAAGGTTCTACAAGTTCAAGAATGATATTTATATTTCTCCAAATAATTATTATGTGGGAGAATGTTAGAATAAGTATCATTTGTCAATTTTCTCTAGAATTATTATTGTTATGCATTTCTTATGTTTCGAAGGTTTTATTTTAATATTAGTTGAGATATTTGTGGAGATATTGTCGAAATTATTGAATCAAGCATTTTATCATGACCATGTATAAATATTGGATTTCTTAATGGAAATGTTTTAGATTGTCTTATTATTGCTAATTTTGTTCTTTGCTCCATTTATGATATTGTAATATTACTTCATATATGTCTTTATTAACCTTATCTAATATTTACAAATATTATCCTATTTTAGGCATATTATAATGGACCTTTAAAGAGGATTCATCACAACTCATACCATAGGAAAACACTGAAGTTTACCAAAACCATGTTCTTGTAAACCACCATTAGTAAACTAATCACTGACTATTATATTAACTACTCTATGACCAATTCAAGATTAACCCAATATATTTCTATTTGTTTTAATAAATATGACAAGACATATGAACAAATTTTTTGTTCTCAAATATAATTTCAATAAGCAAGTTAATATGATCTCATTGTTGAGTTGTAGGCATTGTGGCTTGAATGGTTGCTACATGATCTTCTAATTATTTTACTTTTCTCATAAACCCCATTCCTTTTATCTATTCATGAATGGAATAGTAAATCAATACAATAGAAACAATATGCCTTATTTTCCTTTTGGTTTAGCATTTTACATATCTTAATAACCATTTAGGGTTTGGGTTAGTGTTTCTGCATACAAAAACTCATTATTAGGGTTGGGTTTTCAGACTTTTTATTAAAATTCACACATGACTATCTCTATATGTTCAAGTAATGAGATATGACATGTAATGCATTTGGTACTATGGTGGTAAAAATTATCTTAACTTGCAAGACCCATAACTTACTCATGCATACTCCAATTAAGGTACCTCTTAGACCATTAGAAGTATCTCAATGATTAGAATAATGTTAGAGGATTGAGAATAGTTTTAGCAAATTTTTGACCCCAAAAGGTTGTTTGACTTGAAACAAGGTTCGAAAGATTTAGAACCCTAGATCACCAAAATAGGATATATTCATAAAATAGTCTTTACAAGCTCATGGGTTCAATTTTGCCACTCCAAAAAGTATCCAAATAGATGAAAAATTATAAAGTGATATATTTTAGATCATATAAATTAACTTTTTGTAGTAACATGTTGTATTTGTAAAAAAGTCATTAAATTTTTAAAAATGCAATATTTTCATATATTTGAGTTGTTGTGGCACTATGGTTATCTGTAGTATATATATTAAACAATTAAATGTAATATATTGTCATATATATATAAATATTATCTAGAATAAACATAGTTGTGCATTCCTATTTTGAATTTAAATGAAAAGCAACAACATTGTTGCAATTAGGGATACATGGCATGCACAGTGGAATTTTATGCACATAATTCAGACAATTATACATTCCACCATGTAATTGGATCTATATTGCTACCCTTAAAATATACACATGTCATTGATCCGACATGGCTTCATGTTGTATGATAATTTTCATCTCCTACATAAAATAAGAGCCCAAATAGGTATATTTAATAACTTAAAATGTATTGATTTCATCTTTGTAATAGGTTGTGTTCTTATTAGGTGCAAATGTTGGCATTGGCGTAATATTTTGGATTTCACAAAAATTTGGAGATGGAGTTTCTTTTATTTTGGGTTCTTGTTTGTGTTCTTATTTTTCATATGACAAAACAAATTAAATTGGAATGTTGTATTTTGTGGTGTCAGATAATTTATCTCCTCCTTTTATGGTTGTATCCACCAAATAAGTTTTTGAAAGTATCCCAATGTTTATCAATGATAAAAAAAAATATTATACTGATCTAAAATAATATAATTTCATTTTAATTATGATTATCATTATTCTTCTTTTAGATTTTCAATTCTCCCTGACTACCTCCTCTACTTAAAGATTGAAACTTAAATTGTAGCTTTTTTATCTCTAAAATAATAGAGGCACATCATTTTCTATTGATTGTATGCATGCTTCCCCACACAATTCTTCTAAATTTGGATGCCTCCATCTCCACCTCATTTATATGTCTTTAGAGATAGTAAAGAATAATAAGAGATTCATTTGACATTACAACCATGAAATTATTCATCTCTCCATTAATCTTAAACTATAATTGATACATTGTCTACTATTTCTTTGGAATCTCTTCTCTCAATTGATTAACTATGAATTCCCTGCATCCATTTGCATCCCTCCTCTTATCTCATATATTAAAAATATGAACTAGGGAACTTTGTAAATAAATCATGTCTATAATATGGCATAATAATTGTACAAAAACAAAAAATTGCAAATAAACCATGCCTAGAAGGTGTCATAATACTTATATCACAATTAAAAAAACATGAAAGTTGGGACTTCAAGAATAGGGTGGAGACAACTTTACAATTAAGTGTTCATCTATCTATGGTTATATTGATGATGAAATCTAACCAATGCATTCACTCCATACTAACACATATCTCATTATTTTAGTTGTAAAATATTTACAAAAACACATACAACTACATGAAATTCCATAGAGTAACACTAATCCACACATTTAGAAGATCATCAATGGAAAACATCAGTACAATAGTCATATCATGTATACATTATTATAATCTACACACACCACTTCAAGAATTCTTAGACTTTTTCAAGTTCTTCATCTATGATTCAACACTTAAAAATCCTTAAAAATTCAATGTTTCATGATTCATCCTGACATGTAAGTCACATGGTCATTCTTGTACTAAACATAAGGTTGGAAATTCAACCAAGTTCCCACAACTAAGTCTATAGTTGAAAATTCCATCATATTGGGTACATTTATCTATTGTTCTAGTAATAAACCAATGTAAGACACAAACCCACTCCATATTATCATCTCTCTATATATTTTAGTCGTAAAATATTAATAACAACAACACATAAAACTACATGAAATTTCAAAGTGGACTAATGCTAATTTACACACTTAAAAATGCCTTGATGGAAAACATTAGTTCAATGGCTTTCCAAGAATCCCCTACTATTTTCATCCCATTATGCATTATTAGTGTCTTTATGCATCACTTTAATCTTTCTTAGACAAGATCACTGTATTCATCTACATCTAGGACTCGATGTTAAGTACTCTAGAAATCCAAGACTACATTATTCATCCTAAGATGAACATGGTCATTCTATACCCAAACTTAAGGTTTAAAAGTAATTCACCAAGTTTCCACGATTATCTCTTGTGTCAAAAATTACATTATAGTTTATACATTATTTATGGTTCTAGTGAAACCAATATAACCAACACCCCCGGTCCATATTATCACCTCTCTCACTCTTTCGGTTATAAGATCTTTATAACAACATATACAACTACATGAATTTCAAAGGTAATGTGTACACATAGAAATTCCTCAATGGAAAACACTAGTCTAGTCTCTTTCTAGAAATTCCATATTACATCCATATCCATTAGGAATTGCTAGAGTTTTTATGGATAATTTCATTCTCTCTTAGATATGACATAATACCCATACACAACCAAGAAAAAAATTCAAGATGGTTCCTATAATAATCAATAATAATCACATATAAGATCTTGCCTTGGGCTTTTTAAATGCAATGATTTTCTATGTATAGACATGCAATGTCACATTACAATAAATTTTTCCTATATCTCAATAAAACCTATTTCTATGTCCTAATACACTATTAACCAACCATCCTTCCTAATCCATTACTATTTCTATGAGTTTCATTAATGTTCTATTCTAATCTCCAATATAATAATGGAAAAGCATGCATCCTGCTGTAGACAATTCTGCCTAGACAAAATAGTGAGGGTCTATCAAATAAAATTCATAGAATCTTGAAATGACTACACTAAATCTCCAAATAGTTGGTTGTATTCACGAAGTGACAATATTTTGCTAGAGCCTATGATGTTACCTAACACAATTTTCATAATTTTTTTTTCTTTTTTAAAAGGCGAGATGGTATTTTGATTAAAATAAAAAACAAAAGTTCACTTAACCTTTGTTACAAGGGTTTACTTAAAATTATAAAGGCTCGAAGCCCTATATCAACTTCTCATTCTATGTGAATATATCATGAGTTCCTCATTTATCAAGCAGACTAAGGTAGTGCACAACCAAGCACAGACATGGAGAAGTCCAAAAAGACTCACACATTGCTCAAAATGTTGATATGAGATGTCAAGATCAAAATATATAAATCATTATATTACGTTATATATGATAGATGTGGGATATCACTAAGGTTTATATGATTCCTTTCAAATTTATTCTCCAAGGGAATTTCATATTACTATCGTCTAGGGAGGAGGGTGATGATGGTAGTACGAGAGCTAATGGGTACTTTCAGGGTTTCTAGAGTTATTTGTCAATGTTACAAATATTATAAAGCCAACAAAAAATGACTAAGGCCACTACTCATACAAAGTGCCATAGGAGGAACCCAACAGGAAATTGTAATGTTATCAATGAAGCTTGAAGGAATGGAATCCAGGATAACGATGAGATGGAATATTCAAGTAAGAAAGAAAGAAATTATTTTTAACGTCCACGAGGCTAAAGATAGCCTATGAGAGAGATTGCTTCCTCATTTGCTTGATGCATTCAGCCCTTTTTCTATGAAGCTTCAAAATAAATGCTCCCAGCTTCTTGACAAACCCCTTCGTTAAAATATTATCCTAAGAGCTAGCTGCCAGCATATCTGCATAACTTTTCCTGTTGTCTTTAAGGCCTCACATTCTAAAATGAAATGTTTCTTTGTTTCCACTTTTCTGGATGAACAAAAAATGCATACTATTTCCTCCCACACTTCCTTTCGCCCTTTCCAGCGCCTTGTTTCACAACGAAGTTGATGAGAATTAGTCGTTAACTGAGTAGTAAGAGTTTTGGCTCTCCAAGAGATATTGGCCTCTATGTATGCTTTTGGTTGATGGCTATGAGTAGGATTAAACACTTCAATATAATAATTTTTCTTTCTTCCTAGATCCTTATCCCAAGTACGCTTATCGAACTTTTCCATAACAAAATCTTTTATCTCTTTGTTGTTTATGGGACTCGCATTCAAGCCAATACCCCATTTACTAAACCATTTTTTATTTTTCTGCATCCATTTTTTTTTCTCTTGCACAATCTATCATTAAGGACAACCTTAGGCTATCTACCCTCTTCCATTTGCTCAATTTTTTTTTAAATACCTTATGACTCGCACCATAGCAATTGCTTCAATAGGAGCAGTCCATGTTTCACTTAACAAGGTATCATAAGGAACTACACTTTTAATCTTAAATTTTTTTGTAATCAAACACTTCTAAATTTTCTCAATTTGTCTCCACTGCATGTCAGAGGTACCGCTGGCCCATAGTTCATAACCATAGAGAATCACTGGAATCACTAGAAGATATCTGATATAATGCAAGAGAAGATAAGTCTTCATTTCATTAAACTTTATGGATATTTGCAAGCTTCGATTTGAAAGTTTCGAAGCTTAGTTCTTTGAAGACAATGATGCTCCTTCACATATTTGGAATTCATTTTTTGAAGACATGGGCACTCCCTCCCATCTTTGGAATTCATTGATTGAGATTTGACTTTGAAGCCCAACTACGATTGAGTTGAGAGGCTCATTGTACAGTTCAACATCAACTTGGTATGATGTGTAAGGGCCTATGTTTGTCATCAAATTTTACATTTTTCTCATGTTCACCAAATTAAAAAAAAAAATAACTAAAAATAAATAAATAACTATACAAAGCATTTAAACAAGATTTTCTCATAAAAAAAAATTCACTTGAAAAAATTAGATCCCTCTAGGGATATGTTAAATCGTATTTAAGAAGCATCTATATTGGTTCTTAAACCAAGAAAAAATGCTTCTTGAAAATGGAAAAGTTCATCAATGTACTAAACATCAAGGCCAGTGGGATATGTTGTCGACCAAATAGTTGAATTTGAGTTTGTTTCATATAACGTTTTTTTAAGCAAAAACATGTTTACCAAAATGTATACAACTAGACAACTTGTAAAATTATGTGCAGGGGAATCACTGAGTTCCTTTGGTGCCATAGGCTTTACTAATAACAACAGCTGTAATAATGAAACTTCCTTGGAGAAGAATGAGCAATACAAGAAGCTATAGGAAGTGGTGAATACTAAAAACAATGTTTCTATTATACACACATGTTGGGAATCTATAAGGATTTAGAAAGAAAATTTGACAATTTCAAAAGAAGATTGGAATATGTTGTCACCACAGATTGAGCTTGTCAACAGTCAGTACCTCTTTGTGAGTTTTTAAGATACCTACAATAAGGAAGGCAATCATTTTAACATGTTGAAAGAAGTTCTAGATATCAAATCATTGGGTGTTAATGTAAGTCCGGCTGCTAGAGGGAAACTATGATGAAGTGCTTCCTATTTCAAGATTAGTAGCAAAACTATGATCGATAAGCATTCTAAAAAAGGATATGGCTAACAAAATCACTAAGGAAAATTTATAAAATGAAGCATTGATAAATTCAACGAATAGAATGGAGTTTATACTTATTGCAGGTGGAAAATAATCAATGGATCATAACATTCATGCCTAGATTCAATGGTATTTGATAGAACATCAATAAAATAATTTTAATGGCTTATGTGATGTTGGGAGGCAATTTTTCAAAACTTCCCATGAATAAATCAATGACCAATATCCATCTCGACATCACCATCCTCAGTTCTGAAAACCGCTAAGAAGTGCCCTTGAGGGAAAGAAGTGGTTTCCATGAAACCAATGATAATTTTTAATGTAATACTGTGACCCGCACATGATTTCCAGCGGCCACAAAACCTGCAAACTAATCGTTTCGTCTCCAACAACACCTGTAATGAAATTTTGGTCCCGTGCCCCTTTTATTACCAGTGTTCATCTATGTATACATTTGATTTTTGGGTCAAAAACCCAAATTATGTTATCAAGTTATAGATATAGAAGCGCGGTCACTTTTGTAAAAGAATGAAATAAGTATTATATATGCTATTTTATATAAATAATTAAATGTAAGTGAAAAGGAGTAAAGACAATTTTTATAACTGAATCGGTTTCGAAATTGATCAAAACCATTTTGTAACTAATTAATCACAGTTAGTTCTAGGGAAGAATGAGGGATAAGATACCAAAAAAGAGATGGGAGAAGAGCTCTAAGGTTCAAAGTTTTAATATCGTTTCTCTTGTAACAAAGGAGTCTCCTTAAGATCAAAGGATACAAACCATTTCGATTCTAGCTTATTGTTTTTCTTTCATGTTCAACATTCATGTATGTTTTTTCTTCTTTTGGACGGTGTAAAATGCAACTTGTTGTTTCAACGTATTTTTTCATGAATTTACTTAATTGTACTCATGTTAGTTAATCTTGAAACCCTTAATGAAGTACTCCACATCCAAGAAATTCATCCACATCTTCCTAGTCTTTGAGTATTCTTTTTGTAGAAGTTATACTCAAATTCTTAAATACCCATGTATGAACTCTATCTTTATTTTCTTCAAAGCACCCCTTTAATCCAAGATCTTGCAACCCTCAAAGTTTTTTGGCCATTCTACTTTCAAAAGTTAGGGTTTTAGAATTAGAGGCTTTGTTGCAAGCCCTCATGACCTGTCCCTCTGGCCACAAATTTTAACATATCCTCATTCATATTTAGATTCCACAGGAATTGGTTCCCTTATAGCTAGGAACTATCTCCGAGGAAATAACATCACATCCCATGCATATTCATACAGGAATAAGTAGAGCCATCATCGTTACCTTTAATTCTCAAAACAAGGAAATATCCTAACTCCCCAAAAAAACAACCCTAGGATAGAAAAATAAAATAGAGTTTTCTCCTATCAAAACAATTGATAAAGGAATGTTTGATACATTGGCAAATTTATCTAAAAATATTCAAAACATGTTACAAATTTAATCAACCAATCACACCCCTCGCTATTACTTTGAAAGATATAATCACAATCAAAATAACTCAAAACTCAAATTTTCTAACTATCCCTATCGTACAACTTACTTTTCTCTTTTATATAAAAAAATACATTAGGGTTTGCAAATAACATAGGCCATCCCTTGGGTGAACTTAGTTTGGAGAGGACCCCCTAACCCTTATTCATTATTACAATAGATTGTTCAAGCATGCAGAAGCATCATACTTTAGGAAACAATGCCTAGGGTAGTTAAGCCATGCCACGCAATTTATTTAAATTTAGAACAACTACTCCTGAGGATAAAAATATGATATAAACAACAATTGAACAATATATTCTAAATAAATAAAATGGGACATATTTCTCAACCAATAAATACCTCCTAAATCTAGCATGTTAAAGATGGCACATCCATGTTGCAAGCGTGCATGTCTTATATTCCTATAACTTGTACTTCACCTCATAAAGGACTCTTATACTATTGTTATCTCATATACAAAACTCCAAGTTGTAGAAAACAAGATTGTGTTAATCTATTAAGATCACCAATCTACCAAAGGATAATTTCCTTTGGAGCAAATATAAAAAACATAATTCTCTTTCTTTACAAGTATGGTGTTGTCCACCAACCATGTATGTGTCTCACAAATCCAATGGAACATACTTAAGAACCAATGCCCCCCTTTGAACTCATTGTCTAAGGAAATGGTATGAAATGTCAATGTTCTTGGAGAAATCATGAAACAATGAATTCTTTAATAGTGTAATGTTACTATAATAGTCATAGTAAGAAAAAATGGGCTCTAACATCTAATTGGTCAACATGGCCTCACAATCAGTAGTTTAAGTTGACATGCACTCCACCTCTATTGGAGTAGGAAATTATAATTATGAGAAAATTGATACCAAACATGTAGCTTCTCTTCATAAATTTAGTATCCTCTACCCAGTCAAAGTCAACAAAATCATGCTATAATATGTTGCACATACCTCATGCTATAATGAACTATTTCTTTTAATGCTCTTCCGGCAAAAATCATACTCTTGATAATTGTCCAATTTGTCGCAATTCAACCATGAATGATACCAAACTGTTCATTACAAAACACATATTAAACCTTGTATTCACAAGACACATCAAGAAGCTACACAATGAAATCTACCAAATATGCATCTAATTCAATAAATAATTAACATTTGGCACCATAGTACTAGTCATAAGTCTACAATCTAACATCTATAATAACTTGAGAATATTTTACATTCTTCTCTCACCAATGGAAGCCCTTACCTACACCTTGCCAAGACTCAAAATCCATAAGGTAATGCATAAGGACAATATCCTTATCAAATTCACTAGGTGTTATGGTCCTATAAATATAGTAGTCCAAGTGTGGTTATTTAGCCATTTATCCCACAAGGATATTGTAGATTATTTTTCATTTTAAATTTTTAGTCTTAAATATATATATATATATATATAAAGGAAAAGAGAAATATAAAAAAAGAAAGAAAATAAAAATGGGAATAAAACCTTGAAGGGTGGCTAGTTCAAATGTCATCGATTGAAATTGTTTTATTAAAGTTTGTTTTAAAAGTTTGAAATGAATTCAAGACGACGTTTTGTCATTTTGTATAAAGAAATTTCACTTTCTGACGATTGCGATTGTCCCCACCCAGATCAACACCGAGGGACACATTCAGAACCCCCCCCCCCCTCCCCTAAGCTTTCGGCACTTAAAGGAAGGGGGGTACCAAAATGTGGCTTCCAAATAAACCACCCAAGTTATGTGTCATCTATGCAGTGTTTTCACAGGGTCCCCTCCCGATACCATTTTCCACTCTTGCACCCCCTCCCCACCCGAAAACCACTCTCTGGCACTCCCTTCCACCCATTCATTCTCGCTCTATCCTCCCACAACATTTGTCATTCATCCATCCATCCATGTCGCCTACCCTCCACATCATATGATCATTACCATTCAAATCACCTGCCAACAGTCATGTAAACATTGGATAATAAATTTATCCTGCCAACATATGAATTTCCCATTAATGGCACACTAAAAAAATGGTAACAATCCTATTAAACACACTAAAATTATGTTATAAAAATCTCACATCGACCTACAAATTTCCCTTTCAACAATTGTTTGATTTATGTAGGTTCAACTTGAAGCATCTCTGAAGCCTACCAATGCCTCTACAAAGTGATCTACTTTTGCAAATCTTAGTTAACTACAACTCAATAACTCTATTTACCCAATTTTCCCATTAAAATTAAGATGTCTTCACACAAAGGAAAGGGAAAGATGCTTGATGAGAATCCTATGGTACCCCCTATCCATGATTTAGATAGGACCCCTTTAATTGATACTTAGTACAAGATAGCAGAAATTAAATGTGAGTTTGATCTATACGAGCTGCATAATTGGGAAAAGCAGAATTATTTAGACGATAGCAATGATTTAAACATCTGGGAATCACTTATACCTCAAATTACCTTTCGATAGACTCATGTTTTCCTAGAATTCACCACTTGGTGTCATCTCACGTACCTCCCTAGCCAAAAAGCAGTAATCACCCAAAACAATGAAGTCATGTTTTAAGTTTCCTGAGAAAGAATTTTTCAAGCTATTCACATAAATCCTCAAGTCTCTCTACACCCATTTTCCATAGATGTACTCATGGAAATATATAAAAAGCTTACGTTCCCCCAGCGAGCCCATATTTTTGAATGTTTTCTACCTAAGTATTTTGAATTTCCTAGAACAAATCCTCCATACTCTACTTCTATTTTCATGGAGATGTCAAGACAAGTCATTTCCATGGTAACTTGTTTATTATGTTATCATATAAACCAGTGGGTTGATGAGGTATTGTTATGGTTTTTATTAGTATTTTCATTTTGTCAAAAGCCTTCAATTCTCTTCAATTACAGACAGTTCTTATCAGATGTTATACATGAGAAGTTTCTCAAGCCTAAAGCTAAAGGACTGTTCAAACACCAATTAGTTTTAGTATATCTGATGTTATTTTACCAGACAGACAGGTTCAAGTTCCAATAACAGAAGATGGATGATCAAGGAAGTCCATTATCAGTCATTCACTAGACTTATTTAGTTAGAATAAATTCAAAAGATTATTCGTTCACCGATTTTGTAGATAAGTTTCTACATACATCCTTTTGTCTACTCAACTATGATGTTACACCAAGGATTTAACCAGAGATCAAGAGGTTTTTGCATCTTTCAAAGTAGTCAAAAGTTGGAGACTGGTATCTATACCAGAATTATATAGAAATTAGCATCTATGGGTGTGAGATTCCTCCCTATAGATTGCCACTGTTTGTGCCAATGAGAGTATTTGCCCTTCAATACACTAAACAGATGTTAAAGATGGATGAATTTCATTTTGTATCAAATAAAAATAAGGAACAGTTTAAATTGAAGGCAAATGTTGGGCCTTATATTGTAAATACTAGAGAAGCAACAAAGGAAGTGGAGGAAATATTAAAGCAGATGAAATTTAAACCAAGGTTCACTTGGTATTATGATCCATTATCGATAACTTCGAAGATGAGAGTTGAGCAGAAGTCTACTCCATAAGCACATACACCTAGGCCAGAGATAGAGAAGTATGCTAATCAGGAGCAGTGGATAGAAAACACACTACAGGAGGTTGAAGAGAAAATAGTTAGTCAATCATCTCTGCAAACTCCTATCCCAAAAGACAAAGAAATCAAGAGGCCGAGGGAAAGTATGTCCCCTACTGATTCAGAAGATCACGTTGCATACTTTTGTTTCTTCAAGAGGAGAAAGAAAGATCCAAATAATAATACTAAGACTGATCCTTGGGTAATAAATATTCAAGAAGAATCCTCATAGGAAAAGGATTCACAGTAGAAAACTACAATGGTTTTGACAAGAACTCCTACCACTTCTTTCCCATATATAGAGGAGACAATTGAGTCTCTTATTTCATCTCTATCTCAAATTCTACCACAACAAAGTATTTTTGCAAGATACGGGGAGATCAAAATGAAGAATAAAGCTTTGAAGGCTTCAACATATTCATATTTTTGGAATCAAACTTCCACCACCCAACACAGTTTGTTATCTGCATTTGACATAGAAATGGGGTAGTTCCAAATGGCCTTTTTGGAACCTACAATGCTAGACCCCAAAAGTGTAGAAGATTACAAGGTTTCAAAAAAAATTGTTGATACCAAAAAGGTTCATGCAATCGATCAAATTGATTTTTGTAAGCAGGTAGGTGAAATGATTTACTCAACACTGACCAATTCAGCCATGGTTGCCTCCAAGTTAAAAACATCTCTAAATAATATGCACTCAAAGTTGAAGATAGAAAGAATGTCTTCTTTGGCAAAAGACACCAGAATTAAAACTTTAGAAGATTTAAATATCAAACTAGGATATGATCCTAGTGATGTCAAGGCACTTGAGGATATAATCAAAAACAAAAATGCATATATTCAAGCCCTCATGAAACAACTTAAGCTTCAAACAACAAAGCACCCTCCAGCCAAAGAAGTAACCAATCTTGAAATGGAAAAAGAAAAATTGTTCAAAATAATAGTTGAAGAGAATGTTGAAATACAGAAGATGGAATAGGACATGGAAGCATTGTTGAAGGAAAAGGAGCAATTGGAAGCAGCAGGTACATTAGAAATAGGTACATCAACACAATAGGAAGCACAACAAACAATACAAGCATCAACTTCATATTCTTCTGAGAAGCTAGCCCAAGCTTTAGGAGAATTATCATTAACAAATAAGGAAAATGAGAAGTTAACAATAGCACTCACAAAGATGGAGGAAAGAAAGATCAAAGTAGATAATGCATACCTAGCAGAGGTACAAAAGAATTTTAAATGAATTCATCAAATTCAAAAAAGAATTTTAAATGAATTCAGCAAATTCAAAAATATGAAGAACAGTCCCTTACAACTTAAATGTTAGAAGAAGCCAAGTGCAACATTTGGCACAATATTAATGAAAATATTACATAATTATGGCCATCTATTCATATCATTTTTTAGAAAGAAGAGTTGGTGCAAAATGTTAAGGCAGTAATTGAGCAGAGAAACGCTGAAATTGAGCATAGACCAACAAAAGCACACATGATTATAAAAATATTGAATTCCAAAACTAAGGATGAGCTTGAAGAGCTCAACATTCAAGATAGAATAGATGTAGTTATGGAATTCAAAAGAGTGTTGACAAAGAAAAATCTTATGGTGTAATTAGAAAATAAGTGCAAAGAATTGGAGTTAAAGGTAAAAAGATTCAACGGAAAATTTAATGTATTGCAGGAGAAAGAGTTCCCATCCTTAAGAGCTTCTAATGGCAAATTGATTCGATTAGAAAGATATCAAGATCAATTATGTAATATTGTTGTATATGCATCGAAATTTGTTAAAGTCAGAGGAACTATAAGTGGAAAAGCTTTCATGGAAGGCCTATAGCATGATCTCTTTATTCAGCATGAAATTCATCATCTGTTTCTGAACAAGCCAACTTTTCAAACATGCAAAGAAGTAGATGAGAGATTCAAGTGCATGGTAAATTTTTCCATTCCAAGTGAAGAGCGATAAAAATCCTACAGTTTTTGGGAGCAGGCAAACAGAAGAAGCACAAAAATAGCTACAGTCACCGATAGTTCACCTCAAAGTCTAAATAGAAAATTAGAAATAGTCTAGATTTTCTATTACTTAGTTCTATTTTGGAAATATCCACATGTTTTTAGTAGATATTATTTTGTAGTATATTTTATTTCAAGTCTGAATTAATTTGAGGCAAAGTCTATACATATTTTGTAAAAATACTTAGTAAGGGTTGGATTATGTATGAACAAAATAGCTCTACCTTAATGTAAGTTGTGAATTGTACTCGAAGTAATCAATTTCAAAAATACAAAGGTAGTTTTGTTTGAGGATTCTTGTTTCAAACAAATGGTGATGTTTACCTATTTGTAAATATGTTTTCCTTTCAAAGTTTCACATGAATGATTTCCTTCTTAAGTCGTTTACAAGAAGATTAAGCGCTGAATTTACTTAAATGTGTTCTTCTCTGGCTTGTTTAAATAGTCTTAGTGTTTTCCTTTTGAGATTAAATATAAAATTCATTTAAATATGTTTTATATCTAATTGATCGTCTGCTTTATCGTCTCGGCTACAACATAAAATATCTTAAGATCTAGGAGTTTTCCTATTTTTCCCCGTTTCAGCTACTCTATTAATTTTTAATTGATTACCAAGAATTTTAATGACTCCATTCCAAATGGACTTTTCCTGCATTTTACAGCCAAAATTTTGAAAAACCTATCTTGAACTTTAACATCTAGCCTAAGATCTTGAAAATAGAAAATTAAATCATACAAAGATAGAACTCTCTGAAGTTGGAAGGGCTAGATCCTAGCTTTAAAAGTGGTTTTTGGTTACCTCTGCAGTTTCCTTTTCAACCTAGGAAAACTACAAAGTGTTAACATTTTGGCGGCCATACTAGGGACTTTTCCCTGGTAACAATGATTACAAAAGCTTAAACCTATTCCCTATGGGTGACAGTGAGTCAGGAAAACTTAAGGATGAATTCTTCATCTAGAAATTGTATATATACCCAGCTGTAAATAATTTCTTTGAAGATCTAGCTCCTAGAAATATTTACACCTGATCCTATCTAGATCCTAATCCTCCAAAAGTTTTAAATAATCTAGAGAGGTTGATTAGAAAAAAGAGTTTTATACAAATTCAAGCAAGCAATAATCCTTTGTCGAGATCTAATTCACTCCCAAAAGGTTTTATAACAATTTAGGATATTGAGTTTGATTTACCCTTTGATCATAGTCTTTTCAAAAACAAATCAGAAATATTTGTCCCTGAGAAAGTCTTTCATTAATCCATTTGAAACCTCGTATCTTATCTTTTTGTTTTTTGTTGAAGCAAGAGAAAAACCTTCTATATCATTAAATCAAACCATGGTTACATAGTATACATAATCTTCCTGAAACCAAGAGATTTGGACAAACATTCCTTACACAACCCACACAACCATCCTCAGGTCAACTTGATCAGTGGGGGCCACCTCAAGAGTTGTATTCAAAAAATCTTGGCCTCAAAAACCCCGCCAAAGGGTTTGCCTGTCCTCCTGACCCCACCAACTAAATGACTCAATCCCCATCGTTGATCTAGGTGCCTGGATCCAATGGTCAAGAGCCAAATCGCTCCCCCCTACACAACCGAACTTTAAGCCGTGATGAAGGGTGGTAATCAAAACTGGCCAAAGCCACGTGTTGACTACTCAATGGAATTGCGGCCATAAAATTAAAATCGCTTACCATGTAATCTTTGTGTGATCAACGAAAAACCACTGATGCACAACAATCCACACGAACCCGGCAAGGAAAACTAATCCGGTGACTGAGGGAACTTACCTCCCGCCGCTTCCGCTCTAATCATGTATCAAAATCCAAGAGTGTCATGTTGAAGCTAAAAGCATCATCTCAAAACCTTCCGAGAACCAGTGACACCCAAAGGGAAAACTAAGAGGCAGAGAAATCATTGTCTAGGGAAACTTCATTCTTGCATGAAACCCCCCCATGATATCGAACCACTTCAATATCCTCTGCCGCTTGCTCATTACAGAGTACCTTTAAATGGTTCTGGGGCATTTCTTGCCACTTCTTCACCATCTTGCAATCCTCATTGTTCACACCTTGGTTGGCCAGCATGTCCGCAAGCTTATTAGCATTTCTCCGCACATGATTGAAACTAACAGTACCAAGCCCCTGAAGGTGTGCTTGAATCCATTGATAAACCTAAATTAGTTTCCAATGATTTGAGACTTTCTCCAGTTTAGAACCACAACTAATTCTTTTTACTGAGTTGATGGTAATTTCAGAGTCTGCCTCTATAATAACATTTGGGCTGCGAATTTGAATCAGGATCTCTAGGCATTGCTTCAAAGCCATTAATTCCACCATGTTATTGGTTGCTTTACCTAAATGGCTGTGGAGGATTAAGATGATTCTGCCATCTTCATTTCTTAAAACCCCTCCAAAACCAGTTGTACCCAGATTACCTTTTGAGGCTCCATCAATATTAAATTTTAGGAAGTTTTTCGTAGGAGGGTGCCAGAAATCTTTCTCTTAATTCATTGTCGTATCCTTTTTCCTGATCCCTTGTGGAGTGATCACTTGCAATCCCAAAAATTTGAGTTTGAGAGAGGACTCTTTGGGCTATTGCACATTGTGGCACTAACTGTTCCCTGATCTACTTCAAAATCAAATCATATAGCTTCTGAGGGTTGGCCTTTTCACTCTTGAATATTCTTTTGTTTCTTTCTTTCCACACATTCCAGATAATGAATCCTGGTGTGAAAGCCTAGGCCAAATTAAGAGCTTCATTCTCCAAAAAGATCCTTCTCCATTTATTTAGGGTATTAGTGATGCTCCCTCTATCCCTATCTATTTGCTGGAAAATTTTATAAAAAGAATTCCAAAGCCAGGTGGTGTAAGAGTAGTAGTTGAGAATGTGCTCCATCGTCTCCTCTTTTTATTCACAAAGCTGACATCTAGATGGGCCCAAGACACCCCTTTATCTAATATTGTCCCATGTCGAAATTTTCTTATGGTGAACCAGCCACCTGAAAAGCTTCATCTTCATCCATCCTCAGAAGGTCCAGAGTTGCTCCCAAGATTTTTCTGGAACACTAAACTCCAACCCTAGGAGAATATTCTTTGCCTCTTTGAGATTAAAGGTTCCTTTGTTGTTGTTACCCCATCTCAATTGATCTTTCCCCTCGATAACCAAGATCATCCTTTGTTTTAATATGCTTCTCAGTGCCTCTGCTTCTGTTGTTATGAGGTTATTATTACTGCAGTCAATGTTACTCCATCTCCTCCACTTTCCCTGTGCCTGATAGATATCCCAGAAATCTCTTACTTTGTTTAAACCTTGGGAATCTGTTTCCTATTTGAGACTTAAGAAGTCCTCTTTTAATAGCATTGTTTCTTGTTGCCATTTGACCTCCCAAAAGAGTGCTTGTTCACCTTCTCTGATTTCCCAGAAACTATGATGTTGCACTATGCTTCTATTCTCCCAGGCCCTGTTCCAGCTGTGAGAGCCCCTTATGTTTCCAGACATTCTTATGAGATCATTTGTGTGCCAAGAGTTGGCATATTTTTATTTCCAGATCCTTGCCCAATGGGCTTTTGGCTCTTTCACCCAACGCCACCAAAGCTTGGCTCCTAGCACTTTACTAAGAATCTCCTGATCATCTAAGCCTAGACCCCCATAACTTTTGGGTTTGCAGATTTTATCCCAGGAAACTAGGGCCCATTTCTTCCTTGTTTCCTCCTTACCCCATAGAAAATCTCTTTGAATATTTCTGATCTACTCTAAGACTCCTTTGGGAGCTGGAAGGGCTGATAACATGAAAACCAGGATGGATTGTAGAACTACCTTTGTCAGAACAAGCCTGCTAGCCAAGTTTAAGGCTCTAAAGGTCCATTTTTTAACTTTATCTTGTAACTTATTTAGCACAGGTTCCCAAATACTTTTAAGCATTGGTCTATCCGAGAGAGGCACTCCCAGATATTTTGAGGGGAGGGAGTCCCTTTGGAAGCCAAGGATCCTTGAGATATTTCTTTGAATAGCAATGTTAGTATTAAAGAAGAAAATTTTTTATTTTGAAAGATTAACTTCCATACCTATTGCCCTTGCAAAAACATTGAGGATTTGATTGTAGGCAACAGCTTCTTTGACTGTGGGAATTCCTTGCAACATGGTGTCATCTACAAATTGTTGGTGAGTAAGTGTCTGTCCATTCTCAGTTACTTGAAGACCCTTAATTCTGCCCATGTCTTTAGCCTGCTTGATAGCCCTGCCAAGTCCTTCCATCATAAGGATGAAGAGAAAGGGAGAGAGTGGGTCTCCCTGTCTAAGGCCTCTCGAAGGAGTGAAGATATCCGAGGGAGAGCCGTTAACCAAAATCGAAAAGCTGGATGTAGTTACCAGAGCCATTACCCATCTGACCCAATTGTGATCAAACCCAAAGGCTGTGAGTATCTTTTTGATATATACCCAACTGACCTTGTCATAAGCTTTGGCGATATCCAGTTGCATGATCATCCCAGCCTGCTTTTTGCTTGTGAGAGAGTGAACCACCTCCTGGGCTTGAATAATGTTGTTCAAAATTTTCCTGCCCTCCACATACCCAGATTGCTCCTCTGATACTAATGTAGGGAGGAGAGGTTTGAGTCTGTTAGCCACTACTTTGGATATTATCTTGTATACTACATTGCATAAAGCTATGGGTCTATACTTATCTGCTGTTTGAGCTGAGTCCTGTTTGGGAATCAGGGAGATGAAGGAGGTATTGAGGGTTTTTAGGATAGTTTTACTAGCCCTTGAATCCTCAACATTTAAAATATCCAATTTAACTATATCCCAACAAGCTTTGAAGAAATCCACATTAAAACCATCTGGGCCTGGTGCTTTTCCATTCTGCATTTCTTTGAGAACTTTGCTAACTTCCTCTTCAGTTACAAGTCTGTTTAGGTTAATATTGTTCTCTCTAGACACCAACTTAGGGATATATCTTGTGATTTCCTTGATCGATTCTTCCCTGTTTGGATTGTTTTCTCGTGAAATGTTTCGAAAATGTTGAACAAGCACCTTTTCAATATCCTTATGTGTGTTCTGATTATCTCCCTTCTTATCCTTTATTGCCAAGATTCTTTTGAATGCTCTATTGGCCATGGTGGATCTATGGAAAAATCTCATATTGCACTCTCCTTCTTTGAGCCATTGTACCCTAGATTTTTGTCTCTAGAATATTTCTTGTTGTTTACATAAGTTTTCCCATTCATGGTGGAGTTTGTCAGACTGTTGATTTTTGTCATAGTTAAAGCCTTCTTGGATCAACTCCTGGTTGAGTTCCTGAATTTTGTTTTCCACTGATTTTTTATTCACAAAAATGTTACTGAAATCCTTCTTATTCCATTCTTTGAGTCTAAACTTAATATGCTTTAGTCTTTTATGCAGGAGAAACATTTTAGATCCTTGGATCTGCAAGTCCTCAATCCACCATTTTTTGATATTAGTCAAGAAATATGGGTGTGAGAGCCAGATGTTTTTGAATCTGAAGGGTCTATTCTTTGGAGCATCCAAACCCTTAATTTCCAATTGAATCGGCCAGTGATCCGAGCCTCCAAAGGGAAGAATTTTTGCTGTAATTTCATTATTTATAAGCATAAGTTCCTCTGATATCATGAACCTATCTAACCTAGAGGCCACCTGAGCTTCCCCTCCTCTCTTGTTGTTCCAAGTAAAGAGTCCATTATCTGAGTCTGAGTCAACTAATTTCAAGTTCTCTGTGAATGATTGAAATGCCAATGAGTCTTTGTTTAGCACTCTGGTTCCTCCTTTCTTTTCCGAAAGAGATTTGATCATATTAAAATCCCCTCCCAAGATCCAAGGGATGCCATTTTTCCTTTCCCTGAGATCAGTGAGGGATTCTAGCAATCTGAGCTTATCCTCTATTCTTTGAGGACCATAAACATTAGTAACTAGGAAGGTTTCAGAAACCCCTACTGGTTGAATGACTACTGATAAGTAGTTTCTAGATACCTCTGCATCTAATACTCTGACTTTTTGGGGGTTCCAAAGTGTGAGAATGCCCCCCGCTGTGTTATCTGCTTTAACTTTTAAAAACTAAAATCTATGAAGCCATTTGCTATGGATTGATTTTAATTTCTGGATGGAACACTTTGTTTCCTGAATGAAGATCATGTCCGGCATATCTTGTTTCATTCTGAAACTGAGCATTCTTTGCTTTCTTTTACTACCTAGACCTCTTATATTCCAAGATGTTAACTTCATAATTAAAGATTTGTGAAGGAGTAACTAGTCAGGTCTTTCATCTTACCTGAGTCTATCATCAGCTTTCCACACTCCATTAATAGCTCCTTCTGCTTTTTTTTCCCCTTTTCTTGCCTGCATTTCTGGTTGCTAATCCTAGATTTGATTTCATTGTTTTCACACCTCTGCATTCCTGCACTTCGATGTTTCTTCCTTTAACTGCCCCCTTTTCCTGAGTTTTCCACAAAAACAACTGTTGTATTCTATTGCATTCATCTTGTGGTAATGAATCTATCCCCACCATGGTTCCCTGCTGCAGAAATCCTTCCAGATCTAGGTTTTCTTTATCTAGAAGTTCCTGAAGTTCATGATCCTCTAGATTTGTTTCACTCTGGGTCATTTCCTGGTCCATCTCTAGCTCTATTTCATTCATCATAGTTTCTTCCTTATCACTAGTATTTTGTATTGGATTGTAGTTTCCCCTTTCTCCTTTTCCTTAGGGTCTTTCTCCATAGACTGGACTTCGTTTGGTATGTCTTCCATCTCTTCCAGAGCTTGAAATTTATTTTGGTTGGCCTTTTGCTCCTCTTTATGTTGTTTCTTTGGTTCTTTTTTACTTCCTTTTCCTCTGCTTGATACTTTTTGAAAGTTTTCAGTGTCCTTCTTTACTTTCAGTTTGCTTTTGTCTTCTGCTTTACTGAGAGGGCAGTCTCTGATCAAGTGTCCATGTTCGTGGCATTTACAGCATCTGAACGGTATATGCTCATAGTCCACCATTTGCATCCATTCCTCATCTAAAACTTCCAAGATAATTTCGTCCAGAAGAGCTCCTGAAAGATCCATCTCCACACAAATCCTTGCATAGGAAGTGTATTTACCCCTTCTGGTGGCTTCCGAGGCTTTGATAAAATGACCTAGTTTATTGCCTATAGCCACAAGTGATTCATTTTTCCAATAATCCAGGGGTAGAGAAAAAAGCCTTACCCAGACAGGAACTGAAGTGAAAGTTTCCTGCTCTGGAACAAAGTTCATCACCTAGGGCCGCATATAGAGGCCTGCCGCTGCAAAAAAGTAGGGCCCTCCTTCGAATATTCTATCTTTGTCTTTGATGTTTGTAAACACCACTGTGAAGAAACCCTTTGACCCAAGGTGTAAATCTATGCTACCCTTAGGTTTCCAGTGATATTTGATCCAGGTTTGTAAAGCATTTTCAGTGGGCCATACGCCCATGAATTTGCAAATGATGGCATAAGTCTCCATATGTTCCCTATGCTCCTGCAGTGTTGGACTATTTAAAACTACTCTCGGTGTGATTTTCGCTCTGGGTCTACACGGTCCCTTTTGTTTAACGTCCTCTTTTTTTTCTTGGTTTTTGTCTTCTTCCACCTTGTCCTTTGTGTTACTCTTTTCCTTGGATTATG
Source organism: Pinus tabuliformis (assembly GCA_031772625.1). Lineage (NCBI taxonomy): Eukaryota > Viridiplantae > Streptophyta > Pinopsida > Pinales > Pinaceae > Pinus > Pinus tabuliformis. The sequence goes on from CM062818.1 coordinate 1,203,455,190, forward strand.
CCCCCTTTGTATCCTTTTCCTTATTTATGCTTTCTTCCTCCTTTGAACCTCTGACATTACTCAGATGTGACTTGCCTTTGCTGGCCACAACATCTTTGTAGGAGGTAGTGGAGCTCCCTCCTCCGCAGGTCTCCATTAGGGTCAGACTCTGCGAATCTTAGAAACTCTGTGCAATTTTTCCTTCCTCTTCCCCAAGTCTACTATGGATGAGTTGGTAGCTTTCACTAATAATATCTTCATCGAAACCTCGTACCTTATCATATAAGCCTGTCATTTTAGATTCTGATAAATATGTTGTACAACAATTTGAAAATATTGAAGATCTGGTAACCCAATTGAATCAGGTTGCTCTTAAACCATTTATAGTTCAACAAACTACCATTTCCTTTTCTACCCCACCATTGACCTCCATTGTGATTTCCCTTTCTTCCACTATCCCCATTTCATCTCTCATCTAGACTCCTTTTATAACAACTCATAAGGTCACAGTTCCACCTCCTTTACCACTCCTATCATCAAGCACAAATATAGTTTCATCTTGCTCTCATATTCCAATCATGGCAGCTCATTATGCCCCTTTGGCTCTACAAGCACCATTGAATGACATGCCACATAATTATGGACAATGCATACCCCAATTCGATGTCACTAGGCCTATCATAGCACAACAAAACATAGACAAAATGAATGACTTCACCAACTTAGAAGGAGTTGATGATGATGATGATGTGAAAATGAGGCTCTTTGGACAAAGTTTGGCATGGGAAGTGAGAAAATGGTACAGAGTGTTGCGAGCACACAGTATTGCACATCTACAACAATTTCACCAAAAATTCCTTTCAAGATCGAAAGTGAAAAAGAATCCCCTTCAGATCCTTTTAGGATATGAAAATTTTAAGGGGATATCTAGGTGAAACAATTCAAGATTATTGGAATAGATTTAAAAATATTTATAATTCTATTCTAGCATTGATAAAACCTCCACTAGCACTAGCTTTAATTCAATTTCCAGATGGATTTGATGCTAGTATGGATTATCAATTTAGAGAAAGAAATCCAAATACCCTTGAAGAAATGCAAAGAAATGTTGTTAGTGTAGAGGAAAAATTGTTGGCCAAGAGAGAAAACTTAAAAGTTGAAAGAAGAGTGACCATTAAAGAAGAACCTTCTTCTACATCAGATGCAAAATTGGATGTAGAAATTCCCACTGTAGATCACCTAATAATGCAATATACTAAAGGAAAATACTTGATATACTTCTACAAACAAACTTGCAAAAGCTTAATCGATTTTGAGTAAGATCAAATAGAGCACATATAACTGAGAATGAGAAATCAATCACTCATAAAACAAAAGAATAACCCGAGGAGAGCCTCAGCCTAAAACCCCAATCTCTGTATTATCATACAAGTGGAAATATGTCTGGACTACACAAAGCTTTAGCTCACAAGCTATCCAGCTCTTAGTACAATTCCTTTGCTACTCATTGACAATCAAAGGCTTCTCACAAACCTTCTCCTCTACCCTCCAAGCCTCCTATTTCCTTGCGCAGTTTTTCCTGCGGTCTAGTGCTTCCACTTGTGTGAATTCCCACCTCACACTGCTACTTGGCTCATAAATAACTGCACAAACATGAAGGAGATAATTCCTTCTGCATGGATGAGTTTCCTATATAGGAAAAATCCTCGAACTGATAGTATATTGTCCCTTCCTTTGATCTCAACTGGGTCTCTGACTAAACTGACATGCATGAGTTATTTATGAGAGAATATTCAGTTATCTGGAGAGCAGCAGTTACATGCATGCAAGCATTAACTAACTGAACTCACAATTAATTCCACAAATTATTGGAACTAACTGGACTTAACTCAGATAACTGAGCTAACTAATTACAACTCATCCTTATCTCTTTAACTGATGGATAAATTCCTCAATCAATGGAGAAAATGTTGCATGTCCCCACATAGACATCATGTTTGATTTTCTACAACTAATTAACTCAAGATGAATTAATTAATTATTTTACAAACAGCTGTTAAGATAAAATTCCAATTTTACTTCTCTATTTTAGTTCAGGGACTAACTAAATTAGGAATCTAACTCGAAATGTTATTTATAGACAAGCTATTGTTAGCACTTCCATTGTTCATTCCTTGTTGCTATGTCCAACACTAGTACCTGAACTATTATTTATAGCAGTTCTATTTTTAGCACTTCTATTTTTAACATTTCTTGTTGCTATTTTCAACACTCCCTCTCAACAAGAAATGCATTCAACTCGAACCCGATCTTGAACCTTTGGAATGTTCTACATGCAACACTTCTCCCAAGTGTTGTTGCTCCAACAACTCTAGAAACAAAAAATCTCCCAACTGACCTCCCTATTGGGCTAGAAACACCCTCTGATGCTGAAGCTCGCTCTTCCATTGACAAGTGCTACCTCTATGACCTCTGAGCTGCTGCAACATTCCATGCATCTCGCACCATTTCACACCTCTATGTGCCATCCTACACTGGTGAAACACTCCTGTGCCTCTCGCATTATTGCAGCCTACTAGCTCTGCACTGTTTTGGGATTCCTGCATTGTATCTCTCTCTGCCATTGCATATGCATCTGCCTCTACCCACTCATCCAGTCCTACTACTCATCGTCGGGGCTCCCGTAGCAAGGTCTAATCAAAGAGGTTGGGTACCTCAATGATCCTGCCCCTATTCTGGCCTTTTTGGGACTGTCACTCCACATCGCCCCACCTCCTACTTGAAGGTATGGATGCATGTGATCCCTCTGCCCACTTGGCTTGAAATTTCCCCCTACTAGAGGTCTCTGCATGAGTGGATGCCTCCACTTGGTCTCCTCTCGGCTTCCCCAGTTGTGGCTACTCCACAACCTCCTGAAGCTACTTCACCAATTGTGGCTCCTCCATAATTGTCTGATGTTGGCTTATTGGGCCGTGGCCCAGGTTCAGAAGAGTTTTTAGCCAAACAAATCCTGCACTACCAACCCTTTCAGCAACAATCTGCAGAGCATGAACAAAATCTCACCCGAGGTAGTATGGGAGGGTGCTAGAACCAGGTTTCCGCACCCTAGGGATGTCTTGATGAGGTATGGATGGTTCGCTACCTAGCCTACACACTTATGTTATTATGCGCAGCTATTTGGCCTTCGCGAAGATTTACGATGGGGGTTTCTTAGATCCTTGGTATTATTGTAGTTATTATAGATCTGATTTATTCCTTGAAGTCTTTAATTGAGCATTTAACAGTTAAACCCAATGCAATCATAAATCTTAACTATACTCGTTAAATCATAACATAAGCATAAACATTTAGATATGCGATTAGACACACACTATTTCAGAAATACGTATCTTTATTAATATTCCATTCAATACAATCCAATTCCTCCCTACGCACATAGCTAGAGGGGTCCGCGCACACAGCTGCGGACTCTACCAGGGCTTTGCGCACACAGTTGCAGAGCCTACTCTACCCTCTTCTACCCATGACCTGGGCTTTCAAACTCAAATTACTCTTGCTTTCGCAAACCCATACATCAAAGCTATCATCCAAAAATTGTCCTCTAAACCTAGATCCTTGCTCTATTTATACATTTCCATGGTCCGTGGACCATGGGCAAGCTGACACATTCTAGATTAATCTATAACATTTTAGGGCAGACTACCCTTGGACTTAACCCATTACAATTCGTGCTTCGCACACTTCACGAGACCTTTACCCTACTTTTACCAAAAATTGTGGGCTTTGAGCCCCAAAACTATTACATGGGGGGTCTGCTGCCCAACAAGCCCCCAACACAATAATCGTGACTCATCTTGAGTCACTCAGCTAGTGCAGTGATCTTTGCGTGGAGGTTATTTAGCAACTTTTGTGCTTCGATTACTCCTGCAACACATTCTTCTGCCATTTGTTGTACTTGTTGCACACGAGCCTCTGACAACTCATTATCATCTTCACTTGCTTCTCTGAGTTCGTATCTTGCCTGCATGTGGGCTAGCTTTCCCTCGATGCTAGTGGTGACCACGAATACCTCATCAAGCCACGACTGGATGCATTCCTTAAGGACTGCTTCTTTATGGCGAGCAGCGTTGACTTGTCCGTTGAGTGCCTATACCTCTCTCATCTTGGCCAATCACTGAGTAATGGAAACCATCTGCGTGGCCCCCTGGACATTATTGTAGGCCTGCAGCAACTCCCGCGCGTCTATTTCTAGCTGATGTATTGTTTGGTCTTCCTACAGTGATGTGAGTGCAAGAAGGGACTGATCCAACAATCCTGTGCAATCCTGTATAGCGCACTCCATTACTGCCAATCCTTCTTGAAGTATGTGGCGGCACTGATCTCTAACCTTTGATGGTGTAGGGGGTTGCACTTTTAGTCTTAGCTTCGTGATTTGCAAGTTCAATTCCCACTGAATTTTGGCAGCCTCCTACTGAGCCTTATGGAATCTTGTAGCTATATGATGAATCCTTTTGGCTACTAGAAGTTCTGCTGGCATAGCCAGCTCTGACACACTACTAGAAACCTCCACCATGGCCTGTTCCAATTCTTGGTTGCGTGCAACCAAGTCATCATGCTAGAGACTGACCTAGTCTAGATTTCCCTTTTGCTTCATCAAGATCTGGAGGGTGCGGCTTTCCCTGGCATGGATCTCAATGGTTACCCCATCCTGCAGCTTGTATAGTGTTTCACTGGGAAGGGTGGACAAATTCAACCCCCAACTTCTCACGTTACCTTTGGCTTCTGCTATGATGGTGCCTGCTGGTAATCCTAAGGTGTTCGTTGTGTGGGCGTGCACCATCTATTCTGCTGCAGATGTATTGTCTGCTAGGTTTGGTATCATCCCTCCTGGAGGTTGCACCTGTAATGCCTACAACTATGCTCTGAGCACCCCAACACAGTTGTTTGCTCTGTCATCAATTTCTCCAGAGCATTTGTAGTGATATCACGCACTAGTTCCTTGTTGGCAAGAAGATCTCCCTCCAAATTCCTTACTGTCTTCATCTTTTTGCGTGCTAGTGGCTGCTCCTGGATGCGTGGTCTCTTAAGTTGAGTCGATGCTATGGTCAGGTCCATAGATTTCTATGTCTCTACTTCCCCTTGTATATCTTGCTCCATGGATATTTCCTCCATAATCTCTTCAGCAGCCATAGTGATAGTCTCTGCTGTTGTCGTAGTCGCCTCCCACTGCATGGGTGTTTCCTTTTCGTCACATGTTCTTTCCGCCAGCTGTGTAATGTGCAGCTTGAGTTCTTTCTTCCACTGCTGAGCCTCAATTTTTTCTAATTCAGCCAAGTCTGGAGTGCACCATTGTAGAGTCGATGCCACCATTGCCTCAAAAATTGCATCATCCGTTGTATTGAACGAAAGCTTTACCCATGCTCGAGCAGGATCCTTTCATGCCCGACTATACAGATTATGCATATCCGCCTTGAATTCGGTCATACTTTTGCAACTGGTTGTATGTTGTCGGGGATAACCACGACCTGCAGTTGATCCATGTTCGTATACTTGCCTCCATGAATATCCAAAACACCTTGATCTCACGAATCCTCATGGCATCTTTCGTAGCCCGGAGCGAATTATACCGCACAGCTTTAGGTAGGTCTTTCTCTATGTCGAGAAACTGGTTGCCTTTTAGCAGCTCTCCTACAACTAGTAATATTGTTAGGAGAAACCATGTGTAATGGAAAGTCTTACCTTGCTCCTGGGCTTCTCGACAATTTGTCAAAAATTCATCATAGAGAAATTGCGCCTAGTTGAACTGAACTCCTTCTACGCATTGTTCCGCGAGTGCAATGACAGAGGCTGGCACCTCGTCTGCGCGACATTTCCTCATGAGCTTACCAGCCAGTAACTGGGTGGCAAAGTGCACCCCTCTATCTTTGATGCTTGCTATTACATACCCTCGCTTCCGCTTTTCTAGCTTGTATTTAACCTTCATGGCTTTGGCGAGGCCCACGTTGCTACTCGTTCCAGTTATATCTATAGGATTATTTCCTTTCGTAGACAGCTAGGAAATTCAGTGTATCAGATCAGCCATGATGGGAATTGGTTCCTCCAGCCAGAGATACCCATCATGTATGAGACATAGTAACTGTCGGATAACAAAAATTGTGATGGCCGCGTAGTGACAGTGGGGTATCCACCTTAGATTGAGTAATCCCACCTTCGCCACACCCCGTAACCACTTTTTCTATAGTAATTTCTCCTCGACCAATTGGGGAAACTTCTCACTATCTGTGAGATCCCAATCTTCAAACTTGATATTTGGTATCCGACCCACCGGCAGACCATCAAACCTTATCTCATCTGAAAGAAGCGAGGTCTGGAGCATACTCTTCGTGGCAATTAGGTCCTTTGGAATCTTGGCCATTCCTTTCCATGGAGAAATATATGGTTGTAGCATTATCGCCGAAGGCACTTGGGAAACATTTTCCTCTTCCTCATCCTGTGCTTCAATCTGTGCGATCAGGGCTTGCAGATCTTCTTCATCCTCCTCGAGTTCCGTAGTGATTGCCTTACCTTTTTCTCCCATGGAAAATTTACTGAGTCGCGGTGATGCCCAAACTAGCCCCATAGCTTGTTTATCTTTCTGGGGTCGTGGTGTACGTGGGGACTTTGGAATCTCTAGGGCAGTGGCCGCCTCTTCCGGCTCTTCCTCGGCTATATAGGGTTCTTCCGTGAACCTTAGTCTAGTTCCAGACATGATTTTTATCCTGGATTCACTTGGGTACATATGCATGGGTGGCCAGTTAGCATTTTTATAATACTGTGTGAATTCAAAATCGACCCTTCCCTCCACTTCTGAGTCATTAACATCTTCTTGGCAGTAGATCTTTTCATATCTAACTCTGAATGCTTGTCTTAATGGCCCGCCACCCACTCCTTTCGGCCGTAAATCAAACTTCTTGTCATGAATAGTGTTGTCAACGGTCACCTCCAAGCTTTTCCACTCGGCAGCGCAACCCTTTATTTGCAACTGTGATCCGAATGACCTACTGGTTCTACACAGAACGTCCTTTACATGCAACTCTCATGCATACCTGTTTATAGTCCTGTGCCTTCTTTCAACTGCTTGGGGTGTTGATACTGGGCCTCCTACAGCTAGTCAGGTGGTCGCACCCCCCGTGCGAGGCTTCCACTTCCCTGCTAGCCTGGGTTGCATGCACCCTTCACGTACCTTTGAATCTAGTAGCGTGTTGCGTTCTGTGCTCCCTCGTTCAGTAGGATGTGGTTGCAACCATGATAGCAGGGTCACAACTCATTCTAGTATCGTAGGAGGGCCAGCTAGGTTTGGTCCCCTTATTCTCATATTCGCACGGCTTGTTTGTGCGACTCCAATTTTTATTTCGCTGATTTCCTCATCCAACCTCACGCTTTTCCTCCTTAGCCCTACCCATTTTTCATCAAGTTCGTGAAGTCTCGAATTGTCACACCAAATAGCTTTATGCAATTACCGAATTCCTTCGCTCAGGTTAGTCTAAACTGTAAGGGCAGTGATTGGGGAAATTCTCTCTACTTTCCTGGTTTCATCTAGTCTGAGCATGGATAGGGTCATCTTCACATGCCTTATTTTGTTTATGGTCCTATACGCCCACCGAAACCTTGGTACACACAGATTTAGTTGGGGCGGTGGTTGCCCAACATAGAGCTGCATCCTTCGTCATAGGTAGGTGCCCAAACCACTTTGTCGTAGCTACCCGGACCATGTTTGACATTGATGCCCTCCAAACCGTACATGCGGCCAGTCGTGCTCGTTCCACCTAATCTTCCCAAGTGTTCTCCACCCTTGTGTAGTTGTTTTGCGCAACAACTCTTCTTCCGCACTGGGCCGCTTCTGCTCCATAACTGTAGTTCCCCAGTGGTTTATGAATTCCTCCCCATTTGTTGCACCTTTGCTTGCTGGTAGTGTCCTTACTTCAGTTGTCATGCGCCGCAGTGCACTGATGATCATATTATAATTTAGCGTCGTTACCTCATGCAATCGGTTCTGCCAGCGCTCTACTTCTTCATCTGAATCTGACATGCAGGAACTATTGCATTCCCATGAGAGTATTACATTCAGCGTTGGGTTTACCCAATCTTGGTCTTGCACTGTTACCTCGTAAATGCAGTCTAGTTCATCATCACTATCCACATCGTGCATAGGTTTAGTGTAGCGCAGTCCTTCGGCTGGATCCAGCAAAATAATTACGCGTAACGACTTTTTCTCAAAGATCATTTTTCGCTTCTTCAGGTTGATGACTCCATTCATGTCCATAGCCTAATATATCCCTAATAATGCAAGGTAAAGGTTACTTTCAGCCAATCTCTATTACCTCGAAATCTATTTGTGTGCTCGCGCCATCAATATCCACAGTTACCCCTTGTAGTCTTCCCATAGGTATGATCTTTTGCTGATTTTCCATCCTTAATTGAACAAGAGACCACTATAACATGGGTCGTCCCATCCGTTCCCAAGTCTATTTTGGTAACACATTCATGTTAGAACCTAGGTCAAGAGCTGATCCATCTGATATTCACCAATTTGTGCTATTAGCCGCATTTACCTCCCCGTATGCAAAGTATGCTTTCCCATCTTTCATACTACACGCAGTTCCCCTAGTCCTGCGCACTTAGTGATCAACTCTTCCAGTCCTTGAACTACCTCATTGTCTCGTAGCAGCTTCATGCAAGTCTCTAAAAAGGTAGTAAGAATAGACGGATCCATTCTCGGTTCTGGTTGCTTCTTACTACCTAAGGTAGAGACATCCACTTCCACATCCATTTCCTTTGCACATCCTGAGTCAAGTTTAGACTCCTTTATAGGGGTCTTGCAGACCCATACATCATCCCTAGGTTACTTTTCATTATCCTCCTCTGTATTCGTGCCACTTCTAAGCACCATATTGAGATTGGGGTCTCCTTCATGTGGTTTCAACCTCATCATCTAGACATTTTGAGTTGGAGTAGGCTATAGTACCCCCTTCTCACACATCTGTGTGATTAGCGTCGGGAAATCTACCACTTCATGATCAAACTGATAGTAGTACAGGCAACTTATTTTGGTCAGATTCATACAGTCACGCGCATACTACTTGGGTCCTCCACAGTTGTAGCAGATTAACTATCCACACCCTCGTCTTGGTCCCATCCTTCCTCGTCCTTGACCTCACCCTTGGAAGCCACCTCACGTTATTGCTGTAGCTGGATTGGGGCCTCATGTTTCCATCTGCATTTGATAGGCTGGAGTCCTATCCATCATTAGTTCATAGCTTCGACATGTTCGCTCACCATGACCCATTGATCTACAAAAATGACATTACAGTTGTTGCGGATTTTGGGTATATTTCTGCAACACGTGACGGTTGTCGGTTGCGTGCTTCCCTCCTACTTGACAAATCGCACACCAGAGAGTAGTGGACGCACATGGACCTACCTATGCCTCTAGTCTCAATGGCATCGGTCCCCCTCCTGCCAAATAGTTCGCAAATACAGGACAGTGATCCTTATCGTGACCTTGGCCCTTACATTTTATACACCACACTTATTCTCATGCCTCTGACTGTGGTGCCCTATCCTTCTTCAAACTTTGCATCTCTAGGCATAGGTTTTGTAATTGAATGTGGATTTGTTAGACTCCCAACCCAGGATCTTGTATTGGCATTTCATGCAACCTCATCACTATCTCTAATGCTTCGGCCTAGCTCAAGATATTTTGTTGGGACAATGCCATCCTTAGGCACAGTGTCAGGGATGCCACAAACCAGGCGCGGTGTTGAACATCTGAAAGTGTCATATTAGCTTCACGGATCATACTCTTCAGGCGTTGATCCAAATCCCATGGAGTCTCACCTAGAAGCATCGGAATTTCCTTAAATCCGATGATTGAATGAGTTTCTGATTTTGGTCGACTAAACTCTTTGTTCAATGCATCTTGGATCTCTGCAATTCTGACATTCGGATGATTGCTAGAGTGCTTAATATACCACGTGAATGTGCGATCCTGCAACATGCTCACCAAGGTAGCCTTTTTTAAGTTATCGTCCGTAACACCTTGGGCTTCCCGTACTGCCTTTACCACAAACCAGAACTAATCTGGTTTGTCATTTACTATGCCTCTAAACACGGGCAACTTGATCGCACTCACCATTCCAACCCTTGGAGGTGGTGGAGGTGGGGTAGGTGGAGATGGGGTGGATGGAGGTGAAGAAGGTGACGGTGTAGATGGGGGCAGTAGCTGTGGAATGCGCTACTTTATCAACCGGACTTCACTTCTCAGAGAAAAGCCAGCAAGCTCCTCCTCACTTTTTCACAAAAGTGAAATCAGGGGACTGTTCTCTAATCTTTTGATCCCTTGGTAGCCTCTTCTGCTCCGCGTTACCCCAGACATCAATGGATTCGCATAACCCATTTTTCACATAACAACATTTTAATCCAGGTATTCAACGATTTGATGTACTTACCTCACGGTCCTTTGAGAAAGCATCTTTCGGCTTCACTGTAGCTGACAATTGTTTCTATCATGAATTCAGTGATAAACCCTCCTATTATCTAATCCAATCATTGATCTACAGCCTGTGTGATCTTATCTTCAGATGCCTCTAGCCTGTGCACTAACTCCGAAGTCCACACTATCGGCTGATCAAGCTTACACCTTCCCGTGCTATCTGCTAGCCTTGTGATCCACTCATAAAATTCTAACAAGAAGGATGCGAAGAAGATCTTATGGATTTCTATGTATATATATTGATCCAGCCACCTCCTCTCAGATATCTACAGGGTTTTTTTTCCTACACCATGAACTCGTGAAGCTTTTGATCCAACCAATCTTCAATCTCTTTCTTCGTAGGGTTCCAACGTTCCAACATCAGACATCCCTTAGGCAAATCTCGGTCCTTGAAACGGAACCATTTGTTGGCTTATTGGGCCCTGACCTAGGTTTGGAAGAGTTTTTAGCCAAACAAATCCTGCACTACCAGCCATTTCGGCAACAATATGTGGAGCACGGACTGAAGTCTCACCTAAGGTAGTATGGGAGGGTGCTGGAACCAGGTTTCCACACCCTAGGGATGTCTTGATGAGGTTTGGAGGGCTTGCTACCCGACCTACAAACTTATGCTATTCCACGTAGCTGTCTGGCCTTCGTGAAGATCCACAATGGGGGTTTCTTATATCCTTAGTATTATTGCAGTTATTATAGATTTGATTTATTCCTTAAAGTCTTTAATCAATCATTTAACAGTTAAACCCAGTGCAATCATAAATCTTAACTATACTCATAAAATCATAACATAAGAATAAACATTCAGATATGTGATTAGACACACAATAGTTTAGAAATACGTATCTTTATTAATCTTTCGTTCAATACAATCCAATTCCTCCCTGCGCACACAGTTGTATGGGTCCACGCACATAGCTGCGGACTCTACTAGGCCTTTGCGCACATAACTGCAGAGCCTACTCTACCCTCTTCTACCCACAACTTGGACTTACAAACTCAGATTACTCTTTCTTTTGCAAACCCATATATAAAAGCTATCATCCAAAAACTATCCTCTAAACCTAGATATTTGCTCTATTTATACATTTCCATGGTCCGCGGACCATGGGCAAGCTGACACATTCTAGATTAATATATAAAATTTTAGGGCGGACTACCCTTGGACTTAACCCATTACAATTTTCACTCCACACACTTCATAGAACCTTTACCCTACTTTTACCCAAAATTGTGGGCTTTAAGACCCAAAACCGTTACGCGGGGGGTCCGCCACCCAACATCTCAGACTTCTTTTGGCGTTACATGTTGAGAGGTAATGTACTCTCCCTCTCAACCACAAAGTGTCTAACATTTGCCCTGCTCCTCAAGGCTTTGCATGGATCTTGTACCTGAAGTGCGTACAGGTTCTTGGCTAGCACACCAATTTGTTTCATCTTTCCCGCCATCACGAAATTTTCTGGAAAAAGAGCTAATTTTAAATCAATGATATCTCCCTCATCCAAACTCCGATTCAGCCGATTTTTTTTTGAACTTGGGTCTTTTTCTGCAAGGAATACAGATCTGCTATTTGTCTCTAAAAATTTTACATAAAAATTTTCAGATCTGATCTGAAAACTCGCGGCCCAGTTTTTTTTTACTTCAAATTCACTTCTTCGTATACTATTCACTTCTCCGATAAACTTCGCTCTAATACCATGTAAAAATTCCCACGATAGATCACCTGATAATGAAATATACTAAAGCAAAATACTTGATCTACTACTACAAACAAACTTGTGGAAGCTTAATCGATTTTGAGCAAGATCAAATAAAACACATATACTGAGAATGAGAAATCAATCACACATAACACAGAAGAATAACCCGGGGAAAGCCTCAGCCTAAAACCCCAATCTCTGTATTATCATACAAGTGGAAATATGTCTAGATTACACAAAGCTTTAGCTCACAAGTTATCCAGCGCTTAGTACAATCCCTCTGCTGCTCATAAACAGTCAAAGGCTTCTCCCAAACCTTCTCCTCTACCCTCCAAGCCTCCTATTTCCTTGCGCAATTTTTCTTGGGGTCTAGTGCTTCCACTTGTGTGAATTCCCACCTCACACTACTCACTTGGCTCAGAAATAACTACACAAACCTTAAGGAGATAATTCCTTCTACATGGATGAGTTTCCTATATAGGAAAAATCCTCCAACTGATAGTACACTGTCCCTTCCTTTGATCTCAACTAGGTCTCTGACTGAACTGACATGCATGATTTATTTATGAGAGAATATCCAATTATCTAGAGAGCAGCAGTTACATGCATGCAAGCATTAACTAACTAAACTCACAATTAATTCCACAAACTGTTGAACTAATCTAACTAGACTTAACTCAAATAACTGATCTCACTAATTACAACTCATCCTTATCTCTTTAACTAATGGATAAATTCCTCAATCAATGGAGAAACTATTGCATGTCCCCACATAGACTTCATGTTTGGTTTTCTACAACTAATTAACTCAAGATGAATTAATTAATTATTTTACAAACAGCTGTTAAGATCAAATTCGAATTTTACTTCTCTATTTTAGTTCAAGGACTAACTAAAATAGGAATCTAACCCGAAATGCTATTTATAGCAAAGCCATTTTTAGCCCTTCCATTTTTCATTCCTTGTTGCTATGTCTAACACTGGTACCCGAGCTGCTATGTATAGCAATGCTATTTTTAGTAGTTCTATTTTTATCATTTCTTGTTGCTATTTTCAACACTGGACACTTTAGTGAAAGCTATGGAAAGGATGATGGAAAGAATGAATTTGACAGATAGAACTCCACAAGGAGAACCACAAGGGGGATCCTTAGATCAGGAATCCAAATTTTAGGAGGAACCAATCCAAAATTAAATAAAGAGAACAAAGAAACCCAACAAATAAATAGCAAATTAGACCTCCTTTTAAGGAAAATTATGTAGAGGAAGAGAATGAGGCAGCAGATGAGCTAGAAGAGAATCAAATTAATATTTTTGGTGAAGGAGAAATAGATAATGTTTTCTTGACCAAATAGGAACAATATTTTTTCTTGTTAGCACAACAATATGTCATGCCTATAGATCCAAAGGAATACAAAAAGGGATATCAAAATGCTATTATGGAAGTGCACAAACAATATAATCTGAGAAATAAGAAAGTTGCAGCAAATCCTCCTAAAAAGATCCAAATTGATACACCTTCTACAAGTCAAACAAAGGTTGTCCTCCAAAGGAAACCCCTAAAAAACAAGATACAACTCAAAAAGAGGTTGAAAAGTCTCAACCTTCTTTCAACATTGAAAATGAGTTACCAAAAACTAAAATTTATGTTCCTCTAACTGAATGGGTGAAAAAGGATGTGTATAAAAGTCAAGTTATAAAAGAAATAAAGATAGAGGAGGGAACAAATGATGTGAACTTAAGTGATGACCAACCTAAATTGTCATTTGGACCAAAAGTTGAATGAAAGTCACAAGATGGTAATGTGCCACCTTTGTATGTTAGTCTTAACATTCATGATTTCATTTTTCACAATGCTATGCTGGATTTGGGAGCTTCAAATAATCTCATGCCCAAAGTGATTATGGAGAAACTCAGATTAGATATAACCAGGCCATATAAAGACCTTTTCTCTTTTGATTCAAGTAGAGTAAGATTTTTAGGTTTGATCAAGGATTTATATGTAACCCTTGCCCAAATCCCAATAAAAAGTGTTTTTATGGATGTTGTTTTGGCTGATATACCTCTTAAATATGCAATGATCTTGTCAAGATCTTTGGGAGAAAAGTTGCAAGGCACCTTTTAGATGGATATGACATATTGAATTATTCATGTCTTTGGGAAACAAAGGAGGCTATACAGGGAAGCTATGATGAAATATATGGTAAGCAGCCAAGACAAAAAAAATAATTACCCACTTTATTCTGTACATTCAGACATGGATTCTTTCATTCTATATAATGACATATGTTTAGAGGAAGAAGTGTTAGATATGGAAACTCAGTCAAGCAGAACATAGGGTGTGAAGTTAAAGGCTGAAACAGGAGATGATAAGGATGAAGGCCTTTGGCATATGGATTTTGATGGGGCAGTCAGTAAGGAAGGAGAGGGGCTGGTGTATGGATCTTAGACACAAACTCAGGCATATCTAAGACATATTCCTTCAAGCTTAATTACCAATGTACCAACATTGTAGCTGAGTATGAGGCACTTATTTTAGGGTTGTTGTTATTGAAGAGATCACGAGATAACATAATTTACATCCATGGTGATTCAGAACTCATCATAAATAAAATCAAAGGTGAGTATTTAGCTAAACATCCTAGGTTTATGGAATACATAAATGATGTCTTATATCTTTTGCAGTGTTTTCCAGAGTACTAGTTTTCTTTGATTCCTAGAAGTCAAAATGTGTTTCCTGATGCATTGGCTACCTTAGCAAGTACATGTAAAATTTCTTTCCACCCAAATAAGAAATATGATATTGAGGTAAAACATAGACATGTTTTCCCAGATAGCATAAGGTATTGGCAATTGTTTGACAATGACACACAGTTAGAAAAAAATTTACAGTTAAAGGGAGGGTTTGAAAATTTGCTTATTGATATAGAAAATACTATTAAAGATGATGGAAAACAAACTGTTTTGGGTCAAACTAGTGAGGATTTTGATAAACATGAAGCAAAACTTGAAGTCTTACTATTAAAAGTTAATGTAATACCAAGAGGTTTGGTACCACTTGAAGAATTATTTGATTTCAATGATGTGGCTCAAAAGCCCAAAATGCAACATGTGGGAGCCAAAGTAGAGGATTGTAACATAGGGACTAAAGATAATCCAAAGATTGTGAATATTTCTAAGTCTTTGCCTCAGGAAGAGAAATAGAAATACATTCATCTATTGAAAAAATACTTTGATGTTTTTTCATGTGGATACAAAGATTTAAAAGCCTATGATACTAGTATTATTCAACATACTATTCCTATCAAAGAGGACCAAAAACCTTTCAAACATAAGCTAAGGAGAATGAATCCCATTTTTCTTCCTTTAATTGAGAAAGAGGTAAGGAAGCTTTTTGATGCCAACATTATTGTACCTTTGATATTTTCTAAATGGCTATCAAATCTAGTACCAGTGAGGAAAAAGACTGGAGAAATAAGATTATGTGTGGATTTCCGAAACCTTAACAAAGTCTAACTCAAAGATAATTACACTTTTCTAAAGATGGATCATATTCTATAGAGGGTAGTTGGTTCTAGCATAATTTCATTGCTTGATGGTTTTTCGAGTTACAACCATATTTTAGTACATCCAGTTGATCAAGACAAAATAGCCTTCACAACACCATGGGGAACTTTCATGTATGTGAATATGCCTTTTGAGCTTATGAATGTATGAGAAACTTTTCAAAGAGCAATGGATATTGATTTTGCAGATGAGAAGGACAGATTTATTGTGATATATCTAGATGACATCCCTATGTTTTCTAAAACTGATGAAGATCATTTCTTTCATTTAAAAATAGTCTTTGAGAAATGTAGGAAATTTGGTATTTCCTTGAATCCTAAAACGTCTCTGTTTGGTCTGGAAGAAGGTAAACTACTAGGTCATATAGTTTCCAAAGATGGTATCTGAATTGAACCAAGTAGAATTGAAGCTATCTTGAAAAATTGATCCAGCAAGAAATAAAAAACGAAGTAGAGACTTTCATTGGTCGAATTAATTTTTTGAGGAGGTTTATCCCAAATATAGTTGATATCTTAAGAGTCATCACCAACATGTTTAGAAAGAATAGGGAAATAAAATAGAATGTAGAAGTAAAAAGATAATTCAGCGATGTAAAGTCAATTTTGACTCATGCTTATGTCTTAGCTAGTCCTAATTTCACTAAGGATTTCATTATTTTTTCTTTTGCTTCAGAACATACTATTGCAGTAGTACTAATGCAGAAAAACAAGGAAGGATATGAACAACCCATAGCCTTTTTCTGTAAGGTTAAGAGACGCTTCTCTAAAATACAATATTATGGAAAAGAAAAAAATTTCCTTGGTAAAAGCATTGGAAGATTTCAAAGTGTATATCTTGCATTCTAACATTATTTCTTTCATTCCCAATGTAGTAGTAAAGGACATCCTTACTCAAAATTATCCATATGGAAGAAGAGTTAAGTTGATAGTTGTTATTTTAGAATATCATATTGAGATTAAGCCTACAAAGATTATTAATGGTCATTGGTTAGCTAAATTAATGGCTTAATCAAATTTGCATGCATTGGATATCAATTTTATTTCTTCTCCAAATGGTTAAAAAGACTCTATCCAATAGGTAACAGAAAGTTTTTCTATTTCCCCTTGGTACACAAACATTATTTATGTTTTACAACATTTACAAGCTCCACTAGGTTTGACAAAGACTAAAGAAGATTTTTGAAATTAAAAGTTGTTAAATTCTACATTCTGGATCAAGATTTATATTGGAATGATATTGGGGTGATTTTATCGAACTATTTGTTAGAGGATGAAGCAGAGAAGATGATGGAAGATTTTCATAAAAGTGACCATGGAGGACCCCTTTTCTAGAAGACTACAACAAAAAAAATCTTGAGAGCTAGATTTTATTGGCCTACTTTATTTGCTAATGTGCATAAAAGGGTTTCTACTTGTCATCAGTGTCAGATTTTTTAAGGGAAAAAGAAACTCTTACCTTTGCCTTTGAAGCCTATTTTAGTAGAACTTCCTTTTTAGTAGAGGGGTTTATATTTTATTGAGGCAATTCATCCTAGTTCTTCAGCCCAACACAAATGAATTCTAATAGCTACAGATTACTTCACCAAATGGATAGAATCAGTTCCAACTAGGCAGGCTACAGACTCAGTAATTATTCAATTCATGGAAGTTAATATTCTTTCTAGGTTTGTTTATCCTCACAAAATCATCATTGGTAATGCTACTACTTTCAAATGTAAAAAGATGGTAGATTTCTATAATAAATATCATATAGTTTTAGGACATTATGCGACCTATTATCCTCAAGGAAATGAGTTATCAAAATATTCTAATAAGATCTTGGTCAACATAATAAAAAAGTTGTTACAGGAAAGCAAGAAGTCTTGGCATAAAAAGTTGATAAATTCTCTATGGGATGATAGGGTGAGAACTAATAAATCAATTGGAATGTCACCTTTTCAATTGGTGTATGGAGTTGATGCAGTTTTCCCTACCTCCCTGGCAATTCCAGTGATAAAAATATTGGCAGAAATAGAAGTTGAATAAAATGATGTGTAGAGAAGGATAAATCAAATGGTGCAATTATAACAGACCATAGAATAATTCTGCAACAACATATAGATAATTTAGGATAAGATTAAAAGGATTCATGATAGAAGAGTGAAAGCAGATCATTTCCAACTAGATTATCTTGTTTTAAAATGGGATGACAGAAATGAGGAAAAGGGAAAACGTGGAAAATTTGACAAATTATGAAGAGGCCCCTACAAGATTGGAGCTTTCCATGGAACCAATGCATTTCTATTAGAAGATTTGACAAGAGAAACACTATCAGGAGGGCTTGTTAATGGCAGGTTGCTCAAACACTACTTCACCTAAGTTCAGCTAGTTACAAAATAACATCATTGTATATACCATTTTATGATTTCAAAGTATTGCAGGTGTGGGTGGTTGTCATTAGAAATTGAAGCCTAGAGTGAAGGCCCTAAGCTTCAAATGAATTTTCTACCATATGTATGTTTTTTCAGTTAATCAGGTTAGTCTCAGTTGTTTCATGATTAAATAAATGCCCAATGGAGAAGGCTACTAATCTACAGTAGTCTTTACACTTCACAGGGAGGATTTCATCCCCATTAGAGCCACTATTAGGGTCCTATAAATATAGTAGTCTAGGTATGGTTATTTAACCATTTATCTCACAGGGATATTGTAAATTATTTTTCATTTTAAATTTGTAGTCTTAAGAAAAATAGAAAAGAAAAGAAAAATAAAAAAAGGAAAAGAGAAATACAAAAAAAAAGAAAGAAAATAAAAATAGGAATAAAACCTTGAAGGGTGTGCTAGTTCAAATTCCGCTGATTGAAATTGTTTTATTAAAGTTTGTTTTAAAAGTTTGAAATAAATTTGATACGATGTTTTGTCATTTTGTATAAAGAAATTTCACTTTCTGATGATTGCGATCATCCTCGCCCAGATCAATGGTAGGGGATGACGTTCGGAGCCCACCCCCCTGGAAAGCCACCATTTGATGCTCCCTTCCACTCGTTCATTCCCGCTCTATCCACCCAGACCATTTTTCATTCATCCATCCATCCACGTGACCTAAGATCCATGTCATATGACCATCACCATTCAAATCACCCGCCAACAGCCATGTAAATGTTGGATAATAAATTTCTTCCACCAATGTATGAATTTTCCATTAATGGCATGCTCCAAAAACAATAACAATCTCACTAATTGCCCTCAAATTCCGTTATAAAAATCCTGCCTCAACCTGCAAATTTTTCTTTAGACAATTATTTGATTTATGCGGGTTCAACTTGAAGCATCTATGAAGCCTACCAACACCTCTGCAAAGCAATCCCCTTCTGCAAATATCAGTTAACTACAACCTGATAACTTTGTTTCCCTTATTTTCCCATTGATATTAAGATGTCTTTGCACAAAGGAAAGTGAAAGATTCCTAATGAGAATCCTATGATACCCCGTGTCCCTGATTTAGATAGGACCTGTTTAATTGATACTATGTACAAAATAGAAAAAACTCAATGTGAGTTTGATCTGTATGAGCTGCATAATTGGGAAAAGAATAAGTATTTAGATCATAGTGATGATTTAAATATCTAGGAATCACTTCTACCTCAATTTACCTTTCCCTAGACTCATTTTTTCACAGAATTCGCTACCTAGTGTCATCTCGGGTACCTCCCCAGCCAGAAAGTAATAATCACCCAAAACAATAAAGTCTTGTTTTCAGTTTCCCTAGAAATCATTTGTCAATCTCTTCAAATAAATCCCCAGGCCTCTCTGCACCCATTTTCCACTAATGCACTCATGGAAATATATAAAAAAATTACTTTCCCCTAGTTAGCCCATATTTTTGAATGTTTTCTACTTGAGAATTCTGAATTTCCTAGAAAAAATCCCCCATACTCCTATTGTCTCGTGGTTGTCAAGACAAGTCATTTCCATGGTTACTTGTTTATTAGGTTATCATATAAACCAGTGGGTAGATGAGGTAGTGTTAAGGTTTTCATCAGTATTTGCAATTGGTTAGAAGCCTTCAATTCTTTTCAATTATAGTCAATTCTTGTCATATTTTATGCATGATTAGTTTCTCAAGTTTAAAGTTGAAGGTGTGTTCAAACACCAATAGGTTTTAGTATATCTGATGCTATTTTCCAGGCAGATAGCCCCAAGTTCCAATTATAGAAGATGGATGATCAAGGAAGTCCATTATTAGTCATTCACTAGACTTCTTTAGTCAAAAGAAATTTGGAAGATTAGTCATTCACCAATTTTCTAGATAAATTTTACATACATCCTTGTGTCCACTCAACAGTGATGTTATACCAATAATTTAACCAGAGATCAAGAAGGTTTTGCATCTTTGAGAGCAATCAAAATTTGGAGACTAGTATCTATACCAGAATTATACAGAAATTAGAATCTATGGGTGTGAGCTTCCTCCCTATAGATTGCCAGTTTTTGTGCCAATGAGAGTCTTTAGCCTTGAATACACTAGACAAATGTTAAACATGGATGAATTTCACTTTGTATCAAATAAAAAGAAGGCACAGTTTAAATTGAAGGAAAATGTTGGGCCTTATATTGTAAATACCATAGCAACAACAAATGAAGTGGAGGAAATATTAAAGCAGATGAAATTTAAACCAAGCTTCACTTGGTCTTCTGATTCATTAGGGATAATTTCAAATTTTGAGAGTTTAGTAGGAGTATACTCCATATGCATATAAACCTAGGCCAGAGATAGAGAAGTATGCTAATCAAGAGCAGTGGATAGAAAACACACTATAGGAGGCTAAAGAGCAAATAGTCAATCAATCATCTCTGCAAACTCCTATCCTAAAAGACAAATAAATCAAGAGGCCAAGGGAAAGTATGTCCCCTACTGATTCATAAGCATAGGCTACAAATTTCTATGTCTTTGAGAGGAGAAAGAAAGATCTAAAGACTAATACTAAGATTGATCCTCGAGTAATAAATATTCAAGAGGAATCCTCAGAAGAAAAGGATTCACAGGAGAAAAGTACAATGGTTTTGACAGGTACTCCTACCACTTATTTCCCATATGTGGAGGAGATAACTGAGTCTCCTATCTCTTCTATATTTTATATTATAGCACAACAAAGTATTTTTGCAATATACAGGGATATTACATTTAAGAATGAAGCTTTGAAGGCTTTAACATATTCATATTTTTGGGAGAAAAATTCCACCACCCAAATGGCCTTTCTAGAACCTACAGTGTCAGTCCCTAGAAGTGCAAAACATTACAACGCTTCAATATTTTTTTTTTATACCAAAAAGGTTCATGCAATCGATCAAATTGATTTGCATAAGCAAGCACATGAAATGATTTATTCAACACTGACCAGTTCAGTAACAGCTTCCTCCATGCTACAAAAATGTCTAAAAAATATGCACTCACAGTTGAATATAGAAATACTTTCTTCTCTAGCAAAAGACATCGGAATTAAAACTTTAGAATATTTAATTATCAAACTAGGATATGATCATAGTGATGTCAAGGAAACCAAGGAGATAATTAAGAACTAAAATGGATGTATTGAATCCCTCATGAAACAACTTAAGCTTCCAACAATAGAGCACCCTCAGAGAAAAGAAGTAAACAATCTGGAAATGGAAAAAGAAAAAATGTTCAAAATAATAGTTGAATAGAATGTTCAAATCTAGAAGATGGAATAGGACATGAAATAACTGTTGAAGTAAAAGGAACAATTGGAAGCAACAGGTACATCAACACAACATGAAGCACAACAAACAACACAAACATCATCTTTAGATTCTTCTGAGAAGCTTGCCCAAGCTTTAGGAGAATTATCATTAACAAATAAGGAAAAGGATAAGTTAACAACAACACTCACAAATATGGAGGAAAGCAAGATTAAACCAGATAATGCATACTTAGGAGACGTAAAAAATAATTTTAAATTAATTCAACAAATTCAAAAATATGAAGATCAGTGCCTTACAACTCAAATGTTAGTAGAAGCCAAGCACAACATTTGGTACAATATTAATGCAAATATTGCAGAATTATGGCCATCTATCAGATCATTTTCTAACAAGAAGAGTTGGTGCTGAACGTTAAGGCAATAATTGAGTAGAGACCAACAGAAGCACACAGGATTATAAAAATGTTGAATTCCAAAACTAAAGATGAGCATGAAGAGTTCAACATTCAAGATAGAACAGATGCAGTGATGGAAGTCAAAAGAGTGTTGACGAAGAAAAATCTTATGGTGCAATTAGAAAATAAGTGCAAAGAATTAGAGTTATAGGGAAAAATATTCATTAGAAAATTTAATGTATTGCACAAGAAAGAGCTACCACCTTAAGAGCTTCTAACGGAAAATTGATTCCATTAGAAAAATATCAAGATCAATTATGTAATATTGTTGTAGATGCATCTAAATTTGCTAAAGTCAGAGGAACTATAAGTGGAGAAGCTTTCATGGAAGGCCTACAACATGATCTCTTTATTCAGCATGAAATCCATCATCTATTTCTGAACAAGCCAACTTTTCAAACATACATAGAAGTAGATGAGAGATTCAGGAGCATGGTAAATTTTTCCATTCCAAGTGAAGAGCGATGGGATAAGTTACTAGAGCTGGTTGAATAAAGACAAATATAAATCCTATAGTTTTGGGGAGCAGGAAAACAGAAGAAGCACAAAAGTAGCTACAGTCACCAACAATTCACCTCAAAGTCTAAACAAAAAATCAGAAATAGTCTAGATTTCCTATTACTTAGTTCTATTTTGGAAATATCTACATGTTTTTAGTAGATATTATTTTGTAATAAGTTTTATTTGAAGTTTGAATTAATTTGAGGCAAAGTCTATAAATATTTTGTTAATAGACTTACTAAGGGTTTGATTATGTATGAAGAAAAGAGCTCTACCTTAATTTAAGTTGTGAATTGTACTCAAAGTAATCAACCTCAAAAATACAGAGGCAATTTTGTTCTACGATTCTTGTGTCAAACAAATGGTGATGTTTCCCTATTTGCAAATTTGCTTTCCTTTCAAAGTTTCACATGAATTTTTTTCCTTCTTAAATCATTTACAAGAATATTAAGAGTTGAATTTACTTAAGTGTACTCTTCTCTGGCTTGTTTAAACAGTCTTATTGCTTTCCTTCTAAGACTAAATATAAAATTCATTTAAATATGCTTAATATTTAATTGATCATCTTCTTTATCATCTCAGCCACAACATAAAATATCTTAAGATCTAGGATTTTTCATACCTCACCCTGTTTCAGCTACTCTATTAATTTGTAATTGATTACCGAGAATTTTAATGACTCCATGTCCAATGGACTTTTCTAGATATATATAGATATATATATATATATATATATAGGTAGATATATATATATAGATATAGATATAGATATATAGATATAGATATATATATATATCTATAGATATATATATATATATATAGATATATATATATAGATATATATATATATATATATATATATATATATATATATATATATATATATATATATATATAATAAGTGCCTTTATAAAATATCCTCTTAGGAATATGTCAAAGATCAAAATTTTGACCATAATTAACAATATTAGCTACAACTTATAAGCTTTATGAAATGATTGGATTAGTTTATTAAGTAAAATACTATGTAATTATGTCGTAAGGTGTTCCCTTTGAGAAGAAATCTCCTCCATGCAATTATGTGTAGTCGTGAGCCCTTAGATCATTTTTTAGACGATCAGAATGACATGCACTATCATTTATCATTCTTATGTATTTAAAGTCATGCTAGGGTTTTGGATGGTTATGCAAGGCTATGGGTGGCTGTATCAGCAAAAGCAGGGGTAGAAGTATAAGAGCATCATCATAAACGCTTAATCATCCTCCCAACATAAACTTATGGAACATGCAAGAAAGAAAAAGGCATCAATGGCTACAATGTAATAGACTGAAGGTAAGATACTTAAAGTCAATTTTTCTAGTATTTAGTGCAATGAGACTTTGTAAGTATACATTAATGAAACCATCAAAATGAAAGACATCAAAGTATAAAATCCTCATGTGCACCCATGGTGGTGAATCCTGAGCCACAGGTATGAATGCAACTAAATTAGATCTCTTTCATGAGGCATGGTGTAAGATGACTCAACCCTCGGTGATCCTCAACATAAAGTAAGCTAAAAACTACGGTAGTTACCCAGAATAGTCTGAGGGGTAACAAATCCCTAGATTATTTGTTGAATGTCAAGTGGCTTGTTGGTTGGTTATAACTCTCTGTCACACATAGCTCTTATTTTCTTTAAGTTAGCTTCTTGAATTTCCCATTGAAATATGGCTAAGTGTTGGTAATTTGTGGGGCTTTATTGGTCCGAAAGGTTGGGGAATTGCATGAACTTTTGAAAATTTGTCGATATTATCATCTTGAAAGGTTAAACCAGTCAGTTAGATTGATATAATTATTAAATATAAATCTAAGTTTCAAATAACATCAAGCCCCTTTTTTTGGTCAATCCTTTACAACAATATAAAATCTCAAGTCTGATTGACTATTGCAATCTGTTTGGTCATGCTGGGGTTTTGAATGGTTGTGCAAGGATCTAGGAGGTGGTATCAGTAGAGGAAAGGGAAGTAGTAGCAGAGCATCATCTGAAATGGTTCATGGATTTTTAGGTAAATCTACCACCAAACTTGGCAATTAATGTGCAATACAATTTATTTTCTCTTCTTAATTATAAAATAAAGATGAACAATATTTAAAATAGAAGACATAACCAACACCCTTGGATGATCCAAAGGATGAACATCCTTTCCCAAGTTTTCTAGAATTTTATGAGACCAAATTTATTCATTTTTAATTTCTCATATTTCGCTCTAGGAAATCAATCCTTTTGTAAAAAACGCCATCACCATATCGTTCATTCGATAGTGTTTTTCTTGTTTATTCATATGTTCTCTTGATAAGTTTGTATCCCAAATGTGAATGGATTGGTACCAATAGTAATATAAAGTTCATTCTGAGTTAAGCTCAACATAAATTTTGAACTTATGTGCATCTATGGTTAATATATGATATTTACTTTTACTTAGTTTTTATTGCTTGCCTTCCACAACTTAACAAATGTGATACTTGTCCATATGTCTTTGTAAATTAATCAAACTATCAATATTTTACAGTTTTCATAAGGTATCAACTTTTTCACTACATTATATTTTTTTGCGTCTAACTTAATTCATATGGTATTGGAAGTTCTGTGATCCACAATTTGTTATTTGTCCATTTTTTGGGTGAAATTGATGGGCTAGTGGTTAGAAAAAGCTTTCATTGACCAACAATGCATTCTACTCTTTTTATCCTGATTATTTCTAAGCTTTGAAAAATGCTTGCTGCCACATATATTTTTACTTGTACATTAAACACAACTTTGTATTTCTAATTATCCGGATATCTAAACTATGCAGTGTCCAAGAGACTACTGGATTTTGGTAGTTGGATAGATGTTAGGGATAAAGGTGCCATAAGGGATAAAGTAGCTATTAGAGTTGAACTTAAGATATATATGTTTCCTTAAGCCTCATTGTTTAAATTTGTGCTTAATGTGTCCTTAGCCCCTATCGTTGGGGTTTTTTCCTCTCATGTATCGATTGTTGAGTAATATAGTTAAACATATCAATATGTGAAAAAGTTGTTTTTTTTGCCTTGTTTGTCTATGAGGACCTCTTATTTGTTGTTATTAGTGAGTTGTATGGATATGTAATTATTTCTATTGTTGGAACATATATTTGCCAGCAAACATTTTTCATCAATGAATACATCTCTTAAAATTCAATTTCCTTGCATTCATCTATAAAATGTTTACTTGTGATTCTTGTTTCTTATTAGTTATTAGGTCCATAAATTTCCATGATTTTTTATCTATTATCACATCGATTAAAGATCAATTCACTTCATACACACCCTTGGTCATTTTTATACCTACTATTTTGGTTTTGCAATTCTTTTTTCTTTGAATTTGACATTGTAGACATGTCACTTTCATGGTTGGAGTTGTATTTGTTCAACCTGTTTGTTGTTTTGTTCCACTCACTTCTTGAGTTGTCTTTCTACAGTTATATTTCCAACCTTAACACCATTTTGAATCCTTCACATTTGTTAGGTATCTACACCTTATCTTCTTTTGAATAGGGAATCTTCACTGGTTTATGAATTTGGTAGTGATTTGTTTAAGGATTTCATCTCACTCTAAGAAAAGCTATGTTCCCTACAACCTTGTTGGGGAAGATCTTTGTTCC
The DNA here is from genome assembly GCA_031772625.1 of Pinus tabuliformis. Classification (NCBI taxonomy): domain Eukaryota; kingdom Viridiplantae; phylum Streptophyta; class Pinopsida; order Pinales; family Pinaceae; genus Pinus; species Pinus tabuliformis. The sequence goes on from CM062818.1 coordinate 1,203,481,286, forward strand.
TCTTTTCAATTTTGTATTAGTAAGAGAACCTTTATAAAAAGAGTCTAACCACACACACTAGTAAATATCCATTTGAACCTATGATCTATTAAGTGGTGAGGCCTTCACTTCTTTCAATGTTGGATCTGTGGGGAATATTTTTTAAGAGAGGAAGGTTGGATTGGGTTATCACGTTATTTTCATTGTCAACTCTTTATAACACTCTTGTCAAGGGCGTACCCCTCCCAAAGACCATGTATGGGGGAAACTCAGAGCTTTTGATGGTGCCAACTGTTGTCTTGGAATGTATTATCTGGTACACACTTTTATTGTTTTTGTTTGAATAAAGAAGTGCCAAGATACTCATAATTGAATAGTTCCCTAGGGATGCTAATTCTATTGGTTCTTTCAAAGTTGGATCATATGTTATGTCCCTCGAAGCAAGAAAACTTCTGCATACTAATGTCGAGATGGGTGAGGATCAAAAACGTCACGTTATAGTGAGGAAATCCTCTTCCTCGCAAGGGAATTATGCTCCTGCTTCTCAAATATTTCAGTCATTGAATTCTATCAAATCCTTCTATTTTGGAAGGCCTGCTAACCATTATAATACAAACATATATTCTCTTCAATCCTCTCAAAATTTGACTCCTAGGGATTCCAAATTCAATGGAGTAGATTATGTTTCTAATATGTTAAGCTCAGAAATGAGTCTGATGTGATCAAATACAAACAATGGCAATAGCAGAAACCACCCACATTTCTATGATGCCAATTCCCTTCATTCGTTGCAAGGCCACATACCCATAACATCAAACTGACATGAGGATCATTAAAAATACCTTAACTCTGAGATTAGGACTACAAAATTTAATTCAAATTGTAATGGAGGATTATATTCAAAGCCCTTAGAGAATGGTATACAGGGAGATTACATGGGAGTAGCAAAGAACAACCACAACTACCTGGCGGTGGTCTCATCAATTCTGGTTGTAGGAGTTTTTGTAACAAAAATAATTTATGAGTGAAATTTTCACCTAAATCTGTGCATTTGATGAAGATAATTCCAGATTCCAGAAGCTCTCCAAAGGTTGATGATGATGACAAGGAATTACGTATGTTTGTTTATATTTCTAGCAATTTTTCGGTGTTTGAAGGAGGTTTTCAATTGTTGGGTGGAAGCGATTTTAGCATGGGAGATATCTCACACCGAGAATTTGATAATATCATAGAAGATAGAGGGCCAACCACTCCTATCAATGATCACATGGAGATTGGAGACACTTTTGCTTATTGCTTACTTTTTTTGAGAGGTCAAGTGTGAGGACTTTTATGCTAGTTTTAGGGTTGTCTAGCAGTTGGAAACATGGTTAACTTTTTTTTTAATCCTAATCCGCGTTCATAGATTTTGTAATAGTGCATGTTCTAACTTACGATAGAAAATCTATTTTTCACAATTGCATCTCCAGAGGAAGATTATTATTTTTTTTCTGTTGAAATACATAACTTGTTCAAAATGTTTTTTGATATTCTTGGGAAAGTTTTGTGATTAGCGTTTGGGAAAATTATGGGTGATAAATGAGAAGCTTTGTTTCAAAGTTTATTATGGAATGCCTATGAAAATGCAGTCGTTTTGTACTACCCAGAAAATTAGTTGTTGAGAATGCTAGAAGTTGTAGACTATTATCTAAAAACATAAATATGATATTCCTCGTAGAATGATTTACAGTTTCGACAACATTTTTTTCCAAGAAAGGAAATCAACCTTCCTCTAAGCCCTAGTGCTAGAGTGAGGTTTTTGATACTAGGCCAACCCACAAGTATACTCATTTAAGAGTTCATAAGGCTCGAAGCCAATGCAACATTATTCATAGGAATGGAGCCATCACAATAATATTTATGAAGGCATTATAGCTCGTCAACAAAAATATTTGTGAAGGCATTATAGTTCATCATGTCACTTGTGGGAGCTTGAACTTGGGTGTGGAATATAAAAACCATTCTGCTCAACTTCCATAGATAACCCCAATTGACAGCAGTGTGAACAATGTGCCTAAACTACACTACAATATAATTACTCATTGTGTCAATTGGATTTTTTTAGATTGGAAAATTTGTTGATAGGAATTCTGCCCTACTAGGATAAGTTTCCATAACTATGTTCAAATGTAGGTTATGAGAATACCTTTGGAGAGATGAAATTCACAATCTTCAATGTCCATAATAATTACTTATTATGAGAGAGCTACAAGGAAAAATATAAATCTTAAAACATAATAGGTTTAACTTTGTGTTGGTTAGAAGGGAAGCTAGATTCCATATATAACATTAAGGGAAAACCAACTTTTCTCTATAAATTCTTATCAATAATGTTCTCTATAAACGCTTGTCAATATCCAAGGTTCTGATGTTCTTGTTTATAAAAGGTATGAAGTTTACTTCTAGATTAGAGTTGTCACTTTGACAAGTTTCACTCCATGTTAATATCATGTTGTTTTTCATTCATGATACTCGAACCACCAAGGCTCCCTAAGTTCACCTCAAGCTCTACTACAACTCTTACACCAAGGTTACTGGGTGAAGCCAATGGGAAATGAAATGAGTCACAACCAACAGTTGTTATGATCAACCTAATCCTCAACATCATCTTCCATAAACTTGTGCAAAATCAAATCACCTACGTAAGTGTCATTGGAATAACATAGGATCTGATTTCTCACAAGCATGATTTAAAGATTTCAGCTTAATGTCTTCTTCTTTTGGTATAGTCTGGGGTTGGTGAAACAATGTTGTTGTTTTTTTTTGTGTTTTCTTCCACTTTTCTGAATAAGTAGAAAAACAAAAATAAGGACATACCATTACAACATGAGGTTTAACTTTCTAGGCACTATATTTTTTCATTTTATTTATTGAAACCAAAGTTAGAATGATTGATAATATGCTGCATTTCATGACAAATTATTCCTAAAATGCCTACTACTCGATTTCAGGCATAATACAGACATTAAAAAATTTGTTTTAGTCATAGAACACTTTCAGTAACTTTTCCTAAAATGAAATTCTTTCGTTCCATTCCAAAGTACCCATCATTCCCACATGCATGGTGAAAAAATTACTTATTAGTCGCACTATAGAGACTAGGAAGTTTACTGTTGCTTTTCCCTTAGAACACTTTCTAAATTTGTGCCTAAAATGAAAATGTTGCGTCATAGTGGAACTGGCTAGCACATATCAAAAGTTCATTCATCTCATTTAATGGTCTTTAAAAAGTAATTGACAAATAAAATCAAGAAGTAACATTTATCTCCAAGACAATGTCATCTTGTAGAATTCATATCAGCCCAAGACCTTGCAATATTAGAGTAGCCTTTCAGAGTCTTTTAAAAGAAAATTCAAGATCCTCTGGCCATTTCAACTTCGACATTTCAGAGTTTTCCTTCATGATTCTACTCCCTGTTAGTGACTTAGGCAAGGATTACCATGTACGTCTAGAAGATGGTACTCAAGTGGCTGTAAAGCAATGTAATCCCAGATTTGAACAGGGTCTCACTGAATTTCAAATAGAAATTGAGATGTTGTCAAAGCTTATCTATCGCCACTGCCATCTTGTATATATAATTGGTTCTATGAGGAGCATTCTAATATGATTATGTTCTATCAATAAATGGCTAATGGGACTCTTCAAAGTCATTTCTATGGATCAAATATTCCTCCATTGTCGTGGAAATAAAGGCTTGAGGTATGTATAGGAGCATCCAAGGGTCTCCATTACCTGCATACTAGGGTAGCCCAATGTATTATTCATAGAGATGTGAAGACCACTAACATTTTGTTGGATGATAATTTTGTAGCAAAGGTAGAAGACTTTAGACTTTTGAATATTGATCCACTTTGGATCAAACTCATGTAAGTACTAGAGTGAAAGGTTGTTTTGGGTACCTTGATCTTGAATACTTCCGAAGGCCACAACTTACAAAGAAATTTGATGTGTATTCTTTTGGAGTAGTGTTACTAGGGTTGTTTTGGGTAAAGCCAATTCTTAATCTTGTTCTACCCAGAGAACAAGTCAATATAGCAAAGTGGGCAATGCACTGGCAAAAAGGGAATGCTTGAAAATGTCATTAATCCTCACCTTGTTGGGACTATCAACCCTAGTTCTTTGAAAATGCTTGGGGAGACTACCAAAATGTGCTTGGAAGAGTAGGGCATCGACAAGCCTGCATTGGGAGATGTTCTATGGAACCTGTGAATATGCATTTCAACTCCAGGAGATATCCATACAAAATGATCCAGATGAGAATAGTATAAATCATATCGCATATGTTCCTTTGCGTTGCCCAGAGCTTCAGCTTTTTGATACTAGCATTATTGGCAAAGGTGTTGGTGGAAATGGTGATGATTCAGAAGATTCAACCACAAGTGTTGTGTTCTCACAATTGGTGAATCCTCATGGGAGGTCATCATAAAAAATTAAATTAGGAATGTAGCTAACTGAATATAGATTACTACACAACTTTGTAGTTATCCAACTGGCTCTATGAATGCAGGTGCCATGTCCTATCTCCTGGTTACATCAAACAATAGAACCAAAATTTATGTTGCAAAGTTCAAGCTTCAAAGGGAGCTATATCCATGCTATTTTATTTTTCAAAATTTTTCCTTTGTCTGCTTGGTGTTTTAATCTTATATTATTTCACATTTTAAATGTTTATTTTTTAATATTATATTATTTAACATTTTAAATGTTTAATTTTTGATATTTTATTTTAAATCTCAAGCCTATCAAATGTATTAGCTTGCCTTGGGAAACTTTAAAACATCCCATGTCTAAGCTGCATTTCACCTTTATACTTTATATGCTCTTTTTTCCTTTTTTCAGAGATCCATTGGGTGGAAACCAAAATTTGCGTAGACTTTAGAGATTCTGATGTTCTTCAATATTGGCTTGATGGCGCCTGACCCAAGTTTAGAGTTATTTAGCCAAAAAAATACCTACACTACTGGCCCTTTCAACATCAGCCCACGGAGTGCGGACTAAAGTCTCATCCGAAGTAGTATGGGGGGATGCTGGAACCAAGTTTCCGCACCCTTGAGATGTCTGAGGGGTTGACTTAGTCCAATTGTGCCTACCTTCATGCAACTTACTTCGCGCACTGTTTTGACCTGCGATACCTTCATGATCTGTTATAATCGCCTACGCGCAACCCTAACCAGAGGCTAAGATGCTTTCGTACTTCTATGGTAGCGATCTATGCTATTTCCCCAAACTACACAGTGTCTCTTACTTATCTTCTTAAAGATGTTATTTAACTTCGCATAAACATATGCTTTATCTTGCATTCACTTAATTAACACAATAATATATGTTCATGCATCATATAAACAGTAGAAATGCAATTCATACCCAATACATTCAATGCAAAAAATAGGAAATAAATACATAGGAATGATATAAAACTTCTCTTTATTAATGCTTCCAACTGTTACAGATTCGACTCGCCCTGCACACGCAACTGTAGGGTTCTGTGCACTTAGTAGCGGACTACTAGGCCTCTGCGCACCCAGCTTCAAAGCCTTCTCCTACTCTACGACCTAAAACTAGACTTTACACTTTAGATACAACTCAACTCTTCATCCTTGGACTTCTGCCTCATTCTTTTACAACTTAGAGCCTCACTCTACTTATACAATCCCATGGTCCACAGACCATGGGTAGATCTCTATAGCCGACCTTAGATTACAAAATTCAGAGTGGACAACCCTATGACTCATATACAAGCTACGCACTCCACGCCCACAAAATGTGGAGTCTTTACATCAGAGTTACAACTTCTGACCAAAATCTGGGCTTGAAGTCCCAAAAGTTCCCTTGGGGGATCCCGTGCCTAATAGGCCCCCAACACAAACATCATGACTCGCCCTCAAGTTAATCTATCAGTGTGAAGATCTTTGTGCAAAGACCTCCCAACTCTGCCTAGATTGCTACAAGATCGGCAATGCACCGAGTAGCTACCTCTTTTACCTCCTCGACACGTTGTTCAGAGACCGTTGTGGCTGAACTGCTTTCCTGAACCTGTTCCTATGTACCTTGCATCTGCGCAAGCTTTGCTTCAATAGAGGTTGTAATGATGAACACCTCATCAATCCATGGTTGTACGCATGCCTTCAAAATAGCTTCCTTGTGTCGAGCAGCATCCACCTACTCCTCCAACACTTTTGCCTACTACATCCACGTGAGCCTTTGTGTAAGGGAAACTGTTTGTGCAGTCCCTTTTATCTCATCATATTTCTACTGTAGCTCGTGTGCCTCTATTTCTAAGTGTTGTATGTTTGGGTCCTCTTCCAAAGTGGTGATAACCTCGAATGACTCTTCAAATATCTTGGTGCAGTCTTTCACTACACTGTTGACCTCTGCTATGGTTGTTGGGATCGCGCTAGCACACTATTCCTTAATCTCTGGTGGAGTTGAAGGTTGTGCCTTAATTTGTAGCTTGGTTATATGAAGGTTCAACTCTAGTTGAACCTTGGCCATCTCTTCCTTAGCCTCATGCACCCCTGCTGCTAGTTTCCAGATGCGTGCCTTCACTGGTTCCTCTGCTTGGATTGCCAACTCTGGGACCATCTGGCAGGCTTCGTCGACCACCTACACCAGCTGTCCTTCTGCACCACGACCTCATCGTGCTACAAGCTCAACTATTCGATGTTGATGCACTGCTCACTTATGACCTAGAGCGTGCGACCCTCCCTGGCTCACGATTTTGTAGTAACTCCATCCTGCAAAACATAAAGCATCTCACGAGGGAGCATAGCCATATTTATTCTGACTCCCTTTAGCCCACTGACCATAGACCTATCAGCCTCATTTTCTGTCATGAGTGCTCCCTCTAGAAGCACTATAGTTTTAATCACCTAGGCGCACAACATTTCCTCTGCTACGGCCATGCCTAGTGCGAGGCTGGTTGACATAGTACCATCCGATGGAGTGTGCACCTACAACTCCTATATCTGTGCTTAGAGAGCCACCAACACCATCTGGTGTTCCTCCACAAACTACTGGAGGGCCTCCGCAGTGACGTCCCTCACCATATCCCCAATGTCATGTAGATCCCCCTCAGTGAGGGTGATCGGGTCGAAACAAGTCTTTGAGGCCTTCAACTTCTTCCGCGGCCCCACCTTCTCTCTTGGGTGCTGTCATTTCAACTGTGTGGATGTTGTCTATGGGTCTACATCACCTTCCTCTAGATATGTTTCTTGTTCTGGTGAAGGCGACTTCTAGCGTTCACACTCCTTCTCTACTTCCTTTTGCTACTCTTCTGCTGCCTTCGCAGCATCCTGCACTGCCTGGGACTTCGTTGCTGCTACCTTGTTCCAACATTTCTCTGCCAACTGCGTGAGCCTCTCCTCCAGGGCTCTGCAATCCGTCATACCTATGAGTGCCACTATGCATAGACTAGGCACGATGTACTCCATAGGCATTATGACTTCTACTCCATAGACAAGACTAAAAGGCATCTTTCCCATCGGTTTTTTTCATGTTTTCCTATAAGCCCATAATATTGTAGGTACACGCAGGTCCCAATCACCTCGCTACGCATTACATACTTTGTTCAGCGCACTGCATACATTGTGGAATGATTCCACGTGGATAACCTTCTGTGTGATTATTCTTCCTACATAATTTTTCCCCAACATTAAGAGCCATTTCCACATCAGTCCCCCCAACACATGCTTATTGACCATACCTCTCAGCATGGAGTTCATGTGCATCCACGTAGGTTGTTTTCCATATGCCTACACCCACCTAGCCAGATGCATGCATGGATCATCCTGCCCATTGTACTTATCCATCAGTCACACCCTAGGAATCCCAAATCGTAAGCGCACCATTCCCCTACATTCACACCAGTCGTCAAAGCTCCCTTTGTGCATACCCCACCACCTTGCGGGGGTAGCGCGTAGTACCCAATTCAAGGTCTGGAAGAATTGCATTTTTAGCACCTCCCTTTCAAATTTATTCAAGAAGTTATCTACCTCACTTAGGCCATCATAAGTAGGCAGGTCTCTTACTTTAGTCGATACGCAATGCAACAACCTTGTCATGATATTACAATTCAGTGTAGTCACCTCATGTAACCGATTCTGCCATCACTTTGTTTCCTCATCCGAATCTGAAGTATAGGAGCTTTCGCTCTCCCATGCAATCTACCCATCCATGGTGGGATTCACCCAGTCCTAGTTTTGCGTTATTATCTTATAGATGCAGTCTAAATCATCATCTCTTTCATAGTCATGCACGGACTGATATAGCGTGATCCTTTAGCAGAGTCCAGGGGTATAATTACGCGTAGTGACTTCTTTTCAAAAATCATTTTCCACTTTTTTAGATTAATCACCCCGTTCATGTCAATGGCCCAATCAATTCCTAAGAGCGCGGGGTAGGGATTGTTGTCATCAACAATATCTATCACTTCAAAGTCTACTAGCATGCTCGCTCCCTCAATTTCCATGGTTATTCCCTCCAATCGCCCCATGGGTATTATTTTCTGTTGGTTCGCCATTCACAGTTGAATAGGAGACTAGTGCAATGCAGGTCTCCCCATTCGCTCCTATGTCTGCTTCGATAGAACATTCACATCCGATCCTAAATCTAGAATAACTTGATACATCTCTTATTCCTTGATCTACACAATTAGTCTCATTTCTCTTCCCATCCTTGTCTTGTGTTTTCCAATCTTCCTGACTTCGCACGGTTCTCCTAGCGTGGTCCTAGCGCATCTATTAATGAGTTCATGTAACCCTTTTACCACCTTACAGTCGCGCAGTAGCTTCATACATGTCTCCAAGAACATTGTGAGAATATATGGGTCCATATTTGGCTCTGATTTATCTTTGCTTCCTGAAGTGGAGGCCTCAGCGGAGCTCTTCTTAGCTTCCATGAAGGTTTCCCGGGTGTTCTCCAAATCAAACTCCGCTTCTTTCACCAGAGCTTTACGAACCCAAGTACCATCTTCGGGTTGTTTTCCTTTGTCATCTCTCGTCGTGATTCTACTTCAAAGCACAATGTTTAAGTTTGGATTTTCCTGACACAGCTCAGACCTCATCATCTACAAGTCCTGATTTTGGGGAGGCAGTAGCAGTTCTTTGTCGCATATCCTAACTATCAGTGTAAGACAATCTTCAGTCTCAGGATCAAACAAGTTGCAATACAAACATGACGGGTGCGTTGGATTTGTACAATCGCGGGCATAATGTCCTAGCTCTCTGCAATTATAGCATGTCAACTGTCCATGACCTCTTATAGGTCCTCCTCCACATCGGCCTCCTCCACGCCCATGAAATCTTGTTCACACCATTCCTACATTCTGGTCTAGGTGTCATGTTTCGGCCTGCACTCTATAGGTAGGAGTTCTATCCATCATCAACTCATAGTTTCTACAAGTGCACTCATCATGTTTGACTGACCTACAAAAGTTACAGAACAACTGTTGCGAATTTTTTGTATACTTCTGTAGCAAGTGGCAGTTGTCCGTGGCATGCTTTCCAACTATTTGACAAATTTCACACCACAAAGCAGGCACTACACTAGGTCCTGCTTGTGCTTCCAGCCTTAATCACATTGGTCCTCGTGTTGCGAGGTAATTTGCAAAAACCAAGAAATGGTCCTTATCATGACCTTGACCCTTGCATTTTATGCACCATACCTCTTCACGCACTTCTGGTCGAGCTATCCTATCCTATTTTAGACTCTGCATCTCTAGGCATAAATTCTTCAGTTGCACGTGGATCTACTGAACTCCCAAGTTGGGATCCTGCATCAGGGTCTCATGCAGCCTCATCATGATCTCTAAGGCCTCTACCTGAGTCGTTAATTTCTGTTGTGATAGCGCACTCCTTAGATGTGGCGTTAGCGATGCTACAAACCATTCATGATCTTGTACATCCATCAGATTCATATTAGCTTCGTGACTCATGCAATTCAGCCTTTGATCCAACTCCTAAGGAGTCTCACCTGGTAGCATTGTGATCTCTTTGAATCAAATGATTGACTATGCTTCAGAATTCAGCCTACTAAATTCTGTGTTTAGCCCTGCATGGATATCCGTGATTCCCGCATTTGGATTATCATTGGAGTGTTGAATATACCAGGTCAGCACGCAGTCCTGCAGGGCGCTAACCAGTGTCACTTTATTTATATTATCATTTGTAACTCCTTGCACTTCCCATATAGCCCTTACCATGAACCAGAATTGGTCTGGATCCTCGTTTCCCAATCCCTTGAACACATGAAACTTTATCGTGCTTACCATATTGAATCACGGTGGTGGCGGAGGTGGTACAGGTGAATATGGAGGCGATGACGGCAAAGCTGGTGAAGGTGTGGGTTGGGGTCGTATTCATGGAATTCTTTGCCTTATCAAATGGATCGCACTTAGTGGCAAGACCTTCGTGAGTTGTTCCTCATCCCCTCATGGAGGTGAAATCAAGGGGATGTTTTCTGGTTCCTTAATTCCTTCATTCCTGTAAGATTTTCCACTTCGCGTAGCTCCAAACATCAAGGTAATTTCATAACCCTCTTTTCGCACAAATTCATTTTAATCCAAGTATTCAGAGACTTTACATACTTACCTTGCGGTCCTTTGAGAAAGCGTCACTTTGCCTCGCTATAGCTGACTGAGGTGTCGACCGTGAACTCAATAATGAATCCTCCTATGATATGATCGATCCAATGATCAATAGTGTGCGCGATCTTATCCTCCGATGCTTCCAACCTTCGCACTAGCTCTGGGTCCACACAATAGGATTGTCGAGTTTCCACCTTCCTTGGCTATCTGCTAGCTTCGTGGTCCACTCGTACAACTCAATAGGGAAATACGCAAAGAAGATTTCATGGATCTCTGTGTACAGGTAGCAGTCTAACCACTCTTCTTTTTTTAGTCACGGGTTCTTGTTCTCCTGTGTCGCGAACTCATGAATTCTTCTGTCTAACCAGCCTTCAATTTCCTTCTTAGTTGGATTCCAATTATATGACATCAGACATCTCTATGCAGATTCTAGTCCCGGAAACGGAATCATTTGATGGCTTGATGGGGCCTGACCAAGGTTCGAAGTTATTTAGCCAAAAAAGTCCCTACAGTACCAGCCCTTTCGGCATCAGCGCGCGGAGAGCGGACTGAAGTCTCACCCTAAGCAATATGGGGGGATGCTGGAACCAAGTTTTTGCAACCTTGAGATGTCTAAGGGGTCGAATTAGTCCAACTATGCCTACCTTTGTGTAGGTTACTGATGAGTGCCAGTATTGCAGCAAGGATGTTGCAACTCCTGGGCTACCAGCTTTACTTATCAACCTGGTGTTCGTACAAACTTGGAGGTGACAGTGCTATATGCACAAGTAGAAGTGAAGGTCCTCCCTGTTGTCACTTGTTCATTTGGCAAGGGACCACAGGGGTTCCAAGCCAAACTTCTATAGAGTCAGAAGAATCTTGATTCTTTGATGGAGGAAGAGAAAATCTATTCTAAGAGTGCTACTCTATTGTAGTAATGAAGAAAACAACATGTAATGCTAAATCACATCATATCTTAATTAACCATCTAAATAGCTAAACCAAGCAGAATTGCTAAATCAACACTAACCTAATGCTGCTATCTAAGTTACAGAAGTAAAGAGCATCAAACCAAACTAATGAGTAAGCAAGGAAGCTAGACTAAATCTATTTTCGCGTTTTTGGTTTTTCTGATAAAATCAAGCATGCAAGGAGTTGAGAGGAATAGCAATCAAAGATTGAAATTAGTGGAAGGGCAGCATAATGGAGTAGCAGTGCACATGAAGATGAACGGCTAATATTATATCACAGGAGACTACGTGAATGGATGGACAAATAGGGTGAACAGGAGATGAATGGTGGAGATCTTATCGTGCAGGCTAAGTGAATAGATGGATGAACGGGGTTAATTGAGAGATTTATGGTGGAGATCTAATCACGGAGATTAAGTCAAGAGTTGGATGGATCACATTGAGTCACGTGTCGCTGAAGGGTAAAAAATGCGTGGAATGATAGAGAGGGTTCCATAGGTGGTAAGAAGTTTCTCACGCACCTTCAAACTGTAAGTGGAATTCTAAAAAATTTCACGATTAGCCTAAGTGAATGACACGTAGCATGGGAAAACCAATTTTCTCATGTGAGCTTGGGCAGATATTGGTCGTGCAAGATTGCACGATAGCCGTTGGATCATGCGGGGTTGATCAACAGTGGAGATCGGCCAAGCAAGTTGGCAATCAGGTGATGTGATAGTCATCAAATCAAGTGAGGCAGATCAACAGTGGAGATTATCACGTCAAGTCACGAGGTGATAGAAGGGTAAAGAAAACATGTGGAATGATGAAGCGGGTTCTCATAGGTGGTAAGCAGTTTATCGCAGGCCCTCAAAGTTGTAAGCTGTATTCTAAAATTTTACGTAATTAGCCTAACTGGGTGACACATAGCATAGGAAAACCACTTTTCTCACGTGCTCTCAGGCAGATATCAACAATGCAAGAATCCGTGCGAGATTGTGTGATAGTCATTGGATTAAGCTATACAGATCGACAGTGGAGATTTGGAGCACATAAAGTATCGAGATGACATGATAGCCATTGGATTAAGCTAGACAGATTGATGGTGGAGATCTAGAGTGCATAAAGTCAAGCGTTGAAATGAATCGGACGACGATTGGGCAAGTTTGTTTTGGATCAGACGGTAAGGAGATCTACATGTATAATCAGACTAATATGTGATTTCTTGGCTTCCGCTTAAGCATTTCGTGCTGAAGGAAATGAGAATATGAGTGAGATCTATTATAAAAAGAGAGTGATGGAAAGAGATGATGGTGAAATGAACCAAGTACTGAATCAAAACAACAACTCCAAAGCTTAGGCCATAACTAGAAATCTGAAACACAACCAATCTACGCTATGTTGTTGTAATGGAAATGCAACTACTTAAGAAAATGAACAATTAAACCATGGGTCTATGCTGGCATACATGTACAATAAAGAGGAGCCTCAGCTGCTAGGTTTGGGCCCTAACCCAAGAGCTTCAGTCCTCTAAGTTAACTCAGTGTTGGCTCGAAACAAAACTCATTCTTATTATCAAAATAATGGATTGCATCAAAAACTATCACAAGTCTTACAGCTTGAAAATAAAGTAAAGTTTTACAATCAAAATTCTGAATCCTATTGAGGCCCTGGGCCTCTCTACTTATACTTATGAAGTCTCCAACGACTTCCTTAAAATTAGTTAGGCTCGGCTCCCAAACTAGAGATAAACTGTTGCTTTTGCTTCCACTTGCTCGGCTGCCTTCTAGTCGTCATGATTTGGTTGGTTGCACTTCGAGCTGATGGAGGAATATTCAAATGGAGGGGTAGTAAATGAGGAGGATTTCCCTCCTATAATTCGTCTACCTTGTCCTATTCAAGTTTTGACCAAGATATTTACCAAAATGCCTTGTTTTTATCCTTTAATCCTGCATTAAATGAACATTAGACCACAAAGCAAAAATATCCAACTCTAACTCATCTCATAAGAAAAATATAATCAAAAGTATGCAATAAGTTGTGAGAATGGTTGGTTTGACTAAGCTAGGAGGTGAATTAAAGCCCATATAATTACCCAATGATTAGGCTCATCATCATCCCCCTATTGAAAGTGTTGCTCATCCTCTGAGCAACTTAGTCAATTTCCATGTCCTTCATGGCTCTGGTAGCCTCTCTGACATCCCATGATTCTATTGTGGTTTTTTCTTCTTGTGCATAGAAGCCTGCTTTCCTTTCTACTTCTTCCCACTACCTCTTTTCCTCTTCTTCTTTTCTCACTTCTAGCATCCCTAGGAGTAGTGGTGGACTGAGTTTAGGCCTATATTGCTTATGCGTAGGTGTCCTATTGAGTGCCTCTCTCAACCTTTGAGGGAAATGATATTCTCTAATCTTCAAGTTGTGTGGCAGTGTGTTCCATCTCCTTGAGCAAACATGTATACTATCATCTCCTAGTAGCCTAAATATATCCTCAAAATGTGAAATTGCTTTCTCTTGGGCAGCAAGATATCTAGGTGCTAGCTGAGGATCATTTGCAATTAGATTATGGGTGTTGATTAGGGCCTTGGGATTTGATTGTTCAACTCTGATGAAAAGAGGTTAATTTTTCTCTCTAGACAATATTCTCTTCATCTTTCCTGCCCTTGACTCCTCATGGTTCATCCATGATTCCAAAGCCATTAATTATAGATATCCTAGCTCGACATTAGGATCCCAAACATTCATGTCTGTGAGGGCCATGTTGTGCAAGTAAAACTCAGCCATTTTGGCCATATCTTCTAGTGTACTTTGGTCACAAAGATCAATAAACTGCCTGTAGTCCTAAAATGGCATTGTGCCCCTTTGTGCTAGTTTTTTAATCTGAAATTGTAGCCATTATTCTTTGAGGTAAAGAGAATATGATTTAGCTGGAATCCTACACTGGATGACCTCCAAGGAGAGGTTGGCCATACATGCTAGTTGGTTTTCCCTTTTCTGAAGATATCCTCTTAGCCATGCATTTTCTCTCTCAAGTTGATCTCTCATTATTGCTTCTCTGTCCCTTAATCCACTTAGCTCTTTGCCCATTTGCTTGAGCTTCTCTTGTTTGATTCTTGTGCTATTTCTTGTTCTTAGATATAAAGGGGTTTTCTTCCTTGTTTTCCCTTTTTTCTTGACTAGGGTACTAAGAGTAGTGAAGGCAGCTGCTGCCTTCCTCGTAGGGGCCTCTAGAGACACCCTAGGCGACTCTTCCTTGTGTTCTTCCCCTTCTGTTTCAATGCCTTATTCCTCTCTATTTTTCTTATTTTCTTCCTCTTGTTGTTCTTTCTCATCTTCATCAGTTTCTTCCTTTGTTTCCTCCTCTGTTTCAGCATCATCGTCCTTCTCTTCTGCTTCATCCTATTCCTCTGTATCAGTTTCTTCTTCATCGATCTCATTCCCTTCTAGCTCTGTATCTTCTTCTTCGTGTTTTGCCTCCTCCTCACTGACAGAAGGATTAACATCATAGGTGAGGGTTTTTATGTCATCCTTTGCTGGTAAGTCTCTGAAGACTGACCATGTTATAGGGATTCTAAGGTTTTGGAGGGCATTCTCAATGAGGATCTTGATCAACCTGTGGTGAACCAACTATTAGGAATTCCCTTCCTTTACTTTGTTGTTGGATTCTATGAGTGATTGCATCAAGAAATAGGGTATGCTGAGTCTTTGGTGAACTAGTGTTTCTACCCCAAATCTTAATTCTTCAAGCATCCTAAAATGGTATCCATAGAAAACATTGTATCTACCCTCACATGAGATATATTTGATGAGTTGGTAACCTACCTCACTCCATGGGTATGGCAGACTGTCCCTCTTTACTCCATTTTTATCCTTTGTGGGTTCTTCACCTTCTAAAAATAATTTCCTTTTTGCCACCTAACTGTCTGCTTTGTCTTCTTTTCTCCATGGAATTCCTAGGGGAAGTGTGGTGACCCTACTGATGAGCTCTGGGGTGAGATCTATAGTGAACCCTCTAACTATAACAGTGACATGGATTCTACTGTGTGGAGTGAGGGAATGAGCAAATTCTTGAGCCACCTCATCATCATACCCTGTGACTTTTTCGAAAAACCCCATCCATTGGTGTCTTATAAAGATTTAAAGCACTTGGGGGTGTTGTTGTATCCTCACAGTGTTTGTGGGTTCTCCCCTATTAAACCCTCCTGTCATCTTTCTTGTGAGGCTTGAGGAGGAAATGAGAGGTTTGACACAAGAATTTTAAATTCAGGAGAAAACAGAGTTTCCTATGTATGTAACTCACCTCCCACAGTTGTTATATCCACTAGATTTTAGAGCATTTCTAGTTCTTTTGCTTGTAAATGGGAATGGATTCTTAAATCCTACCTCTTTAGAATGGTGGTAGTGGACACTCTCGTGATATTCCTTCTTGAACCCTTCTCTACCTTTCCTATAGACTACCTCTGTGTATCCTGTGGACTACTCCTGTAGACTACTTCTCAGAGAATTCCTTTGCATGCTCCTGTAGAAATTCTCTTGTAGAACAATGGATCCTTGCTTTTGGTGGGTGGCCAAAGTTATAAGAGTGACTTGAGTGACGTAGTTTTGAGGAGGTGTAATTCATGAATGCATGCAAATGATGTTTTGTTTACCACTCCTCGTAATCAACTCCCACCTCATAGATCCATAGTTAACCACTTCTTGTCCTATTCCTCCTTTGTCTTTGATTTTACTGCGACCACGTCTGAGAGGACACCCAATTTTGTATGTGATGACTGAACGAAGGTGGCCAAGTTAACTAGCCATATTTTCTCTTATAAACCAAATACCTCGTAACCTTTACAACTTTTGATCAAATGATGCATATGAGTGACTGAGCGGGATACTTACCTGTGGTCTCGATGCCATGTTGTAGTTTTCGAAGATCAGATGTGTTGTGTTGTTTATTTGCTGCATGGTCATTCTTCTTCCTCCTTTGCTATTTGGAGCTCTTGGATCATTCTAGTGAAGACCTATAGCTAATGATTGATATTCTGTGGGATAGGCCGCTACAGGACCTAACCAACCTACCATTCACCCTTGGATTGCTTCCTATAGGTTTTCAGGGTATCCTGTAGTAATACAAGGGATCTTGTAGAAAACATAGTATTTACCTGAATTGAAGCAATGAAGTGAAAAAACAATGGAATTGATGGAGGGATGCATGGTAAGGAGTGGAGGAGATGAATATATGTGAGGCAAGGTTCCTTTGGGATCTTCTCTTTTCTCCTTGATTGTCTTTCTTGTCTACCTGCAACTAACAATTGTCTTTTTTCTCTTTTCTTTTTTTTTGAAAAACACCTAGGTTGCCTCAGCCCTAGATGTTTTCCCTAGGTGCCTCAAGGAAGGTTTTAACCCAGGGATATTCTTATTCTTTTTTCATTCTTTTTTTTCATCAATGGGTCGCCTCACGATGTTTTCAACCCAATTATGGGACTCAGGTGCTTCATGGAGGTTTTTACCTGAATCCTTATTATTTTTTCTTTTTTCTTTTTCCAGTGACCTGATGAGGAGCTAGAACTTGCTCCACCATCATCATTGTCTTATTGATATTGTCAATGAACTCTCATTTTGATAAAATCCTCTTGTACATTTTCAATCGGTGTCCATTAACAAGGAATGGAATGGCTTCATCATCTATAGTTCTTATTTGCACTGAACCATTATCATGGAATCTTTCAACCACATAAGGTTCGAGCCATCTTGTCCTTCTTTATACCTTGAATCATATAATAATGCCCAGTTGCACTCTTGAAATTGTTTCTCCTTAATATGTTTATCATTCCAGATCTTCCTCTGAAGCCGAACTATCTCTGTATGTAGGAGGGCCTGCATTCTGAATTCATCCAAGCCATTCAAATGGAACAATATTTCTCTCTGTGCATGACTGAAATCCAAATCTAGTTGGGTTGCCATCCTCAATGTTTTATATTCAAACTCAATGGACATCAAAGCCTTTTTTCCCATAGACCAACTCATAGGTTTAAATCTAGTGGTGGTCTTCCATGTTGTATTATAGGCCCAGGTGGCCTCAAGTAGTCTCTCTACCCAATCCTTCCTGCTGCTACTCACTACCTTGGTTAAGATGCTTTCCAATGCCCTATTGGTCACCTCCACTTGCCCATTATCTTGTGGATGATAAGGAGTGGGGGTCCTATGCTTGATTTTTTGATGGATGAGTAGTTCTTCAATCATGTTGGAGGTAAAATGGTTGCCTTGGTGTGTGACTAGCTCTCTAGGGTACCCAAATTTGTAGAATACATTCTCCCTTAGGAACTTAGCCACCTTCTCTTCTGTTGCTGCCTTAATCACCTTGGTTTCAACCCACTTAGTCAAATAATCAGTGCACACAATAATGTACTATTTTTTCTTTGAAGGAGGGTTGATAGGTCCAATGAAGTCCATGCCCCACTTGTCAAATGGCTTGAAATTCACTTAAGGTTGTAGGGGCATTTCATCTCTTGGAGTAGGCTTTCCCATCCTCTAGCACCATCACAATGACTAATGTAATTTTTCACATCATGATGAAGAGTGGGCCAATAATAGCCCGCTTGAAATACTTTGAATGTTGTCCTCTTTGCTGCAAAGTGACCTCCACAAGGCCCATTGTGACAAGTCAGAAGGATGTCAAAAACTTCCTCTTCCCTTACACACCTTCTCAAGATTTGGCATGGGCCAAGTTTGAAAAGATTTCCCCCAATCCAAGTGAAGGGAGCACTTTTCCTGACTATCTTGCTCTTTCCTTTGGAGGGAAAGTTTGGTGGGAAATGTGCTGATACTAAATAGTTTGTTATATCAGCAAACCATGGGGAGAGAACTGAAATAGCAAACAAATTCTCATCTGGTAATTGGTTATCCACCATTCCTTCTTCACCTGCAGGCATATTCATCATCGATAGAAAGTCTGCAACAACATTTTCTTTACCAGGCTTATCAATAATAGTTAGATCAAACGGTTTTAATAAAAGCAACCATATTATAATCCTAGCATTCACATCTAGTTTGTTCATTAAATATTTGATTGCATCATGGTCAATATGTACAAATTTTTGATAGCCTATAATGTAATGCCTAATTTTTTTTAATGAATGCACAATAGCTAGGTGTTCCTTTTCGGTCACAATATAATTTAGCTCAGCCTCTGACAGGTTATTACTGATAAAATAGATGGCATAGGGCAATTTCTCCTCTACTTGACCTAAGGATGCTCCTATGGCTTTGTGTGAGGCATCAACATGAATATGAAAAGGGAGGGCCCAGTTTGGGCCTCGAATAATTGGTGCAGTGGTCAACTTACCCTTTAAAATGTCTAAGGCCTCTTGACAGCTTTTTTACCGTATAAACTCTTAATCTTTCGCCAACAACCCAAATAAAGGAGGGGCTAGCTTGCGAAAGTCCTTTATGAACCTTTGGTAGTATCCAGCTAACCCCAAGAAACTCCTGACTTCCCTCTACTTTTGAGTAGGTGGGACCCTTTGTATAATTTCTATTTTGTTTGGGTCCACCAGAAGTCCTTGCTGAGATATTGAATGACCTAGCATGGTCCCTTCAGTCATCAAGAATTCACATTTTTTTGGACTGAGAGACAGGTTCATTTCAATGCATTTGTGTAATACTTTGCCTAGGTCAGTCAGGGCTTCTTGAAAATCACATCCATAAGGTGTAAAATCATCCATATATATTTCCACTGCATCATGTACTAATTCAGCAAAAATACTCAAGATTGCTCTCTAGAAAGTGGTAGGAGCATTGCATAGGCCAAAAGGAAGGACCCTATAGGCAAAAGTACCCCAAGGATAAGTGAATGTGGTCTTATCCTGGTCTTCTAGGCAGATTTGGATTTGGTTGTACCCACTGAATCCATCTAGGAAAGAGAAAAACTTCTTCCCTGCCAGGCCATCTAGCACTTGGTCAATGAAGGGTAGGGGAAAATGATCCTTCTTTGTGGCTTTGTTCAACTCCTTGTAATCTACACAAATCCTCCACTTACCATTTTTCTTGGAAACTAACACTAAAGGAGAGACCCACTCATTGTCAAAGATAGGGTAAATGAATCTTGCATCTAACAGTTTTTGCAGTTCCTCTTTGACTATATTTTTAAGAGTTGGATTCATCCTCCTTTGTGGTTTCCTGACTAGCTTTCAACATTCTTTGATGTATATGTGGTGAGTACACACTGAGGGGTGTACTCCCTTCATTTCCTTGTAACTCCTAGCAAAGGCTTCTAGGTTTTCTCTCAAAATGTTGCATAGCTTTTCCTCTTCAAGAGAAAAAAGAGATGGATTAATTTTCAAAGTTTTCTCGGGGAAAAATTCTATGGTTTTGACATGGATTGGGTTGGAATTGGCCAAGCATAATTCAATTGGATGATTGTTCTGGGTTTTCTTTACTTCTTCTTCTAATGGTAACAAACTAGGGGTTGGATTTTGGAGCAGGTGTTCAATTAAGTCATCCTCATCTTGTTGTCCTCCTCCTATGGTTTCTTCCAAAGCATAAAGCTAGGCTGAATAAACCTCATCTTCTTCTTTCTCCTCCAACCATAAAGGTAAATCATGCTCTGGAGAAAGTTGAGCAGGAGAGTATAGAACTAACTATTTAGACATATTCCCATTCTTGATGGTCATATTCCCGGCTCTACAGCTATTGTAAGCATCACCTGTGGCCAACCATGGCCTCCCAAGGATGAGAGGTTAACCAGTAAGCTTAGCCTTAGGTTGGAGAACTAGAAAATCTACAGGGTACTCCCAGGAGTCAATGGAGACCATCACATCCTCCACAATTCCCTCAGGGGTGACTGTGGAATGATTTGCAAGTTGTAGAACTGTTATGGTCTTCCTCAATGACCCTTAGAGGTTTAGCTTGAGCATGGTGTCTGTTATCACTCAGAATTTTCTCAAGTTTAAAGAAAGAAATTTCTGAGGTAACCACAGACCAATCTTTTAGACTCGAGTTCTAGCCAACCTAAGTCCAAAGAGGGCTCTCTCTTTATAATTTAGCTTTGTTTGATGGGATATTAGGCTAGTTATGAAAGTTCAAGGGTTGTTGTGTTTTTTTTGGTGGAATTAAGGAAACAGATGGGCAAAGTAGGTATTCAGGCCATTGGGCTATGAAGTCAAGTTGGAAAAGTCTAACAGGATTTGATTAATCATTGAGGCAAGAGTTCACAAGGCAAGCTACCACAACAAAGACAAATCTGAAGGTTTCAATGGATGAAAATTTTAACCAGGGCCAAGGTCAATGAAGAATCCTTAACATGGATTAAGATGAAGAAGGGAGGTTTGGAAAATAGCAAGGGAAATTAAGAATCTTGCACTAGGTTCCAATAGAGGTAATGAATTACAAAAGTGAGGGAGCAATTAAGAATTCCCAGACTTAAGCAATTTAGTAGAAAACATTAAATAAGCAAAGAGTTAAAATAGAGAGCACTTAAGCTAATTCTGATGATATTACTCCTTGTTTGCTTTTAAGAATTATGAGAAACACATATGATATTTCATAACATAAAGGAAAACAATAATCAAACTCAGAGAAGTGATACTTATTTGTTTCCCACAGTGCACATGAATCGAGTGAAATGTCCTCAACTTTATTTAATCCAGTAAATCAGTCCAGCCTTGATTACAATAGTTCATTTAGCTCCAAACAAAAAGTCTACAGAAATGATTTTTAATCCACCCAAAATACTTCAAATGAAGAAGTATTTATACTAATTCTGAACTGAAATATCTTGAAAAAATATCAAGATTGGTTTCACAAATATCTCAAATTGTTTTACAATAATAGAACTTAAATAAAGGACATTCAAAACTAATGAATCTATTTGGCACTACTTTTATGGATTTATGGTGACAAAGAAGTGAAATTCGAATTTGATAGCAACTCTTAAGTGATGATGAGGCATCCTAGTCACTAACTGCATCCTTCCTTTGTGCATTCTGCCCCAGAAATTCTGCAAATTTAGGGTGCAATGATCTGATTTTATATCTCAATCTGAGATAGATATGTAAAAAGTGAAAGAGGTTATTGTATATAAGTATACTATTGAGATAAACCTCTCTCAGTTTCCTAAAAGTTAGCTCCAGTTGTTCACAATATGCTCTGTAAAAAGATGTCAAAAACATGACTTTGCACAAACTGAAAAATAGGCTGTGAAGACTTGCACTTATCTCCCTTTGGGTAATACCTGTGTAAAACATGATATAGAATTTTGTATATTGGCCTATTAGGAACAAAAACCTCCTCCATTTTCTCAAAATACTTCTTGGATTGGCCACAATAGTCTCTAAAAAACTATGACTTAAATAGGACATTTCTGAAGAATGTACTATTTCTACTCTGATTTCATCTTTTAACCTCAACTTTCTTTCAAATATTTTTCACTTTTACTTTGGATAATATTCATTGTTGCTAGGAAAGTGTTTTCATCTATGTTTAACCCTTACTGCATCCAAGTTTACTTTTACTGTTTTACTTTTACCGTTATGTTTTTTTACTTGTTTTCACTTTGACATGAATCTGTATGCTCTATAACTGTGTTCCCTGTTGTTTATCTTCATGCTAGGTGATTTACTTGAATTGGTATTCAATTTGATACTCTTTAACCCTGATACACTTTGATTGTTATTTACTGTGTCCTTTTACCTTCACTGTATATTTTAGGTTTTTTACTGTTTATTTCAACAGTAAATCATTTAATTCCATGTTTCCTATGTTTGTCTTTTAACTATATGTTTTATTTTCCATCTCTGTTTGAATAGTTTTGATAACAATCTCAGAGTAAACAGGTTTTATGACTAGTATTAAGACTGTTTATCCAAGGCTGTGGTCTTTTGATCACTTGTAAAACAAAACAAACTGTTAGGAAAACGTTGGGTTGACAGGGAGGGTCATTAATGGATTTATCGAGCTTTATAGATCTATGAAGTGAGTCCAAAATGATTTTGGGAAGTAAACCATGCTTGAATTGGTTAGCAGAGGCTTCAGGTGGAGCAGAAGGGTTTCATAAGTTTATACAGTAGAATGGGCGAAGGGCGAGAAAACATGGATTCTTGGGGTTTTGAACTTTAACGGGAAAACTTTCAAAATATGGCGCAAACTGAACAGTAGATGGTTTGTCACATAGCGGGCAGGCGATAAGTGGGATCCATCGCATCGCTTTTTGAGGTTGCTGGTATTGACAAAAGGTCATGCGATGCCACAAATTGGATGACACGTAGCATTGGTGAAAAGTCAAAACCGCTTGCATCGCATGGTTAATGTTTGACCGAAAGGCCCGTGTGATATGGGCGAGAGCCGTTGGATGAGGGAAGGCCGATCGGACGGTAGTTGGCAGCGGAAAGTGTTAGGGAGTTAATGGAGGGGCCCAATGGCATAATTAACATGATTAAAATGACTTTAATTATATTGGGGATGATATGATTGGCGGAGAGACTATTAATTAATCCAGGTGATTAATTAATTCCTTTTTAACACGATTGGAGTTTTTGGCTCTTAATTAATTGCGGTTTGATTAATTAATCCAATTTAGTTAACTTTATTTATGGTTTATTTTTCAAACCATCGGGAAGGGATATTTATTTATTTTGGGATTTTTAGTAATAGTATGAGAAAGGGTAATTTGTTCGAGAGTTAAATAAATAATAAGAATTAAGAGTTAATATAACCATGTGCTAAGTAAATGCTTCCGAAAATACATTCATCATCCAACATTATGACTTATGCTAAAATGTGTTTGCGGGGTTTTTATGAGGAACCATTAATTTTTCCCAAGTAAAAGAGTGATTTTACCTTGGAAATGGATTTGAAGGGAATGAATGAATTATGGAAGGGGTGAATTTTTTATGAAGGGGCTTTAGCACTTAGGCCTTACAAGTTATTGGGCTGAGGGTCTGGTCCCTATAGAAGTCAGAGAAATGCTCTGAGCCCCTTTAACTTTTAGGTTGTTAGTGCCTTTAGTGCTTATGGGAAATTAGTAAAATTTAGGGAAAAATGAATGAGGAGGTTAATTAGTTTGACTTTTGTCTATGATGTAAATGTCTTCATGATTCTCCATATCTTTAAGTGCTTTTGATGATGAAAGTATATGAATTGATATCTGGATAATCATTCATCATACATAATTCTGCAACCATTCATCTACTTACCCTACCTACTTATCCTACCATTTTTTCTTCTTTTATTAGGGTGCACTTAAACTGGCAAACCCTTATCAAAACCTCTTTCTCTTCTTTTACAATGGTATTCTAACTAAGTCTAACCTTATTACATCCAAGGGCTCAGATTAAACTATTGAGCTCCTTTTATTCACTCTACCTATCTACTTATCTACCAAGATTAAATAGTTTGGTCAGATTTTTATTCTCTATATCTATAAACATGAAATTCAAAACATGGAATAACCAAGATTAAACTATTTGGTTATCATGGATTGTGGCATAAGTAACAAGTTGCACACAATCTTTATTATACAAAAAGTAAAATAGCAGTGGCATTTGGACTTGCACACTTTCATGGTCTTTTTCCTTTTTCTTTTGGGGTTCATTTTCTTTCATTTTTTGACCTTTTCTTTATTCTTTTTGTCCTTTTATTCTTTTTCTAGGACATACCCTCTTTACATTTTTTAATTTTTTATTTTTGAATATGGAAAAAATTTGCAACAAGCAAAGGTATGTACATATTTCAGAGCTAAACCAAATCAAAATGTTAAAGTTCCTTCATTGATTTCAAAATTTTCTGCACTTTCCTCATCATTCTCATTGCTGAAATGAACAAGCTGATCACTATTTTCAAGCTGTTGAACCTAAACTTCCTTATTCCTCAAATTAGCTTCTGATTCCTCTGCAAGGTTAATTTGGATTTGAGAAACATAATCATTATTATAGTGATCAAACTTAGGCACATCATCATAAGAAGTAATGTCACCAAATGTACATATTAGATCAGTGTATTGCCTCTCCACATATGGTTCTATAACTCTATCTTCAGATTTATGGTAGTTGGAATTAACAGGAATTTGTTCATGGTTGTCAACCTCTTCATTTTGTGAAACAAATGTGTCATGGTGATTTTGAACAAAAAGTTCATCTTTCATGGTGATCTTCTATATCATTTCCTCTATTTTATTCCCCAAAATGTCGAGTTTTTCCTCTGTTTCTACTTTCAAATTTTCTCTTCTAATTTGCAGATTAACTTCTACATCTCTTGCCATGTTTTGCATCTGTTCCAATGTTGAGGGGTTTCTTTCTCTTAGATGAAATTCTATCTCTGGATCAGATGCTCTTGGGTAATGCAAAAGCGCTGAACCAGGGGGAGGTCTTATATTTGATGGCATTTAATAATAGATTTGATTAAATCTGTCTGAAAATTGTTGTATTTTTTCATCTGGATGTCCTTTTAACTGATTATATTCTAAAATTATTACAAGAAGATTGACTTTGAGTATCCATCTATTAAGGAAGAGTTTGAGAAACTGCTAGATATTTGAGATGCTTGCCTCAGGCAAGGTTTTGAACCAACTCTTGACTTTGTCTTGCAAGGAAAGAGCAAAAAGCCTAATACTGACATCGTCTTCATCTACTTCAAATAAGTTAAGATAATCCTCAAAATCTTGAATATGTTTTTGGGCAGTGATATCATTCTCTCCATAAAACCTAGGGAGATACTTGTAATAATCGTTAGAGAAAGCATGGAGTGTAGAAGGTAAAATGAGTGGTTTATATCTATCAGGAACTTTATAAGGTACTGGAATATGTACAAGGATTGTTTGATTAGTCTTAACTTTTTGATTCTCCTTAAATGGAAAATGATCTTCATAAGAGTTAGAAGGCTACTACTCAAATGTGTAAGGAGACTTTATATCTACATTTTTCAAAGGAAAATAATAAAAATTTAATCTAAAATCATCTCTAAAATACAATATACATTGAAAAACTTTATCAATGAGAAAGAACATAATGTCTTGGATAACAATCCAAGTTAAAAGCCTGATCTTTTCACATAGTACTTTCAGGTTGATTTCTCCAGTGGAGTCTTGATTGTAGAATTGATTCGGAGTCGCCAGGTGGATGATTTTAACCTTTGTGTGTCTAATCACTATCCACCATCATAGATTAGATCTAAACCTGTAAAACAATTCTGAAGAAAATGTTAGTTCTCCCGGAATGGTTGCCACTATGTTATCACGGCAAAATTGTTCTTTAAAATTATCCCCAGTGGAGTCGCCACTATGTTATCACTCAAAATTTTCTCAAGGTTAAAGAAAGAAATTTCCGTGGTAACCAAAAACCAATATTTTAGACTCGGGTTCTAGCCAACCTAAGCCCAAAGAGGGCTCTCTCTTTATAATTTAGCTTTGTTTGATGGGATATTAGGCTAGTTATGAAAGTTCAAGGTTTTTTTTGTTTTGTTTGGTGGAATTAAGGAAACAGATCGGCAGAGTAGGTATTTAGGCCATTGGGTTATGGAGTAAAGTTGGAAAAGTCTAACAGGATTTGATTAATCACTGAGGCCAGAGTTCACAAGGCAAGCTAGCACAGCAAAGACAAATCTGAAGGTTTCAATGGATGAAAATCTTAACCAGGGCCAAGGGCAATGAAGAATCCTTAACAGGGATTAAGATGAATAAGGAAGGTTTGGCAAATAGAAAGGGCAATTAAGAATCCTGTACTAGGTGCCAACAGAAGTAATGAATTATAGAAGTAAGGGAGCAATTAAGAATTCTCAGACTTAAGCAATTTAGTAGAAAACATTAAATAAGCAAACAGTTAAAACAGAGAGAACTTAAGCTAATTCTGATGATATTACTCCTTGTTTTCTTTTAAGAATTATGAGAAACACATATGATATTTCATAACATAAAGGAAAACAATAATCAAACTCAGAGAAGTGATACTTATTTGTTTCCTACAGTGCACATGAATTCAATGAAATGTTCTTAGCTTTATTTAATCCAGTAAACCAATCCAACCTTGATTACAATAGTTCATTTAGCTCCAAACAAAAAGTCTATAGAAATGATTTTTAATCCACCAAAAATACTTCAAATGAAGAAGTATTTATACTAATTCTGAACTGAAATATCTTGAAAAAATATCAATATTGGTTTCACAAATATCTTAAATTTTTTTACAATAATAGAACTTAAATAAAGGAAATTCAAAACTAATGAATCTATTTGACACTACTTTTATGGATTTATGGTGACAAATAAGTGAAATTCGAATTTGATAGCAACTCTTAAGTGATGATGAGGCATCCCACTCACTAACTGCATCCTTCCTTTGTGCATCCTACCCCAGAAATTCTACAAACTTAGGGTCCAATGATACGCTTGTATATCTCAATCTGAGATAGATATATAAAAAAAGAAAGAGGTTATTGTAGATAAGTATGTTAATGAGATAAAACTCTCTCAGTTTCCCAAAATTTAGCTCCAGTTGTTGACAATATGCTCTGAAAACAGATGTCAAAAACAGGACTTTACACAAACTGAAAAATAGGCTTTGAAGACATGCACTTATCTCCCTTTTGGTAATACATGTGTAACAAGTGAGATAGGTTTCTGTAGATTGACCTGTTAGGAACAAAATCTCCTCTAGTTTCTCAAAATACTTCTTGGATTGGCCACAATAGTTTCTGCAAAACTATGACTTAAACAGGAAATTTCTGAAGAATGTACCATTTCTACTCTGATTTCATCTTTTAACCTCAAATTTCTTTTAACTGTTTTTCACTTTTACTTTGGATAATATTCATTGTTGCTGGTGAAATTGTTTTCATCTATGTTTATCCCTTACTGCATCCAAGTTTACTTTTACTGTTTTACTTTTACCGTTATGTTTTTTTTACCTGTATTCACTTTGACATAAATTTGTATGCTCTGTAACTATTTTCCCTATTGTTTGTCTTCATGCTAGCTAATTTACTTGACTTGGTCTTCAATCTGATACTCTTTAACCCTGATACAATTTGACTATTCTTTACTGTGTCCTTTTACCTTCACTATATATTTTAGGTTTTTTTACTGTCTATTTCAATAATAAATCATTTAATTCCATGTTTCCTTTGTTTGTCTTTTAACTATATGTTTTATTTTCCATCTCTGTTTGAATAGATTTGATAACAATCTCGGAGTAAACAAGTCTTATGACTAGTATTAAGACTGTTTATCCAAGGCTGTGGTCTTTTGATCACCTATAAAACAAAACAAATTGTTAGGAAAACATTGGGTTGATAGGGAGGGTCATTATTGAGCTGTATAGATCTATAAAGTGAGTCCAAAATTATTTTGGGAAATAAACCATGTCTGAATTGGTTAGCAGAGGCTTCAGGTGGAGCAGAAGGGTTTCATAAGTTTATACAGTAGAATGGGCGAAGGGCGAGAAAACATGGATTCTTGGGGTTTTGAACTTTAATGGGCAAACTTTCAAAATATGGTGTGAACTGAACAATAGATGGTCTGTCACGTAGCGAGCAAGTGGTAATTGGAATCCATCGCACCGCTTTTTGAGGTTGGTGGTATTGGTAGAGGGTCACGGGATGCCACAAATTGGATGACACGTAGCATCGGCGAAAAGTCAAAACTTCTTGCATTGCGTGGTTAATGTTCAACCAAAAGGCTTGTGCGATATGGGCGAGAGTCGTTGAATGAGGGAAGACCGATCGGATGGTAGTTGGCAGCGGAAAGTGTTAGGGAGTTAATAGAGGGGCCCAATGGAATAATTGACATGATTAAAATGACTTTAATTATATTGGGGATGATATGATTGGCGGAAAGATTATTAAATAATCCAGGTCATTAATTAATTCCTTTTTAACATGACTGGGGTTTTTGGCTCTTAATTAATCCAATTTAGTTAACTTTATTTAGGGTTTATTTTTCAAACCATCGGGAAGGGATATTTATTTATTTTGGGATTTTTAGTAATAATACAGGAAAGGGTAATTTGTTTCAGAAGTTAAATAAATAATAAGAATTAAGAGTTAATATAACCATGTGCTAAGTAAATGCTTCCAAAAATACATTCATCATCCAACATTATGACTTAGGCTAAAATGTGTTTGGGGGGTTTTTATGAGGAACCATTAATTTTTCCCAAGTAAAAGAGTGATTTTACCTTGGAAATGGATTTGAAGGGAATGAATGAATTATGGAAGGGGTGAATTTTTATGAAGGGGCTTTAGCACTTAGGCCTTACAAGTTATTGGGCCAAGGGTCTGGTCCCTCTAGAAGTCAGAGAAATGCTCTGAGCCCCTTTAACTTTCAGGTTGTTGGTACCTTTAGTACTTATGGGAAATTAGTAAAATTTAGGGAAAAATGAATGTGGAGGTTAATTAGTTTGACTTTTGTCTATGATGTAAATGTCATCATTGTCCTCCATATATTTAAGTGCTTTTGATGATGAAAGTATATGACTTGATATCTGGATAATCATTCATCATACATAATTCTACAACCATTCATCTACTTACCCTACCTACTTATCCTACCATTTTTTCTTTTTTTATTAGGGTGCACTTAAACTGGCAAACCCTTGTAAAAACCTCTCTCTTATTTTACAATGGTATTCTAACTAAGTCTAACCTTATTACATCCAAGGGCTCAAATTAAACTATTGAACTCCTTTTATTCACTCTACCTATCTACTTATCTGTCAAGATTAAATAGTTTGGTCAAATTTTTATTCTCTATTTCTATAAACATGAAATTCAAAACATGGAAAAACCAAGATTAAATTATTTGGTTATCATGGATTGTGGCATAAGTAACAAGTTGCACACAATCTTTATTATACAAAAAGTAAAATAGTAGTGGCATTTGGACTTGCACACTTTTATAGTCTTTTTCCTTTTTCTTTTGGGGTTCATTTTCTTTCATTTTTTGACATTTTCTTTTTTCTTTTTGTCATTTTATTCTTTTTCTAGGACATACCCTCTTTACATTTTTTAATTTTTGATTTTTGAATATGGAAAAATTTTGCAACAAGCAAAGGTGTGTACATATTTCAGAGCTAAACCAAGTCAATCATGATATATGAAACCTATTGGTATAGGAACCTAACAATGTCCTTGGTCATCACATCAATGGTAGCCCCAAGATCAATCAGAGTGTGTGGGACAATGGTGCCATTGATGTGCGCATCTACAACAGGGCTTCCAGGATCCAAATATTTTAGACATATTACCTGCCCCAACATTAAGTTAGACAGCTGCCTAATGACATTAATGGTAGGGGCATCCCTTTTTGTTCTTCCTGGATACTTGAAGCATTTCTCCTTAATAAACTTATTGTAAATGGGAACATCTTTTAGTTCTTAGAGAAGAGGGATCTTTACACATATATTTTTCAATTCTCCCAGAAGTTCAGTTTCTTGTGGGGTAGGCTGGAGTGGTTGGGCTAATCTCTCAGGAAAGGGTGGATTTACTTTAAGGTTGCTTTCCTCTCTTTCTTCCTCAACCTTCCTATGTGGAGAAGGAGGTTGGTTATCTGGGAGAATTCTCCCAGATCTT
This sequence comes from Pinus tabuliformis, assembly GCA_031772625.1. Classification (NCBI taxonomy): domain Eukaryota; kingdom Viridiplantae; phylum Streptophyta; class Pinopsida; order Pinales; family Pinaceae; genus Pinus; species Pinus tabuliformis. The sequence goes on from CM062818.1 coordinate 1,203,511,356, forward strand.
AGGTTGATCTCCTGGATTTCTATAGCATAAGCTGGGTATGATGTCTCTCCATTGTATACTTGTTGAGCCTACCTATTGTTTGGGTTTGGATTTGGCTGGGCGGGAATCTGGGGTTGCCTGGGTGGATCACAGCGTAGTTTTTGTGGTTGGGTAGGTGGTGGAGGTAATAGAGCTGGGGCATTGTTGTATTGGAGCCTCCACCCCTGGTGTGGGGTATTCCACTGAGGTTGTGGTGGCATGTAAGGTTGAAATGACTGGTTGGCTAGCTGGGAATGATACTGAGATGCATAGGACCAAGGAGGGGGTGTAGACCAGGAAGGATGAGCAGGGGGTCCCCAAGAAGGTATAGTTGTGGTTTGGTTGGGGTTGTAATATGCATGGGATGACCCTTGCATACCCTGCTAGTATGGTCTAGGCCCAAGAGGTTTCCTTTTGTTGATGTACAAAAGCTGCTTAGTGACCCCTTCAACTCCTTGATATACAGTTTTGAGTCCGGGTAAAGAAGGGCACTTGTCTGTGGAGTGGTTTTCTTCACAGACCAAGAAAATATTAATGAAATTCAATGGACATTCATTCCTGGGATGCCTCCTGGTGCAACTAGGACAAAAGATGGCCAAGGCTCTCTCTTCTTCCTCTTGCTTCCTTTTGATAGTCATGGTGTCCAATTGCAAGGCAAGGATCTGTAGCATCTCACTTTTGAAATCTTTCAACATATTTCCAATTTCACCCTTGATGGATGAGTTGGAAGATGATGTACTATCCATAGGTTGACAACTCCTACCCTTTTTCCTCGCTGTCGTGGAATGGTCAAGTGTGCACCTGGACCTTCTATAACTGAGCTGGAATCTTTCTTCATAGTCTTCTAAGGATTCATCCTGTCCCATGGTCATCCTGAAAATATCTTCTTTAGTATACCTTGACCTACAGTAGTCCCTCTATTTGTTGGTAAAATCCTACTGCATCTCAGCCCAAGTTGTGATGTTATCTCCAGGTAAAACCATGAACCAACGCAATGCTGCTTCCTTGAGGGTAGATGGAAACAATTTTAATTTTTGCTCATCATCTATATAGTCATAGGTTCGATATATCATAGAAAACTCAAATAGGAAAGTGGCAGGGTCCTCTATGGTCAAGCCATGGAAATGAGGTAGGGCAGAGGGGCTTATGTTCTTCATCGTAGTGTCCCCATTGGTTCCCCTGATGGGGAAGGCACCCTCAATTCTGTCTCTATTCCCTATGTCATTTTGGTTTTCAACCATTGGTTCAGTAGGAATGGGTTCCTCTTCTTCTTCTTCCCCTGTAGGTTCTTCAAATATGTCAGTTTTTTCACCTAAGGGTTCCTCCAGTTCACAGCCACCGAAGAAGAGAGAAGGTTGGTTGTTGGATACAATGGGGGTATTTGGCAAGAATTTTCCTAAATTGTCCCTACTCCTATGAGGCATGAAAGGAAATATTTTTTGGTTTGTTTTTGGAAGATTTTTTAGCAAGAAAGTACTTTGCAGAAATGAAATTGCTGATTGAATGAAAACCACTAATAGAAAGAAACTACTTGCTAAATTGAAATTATATTTGTAGAATGGAAAGGAAAGCAGAAAATGACAACTGAAAGAAAGGAAGCTACTAGATTAATTTTGCAGAAATAAACTAATGGAAGAATTTTGAAGACTAGAAAATAGAAGAAAAGAGAGCAGGGATCACATTCTACACTGACACCTCCCTGGCAACGGTGCCAAAAAGTGATAAGCACCAGTATTGCTGCAAGGATGCTACAACTCCTGGGCTACCAGCTTTAATTATCAACTCGGGGGTCATACAAACTTGGAGGTGACAGTGTTATTTTCACAAGTAGAAGTGAAGGTCTTGCTTGTTGTCACTTGTTCATCTGGCAAGAGATCCCTGGGGTTCCAAGCCAAACTTCTATAGAGTTAGAAGAAGCTTGATTCTTTGATGGAGGAAGAGGAAATATATTCTAAAGAGATACTCTACTGCAGTAATGAAGAAAGCAACATGTAATGCTAAATCACACCATATCTTAATTAACCATCTAAACAGCTAAACTAAGCAGAATTGCTAAATCAACACTAACCTAATGATGCTATCTGAGTTACAGAAGTAAAGAGCATCAAACCAAACTAATGAGTAAGCAAGGAAACTAAACTAAATCTGTTTTCATGTTTTTGGTTTTCCTGATAAAATCAAGCATGCTAGGAGTCAAGTAGAATAGAAATCGAAGATTTAAATCAGTGGAAGGGCGACGTAATGGAGCAGCAGTGCCCAGGAATATGAATGACTAAGATCGTATCGCAGGAGACTATGTGAATAGATGGACAAATAGGGTGAACGGGAGATGAATGGTGAAGATCTTATCATGGAGACTAAGTGAATAGATGGATGAACAGGGTTAATCGGGAGATGAATGGCGGAGATCTAATCGCAGAGATTAAGTTAATAGATGGATGGATCACATTGAGTCACATGTCAGTGGAAGGGTAAAAAACATACCGAATGAGAGAGCAGGTTCTGTAGGTGGTAAGCAATTTCTCGCGCGCCTCCAAAGCTGTAAGTGGAATTCTAAAATTTTGCGTGATTAGCCTAAGTGAATGACACGTAGCATGGGAAAACCACTTTTTTCGTGTGCTCTTGGGTGGATAGTGGCCGTTCAAGAATTCACGCGAGATTGTGCGATAGCCGTTAGATCATGCAGGGTTGATCAACGATGAATATTAACCAAGCTAGTTGGCAATCAGGTGACGCGATAGCCATCAGATCAAGCGAGGTAGATCGATAGTGGAGATTATCACGTCAAGTCACGAGGTAACAAAAGGGTAAAGAAAACGTGCGGAATGATGGAGCGAGTTCTTATAGGTGGTAAGTAGTTTATCGCTCGCCCTCAAAGCTGTAAGTTGTATTCGAAAATTTTACGCGATTATTCTAATTGGGTGACACACAGCATGGGAAAACCACTTTTCTCGTGTGCTCTCGAGTGGATATCGACCATGTAAGAATCCATGCGAGATTGCACGATAGCCGTTGGATCGAGCTAGACAGATCGATGGTGGAGATTTGGAGCATAAGTATTGAGATGATGCAATAGCCATTGGATTAAGCTAGATAGATCAATAGTGAAGATATAGAGCGCATAAAGTTAAGCGTTGAAATGAATCATATGGCGATTGGGTAAGTTTTTTGTGGATTGAACAGTAAGGAGATCTATGGGTATAATCAGACTAAGATGTGATTTCTTCACTTTCGCTTAAACATTTTGTTTTGAAGGAAATGAGAATATGAGTGAGATCCATTACAGAAAGAGAGTGATGGAAAGAGATGACAATGAAATGAACCAAGTATTGAATAAAAAAAACAACTCCAAAGCTCAGACGATAACTAGAAATCTAAAACAAAACCATTCTACATTATGTTGTTGTAATGGAAATGCAACTACTTAAGTGAATGAACGATTAAACCATGGATCTACGCTAGAATACATTACAATAAAGAGGAGCCTTAGCTACTAGGTTTGGCCCTAACCCAAGAGCTTCAGCCCTCTGAGTTAACTTAGTGCTAGCTTGAAACAAAACTCATTCTTATTATCAAAATAATGGATTACATCAAAAACTGTCACAAGTCTTGCAACTTGAAAATAAAGTAAAGTTTTACAATCAAAACCCTGAATCCTACTGAGGTCCTAGGCCTCTCTACTTATGCTTCTGAAGTCTCCAATGAATCCCTTAAAATTAGGGAGGCTCGGCTCCCAAACTAGAGATAAAATGGTGCTTTGACATCCACTTGCTCGAATGCCTTCTAGTCCTCATGATTTGGCTGGTTGCACTCTGAGCTGATGGAGGAATATACGAATGGAGGGGTAGTAAATGAGGATGATTTCCCTCCTATAATTCCTATCCCTTGTCCTATTTTATTTTTGACCAAGATCTTTTCCAAAATGGCTTGTTTTTATCCTTTAATCCTGCATTAAATGCGCATTAGACCACAAAGAAAAATATCCAACTTTAGCTCATCTCATAAGCAAAATATAATCAAAAGTATGTAATAAGTTGTGAGAATAGTTGGTTTGACTAAGCTAGGAGGTGAATTAAAGCCCATATAATTACCCAATGATGAGGCTCATCAGTTACTTCGCACACTATTCTAACCTGCGAGACCTTCGCGATCTGTTATAATCACTTGCACGCAGCCCTAAGCAGGGGCTGAGTTGCTTTCGTGCTTCTATGGTAGCGACCTGTGCTACTTCCCCAAACTACACCGTGTCTCTTACTTATCTTCTTAAAGATGTTATTTAACTTCGCGTAAATAGATACTTTATCTCACATTGACTTAATTAACACAATCATATATGTTTGCGCATCATATAAACAGTAGAAATGAAATTCATACCCGATACATTCAATGCAGAAAACAGGAAATAAATACACAAGAATGATATAAAACTTCTTTTTATTAATGCTTCCAACTGTTACAGACTTGACTTGCCCTGCACACTTAGCTATAGGGGTCTACGCACTTAGCTACGGACTACTAGACCTTTGCGCACTCAGCTTCAGAGCCTTCTCCTACTCTACGACCCAAAACTAGACTTTACATTTTAGATACGACTCAATTGTTCATCCTTAGACTTTTGCCTCATTCTTTTACAACTTAGAGCCTCGCTCTACTTATACAATCCCATGGTTCGCGGACCATGGGTAGATCTCTATAGCCGACCTTAGATTACAAAATTCAGGGCAGACAACCCTATGACTCATCTACAAGCTACGCGCTTCATCCCACAAAATGCAGAGTCTTTACATTGGAGTTACAACTTCTGACCAAAATCTGGGCTTTAAGAACCAAAAGTTCCCTTGGCGGATCTCGCGCCCAACATTCACTGAACAATCCAAAAATTATACATAGATTGTATTTTTGGAGGGTTGCATCCACATTACCTAAATTTTAATGCAAGCGTCTTGGAAACAAATTGAGAAAGGGATGAAATAAATCAAAATCTTCTTCGCCACTGCACGTGATTATTTTTCATTTCATGGAGCACATTGAATGTTTTTTACAAAAGATTTTAACTTGATAAATGTATTTTGTATTGAAAAAAAACTAGAAGTTTTTTCTTGTCTTATATGCCATCAAATTTGTATTGTATTGGAGATTTTCTTGTTTGCAAAGTACGTAACCGCAATTTCTTGTTTGTGCATGATTGGCAGTTTTGGTATTTTGACATGGTTATGAAGTTGTCTCTAGGAGATACTTTCTAGAATCTGACTTAATGTAATCTTCTTTGATGATATTTGCGATGACTTAGTTTTATGTTAATTAAAAATATAGATTTATTAAGGTTAGTGTTGGATATATACTATTTGTATTTTGCAACATTCAATATCTAACAAAAAAAATTCAATCCAGTTGTTTATAGTTGTTTGAGGTTTCATTTGAACTAATGTCTCTCTTAATACAAATGTGAAATATCTTTTGATGAATACCCATATATTAAACAATTTTCCAAAGGAATCTGCATTAGAATGTTGAACATACAATGTTTACTATAGATTTTCAATAGCCATTTTCAATTCCAATAATGCTTCTTAATGTTAATTGACCTGAAAGAACTAGTTCCAGACACTCCATTGGAAAAGGTCCATATGGTATTTCTTATGAACCATAGGTAAATGTGTGAATACAACATATATGGTAATAATATATATGATTGGAGGTAGATAACACCATAATAATATATAGTAGACAGAGGATGACCATTTTGTCTTTGTGAAAAAAGAAGCAAAACATAATAACATTGGTACAATTCCATTCGCTCTCTATAATAAATTAATCATTTTTAAAAACTACTTATAGGGTTCACCTTGGATGTTGTGAATATTGATAATGAGAATATCCCCAAAGGTCTTGATATCATTGGGATTATTATTTGCGTGTGTGGGCGTCTTTATAAAGAATTTTGGAGGATTTAGATGCAGAAGAGGTTTGTCTTACCTGGGAGTGACTGGTGTTGAGTGCAGCGTAATATGACAAATCTAATGCAATGGCTCTTTTGTAGTGTTTTTTTCTATATATCAACAAATTCGTACTGGAAATTTCTATGAGGATTTTGATGATAATCATTACTAAAGAAACAAAAATGAATAATTTTTTTACTTCTTTCTTCTTTGCTACTGCTTTATGATGTTTCCTTTACAATAGGTAATACAATTACTAATATAAATCCATTTAAAAAAATATTTTAACGCCTAATTCTAAACAAAAAAATTTGTATTAAGGTGCATTGATTGGATTAACTTAACATCCTCCCCTTGTAGGGTTAATGGAACTTCCAATATCCCAAATCCCTTTTGCAGTATAATTCTATTTTTTTATTATTAAATGTGACATCTTTGATACGTTGTCCATTCTCATTATTATTGTAAAAGTTTGAAGTTAAGAAATTTCACATGTAGGATGATTTCCTCATGTCATCATTCATAGTGGTCTCGTTGGGTTATCATTGAACATGTCTAGAGTCTAATCCTAGACTATCGAAATAATCATGTGATTTTAGGATGCAAGATCGTAAGTTTATAATATGTGACATAATAAAAAATCTACAATATCAAAAATTATTGCATGGTGTTGGAAAAATGATCGCTATGTGTACTTTTAGGCGATTTGAGATAATTTTTTCACATTTCCGATTGTCTTCAGGAAGCGTTATACGCTCATATCGTTTACGGTCTCAACTAACTCTTCATTTACATTGTAAGGTTTAGTCATGAAAAATTAGTTTGGTTTTTGTTTTAATCATATTTTTTTAATCATGATTATGAATTGATAAGCCTATTTAAGGAATATATTTATTTTTAATAAGTTATAGTTTCATAACATTTTTTGGTATGATTATCTTATCTCATAGGAAAAGTTGTTATATTTTTATTTTTAAAAATTCTTAAATACTTTTTAAAAATATATTTATTTTTGAATAAGTATTTAAAGAAGATATTTAATTTTGAATAATTTATAATTTTTTATTAATTTTTTTATGATTACGATGATTATTTTGTAATAAGTAGTTATTTTTTTATTTTAAAAATATTAAAAAAAATAATTATATGTTCTCATTATAAAAATTATTAGAATCTTTTAAGTTCTAATGTAATTCCAAATTCTATTTAATATGTAGATTATTTATCTTGTTTCAAGGTTTTTACAAATAAAAAGCCACTCTACTCAAGTTTATTATCAAACCTTTTTCATATATCCATTGTTATTAATTTGGAATTTTGGGTTTGAAATTTTGAACAATGATAGTTTGAACATCACCCACCATAATAACTTAATATTATCATTTGTAATAATTGTCTCAATAAAAGGTGGTGATGAACAAATGGAACACGATTATAGTGTAATACAAACAAATAATAGTACAAACCTATGAGGTAAACTCTAAAATATAAAATATATATAGAATGTGGTGATGGATAATTTGAAGGACCACTGCAATGCATTAAATATATAATGCTAAATTTAAAAGGTATATATATATATATATATAAAAAGATGTATTATATTAAAGAAAATTAGTTTCGATTATATATATATATGGGGTAAAAAATTATATGTCGTACTAGATTGAAGAGGAGATATAAGTGTGGTGGCTATTGAATCGTTGTTGTGACCTATAACCTTATAATGTAATTTTCATTTTTATTTCAATAATCTACACAACGTTGTTATTATATATATAAACAAATGATCTTTCTCTTCAAGGAACAAATACATGATATATGCTTTTTGACACAATACAAATTGATTAACATATTTATTTGTGTTGAGATGTGTATATGGGCTATATTGTTTTTATTGAGAAGACATATGTTTATTTTTTATAACATTGGTACAAATATTTTAAATGGAAACTACTTTATATGTTATAACAACGTTATCATAGCCATCATGTTTACGTTTTCTTTTCCATTTATTAAGATGTGATAATTTATTGCCCAAATACATAAGATGTATCTTATTTTAAAATATAATATATGTGCAAGAGATGTCAATGTATTTTGATATGCAGCTATTTTCAAAATGTTTTGCCATTACTTTTGTATTTTGAAATATTTTGTATAAGTAGGTATTTTGTGGCAATTTGAAAGATTAAATTTTACTATTAGTTTAGTGAGAAATTTAATAAATTTCCATTCTTCAATGTTAAGACAGTAAATAATTTAATGAATGGGTGTGTGTAGAGACTAAGGAAAGTGTATAAGTGTGTTAGGGAGACAAGCAAAGCAACTAAAATCCTAGAAATAATTTAGCAGCATCCTTCAACAAATTTTATTTGTGCAAATGAAGTTCTTAATGTTAAATCATACTATAATGAAAAGTGTTTCCCTAGTGTACATTAATTATTAGCATAATATTGAAGGTACTAATTTGACAACATTTAAGAACACATGTTCCCTAACAAAGGAAATGAAGACACAAAAATAACTAGCAAACTGAGGAACATGATTGCATGGATTTCAGTTTGGTCCATGTCATAAAAAATACTCCAAATTGTTACTAAACCACAACCTTACATACTATGAGTATTTATCTATCTATAACCAAATAAAACCTCACCAAGGAATGCAAGGGATTCTTGGCCCAAGGTGACTTGAAACAACCATCTATTAGCATCAAACTAGTTAAAAACCCAACAACATTGATAACAAATAGTTGAAATAAATCCTTGGGCTACTACACATGTGTGAACTAATATAGATAAATAAGTACTTCCAAGAAATACGTCACAAGATCCTCCACTTTCCTTACAATTCAAATGTTAACCATAGTGATGGTTGGTAACCTATAGGTACTTAACCATATTTTAACTCATGACCTATGGCCTTCTCATTAGATATATGCTTTGGGTTAATTTTAACCATTTATTTTAAAAATTTGGGACTTAAAATTGAGATATGTGGGGTTGGCATTTGATCGAATTATGTGTGGATGGGTTAATAGGTCATTTAATATCATATCCCTCAGTGTAAAAATATGATTGACTACGATCTCAATCTAACATTGTAACTCTAGTAAAACCTCAAGGGATTGAATTAATTAGTATTTTAATTACCTTCCTACTTATTTAAATATATATCAAGAAGAATTTGCATTTAATTATCAACCAAGGATACATACCTTATGAATGATCACACAGTATATATGCCATTAAAACTATTCAAACACTATTTTAGTTATTTATTGTAGTCATGGGAAGGATAATGAGTGGAAGTACAACTCTTTAAGTTTTCCAACAAGGTCAAGACTAACCAAATGAAATATATTGCAAAAATGAACTCAATTATAAAATGAAAGGAATTACTCCAATTCAATTTCTAACTAATTATTCAACTAAGTAATCAAACTAAATGTAAAAGAAATAGAAAGTAAATTACCCTATCCTAATGGCTTCAAAAACTTTAAGTCTAGTTACACAAAGGTTGATTCACACTTTCTGAAAAGTAATCAATTATCTAATGGTAGGAAAGGAAACTATAACTATTTGTAGGAAAGGAAATTCTAGCTAATTGTATGATATCTTGAAAGGAAAAACTCTACAAGAAAGGAAATCTACTTTACGGCGTTGCCACTCAATAAATTTCTTTTGTAAGTTAGGAAAAGTCAAGGCTACATCATGGTCATATCCAAGAATAACTTTCGAATAGGGTGAGGAATTGAACTGATGACTTAACATCTAGGAGTGCCTTAATAATGAACATGATCACCATCTATCGAAGGCCTCGTTGACATAATATATATTTTTTTTATGTTCGGCGATGATGTGGCTACATCATGGTCATGTCCAAGAATAATGCCCAAATAGGGTAGGGAATTGAACTGATGGATTAAGAAATAGGAGTGCCTTAATAGCACACCCAATCACTATCTATCCAAGATCCTATAGACACATTGCCACTCAATAATTGATATACTCTAAAATTGGAATTTAGTACACATGCAACTCAGCCTAAGACATGAGATGGTAATACATACTAGATTCAATGTTTTCAATCCAATAGATAAGTATTCTTTAATTATTCACACACACACACACATGGAAATATAACTGAGTTTGTGCAACTTATTATGTGAAACATGGTAAATATGATTTGCTATACACTTCCACTTGTACATTAACTACACACATTATTAGGAAAAACTTGAAGACAAATTAGAAATAAAAAAATACTAAATCTATTTAAAAAATCAATGGTACCTTGCTGAGGAGGGGTCCCTACCTTCTTAGATGAAATATTATAAAGAATGAACACAAGTTTCCTTGATGAAATACCCATTCACAATAAAAATGGATGCCCAAAACTCATACAAATTTCTTTATTAACTAGAAATCATTTTATAGACTAAGAACAGTGCAACATATTCTTTCACATATCCAACATATATTCTTCCTCAAGGGAGGGTGATTTTATACTCTTTCCTAAGTATATATTCTAAGAAAACGTTCAAAGCACATCCATGAGAATCTATGATTCTCAAGTTATTTTAACCTACATGGATAACCATGCAAATTGGCTTTAATAGGCAATCATAAATGACATATAATTTCATTTTTATTACAATATGGTTGTGAAAACTATTACATCTATGCACACATGGCTCTTGGGTGTATTTAACCAATCCTCACAAGGAATTTTAGGTCTACATGTTGGATTCCGAATGGGCAATGTAGTTGTTCCAATTTATTTTGTAAGAAGACAAGAGGATATGGAAACATTGCATCCTCCTTTCTAGAATCATGGTGTACTGTAAAAAAGTAGGATGTGCTTAGAACAGAGACTATATCCCACAAATTACGGTAACAACGTGTAATAGCCCTAGTGAAAATTCCAAGTAATAAATTAAATAAAGGCAAAATAAGACCACGGGTAAGGGACACATATTCCAAGATGAATTTTGGGAAAAGATATCCTAGTGGGCATCACTAAATGTGTATTTTAGGTAAGCAAAATTGGCAAAGGATAAGGTAAATGCATTAAAAGGAAAAAAATGCATTTTTGGCACATTTATTTATGAAAATAAGGGAAATTAGGAGAAAAGGAAGGTAAAAGGTCACAGGTTGCATGCGAGGAGTAAATGGAAGGAAAATAATGGAAAAAGAAGATATTAGAGGCCTCCTTAATAAAAAGGATTATGAGGATCTGCTGGCAAACTCTTAATCATTGTTAACCTTTTGTTAGTTCGAGTTTGGAGCTCTATCATTATTCTCTCTCTCTCACTCTTGGTCATAGATTTTTTCTTGTAGAACTCTAGTTTGAAGCAAGCAAAGGAAAAGCAAGCAAGGGAAAGGAAAAGAAAGCGAGGATCAAGGAAGGAAAACAGGATCAAGAAGCTTCAACATGAATACTTGTAGGTAACCTTTGGCATGTGTGATTTCCTATCTGGTTTGGACATGCATGGATTTGCATGTTGGTATATGGTTCTCTTGTTATCGAGGGCATGGTTTTGTCGAGTTATGACAGTGGATTTTAGCCTTGCCTTTCCTTTTTCTGGATGCCATGGCGTTGGGATGTTTATTTTGGTTTTCAAGCTTTGGTTTGCTGGATGGATTTCATAATCCAGGGCAAAGGTGGTCTCAAGTTCCATTCCCAAAGGCCTAAGAATCCCTTGACCAGTTTTGGCAGGATACATGGTAAAGCCTGAGGGAGAAGTCTCGGTTTAGGGCCTAGTGATCTGGGTTTGGATTGTAGTAAATCCTGAGAGAATGGTCTCGGTTTAGGGCCTAGTGAGATGGTTTGGATTGCGGTAAATCCTGAGAGACAAGGAGATGGAAAATTCCTCAAGGATAGTGATGGATTTTTGATGGAATTCCAAGTTTGGTTTTGTTCTGTTGCGGTCGGAGCACAGGTTTTGGTGTGATCACGGTTTGATGAGGGTGGAAGTGGTTTAACCTCTGGATTCCCTTGGTTGTTACTGTATTGGTTTTTCTATGAGATCCCACATTCATTATTGGAATATGGAACGAGGGTGACTGGCTGAAAGAGAGATTTGGTTCAGCCATGTCTATGGTTTGGTGGTATGTGGAAGTCCTGAACCTAGTCAGATTTGCTTATGATTAATAAAATCTAAGTTCTCTTAATTTTACACTTCAAGTGTATATGTGGATTAAATGGTTGTCTTATCTCTGATATGTACATTGCTTTATGATGGTTATAAGCATGGTTAAATGAATTTTTCATGTCATGGCTATTTTATGTATTTACTTGTAAAAGTTAAAGGAATGGATTTAATACCTCCTTGATGATATAATAGTTCATTGGAGAAGGAGGTGATTTTTCAAGTTATGTTTCATAAGTTATTTCATTCATTTATGCTTTGTCTTGTATCCTAGACCTATAGGTTGTATTGATGCCAAATGTTTAACAGAATGTTAGTCCCAGTTGGGGATGATTGGGCCTAATCCTAAGGTTGAGTTTGATTCAATAGCATTGCTATCATGTTTCTAATGATTCCTGAAGGTTCCAACAAGTTCTAGGCAGAGGCCTGGATGTCTGGGCTAGAAAAATGGCTCAATTTATGGGATTGTTAGCCCATAAAGCGTTACCCTAGGGATTAACATTTTTGGCTGAAGGATGGGAACCATTATAACTCACTTGGGTTGTTGCTATGGTGTGTTACTCTACCCTAAGTTGCTCAATCAACAATGAAACTTAGGGACAGGTTGTCTGAGTGGTTGACTTGTCTCCCGCGGGGTTTTTTTATGGCAGTGTTGGATGACTGTGTGATTTTATGTCGATTCCACTTCCTTAAGGACACATAGGAGGTTGAATCCCATCATAGTATCCTCTTGTCTCATGTTCCCTCTAGTTGGCATGGTTACATTAGGTAGACCTGGGAGGGGGTGTTACAGATCGGTATCAGATCATGCTTCAACTCTCGGACTGGATGGGCAGTGTATTGATCATGCATGCATGGCAATTTCATGTGTGTGTCTTACACTTTCGTACCATGTGCTTGTTTCATTTCTCGATGCTTGATTATGGTTTTCGTATGGTTATCTTGGAGAATTTGATATTGATTCGGTGGAAAGCATTGTCATGAGTATATCACTAGTTACATATTGTTGCATGTCACTTACGTGTTGATTATATGTCACCTACTTACATCCTTGTATGTTAGGCTACATTATTTTAGGTTTGATTACATGTATTATACTTCAGTCTTGAAGATTGGTTACAAGTATTGATCACTTATGCTCGACTACACACATTTATGCGTATGTGTAGTTGATTAGGCATTGCTTATGCATGTTGATGGTTGCATGTGGAAATGTGTACAATGGAGTAATGGTTATTTTCATGCATGAGGTCATGGTTTGTGAAGTTGAAATGGTCATGCGTTGATGACTGGACTCTAGCTAGAATGATGTGTATATGGTTTGGTACTCATGTGTTATATGTATATATCCAGTTTTCATGCATGTATGGCCTTGGTTATAGTTATGCCTAAATAGTAGGTCAAACATGCCTTTTGAAGTCATGGTATACAATTTAGGTCATCAGGGTGATATTGGTATGATATGATGCTATTGTGTTCGCTGAGATAGAACAAGAGATGCAGATCATCATAATGAGGTTGCAACATTAGACTTTGGGGTAAGAGTAGATTGTCATACATGTATTGTATGTTGGCATGCAGGTATGTAAGTTAAGGATTATTATATGCATTAGGTTTATGTACATGTATTTTGATGTTATGATTACATTCATGATAGATGTTAGTTGATTAGTGTAGTTATATGCACATGTGTCAGATAGTCAAGAATGATAGTAACTTGTAGTTGTATGCATTGCTATTGTTGTTTTACATTAGATAACCTCGTGATTAGGCTATATGTTGTTGATGATCATGATATATAGCTTATTGTTGTTATATGCTATTAACTTGAAGATTAGGGTTATCTCATTGAGATCTTGATGTTGTAATTTGGATTGGCCATATGTGTGATGGTTATGTCCATTGCCTTGAAGATCGTGATGTTATATGTATTATGTTAACTTGGCTTAGCCCATGCAGATGGTTATGGTTACGATATTCAGGTATGAGCCTACATATTTGTGATTTGGTGTCGTACTAATCTAGATCGGTCATACATATGTGATTTCTATGCATAAATGATAATTGTTTATGGGTTAGGATGTGAACATGTTAGTTAGTGATTGTTATGTATAGCATGATCTTGTTTATGTTTAAGATGATGTGTTGAGAAGTTATATCATGCAAACTAGCTTGATTGTGAAGACAAGATAGCCTCCCCTGAGATACAGTAAGGTTATATACGAGTTTTCTTATGTCGTATATTTGGTGCTTGATTGTTTGATTATGTCGTCTAGTTAATTTATTTAACATGGTATGTTTGCAAGTTGGTTGAACGTTTGATGAATTGAATAATATGTGCATGTGTTCAAATGATTTTTTTTTAAGATGATTGTACTAACACATATATGTTGAGACAATTGATATGTACTTGAGTATAGTAGGTGATATTTGTATCATTGTGTCTAAGGACTAGGAGTTGACTATGGATTATGAAATGATTGTTAGTCATGGTAAAGGTTGATTTCAAATTGTTAGATATGAATTTTTTTATCTTTAGAATGTCAGACTGACATGTGTGAGAAAGTTGCAGGGAAATGTGCTTGGTATTAGCATGATAATGTAATAGTTGATGTGTTTATATAACTAACAGTTGGGTGATGTGACAATACATAGTAAGCCTTAATCGCAACAAGGTAAAAAGGTAAAGGAAAGGAATTGGGAAATAATTCCTTTAGCTAGGTTTGGAAACCCTAATTCCAAACAGATGAGTACCTTGAATATAAGAAGTATTCTTAACCTTAACTTATCTGAAATTATGTGGATTTGTGCTATATCAGGGACATGTAATTGATAGGTATATTAGCTAGTCTCTAGTTATAGGTGGATTTGTCAAGGGAATTGGAGTCCCTTGAGAGATGGCATGGATGTGTTCAACTACAAGGAAACATGCTTGGCACGACAAGATAAGGTATCTGGTGTATGGTTATATTTATTTATGCACTGGAAATTATGTGTTTATGGTGATATGATGTAGGGGATTACATGGTAAAATAAATTTCCATGAAATTTTTAAGAAGGCTTAGGTCGAGCTTTCCTTGGGAACCATGGGGATTGATTCATGGTGTATGTTGCTAGTCTGGTGCTTTTGGTATTTTGTGATTGATGCACTTGATTTGCGATTTTGAGATTTTGCGCTTGATTTTCAATTTTGCGTGTGTCTGGTGCATAGCTATGCCACTTTATTGTAGTGTCGTGTTGTTTTTGGTTTTCATGGTTTTCTTCTTGGTTGTTTCTTGGTATTTCCTTTTATTTTTTGAGTCTTGGTAATTTTTTGGGAAAGAGGAAATTTAAAGGAGCATGGGGAGAGATGTGTGGTACCCAACATGTAATGTAAGATATGGATGAATCTCAGTGCATGAGTAAGCTTAGTGGAAGGTAATACTATGACAATTGATTGGACTGGTTGGGTCCATTGTGGTAAATGGATGGTGGCAGTACAAATGTGAGAAGGGTAACCAGAAAAGGTAAAATAAATGGACCTAAGGTGTCATATGGTTTAACTAAGTTGGTAACGATGGTTCTCAATGTTGTGCATGTTGTGCAAAAATAAGGAAGTTCTCTTAACCTAGACCTTATGTTATTTGGTAATTATGGTATGATCATGATTATGCTGATGTTTATATATGTATACATGTGTGTATGTATGTATGCCATTGTTTGATAGAATAATTATTTTTTTATGCTAATGATTATATATGTATGTTTCTATGTATCTATATCACTGTCTGACAGGGTCATCAGGAATTGTCCTTGTGGAAGAATGATTACTTATACAGGTGAATGGCATGAAGAGGCTCCTGGTCTTATGCGGAATCAATTTAGAAGAATAGTCATGGCAAAGATACAAGGTCAATATCATATGGTTATGATTTGATATTGTGTGATTATATTATGTCTATGTTATGAAAAGGTTATATCGAGGGATACAACAGTAAAATGAAAGTATTGTGGTTTGCGACATGCTAGGACAAGCATGGATAAGATACTGGAAGCAAGGTTTCTTGGCATAGACAGTGTGGTTCTGGATGTTTGGCTATATTGTTGTGCACATGATGTTATGTGCATGTAAATGTTGGATATGCAATGCTATGTACATATTTTACTGTGTGCGTGATGGATATGCGGTGTTGTGTGCATATGGTGTTGTGCGCATGTTGGATATGCAGCATTGTGCACAGATGATGCTATGTACATGTTGGAAATGTAGTGCTATGTACAAGTGGTGTTGTGTGCATGTGGTACATTGGTACTATGTACATATGGTGTGGTGTGCATGATGTGTAAGTGGTGTTGTGTATATGTAAAAATGGCGCTATGTGTAGGTGGTGTTGTGTACATGTCGTGCATGTGGTGTTGTGTACATGTTGTGTCACATACATGTCATGCATCTCATACTATGTACATGCTATACAAGTGGTGTAGTGTACATGTGGTGTTAGCCACTAGTCTTGGATCAACTGGTTCTGCCTGGGCAACTAGATCATATCTTGGTTGGCCTGGTTGGTGGTACTGAAGCTGAGAGAGGGGAGGAGGTCTTTCAATGGACCAAGGAAGTCAGTTTCATGGCCAAAAAATACATTATGAAATACTCTTCGCATTTGGAGATGATTTTATAGATATGAAGCCATGAGTCATGCTTGTTCCCCTTTGCAGCTCTTTCAAATTTGGGGATGTGTGCATGTGGTGTTATCTACATGTGATGTTTTGCACATGTTGTGTAATTGGTGCTTTTACATGTGGTATAGGTGTACATGTTCGATTGAGTGCATGTCGTACATGTTGTGTTGTGGAATTGTCGTATTATGTATGTGCATTGTGTAGTCATGGTATTCTGACATATGCATTCATTGTGTTGCACTCTAGATACGTATTTTTGTTATGTTGTACATCGAGTGTAGGTGTATGTGTTTTGTGTCAAGTGTAGGCACACGTATTGCATGATGTGTACGTCATGTGTGGTTGTATGTGTGTGATGTACACTATGCACATTTGTACTTGGTTTAGGAGAAGGCATTGGGTGTTTGTCAAGCATGGAAACCGATTCGGAGTGCATATTATTTAATAAAGACAAAGGTAGAAGCTAAGGATTGATGAAAGGATAAGTATCAACATTTTATTTCAGTTTTATTATGCATATGATTTATGACTATGGTATATGATGATTATATGTGATCTCTGATTCTGGTTTATGATGGTTACATGTGATTTATTATGCTGATATATGATGGTTTTCTTTTGAGCTAACCATATGTGATATGTTTATACATGATGGTTTGATCAAATAGTTAATTTGACTTGTTGTGATAGGAAGTGAACAAGATTGCAAGAGTACCTTATTGACGAAGTACCAATGAGGTATAGTTTAAGTTTATTTCAATTTATTTTTAAACTAATGGAAGTTATGTGCTTGGTACAAGAAATCATGAACATGCCTAGTTGGGTGGTCAAGGTCGGCTACAAGAATTAGTAGTAGCAATGAAAGAAATTGGAACATGGGGAAGTATGTTGGTAGATCACTTTAGGAGCAGGGCCATTGTGGGACATTGGTATCCAATAGTGTCCATTTATTGCCATGAACATGCTATCACCGATATGATGGTTTTGAGGTAGGTATATGCCTTGGTTGTTTGATCTTCTGATGCAAGGAAGCCTTTCCAAGGGATGGATCACCCGAGATAGGTTATGATGAGGAAATTGGAAGGTGAGTGACTGCAAGGAAGGGGGTGTCCAGATTTCCCGAGGGACTGTCTAATAAGGAAGGGAAGGTCGTAGATATATTTGTTTCGGCCATGATAATTTCTAGATGGAATCAGATGCACATTGGGGGTGTGCCCTGGAACAATGAGGCGGTAATTTTTCACTGAGGGGAAAAGTGGTATAGGATTGTAGCGCTGGACATTGGATGCAACTTTGACTATGATAGTGGATTTTGGACTTCCTGGGAAGGAGGTGAATCTTGGTATTACTTTTAGGGAAGAGGTATGATCCTCTGGATTCCCTTGTTGATTGATACAGGCATCGTATCCTTTTATTTGTTGGTTTAGGAGATGTGGATGTGTATATGTGGTTATTGTAAATACCATAATGAGTTGTGTTATAAAGCTCTAGTATGCAATCTGGTTCTTATATGGTCATGTTTTCATGATGTTTTTCTTTGAGTAGGTCATCCATTGTAAATATTTTAACGAGGTAAGTTATAAAGCTCCATGGGCAATATGTTTGTTTTCAATAGTTTTGTTGAGGTCTTGGTGTGGTTTAATACTGAGGACGATGTTCCCCAAGGGGGGGGGTTCTATAGCATCCTTGGTGAAAATTCCATGTAATAAAGTAAATAAAGGAAAAATAAAACCACGAGTAAGGGAGGCATATTCCAAACTAAATGTTGGGAAAATATATCCTAGCGGGAATATCTGGATGTGTGTTTTGGCTAAGGAAAATTAGCAAAGGCTAGGGCAAAGGCATTAAAAGGAAAAAATGAATTTTTGGCACATTTATTTATGAAAATAAGGGAAATTAGGAGAAAAGGAAGGTAAAAGGTCACAAGTAACATGTGAGGAGGAAATTGAAGGAAACTAATGGAAAAAGAAGAGATTAGAGGCCTCATTAATAAAAAGGCTTCTGAGGATATATTGGAAAGCTCGTAGTCAATGTTAACCTTTTATCAGTTCAAGTTTGGAGCTCTCTCATTATTCTCTGTCTCTCTCTCACTCTTGGTCACTTAGAGTTTTTTTTCTTGAAGCAATCTAGTTTGAAGAAAGGAAAGGAAAAAACAAGCAAGGATCAAGGAAGGAAAGCAGGATCAAGTAGCTTTAGAAGGAATAATTGCAGGTAAATTTTTGCATGTGTGATTTTCTAGCTGGTTTGGACATGCATGATTTGCACGTTAGTGTATGGTTCTCTTACTTTTGATGGCATAGTTTTTCAAGGTTATGACAGTGGATTTCAGCCTAGCCTTGCCTTTTTCCTGATGCCATGGTCTTGGGTTGTCTATTTCAATTTTCTAGCTTTGGTTTGCCAGAGGGATTTCGGAATCTAGGGCAGAGGTGGTCTCAAGTTCCATTCCCAAAGGCCTAGGAATCCCTTGACCAGTTTTGGCAGGATAACGCTAAAGCCTAAGGGAGAAGTCTCGTCTTAGGGCCTAATGATCCAGGTTTGGATTGCAATAAATCCTGAGAGACTACTCTCAGTTTAGGGTGTAGTGATCTAGTTTGGATTGCGGTAAATCCTAATAGAAAAGAAGATGGAAAATTTCTCAAGGATAGTTATGGATTCTGGATGGCATTTCAAGTTCAGTTCAGTTGTGATCAGAGCACTAGTTTTGGTGTGATCACAGTTTGATGAGGGTGGGGGTGGTTTAACCTATGGATTCCCTTGGTCGTTATTGTATTGGTGGTCTATGATATCCCAAATTCATGCTTGGAATATGGCATAGGGGTGAATGGCTAAAAGAGAAATTTGGTTCAGTCATGTCTATGATCGGGTGGTATGTGGAAGTTCGAACCTGGTCAGATTTTCCTATGATTAATAAAATCTATGTTCTCTTACTTTCACACTTGTGTATATGTGGATTAAATGGTTGTCTTATCTCTAATATTTACATTGTTTTATCTTGGTTATAAGCATGGTTAAATGACTGGTTCATATCATGGCTATTTTATCTATTTACTTGTAACTGTTAAATGAATGGATGCAAGACCTCACTGATGATATAATATTTCATTAGAGAAGGTTGTGATCCTTAGGGTTATGTTTCATAAGTTATTTCAATCATTTATGATCTGTCTTGTATCCTAGACCTATAGGTTGTATTGATGCCAAGTGTTTAACAGAATGTCAGTCCCGGTTGGGGATGTTCAAGCCTAATCCTGAGGTTGAGTTTTATTCATTAGCATTATTATCATTTTTTAATGATTCTTGAAGGTTCCAAAAAGTTTTAGGAAGAGGGCGGGAAGTTTGGGCTATAAAATGGCTCAATTTCCAGGATTATTGGCCCACGGAGCATTACCATAGGGATTAACACTATTTGCTGAAGGCTGGGAAGAGTTATAACTTACCTAGTTTGTTTCTAGGGTATGTTACTCTTCCCTAAGTTTCTCAACCAACAATGGAACTTAGGGATAGGATGTCTGAGTTGCTTATTTGTCTCCTTAGAGGTATGTTGATGGTGTTAGATGACTATGTTTGATGTTCTATCGATTCCACTTCCTTAAGGACACACAGGAGGTTGAATCCCATCATAGTAGCCTCTCATCTCATGTTTACCCTATTTGGCATGGTTATTTTGGGTAGATTTGGGAGGGGGTGTTACACAACACATCATGTAACCAACAATAACAACACTGCAATTAAATAGAAGTAATAACATCATGACAAGTTGGGAGTAGCAACAATGATGAGTAGTAGTGTAGAAGCATTAGTGCCAGTGGCACAACGACAATGATGACTAGTTGTGTAACAACAATGCTGACCATTAGTTTAACAACAATAGTGTCCTAGTGTCATAATGACAAGAGTGACCCAACAATGTAATAGTAGCAATGACCCCAATAGTGTAATAGAAACAATGACCCAATATTGTAACAAAATAATGTACTAATAGTGTATCAATACTAGTTATCATTAGTATAATAGTATCCTACACATTTCATCATAGAGCAATGACTCACGAACCCTTTTCATCAGTAAGGTATAAAAGGCCAATTTCTCTCAATCACACTAGCATAGTTCACCAAAATGGCATGAGTTATAGGGGGTATACCTTGATAAAAAAATGCATCATGATAATTGAAGTTAAGCTCAATGACTAAAATGATATGAAGAAAGTATCAAAATGGTAAGTGATGGGTGTGGAAATATGGTGTTTGAAGAACCCATCATCTCCACTGAATTGAATATTTTGCATGCCCTCATGCAATTAACCAATAACTTTGAAATTTAATCATAGTAGGAGTGTCTTGAATGAAGGTTGTTGACATTAAATTTGGATGTCCTTGACTTTTATCTAGGTTACCCCCATTAGACTCAATATGCTAGTATTACCTAGCCTCTAATCTCCAAGTTGTAATCGAACTAATATTTAGTTACAACAAATCAAATCATATAATAGTGTAATATAAATCTAATCCACTAATTCCCAAACCTCATAATACACTAAATATATCCATTTATGCACTATAGTTGTACCTTGAGTTTGAGGTAATTGAAAAATTCCCTCCTTCTCACGTCTTTAGTGACTTTCTCCCAACTTTGTTTACACCATTCCATGGTTTCTTCCTTCCAAAACTATATTCATCCTATGTAGAGGAAAATGACCTCTCATTGGGTGATGGACATAAAATCAACATGTGGAGCATAGTTAACTAATTTATAATGTAGCTAAAGTATAGTTTGTTTTGAAGAAAGTGTAACTAGGTTGAGTTTTTATAGATAAGTCAAGGAGTCAAAAAAAAATGTTGAAGAACCTTAAGGGCATTTTACACTATGTATATATTTGTATAAGAGTCAAATATATCCCTCCAAGCAAATTCACAAGTCATCAATGAAACGACGTCACCAAAAGAAGTTAATCCAAAGAAGAAAAATGAAGTCAGCCTCAAGTCAGGCTAAAGGAGGGGAAAACCTCTATATAGAGGTTTTCCACTCCTCCAACGATAAGAAATCATACCTCTGAAATCAACAAGCAAAGGAAGACCAAAACATGGTGAAGAAAGTCGAAGTAAAAGGAACCTCTAGTGCAACGAAGAAGGAGAAGACAAAACCAAATTTTATAGGGTTGTTTTACGGGTAAATCATGGTCACACGTGCGAGAAAAGGAGGTATCTCTGCATTCATAACATCAACAACATAACATTCTCATATCTCTCATTTTTTGGGCTAGAAACTTAGGCCTATAAGGCCTCCCACTAGAGCGAAGAAGAGGCTCTCCCAATAGAAGGTAAAAGGAGTCAAATATACAAGGAAACCTCCCACACATGCAGGAAAATAGGGATGCAATGATTTCATATCAAGTCTACAACTACACATCAAGAATAATGAAGGTATCTTCATAGGTGAAGGATCTCACTAAGTATCAAAGATAAGTATCTCTTCTAGAGCTCACATAAACAAGGTTTTTCACCAGTTGTTGAAGGATTAAGGAGGAAAAAGTGTTGGGGAATGAATTGTCAGAAGAAGAAGGATGAAGTGCGAGAAACAAAGTGATGGAAGAAGGAAGGACTTGACTTATGCTTAGAGGATATTCTTATTAAGGGTCTAGGGTTTGGCATTTATCAATAAGAAACTTAAATAAGAGAAATTTACGAAAGGTTTTTCCTCTCTAAGAGAGAGAGGTTTTTCCCTGGAAGAGAGCCAATATATTGTGTTCTTGTTTCTTTTGTTTTGGTAACAATTTTATGAAGTAAAGACACATACAATAGTAATAAGAGAAAAATATCAATCTAACAAGTTAATTGAAAATTTTCTTCACAAATTGTTATCAAGTATAGAAGAATCCTACTATATCTAATTTCCCTAGATTCTTCAACATGGTTTCAGTGCTAAGGTGACACATCAAGGAAAGGGCATCTCAAGAACACTCATAAGGTGACTCATCAAGGAAGGACATCTCAAGAACAACTACAAGGATGAAGCATCAATCCAAGAAGTCTGAAACACATGAAGGACAAGAATGTCTACCATCTACTATTCATCAAGGAAGACTACTAAAGAAAAGCCTTTCATATAAAGGCACCTTCAAGAAGATAGAGTAAAAAAGGGACCTACATCAAGATACACCATTTTCAAGTGAAGAAGAACTACAAGACAATTCATCACTCTCCAAGCAAATCTCATCATCAAGAAAGTCTATTTGAAGAAACAAATTTGAAGAGCCTCAAGATCCAAGAAGTCAAGCCATCAAGTCACCAAGAAGAAAGCAAGTCCACTACATCTCAAACTCTATCAAGTAAGTATATATGTCCCCTCCTGAACATTCATCAATGTCTTTTTGCAAGGAAAGAAACAAATTGGTTGGGACCACTAACTTCCTTGCATGGAAGAATAGGATTGATTAACTTCTCAAGTAGAATGAACTTCTAGACCTTATCAAAAGGAATATCACTATCCATTCTAAGGAACAAACTCAAGCCTTAGCCAAGTCTAATAAGGATAAGACAAGAGCTCAAAGTATTCTAATAGAATCTATCAAGGATTCTCTCATTCCTTATGTCTCCAAATTTGAAACATCAAAAGAAATCTATGATAAACTAAATAGATATTCTGAGTAAGCACTGATGGAGAAGTGATATCTCTATGAAATGATTTGTACAAAATGAAGATATCAAAGGAAGGAATAGCTCCCTACTTATTGAAGATCTCTAATAAGAGAGATCAACTTTAAGAACTAGAATAAGTCATGTCTGACAGAGAAATGACAACTATAGTACTCAAAGATCTACCTAAGGATTGGGGCAACTTCAAGTCAATCATATATTCTAAGAAGGAAGCTACCCCACTAAGTGAACTACGGTCTCTACGCAAGACAGAGGAAACTAGAATCAATGCAAAGGATTATGTGGGATCAAAGGAGCAAGCATTTTCTACGATGGCCAAGAGAAAGGGAAAATTTGGCAATTTGGTCCATGAAGAACAAGCAATAGAGATATGTCCAAAGTCTAATGCTTTAGATACCAAGAATATGGAAACTACAAAAGGGATTGTCCCAAACGTAAGAAGGAAAACAACAACAAGAGAAAAAGGGAAGAATCTCACATAACTCAAGAAGTGAAAGAAGAAGACAAGAAGCAAAATAAGGAAGATCCTCTAGATCTCTACTATGACTAATTCAACCTCTTTACTTAAGTCTTCTTTCAAAGTTTTGAGTAGCATAGGGGAATATATAGATAGGATAGAATGCATGGTTAAGTAGCATCTTCTAGAATATAGGAGCATGGTGTAAACATAGCTCAATATATTTATATATAAGGATCATACCTATTATAGGACCTCATCCACAATGAAATAATAATTGATCATGATTAAGAATCTTAGAAGGCCTCTATCATCAAAAGGAAGAAACATTTGTAGGATAAGGGTCTTCAGGATCCTCTAATAGAATATTCAAAATAAGGTTGATAAATAAGATAAGATGTCTCATTGGGAGTCCCATTCATGGGATTCTAGAAAGGATAATATGCAGGCAAGAAAATATGAAGCAAGAAAGGATACAACAATCAAGAAGAACCATCAAATGAAGCCAAGGTGATCAAATCAGAATCAAGATGAGGTATGTATACATCAAAGTTTAAGTCATGTCATCATATATATTATTGACCCATGGGAATAGTTCTAAAACATGATCAAACATAAAAGGATCCCTTTCACCAATGACATGCTCGAAAACATGTACTACAATAAAAGTAAGGTCAACATGAAGAAATGCTCCCATACGGAGTATAAGGTGGTTGAATAATAAATCCAAGAAGATGAAAATTAAGAAAGAGATAAAGCATGTGAAGAACACCATGGTCACAAAGAATCACTATTTGATAATATCCATTAAAGACATATCCCAAAAGAAGGCACGACAACTTTGACAGAAGAAAAATATCAAAGGACCCTTGACACTTATGAAGGCCTTAGAGATATTAAGGTACATATAACTGATTAATCTCTACAAAGATGTCATGATGAAGAAGCCATCCAACAAAATCACTATTCGATGTTGAAGCAATATCAAGATGAAGTCATGAAGGTCTACCAAATCGAAGTATGGGAACAAGAAAGTACAGCTAATAATCTATGTGATAAATATTTCGAGGCATAGTCATATGACAAAGGAGTATCCAAATGACGAAAGATCCTGACATATATCAAGAAGGCCACTTTCCTCGAAGGGAGAAATGATATGACAAAGTCAGGAAGGAAAGTTATCAATGGTCGGTGCCCTACCAAGAAGAATTTCAAACAAAGACTTCATGACATCGAAAGAAATAAGGAGATAAAGAAGTTGAAAGATCGACAAAGAAGAATTTGTTGATGGATGGACAAGTACCTAGCTAAGAGGGAGTTCTAACAAGTTCCCAATGGCAAAGGATCTAGGGCAAGTTCCTTGATAGAGAAAATGTGGGCATGTCTTCCTCAATTAAGAAGAAGAGATAGACACAACATTATTGTCTTACTTGGCAAGAAATAATGGAAGGATTGGGTAATCATTTGGCATCTTATACTCTTTGAGGATGTGTAGGGAATCCAAGACAAGAGTAGGAAAGAGGACCAATATTATTTGAGGGTTAGGAACCCCTGACAAGAATATTCCTAGAAGGTCATACTCAGTGAACACCCGGGTGGGTATGTACCTTAAGAGACAATGATAAAGGTGTCTATATATCATTGGTCCCACCAAAATTGTGATCTAATCTTATGAGAGATAGTGTTGTTAGTCAAGGCATTCTTGTGAACAATGTTGGTTTCTATGATGCTATAAAATATGGATTTTCAATCCAGTTTCTCTTATGTGAATTATTCAAGATTGAAAAAATAGCCAAAAACCTTGTAATGATTTATGAATACCTCCCTAGTTAAGAGGGAGTGTTGAAGAAAGTGTAACTAGGTTCGGTATTCATAAACGTACTTTTGATATTTGTATTATACAAGAAAAGAAATATTATTTTTGTTATATTTATCAATGAGTTTCTTGCTCTTTGAAATAGGTATAACACATGTCAAATTCCTATAGGTAAGTCAAAGAGTCAAAAGAAAATGTTGAAGACCCTTAAGGGCATGTTACACTACGTATACATTTGTATAAGAGTCAAATATATCCCTCCAAGCAAAGTAACAAGTCCTCCATGCAACGACATCACCAAAAGAAGCTAATCCAAAGAAGAAAAATGAAGTTGGCCTAAAGGAGGGACAAACCTATATATATAGAGGTTGTCCACTCCTCCAATGACACACAATCATACCTCTAAAATTAGAAAGCGAAAGAAGATTGAAAAAGGGTGAAGAAAGTCGAAGTAAAAGGATCCTTTAGTGTAGCGAAGAAGGAGAAGAAAAAATTGTAGTTTAGAGGGTTGTTCAAAGGGTAAATCATAGTCACAAGTGTGAGAAAAGGAGGTCTCTCTACAGTCATAACAACAACAACAAATAATAATCTCATATCTCTCATTTTTTGGGCTATAAACTTAGTCCTATAATTCCTCCCACTAGAGCAAAGAAGAGGCTCTCCCAAGCCAAGGTAAGAGGATTCAAATGTACAAGGAAACATCCCACATGTGGGAGAAACTAGGGTTGTAGTGCTATCATATCAAGTCTCCAACTACGCATCAAGAAAAAGATCGGTTGGACAAGAGAAGGAAGGTATATTCATATGTGAAGGATCTCACTAAGTATAAAATATAAGTATCTCTTCTAGATCTCACATAAACAAGGTCTATCACCAGTTTCTGAAGGAAGGAGGACGAAGTGTCGGGGAACGAAGTGCCAAAAGAAGGAGGATGAAGTGTTGGGAAACAAAATTTCGGAAGAAGGAAGGACTTGAATTGTGCTCGAAGGATATTCTTATCAAGGGTCTAGGGTTTAGAATTGATCAATAAGAAGCTTCAATAAGAGAAATTTATGAAAGGTTTTTCCTCACTAAGAGAGAGATTTTTCCTTGGCAAAGAGTGTTGGGATGGGTTCCTTGGGTCAGTTTTGGAATTAAGATAACCCAAGTTTTGATGTATTTTTTGTAGCTAATGTAAAGTATCTGTGATTTGAGGATGTTGAGTGTGTAGATGATTAGGAGTCAAATGGGTTTTAGCCCCTTGTTTATAAAAAGTTTGAGTCAATTTTGAGATCCACCCATGGTCCGCGTACCATGGGATTGTATGAAAAAGGCTATAAATAGGTGTGTCTTAGAGAGTGTAAGGCATATTTGGGATGTAATGGGTCAATAGAAAAGTAGTGATAGCATAGAGAAGTGGGTCAAATAGGAGAAGAAAGGCTCTGTAGCTGAGTGCGCGGAGGCCTAGGTAGAGTCTGCAGCTAAGTGCGTGGACCCCTGCAGCTGAGTGCTCAGGGTAGTTTAGAGTCGGTAAATCTGTATTGAAGATCAATAAAGAAAGTTATCAAAGAATTCTTGTGTATATCTGTTTATATTGTTTACTTTTATTATAATATATGTTGTTTATGAATAATGTGTTTATGGAATATTGATCTAATGATGCATGATTCTCTTGAATAAGTCTTAATAAATGTACCCAATGCCTGTTAATTACTTTCATGAAGACTGTGATGAATTATGTTATGTTTACTAAATAAATTAAAGTAGACCTGCGCAAACACTAATTAAGGGTTGTTCTTCAATGTGTGTAAGTGGATAAATCGACTGCTAAGGGTATGCAAAGGTTGATCTTAGACCTTCTTGAAGGTCTAAAGACTGTTTTAATATAGTCACAGTACCAAGCCCTAAGGGCTTATCAATCTACATGAAGGCAGATCTCAAGTGCTAAAATACATCACACTCCTCTCTGGATGCAAAAACTTGGTTCTTTCATCCCCCCATACTGCTTCAGCTGAGACTACAACCTACGCTACATGGGTTGTTGCCAAAAGGGCTAGTAGTTTAGGCATTTGTTGGTTTGCGCAACTAACTTTGAACCTGGGTCAAGACCCCCTAAGCCAACAAATGGTTCTATTGTCGGGACCGAGATCTTCTTGAAAGAGATGTTTTATGTCACATCACTAGAATCTGAGCAAGAAAGAATTTGAAAAGTGGTTGGATCAAAATATTCATGAGTTCGTGGCGCAAGAAAACAATAATCCACGCATGTCGAAAAAAGAGTGGTTGAATAGGTATCTATATACAAAAATACACGAAATCTTCTTCTGCACTTTTCCCACTGAACTATATGAGTGGTTAGCTAAATTGACAACCAGCCAAGGAAGGTGGAAACTTGATAATCCTATAGTGTGGACTCCTGAATTAGTGCGATAATGAGAAGCCTTTGAAAATCAAATCGCGTGCATTGCTGATCATTGGATCAATCAGATTCTGGGAGGATTTGTTACAGAACTTTCAGTTGATACCTCACTCAGCTACAGTGAAGCGGAGTGGCGATTTTTCAAAGGACTGCGAGGTAAGTATTTAAGATCTTTGAATTCCTAGATTAAAATGTTGTCATGTGAAAAACAAGTTATGCCATTACCTTGATGTTTTATAAATCATGAAGGATCAAGACCGAAGTATATTCACTTGATTGGACCTCCTATAAGTGATGATTAAGGGGCAGAAAGGACTCTGCCATGAAGCATTGTTCAGCTAATCACTTAGGGGATTCCTCGAGTAAATCATCTATCCACTCCACCTCCACCTCCGCCTCCACCACATACAGCTTCCCCCACACCTTCACCACCACCACCACCATTCAACATGTCGAACACAATGAAACTGTCGATTTTCAAGGGCATAAGGAGTGAAGATACAGAGCAATTTTTGTTTTTTGCAAATGTTGTGTGGATATCACAACAGACTATTGATGACAATATAAAGAAGGCACATTCTGTTACCACTCTGCAGGATCGCTCACTGACTTGGTATATTAAGTATTGTTCTGATAATCCTCTAGCATCGCTATCAGAAACTAAGGCTGCTTTAAACAACAAATTTAGTAAGCCTAAGTCTAGCTCGTATTCAGTAGTTGGATTTAAGAAAATCATGATGAGGGTCGATGAGACACCTTGGGAATTATATAGAAGGTTGAAATGTCAGATTCGAGAAGCTAACATGTAGTTCACATATGGCCAGCATCGCGAGTGGTTTATAGCTTCACTTCTGGCCCACCTAAGGATTTCTTTGTCGCAATAGAAGATAGGAACTCAAGCAGAATCCCTGGAAATTGCAATGAATTTGCATGCAATACCTATTCAGGATGAAACCTTAGGGGTATAGTAGATTCACTCTCAGTTACAGGGCCTCTATTAAGAATTGCAGAGCTTGAAGAAAGACAGGGAGACTAAACCAGAGTGTGCGTGGAAGTCTGATGACTAAGATGCAAGGGCCAGGGGCATGATAAATACCATTGTCCCATATTCGTGAATTATATTACAGGAGGGGGACCAATTCCCCTGAAGTCAGAAGCCCCAGCAGGACCAAACATGGGGGCTGCTATGGTGTGCTATTTGTCATGTTGTTGGACAATGCACAACAGATAACTGTCATTTACTTCAGAAGTTCATCCAGATACCTCATCATTTGTTTCGTAACTTTTGCAAATCTATGGGCCATGATGAGTGCCACTGTCGCAACTATTAGCTGATGATGGAAAGAATGCCTACATACAGAATACAAGTAGAAACTCAACCTCCAGATTAGGTCACCAATGGGGCGCGTGAAGGTTATCAGGGAAGATGATGAGGCCGAGGAGGTTGAGGACCTAGTACAGGTCGCTATTAGCTCATCTACTATAACTATGGGATGCCAGGGCACTATGCGCAAGACTGTTAGAATAAAACATGCCCATCATATCAATACTGCAGCTAGCTTGACCACACTATAGAAGAATGACTGGTGTTGGTAGCTAAGATGCAGGAGAAGAAGTTGCACCCTCAAAAACCTACACAGAACTTATAAATGATGAGAGATGAGCCTCGTGAAGAAGATAAAATTATGAATATAGTTATGAGAAGTCGAATAACAACCAGCGATGATAAAGTAAAACAACCTGAAGAGGGCGGATGGGTCTATAAGGCCCCATAAAAGGAAGTGGATTTTGATCTCACACATGCTAAGGAAACATTTATGGAGGCCAAGAAAATATTCACTGAGGCATCCACCTTAGGAAGTCAGGACAAGGTGCAAGACACCGACGCGCCTACAGAAGTTGACCCCTCTGTGCTCACTACATTTTTGGAGACTTGCACAAAAATTCTACATGATAGCAAAGCTATGTAAGGCATGCAGAAGTTAATAAGAAAATGTGCCAGCAAAGAGAAGGTTCATGATGGACACAGGGTGGTCATAAAATTTGACAAACATAAGGTGACAACACGGCGCAAAATGAGGGTCACTGCGCAGATAGGAGATTATGAGATGGACCAGGTCAACTTGGATCTTGGGCCTGATGAAAACGTACTACCAAAGAAAACATGGGAAAGAGTGGGGAGACATGCACTGCAATGGTCTCCGATTCAGCTCAGAATGGAAAACCAGCATAAAATCATCCCTATGGGATGATTATATGGAGTAACAGTTGATATAGAAGGTGTGAACGTGATGGTTAACTTTGAGGTGATAGAGATCATTGATGATAGTAATTCATACCCCACGCTCCTAGGAATTGACTGGGCCATTGACATAAATGGGCTTATCAACTTGAAGAAGAGGACAATGTCGTTTGAAAGGAAATTGCTTCGGGTTGTAGTGTTGTTGGACCTTGCAAAAGGAGCATGCTACATTGAACCAGTCCCCGATTATGAACAAAGTGAGGATGAACTGGATCAGATCTATAAAATAATAGCACGAGACCAGGACTTTATCAATCCAACAATATATGGATGGATTGCATGGGACTGGGAAAGTTCCTATACATCTGATTTAGATGAAGAGTTGGAGCATTGGCAGAATCTCTTGCATGAACTATCCACGTTATGATGCAATATGATGACAAAGTCGATGTGTTGTGTTTCGTCAGAGGTAAGGAACTTACCCTAGTATGATGGGTTAACTAACGTGGATAAGATTTTGGATGCATTTTAGCATGAAGCCCCTGAGGATCACCGCTTCCAATCATTAGATTTGGCACTGCGCACTACACTCACATGATGGTGGGGTACACACAAGGATAGCTTTGATGGATGATGGGATTACAAAAGAATGATGAGGTTATGGTTTGGGCATCTTAACACTAGATTGACTGAGAAATATAGCAAGAAGGATGATCCACATGACCACTTAGCAAAATGGACTAAAGCATGGGGGACGGAACCGTAGCTGGAGTGAGTACACATTTTTTCCATACTTTGGACACAATTCCCATGAACTGGTATTTGGAAATGGAGCTCCACCATGGCACTGCAGAATGGGATATATTGATGGAAGGATTCTTATTAACCTTCAACTTTGAAGATGGCTTCGCAAGCATTGATGAAGCTCTATAGAATACTAAGGTAGTTATCTTTAGAATGTCACAAGAACCTATGGAATGGACCTATCCAAATTGGAGCACCCAGCTGTGCCATGCGCTGGAATGCTATAATGTGACCACTAAAGAGGACGATGAAGATCCTAGAATTATTAACATTTCAGAGGAAGAAGGGAATCACGAAGTCGAGGGCCTGCAAATAGACAACCCGTACATCACCGTGCCATTGAAGACAAAGCAAGTAAACATTGGTAGTGAAGTAGAGCCGAATTTTGCAAATATTGGAGATTATTGGGATGATGCCATTGTGGATAAAGTTGTTGAGTTACTCGATGAATATCAGGATCTATTCCATACCAAGTTTTCAGATTTGAAGGGCATAATTGGAGATTTGGGTGTTATGAAAATCACTCTGAAGTTGGACGCGAAGCCTATTAAACAGAGGCCATATCACCTTAATCCTAAGTACAAGGAAAAGGTTCACCTAGAGTTGGATAAGATGCTAGAAGTAGGCATCATAGAACCAGTTGAATAATCTGACTAGGTGAGCCCAATGGTGGTTTAGGAGAAGAAGAAGATAGGTGAGATAAGGATTTGCATAGATCTATGGAAGCTTAATGATGCCTGTGTCCATGATCCATTGCCAACACCATTTACCAATGAAGTATTAAACAATGTTGGAGGGCAGGAGGCCTACTCTTTCACTGAGAGGTTCCCTCGATATCATCAGATTACGATCGTGCCTGAGAATAGGATAAAAATGACCTTCGTGATGGAGTGGGGTTGTTTTCAATACACTGTAATGTTGTTTGGACTCAAGAATGCACCTGTGATATTTTCTCGCGTAGTCATCGCAACATTTTAGGAGTTCATTCATAAGTTCCTGGAAGTATACTTTGGTGACTAGACAATGTTTGGATTAGTAAAGCGCCATGTATCAAGTTTGTGCTTGATGTTGGATACGTGTCGTAGGTATCATATTGCACTAAATTTGAAGAAATGAATCTTCTATGTTCCCTTTGGAATTTTGTTGCGTCACGTGGTGTGCAAGAAAGCGTTGATGGTGGACCCTGCAAAGATTGCGGTGATAGTGAATCTGGAGGCCCCAAGAAATATTAATCCATTGCACGCTGTTAGTGTCAGTATTTGCAGCCTTCCTCCAGTGATCAAACATGCTCTTACAAAGTGATTTTAAGGTGTCAAGGTCAAATTTTGTCATTTCAGTGAGTCTTCAAGCAAAATTTGGTCACTAGGCATTAGGTCTAGGGTTTGATTTTACCCTTTTCAAAGTTGTCCAAATGTCGGTCCATATCACCGTTCAGCTGAGTGTACCATCATTCAAAGAGTTTTAACATCATGTCAGGTTCCAACGGGTCATTTTACACCTTGTTCATGCTTCCATTGTGCCTAGCTACGGTCATTTCCCTCTCCTAGGGTTTTGAAGGCAATTTCTCTTGGACGGTCAAATCATCGGCAAAACTTGTATCCTGATGTTCATACACCTTCCCCTATCCATAATGTACCTTATCAAACACTTCCCATCGCTAAGATCCCCAAAATTCCTCATTTTCGCACAAACCCTAGTTTCTTGCTACAACCTGGCAATTTTCTAGGTTGGACCTGTGTTTTGCCTTTTTGGGACCCTTCCCCTCACTAAATTTCTGAGATTCCACTTTCCCCTACTTCCTAACATCCCTCCCTACTTCCCAAAATTTTCTCAAGAATTTAGAAGCTCCTTATCCCCTTCATTTCGCTTCATTTTGACAAATCCCTTGTTTCACACATCGGGATAGGTTTCACTCAAATGATGTTTCTAAGCAATAAAAGATGAATTTTTGAAAACTGAGAGATGTTTTTGTCCACAACATTCCAACGAAGAAAAAACTCCTTCACTTTTTACACAGGTGTCATTTTTTTGGAGAAATGTCAAAAATACAATCGCCTCGGGAGAATTGATGCACCTCTGAAGTGACCTTGGGAAAATCACGTTTTATCCTAGCTAAGTTCACCAAATGATAACTAGACACAAATATTTTTCCAATAAGCTATCATGCGCTCAATTTGGAGTTGATGAAGGCATTCAAAAGTTGACTGTAACATCACTCTGCCTTTAGGTAGCCTCATTTGGCACATTTTGACCAGTCCTGGGAGATTTTATTTTTGATAGGAACATAAACTCCAAATTAACAAATTCTAGTTGGGTTGGAAAGTAGACTGAAATACCTTTCCAATGAGCTATCCTGTGCCAAATTTGGACACCGGGAAGGCCTCCAAAAGTCACCTGGAAAAGAGCACGACGCACTGGGAGAAAATTTCCAGTGTAAATTTACACTGGCGCGGTGCAAATAGAGAGTGCGGCGCATAGGGCTAAAAGGCCTAAAATTGTGCCAAATTGCCTTAAGTTTCCTGTGGAGCTCCTCTAATTGCAAGGTAGGCTACATAAACTCACTTGTTCATCAAATTTTATGAGTGAAATGATGGTTTTATGCCTGTGATTGAAAGCAAAAAATTTCATAAAGCCAACCACAAGAAGACATCAAAGAAACCATTTTTCTAGGGTTGTGCAATTGTGTTCTTGCTACCAAGGTTTATTTTCCCTGCCCTATCACTCTTCCTTATCCCCCTATGACAATTTTACTATTATCACTACCCTAAACACTACCAAACTCATTATTCCCTTACCCCTCCTCCCATTACTCAATACAAACCCTAAAACCCTACCTTGCCAAAAACCCAAACCCTACCCTATCAAAATACCCAAAAACCCCCTACATATCCCTAAAAAAAATTCTCCTATAACCCCTATTCCCATTTCATCACTCCCTTCCTAATACTCCCTGTTTCATTGTTCCCCTTGGTGGCAGATTATCAAAACAACACCCAGCTTCACCATCATCAAAGGGCAGCCTTAATACAGCATATAAACAACAGTCATGGCATCTGAGGGTTCATCAAGGTATGAGGTGGAAACTCATAGTGATACAGCTTCAGGAGAACTGGCTCCCAGGAGACATCACAAGAGTGGCAAACATGTTGGGGATGAGCCAAACACCCTCACTGAATTGCAGGCATGCCCTCTTGCTATGTCATGTTTCCAGCACCTAGCATGTTTTGAATTTTGTCAAAGGATGACTATTCAGGAGCAGAACACAGAGATCCAAGACTTCTCACTCAATGTGGAGAGGGCCGAATGGATCATCAAGTATTTGGATCAGAGAAACAAGCAGCTTGAGGACTGGCGGGCGATTATGGAGCTGCAAAACATTCGTGAGCATCGCCAAGCTGCTCAAAGGAGAAGAGCTGAGCTCACATCATTGGAGCAAGAAATCAATGAGAATCGGGAGGCAAACCTCAAGAGGCTCAACATGCACTTAGAGAGGCTATTGGACAAGGCTGATTAGGACCTTGCCTTACTGAGACACATGGCTTATCATTACAGGACATGAAATATGAGTGCAAAGGCCCGGATAAGGAGTTTGAAGGCGAAATTGAGGAAAGCAACAAGAAAGGAAAAAATGGAAAAAGAGCAAGATCGGCTTTGAATCTTGGTTGAGGCTTCCTTGGCCCATCATAATACCCCATAGGCAACCTCCAGCCCAAATTTCAAGAAATTTGGGGAATTTTTGGTCATTTCACAAATTTTTCGGCAAAAAACAGGGATTTTCTCCCTGTGCGCTAAAATTCTAGAGCTCCAAATGAGAAATGGCTTGCATTTTTGGATTCAGCATGGAAAATAACGACTACTAGTGTCTGGGCAAGAAATTTGGGCAAGATCTGAGCCTCCTAGAGGTCAAAAACACCCAAAAAATGGCCTCTCTGCCACTTTTTTGACACAGAGAAAGCAGTCTTGGGAGAATGGAGATTTGGAGGGGAAAATGAGCACCAAATTCAAAAATTCTAGTTGGGTTAGAAAGTAGACAGGACACGCTTTCCAACAAGCCCACTTGGGCACATTTTTGACACCTGCAAGTTCCCCAAAACAGACCCCAAAGTGGCACGACACACAGAGAAATTGGCACGACGCACAGAGGAAAAATTGCCAATTTGCTCCCGTTTCGCGACATTTCGGTTCGCGACTTCTCCAAGTGGGCCCGGCCATCTACACTTCGGTTTTTTGGCACCAAAGGCAGCATTTAAAGTGTTTTTTCTCCAGATTGGCATCTATCCAAGTGGCAAAGGAAGGCAAATGGTCACCCAGGCCAAATGTCATGTTTGTGAGCGTTGCACTTGTAGCTGATGGTTGGCTCTCCATCTCCATTTTGTAATGATTCGAGTAACTCCCCAACCCTTGGGAATTCTATCTCTTCCTCACACATTCTATATATTGTATGCAAGCTATTTGCAAAGGGTTGGTTGGCTTGTAACTTCTGGGAGACTGTGGGAAAGAAACTATGTTTCTTCACTGTGTATTTTTGACAGAGAATTAACGGAAGGTAGCGGCTCTATTTCATGAGATTCTTGTGGTTGTGAGTGTAGAAAATGTGTCTCTTATGTTTTCATATGTATTTCGTTATGTTCCATAATTAAATTCATGTTCATTTCCAGTGAAATTTTCTGAGTGAGATTAGGCAGAATTCAATTTTATTGCTCTGCTTGTGGGAAAATTTCATGTTCAGTGTTTTTCTTCTGTTGAAAAGGATTCATGTAACTATGCCCTTTTCACTTTCTTTAGCAATCTATTCATTCCGCGTTACCTCTGTTATGAAACCAGCTCAAGAAAAGATAGAAAAGATAGATCAACGCCTTATAATTCAGCCTCTTCGAGGGGGCAACCTCCTTTACATTACATAAATGAACAATTCTTGGATGATACAAATGAAAATACCTCCTTTCTATATATAGGAGTCTAAGGGGTTATAACATAATCAGAGCCGACATAACAATAATAATGTAAGGGTATAATAATAACAATAGTGGGCTTCTATGGGGCACAATAGTAACAATATGGGCACTACATGGGTACATCAATATAATAAGTGGGTTATACTAATAACAATAAGGGGTTACACTAGTAGTATAGGGGCCTAACGTGCCCCTCTCCTTCAAAAAGCGTTGTCCTCAACGCTTGAGTAGTTCTTGATGCTTCTATATAAAATTCTTGTCCTCCCATGTGGAATATTTAGCGGGTAAGTTCTTCCACTTTATGAGATACTCTGAAATTGATCGATTTCGTAGCTGTCAGGTTCTTTTTTCTGTGACTGCTCCAGGTTCCAATATGATTTTTCCTTCCTCTTCAATTTCTGGCAATATTGCTTGAATTGGGATCTTTTGCAACTTTTGAATAAGTGGCCATACTTCTTCGTTCTTCTTCCATTCATCTGTTGCTTCGTTTATCCAATTTGGTTGGATAATATAAATAGCACAAAACAATGCTTCCACATCCTCATCCTTGAAGCGTCTTCCCATTCGGTAAGGTCGCCATTTTTTAAGTGCATGTAGTATTGCCAACATTTCCTTCTCATAAATAGCTTGCTTGAGATGTAGCAGTAAAAATACCCAATCACTTAAATCACAACATTTTTCACTACGATGTTGATCTACCTGTTGTTTCATTTGATTTTGCACCGAAGTGGCGTTATCCTTTAAAAGTTGGAGAACTTGTTGTTGATGCTCAATATGATCTTTCTCTGCTTGAACCTTTTTCTTCTTGATATGTCCTTCTATCTTTTGAGGAGTGGTAATTTCTTCCAGTCCTTTACAAGATATGGTCGGATTCATTTCTTGATGCTCGATGTGATCTTTCACTTCTTGAACATTTTTCTTCTTGATGTGTCCTTCTATCTTGATAGTTTGAGGAGTGGTAATTTCATCCATTGAATTACAAGATATGGTTGGATTCATTTCTTCTTTCTCGATGTGATCTTTCACTTCTTGCACCTTTTTCTTCTTGATATGTCCTTCTATCTTGAGAGTTTGAGGAGTGGTAATTCTTGCCAATGCTTTACAAGATATGGTCTGATTCATTTCTTCTTTCTCTCGGGTGGTGTCCTGACGTATATCCTCTTCTTTTGATGTTTCTTGATCCTTTTCTTCCTCCTCTTCATATTCTATGTAAAATAATTTCTTCTCAGCACACCTATGACCTTTAGTGCATTTGCTATCACAATTGTAACAAAGCCCTTTTTCTCTTTTTTCTTCCAATTGTTGTGATGTAACCCTTGTAGGTTGTGGAAGGTTGGGAGAAACAACACTTCCATCTTTATAGTTGTGAGGGGTATGCTTCCTGGTTTCCATAATTTTGCTTTCCATTATGTCACAAATCCCTTTTACTCTTTCCAATTGTTGTGGTGTTGCTCTAAAGAAGGTGTTGCTCTTTGTATCCTCATAATGTGCTATCATTTCCTCCGTGAAAATTGACCACGTAACAAGTTTTTTACGAGAACAAATCCCTTTGTACCATAAAAATTGATCTGGTTCTAAATATGAAGATGCAATACATACCTTTTGTAACAGTTGTACACCATGTATATCAAAATATTGCTCCATCTGAAGTAT
This sequence comes from Pinus tabuliformis, assembly GCA_031772625.1. Classification (NCBI taxonomy): domain Eukaryota; kingdom Viridiplantae; phylum Streptophyta; class Pinopsida; order Pinales; family Pinaceae; genus Pinus; species Pinus tabuliformis. The sequence continues at coordinate 1,203,549,107 of CM062818.1, forward strand.
CCAATTTACTGGATCCTTGCCATCAAACTTCCTCATCTTGCTTTTTCTTGATTTTAGGAGCTCTACCTTGAAACGACTGTAACTCTGTACTTTCAGATCTTTAAGTTCTGAAATTGTGACCTGTAGTAGCCCTCTGTGTCCTCTTTCCAATGCCACAAGTTTGATCCAAATTGGATTCTCCAAGAAAGAGTTATGCACAATCTCCCGCAGTGACCTTCTTACGAAATTTCAATCCGATGCTCAGAAAGAAAGTTATGACGATTTTCCCTAGGTCACCTGTTTTGAGTGTAATTCAGGAGTCTGCAAAAAGACCAACTTCCTCAGATCATATCTCCGAAAATATCACGTAAAAATCTCTGAAATTTGGACCCAAGGTTCAGCGTCAATTCTTCTCAAATGGGTTTTTTTTGCGACTTCTGAAACGTCACAGAAAAAAAGTTATAGCGAAAATTCCACGATGACTTGTTTGGAGCAGCGAAACCCTAGAATCCAAAGCTCTGATACCAAATGTTATGAAACCAGCTCAAGAAAAGATAGAAAAGATAGATCAACGCCTTATAATTTAGCCTCTTCGAGGGGGCAACCTCCTTTACATTACATAAATGAACAATTCTTGGATGATACAAATGAAAAGACCTCCTTTCTATATATAGGAGTCTAAGGGGTTATAACATAATCAGAGCCGACATAACAATAATAATGTAAGGGTATAATAATAACAATAGTGGGCTTCTATGGGGCACAATAGTAACAATATGGGCACTACATGGGTACATCAATATAATAAGTGGGTTATACTAATAACAATAAGGGGTTACACTAGTAGTATAGGGGCCTAACAACCTCAAACTAAATTGATACCTTTTCCGCCTGCCTTGCCTCACAGAATAATCTGTGCCTTTGTATCAAATTCTCTGTTCCTTGCTGACCGTTGGTCCCATACCATCCCAGAAGCTCGGTCATTCATGAAATGGTTTCTTGTATCCCTATTCACTTACTAGCCTAAGATCAATATTTCATTGTAAGTCATCTCAGACCGTTTTTTCTTATATATTCACTGAGCATGACTCAGAGAGAGCCCTCTCCTATTCTGGTAGGGCTAGCTACCAGACTGAGCGTGGTTTGTGTTTACCCTAATTTTTGCCTTCCTTCATCCTAAGGCAGATTTAGGTGCTAACATAGTGGCGACCATACTGGGGATGAAAATGGTTTGCTTGGAGATTGTTTTCCCCAGTACATATATCAAGCTCAGATCTGATGGTTGATGGTGAACAACGATCAGACATAAGAAGACGGCTGAAATCATTCACCTGGCGACTCCATTCACTGAAGAATCCAGCAATCGGTGCTTCATGGTGACTCCATTGCAGAGAGGTCAGTAGCTTTGAAATTTTAAAGATGGATCGGGTTGCAAGAAGATATGCTCCCATGAGCCGAGATCAAATTCTAGGCTTTCCAAATAAGATTCCGAAAGTAGATTGGTCAAGGAATTTGCCTACATTTAAAGATGATGGTAAGAAGGACGCTGCTTTACATCTAGTTTGATTTCACATGCATATTTGCAAGTTGAAGGTTGATTTTCCTGAAGATTGCTTAATGAAGATATTCATGGCCACTCTAGAAGGTGAAGCCCAATCTTGGTATGAAAGTTTGCCGCCTGCTTGTATTTACTGTTTAAAGGATTTTCATGCCCTGTTCATTGAAAGATATCAAGAATCTTATCCATCATTAAATCTAGTTCATGACTGTTGCAAACATGCTTCTACTTTTATTGAAAGCCTTGAAAAATACTATGAGGATGATAATTTTATGGATGATGAGATCATGGAAGCCTTGTATGAGAATCCATTTCAACAACATGAAGAGAAATTAGAGGAGTCCCATCAAGATTCTCAGGAAACGTTGCAGCAAAATCAAGATCTTTGTACAGTGGAAAATGAAGGAATTTTGCATCTTGACAGTCAACATGAATTACATGAAATAGATCAGCAGGTTGAAGAGTTCCATATGGCTGAAAGTGATGAAAGAAAAAGTGTCAGTTCAAATCTGTCCATAGAAGAAGACAGCATGCAAGGAAGTCTAGTTCTAATGCCAGAATGTGATAATGTCAAGTCACCCATTTCAGATTTAGATTCAGATTGTGATGACCAAGAAAACCTTGTACTAAGTCCCATTAAAGAGAACTCTGTTGTTAAAATCATCTGGGATGAAGAAGGTAGGGTTATGGATCCAAATGTTCTCATGTCATCATAACACAGTCTTCATGAAGAAATAATCCACTCAGCTCAGATCTTTGCTCAAGTAAGTGAAAACATTCCTCTAGATGAATTTGTGGTAGATGATATAAAGGATTGTGTTGGGTTTCAAGAATCATTCGAAGTTTCTTTTCTCATGATTGATGAATGCAAAGACAATCTGGTTGTCATATCATATGAAGGTGACCTACAGTATATTCAGACCATAGAAAATCAGATCATTCAGGATTCCCTTTCATATTCTTCTTCATATGTCTCATGTTTTGAAATGTTCTTTGAAACGAAGAGCTGCTCATCTACTTGTTCCGAATTTTTTAAGGACCGGGAACATACTCTTATTTGTGAAAAGAGATCAGCATCACAAGAAATAGACACCTTGTTTCCTCAGCAGGAGGTAATTCTTCATGTTTTTCATGATCCAATGGCAAATCTGTTACAGTCAACAGTGAAGGTCATTATTGTAGTATTTAGTGATGAAGGAGATCATGGTCAATTATGTTTTTGGAGGCCCAGTTACCAGTATCAATTGTTGACCAGAAGATCTGATCCAGAGAACCAATCAAGGAGGCATCTACTTGATTGGTTACATTGGAAAACACATTACACATGATTGTACATATTGCATTAGTACGCAGGTGGTTGTCATCATGATTTGAAACCCTCGAATCTTGATGGACTGGTGCCATTGAATAAGTTTTGTCAGTTCTTGTTTTAGTTAAGTCAGTCATGAGTCATTTCATTTTGCATAGAGTCAAGTTTTTCAGTCATTTCAGTTCTCAATGAGTCAGTTTTAGTCAATAAATTGAGTCATGTTGATTTGTCGAAATAATGGACTCCATAGCCCAATGGACGAAGGCACTATCTACTCACCCAAAGATCTGCAGTTCTTGGCACCTCCAAGGAGCTGCCATCCCTATTGGAGCCAATGTTAGTGTCAGTCTTTACGTCCTTCCTCCAGTGATCAAACATGCTCTTACAAAGTGATTTTAAGGTGCCAAGGTCAAATTTTTTCATTTCAGTGAGTCTTTAAGAAAAATTTGGTCACTAGGCATTAGGTCTAGGGTTTGATTTTACCCTTGTCAAAGTTTTTCAAATTTCGGTCCATGTCACCATGCTGAGTGTACCATCATTTAGAGAGTTTTCATCATCATGTCAGGTTCCAATGGGTCATTTTACACCTTGTTCATGCTTCAGTTGTGCCTAGCTACAGTCATTTCCCTCTCCTAGGGTTTTGAAGGAAATTTCTCTTGGACGGTCAAATCATTGGCAAAAATTGTATACTGATGTTCATACACCTTCCCCTATCCATAATGTACCTTATCAAACACTCCCCATCGCTGAGATCCCCAAAATTCCTCATTTTCGCACAAACCCTAGTTTCTTGCTACGACCTGGCAATTTTCTAGGTTGGACCTGTGTTTTGCCTTTTTGGACCCCTTCCCCTCACTCAATTTCTGAGATTCCACTTTCCCCTACTTCCTAACATCCCTACCTACTTCCAAAAATTTTCTCAAGAATTTAGAAGCTCCCTATCCCCTTCATTTCGCTTCATTTCGACAAATCCCTTATTCCACACATCGGGATAGGTTTCACACAAATGATGTTTATGAGCACTAAAAGATGAAATTTTGAAAACTAAGAGCTATTTTTGTCCAAAACATGGCAAGGAAGAAAAACCTCCTTCACTTTTTACACAGGTGTCATGGTTTTGGAGAAATGTCAAAAATACAATCGCCTCGGGAAAATTGATGCACCTCTAAAGTGACCTTGGAAAAATCAAGTTTTCGCCTAGCTCCGTTGGCCAAATGACTTTCTTGATGAGCCAAACGATAACTAGACACAAATATCTTTCTAATTGGCTATCCTGAGCTCAATTTGGAGTTGAGGAAGGCATTCCAAAGTTGACTGTAACAGCACTCTACCTTTAGGCACCCTCATTTGGCACATTTTGACCAGTCTTGGGAGATTTGATTTTTGACAGGGCAAATGAACTCCAAATTGAAAAGTTCTGGCTGGGTTGGAAAGTAGACTCAAATACCTTTCCAAATAGCTATCCTGTGCCCAATTTGGACACCATTAAGGCCTCCAAAAGTCACCTTGAAAATAGTGTGACGCACATGGAGAGCATGGCGCACTGGGAGAAAATTTCCAGTGTAAATTTACACTGGCGCGACGCACATAGAGAGCGCGGTGCACAGAGCTAAAAGGCCTAAAATTGTGCCAAATTGCCTCAAGTTGCCTATGGAGCTCCTCTAATTGCAATTTAGGCTACATAAACTCACTTGTTCATCAAATTTTATGAGTGAAATGATGGTTTTATGCCTGTGATTGAATGCAAAAAATTTCATAAAGCCAACCACAAGAAGACATCAAAGAAACCATTTTGCTAGGGTTGTGCAATTGTGTTCTTGCTTCCAAGGTTTATTTTCCCTGCCCTATCACTCTTCCTTATCCCCCTTTGACATTTTTACTATTATCACTACCCTAAACACTACCAAACTCATTATTCCCTTACCCCTCCTCCCATTACACAATACAAACCCTAAAACCCTACCTTGCCAAAAACCCAAACCCTACCCTATCAAAATACCCCAAAACCCCCTACATATCCCTAAACAAAATTCTCCTATAATCCCTATTCCCATTTCATCACTCCCTTCTTAATACTCCTTGTTTCATTGTTCCCCTTGGTGGCAGATTATCAAAACAACACCCAACTTCACCATCATCAAAGGGTAGCCTTAATACAGCATATAAACAGCGGTCATGGCATCTGAGGGTTCATCAAGGTATGAGGTGGAAACTCACAGTGATATAGCTTTAGGAGAACCGGCTCCCAGGAGACATCAAAAGAGTGGCAAACATGTTGGGGATGAGCCAAACACCCTCACTGAATTGCAAGCATGCCCGCTTGCTATGTCATGTTTCCAGCACCTAGCATGTTTTGAATTTTGTCAAAGGATGACTATTCAGGAGTAGAACACGTAGATCCAAGACTTGTCACTCAATGTGGAGAGGGCTAAATGGATCATCAAGTATTTGGAGCAGAGAAACAAGCAGCTTGAGGACCAGCGGGCGATTATGGAGCTACAAAACATTCGTGAGCATCGCCAAGCTGCTCAAAGGAGAAGAGCTGAGCTCACATCATTGGAGCAAGAAATCAATGAGAATCAGGAGGCCAACCTCGAGAGGGTCAACATGCACTTGGAGAGGCTGTTGGACAAGGCCGATCAGGACCTTGCCTTACTGAGACACATGGCTAATCATTGCAGGACACGAAATATGAGTGCAAAGGCTCGGATAAGGAGTTTGAAGGCGAAATTGAGGAAAGCAACAAGAAAGGAAAAAAGGGAAAAAGAGCAAGATCAGCTTCGAATATTGGCTGAGGCTTCCTTGGCCCATCATAACACCCCATAGGGAACCTCCAGCCCAAATTTCAAGAAATTTGGGGAATTTTTGGTCATTTCACAAATTTTTGGGCAAAAAACAGGGATTTTCTCCCTGTGCGCTAAAATTATAGAGCTCCAAATGAGGAATGGCTTGCATTTTTGGATTCAGCATGGAAAGTCACGACTACTGGTGTTCGAGCAAGAAATTTGGGCAATATCTGAGCCTCCTAGAGGTCAAAAACACCCAAAAAATGGCCTCCCTACCACTTTTTTGACACCAAGAAAGCAGTCTTGGGAGAATGGATATTTGGAGGGGAAAATCAGTACCAAATTCAAAAATTCTAGTTGGGTTAGAAAGTAGACAGGACAGGCTTTCCAACAAGCCCACTTGGGCACATTTTGGACACCTGCAAGTGCCCCAAAATAGGCCCCAAAGTGGTGCGACGCACAGAGAAATTGGTGCGGCGCACAGAGGAAAAACTGCCAATTTGCTCCCGTTTCGCGAAATTTCGGTTCGCGACTTCTCCAAGTGGGCCCGGTCATCTACACTTCGGTTTTTTGGCACCAAAGGTGGCATTTAAAGTGTTTTTTCTCCAGATTGGCATCTATCCAAGTGGCGAAGGAAGGTAAAGGGTCACCCTGGCCAAATGTCATGTTTGTGAGCACTGCACCTGTAGCTGATGGTTGGCTTTCTATCTCCATTTTGTAATGATTCGAGTAACTCCCCAACCCTTGGGCGTTCTATCTCTTGCTCACACATTCTATGTATTGTATGCAAGCTATTTGCAAAGGGTTGGTTGGCTTGTAACTTCTGGGAGACTGTGGGAAAGAAACTCTGTTTCTTCACTGTGTATTTTTGACAGAGAATTAATGAAAGGCAGTGGCTCTGTTTCATGAGATTCTTGTGGTTGTGAGTGTAGAAAATGTGTCTCTTATGTTTTCATATGTATTTCATTATGTTCCATAATTCAATTCATGTTCATTTCCAGTGAAATTTTCTGAGTGAGATTAGGTAGAATTCAATTTTATTGCTCTGACTGTGGGAAAATTTCATGTTCAGTGTTTTTCTTCTGTTGAAAAGGATTAATGTAACTATGCCCTTTTCACTTTCTTTAGAAATCTATTCATTCTGCATTACCTCAAACTAAACTAATACATTTTCCACCTGCCTTGCCTCACAGAATAATCTGTGCCTTTGTATTAAATTCTCTGTTCCTTGCTGACCGTTGGTCCCATACCATCCCAGAAGCTCGGTCATTCATGAAATGGTTTCTTGTATCCCTATTCACTTACTAGCCTAAGATCAATATTTCACTGTAAGTCATCTCAGACCGTTTTTGCTTATATATTCACTGAGCGTGACTCGGAGAGAGCCCTCTCCTGTTCTGGTAGGGATAGCTACCAGACTGAGCGTGCTTCGTGGTTACCCTAATTTTTTCCTTCCTTCAGCCTAAGGCAGATTTAGGTGCTAACACGCGCGATGCTGGGACATACGGGATATTACAGAAAATTCATCAAAGCATATACTCAAACTACCACACCTATGGAGAAACTGTTGAAGAAGGATACAACATTCTGTTGGGATGAAGAATGTTAGTGCATCTTAGATGCCTTGAAAGAAAAGATGGTCACAGTGCCGATCTTGGTATTCCCTAATTGGAAAAAAGAGTTTCATGTACATGTGGACGGCTCTTGCATTGCATTGGGTATAGTGTTAACACAAGCTGGAGAAGGAGAAATGGACCATCCTATAGGCTTCACGAGTAGAAAATTGTCGAAGGCCGAGAAGAGTTACTTAATGACTGAGCGCAAAGGATTGGCCATGGTATATGCACTGCAGAAGTTTAGGTGCTATCTATTAGGTGGACATTTCAAAATGTACACAAATCATTCTGTCTTGAAATGTCTGGTCAATAAGCCTGTGTTCGGGGGCAAGATCTATAGATGGTTGCTACTACCAGGAGTCTGACATTGAAATAATTGTGAATCCATGAAGGTTAAATGCAAGACTTGACCATTTGTCACGAATCAAAACAAGAGAGGAGCCTAATAATTTGGAGGAAGGGTTTCCAGATGGGAAACTCTTTGCACTGCATGTAGCGGATAATTATTTTGTAGATATCATTCACTTCTTGACTATGTGGATGGCGCCAGAAGGATATACAAGTCAGGAAAAGAAGGAACTCGTAGTGTGCTTGGATAATTTTTCAGTTATTGGGGGACATTTGTATAAGATGAGTACAGATGAAATATTGTGAAGATATGTGCAAGATTTTGAGAGGGATAGCATTCTTGCTGAAGCTCATGGAGGGGCTGCGAGAGGACACTATGCAGGAAAGGTGACTGCGTAGAAGATTTTACGTGCAAGTCTATGGTGGCCAATGTTGCACAAGGATTCCAAGGCGTATTGTAAGGTGTGCGATGCATGTCAAAGAATGGGCAGACCATTACGAAGGGATGAATTTCCATTACAACCTCAAGTATCTTTGCAGCCATTTGAAAAATGGGCGATTGATTTTTTTGGGCCAATTTAGCCCCCAAGGAAGAAAATTGGTGTGCGCTATATCATCACCGCGACGAAATATCTAACTAGACGAACAGAGGAAGAACTAGTTAAGGATTGTATAAGGGATACAACAATAAATGTTTTGTTTGAGTATGTCTTAACCAAATTTGACTGCCCAAAAGTGTTGATGAGCAATAGAGGTATGCATTTTCTAAACGAAACAATCAGCGCGTTAACAAAATAATTCAAGGTCTACCATCAGAAGAGTACACCGTATCACCTCTAGGCCAATGGAACTGTTGAAGCCTTCAACAAGATTTTGGAGAATGCACTGACAAATATCTGCAACGCACAAAGAAATGAATGGAATGTGCACATACCTGCAGTACTCTAGGCATATAGGACTACTTGCAAGAAGTTGACAAGAAAAACTTCATTTAGATTGGTCTATGCTATAGAAGTTGTAATGTTGATGGAGTATATTGTGCCTAGTCTAGACATGGAAGTTATCACAATTATGGTAGATCGTGAAGCCTTGGAAGGCTGGCTTGCGCAGCTGATGGATCTTGAAGAGGATCGATTTTTTGTAGGATTTCATCAGCAAGTAGAGAAGGAACGTGAAAAAACATGGCACGATCGCCACATAAAACTTCACATGTTCAAGGTAAATGATCTTGTCTTGTTATATGATAGCAAGTTCAATAAATTTCTGAGTAAATTTCAGATGCATTTGTTGGAGCCATATATTATCAAAGAAATTATAGATGGAGGCACAGTTCAGCTCGCGAAGCTGAATGGAGAACATTTTCCAGGACGAGTGAATGGGAGCCGATTGAAGCTATATATAGGGGATCTTGTGTAATGACTATATAGTGGTAGGACAGTCTTAGTGCTTCAGGTAGCTGCAAGGGAGTGTGAGACTATAAACTACACTTCCAGGTTTGGAGGACTACATAGCAAGTGGGATGCATAGAAGATAATGAAGATGCAATCCAGGGAGCTATGCGCAAGAAGTTGCACCATGGAGGATGGTTTTGTGCAACACAACAAAAAAGTGACCATTGGAGTCACTGTTCAGGACTTCATAGCTAGGATACTATTAAGGGGAGTGGGATGGCAATATTTAACGAAAAAATCTTTGAAGATCTACTACCAAAACAACATCAATTGTCATAATTTTTGGGGAACGGTTGGATATGAATTAAAAGACCCCTATAAATTACGTGTGTCGGTCCAACAGAGAACACTTCCCCCTTAGAGTTGTTGTTGATATTTGTTGTCTGTCGCCTATGAATTGATCGTAGTGGGAGGATTTAGTTATGAGCCCTGCATTTACAAAGTTGTCTGAGTTAAATTAGAAGTTCATTCTAGAAAAAATGCTTGCACCAAGCCTTGAAGAAACCATGATTATTGGTGGTGATGTTGCCTCTAAAGGAGCTGCCCAGAAGTTGTAATTATGGAAGCTCTGTCTCCTGTGCCTATGGTGCCAAGGTCACCTAAGCTGAAGCCTAACCCTACCAGAGAAACCCAAACAGCTAAGCCAAAGAAGGACAAGTAGAAGAAGCCAGTATCAGTGCGTGAATCACCAAGAAAACATTCTGCAACACAAGCAAAACAAAAGAAAGACAAGCAGCCGAAGAAAGTCATGGACCTAGATGCGAAAGAAGGCCATGGAACAAAAGACATAGATGCTGAAGGAGTGGAGCCCATCACAAAGATACTTGACTATATCCCTCCACGGAAGGGAAAGGCGAAGGTCACAAAGGACCCAGATTCAAAGAAGTTTACCATTTCTATGCCCTTGCTACTTGAGCAGGTTCCCTTTGAAGGTCTGCAGCTTGCACGGATCCCACTGCTGAAAATGGAGGATTGGGACCTCGTAGATCATGCTAGGTTTCCACACTTAGCGACAGATAAGTAGATGAAGCGAATCTACTATCCAGAGTCAGGTGTTACTGCCTTAGAGATTGTGGAATGGGTTTGCGGTGTCGATAACTCGGGGTTACTTAATCTGTTGTGTGTACCCCATTATCACCGCACCCCAATTAACACAATCTATGTGAGCCAGCTACTCACTTTGGTGCACGATGGGTGTTTATGGCTAGGAGGACCTATCTCCATCACCGACATGCTAATCCACATAATCACGCACATGCCATATGAAGGATTGAATCCAGCCAAAGAGTTTGGTGGAAAGATGGGGGAAAAGAACCTTGCAGAAAGAATGAAGAAAGATTTTGACCTCATGAAGAATTTACGAGGGTATTCCATTCTATCAATATCAGACCCCACAATTCAAATAGCTATGCAAATCTTAACAAGGAAGGTGATGAGGAAATGTCGCACAGATGAAGTTCTGGTGCTTGTAGTTTCCCTGGATGCCCAGTGCGCAAAGGGCATAAAATTCAACTAGTCCAGATACTTCTGTCAGGAGTTCCTAGAAAACTGTCGCGAAGCCCTGGATGAAACCAAGTTGTTTCACTACAATTGGTTGTTGCTGTCCATTATCCTTGTCACGTGGGAACTACCAGAAGATAGCGAGTTTCCTCCACTTGAAGAAGGATTACCGAAAGCAGTGAAGTTTTCTTCCCTATGGGCTACAAAGGACCCCTCCCTGATCATAGACACGAAAATATTTTTGGCCCTGATGGAATCGAGTCTCCGCATGGCTATTAACCAGCATCCAAGGTTGTCCCCAACCTTGTACATACATTTGTTAGCCTATACAGCATTCAAGGCTGACTTCCACAGAGTATACATTTAAGCGCAGAAGGATCCACATCAGAAATGGCATGACTTGCCATATTTAATGACGGAGATAGATGTGCAAAAGGTTGTAGCGCGATGGCCAGTAGAGTGGTTCACCCCCTCATAATTAGATGTTAGAACAAGCAAGGGCGTGGGAAGTTCTACATCACAGAAGAGAAAGGAGGTAGATAAACAAGTTGTGCACACACTCGTCGAGTAGAAAAATAAGGAAGCCGCAGAGAAGGCTCGAGTGGAGAAAGAGCACGCTGCCAAGGAGAAGGAAAAACAGGAACAACACAAGTCACCTTTGCCAAAGACATAAGATGAAGAAATCTCAAAGAAAGGTAGCGAAGGACATGAGTGGCAGAGCACCCCATTTATTTTGAAGAGATGTGGCAAAGAACAACAAGGAGGTTCAAGGAAGAAGCAAAAATCGGACAAGTCACACGGTGATCCCATGATCTTGATGGAGGGCGATCTCAATGAGATCGGGGATACAATCATGGATACCACAACTGAAGTGTTGTAGAAGTTCGAGCAGAAACTTATGCATATGTTAGAGAGTGTCCAAAAGGATCTGCGCGAGCTACAAATCCAGGCAAGCATAATACAGGTGGGCACCAGACAAGCAAATGCTGAACAAGCAAGCATGGCACCTAGGATGAGCCAAGTAGGGGAGTTGGTAAGGACTCTAGACCTTAGGAATATTGCATTGCCAAATGGGTCCCTTCGCGGGAGTTAGACAATGATCGCATCCTCCTGAGAATAGTCATGAACATCGGGTTGAAGATAGCAGCACTCCCCAATAAAATCCTCAATATGCTGCATGTAGGGGTGGCAGAGGAATTGAGATCTCAGGAGCAATGCACTCTCAACCTCATTGGCACAAATGTTCATTGAGAAGACACAGAATTTACAGGAAAAAGAGTGATTCTCTCTTTCCTATAGTCATCCCCTCAGCCATGCATTTTCTGTCTCTAGTTTATTTCTCATTATAGCTTCTCTGTCCCTCAAACCACTTAGCTTTCTTCCCATCTCCTTGTTCTCTTCCATGTGGCTAATGTCTTCCACCCCCTTTGATTTGGTGACCTGCATCCATCGGTGAGTTCTATCCCTCTCCTTTTCAAGCTTGAAGAATAGTCGGATGGAAAATTTTTGAGGTATGACCATGCCTCCTTTAATAAACTAGTAATAGGAGTCCAAGTTAGGTTGGGGGATGGGTTATTTTGTCTTTGGGTCCTCTTCTTTAGTTTCTTGCTGCTCCCTACCTTCCTTTCCAATTTCTATGTCTCTTGTAGATTCAACAGAGTATCCTGTAGGACTATTTTTGCTTCCTATAGATTTTGTTGTGTATCCTGTAGGATTTCCTTTCTCTTGGAGGAAGTTTATCTAGTAGTAGACCTCCTCACATAGGTGATAGGGGACTTAGGGGAAGGAATTTTTTCTTTCTATGTATGGGAGTCTTCAATCATAATAGGAATTTTGGTTAATGCTTGGGGCTTCCCCTGTCTTATTCTTGTGCTTTTTCTTGTCCTGAAATATAATGGGGTCTGCCTCTGCCTTTTTCATTTTTGTTTGATTGGGGTGCTAAGAGTAATGAGGGAAGCTGCTACCTCTCTCCCAATGGCTTCTTGAGACACCCTAGGTGACTCCTCCTTGTTTTATGTCCCCTCTTTTCCATTTCCTTCTTCCTCTATGTCCTTTCTGTCTTCTTCTTCTTGTATATCTTCATCATCTCTATCAGTTTCCTCCTTAATTTCCTCCTATATTTCTTCATCATCCTCCTTCTCTTCTCCCTCTTCTTCTTCATCTTCATCATGTTCCTCTATGTTAGCCTCTTCTTCATCCATCTCATCCTTATCTACTTTTATTTCTTCCTCTTCCTATTTTACTTCCTCTTCACTGACAGTACAGCTAACATCATAAGTGAGAGCTTTGATGTCACCCTCTGCTAGCATGTCTCTAAAAACTAACCTTGTTATAGGAGTTTTGAGGTTTTGGAGGGAATCTTATATGAGGATCCTAATCAACCCATGGTGAGCTAACTATTGGGAATTTCCCTCCTTCACTTTGATGCTTGATTCTATGAGTGATTGAAGCAGGAAGTATGGTATGATGAGCCTTTGGTGAGGGGGTGTTTTTGCTCCAAATCTCAATTCTTTAATGATCCTGAAATGATAGCCATAAACCACACTATACCTACCCTCACATGAGATGTATTTGATTAGTTGGTAGCCTACCTTATTCCATGGATATGGCAGACTTTCCCTCCTTATTCCATTTTTGTCCTTAGTGAGTTCCTCACCTTCTAAAAAAAAAATCTTTTGGCAACCTGGCTATCTCCTTTGTCTTCTTTCCTCCATGGTATTCCTAGGGGAAGTGTGGTAACTTTGCTGATGAGCTCAGAGGTGAGATCTATAGTGAGGCCCCTTATTACAACAGTGGCATGGATTTAAGTGAGTGGAGTGAGGGAGAGAGAAAATTCTTGAGCCACCTCATCATCATACCCTTTGAAATTTTTGGAAAACCCCCTCCAATTATGTCTTGTGAAGATTTCAAGCATTTGGGGGTGTTACTTGATTATCACAGTGTTGGTGGGATCTCTCCTATTAAACCCTCCTGTCATCTTCCTAGTGAAGTTTGAGGATAAAATGAGAGGGTTGAAACAATTTTTAAAATGGAGAACCAAAACAGAGATGACTGTGTATGTAATTCCCTTACATAGTTGCTAAATTCACTCAAACTTAGAGGATTTCTAGTTCATTTACTTGCAAAGAGGGATGTAATTACAGAGCCTACCTATTTAGATTGTTTACATTGGCCAACTCCCATGATATCCCTTCTGAACTCCTCTATGCCAATCTTGTAGACAGTCTCTGTGTATCTTGTAGGAATTCCTATGCATGATCCTGTAGCAATTCCTCTACAATCCTGTAGGAATTATTGTGTAGTGAAACGATGGATTTTTGCTTATGCTAGGTTACTTAGGTAAGAGAGAGACTTAAGTGAGGGAGTTTCGAGGAAGTGAAATGCATGAATGCATGGGAACGATGTTTTATTTCCTCTTATGGTGATTGATGGTGAGGTGGTGTGCTGGCAGTAAAGGTACATTTCCATTTTTGGACCATTGGTCCCCACTACCACCTCATCATTTTCCACTCCTCGTAACCAACTCCCACCTTATGGATCCGTAGTTTTAACCGCTTTTGTCCTACTCCTTCTCTATCTTTGAGTTGACTATAGCCACATGTGAGAGGATACCCAAATGTGCATGTCTTTACTGAACGAAGGTGGCCAAGTTAACCAGCCACCTTTTCACTTATAAACCAACTATCTCATAACCCTTACATTTCTTTGACTACATGATTCATATGAGAGAGTGAGCGAGATACTTACCTATGATTCCAATGCTATGTTGTAGTTGTCGAAGACTATAGGTGTTGCTATGTCTATTTGTTGAATGCTATTCTTCTTCCTCCTCTTGCTATCTTCTAATGGCTTATTTCTTTGTGCAGGTACCTATGGTTGAAGATATGATGCTGCTGCTTTGGAGCTCCTGGATCATCATGTTGAAGGCTTGTTGCTGGTATGATTGGTATTTTGTGGGATAGGCTACTACAAGATTTCCTATAGGAGGTCTTGTAGCTGCTTATCCCTCAGAACTCTTAATCATTCTTCTTGTTGGTGCTATGAGGATGGTGACATGGATGGAAAGAAGGAGTGAGAGTGTGGAGAGAAAGGAATATTCAGGTGATGCTCTTTATTCCTCTCTATAGGTTTTAATCCCGTATAGAAATTACCTACATACGAATTCTAAAACACAAAAAATAAACAATGCTAGAGCATAACACATAAAACACATATACACAGAGATTTTCCCTTGGATCCCAAAACCGGGGCTACCAGCTTGATTTTTAATTATGTTCATTTCAATGTTACAATACATATTTATACATTCTGAATCATCCAATACCATGGACCGAAAACCATTGCGTCCAAAACCATGGACCATAAACCATCGCGTCCAAAACCATGTGCAAAAAATCATGCACAAAACCATAGGTAGGTCCACCCAACTAATATAGGGTCCAAAAACAAAATTTTCCAAGGCACTGCCCCGGACCCCATAGAGTGGGGTTACCTACACTCCTCAAACCCCCTGTGACCCCCCCGCTACACAATAGACGCAACGAAGGGGGGGCTTCACCCCACTTCTAACCCCCCAGTTAACTACGTGGGCTAGTCTTGAAAAGAATATAACACAACCCAACATTCTCCCACTTGTTGTTTTCTTTCCACAGGGGGCCACAAGAGAGCTTATTCATTTATCCAGCCCTACAATGCCCATTGTTTCTCTACACCAAGAGAACTTCTCAAAGCTCACAGATTTTGTCAATGCATCTGCAGTGTTCTTCAAAGTGTCCACCTTTACCAAAAACATCTTTTTTATTCTATCATATCCCTCACAAAGTGATACTGAACATCAATGTGCTTTGTCTTTGAATTATCTGTAGCGTTCTTTGCTAGGAAGATTGCACTTTGGCTGTCACAGTCTATCCTTATAGCTCCCCATACTAACCCCATACTTGAACACAATCTCTGCAACCAAACTACTTCCTTGCTTACATGAGTGGCTGCCATGTATTTTGCCTCTATAGTTGATAGTGCCACTACAGATTGTTTCTTACTCATCCAACTGACTGCACCTCCAAATAGGTTAAACACATACACACTTGTAGATCTTCTTTGACCGGGATCTCCATCCCAGTCTGCATCAACAAAGCCACAAATATCCAACACTCTGTCCAATCCTAGTCTTCCTTGGTAGCACAAACCATATTCACTAGTGCCATGCAAATACCTGAAAACCCGCTTCACCGTTATCCAATGCTCCTTCCTTGGTTTCGACATAAACTTGCTCAATACTCCCATTGCATGTGCAATGTCTGGTCTAGTACAGACCATCACATACATCAGGCTACCGACTACACTTGCATATGGAACATGGGACATGTCCTCTTCCTCTTCTTGTGTCTTGGGACACTGTTCAGTAGATAACTTTACACCTACAGGAATAAGAACCTTGAATGGTTTACTATCCTACATACTAAACCTCTGCAATATTGTCTCGGCATACTTCCTCTGGTTTAACTAGAGCTTCCTCTTTGCTCAGTCTCTTTTAATTTCCATGCCCAAAATATAGTTTGCAGCACCAATATCTTTCATGTCGAATTTGGAGGACAATTGGGTCTTCAAATCCTGGATAATTTCTTTGTCATTTCCAACCAGCAACATATCATCTGCATACAAAACCACATAAATAACACGGTCACCAATTAAATTAAAATATACACAGTGATCTACTTTGCTTCTGGTGAATCCAAGTCCCCGTATAAATGTATCAAATTTCTGATACCACAACCTTAGTGATTGTTTTAACCCATACAGAGACTTCTTTAACTTGCATACCATTTCTTTCTTACCCTTCACCACAAAACCTTTAGGTTTCTTCATGTAGATCTCCTCTTCCAGATCCCTGTGAAGAAATGTTGTCTTCACATCCATCTTTTCTACCTCAAAATCAAAAACAGCAGCAACAGAT
The DNA here is from genome assembly GCA_031772625.1 of Pinus tabuliformis. Lineage (NCBI taxonomy): Eukaryota > Viridiplantae > Streptophyta > Pinopsida > Pinales > Pinaceae > Pinus > Pinus tabuliformis. The sequence continues at coordinate 1,203,565,607 of CM062818.1, forward strand.
AAAAGTAATCTAATAGAAGCTACCTTGGCAACAGAAGAAAAAATATCACCAAAATAAATTCCCGACACCTGGGAATAACCTTTTTCTACCAGCCGAGCTTCGTATTTCTCCACCTTTTCTTCTGCATTTGTCTTCTTTTTGAACACCCATTTGCTGCCAATGGGTTTCCTTCCATCCGGCAACTCCAACAGATCCCAAGCCTCATTTTTGTGCAAAGATGCCAGTTCATCAACCATGGCCTCTTTCTAGAGTTTTCCAGCCTTTGAATCTACTGCTTCCTTCATAGTTCTCGGATCATCATCAGTAACAGATAAAGAAAAATTTGAACAGGAAGCAGATGGGCTATACCTTTCCAGCTTCCTTCTTTCTCGAACTGATCTTCTTACACCCAAAGTTTGTGGCTCTTCATCTTATGATTCCTCCTCTATTGTAGAGTCTGATTCTTCCTCCTTAAGCTCAAACTCTATCTTCTCAGGTTCATTTGGTTGGACTTCATGTTTAATAACATCTTTCACCTCTTTGAACACCACATCTCGGCCATACAAAACCTTCCTTGTTACTAGTTTCCAAAGCTTATAACCCTTTAAACCAGCTTTATACCCAATAAAGATGCACTTTTCAGATTTACTATCTAACTTGGTTCTTTTCTCCTTTGGAACATGTACATGTGCATCACATCCAAATACCCCCAGATGTGAAAGAGAGGGTTTCTTACCAGTCCATATCTCTTGTGGAGTCTTATCCTCCAATGTTGATGAAGGTGATCTATTGACTAGGTAACATGTTGTCTCCACCACCTCTGCCTAGAATTCCTGTCGTAACCCGGCACCACTGAGCATGCTTCTTGCCCTTTCCATCAACGTCTTGTTCATTCTTTCTGAAACTCCATTTTTTTTAGGTGTGTATGGAGTAGTCTTTTTCCATGTTATACCACAAACAATGTAAACTTTGAAACGGGAACTATAAACTCAAAACGGGAACTCTGGCCCAAAAACCTCAAAAACAGTGCTAAAAACGAAAAGTGTGTATACTGGAACGATGTTTTTTTTTTTTAGGTGTCAATTTTGAACGTGTTTTAAAAATGGCAGTGACTACGAAATTTTTTACGAAATTTTCCTGCAAAATATAGCTTCAAAACGAAAGTGTGTATACTGGAACATGTTTTTTTTTTTAGGTGTCAATTTTGAACGTGTTTTAAAAATGGCAGTGACTACGAAATTTACTACGAAATTTTCGTGCAAAACATAGCTTCAAAACGAAAGTGTTGATACTGGAATAATGATTTTTTTTTTAGGGTCAATTTTCAAACTTTTTAAAAAATGCTAATAAAACCAATTTTTTGTGTCTCAGACAAAGTTAAATTTTAAGGAAAAAACACATTACTGTTTCTGGTAGAATATCAATTTTCTTTCCTAAGTATAAATTTAACATGTTTTCAACCACAACATGCTAGATACAAAAGAAATTGAAATTTTTTCAACTATAAAACTAAAAAAACATGACCACTACATATACACTATGGACATTTACTGGCATTTCAAACTTCTTCTTGGCAAGGCACTCATGGACCACAACGCTACCAAAGACGACATGTTATTCTCCTTAGACTGCAAGCAATAACAACTGGCTTCTACAGAGAGAAGGTTGGCTTAAATTGAAAGGCAATTGGGTATTCCTCCATACCCAAGCTACTCTCTTGACAGTAGCAAATAACCTATCCAAGTAGAAGCCATTTGATTATGATCCCACCTCTTGAAGATTTTCTATTAAATTCTCTTTAGTTTTATGTCTTATTTTTGCATGCCATTATTTTCTAAAGACCCAAGAGGTCAAGATATTGTTTTTACGATATTGTTTTTACTTTCCTAGATTTAGCTAACAAGGTTAGATTCAATTCTGGAAAGTTTATATTTTTGCATTTGGTCGAATTTGTCTAATAGAAAATTGCTTTGATTCTCCTTATTTGGAAAGAATACAAAATTTAACTTTACAAAAAAAACACATAAATTAAAATAATGAATTATGTTTGTAATCATTATATTTCAAAACTTGATATTTAAATTCAATCGATAAACTTACAAAAACTTAATACTTACAATTATTTCTTTAGCTTTCTCTTTATGTCCTACCATTTTTTCAAATAGTAAAACAATTCTAAAATAATATGGAAAAAGGATCTTTACTCATATTTAATGTGTAAGAGCCAAATGTCGTCCAATTTTTTCAAATAGTAAAACAATTCTAGAATAATATGGTAAAAGATCTTTACTAATATAAAAATTATGTTTAAAAGATAAACATAACAAGGACGAATGCAAAGTCTAAAGGAAATGGATTACAATAGATATTATAAAAAGGAAAAGTGTAATTCAAAAACAAATGGATTACAAAATATCATTAAAATAACCGCAAAAGGTCAAGTATAATCACAAAAAGCGTGGAATCGATGATGGAATATCGACATTTAAGAAGAATAGAACTACAGTATATATATCTTAAATCCTTTTGAACATATAATTTGGTAGGAATACGTCCCGCTTTCCACCGTGTTCTTCAAACGTTCATGAGTGTATCCAAACAGTGGAACACCTTTACAAACCTATAAGCCAGAAGTAAAGATGGCCAGATACAGGATAAGTCACATATCAGATACGTTGTCTATTAATTGTATTATACATGACGAAGATCTTATCTCCATAGCAGGGGTCACGTAAAGATGAGCTATCTTACTCCTCCTAATTTACAATTGGGTATCTGTGTTTTTTATATTCACTTTACTTTGTCCAAAGATACGATCGCCCGCAAACTCGCTTTGCTTTCTGTATTCTTTCACAGGGAGGCAACTTGGAAAACCATAAAGAACTATGTATTCATTACGTTGCTCGTCTGGAACGGGTCCAGGATAGATTACATACTTATTTGTTTATTATTCCACTCAGAAACATTTGAAAATGCCATCGATTAGCTTGGCTAGCGTATCTAATCGGATTCCTGAAAAATCTTTGTTTATTCACACTTGCTGTTTCACTATTCTATCACGCGGCCGAGATCCTGCATCCTTAAAGAGGTTCCTTACCCCAGAAGCAGGCAATCACGGAGCATGTCCTGACCACTATACTGTAATGTGAATTCGTGTTCAGTCAGAGCGAAAGATCAAGCCCTCTCTGAAATCGTTGTCTGACAATTCTTTTACTCTACATTCCACAAGGGACTCTGCACTATCTTGGCACTATGTGGGTTTTTGTTTTTAATTATTTTGCATCTACACAAAAATTGTTATATCGTCATCCCATGTCATAACCAAGGATAGCGAGCCACCACCATAATGTCACATTATTGTTGAAAAACGTTCGTAGTGTGTTTATTATATATATTATACACACAGTTCTTCACTGCCAACGTGATATATCTCCGGTCCACTTTGAATAAAGCATATATAAAATGTCTTTTAACTGTAAAAACCAGCGGGTCGATTCCGGGAATCGACCCGCCGCCGGTCGGGCGGGGCGGGGCGGCCGGGGGGGGTGGCGCCCCGCCGGCGGGTCGATTCCCGGAATCGACCCGCTGGTTTTAATCGGCCCGGGGGTGGCGAGAAGGAACTCACAGTCAAAGAGAAGCATATAACATGGGTGCCCAACGCCTCAGCTGGTAATGGAATCCTGGGTGTATATAAACAGCGATGAACTATTCCTGCAAACCAATGTGGGTTTTTGTTTTTAATTATTTTGCATCTACACAAAAATTGTTATATCGTCATCCCATGTCATAACCAGGGATAGCGAGCCACCACCATAATGTCACACTATTGTTGAAAAACGTTCGTAGTGTGTTTATTATATATATTATACACACAGTTCTTCACTGCCAACGTGAGATATCTCCGGTCCACTTTGAATAAAGCATATATAAAATGTCTTTTAACTATAAAAACCAGCGGGTCGATTCCAAGAATCGACCCGCTGCCGGTCGGGCGGGGCGGGGCGGCCCGGGGGTGGCGCCCCGCCCCGCCCGACCGGCGGCGGGTCGATTCCCGGAATCGACCTGCTGGTTTTAATCGGCCTGGGGGTGGCGAGAAGGAACTCACAGTCAAAGAGAAGCATATAACATGGGTGCCCAACGCCTCAGCTGGTAATGGAATCCTGGGTGTATATAAACAGCGATGAACTATTCCTGCAAACCAATGTGGGTTTTTGTTTTTAATTATTTTGCATCTACACAAAAATTGTTATATCGTCATCCCATGTCATAACCAGGGATAGCGAGCCACCACCATAATGTCACACTATTGTTGAAAAACGTTCGTAGTGTGTTTATTATATATATTATACACACAGTTCTTCACTGCCAACGTGAGATATCTCCGGTCCACTTTGAATAAAGCATATATAAAATGTCTTTGTGTGGAAGAAAAAGTATGAAAATGAGAATTCAGTTTTCATGTGGGAGGGAGGTATAGTAAAATAGCAAGGAATTCATCCAATCAAGCGTTGGCTCTGGATATCTCCATACAGACACTAATAAAGGTTCAGTTTGAGAAGAAATTGGGAGAGCCAAGAGACGATACATTACATTTGTTCGAAAAGGTGGGCTTCGAACTGTATAAAGGCATATTCTTCAGCTGCTTCTGCCGCAACTTGAGGTTCAAGTGTTGTAAATAAACCTGCTCCTTTAAAGCCTACAATTTCTAGATCAAATTCAACAAATGATGCTGATGGACAGAAAGGATGGATTGTCCAGAGACACGGACCAGAAGTTTTCCTTTTTAAGATTGGTTTGGAATCTGGATGCAGGGCGATAAGCTCAATGGTGATTCTAGCTGACAAAAAATATGAGATATTCAACATCGAACATATATATTGGCAAAGACTTGAAATACCTGCAAGTTGTGAGCGTATCATAATGTATTCCAAACAAATTGCACCCACATGCGATCTCGGGAGGATAAATAACTCGAGGATTATATGGGAAAGAGCCCCCGAGAAATGGTTTTCCCAAACCCACGGTCATGATTTAGCCCAGGGGCACCCTCCTCTATTCCAGAACACGCCAATTTGATCGCGAGAGCAGTTTTGGTTTCCAAAACATTATACATGGTTGTGCCAACTCGTACAAGAGGACAAAAAGTACGACCCGCATCAACATATACTGCAATGAGTTTCCAAAATAAAATTGGAAATTATATGTTATGTTACGATGAAGAATCGGGATGGGTTTGTACTAAAAAGTATAAAATCGAATATTATATATATTCATATATATATACTATTTAAAAACTTGTAATTCTATTTTAAAAAGATTTTTAATAAATAGTTTTATAACTATTTCAAAAAAATTATAACGGAGTCGAGGGCTAGTTCTTAAAACTAATTATGTTTCGATAGTGAGTCACTTAGGATCGGAGGGGAAATAAAAGTGTAAAGAAAGCAATTGTGTTGGAGTCATGATTCTTTTTTAATAAAAAAATCTCTAGGAAAAAGAACCATGGAGTAGTTTTGGAGTTAATTGTACATATTTTTTTTTGTGATTCAACATTTATTTAGGTTTTTTCCTCTCTTGGATGGTGTAAGATGCATTTGGTTGTTTCAGTTTAATTTTGCATGAATTCACTTAGTGGTACTCATGTTATTTACACTTCAAACCCCTAATGAAGCGCTCTATATCCAGGAAATTCATCCACAATTTCTTAGCCTTTCATTATTCTTTATGCAGAAGTTTAGATTCAAATTCTTAATTTCCTGGGTTTAAACTTTGTCCTTTTTATTTTTCTTCAAACCACTCCCATCCAAAGACCCTACAACCCTCAAAGTTTTCTGGTCATTTTATTTTTGGAGGCTAGGGTTTCAAAATTAGAAAGTTTTGCGAAGCCCTCATGGCTTGTCCCTTCACCCACTGATTTTAACATTTTTTTATCGATCTCTAGATGTTTCGAGCACTGGTTCCCTTCTAGATGGAAATTGTCTCTAAGGAAACAACACACTGTAAGTCTACTAAAGAAGTATGAGAAAAACTCAATCAAAGTCATGAAGGAGATGAGCATGTCAAGTATGCCAAACTTTAAACTTTTAAAATGAGGTTTGAGAGCTTAAGAATGAGTGAAGAAGAAAGTACAACAGAGTATTTCCTCAGAGTTGATGAAGTAACCAATATGAATAGAGGACATGGTGAAGATATAGAAAAATATGTAATTGTTCAGAAGGTCTTAAGCTCTTTGCTTATGAGAATGCCAAAATCTCAACCATTGAAGACATGATTGATCTGAAAAGTCTCACAATTGACACGTTACTGGGTACTCCCATTGCCTATGAGATGAGAGTAGGAAAAGAGAAGACCGAACCAAAGGAGGTAGCTTTCAAGGTTTCCAAGAAGGCTAAGGATCACAAAGATCATTGTCAAGATTGTTCTAATTGTGAATTTGATCAGGGGTTGGCTCACTTCGCTAAGAAACTAAAATGTGGTTCAGGAAATTATAAAGGGAAGTTGCCCTTCAAATGCTTTGATTGTGGACGAGTAGACATTTTGCATCAAAGTTCCCTTACAAATAAAAGGACAAAGAACAAAAGTAGAAAGGCAAAGCTTTATATAATGTTTATATTGTTCATTGAGTTGATAAGTTTATTTTACAACCCAGTATAAGGGAGATGTGGCTAATTCTACAACCCTTAGGAGATGTCTAATTTCATCCATAGTCAACCATGTGCTCAGCAATGTAGTCCATAAATAAAATATTCCAATGTATGTATTAACTAAATATTTAAATTTCAACTATGTATATATTATATATGATTAAAAAACTATGTATACAATATATAAAGCAATTGAAGAATTGTATTGTGCACAACTTAAGTACCCAATTAAATTATAGAGACATGAAATTTTCAAAAAATTAAAATCCATTTATACATTAAAAAATGTAATTTAAACAATGAAAAAATACATTTTCTTTCTGTCTATATATATCTTTTAGAAAATATTGTGGAAGATGACAATGATGAAACTCTAGAGGACGAAGAGTTTGGATTACGTGACATTGTTGATTAAATTTAAGTTATACCTGGAAATCAAGCTTTGCAATGTTTTGACTCTGACATTTCATGAAAAGAATAATCAATGAATTAAAGTTGTTATGTGTTCAATATTTGTAATTTGTGATTTTCGCATTGATTTTTAAGTTAATTATTATTTTTTGAAAAAAAAATTGTTATTATTATTTTTTTGACATGAAATTCATAAAAAAAACTATTATTTGACCATTTTTAGTTAATATTTTTGTATAAAAATTGTGATTTTGACATGTTAATTCTAGCAAAAAATTATCAAAACGTTTAGTTTTTTTGTTATATTTATGTTAAAAATGGTTATTTTTATGTCCATTGTTAAAAAATGTTGTTTTTTAGAAACAATTATTTCATGTGGATTGAAAAATTAATTAAGGATGTATAAATATGTAGATTATCTAAAATTCAAACTATCGACTTTCTAATTTAAAAACGCAAAACAATAAAAACCCCCCTAAAAAAATAAAAAAAATAAGATAGACAACAAGAAAATATGAATAAAATGACGACTTCAAAAACTATCAAATTTAGAAAATAGTTTTTCACATTTCACACACTAGAAAATTAAAAGTTAAAAAATAGGTCTTTTAAAAAAAGGGTGTGATGCAGAATACTCACTTTTTAAAATCAGCATGAAAATCACTACCATTCTAAAACTTGATTTCATCCTTGAACATGAAAAAAAATTAAAGTTCCAAAAACTATGTTTTAAAAAAAACATGTGTATTCTGCATCACCACTTTTGAAAATCGGGTCATTTTTTTGCTATCTCTACGAAACGGGTAACAGTATCAGTTCCCGTTTCAAAGTTTACATTGTTCACACTTCTTACATAATTCTTCAAGTTCCTTACTGCAAAACTCTCCACCGTTATATGTCCTCAACACCTTTATCTTCTTCTCTGTCTAGTTTTCCACCAGAACCTTAAATTCTTTAAACCTGTCAAAGACTTCAGATTTATTCTTAAGGAAATATATCCATGTATTCCTTGAGAATTCATCTATAAATGATACATAGTACACAGGCTTACCCAGTGATGGAACCTTCACAGGTCCAAACACATCACTGTGCTCAAGTTCTAATATATGTTTCACCTTCTTACCACTAGAGGGGAAACTCACTCGATTCTGCTTCCCATATACAAAATTTTCATAAAAATCAAAATCCAAAGAGCTATTACTCATACCTTCTACCATACCTTTACCATGAAGTATGCGAAGGCCCTTCTCTCCAATATGTCTAAGCCTTTGATGCCACAACATGGTCTTCTCTCTAGAGACCACTAGATTTTCTACTCCACTTTTAGGAACCAATGAGCCCCATAAATGGGTAATTATATGGGCTCATTTTGCCTCCTAACTTAGATTAATCCACCATTGTCATTAGTTTATTGCATGTTTTTTTATTATATTTATGCTAATAGAGTGAGTTTGGTTGGTCATTATGCCATGGAGTCTAATGTGTGTTTAATGCAGATTTTTGGTCAATTTTTGGAGATAAAGTCAAAGATTTAATGGACAAATGGAAGCAATAATTAGAAGTAGACAAGGGAGAGGATTTATAGGAGGGTATCCCCCTCATTTATGACTCCCCACTTCGAATTCTCCATCATGCAGCTCGGAGCACAAGAAACTACATTAATGCACCAAAGAGGCAGCCGAGAAAGTGGAGGATAACTTCTGTTTATCTCAAGTTTTGGGAGCCAGGCCTCCCTGCTTTTAAGGAAGATATTGGGAGCTTCAATTGTATAAGTAGAGAGGCCTAGGACCTCATTAGGTTGTTGGAAGTTAGTCAAATTTTTGAATTTTTGTTGTAGCTTTGCTCTGCTCAAATTCGAGCTTACTTTTGTTGATAGTTTCATGTAATCCTATTATTATTTTGATAATGAAGATGAGTTTTTGTTAAAGCTAGCATTGAGTTACCTTAGAGGGCTGAATGTCTTGGGTTAGGGCCAAATCCAAGTAGCGAAGCTCCTCTTGTTTTGTATTTATATGCTTTGTTTCAGTTTATGAATTAGTTGCAGTTAGATAGATTTCTTTCTTGGTTAAGAATAGGTTGCTTTTGGTGATTTCGAAGGATGCTTCCATTTCAGTTTTCTGTAGTAGGTTAAACAGTGATAGGAAAAAGATACCAAAAGGCCATCAACAAAGCCTTGGCCTCCTTTCCTCCCTCTGGGACCATGAACTGAGGCCAAGACCCTCTTGCTGCCACAAAAACACAGATTTTCCTTTTCCATAGGGTTTTTGGTGTTGCAGTTTGTTAAAAGGTTAATGCTTTACTGTAGATCTATTTAAACATGCTCATTTCTGTCTTTGCAATAAATTTCCTTCCATGCTTTCTTTCCATATAAAACTTTTCAGCATTTACTTTCCTAGATCAAAATTTAGACTAGCTTGATGCAAAGTTCTGTTTTTTTTATGTAGCTAGCTTCCTTGCTTGCTTAGTCTCATGATGTGAGTTTCAGTTCTCTTGTAGCAATGCTCTTCTCACAATAAGTCAGCCAACTAGCCATCACCATTTCTCTTTGATCTATGTTCCACAGGTCACCCAAAGTCCCTCACAAATCTACCTTAGCTTTCTGCACTTTTCTCATAAACTTTCCTCTCTTTCCTTGAATAAGTCCATCCACCTTTCTCTTTCCTGATCCTTATTGATGAACCCTAGACTAACACATCACCCTAGCCTTCATCTACCCTTTCCACCTGCTTTCCCACCTTCAAAACCTCCAAAACTGCTATAGGTATCCTCCTATAGACCTCTTGTAGATCCCCTATAGCCTCTTGTAGATTTTCCTGTAGGTGTCTTTTTTAAGTTTGATTGCAGGAAAAGCCTCCAGAAGGCCACCTGGGACCTCCTAAGACCCATCCACACCTTCCTACACCTCTGCAAACTCCAAAGTCGCCCTCCATCACCACCTAATTTCTACCACATTCACAAACAAATAAATTACATGCATGACAATTTCACCTGAAAATACATAAAAATCCAAAAAAATGTTTTTTTTCTCATTTCCTTCTAGAAATAGCTTGAGTAGATGTTGTTTACTTCATAAGTAGGTAATGGCATTCATTTTATGTTTTTCCATCTCTTTTTTTGCAAAAGTAAGATTAATTGGCTAATTAGGGTTTGCTAGGTTTATTTCACATTTTATTCTTCTTTCTCTTTCTGCAAGTAGAGTAGCCTCTGTAGAGTAAGCTTTCCTTTCTTTCATCACATATAAAGCTTCTTCTATAATTCATAGAAGTTGGTTTGAGCTCCTAGTGATCTTGTGCCAGTTGACCAAGTGACAGCCTGCAGTAAGAACTAATACTTGTGCATACAGCACTGTCGCTTCCAAGTTTGTTACAAACTACTGGGTTGATAAAAGTAAAATAGGAAGCCCAGGAGTTGGAGCATTATTGCTGTAAGACTAGAGCTCACCACTTTTTGGCGTCGTTGCCATGTAAGTGTCAAAGTATTTTGTGATTATTGCTTTTCTTCTATTTTCTACTGCAACATTCTGCTAAGTAGTTTATTTCAGCAAAAGTAGAGTAGTTCCTTTCAGTTTCTGCATTTCCATTTCAATTTCTGCAATTTCCATTTTAGCAAAAGTAGATTAGTCATTTCCCTGCTTTCCTTTCAATTCTGTAATTTCCATTTCAGCAAAAGTAGATTAGTCATTTCCTTGCTTTCCTTTCAATTCTACACTTTTCATTTCAGCAAAAGTAGATTAGTCATTTCCTTGTTTTCCTTTCTGCATATCATTTTATTTCCTTTCCAGTTCTGCAATTTCATTTCAGTTAGTTGCAATTTGTTTGTTCAACCAATTTCAGTTTTACAGGTACAAGCAGAAAAAAAAAAAAAAAAAGGTAAAAATCAACCAAAAGATTTATTTTCATGCCTCGTAGGAACAGAGATAATTCAGGAAAATTCTTGCCCAACACCCTCACCACATCACATAGCCACTCTTCTCTCTTCTTCAGTGGCAGTGATAAGGAAGAACCTTTAGGTGAAAAACCAGAGATATTTAAAGAACCTATAGGGGAAGAATAAGAAGAAAACATCCCTCCTGAGACAATGGCTGAAAACATAAATGCTAGGGGGAATGGAGAAAGAGTAGAGGGTACCTTTCCCATCCGAGAGACTAATGGGGACACTAAAATGAAGAACATAAGCCCTTCAGCCCTACTTCACTTCCATGGATTGACTACAGAAGATCTTAACACCTTTTTGTTTGAGTTTTTTGTTATCTGTCGAACCTATGACTATGAAGAATATGAGCAAAAGTTGAAACTATTTCCTTCTACTCTCAAGGATGCAACATTACACTGGTTCATGGAGTTACCTGGAAATCGCATCAGAACTTGGGCTCAGATGTAGCAAGCCATTAATAACAAATATCGAGACTACTGTAGGTCAAAAGACACCAAGGAAGAAGTCTTCTGAATGACCATGGGAAGTGATGAATCTTTGGAAGATTATGAAGAGAGGTTCCAGCTCAGTTATAAAAGGGCCAGGTGCACACTTGACCCTGAATCTCTGAAGTTGGTCCTGCTCAGGGGAATTCTGGAAGACCTTCTAGACACACTCCATCTACTAGCTGGGGGAGATATCTACCAACTACCTTATGAAGACATAAAGACTGTTCTTAGAAACCATTCTAGGGCAGCCATAAAAAGAGGTAGGGGGAGTCAACCCATAGCCAGTACCTCCTCATCCAGTTCATCCCTCAAAGGTGAACTTGGAAACATGTTGGAAGACTTCAAGAGTGAGATGTTGCAGACTCTTTCCATACAAATGGATACCTTACATATCAAAAAGAAACAAGAGGAATCAGAGAGGGCTTTGGCCACTTTTTGTCCTAAGTGCACCAGGAGGCATCCTAGGAACGAATTTCCATTAAACTCTATAGAGGTTTGTTCAATCTGTGAAGAAGATCATTCTATAGATAAGTGACCTTCCTTGCCTAGACTTAAAACTATATACCAGGGGGGCGACGGAGCTACTGAACCACTCTATTTCATGAACCAAAGGAGACCGCATGGACCTAGACCATACCAGCAGGGGATGCAAGGGACATCTCAGGCATACTACAACCCCAACCAGGCCACTTCCATACCTTCTTGGGGCCCTCCTTCTCATCCTTCCTAGTCCACACCTCCTCCTTGGTCCTATCCATCTCAATATCATGCCCAACCAGCTGCTCATACATTTCAAACATATGCTCAGCCACAACCTCAGTGGAATGCATCTCATCATGGGTGGAGGCCCCAGTACAACTATCCTCCCACTCTTTTGCCTCCACCACCTACTCAACCACAACCATTGCCTCCTGCTCCACCAAGGCAACCCCAAATGCCTACCCAGTCGAACCCGAACCCAAACAACAAACAGGCCCAACAAGTATATAGTGGGGAACCATCATGCCCAAGTTATGCTGTGGAGATTCAAGAGATTAACCTACGATCTGGGAAGGTTCTCCCAGATAGCCAGCCTCCCCCTCAAAAGGTTGAGGGAGATAAAGGGGAAAGTGGACTGAAAGAAATTCCACCCTTTCCTGAGACATTATCCGGGACAACACAACCCACCCCAAAAGAAAATGAACTTATGGGAGAATTGAAATAGTTATTTGTAAAGATACCACTTCTCCAAGTGATAAAGGATGTGCCTATATACAATAAGATGATCAAAGAGAAGTGCTTCAGGTATCCAGGCAGGTGCAAGAGAGATGCCCCAACCATCAATGTCATAGGACAATTGTCCGAACTGATGTTGGGGCAGGTAATATGTCTGAAATATCTAGACCCTAGAAGCCCAGTAGTTGATGTCCACATCAATGGCACCATGATCCCACATACCTTGATTGATCTGGGAGCTACCATTAATATGATGACAAAGGACACCATGCTCAAACTCAACCTCCAGGTCTCCTTGAGGAAGACCACGACAATACTGCAGCTAGTAGACCGCTCCACCATGACCCCTGAAGAGATTATGGAGGATGTGATGGTATCCATTGATTCTTAGGAGTACCCTGTTGATTTCTTAGTTCTCCAGCCGAAGGAAAAGCTCACTGGGTATCCTTTCATCCTGGGAAGACCCTGGTTGGCCACTATCGATGCTTACATCAGTTGTCAGGTTGGGAACATGACCATCAAGAATGGGTATATGTCCAAGCAGCTAATCCTATACCCTCCTGCCCAACCCTTGCTAGAATATGATCTACCTCTCTGGTTGGAGGAGGAGGATGAGGATGAAATCTATTCTGCATCACTGTGTGCATTGGAAACTATCATGGGTGGAAACCGCAAAATGAGGATGATATCATTGAAAACTTAATTCAGAATCCACCCCCCAGTATTTTGCCATTAGAAGATCTAGTGAAATAAACCCAAGATATATCTTAACTGATCTCTGTGTGGCCGACCCGACCTCTCTCTGTGTTAAGAATATAGAGTTCAGCCTAGAAAGAACCTTGAAAATCAACTCATCCCTATCCACTTCCCAGGAGAATGAACTGTGCAGCTTATTGAGAAAACATTTAGATGCCTTCACTTGGAGTTATAAGGAGATGAAGGGAGTGCACCCTTCAGTATGTCCTCATCATATATACATTAAGGAAGTTTGCAAACTAGTTAGGCAGCCTCAAAGGAGGTTGAGTCTAGCCCTTAAAGACATTGTTAGGGAAGAATTGAAAAAATTACTTGATGCAGGATTCATCTACCCCATCTCTGACAGTGAATGGGTCTCTCCTTTGGTGTTAGTGCCAAAGAAAAATGGTAAGTGGAGAATCTGTGTCGATTATCGGGAACTGAACAAGGCCACTAAAAAGGACCATTTTCCTTTGCCTTTCATAGATCAAGTGTTAGATGGTCTGGCGGGGAAAAATCTTTTCTCCTTCCTAGATGGGTTTAGCGGGTACAATCAAATTCAAATCAGCCCGGAAGACCAATATAAGACCACTTTCACTTGTCCTTGGGGTACCTTTGCATATCGAGTCCTTCCTTTTGGTTTGTGCAATGCTCCAGCCACTTTCCAGAGAACAGTATTGAGTATATTTTCTGAACTAGTTCATGATGCAGTGGAAATATATATGGATGATTTTACTCCTTATGGTTCTAACTTTCAGGAAGCTTTATCTAACCTAGGAAAAGTTTTGGACAAGTGTATTGAAATGAACTTGTCCCTCAGTCTAGAAAAATGTGAATTTTTTATGACTGAAGGGACCGTGCTAGGTCATGCAATATCTCAACAAGGATTGCAGGTGGACCCCAACAAAGTTGCCATCATCCAAAGGGTCCCACCTCCTCAAAAGGTGAGAGATGTCTAAAGTTTCCTAGGCTTAGCTGGATATTATAGAAGATTCATTAAAGATTTCAGTAAGTTAGCCTCTCTTTTGTTTGGTCTTTTGGGAAAAAATGCCAAGTTCATATGAACTGAAAATTGTCAAGAAGCCCTAGATACCTTGAAAAACAAACTTGTGATTGCCCCAATTTTGAGAGGCCCAAACTAGGCCCTACCTTTCCACATTCGCACAGATGCCTCGAACAAAGCAATAGGAGTAGCCTTGGGACAAATTGATGAAAATTTACCTTATGCCGTATACTTTACAAGTAAAAATTTGTCAAAGGCAGAGTTAAACAACATGGTAACCGAGAAGGAACTCCTAGCTGTAGTGAATTCCTTAAATAAATTCAAACATTACATCACAGGCTATCAAACCTTTGTACACATTGATCACGCTACAATTAGGTATTTAATAAATAAACTAGAAGTAAATGCTCACATTATTAGATGGTTGCTTTTACTGCAGTAGTTTGATTTAACCATTGTTGATAAGCCTGGTAAAGAAAATGTTGTTGCTGACTTTTTGTCTAGAGTAAATTTGCCTACAGGTGAAGAAGGAATGGTGGATGATCAAATTCCATATGAACACCTATTTTCTATCTCAGTACTCTCTCCATGGTTTGTTGATATAACAAATTACTTGGTTTCAGCACAGTTCCCACCACACCTGTCCTTAAAAGAGAAGAGAAATATCGTGAGGAAAAGCACCCCTTTCACTTGGATTAGGGGCAATCTCTTCAAACTTGGCCCAAATCAAATCTTGAGAAGATGTTTCAGGGAGGAGGAAGTTTTTGACATTCTCTTGACCTGTCATGACGACCCTTGTGGAGGTCATTTTGCAGCAAAGAGGACTGCCTTCAAAATATTGCAGGCAGGCTACTATTGGCCCACTCTTCATCAAGATGTAAGGAGATATACCAGCCAGTGTGATTGGTGTCAAAGGATGGGGAAACCTACTCCAAAGGATGAAATTCCCATGCAACCTCAAGTGACCTTTGAGCCATTTGAGAAGTGGGGCATGGACTTTGTGGGTCCTATCAACCCTCCTTCAAAACAGAGGGAATACATCATTGTGTGCACTGATTATCTCAAAAAATGGGCAGAGAAAAAAGCAATCAAGGCAGCAACAGAGGAAAACGTAGCTGAGTTTTTAAGAGAAAACATATTCTATAAGTTTTGGTATCCAAAAGAACTGGTCACAGATCAAGGCAGTCAGTTCACTTCCAATTTGATTGAAGACTTGCTCACAAGTCATAAAATCAAGCACAGGACTTCCACCCCTTACCATCCACAAGCCAATCGGTAGGTGGAAGTCACTAACAGAGCTTTGGAAGGAATTCTGACCAAGGCAGTGAGCAGCAGCAGAAAATATTGGGCGGATAGACTCGTTGAGGTCACCTGGGCCTACAACACTATATGGAAGACCACCACAGGGTTCACACCCTATGAACTAGTCTATGGGAAGAAGGTTTTACTGTCAATAGAATTTGAATACAATATAGTAAGAATGGAAGCTCAGCTGGTCCTAGACCTCAGCCATGCACATAAGGAAGGACTACTCCAGCTCAATGGATTGAATGAACAAAGATTGCAAACCCTTCTCCACACAGAGGTCGTTCAGCTTCAGAGGAAGATATTGCATGACAAAAACATCAAGGAGAAGCAATTCCAAGAGGGAGATTGGGCACTGCTCTATGACTCAAGGTATAAAGACTTCAAAGGCAAGCTGAGGACAAGATGGCTGGGACCCTACACTATGGAAAAATGCAATGACAATGGGTCAGTTCTGATCAGAACCATTGATGAGGAAGCCATCCCCATGCTTGTCAATGGACATAGATTGAAAATTTACAACAAGCCCCTCTCCAAGTGAGAGTTCATTGAAGATCTGAATAAGACAGTGTTGGTAGTGGAGCAAGTCTTAGCTTCCACTCCACCCACTCACTGAAGAAGCAGAAAAAAGAAAAAATAATAAGGACTCAAGTGAAAACCTCCATGAGGTGCTTGAGTCCCATATTTGGGATCAAAACCTATTTTGAGGTGGCCCAGTGATGAAAAAAACAAAAAAAGAGAGAGAATAATATCCCTGGGTGAAAACCTCCCTTGGAGGCACCCAGGTCAGACAATTAGGGTGAAAACCTCCTTGAGGCACCCTAGTTGTCTTTCAAAAAAAAAGAGAAAAAACAGAGAAAAGAAGGAAGAGAAAATTGACTCTGAATGTGCATTGCAGGTTATAGGTGGACCACAGGAAGCAAGAGAAGATGCCACAAATCCTATTTCATCTCCTCTACACTCCTCTGTAATTTCTGATCTTTCTTCCACCTCACTATGTTTTTTTTCCAAAGACTGTGTTTTCTACAGGACGCCCTGTGTATTCTACAGGAGGTTCCTGTAGAAATAATAGAGAGCCAAAAATGGTTCCAGAAATCAATTTGAGGGGCTGGGAAGTTTCATGAAGAGCATGTAGACCCTCCTACAACTTTCCACCCTCCTGGCCATCCATCCCTCGCCTGCACCACCTCATCATCATCATTTCTTTTCCTGCCTATCAAAAAGCACACAAACCAGTTTTTTAAGAAAAAAAAAACAAAAAATAAAGGGAGCAGCACCTCCAAACCTCACCTGCAGCTTACCAAATACCTCTCCATATCCATCAACATCTCTGGTATCATCCTCACATCTCCCAACACAAAAATTAGCTAAACATTTTAAAGGAATAAGCAGCTACAGGAGCTCCTGTAGGATTTCCTGTAGCAGTTGATCCCCTTAAAATCAAGCCACAACAGCAAAAGAAGTGCAACCAAGGGATTGAAGGGGATATCTAAAGCTAGATCCAGCTAAAGGATACCTGCACAAAGCAAACAAGGCATACAACAGATAGTAGAAAGCATGCAGTAAAGGAAATACAAGCATGCAACAACTGAAATACAAGCATGTAGCAACAAAAGGAACCAAAATGCCTCACAGCACGTACATTTGACTCCTAGGTAAGTGACTAACCCTCTCCTCTATTGCATCTATTTAATTGAAAAATATGCATAAGAGAATGAGATGGTTAGGGTTGAATGAGAAAAGGTGGCCAGTTAACTAGCCACCCTCATCCAGTTGACTACGCTCATCTGCAGATGCCACCACACGTGTGCCTAGTCAACTCCTAGAAAAATCCAAAGGACAGGTAGTGGAGGGTATACAAACTCCGATGCAATGATGGGAAGTGATTGCAGGAAAGAGCCATGATGACAAGGTAGTGGGGACCAACGGTCCAAATAGGGCAACGTATATTTTTGCCAGCTCACCCTATCACCAAAAATATCTAAAAGAAGAAATAAGTATTCCTCCTCGAAACTCCTTCACCACCTTTTCTTTCATTTCACCCTTGTCCACTTCGCTACAGCAAGCTCTCTGTCACCACCATAGCCTCGAAACCATCATTCTCCATCCTTTCATCCATCCTCCTGCTATCGGCATTCTACAGGAGCAGTAACAGGTTCTACAAGAGGGGCAGTAAGTAGTTTTTAAGGAGAAAACACAAGGTTTTTGCTCAAATTATGGCTTGAAGAGGTAGTTTTTGTGCATACCCACCTTGATTATCAATATGTGCAAGGAATGACATAATTTTAAGGAGCAATTAAGTCTGTAGAAGAAGAGGAATTCCATAAAACAATTCTGCCCGTTTTCTTAAAAAAAAAACATAGTTTTCTCTATTTTCTTGTTTCTTCAAAATTCTTGTCTCCGTCTCTACCTTGGGTGTTCCAAAGGGGTATAAGCACAATGACAGGGGGATTCATGAGGAAGGAGCCCACAAATTCAGCTAGGATCCATGAACATCCCGAAGCAGTAGCCATTTTTACTAGAGCAAATTGGATGCCATTCTTTGAAAAAATCTGAGGGTTTGATGAAGAAGTGGCTCAGGAGTTTGCCCTTTCTTTAGTCCCTCACTTAAGGACCCATGCCACTGTTACTTTGAGAGGTCTCTCCATGGATATCACCCCCAAATTTATCAGTAGGATTACCAGCCTTCCCCTTGGATTACCTTGGAGCAAGGATGAAAAGCCAATTGGACAATCTGCTAAGAAAAACTTCTTCCGACCCAATGAACATCCTATAGAAGACAAAAATGGCATTAGAATAACAATCATACCTTACCCTTGGGATGAGGTTAGTTACCAAATTTCAAGTATATTTCCTGTGAAGGGAGGTATAACATAGTTTATGGCTACCATTTTAGACTTCTCCATGAGCTGAGATATGGCATGGACACTCCAATGCCCCAAAAACTCATCATCCCCTATTTTCTCCTGTAATCCCTCATAGACTCCAGAATTAAGTTGAAGGCAGGAGGTCCAGATCAGTTAGCTCACCATGGGTTGATTAAACTGTTAGTAGAAGAAGCCCTCCACACCTTCATCATCCCAATAGCATGGGAAATCTTCAAAAACATGATAGAAGAAGATGATATAAAGGCCCTCACATATGATCTCAATCCTTCTGATAGTGAGGAGGAAGAGAAACAAGGGGGAGAAGGGGAGGAAACTGAGGAATAAGAAAGGGAGAAGGAGGAGACCAAAACAGAGGAGGAAGAAACCAAAACAGTACAAAAGGAAACAAAACCAGCAAAGACAAAGAAAAAGACAAAAGGAGAGGAAAAAGGGGCAGAAAAGATAGAAGTGTCTCCTGAGAGCCTAGAAAGAGAGGCAACAACTTCCCTCAATGCCCTCAACACCCCATTTAAACCAAAACAAAAGAGGAAGAGGCAGACATCAATGTATTTCAGGGCTCAGAAAAGCACAAGGATAAAAATAGGAAAATCATAGCCATCTTCAATAGTGCCTATTATAATTGAAGATTCACCCACTATCAAAGGGGAAGAATCTCCCTCTAGAAACCCCATCACATATGAAAGAGGAAGTCCCAGATCTTCCACCTAGAAGGAAAGAGTGCAACTACAGGACTCAAAAACAGCTCTATAGGAGGCACAGACTGTTCTATAAGAGACCCTGACAAAGCTACAAGAGACCGAAAAACTTGAGAAAAGGGTAGAAGAACAGCCAAATGGGAAGGAGGAAATAGTAGAGGCACAAGAACCTGACCCCCAACCTAGTTTGGGCTCTTACTACAATCTTCTTGAGGGGGGAAAAATCATTCCATAGAAATTTGCAGTCCCACTTTTCTTTGAGTTAGAGAAAGAAAGGATAAGGAGGCATAGATGGATGCAAATTTCCAAATCCAAGGGGGTAGAGGATATTGGCCACATGGAGAACAAGCTTAGAGAAATGGGCAGGGAGTTAAATGTTGTAAGGCATAGAGAGGTAATCACAAGAACTCACTTGGAAACAAAAAATGAGTTGCTAAGAAGACAGTTGCAAGAAAAGGAGACATAATTGGCATGCATGGCCAGCTGGTCTATGGAGGCACTACAGTGCATAAAACCAACAAAATCATATGGATTATACGTCAAGGACCAGTGGCTGTAGTTTCAGATCAAGACTTTGGCACAGAGAGACACAATTCCTTTCTAGGATTACAGACAGTTCATGGACCTATGTGACCAAAGCTCTTGAGAAGACAAGGCAAAAATAGTAGAGTTCTATTTTCATAACCTGGCCCTCATAGACATGAATGTGTGGGACCCCAATGCTAGGCTAGGGGACCTACAGCTAATGGCCATGGCCTCATGGATGAATCATGAGGAGAAAAGGGCAACATAAATAAAAAAGTTGATGGAAAAAGAGAAAAATGAACCCTTAATGATCAGAGCTAAGCCATCAGACCCCATGGCTCTCATCAGCACACACCAGATGCTTGCAAATAATCCTCAAAGTGCCCCTAAGTATATCAATGATCAGGCTCAGGCCATTGCACATTTTGAGGATATGGAAAGATTACTTGGGGAAGACTGTATTCATGCTTGTATGAGGAGGTGGAACACTCTACCACACAGTCTGCAAATCAGGGAGTATCACTCCCCAACAAGGATGAAAGAAGCATTAAGGAGAGTGCCACTGTACAAGTGCTCTATGCAGAATTTGAAGGTCAATTGGATTGGCCTCAAATTGAGTCCCCCACTACTGCTAGGCTTGCTAGAAGGTAGAAAAGAGGAAGAAGAACAACAGCAGTGGGAAGAGGTGGACAGAAAGGCAGGATTCCATGACAAAGAAGAGGACCTCACATTAGAAGCATGGGATTTCAGAGAGGCCATCAGGGCCATCAAAGATGAGGAGATGGATTGAGTTGCTGAGAGGATGAGCAACACCTTCAATAGGGGGGTGATGATGAGCCCCATAAATGGGTAATTATATGGGCTCATTTTGCCTCCTAACTTAGCTTAATCCACCATTCTCATTAGTTTATTAAATGTTTTTCGATTATATTTATGCTAATAGAGTGAGTTGGGTTGGTCATTATGCCATGGAGTCTAATGTGCGTTTAATGCATATTTTTGGTATATTTTGAAGATAAAGTCAAAGATTTAATGGACAATTGGCAGCAATAATTCGAAGTAGACAAGGGAGAGGATTTATAGGAGGGTATCCCCCTCATTTATGACTCCCCACTTCGAATTCTCCATCATGTAGCTCGGAGCACAAGCAGCCACATCAATGCACCAAAGGGGTAGCCAGGCAAGTGGAGGATAACTTCTATTTATCTCAAGTTTTGGGAGCCAAGCCTCCCTAATTTAAGGAAGTTGTTGGGAGCTTTAGCTGTATAAGTAGAGAGGCCTAGGGCCTCATTAGGTTGTTGGAAGTTAGTCAAATTTTCGAATTTTTGTTGCAGCTTTGCTCTGCTCAACTTCAAGCTTACTTTTATTGACAATTTCATGTAATCCTATTATTATTTTGATAATGAAGATGAGATCTTGTTTGAGATAGCACTGAGTTACCTCAAAGGGCTAAAGCTCTTGGGTTAGAACCCAATCCAAGCAGCCAAGCTCCTCTTGTTTTGTATTTATATGCTTTGTTTTAGTTTATGAATTAGTTGCAGTCAGACAGATTTCTTTCTTGGTTAAGAATAGATTGCTTTTGGTGATTTAGAAGGATGTTTCCATTTCAATTTGTTGTAGCAGATTAAACAATGATAGTAAAAAGATACCAAAAGGCCATCAACAAAGCCTTGGCCTCCTTTCCTCCATCTGGGACCATGAACTAAGGCCAAGACCCTCTTGCTGCCACAAAAACACAGATTTTCCTTTTCCATAGGGTTTTTGGTGTTGCAGTTTGTTAGAAGGTTAATGCTTTGCTATAGATCTATTTCACCATGCTCATTTCTGTCTTTGCAATAAATTTCCTTCCATGCTTTCTTTCCATATATAATTTTTCAGCATTTACTTTCCTAGATCAAAATTTAGACTAGCTTGATTCAAAGTTCTGTTTTTTTTTATGTAGCTAGTTTCCTTGCTTGCTTAATCTCATGATGTGAGTTTCAGTTCTCTTGCAACAATCCTCTTCTCACAATAAGTCAGCCAAATAGCCATCACCATTTCTCTTTGATCTATGTTCCACAAGTCACCTAAAGTCCCTCACAAACCTACCTTATCTTTTTGCACTTTTCTCATAAACTTTCCTCTCTTTCCTTGAACAAGTCCAACCACCTTTCTCTTTCCTGATCCTTCTTGATGAACCCTAGACACCTTAACACATCACCCTATCCTTTAGCTATCCTTTCCACCCACTTTCCCACCTTCAAAACCTCCAAAACTACTCTCGGCGTCCTCTTGTAGACCTCCTATAGACCTCCTGTAGATCCCCTACAACCTCCTGTAGATTTTCTTGTAGGTGTCTTTTTGAAGTTGATTGCAAGAAAAGCCTCCAAAAGGCCACCTGGGACCTCCTAAGACCCATCCACACCTTCCTACACCTCTGCTAACTCCAAAGTTTCTCTCCATCACCACCTAATCGCTGCGACATTCACAAACAAATAAATTACATGCATGACAATTTCACCTTAAAATAAATAAAAATCCAAAAATATGTCTTTTTCTCATTTTCTTCTAGAAATAGCTTGAGTAGATGTTTCTTACTTCATAAGTAGGTAATGGCATTCATTTTATGGTTTTCCATCTCTCTTTCCACAAAAGTAAGATTAGTTGGTTAATTAGGGTTTGCTAGGTTTACTTCACATTTCAGTCTTCTTTCTCTTTCTGCAAGTAGAGTAGCCTCTGTAGAGTAAGCTTTCCTTTCTTTCATCACATATAAAGCTTCTTCTAGAATTCATAGAAGTTGGCTTGAGCTCCCAGTGATCTTGCACCAGCTGACCAAGTGACAGCCTGCAGTAAGAACTAGTACTTATGCATACAACACCGTTGCTTCCAAGTTTGTTACGAACTACCGGGTTGATAAAAATAAAGTAGGAAGCCCAGGAGTTGTAGCATTATTGCTGCAATACTAGAGCTCACCAAGAACCATAGAACTGTTGCACGCATTAACAACCGTGCTACCTTGCAGCTTGTACAGAGTTCCAATCCAAACTCCCCGCATCAATACCAATGCTCCCCAAACCATCTTGCAGGTATCCTTCTCGAACACTATTTTTACACCTACATCATCCAACTTGCTTAGAGAAATTAGATTTCTGGTTAATGCAGGAATATGTAGAACACCTGGAAGAGTTTTAACCCTTCCACCTTGCAGCTTCAACTTTACTTTTCCGCGACCAACGATTCTAGCCTTCTTGTCATCCCCCAAGAAGACATCACCACCATAATATTTCTCATACTCGCAGAACCACTCTCTATGGGGAGTGAAGTGAAAGGATGCACCTAATTCAATCAACCATGCCTCATGATCTACATGTGTACTTGAAGAAGCCATGTACACATCCCCACCTTCATCTGAGGTGTTTTCCGCCTCTGTAGAAGGAGCATCATCAGATCCCTTTCCTTTATCAGGAGCTTTAGATTTATAGTCCCTTTTGTAGTGCCCTTCCTTTCCGTATTTACAGCACACCACCTTTACAGGTTTTCCTGGAGATTTAGATCTCCCACTCAATGACTTATTTTTGCTTCTATTCTCGGACCATCCTTGTACAGACAAGGCATCACCATTCTGGCTCTCCATATTTTTCTGTCTCATCTCCTTCGTCAGCAAGGTTGAGACTATTTCATCAAACTGCAAAGCAGTTGCATTACTACCTATTGAAATAACCAAACTGTCCCACGAATCTGGTAGAGAACACAACAAAATGATGCACTTATCTTCATTTGATATTTTAATATCAATAGATAATAACTGACTTACCGCAGTATTAAATGCATTCAGATGCTCTGTCACCGTGTCTCCATCTTTCATCCTCAGATTATACAACTTTTTCTGCATGAACGGTTTATTCACCAGAGACTTAGATTGGTACAAAGTCCCTAACTTGTCCCAGAAAACCTTCGCTATAGCTTCCCCTGATACATTCAACAATACTGAATCTGAAACACACAATCATATTGTGCTCTTTGTCTTCCGATCCAAATTCTTCCATTCTTCATCAGACACTCCCGTTGGTTTAGTACCCGGATCTGTCGTGATCCACTGGTCTTTATCCACCAACAGATCCTCCATATTTAGTTTCCACAACTCAAAACTTTGACCATTAAATTTCTCAATCTCTATATTTCCACTGCTTTCCATCTTCTTTCACCACCAGAATCGATCTCGCACATCTCCCACTAAACAGGGTCTACCACAGGCCCAAGCGAAACCCCTCAACAATAAAGGCATCCCCTTGAAGCCAAAATAGCTCTGATACCAAATGTAGGTTTTAACACCATACAAAAATTACATGCATACATATTCTAAAACACAGAAAATAAACAATGTGAGAGCATAACACATAAAACACATATACATAGAGATTTTCCTTGAATCAAAAAACCTGGACTACCAGCTTGATTCTTCATTATGTTCCTTTCAATGTTAGAATACATATTTATACATGCTGAAGCATCCAATACCATGGACCGAAAACCATCGCGTCCAAAACCATTGACTGAAAACCATCGCATCCAAAACCATGTGCGAAAAATCATTCACAAAACCATAGGTAGGTCCACCCAACCTAATATAGGGTCCCCATAGAGTGGGGTTACTTGTACCCCTCAAACCCCCTGTGACCCCCCCCCACCCGCTATGCAATCAACGCAATAAAGGTGGGGCTCTGCCCCCCTTCTAACCCCCCGGTTAACTACGTGGGCTAGTCGTGGAAAGAATATAACACAACCCAACACTCTTTGTTTCCATTTTTCAAAGACTGGAAAAAAAATACTCTTGAAACTAATTTTTTCTAATGGTGAGTATAGGGATGATGATGGTGGACAAGGTGTCATGATAGATGATGAAGAGGGTGAATTTTTGGGGCCTAGAAATTCCATCATTTTCCTCTGGACTGTTTCCTGTAGGATTTCTGGGTCACTGTAAGTCCTACAGGATCATCCTATAGGCTTTCAGGGGATCTTGTAGGAATATACGGGATCTTGTAGAAAACACTATCTTTTTTATAAACTGAAGAAATGGAGTGAAAAAAGCGACAAAAATGATGGATGGATGCATGGAAATGTGTGGAAAAATAAGTATGTGAGTGAAAGGGGTCTATTTGGGATCCTCCTTTGCTCCTTAACCGTCCTTCTTGCCAACTTGTGGATGGAAATTTCATCATTAATTTTTTTTTTTTGAAAAACAACTAGGCTTCCTCTGATAGGTTTTCACCCTAGTTGTTTTCCCTAGGCGCCTCAAGAAAGGTTTTCACCCAGGGATCTTTCTTATTCTATTTTTCACTCAGGCGCCTCATGGAGTTTTTCACCTAAGTCCTTATTCTTTTTTCTTTTTCTCAATGATTTGATGAGGGAGGAGCTGGAACTTGCTCCACTATCATCATTGTTTTACTGATATCATCAATGAACTCTTGTTTTGATAAAGGTCTCTTGTAAATTTTCAATCGGTGTTCATTAACAAGCAAAGGAATGACTTCTTCATCTATGGTTCTAATTTGCACTGAACCATTATCATGGCATCTTTCCAAAACATAAGTTCCGATCCATCTTGTCCTTAACTTGCCCTTGAAGTCTTTATACCTAGAATCATATAACAACACCCAATCACCTTCTTGAAATTGCTTCTCCTTGATATTTTTATCATGCCAGATCTTCCTCTGAAGTTGAACTACCTCTTTATGTAGGAGGTCCTGCATTCTGAATTCATCCAAACCATTCAACTCAAACAATCTCTCTTTCTATGCACTGCTAAGATCCAGATCTAGTTGGGCTGCCATCCTTAATGTGTTATATTCAAATTCAATGGATAGCAAGGCATTTTTCCCATAGACCAGCTCATAGGGTGTGAATCCAGTGGTGGTCTTCCATGTGGTATTATAGGCTCAGGTGGCCTCAACTAGTGTTTCTACGCAATCCTTCCTATTGTTGCTCACTACTTTGGTCAAGATGCCCTCCAGTGCTCTGTTGGTCACCTCCACTTGCCCATTAGCTTGTGGATGATACGGAGTGGAGGTTCTATGCTTGATCTTGTGATGGATGAGCAAGTCTTCAATCATGTTGGAGGTAAACTGGTTGCCTTGGTCTGTGACTAGCTCTCTAGGGTACCCAAATTAGTAGAATACATTCTCCCTTAGGAACTTAGCCACCTTCTTTTCTGGTGTTTCCTTAATCACCTTGGTTTCATCCCACTTAGTCAAATAATCAATGCACACAATAATGTACTATTTTTTCTTTGAAGGAGGATCAATAGGCCCAATGAAGTCCATGCCCCACTTGTTAAATGGATGGAAAGTCACTTGAGGCTGCAGAGGCATTTCATCTCTTAGAGTAGGCCTTCCCATCCTTTGGCACCAATCACACTTACTAGTGTATTTTTTCACATCTTGATGAAGATTGGACCAATAATAGCTTGCTTTTAACACTTTGAATGTTGTCCTCTTTGCTGAAAAGTGACCTCCACACGGCCCATCATGACAGGTCAGAAGGATGTCAAAGACTTCCTCCTCCTTGACACACCTTCTCAAGATTTGATCTGGTCCAATTTTGAAAAGGTTTCCGCCAATCCAAGTGAAGGGGTCTCTTTTACTGATTATCTTGCTCTTTTCTTTGGAGGAAAAGTTTGGTGGGAACTGTGCTAATACCCAATAGTTTTCTATATAAGAAAACCACATCGAGAGAATGGAAATAGGAAATAAGTGCTCATTTTGTAGCTGGTCATCCACCATTCCTTCTTCACCTGCAGGCAAATTTACTCTAGACAAAAAGTCTACAAACACATTTTCCTTACCAGGCTTATCAACAATGGTTAGATCAAACTACTATAATAAAAGTAACCATCTTATAATTCGAGCATTCACATCTGGTTTGTTCAATAAATATTTGATTGCAGCATGGACAGTATGCACAAATGTTTGATAGCCTGTAATATAATGCTTGAATTTGTTTAATGAATGCACAACATCCAGGAGTTCATTTTCGGTCACAATATAATTTAGTTCAACCTTTGATAAATTATTACTGATAAAATAGATAGCATAAGGCAGTTTTTCATCTATCTGACCTAGGGCTACTCCTATGGCTTTGTGTGAGGCATCAAAATGAATATGAAAGGGTAGGGCCCAACTTGGGCCTCGGAGAATCGATGCAGTATTTAACTTATCATTTAGGATGTCTAAGGCCTCTTGACAGCTTTTTGACCATATAAACTTAGAGTCTTTGGCAAAAAAACCAAATAAAGGAGAGACCAACTTGTTAAAGTCCTTTATGAACCTTCGGTAGTATCCAGCGAACCCTAGGAAACTTCTAACATATCTCTGCTTTTTAGGAGGTGGGACCCTTTGGATGATAGCTATTTTTTTTGGGTCCACCTGCAATCCTTTCTAAGATATTGAATGACCTAGCACGGTCCCTGCAGTCATTAAGAATTCACATTTTTCAAGACTAAGAGACAGGTTCATTTCAATGCATTTGTGTAGTACTTTGCCTATATTAGACAAGGCTTCTTGAAAATCACAGCCATAAGGTTTAAAATCATCCATATAAATCTCTACCACATCATGGAATAATTCGGCGAAAATACTCAATACTACTCTTTGGAAAGTGGCAGGAGCATTGCATAGGCCAAAAGGAAGGACCCTATAGGCAAAAGTACCCCAAGGACAAGTGAATGTGGTCTTATCCTGGTCTTCTGGGCACATCTGGATTTGGTTGTACCCAGTGAATCCATCTAGGAAAGAGAAAAACCTTTTCCCAGCTGGGCCATCTAGCACTTGGTCAATGAAGGGTGGAGGAAAACGATCATTCTTTGTGGCTTTGTTCAACTCCCTATAATCAACACAAATTCTCCACTTACCATTTTTCTTGGGAACTAACACCAAATGAGAGACCCACTCACTGTTGGAGATAGGGTAAATGAATCCTGCATCTAACAGTTTTTGCAGTTCTTCTTTGTCTATATCTTTAAGAGCTGGATTCATCCTCCTTTGTGGTTGCTAGACCGACTTGCAACCTTCTTTGATGTATATGTGGTGAGTACAAACTGAGGGGTGTACTCCCTTCATTTCTTTGTAACTCCAAGCAAAGGCTTCTAGATTTTCCTTTAACATGTTGCATAAATTCTCTTCTTGGAGAGAAGAAAGAGATGGATTGATTTTTAAGGATCTCTCTGGGCCGAATTCGATGGTTCTGACACGGAGTGGGTTGGAATCGACAAAGCATAAGTCAATTGGATGATTTTTCTGGGTTTCCTTTACTGCTTCTTCTAGGGGTAATGAGCCAAAAGTTGGACTCTAGAGTAGGTGTTAAATCAAGTCATCCTCATCCTGTTGTCCCCCTCCCATGGTTGCTTCTAAAGCATAAAGTTGGGTGGAATAAACTTCATCTTCTTCTTCTTCAACCATAAAGGTAAGTCATGCTCTAGAGAAGGTTGAGTAGGAGGGTATAGGACTAACTCATTGGACATATGCACATTGTTGATGGTTATATTCCCAGCTCTGTAGCTAATGTAAGAATCGGTAGTGGCCAACCATGGAATCCCAAGGATGAGAGGGTAACCAGTAAGCTTAGCCTTAGGCTGGAGAACTAGGAAATCTGCAAGGTACTCCCAAGAGTCAATGGAGACCATCACATCCTCCACAATTTCGTCAGGGGTTACTATGGAATGGTCTGCAAGTTGCAGAACTATTGTGGTTTTCCTCAATGAACCTTGGAGGTTGAGCTTGAGCATGGTTTCCTTGGTCATCACATTAATGGAAGCCCCAAGATCGATCAAAGTGTGTGGGAAAATGGTGCCATTGATGTACACATCTACTACAGGACTTCTAGGGTCCAAATATTTTGGACAGATTACCTGCCCCAGCATAAAGTCGAGAAGTTTCCCAATGACATTAATGGTAGGGGCATCCCTTTTTCACCTCCCTGGATGCTTGAAGAACTTCTCCTTAATCAACTTATTGTAAATGGGAACATATTTTATTTCTTGGAGAAGTGGGATAATTACACATAGATTTTTCAGTTCTCCAAAAATTTTAGTCTCTTGTGGGGTAGGTTGGAGTGGTTGGGCTAATCTCTCAAGAAAGGGTGGATTTACTTTAAGGTTTCTATCCTCTCTTTCTTCCTCAACCTCCCTAGGTGAAGGTCGAGGTTGGTTATCTACCAGAACTCTCCCAAATCTCAGGTTAATCTCCTAGATTTCCACAACATAAGTTGGATATGATGTCTCTCCACTGTATACTTGCTGAGCCTGCCTGTTGTTAGCTATATGGGGCCTGACCTAGGTTTAGCAGTGAGTTTATCTAAGCAAATCCTAGTACTACTGGCCCTTTCAGCAACAGTTCGTGGAGCGCGGACTAAGGTCTCACCGAAGGTAGTATGGGAGGGTGCTGGAACTAGGTTTCCGCACCCTAGGGATGTCTTGATGAAGGTTCTAGAGGTTTGTGATCCTAATCTACGCACTATGCTGCTTCGCGCAGCTTTCTATTCTTCGCAACTCATGCGCCCTTTGTGAATATGATGTTATTCTGATCCGATCCTTACTGTGCTATTATATTTTTGCTTAGTTTATGTAGGGCCAATATTCTTATTACTTTGTTGAACTTTCAGGTTAGCGCGCATACTTAAAAGCAATATAAATGCATAAAGATAACTGTAACATGGAAATACAGATGTACAAAAGATGCACAATATTTTGAATCAATCTTCTCTTTATTAATACTCAAGTTCAGTTACAGACCCGACTCTTCCCTACACACTCAGCTGCAGGGGTCCACGCACACAACTGCAGGGGTCCACACACACAGCTGCGGACTCTACTAGGTCTTCATACACTCAGCTATAGAGCCTCTACCTACCACTACGACCCAATACACTTCAGGTTCACTTCTATATTCTAACCATGCCTTCGCATCTATCTATTACTTCTCAAAAACTAAGACTCCCTTTACACTTAGAGCCTCGCTCTATTTATACAATCCCATGGTCTACGGGCCGACACACTTTACATTAAATTATATCATCTTAGGGCAGGAAACCCTAGACTCTTGTGCTCCATGCTCGCATTTTGCGGGGTCTTTACATTACACTTGACCAAAATTAAGGCTTCAAGCCCCAAAAACCTACTATGGGGGGATCCGTTGCCAAACTGGCCCCCAACACAATCATCGTGACTCGTCCCAAGTCACTCTACTAATGTGGTGATCTTTGCGCGAAGTCCATGCAGCAAGTCTCGCACAGCTTGGGTGTCCACAACACACTGTTCCGCTGCCTGTTGTACTTGTTGCACGCGTATCTCTGATCTTTCGTGAATAGGGTCACATTCCTATCCAACCCTATACAGTTCTTGCATCTGTGCCAACTTCCCCTCAATGGTAGCTATGATTATGAAAGCTTCATCAATCCATGGCTAGATGTGTGCTTTAAGCAGGGCATCCTTTTGGTGCATGGCATCTAATCGATCCTTCAGTTCCCTTGGCTACTGTAGTTTGGTGAGTCGTTGAGTAAGGGAAACTGTTTGCACGGTGCCCCGGACACTATCGTACTCCTGCTGCAACTCGCATGCCTCTGTCTCTAGGCACTGTAGGTTTGGGTCTTCCTGCAGGTGCATAAGTATGGTTAGTGCTTGCTCCAACATCCTAGTGCACCCCTGCGTTTCCTGGCCAATTTATTCCAACCCCACCTAGAGAGTGCGGGTGTGATGCTCTCTAACTTCTAGGAGTGTGGAGGGCTATGCCTTTAATCACAACTCGGAAATTTGCAAGTTCAGCTCCAACTGAACCTTTTTCGTTTCCTCCTAGGCCTCATGGTCTCCAATCACCAATCTATGGACCTGCTCTACTGCTAGTAGCTCTGCCGGGAAAACCAACTCTGGAACGCTCCTGCATGCATCCTCTAAAGCCTACTCCAATCCACTAGCCTGCACAACCAATGCATCCCTCTAGATACTGAGCTATTCCTTGTTTATTTTCTGCTCATGCAGGACGTGGAACGCTCGGCCGTCCCAGGCACGGAGTTTGTCGATGACCCCATCCTATAGTTGGTACAATATTTCATGCGGTAGGGTGGCCAAGTTAAAGCCAACACCTTTCATGCTGCTCATTGCAGCCCAATCATCCTCGCTTGCTACTGCTAATGTGCCTTCAGGCAAGATGAAGGTGTTACCCATAAGGGCGCGCAGCGGCTGTTCAGCCTCAACGGTTCCTGCTGCAACATACTAGGCCATTGTGCTTGTTTGGGGGTGTTGTACATGTAAACCTTGTAGCTGTGCATTGAGTGCCCCCAACACAATGTTCTGCTCCATACATAAGCCTTGGAGCATGCCCTTCGCGACTTCATGAAATGTTTTGCTGATATCCAATAGATCACCTTCTGTGAGCGTGATCAGGTCGTCGGACATCTTTGTGGCTTTCCCTTTATTCCTGCAGACAGTTTTCTCCAGGTCGTGTAGCTGCTTGAGTTGTGTTGATGTCATGTTGGGGTCCGCGTGGTCCTCCTCCCTATCCACTTCCCCGGTCTGCTACCCTAAGGACATCTCCTGACCTTCCTCTGCCTCTCTGGTTGACGTGGTTGTGGTCTCTGCTAATGAGCCCTGGAAATGGGTAACTATATGGGCTCATTTTGCCTATTATTCTCATTTAATCCACCATTCTCCATATTTATATTCATGCTTTTGAATATATTTATGTTAATTGTGTGAATGGGAATAGTCACTTTACCACAAGGTCTAATATGTGCTTATTGTAGATTTTTGGACATTTTTGGACCAAGATTAGGCATTTATGAGTAGATTGGTAGCCAAATACGTAGAAACAGGGCTGAGGATTTGTAGGAGGGGTGTCTTCTACACTAAATGACCCCTTCCTTGAGTTCTCCACCATCAACTCAGAGTTCTACGACCCACCAAAGATGATTTCAAGGGGCAGCCGAGCAGGTCTAGTGAAGTGGCTGATTAACTACAGTTTTGGGTAGCCAAGCTCCTAAAGTTAAGGAGGATTGTTGGGGGTCCTCGTTTGCATAAGTAGGAAGGCTTCAAGCCTTAGTAGTTTAGTCATTTTTTAGTCTATTTTCGCACTTTAGTGCAGCCCTGTATTAGCACATTTTCAAGCTTCTTCTTGTAGACAATTTTTGGGATGTAACTATTATTTTTTGATCAATGAAGATGAATCCAGCTTTGCACCAATTCTGAGCTTTCTTGGGAGGCTGTAGCTCTTGGGGTTGGGCCCAACCCAAGTGCCCACTACCTCCTTTGTGTACTTTTATGTGTTTTTCTTGCATTCATAGAATAATTTCTGTTATTTAGGTTAAAATCTTGCTTTATCACTTAGGTTGTTTTTGATGATTAAGATAGTTGTTTATGCTTCAAGTTGATTTGATAGTTTGGTAAAATAAAAGATCCATAAAAAGGCTACCAAGCAGTCCTTGATCTCATTTCTCCCTCCTTGGGACCATGAATTGAGACCAAGGCACACTCACTGCCACAAAAACATTGTTTTTTCCTTCCAATGTAATTGCTAGTGTTAGATTTTGAGTTGGAAAAGTTGATATCAGTTGTGTTTTCATGTTTAGATATGTTCTTGCTCAGTTTCCATATCTCTCTTGCATGATTTTATATCTATAAACTTATGTTCATCATATTTCTAGTTTTTATGGCAGATTAGGTCAAAATAGATAAATCTCTATTTTTTTAGTCTTTGTTTGGATCAGTTTTGGAAAGTAGTGTGTAGAGCACCTATGAGACATTCCTACCTACCCTTCCTCCATCATACAACCTGCTCCAGTCCCTTACTCAAGATTCCTTTCCTTCATTCGCCACACTTTCCCAACTTGCCCTAATTTCTACATTTTTGTGCAACATTACTTCCTTCATCCTTGAAAAAATCCAACCATCTTCATCACTCCTGAGCTTTATTTACCAAGTCATAAACCTCTTAACACCCTTATCCACCCTTCATTTCCACTTTCCCACCATTTTTTCCACCATCAATCCTCTAAAAACCACTTTCGGCCTGTTCCTGTAGAACTTCTTGTAGAATTTCCTGTAGATCTCCTACAACCTCCTGTAGAAGATAATGCGAGTGATTTTTCGAGATCTGAGCACAGTGGAAATATCCATAAGGGTGCTAGGGACCCCTTAGGTCCTGTCCACACCTTCTCTACCTCTTGAAAACACCCACGACATTTCCTTTCGCCAATAATCCTTTGCACAGTCAAAAGTAGTTAAAACACATGCATAATAATTCTGCATAAAATTGCTCAAAAGTACAAAAAGAAGATTTTTCCATATTTTCCTTTAGAAGTAGCTTAAACACATGTATTTTACCTCTGCAATAGTCCATGGCATACATTTAAGTGGTTTTACATCTTTTTGCTTGCACAAGTAGGGTTGGTTGGTAAAACTAGGGTTTGCTAGGGTTTGCATTTCCTTTCAGCTTTCATCTTCTTTCTGCAAGTAGACTAGCCTCTTTTGAGTTAGCTTTCATCCATCACAATTAAAAGCTTCTTCTAAAAACTCATAGAAGTTGGCTTAAGCTCCTAGCAAACTTGTGCCAGCTGATCAAGTGACAACCTGCAGTAAGAGCTAGTACTTGTGCATATAGCACTGTCACTTCTAAGTTTGTTACGAACTATTGAGTTGATAAAAGTAAAGTAGGGAGTCCCAGGAGTTGCAGCATCATTGTTGCAATACTGGATCTCACCATCTTTTTGGCGTCGTTGCCGGGGAAGCATCAGAGTATTTTGTGATTACTGCTTTTCTTCTATTTTCTACTGCAACCTTCTGCTAAGTAGTTTATTTCAACAAGAGTAGAGTAGTTGTTTCATTTCAATTCTGCAATTTCAATTCTGCAAAAGTAGATTAGACCATTTCCTGCTTTCATTTCAATTCTGCAATTTCATTTTAGCAAGTGTAGATTAATCCTTTCCTGCTTTCATTTCAATTCAGCAATTTCATTTTAGCAAGATAGATTATTCCTTTCCTGCTTTCATTTCAATTCTGCAATTTCATTTCACCAAGATAGATTTTATTTAGTTGCAGTTCAATCTATTTTAAGTTTTCAGGTACAAGAAAAAAACAAAAAACAAAAAAACAAAAATCACCCAAAAAAGAGAGATTTCATTTCATGCCTCGCAGGAACAGAGACAATTCAGGAAAATTCCTACCCAACACCCCCACCACATCACTGAGTCACCCTTCTCTCTTATTTGGTGGCAGTGATCCTGAAGAACCTATAGGTGAACCTCCAAAGATATACAAAGATCCTATAATAGAAGAAGAGCAAGAAACCATTCCTCCTGAGACCATGGCTGAAGACAGAAACAGTAGAGGAAATGGGGAGAGAGTAGAAGGAGCCTTTCCCATCCGAGAGACCAATGGGGACACAAAAATGAAAAACATAAGTCCCTTAGCCTTACCTCACTTCCATGGATTGACTACTAAAGACCCTGATACCTTCTTGTTTAAGTTTGTTGTCCTTTGTCGAACTTATGACTATGCAGAAGATGAGAAAAAGTTGAAACTCTTTCCTTCTACCCTCAAGGATGCAGCACTACGCTAGTTCATGGGGCTACCTGAAAACAATATCACAACTTGGGCTCAAATGCAGCAAGCCTTTAACAAAAAATACTGGGACTACTGTAGGTCAAAGGATACAAAGGAAGAAATCTTTCGAATGACCATGAGAAGTGATGAATCTTTAGAAGACTATGAAGAGAGGTTTCAACTCAATTATAAAAGGGCCAGATGCACACTTGACCTTGAATCTCTGAAGTTGGTTCTGCTCAGAGGAGTCCCTGAAGACCTTCTAGATACCCTCCATTTGAGGGCCGAGGGAGACATCTGCTAGCTACCTTATGATGAAATAAAGACTGTGTTTAGAAACCATTCTAGGGCAGCCAGAAAGAGAGGTAGGGGAAGTCAACTCTTAGCCAGTATCCCCTTATCTAGTTCATTCCTTAAAAACGAGTTTGCAAATCAGATGGAAGATTTCAAAAGTGAGATGAGACAAATCATTGCCATGCAAATGGATACCTTATGAATCCAAAAGAAGCAAGAGGAAGCTGAGAGGGCTTTGGCCATCTTTTGTCCCAGGTGCACGAGAAAGCATCCTAGGAACGAATGCCCATTGCACTCTATAGAAGTGTGTTTTGTCTGTGAAGAAGACCATCCTACAAATCAGTGCCCTTCCTTGCCAGATTTAAAGCTATGTACCAAGGGGCCGAATGAGCCACTGAACCACTCTACTTCATGAACCAAAGGATGCCACATGGACCTAGACCTTACCAGCAGGGAATGCAAGGGAAATCCAGACTTATTACAACCCTAATCAAGCCACTTCGATGCCTTCTTGGGGTCCCCCTGTTCATCCTTCCTGGTCCACACCCCCTCCTTGCTCGTATCCTCCTCAATACCATACTCAACCAGCTGCTCACTCGTTTCATTCTCACACTCAGCCACAACCTCAGTGGAATGCACCTCATCAGGGGTGGAGGCCCCAATACAACTCTCCTCCCACACTTTTTCCTCCACCACCTGCACAACCATATCCATTACCTTCTGCTCCTCCAAGACAACCCCAGATACCTACTCAACCGAACTCGAACACCAATAACAAATAGGCCCAGCAGGTATATACTGGAGAAACTACATGCCCTACCTATGCCGTGGAGATTTAGGAGATCAACCTATGATCTGGGAAGGTCCTCCTAGATAGCCAACCTCCTCCTAAGGAGGATGAGGAAGAGAAATAGGAAAGTTAACCCAAAGCCATTCCACCCTTTCCTAAGAGACTAACTGGAACCACGCAACCAAATCCAGAAGAAACTGAACTTCTGGGAGAACTTAAACAATTATGTGTGAAAATACCACTTCTCCAGGCCATAAAAGATGTACCAATATACAATTAGTTGATCAAAGAGAAGTGTTTCAGGCACCCAGGCAGGGGCAAGAGAGATGCCCCAACTATCAATGTCATAGGACAATTGTCTGACCTGATGTTGGGATAGGTAATCTGTCTAAAATATCTAGACCCTGGGAGTCCTGTAGTCAATTTCCACATCAATGGCACCATAATCCCCCACACTTTGATTGATCTAGGGGCTTCCATTAATGTAATGACCAGGGACACTATGCTCAAACTCAACCTTTAGAGTTCCCTAAGAAAGACCTCAACAGTGCTGCAGTTGGTAGACCGCTACACTGTGACTCTTGAGGGGATTGTGGAAGATGTCATGCTCTCCATTGATTCCTGGGAGTACCCTGCTGACTTCTTGGTCCTTCAGCCAAAGGAAAAACTCAATGGGTATCCCCTCATCTTGGGAAGGCCTTCATTAGCTACTGCAGATGCTTACATCAGTTATCGAGCTGGGAGCATGACCATCAAGAATGGGCATATGTCCAAACAGCTAGTCTTATATCCTCCTGCCCAAACTCTGCTATAACATGACTTACCTCTTTAGTTGGAGGAGGAAGATGAGGATCAAGTCTAGTCTGCCTCATTGTGCACCGTAGAAGCCACCAGGGGAGGTCCTCAAATCGAGGATGATCTTATTGAGAATTTGATTCAAAATCCATCCCCTAGTGTGCTACCATTAGAAGAGTTGGTGGAAGAAACCCAAGCCAATGCTTTAGTTGATCTCTGTGTGGCTGATCCGACCTCTCTCCGAGTTAAGAATGTGGAATTTGGCCCTGAAAGAACTTTGAATATCAACTTATCCCTATCCACCTCTCAGGAGAAAGAGCTGTGTAGCTTATTGAACACCCATTTGGATGCTTTTCTTGGAGCTATAAGGAGATGAAGGGAGTCCACCCTTCAGTCTGCACCCATCACATCTACATTGGAGAGGATTGTAAACCAGTGAGGTAGCCTCAAAGGAGGTTGAATCCAGCCCTTAAGGACATTGTCAAAGAAGAACTGCAAAAATTGATGGATGCAAGATTCATCTACCCCATCTCTGACAGTGAGTGGGTTTCTCCTTTGGTGCTGGTGCCCAAGAAAAACAGAAGTGGAGAATATGTGTAGATTATCAAGAACTTAGCAAAGCCACCAAGAAGGACCATTTCCCTTTGCCTTTCATAGATCAAGTGTTAGATGGCCTGGTAGGGAAGAAGTTCTCTTCCTTCCTAGATGGGTTTAGCGGGTACAATCAGATCCAAATCAGCCCAGAAGACCAAGATAAGACCACTTTCACTTGTCCATGGGGTACCTTTGCCTACCAGGTCCTTCCCTTTGGGTTGTGCAATCCTCCTGCCACTTTCCAAAGAGCAGTACTGAGTATATTCACTGAGTTGGTTCATGTTTCAGTGGAAATCTATATGGATGACTTTACCCTTTATGGTTCTAACTTCCAAGAAGCTCTGACTAACCTAAAGAAAGTTTTAGCCAAGTGTATTGAGATGAACCTGTCCCTCAGTCCTGATAAATGTGAATTCTAATGACTGAAGGGACCGTGCTAGGTCATACAATCTCTCAGTAAGGTTTACAAGTGGATCCCAATAAGATTGCTATCATCCAAAGGGTATCGCCTTCTCAAAAAGTGAGAGATGTTCGGAGTTTTCTAGGCTTAGCAGGATATTATAGAAGATTCATTAAATACTTCAGTAAGCTAGCCTCTCCATTGTTTGGTATTTTGGGAAAATATGCTCAGTTCATATGGACTGACAACTGTCAAGATGCTCTGGATGCTTTGAAAGGTAAGCTGATAACTGCTCCAATCCTAAGAGGTCCAAACTGGGCCCTACCTTTCCACATTCACACATATGCCTTGAATAAATCCATAGGAGAAACCTTAGGACAAGTTGAGGAGAAGTTACCATATGCCTTATATTTTGTTAGTAAAAACCTGTCCAAGGCAGAGTTAAACTATATTATAACCGAGAAAGAGCTCCTAGCTGTAGTCCATTCCCTAAAAAAGTCCCGACACTACATCACTGGCTATCAAACATTCGTGCATACTGATCATGTTGCAATTAGGTATTTGATGAACAAACCTAATGTAAACACTCGTATCATTAGATGGTTACTTTTATTGTAGCAATTTGATTTGACCATTGTTGATAAGCCAGGTAAGGAAAATGTTGTTGTTGATTTTCTGTCTAGACTAGATTTGCCTGCAAGTGAAGAAGGGATGGTGGATGATCAAATGCCAAATGAACACCTATTTGCTATTTTAGTACTCTCTCCATGGTTTGCTGATATAGCAAATTATTTGGTTTCAACACAGTGTTTTCCAAACCTGTCCTCAAAAGAGAACAGCAAGATCGTGAGGAAAAGTGCCCCATTCAGTTGGATTGGGGGCAATCTTTTTAAACTTGGCCCAGATCAGATTTTGAGGCGATCTGTCAGGGAGGAGGAAGTTTTTGACATCCTCCTAACCTGTCATGATGGGCCCTGTGGAGGCCACTTTGCAGCAAAGAGAACCGCCTTCAAAATTCTACAGGAAGGATACTGTTGGCCCACTCTTCATCAAGATGTCAAGAGATACATTAGCCAATGTGATAGATGTCAAAGGATGGGGAAACCTACTCCAAATGATGAGATTCCCTTGCAGCCTCAGGTGACTTTTGAGCCATTTGAGATGCGGGGCATGGACATTGTGGGTCCTGTTAGAGTCGGTCTAGTATCCCTCCATCAGCGATCAAAACTCTTTGCATTTTCATAAGTAGGTGTCTCATCAGTGTCATTTCATTGCATTCCATTAGGCATGCCATAACCCTGATGGAGGAGCTGGTGTCTTTATTCCCCTCTTGGCACTGCTGGAGCAAGTTGTTTCAGTCTATAAATTCTTTCAAGGTTCCTTGTCTTGTCAAAGTCCTAGGTCTAGGGTTTAGGTCCAATTTGTCTTTGAGGTCATGTCTTTAAAGGTCAATAAATGCCTAGCAGGCCAGAGGGATGACTATCAAAGTTTTTCTTCAAAGATTTCTTCAAATATTTCATCTTGTACAACTAATTTTAACTTTGGATTTAAAAACCCTGTTTTTAACGACAAGGTCTTTTTCTCATTTTTGTAAAAAAATTTGTAAAAATTCAAAAAATTTCAAAGGACAGCATACAGCCCTGGTCCCCTTTGCCAAGATTCCTCAGAAGCTTTCCCTACAAAAATTTTCAAGACAAAGCATCAGTTCAAACAATTTCAGGACAAAAGGAAACCATAAAGTCAGCAGCATTTAAATTTTGAAAAAGTGTCAAGTTAAAAACATTAGAAAGAGGGTTTGAGGAGAAATTAATTTGAATCAAGCCTATAAAGCCCCTCTCTCCTTCTATTTGATCATCATTTGCCTCAAAGCAATAGTGAAGAGCGATTTGGGCGATTTGGAGAGAAATTGAGCAAAATTGGCAAGCTGAGCCCGCGCGCGACCTGTCAACACTTGCGCGTGACCTATTGAGCGTGCGCGACCTATCAAGGGGGTTCCTCCAGTTGAAAAATTACACTGGCGCGACCTATCAAGTGTGCGCAACCTATCAGCACCTGCGCGCAACCTGTTGGGAAATTCATCTACAAAAACCGCCAGTTAACTCCCAAACGACCTCAAAATTCTTCAAGACTGCAGGTAGGCCTCTGATCATCAAAGTATTTTACTTGATAAAGAAAAATGAGCATGGGAAAGGTGTTTTAATGTCGTCAAATTGAAATGAGAAATTCATGTATATTTTCTTTAAGAATGTCAAAATGCTTGTAGAACTATGGTTTGTTTTGTTGTTTCAAGGTCATCCTTGTCACCCCACTTTTTCCCCACTTCTCTTTATCACCTCATATATCATTTCTACCTAATCTCCCTACCAAAATATCAAAAGCCCCTAAAACCCTACCCCTATTCCTAAAAATCAAGAATCAAATCCTAAACCATACTTCCCATAACATCCTTGCAAATGAAATTGTATGATGATATGTATGTCATGATTCTTCCCCTTAATTCCCTATTTCCCTATTTCATATATTTTTCCCAATTTCCCTTCAAAGTCTCCCTTCCCTAACATTTCCCTTGTGCTATTTTTCCCCTTGAAGCATCATTACAAAAAGGAAAAAACAACAGGTCATTTGAGCAGAAACAGCAGTACATTTCAGCCACTTTGCTCCTGAAACCATGTCAGAAACCAAAACCGACTATGAGCAAAGTGATGACCATGAGTCAACACCAGAAATTGAGATACAAAGGAGGCCTCACAGGGGTGGTAAGAGTGGTCACCATAAGAGAGAGGAGCCCACCTCTTTGACCGATTTGCAGGCTTGTCCACTTGCGGTCACATGTTTCCGCTACCTCTCATGTTATGAATTTTGCGAGAGGATTTCTCAAATTCAGCATCATAGGGAATTGGCTTGCTTGTTTGTTTTGCATTTACATAATGGGCATGTAAATCTTGCAGGGGTGGATTTTATATTGTCATCTGAAAGTATTGCTCAAGCAACAGGAATACCAAATGTGAGAGAAGAGTGGAACAAACGCAAAGTATTGGACAGGTTTCGGTATGAGCCCTTCGTTAAACCTGCCTACATGAGGTCCATAACTGGTATGTTTCCTTTCAGATTTTTGAGGGATGAGTATGCTCCCATTATGAGGCTCATCATGCTCTATTTCACCTGTGAGGGCAGGTTTGCATATGTGTATTCGTACCATATTCGCTTGTTGATGCATTTCACACGGGTACGAATGATGAACATACCATGGTTCATGTGCCGGGATATTGAGAGGATGGTGCCCTTGGTGCAGAGAAGGAGCCCAGCACAGCAACATAGGAGCATTTATCATTATGGTTTGATCCAGCTTGTGGTCATGCATCAGTTGGCTCAGCAGGGTATCCCATGGGAGAATTTTATCTCTCGGGATTTTTTCACAGCATCAGCATCATCTCCCGCTGAGGTTGTTCATGAGGAGGGAGGGCCTTCACAGCAGCATGATAGTCCTGAGACCAGACATGTCAGCTCTCCTCCATTGGTCACTTATCAGAGAGGCCACAGAGCCTTATTTGCATCAGCTAGGCGAGTATTATCTCCACACCAGGTGGAAGGGGTCTCGCCTTCTTCATCAGCACCACGAGTGTTATCTCCACACCAGGTGGAAGGGGCCTCGTCGCCGACAGCAGCACAGGTATCAGAGAGGGGGAAACAGCCCAGGATTAATGAGGGACCATCAGGTGTTCCAGACATAGAGATTGTTGACCTTGATATCAGTTCTCCTAGCCTAGAGTCAAAGGAGATCATTCAGCACCTAAGAGCTGAAAATTGATTCATTGCAGCGAAAATTGGAAGGAGAACAATGGACGATCACATATTTAGAGCAGCAACAAGCAACTTGAGGAGGAGCACACTCTTGATGAGTTGCAGAGGATTCATGAGGCCCGCAACTTGGCTTGAAAGAGACCCGGTGATTTGGTACCCGTTGAGCGAGAGGCTATGCTTCTCCGGGTCAATGCTCATTTGGACAGGCTACTGGCTAAGGCTAACCAATATAAGGACTTGCTCAGGAACATGAAAAATCACTATTGGGCCCGAATGCACGTATGCAAGGCAAAAATGAAAGTGATTCAAGGGCGGTTGGCCAATGCACTAAAACGACGAAAAAGGCCCGATCCCCTCCACATCTTGGCTGAGGCTTCCTTGAAGGAGCATGATATTAAATGACCTCACTCCAGCACAAATTTCAAAAAAATTTGACTATTTTTGGTCACTTATGAATTTTTGGGCAAAAAACAGGTTTTTCTCCCTGATAGGTCGCGCGCCGCGCGCGACCTATTCGATGGGCAACTTCATTTTGGGAAAACTCAGCATTTCTAGATTTTTCATGCAAAGATACACCTGCTCAGCAATTACCAAGAGATTTCATCAAGTTTTGAGCCTCCAGAAGGTCAAAAAACATGCAAAAATTGACTTTCTGCCACCTTTTTGACAAACAGGGAGCAGTCTTGGGAGATTGAAATTTTGGAGGGGCAAATGGCCACCAAATTCCAACATTCCAGTTGGGTTGGAAAGTAGACATCCCGAACTATACAACAATCCCACTTTTGCCTCATTTGGACACCTGTAAGAGCCTCAAACGGAGCTCCAAAGAAGCGCGACCTATCAGGATTAGGGCGCGACCTATCAGGCAATTTTCATAATTTTTCACCTACAGCTCAGGAATTCGCCCAGCTTTGGTCAGTTTTGACTTGGGATGGGATTTTTCACCATCTTTGATGTAATTAATGTATCTTCATGTTGATATGACACTTATTTACCTATTCTAGAAGATTCATTCATGAAATAGCAAACATTTAATGAATGAATTGGTTTCCTAGCTTATAGAGGCAAGTTGTTTTGACTGCCTAGATTTTAGTGCTCAGTTTAGAATTGGTTGAAACAGCTCCTAGAAGGATGAGCTCGACCCCTAGAGGCTAGGGAATGGGTTGGCATGGTCTATATTATGTATTTTCTCAATAATTTTCATGGTTGGAGAGTTGAACTCTTGAGGGAGAAAGCTCTATTGTATTATTCATTGTATCTCTGCAATTTTGGCAAAGGAAGAAAGACCAGGGTTTTGCAGTCCTTTTTGGGATTCCTGTGGTTACATGTATTGATGGTGTGCTTCTCTTTGTACTTTTATGTGTGTTATGTGAAATCATCCTCTTTCTTTTTCTTCTGAAATTAGGCAAATGAAGTGTTAAAGTAGAATTCATGATTTCCATGCTCTGCTTTTAAATTTGCTTAATATCAATGTTTTCATCTGTTTAAGGAGAACTCAAGGTTATTGCTTGCTCTCCTTAGCTCCTCACCGGTCATTCCTACCCATTCACTTAATTTAAAGGCATCAATACAGTCTCCTACCTTGCCCCAAAGAAACCCCTACAAAAACTATGTCCAATCCCCGCACCCAAAATTGCCTTTCCCCAACTTTCCACCAAAACCCTAAAAATCCCAAATCAAACCTTTTTATCAGTTTACTAGCCTAAAATCAGTGTTTCCTTATTGGTTATCTCTCCTGTTAAAGATCTTTACCGATATAGATCGGAGAGAGCCCTCTCCTGCCCCGTAGGGCTAGCTACGAGGCTAAGTGGTTTGATGTTGCCTTGGAGTTTACCTTTCTCAGCCTAAGGTGAAATTTCAAGTGCTAACATATTGGCGACCATACTGGGGAGAACAACTTGTGTGTTGATCGATGTGTTTTCTTCATAAGTCTTAGACGAAGCCTGAAGTTACGCCAGGTAGCCTTCGAAACGCTTTTGCTTTGCATAAGTGGAAGTAGATAAACGCTGCTTCAGTCAATCTCCGTGAGCTTGTGAATACAACACTTCATTTGCATTTTACCCCAGTACATGTATCAAGTTCAGATCTGATTGTTGATGGTGGACAACGATCAGACACTGACAAGGCTGAAATCATTCACTTGGCGACTCCTTTCACTGAAGAATCCAGCGATCAGTGCTTCATGGTGACTTCACTGCAGAGAGATCAGTAGCTTTGAGCTTTTCAAGATGGATCGGATTGCAACAAAATATGCTCCCTTGAGCCGAGATCACATCCCTGGTTTTCCAAATAAAATTCCGAAGGTAGATTGGTCAAGGAATTTGCCTACATTTAATGATGATGGTAAGAAGGATGCTGCTCTTCATCTAGTTAGATTTCATATGCATATTCGCAAGTTGAAGGTGGATTTTCCTGAAGATTGTTTGATGAAGATATTCCTGGCCACTCTGGAAGGTGAAGCCCAATCATGGTATGAAAGTTTGCCGCCTGCTTGTATTTACTGTTTAAAGGATTTTCATGCTATGTTCATTGAACGATATAAGGACTCTTATCCATCATTAAATTTAGTTCAAGGCTGTTGCAAGCATGCTTGTAGTTTTATTGAAAGCCTTGAGAAGTTTTATGAAGATGATCATTCCATGGATGCTGAGATCATGGAGGCTCTGTATGAGAATCCATTTCAGCAACATGAAGAGAACCTAGTGGATACCCATCAAGATGATCAGGAAATTTTGCAGCAGAATCAAGATCAGCAGGTTGAAGATGGCGATATGGCTGAAAATGATGAAAGAGAGGGTTCTATTTCAGATCTGCCCACAGAAGAAGACAGCGTGCAGGGTAGTCAAGATTCAATTTCAGAATGTGATGCAGTTAAGTCAGCTATTTCAGATCAACATTCAGATCATGATGACCAAGAATACCTTGTGCTGAATCCTGAAAAGGAGAATTTTGTTGTTGAGATCATAGACAGCGGTATGGATTCAAATGTTCTCAGTCATGCTGCCAGTCTGTCATTAGAACCGAGTCTTCATGAGGAGGTCATTCAATTAGCTCATGAACAGCAAGGTGAGATCTTTGCTCAAGCAAGTGAAAAAGTTTCTTTGAGTGAATTTGTGGTAGACGATGTAAATGATAATATTGTGCTTGATAATATTGAAGAATGTAATAAGGAACTTGATAATTTGGTTGTGATATCATATAAAGATGACCTACAGCACATTCACACCATAGAAGAACAAAACATTCAGGATTTCCATTCAGATTCCTCTTCATATGTTTCATGTGCTGAAATGCCTTTCCAAGAAGAGATCTGCCCATCCATTTGTTCAGAGTTTTTTGAAGCCCATGAGCATACTTTTACTGAAGCACATGATGAAGGCAGATCAGAATTTGAAGCAAAAGACACCTTGTTCTTTCAGCAGGAGGTGGCAGTGGCAAATCTTTATGTTTTTCACGATCCTCTAGCAAGTT
This sequence comes from Pinus tabuliformis, assembly GCA_031772625.1. NCBI lineage: Eukaryota > Viridiplantae > Streptophyta > Pinopsida > Pinales > Pinaceae > Pinus > Pinus tabuliformis. The sequence continues at coordinate 1,203,610,136 of CM062818.1, forward strand.
TGTTGCAGCCAGCAGTGATAGTGTTTATTGCAGTGTTCAGTGATGAAGGAGATCATGGTCAGCTATGTTTTTGGATGCTCAGTTATAGGTTTGTACTGTTGACCAGAAGATCAAATCAGGAGAATCAATCGAGAAGGCATCTGCTTGATTGGTTGCATTGGCATTTTGATATAGTTTGATGTATATTTTCTTGTAAGAAACACAGGTGGTTGTCATCATGATTTCAAATCTTGATGGACTGCTGCCCTTCAAAAAGCTTTGTAAGTTCTTGTTTTAGTTAAGTCAGTCATGATTCATTTGTGTTTGGTCTGTTGAGTGAGTTTTTCAAGTTATTTTAGTTTGCCATCGAGTTAGTTTGAGTCAAGTTCCAGTTAAGTTTCGATCAGTTTTCAGTCAAGTTTTCATTCAATAAATGAGTCAAAGTCTTATGTCGTTTGCCGAAATAATGGACTCCATCGCCCAATGGATGAAAGCACTGGTCTGCTCTCCCAAAGATTTGCGGTTCTTGGCACCTCCAAGGAGCTACCATCCCCATTGGAGCTAATGTTAGAGTCGGTCTAGTAGCCCTCCATCAGCGATCAAAACTCTTTGCATTTGCATAAGTAGGTGTCTCATCGGTGTCATTTCATTGCATTCCATTAGGCATGCCATAACCCTGATGGAGGAGCTGGTGTCTTTATTCCCCTCTTGGCACTGCTGGATCAAGTTGTTTCAGTCTATAAATTCTTTCAAGGTTCCTTGTCTTGTCAAAGTCCTAGGTCTAGGGTTTAGGTCCAATTTGTCTTTGAGGTCATGTCTTTAAAGGTCAATAAATGCCTAGCAGGCCAGAGGGATGACTATCAAAGTTTTTCTTCAAATATTTCTTCAAAGATTTCATCTTGTACAGCTAATTTTAACCTTGGATTTAAAAACCCTGTTTTTAACGACAAGATCTTTTTCTCATTTTTGTAAAAAATTTGTAAAAATTCAAAAAAATTCAAAGGATAGCATACAACCCTGGTCCCCTTTGCCAATATTCCTCAGAAGCTTTCCCTACAAAAATTTTCAAGACAAAGCATCAGTTCAAACAATTTCACGACAAAAGGAAACCATAAAGTCAGCAGCATTTAAATTTTGAAAAAGTGTCAAGTTAAAAACATTAGAAAGAGGGTTTGAGGAGAAATTAATTTGAATCAAGCCTATAAAGCCACTCTCTCCTTCTATTTGATCATCATTTGCCTCAAAGCAATAGTGAAGAGCGATTTGGGCGATTTGGAGAGAAATTGAGCAAGTTGAGCCCACGCGCGACCTGTCAACACTTGCGCGTGACCTATTGAGCGCACGCGACCTATCAGGGGGGTTCCTCCAGTTGAAAAATTACACTGGTGCGACCTATCAAGCGCGGGGGACCTATCAGCACCTACACGCGACCTGTTGGGAAATTCATCTACAAAAACCGCCAGTAAACTCCCAAACGACCTCAAAATTCTTCAAGACTGCAGGTAGGCCTCTGATCACCAAAGTATTTTACTTGATAAAGAAAAATGAGCATGGGAAAGGTATTTTAATGTCGTCAAATTGAAATGAGAAATTCATGTATATTTGCTTTAAGAATGTCAAAATGCTTGTAGAACTATGGTTTGTTTTGTTGTTTCAAGGTCATCCTTGGCACCCCACTTTTTCCCCACTTCTCTTTATCACCTCATATATCATTTCTACCTAATCTCCCTACCAAAATATCAAAAGCCCCTAAAACCCTACCCCTATTCCTAAAAATCAAGAATCAAACCCTAAACCCTACTTCCCATAACATCCTTGCAAATGAAATTGTATGATGATATGTATGTCATGATTCTTCCCCTTAATTCCCTATTTCCCTATTTCATATATTTTTCCCAATTTCCCTTCAAAGTCTCCCTTCCCTAACATTTCCCTTGTGCTATTTGTCCCCTTGAAGCAGCATTACAAACAGGAAAAAACAGCAGGTCATTTGAGCAGAAACAGCAGTACATTTCAGCCACTTTGCTCCTGAAACCATGTCAGAAACCGAAACCGACTATGAGCAAAGTGATGACCATGAGTCAACAAAAGAAATTGAGATACAAAGGAGGCCTCACAGGGGTGGTAAGAGTGGTCACCATAAGAGAGAGGAGCCCACCTGTTTGATCGATTTGCAGGCTTGTCCACTTGCGGTCACATGTTTCCGCTACCTCTCATGTTATGAATTTTGCGAGAGGATTTCTCAAATTCAGCATCATAGGGAATTGGCTCGCTTGTTTGTTTTGCATTTACATAATGGGCATGTAAATCTTGCAGGGGTGGATTTTATATTGTCATCTGAAAGTATTGCTCAAGCAACAGGAATACCAAATGTGGGAGAAGAGTGGAACAAACGCAAAGTGTTGGACAGGTTTCGGTATGAGCCCTTCGTTAAACCTGCCTACATGAGGTCCATAACTGGTATGTTTCCTTTCAGATTTTTGAGGGATGAGTATGCTCCCATGATGAGGCTCATCATGCTCTATTTCACCTGTGAGGGCAGGTTTGCATATGTGTATTCGTACCATATTTGCTTGTTGATGCATTTCACACGGGTATGAATGATGAACATACCATGGTTCATGTGCTGGGATATTGAGAGGATGGTGCCCTTGGTGCAGAGAAGGAGCCCAGCACAGCAACATAGGAGCATTTATCATTATGGTTTGATCCAGCTTGTGGTCATGCATCAGTTGGCTCAGCAGGGTATCCCATGGGAGAATTTTATCTCTCGGGATTTTTTCACAGCATCAGCATCATCTCCCCCTGAGGTTGTTCATGAGGAGGGAGGGCCTTCACAGCAGCATGATAGTCCTGAGACCAGACATGTCAGCTCTCCTCCATTGGTCACTTATCAGAGAGGCCACAAAGCCTTATTTGCATCAGCTAGGCGAGTATTATCTCCACACCAGGTGGAAGGGGTCTCGCCTTCTTCATCAGCACCACGAGTGTTATCTCCACACCAGGTGGAAGGGGCCTCGTCACCGACAGCAGCACAGGTATCAGAGAGGGGGAAACAGCCCAGGATTGATGAGGGGCCATCAGGTGTTCCAGACATAGAGATTGTTGACCTTGATATCAGTTCTCCTAGCCTAGAGTCAAAGGAGATCATTCAGCACCTAAGAGCTGAAAATGATTCATTGCAGTGAAAATTGGAAAGAGCACAATGGACGATCACATATTTAGAGCAGTGCAACAAGAAACTTGAGGAGGAGCACACTCTTGATGAGTTGCGGAGGATTCATGAGGACCGCAACTTGGCTCGAAAGAGACCCGGTGATTTGGTACCCATTGAGCAAGAGGCTATGCTTCTCCGGGTCAATGCTCATTTGGAGAGGCTACTGGCTAAGGCTAACCAAGATAAGGACTTGCTCAGGAACATGAAAAATCACTATTGGGCCCGAATGCACGTATGCAAGGCAAAAATGAAAGTGATTCAAGGGCGGTTGGCCAATGCACTAAAACGACGAAAAAGGCCCGATCCCCTCCACATCTTGGCTGAGGCTTCCTTGAAGGAGCATGATATTAAATGACCTCACTGCAGCACAAATTTCAAAAAAAATTGAGTATTTTTGGTCACTTATGAATTTTTGGGCAAAAAACAGGTTTTTCTCCCTGATAGGTCACGTGCCGCGCGCGACCTATTCGATGGGCAACTTCATTTTGGCTAAACTCAGCATTTTTAGATTTTTCATGCAAAGATACACCTGCTCAGTAATTACCAAGAGATTTCATCAAGTTTTGAGCCTCCAGAAGGTCAAAAAACATGCAAAAATTGACTTTCTGCCACCTTTTTGACAAACAGGGAGCAGTCTTGGGAGATTGAAATTTTGGAGGGGTAAATGGCCACCAAATTCCAACATTCTAGTTGGGTTGGAAGGTAGACATCCCGACCTTTCCAACAAGCCCACGTTTGCCTCATTTGGACACCTGTAAGAGCCTCAAACGGAGCTCCAAAGAAGCGCAACCTATCAGGATTAGGGCGCGACCTATGAGGCAATTTTCATAATTTTTCACCTACAGCTCAGGAATTCGCCCAGCTTTGGTCAGTTTTGACTTGGGATGGGATTTTTCACCCTCTTTGATGTAATTAATGTATCTTCATGTTGATATGACACTTATTTACCAATTCTAGAAGATTCATTCATGAAATAGCAAACATTTAATGAATGAATTGGTTTCCTAGCTTATAGAGGCAAGTTGTTTTGACTGCCTAGATTTTAGTGCTCAGTTTAGAATTGGTTGAAACAGCTCCTAGAAGGATGAGCTCGACCCCTAGAGGCTAGGGAATGGGTTGGCATGGTCTATATTATGTATTTTCTCAATCATTTTCATGGTTGGAGAGTTGGACTCTTGAGGGAGAAAGCTCTATTGTATTATTCATTGTATCTCTGCAATTTTGGCAAAGGAAGAAAGACCAGGGTTTTGCAGTCCTTTTTGGGATTCCTGTGGTTACATGTATTGATGGTGTGCTTCTCTTTGTACTTGTAAGTGTGTTATGTGAAATCATCCTCTTTCTTTTTCTTCTGAAATTAGGCAAATGAAGTGTTAAAGTAGAATTCATGATTTCCATGCTCTGCTTTTAAATTTGCTTAATATCAATGTTTTCATCTGTTTAAGGAGAAATCAAGGTGATTGCTTGCTCTCCTTAGCTCCTCACCGGTCATTCCTACCCATTCACTTACTTTAAAGGCATCAATACAGTCTCCTACCTTGCCCCAAAGAAACCCCTACAAAAACTGTGTCCAATCCCCGCACCCAAAATTGCCTTTCCCCAACTTTCCACCAAAACCCTAAAAATCCCAAATCAAACCTTTTTATCAGTTTACTAGCCTAAAATCAGTGTTTCCTTATTGGTTATCTCGCCCGTTAAAGATCTTTACCGAGATAGATCGGAGAGAGCCCTCTCCTGCCCCGTAGGGCTAGCTACGAGGCTAAGTGGTTTGATGTTGCCTTGGAGTTTACCTTTCTCAGCCTGAGGTGAAATTTCAAGCGCTAACATATTGGCGACCATACTGGGGAGAACAACTTGTGTGTTGATCGATGTGTTTGCTTCATAAGTCTTAGACAGAGCCTGAAGTTACGCCAAGTAGCCTTCGAAACGCTTTTGCTTTGCGTAAGCGGAAGTAGATAAACGCTGCTTCAGTCAATCTCCGTGAGCTTGTGAATACAACACTTCATTTGCATTTTACCCCAATACATGTATCAAGTTCAGATCTGATTGTTGATTGTGGACAACGATCAGACACTGACAAGGCTGAATTCATTCACTTGCGACTCCTTTCACTGAAGAATCCAGCGATCAGTGCTTCATGGTGACTTCACTGCAGAGAGATCAGTAGCTTTGAGCTTTTCAAGATGGATCGGATTGCAAGAAGATATGCTCCCTTGAGACGAGATCACATCCCTGGTTTTCCAAATAAAATTCCGAAGGTAGATTGGTCAAGGAATTTGCCTACATTTAATGATGATGGTAAGAAGGATGTTGCTCTTCATCTAGTTAGATTTCATATGCATATTCGCAAGTTGAAGGTGGATTTTCCTGAAGATTGCTTGATGAAGATATTCCTGGCCACTCTGGAAGGTGAAGCCCAATCATGGTATGAAATTTTGTCGCATGCTTGTATTTACTGTTTAAAGGATTTTCATGCTATGTTCATTGAACGATATAAGGACTCTTATCCATCATTAAATTTAGTTCAAGACTGTTGCAAGCATGCTTGTAGTTTTATTGAAAGCCTTGAGAAGTTTTATGAAGATGATCATTTCATGGATGCTGAGATCATGGAGTCTCTGTATGAGAATCCATTTCAGCAACATGAAGAGAACCTATTGGATACCCATCAAGATGATCAGGAAATTTTGCAGCAGAATCAAGATCAGCAGGTTGAAGATGGCCATATGGCTGAAAATGATGAAAGAGAGGGTTCTATTTCAGATCTGCCCATAGAAGAAGACAGCGTGCAGGGTAGTCAAGATTCAATTTCAGAATGTGATGCAGTTAAGTCAGCTATTTCAGATCAACATTCAGATCATGATGACCAAGAATACCTTGTGTTGAATCTTGAAAAGGAGAATTTTGTTGTTGAGATCATAGACAGCGGTATGGATTCAAATGTTCTCATTCGTGCTGCCAGTCTGTCATTAGAACCGAGTCTTCATGAGGAGGTCATTCAGTTAGCTCATGAACAGCAAGGTGAGATCTTTGCTCAAGCAAGTGAAAAAGTTTTTTTGAGTGAATTTGTGGTAGACGATGTAAATGATAATATTGTGCTTGATAATATTGAAGAATGTAATAAGGAACTTGATAATTTGGTTGTGATATCATATAAAGATGACCTACAACACATTCACACCATAGAAGAACAAAAACATTCAGGATTTCCATTCAGATTCCTCTTCATATGTTTCATGTGCTGAAATGCCTTTCCAAGAAGAGATCTGCCCATCCATTTGTTCAGAGTTTTTTGAAGCCCATGAGCATACTTTTACCGAAGCACATGATGAAGGCAGATCAGAATTTGAAGCAAAAGACACCTTGTTCTTTCAGCAGGAGGTGGCAGTGGCAAATCTTCATGTTTTTCACGATCCTCTAGCAAGTTTGTTGCAGCCAGCAGTGATAGTGTTTATTGCAGTGTTCAGTGATGAAGGAGATCATGGTCAGCTATGTTTTTGGATGCTCAGTTATAGGTTTGTACTATTGACCAGAAGATCAAATCAGGAGAATCAATCAAGAAGGCATCTTCTTGATTGGTTGCATTGGCATTTTGATATAGTTTGATGTATATTGTCTTGTAAGAAACACAGGTGGTTGTCATCATGATTTCAAATCTTTATGGACTGCTGCCCTTCAAAAATCTTTGTAAGTTCTTGTTTTAGTTAAGTCAGTCATGATTCATTTGTGTTTGGTCTGTTGAGTGAGTTTTTCAAGTTATTTTAGTTTGCCATCGAGTCAGTTTGAGTCAAGTTCCAGTTAAGTTTCAGTCAGTTTTCAGTCAAGTTTTCATTCAATAAATGAGTCAAAGTCTTATGTCATTTGCCGAAATAATGAACTCCATTGCCCAATGGATGAAAGCACTGGTCTGCTCTCCCAAAGAGCTGCGGTTCTTGGCACCTCCAAGGAGCTACCATCCCCATTGGAGCCAATGTTAGAGTCGGTCTAGTAGCCCTCCATCAGCGATCAAAACTCTTTGCATTTGCATAAGTAGGTTTCTCATCAGTTCCATTTCATTGCATTCCATTAGGCATAACATAACCCTGATGGAGGAGCTGGTGTCTTTATTCCCCTCTTGGCACTGCTGGATCAAGTTGTTTCAGTCTATAAATTCTTTCAAGGTTCCTTGTCTTGTCAAAGTCCTAGGTCTAGGGTTGAGGTCCAATTTGTCTTTGAGGTCATGTCTTTAAAGGTCAATAAATGCCTAGCAGGCCAAAGGGATGACTATCAAAGTTTTTCTTCAAAGATTTCATCTTGTACAACTAATTTTAACCTTGGATTTAAAAACCCTGTTTTTAACGACAAGGTCTTTTTCTCATTTTTGTAAAAAAATTGTAAAAATTCAAAAATTTTCAAAGGACAGCATACAGCCCTGGTCCCCTTTGCCAAGATTCCTCAGAAGCTTTCCCTACAAAAATTTTCAAGAAAAAGCATCAGTTCAAACAATTTCAGGACAAAAGGAAACCATAAAGTCAGCAACATTTAAATTTTGAAAAAGTGTCAAGTTAAAAACATTAGAAAGAGGGTTTGAGGAGAAATTAATTTGAATCAAGCCTATAAAGCCCCTCTCTCCTTCTATTTGATCATCATTTGCCTCAAAGCAATAGTGAAGAGCGATTTGGGTGATTTGGAGAGAAATTGAGCAAAATTGGCAAGCTGAGCCCGCGCGCGACCTATCAGGGGGGTTCCTCCAGTTGAAAAATTACACTGGCGCGACCTATCAAGTGCGCGCGACCTATCAGCACCTGCACACGACCTGTTGGGAAATTCATCTACAAAAACCGTCAGTAAACTCCCAAACAACCTCAAAATTCTTCAAGACTGCAGGTAGCCCTCTGATCATCAAAGTATTTTACTTGATAAAGAAAAATGAGCATGGGAAAGGTGTTTTAATGTCGTCAAATTGAAATGAGAAATTCATGTATATTTGCTTTAAGAATGTCAAAATGCTTGTAGAACTATGGTTTATTTTGTTGTTTCAAGGTCATCCTTGTCACCCCACTTTTTCCCCACTTCTCTTTATCACCTCATATATAATTTCTACCTAATCTCCCTACCAAAATATCAAAAGCCCCTAAAACCCTACCCCTATTCCTAAAAATCAAGAATCAAACCCTAAACCCTACTTCCCATAACATCCTTGCAAATGAAATTGTATGATGATATGTATGTCATGATTCTTCCCCTTAATTCCCTATTTCCCTATTTCATATATTTTCCCCAATTTCCCTTCAAAGTCTCCCTTCCCTAACATTTCCCTTGTGCTATTTGTCCCCTTGAAGCAGCATTACAAACAGGAAAAAACAGCAGGTCATTTGAGCAAAAACAACAGTACATTTCAGCCACTTTGCTCCTGAAACCATGTCAGAAACCGAAACCGACTATGAGAAAAGTGATGACCATGAGTCAACACCAGAAATTGAGATACAAAGGAGGCCTCACAGGGGTGGTAAGAGTGGTAACCATAAGAGAGAGGAGCCCACCTCTTTGACCGATTTGCAGTCTTGTCCACTTGCGGTCACATGTTTCCGCTACCTCTCATGTTATGAATTTTGCGAGAGGATTTCTCAAATTCAGCATCATAGGGAATTGGCTCGCTTGTTTGTTTTGCATTTACATAATGGGCATGTAAATCTTGTAGGGGTGGATTTTATATTGTCATCTGAAAGTATTGCTCAAGCAACAGGAATACCAAATGTGGGAGAAGAGTGGAACAAACACAAAGTATTGGACAGTTTTGGTATGAGCCCTTTGTTAAACCTGCCTACATGAGGTCCATAACTGGTATGTTTCCTTTCAGATTTTTGAGGGATGAGTATGCTCCCATGATGAGGCTCATCATGCTCTATTTCACCTGTGAGGGCAGGTTTGCATATGTGTATTCGTACCATATTTGCTTGTTGATGCATTTCACACGGGTACGAATGATGAACATACCATGGTTCATGTGCCGGGATATTGAGAGGATGGTGCCCTTGGTGCAGAGAAGGAGCCCAGCACAGCAACATAGGAGCATTTATCATTATGGTTTGATCCAGCTTGTGGTCATGCATCAGTTGGCTCAGCAGGGTATCCCATGGGAGAATTTTATCTCTCGGGATTTTTTCACAGCATCAGCATCATCTCCCCCTGAGGTTGTTCATGAGGAGGGAGGGCCTTCACAGCAGCATGATAGTCCTGAGACCAGACATGTCAGCTCTCCTCCATTGGTCACTTATCAGAGAGGCCACAGAGCCTTATTTGCATCAGCTAGGCGAGTATTATCTCCACACCAGGTGGAAGGGTTCTCGCCTTCTTCATCAGCACCACGAGTGTTATCTCCACACCAGGTGGAAGGGACCTCGTCACCAACAGCAGCACAGGTATCAGAGAGGGGGAAATAGCCCAAGATTGATGAGGGGCCATCAGGTGTTCCAGACATAGAGATTGTTGACCTTGATATCAGTTCTCCTAGCCTAGAGTCAAAGGAGATCATTCATCACCTAAGAGCTGAAAATGATTCATTGCAGCGAAAATTGGAAGGAGCACAATGGACGATCACATATTTAGAGCAGCACAACAAGCAACTTGAGGAGGAGCACACTCTTGATGAGTTGCAGAGGATTCATGAGGACCGCAACTTGGCTCGAAAGAGACCCGGTGATTTGGTACCCGTTGAGCGAGAGGCTATGCTTCTCCGGGTCAATGCTCATTTGGAGAGGCTGCTGGCTAAGGCTAATCAAGATAAGGACTTGCTCAGGAACATGAAAAATCACTATTGGGCCCGAATGCACGTATGCAAGGCAAAAATGAAAGTGATTTAAGGGCTGTTGGCCAAGGCATTAAAACGACGAAAAAGCCCGATCCCCTCCACATCTTGGCTGAGGCTTCCTTAAAGGAGCATGATATTAAATGACCTCACTACAGAACAAATTTCAAAAAAATTTGAGTATTTTTGGTCACTTATGAATTTTTGGGCAAAAAACAGGTTTTTCTCCCTAATAGGTTGCGCGCCGCGCGCGACCTATTTGATGGGAAACTTCATTTTGGGAAAACTCAGCATTTCTAGATTTTTCATGCAAAGATACACCTGCTCAGCAATTACCAAGATATTTCATCAAGTTTTGAGCCTCCAGAAGGTCAAAAAACATGCAAAAATTGACTTTCTGCCACCTTTTTGACAAACAGGGAGCAGTCTTGGGAGATGGAAATTTTGGAGGGGTAAATGGCCACCAAATTCAGAAATTCCAAATGGGTTGGAAAGTAGACATCTAGACCTTTCCAACAAGCCCGCGTTTGCCTCATTTGGACACCTGGAAGTGCCTCAAACGGAGCTCCAAAGAAGCGCGACCTATCAGGATTAGGGCAGGACCTATCAGGCAATTTTCATAATTTTTCACCTACAGCTCAGGAATTCGCCCGGCTTTGGTCAGTTTTGACTTGGGATGGGATTTCTCACCCTCTTTGATGTAATTAATGTATATTCATGTTGATATGACACTTATTTACCTATTCTAGAAGATTCATTCATGAAATAGCAAACATTTAATGAATGAATTGGTTTCCTAGCTTATAGAGGCAAGTTGTTTTGACTGCCTAGATTTTAGTGCTCAGTTTAGAATTGGTTGAAACAGCTCCTAGAAGGATGAGCTAGACCCCTAGAGGCTAGGGAATGGGTTGGCATGGTCTATATTATGTATTTTCTCAATCATTTTCATTGTTGGAGAGTTGGACTCTTGAGGGAGAAAGCTCTATTGTATTATTCATTGTATCTCTGCAATTTTGGCAAAGGAAGAAAGACCAGGGTTTTGCATTCCTTTTTGGGATTCCTGTGGTTACATGTATTGATGGTGTGCTTCTCTTTGTACTTGTAAGTGTGTTATGTGATATCATCCTCTTTCTTTTTCTTCTGAATTTAGGCAAATGAAGTGTTAAAGTAGAATTCATGATTTCCATGCTCTGCTTTTAAATTTGCTTAATATCAATGTTTTCATCTGTTTAAGGAGAACTCAAGGTGATTGCTTGCTCTCCTTAGCTCCTCACCAGTCATTCCTACCCATTCACTTAATTTAAAGGCATGAATACAGTCTCCTACCTTGCCCCAAAGAAACCCCTGCAAAAACTGTGTCCAATCCCCGCACCCAAAATTGCTTTCCCCAACTTTCCACCAAAACCCTAAAAATCCCAAATCAAACCTTTTTATCAGTTTACTAGCCTAAAATCAATGTTTCCTTATTGGTTATCTCACCCGTTAAATATCTTTACCGAGATAGATCGGAGAGAGCCCTCTCCTGCCCCGTAGGGCTAGCTACGAGGCTAAGTGGTTTGATGTTGCCTTGGAGTTTACCTTTCTCAGCCTGAGGTGTAATTTCAAGCGCTAACAGGTCCTATCAACCCTCCTTCAAAACAGAAGTCCTACATCATTGTGTGCATAGATTACCTGACAAAGTGGGTGGAAACAAAGGCAATCAAAGCAGCAATAGAAGAAAAAGTAACTAAGTTTTTGAGGGAAAATATCTTCTACAAGTTTGGCTACCCAATAGAATTAGTCACAAATCAAGGAAGTCAGTTTACCTATAACCTGATTGAAGACCTGCTCACTCATCACAAGATTAAGCACAGAACTTCCACCCCTTATCATCTGCAAGAAAATGGATAGGTGGAAGTTACTAATAGAGCTTTGGAAGGGATTTTGACTAAGGTAGTGAGCAGCAGCAGAAAAGATTGTGCAGATCGCTTGGTTGAGGCCACCTGGGCCTATAACACTACTTGGAGAACTACAACAAGTTTCACACCCTATGAGCTGGTCTATGGGAAGAAGGCTTTCCTGTCCATAGAATTTGAATATAACACATTGAGGTTGGCAGCTCAGCTGGACCTAGATCTCAGCCATGCACAACAGGAAAGATTGCTTCAGCTGAATGGATTAGATGAACAGAGAATGCAGGCCCTTCTCCACTCAGAGGTAGTCCAATTTTAGAGAAATATATGGCATGACCAGCACCTCAAAGAAAAGAAATTTCAGCCAAGGGATTGGGTGTTGTTATATGATTCAAGGTACAAGGATTTCAAGGGCAAGCTAAGGACAAGATGGTTGGGACCATATATAGTGGAAACATGCAATGACAATGGTTCAGTCCTTATTCGGACCATTGATGAAGAAGCCATCTGCATGCTCGTCAATGGGCATAGATTGAAAATCTACAAGAAGCCCTTTTCCAAGCAGGAGTTCATCGAGACTCTTAACAAATCAGTATTGGTGATGGAGCAGGTCCCTGTCTCCGCTCCACCTACACCATGAGCAAAAAAAAAAAAAAAAATAGAAGGAATAAAAGATCCTTGGGTGAAAACCTCTTGGAGGTGCCCAGGGCAAACAGTGAGGGTGAAAACCTCTTGGAGGTGCCCCAGCTATCTCAGACAAAAAAAAATAAGAAAGAGAAAAAAGAAAAAGAAAAAGGAAAAAAAGAGAAATAAACCTATTTTCTATTGAATAAATTGCAGGTTGCAGGAAGGTCAGTACAGGTTTTAGGAGGATCGCACAAGACAAAGACAGAGGACATGACCAGTTTGCATGCATCCCTCATAATCCATTCCTCCGTCATCGTTACCCTTTCCCAAGATCTAGTCTCATTTGGTTTGAAATTCCACATCCTACAGGACGCTCTTTATCTTCTACAAGAGGATCCTATAGAAGCTACAGACAAGCCAAAATCGATCTCAAAAGAGGACCCGAGGGTTTGAAATCTGTCTATGAGGCCTAGGAACCTCCCTGCCTCCATCCCTCGCCATATATCACCCTTTTCCATCTCTGTACACCTCCATTACACTTGTTTTTATGTCCCTGCAGTCACACACAGAAATCCTATTTTTTCATGCTGCAAACAAAATTTTAATGACAAATAAAAACCGCAGTTTTTTTCACTCACCATACCTGATACCCTCCATCTATGATTCATTGTTAACCGAGACCCTTGTTAGCATTTGTATCCCTACTCATTTTAGCTTGAATTTTAGAAGGAGAAGCAGCTACAAGAAATCCTACAAGATTCCTATAGCAGCTGATCCCTCTGAAAAACACACTACAAAGACAAGGACAGCAAAGTATAGCATATGAAACAAGCATGGAGCTCTATTTGAACATGTAAACATCAACAACAGCCTAAGGACGAGCATGCAGAATGCAAGTAGCAACAAAAATGAAGAAATGGGTTCCAAAATCTAAAATGTGCATAACACGGCCGCGACTGCACAGGTAAGTGCCTAAACCTATTCCTCAATTACATGAATCATATTTCAAGGTTGCATGACTATGGGAATGGTTTAGATTGAATGGAATTAGTGGCCAGTTAACTGGCCACCCTCGGTCAGTTACACGTCCTCATGGAATCCAAACGAGCCCCATTAAATTCAAAATTGTTGATCAGATACGCAGCCAGCGCATGTGGAATATCCATTCAGGAAGAAATATTCAGGACTAGTAGTGGTGGTGGTGGATAGCGGGAGTAAGGGAGGTGATGGCAATCAGATGACATGCAGAAACATTATGACCGTGACGTAGGATCAACGGTCTGGTCCGGCCACCTCATATCCTCACCACGAATCACGCCCACAATTAAAAGACAGCTAAGTTAATACATTCACCACCCTTTGTTCATTCTACACTCACGACGTTCTCAACTGGAGTACACATCTACCACTTCTAGAGCAGCTAAAAAGTCATTCTCCGCCATATTTCTGTCTGTTTTTTGAAAATATCCCGCCTATCGGACTCTACATGAAGCACAGTTTCATTCTGCAGGAGCCGGGTGATTTCTACAAGAAGGGTTCTACAGGAAAGGCAAAGAACAGCTCTGCAGAAAGAAAACCTGGGATTTTCGTCAAATTTCAAGCTCAAAATGAGGTAGGCTCGGGAAAACTTCTCTGTGCATGACTTGTTTGTGTAAGGTGGTGAATTGAACACAACATTAGATTGAAAAACAAGAGTAAAAGTCTGCTTGTGCATTGAGAAAAAAGGTGAAAGTCTGCCTGCATATTTCACTAAGTTTACCCAGTTTTTTCTCTGCATCTGAAATCTCCTCACCATCTTTTTAAATTCTCTTGTAAGGAAGATACATGCAGTAGTAGAGGCTAGCCTCTGTGTGTGAAAAAAAAAACTGAATTTACATATCTATCTATGTGCTGAGAAAAGAACTTGTGTCCTTATGCTTTGTTCTGTAAAAAAAAAAAAAAAAATTTCATAAACGGACAGTCAAATTCTGGGTGACAACAGTTTTAAAATAGGGGAACTATTGCCATTTGATATTGTAAGGAGCACACGAGAAATTCCTTCTCTCATCTCAAAAAAAACCGAATTCAACTATCCTTTGTTTCAGTGATTGACTGTGTTTTTTTCCCACCTGAACATTTTCTTTTCTGGTTAAAACATAAACTCAACACCATGCCAGAAGGATTCACGAGGAAAGAAACCTTAAAATCTAGCAAATCGTATGAGCACCTTGAGGTGGTGGACCTTTTCACCAGGGAAAATTGGATATCCTTCTTTGACATAATTCAGGGTTAGGATGAGGAGGTGACTGAATAGTTTTTGATGTCCCTAAGACCACATTCGAAGACACATGGCACAGTTAGTTTTAGGGGTTTGATCCTAGAACTTACCCCTGATTTCATCAGTATAATTATTAGTTTACCATTGGGGCTCCCTTGGAGCAAGGAGGAGAAATCATTGGAAAACATGGCTAAGAAAACATTTTTTATGCCTGAGGAGCATCTTGTAGAAGACAAAAACAGGGTCAGGAGGACAAGCTTGCCTCCTCTCTGGAGTGAAGTCAGTTATCAAATAATGAAGTACATCACATGTGAAGGGAGGTTTAGCATCATTTATGGTTATCATTTCAGGCTGCTACAGGAATTGAGGTATGGGATGGACTTGCCTCCAGCTAAGAAAATGAGCATCCGATATTTCCTCCTTCAATCTTTAATTGAATGTGGTACAAAGCTAAATGCAAGAGTCCCAGATCAGTTATCCCACCATGGACTCATCAAACTATTGGTGGAAGATGCTTTACACACCTATACTATCCCCATAGCTTGGGAAATCTTCATAAATATGTCCAGGGATGATAACATCAAAACTTTGGCTGAGAACATCAGCCCATCCAGCAGTGATGAGGGGGAGAAAACTGAAGAAATTGATAAGAACATTGATGAGGAAGCACAGGGCATTCAAGAAGAGGGAAAAATAGAGGAAGAATAGAAATAAAAAGAGGAATTTGACAAGACTTCTAAACCTAAGACAGAAAAGGAGAAAACAGCAAAAACATAGAAGGGAAAAAGGACAAAGATTGGAAAGAAAAAGCCCAAGAAAGCCCAAAAGAAGGCTGCCACACCCAAGGTAGGCACCCAGCAAGAGAAAGAAGAGACACACCCTGATATGTCAAGGACACAAGAAGAAACATGGGGCATAGAGATTTCTACAGGAAGTGAAGAAAAAGAACAGCAGAAAGAGAAATCCCTTGAAATGTTGGCAAGGGAGGCAGCAGTTGTGCTTGCTGCATTAAGCACACGTACAAAACAAAAAGGAAAATGAAAAAGGCAAACCTCCATGTACTTTAAAGCTAGAAAAAGCACAAGGATCGAAGTGGGCAAACCTCAGCCACCATCCAAGGAACCAATTGTCATTGAGGACTCGTCCACCAAAAAGAAGGAAGAGGCTCCTTCCAGGATATCTATCACCAATGAAAGAGGAAGCCCAAAAACCTCCAGATGGAAAGAGAGAATTAAGTTGATGGACTCAAAGGCAGTTCTACAGGAAGCTGAAACATCTCTACAGGAAAATCTAGCCAAGTTAAAAGAGACTAAGAAATTGGAGGAGAAGGCGACCACACAGTCAGGGAGAGTAAGGCTAAAGAAATACCTGAACCTACCCCTTAGTCTAATTTGGGCTCATATTACACTCTGTTGGAGGGTGGGAAAATCATCCCACAGAAATTTACTGTACCGTTATTTTTCGAATTAGAGAAAGAGAGGATCAGAACACACACATGGATGCAAATCGCCAAATCTAAAGGAGTTGAGGATATAGGCTACATGGAGGATAAGCTAAAAGAATTAAAGGGGGAATTGGACATGGTGAGGCACATAGAAGTTGCAAAAGAGCCCAACTACAGGAGGAGAATGAGCTGCTGAAAAAGTAGTTATTGGAAGTTCATAAGGGAGATAGGCTATCCATTTTAGGAGGGCAGCAGCAGCAAGAAGGATCTCCAACAGGCAAGGAAACAACTGAGAAACAACAGAAAGAGGGAGAGCTACAAGCTAATGTGAAGATGCTAACAGAACTGCTGCAAGAATAGGATTCTCAGGCAGAAAAAGAAATACAAGTTTTAAAACAGCAGTTGCAAGAAAAAGAAGCCCAAATGGCCTGCATGGCTAGTTGGGCAGTAGAAGCCTTACAGTGTAGGCAACCTACTAAGTCTTATGCATTATATCTTAAAGATCAACGGTTGCAATTTCAAATTAACGTATTGGCCCAACGAGGCACCACTCCATTTCAGAATTACAATTAGTTTCTGCAATTGTGTAACAATAGCTCAGCTATAAGGCCAAGTTATAAAAATTCGATTTACACAACTTGGCGCTTCCTAACATGAATCTATGGGATCCAAACACTCTATTAGGAGATATGCAACTCATGGCCATGGCTTCTTGGTTAAGCCATGAGGAAAAGAGGGGAGTAGAGATTCAGAAGATTATGGTCAAGGAACTAAATGAGCCACTCATGATCAGGGTAGAACCAAAATATCCCTCAACTCTTATATATTCCCATCAGTACATTGCAGACAACCCTCACATTGCACCTGACTATGTTGAAAGGCAAGCTCAGGCCATTGCTCACTTTGAAGACATGGAAAGACTGTTTGGTGATAATTGCATTCATGCTTGCACAAGGAGATGGAACACACTATCCCATAGTTTGAAAATAAGAGAGTACCACTCCCCAACTAGAATGAGGTAGGCTATGAGAAGAGTACCCCTATACAAAAAATCAATGCAGAACTTGAAAACCAATTGGATTGGCCTTAAGCTCAACCCTCCACTACTGCTAGGGCTGTTAGAATGGGTCAAGGAGGAAGAGGAGCAAAGAAAATGGGAGGAAGTAGATAGAAAGGCGGGATTTCATGATAGGGAATAGGACATCACCTTAGAGGCCTGAGATGTCAGAGAGGTAGTCAAATCAATCAAAGATTATGAACTAGATTAATTGCTCAGAGGATGAGCAACACATTCAGCAGGGTGGTGATGAAAAGCCCCGGAAATGGTTAACTATATGGGCTCATTTTGCATATTATTCTCATTTAATCCACCATTCTCCATAGTTCTATGCATGCTTTTGAATATATTTATGTTAAATGTATGAATGGGAATAGTCACTTCACCACAAGGTCTAATACGTGCTTATTGCAGATGTTTGGACATTTTTGGACCAATATCAGGCATTTATGAGTAGATTGGCAGCGAAATATGAAGAAACAAGGCTAAGGATTTGTAGGAGGGGTATATCCTACACTAAATGACCCTTCCTTAAGTTCTCCACCATCATCTCGGAGTTCTACAGCCCACCAAAGATGATTTCAAGGGGCAGTCGAGCACGTCTAGTGAAGTGGCTGATTAACTGCAGTTTTGGGGAGCCAAGCTCCTAAAGTTAAGGAGGACTATTGGTGGTCCTCATTTGCATAAGTAGAAAGGCTTCAAGCCTTAGTATTTTAGTCATTTGTTAGTCCATGTTCGCACTTTAGTGCAACCTTGTATCAGCACATTTTCAAGCTTCTTCTTGTAGACAATTTTTGGAATGTAACTATTATTTTTTGATCAATGAAGATGAATCTAGCTTTGCACCAGCTTTGAGCTTTCTTGGGAGGTTGTAGCTCTTGAGGTTGGGCCCAACCCAAGTGCCCAGTGCCTCCTTTGTGTACTTTTATGTGTTTCTCTTGCATTCATAGAATAATTTCTTTTATTTAGGTTAAAATCTTTCTTTATCACTTAGGTTGTTTTTGATGATTAAGATAGTTGTTTATGCTTCAGGTTGATTTGATAGTTTGGTAACAGAAAATATCCATAAAAAGGCTACTAAGTAGTCCTTGATCTCATTTCTCCCTCCTTGGGACCATGAATTGAGACCAAGGCACACTTGCTGCCACAAAAACGTTGTTTTTGCCTTCCAATGAAATTTCTAGTGTTAGATTTTGAGTTGGAAAAGTTGACATCAGTTGTGTTTTCATGTTTAGATTTGTTCTTGCTCATTTTCCATACCTCTCTTGCATGATTTTCTGTCTATAAACTTGTGTTCATCATATTTCTGGTTTTTAGGGCATATTAAGTCAAAATAGATAAATCTCTGTTTTTTTAGTCTTTGTTTGGATCAGTTTTGGAAAGTAGCGTGCAGAGCACCTGTAAGACATTCCTATCGACCCTTCCTCCATCATACAATCTGCTCCAGTCCCTCACTCAATATTTCTTTCCTTCATTCGCCACACTTTGTAGAAATTTTGAATAATATAACACTTATTCACAGAGATTATCCCAATTATACACTATTTGCGGAATGCATGCATAATACATAACCTCCTCTACGTTGATCATCAATTTTGCGGAATTAAAAACAATGAAACATCAATCGCATGCGCACATTAACACAGTATGTACTGGGTAAAGCATACAGCTGAAAACCCCCAACTATCTGTCTATTATAATGATAGAGAACATGTAACAATACATAGAACACATATTTCATTAAAATTGGAAAAATATTGTTACAAGGAAATCACTAGAATTTAGTGTTTTGGTTATTTTGAAATTCTAGATCCACTAATTAATTCCAAATTTAATTAAATATGTGTTATAGTACAATACTCCTCACAAGTACTCAGTACTATCTCCACCTGCTACACACAAACTAGCTCAGATCTGAATCAAGTCATAGGTTCAAATCTCCTCCGCTATTTGCCTACCTCTACTGCGCAATCCAAAGTAAGAATAGGAATGATCCAAGCTTGTTTTCTTTGGCTTGTACTGCGCAATCCTCATTGGCAATCTCAATCACTGATTGTGCAAATCTCATGCACAGCTATAGTCGCAACTGATAGTAGTCTCCACCTCTAACACCTGTCTCCACTGAACTGTCCATGCACTGAGTTAACTGATGTATTCTTTAGTTGCCTTATGAGTTAATAATTAGTGAATTAATTAATAATTAATTCACATCACTCATTACTAGTGTATTTGGCAGTTAGACTAAATACAACTAGTTCAACCAAGTCAAACTGAACACAACTCCATCAACTCCTCAATCAACTCCACCAAACTCAATCACTTGAGTTCTAACTAAGGTCCATCATGCAATAGCTCAACTGTCCCATAAGAAAAGCATATTTCCTTCTGGCAGTTGCATGTGCCACATCCATAGCTCAAACTGAAGTGCTCCAAGAGGATAAGATAATGTTTATAGTCCAAATATTATTAAGAGCTAATAATATTTGATTGTTCTATTTTTAGACTGGCAATCTAAAAATAGACTCCGCCCATATGTCTAAAAATAGAAGTCCATCTATTTTTACCAACATGACCAATCATCCACAAATAGCATCCTGCAACTCATAGACCATGATCCATATGTCTAAAAATAGACATAGTCTAAAAATAGACTTTGCGCCAAAAATAGCCTGCGGGCCCACTTAGTGAAGGCGACTTCTTTTCACTAAGCTCCATCATCTTGTTGCATTTTCAACACACTTTCCCAACTTTCCCTAATTTCTACATTTTTGTGCAACATTTCTTCCTTCATCCTTGAACAAATCCAACCATCTTCATCACTCTTGAGCTTCATTTACCAGGTCCTAAACCTCTTAACACCCTTTTCCACCCTTCATTTCCACTTTCCCACCATTTTTTTCACCATCAATCCTCTAAAAACCACTTTTGGCCTGTTCCTATAGAACTTCCTGTAGAATTTCCTGTAGATCCCCTACAGCCTCCTGTAGAAGATAACGCGAGCAATTTTTCGGGATATGAGCACAGTGTAAATCTCCAAAAGGGTGCTAGGTACCCCTTAGGTCCTCTCCACACCTTCCCTACCTCCTGCAAACACCCACTCCATTTCCTTTCACCAATAAACCTCTACACAGTCAAAAGTAGTTAAAACACATGCATAATAATTCTGCATAAAATTGCTCAAAAATACAAAAAGATGATTTTTCCATATTTTCCTTCAGAAGTAGCTTAAAAACATGTATTTTACCTCTACAATAGTCCATGGTATCCATTTCAGTAGTTTTACATCTTTTTTCTTGCATAAGTAGGGTTAGTCGGTTTGCTAGGGTTTGCATTTCCTTTCATCTTTCATCTTCTTTCTGCAAGTATACTAGCCTATTTTGAGTTAGCTTTCATCCATCACAGTTAAAAGCTTCTTCTAAGAACTCATAGAAGTTGGCTTAAGCTCTTAGCGAACTTGTGCCAGCTGATCAAGTGTCAGCTTGCAGTAAGAGCTAGTACTTGTGCATATAGCACCGTCGCTTCCAAGTTTGTTACGAACTATTGGGTTGATAAAAGTAAAGTAGGGAGTCCCAAGGGTTGCAGCATCATTGTTGCAATACTAGAGCTCACCATCTGCCATCTGTGTTGCTACTACTGCATTGGCCGCTTTCTGTCGTGTGGCTGCCTCTTGTTCCTGGCGCTTCCTCTCAGCCAACTGTGTGAGGCGCAGCTTGGTGTCCTTCTTTCATTGCTGAGTTGCAACCTTCTTCATTTTGGCCAAGTCTAGGGCATGCCACTCTGGAGGCCATGACTCCATCACTGCAAATATCGCATCATCCATGGCAATGAACTGAAACTTCACCCATTTTCGTACTAGATCCTTGCGCACCCGGATATACAGGTTATGCATATCCGCCTTGAATTCTGTCATGATTTGCAAGTTGTTACGAATGGTAAGGGACAAGCGCGGCCTGAGGTTGATTCATGTTCAAATGCTCGCCTCTACGAACAACCAAAACACCTTTATCTCGTGAATCTTGTTCACATCTTTTATAGCCTAGAGTGAGGTGTACCACGCGACTTCAAGCAGGTCACCCTCACTAGTGGGAAACTATTTGTCTGCCAATAGCTCCCTTGTAACCAACAAGATGGATAAAATAAACCACACATAGTGGAAGCTATTACCCTAATCCTGGGCCACCTTGAAATTTGTCAAGAACTCGTCACAGAGGAACTATGCCCAGTTGAACTGGACCCCCTTTACGCATTGCTCTGCCAACACAATCACAGATGTTGGTACTTCGTCAGAGTGACATTTCCTCATTATTTTGCCGACCAGCAGCTAGCTAGCTACACACACCCCTTGGTATTTAATACTTGCTATTGCTTACCCCTGCTTTCTCTTTTCTAATTTATACTTGCCCTTCATAGCTTCTGCGAAGGCCAAGTCGCTGCTTTTTCCTACTATGGCCGTGAGGTCATTTCCTTTGATTGGAAGTTAAGAAATTTGGTGAATCAAACCGGCCATGATGGTAATTGGCTCGTCCAACAAGAGATACCCATCATGCACCAGCAACAGTAGTTGCTTGATGTTATAGACATTTTTGTGCCCTACAACTCCAAGCATGAAATGTCCATAAACCAAGGGCTCCTAAGTCCCTAAAAGTGTTGTTCTAACCCCTAAAGGAACAAGGTCAATAGATTACAGCTTCTCCCAGAAGTTCTCCACCAGAAACTGCTCAGAATAAGTCAAAACAGGATCATTTCAGCTGCTCCACTGGCTAGGTGCGTTGCATTGCACCTAAATACACTGTGAGGGTGTGTTTCATTTCAAAAGTCCCTTCTGTGGGGTGCGATGGGCGAGAAATGACAAATGGCAGTGTCATTCCACGAGGTGGAGAGGCAATGGAAGCTTCCAGAATCTTCTCCTGAGACACTTGCCTCACTGAATTCGACCAAGGATGAGTAAGAGGCCTTCAGTCTCTAAGTGGAAGCAAGAACTGACAGAGAGAAGACACTAATCAAATCACAAGCTGACTCATCCTCCTTACACATATCTATATATGGATCCCTCATCTCAAAGATCCGGAGGCTGGAATTTTGCATATTGTAAGGAATTGTTGTTGGTTTTTGAGACAAACATCAGAGTATTGGGTGATCTATGCTTTGTTTGAGGTGAAGAGGGGCTTCTTTGCTGGGAGGTTGATGCTGGGTCAAGAACCACCGGTTGTAACTCCTCCTGGATCTTTTCTTGTTTATCAATAAAAACTATTTGAGTTTTTCCTCCATGCTTTTGTATCATTGATGCTTGTTACATTTGCGTGGTTAACTTAAATCTGATCCTAAGTTGTTTATGAATATAGATCCATGTCTTTGTATAGTGTTCTTCTTCTGTGATCTTACAGGTACTTTGTGAAGCTGGGCAAGTAAGGGAGCAGGTAGCTGGAGACTGTCAAAGAAGAGAGGGATTGGATCAAAGGATTAGCGCAAGACACAGGTTGGTTCTTTCTATTCCTCTCTATCTATAGTTCATAAAGGAAATACAAAAGTAGTTTTTATGTTTGTTTCTAAGGCAGCTGTCACACCTTAGTGGGATAGAGCAGTTCTCAATAGACACTTTTCCCTGTAACAAAATGGCGACTCCGCTGGGGAGCTAATTAGTTTGTTTGTGTATCATTCTTTGTTGTTTGTTTCATAAACTTATAAGTAGCATTCGAACTGCATTTGTCATAACAAATGCAAAGTAGACATCTGCTACTTCAATC
This sequence comes from Pinus tabuliformis, assembly GCA_031772625.1. Lineage (NCBI taxonomy): Eukaryota > Viridiplantae > Streptophyta > Pinopsida > Pinales > Pinaceae > Pinus > Pinus tabuliformis. The sequence goes on from CM062818.1 coordinate 1,203,633,137, forward strand.
CATTCACTGGATCTGTTTATGATTTGAACAGCTGATTCAAAAACTATCTGATTGCCCTTGTGATAGCTCTTAGATCCTCCTTAGATCTACCTCTGATTGTTGAATTATTGATTGCTTTTACTCGGCCAAAAACCAAAGACTGAACTGCAAACTGTGACCCGGAACCCGGATAGATTCTCATTTCTGGCCCAGCGCAGGTACTGTTAAGAGATCCTGAATTTCAGCGCACTTCCCGAAAGGGCAACCTGCGCTGCATTTCAGATTCTCTGTGTTACAGGTGCGCTGATCAGACTAGCCCTGTGCAGCTGTGGTTCTTGTGCTTCATTCTTTCCAGTTCTATCTCTGAATTTTGCTGCCTGTGATCAGTATATGTCTGTTCGAAACCCCTTTTCCTTGTTGTTATTCCGCCTCCTTTGTACAAAAGAACTGTAGATGTTTTTGTGTGTTTGTTGAGTCATTTACAGTTCTCCTTAGCAAAAGTAGTGTAATCGTACTGTCGTCCGTTGATTTGAATCTGTCGTAAGTGTCGATTTCAATCGTTGGAAAGAGTTTGATTGCTGTTGATGGTTGATTCTCCTGTTACTATTGCTTTTGGTCTGGATTTGTGATTTTCTAGTGTCAAAAATGAGTATTCATTTCAAAATCATAATGTGTCGTAATCATCTCTATTTTTTATTTCGAAAAGAAGCTTGTTTATGTTTGTCGCTTGAAAAGAAATTCAGATTTTTGCATCAACTTTCTTTTTAGCATCCATATACTAAGAAAGTCGAAAAACAAATACATGCATGTGCATTTGCATATAGATAGTCTGTTTGGCTTGATTTAGGAAAGTGCATTTACAGTGTGCTCTTTGCTCTTTGTGAAAAGATTGTGTCTTTCTTTTCCTCTAGTAGCTAGGATTTTCATTGCACAAAAGAGATAAAAGTTTGTTTATCATCTTTAGATTGCATTTTAGGAATTACATCTACATCTCGTGGTGAACCCAAAAGGCAAACTTCATAAGCAAGATCAACTTAAAATAAATTCAATGAATCTAACAACGCTTTGGAACTTAACGCACAACATTTAGAGGTCTAGGCTAGAGACGTATTCCGGCGTCGTAAAGCCTGGTAACTGTTGTCCTCACTGATGGTTGGGTGATTCCTCCACTTTGAGACGATAAGTGCCAGTACGGACTTGTGCTCCCACGTACCGTCGAGTATATTTTGGGAGACCCCTATAGGCTTAAATCCTTTATCCTTAGGAAGCCGTGTCTGCCACCTTATCGATCGCAATGCACTGAACACAGCATTCGGGAAGATTGACTGCCGTACCGTAAAAAGTATTCTGCAGTTTTGCGATTGGTTTGGTACTCCCTCTACCTAGATCTCCGGAGTAGTCCCTTTCGTTCCTTTTCAGACTCCTTAACGGAAAAGGTCCATCTGAGCACTTGTCACTTCAGGCTCATTAAAAATCGCAGGAGACTAGAGTCATCTTTTGTTTTTTCTCGACTCTTAAAAACTGAAAAAACAAGTTGTGTCAAAGCGTCTAAAATTCATTTAATTCGGAAACATACCTTCCCTTTATTTTAGTTGATCAAGTAATCCGCAATCGTGGAAGAAAGTCAATTGAAACCCCGTCGTTCGCGGAGGCTTACGAGTCAAACGTCTTTGTCTCCGGAATCGAAACCAGTACGGACAAAGCAGAACTCGTTTAACCGGTTCCAAATCTCCTATCAAAGTTAGAACAAGTGTTCCAACGACATCAGAGACTCCGGTTACTCCAAACATTTATGGAATCCCTGCCTCTACAGAAAAAGTTCAACAGCCACAGAAGGATAGTGATACTGATCCTAGTTTGAGAATAAACACTTGTGTTACCAAACCAGTTCCATCTACAACCGGTTCGGAGAGTTTTACTCTTCAAACATCTGTCGCTGCCACACCTTCTTCGGCACCAGAAATATTTTACGGGCCTGACGGTCTTCCCCTTCCACCTGGTCTGATTGCAATAGAAGAAATTGTAGAAGATCCTCAAACAAGTACTCGAACGCACTTTGGAGTCGGGATCACTCTGTATCCTTCTTCATCAGAAGTTAGTCTACCACCAGCAGAAGCTCCTGTAGAATCACTAGGTAATATTTTGGATAGACTACAAATGTCTGAACAACCGTCAACATCTAGGACTGTGTCGTCTGACACAGCGACGGCAGAACTCCCTGCTATCACTCCGACAATGTTCGTCGGTATGCCATCTGTCCCGACTAGCTCTCAGCCGCTAGAAGGAGCCCACTCAGGGGCTATTTCGACAGTATGGTCCGTTCCTGTTTTTTCATCCGGAATAACATCCGGAAACTCTTATGTTGAGTCTCAACAAATTGATCCATTTGGAGGTCAATTTGGGCAGTTCGGTCCCCAAGGGAAAACAATTCCCTTGAGTTCCGGATTACCACCGTATGGGGGGCAGTATACCCTTTCATTATCCCCTCCGGGAGGATATCCATACGGGAGTTCACAACAACATTCAGGTTATACTGTAATTACCTCAAGTGGTTGGGTACCTATACTACCTCAACAACCAAGAGTTGTGTACTCAATGCAACAATGCGTACCTATGTCGAATATCCCAACTACGCCGGCTATTGTAACGGTGTCGCAAGTTCAAGCGCTTCCTGTTGTATGCCAACCTCAGGTTTCTCAGGTTGTAATGCAACAGCCCCTTGACCCTGCAACTCAACCACAATCGCCAACTGGTGGAGCGACACAGGTTCAGACGGGTACAATTACCCCTCATCTTGGTCAAACTGTTAGTATCGGGCAACAACACATGGCTTTACAACCATGGCTGGTGCAATACCAACAACCGCAATTCCAACAAGTATACCAAGGTTCTGAGCAGAAAATCTTTGCTAATAGTGGACAGTCGTACATTCAAAACGGTCAAAATCAACCATTTTACAATGGTCATGTCCACCAACCTTACCAAACATACCAGCAGCATATGCATTATGCCTGTATGCAAAGACCAACTGCTCAGGCAATCCCATCTTACCTTGGGTATGCTTCACCTAACCTGAACCAACAGTTACCCTTTGTGGCAACTTTAGAGTTACCTGATTTAAATCGATTAACGAACGATCCAATTGCTTACGCCCCTTGGTGTCCAGCGATTCTACATAAACTTCCATCAGATATTCCTAAATTTAATGGAAATCCGGGTGAAGATCCATCGAATCACATGATGACCTTTCATCTATGGTGTTCATCAAACACCTTAAATGATGATTCGATAAGACTTCGCCTCTTTCAGAGGACGTTAACGGGTCCGGCGGCAAAATGGTACATCGAATTGCCTAGAGCTTCGTTCGACAGCTTCAGTACCTTAGCCACAACCCTTTTAACCCATTTTTAGTTACCAATAAGGTACGAAACGGGAACAGAACTTCTTACCAACTTCAAACAGACAACGGCCACTCACATATCTGATCATATACATGAGTGGCGACGTCGTCGTAGGATGGTAAAAACATACGTCCCCGATCAGCTCTTAGTTGAATGGTTTATCAAGTCATTACTGCCTTCCATCACGGAAGATGTGGCAAAGGGGGGAGTCGTAACAGAAGAGCAAGTTATCGCTCGTGCGCAATATCTGGACTTGATTTACACTCAGTCCGGCACGCTCTACGACAAAATACCTGACGCCCCTAGACCGGAATTCTCAATTCCTCCTCCTCCTAAATCAAACAATGACTCTCATGCCAGCGATGGCGTGATTGGCACGACAGACACGAAATCGACAAAGGCTACATCCAAAAAGGCCCGTAAGATTTTAGGTCAAAATGCAAAAGACGAACTTCTTGCTTCGGAAGTAAATGTCGTATCGACAGACAAAGGCAAAGAAACCAAACAACCAGGGAGCAAGAAAAAAGGCAAAGGGAAGAAGAAGAAACAAGAGGAATCATCACCTGAAAAATCTTCTTCAAACCCTCCTGGAAATAGGAAACCAAAAAATCCATGCTTTATATGCGATGAGGATCATTGGACCGCAGATTGTCCACACAGGGCTGAGCTTAAGAAATTCTTCAAGAATTCGAAAACCTCCGCAGTGTTAACTAATCCGTTTCCAAATCCAGGAACAAATCTGGTTGAGAGTGGAAATGCTTCCCCGTCTCAAGTGCTAATGTTGTTGGTTTCAAAACAGCAAAATGATGCTTTGATATCGACAAGGAACAAGGATTATGGGAATCCACAGCAGTCGAACAACAAGGATAAAGATCAACCAAGTAGTTCGACAATGACTTCGACAGAAGTTGTGCCACCCACCATTCCTGAATTGACGATAAAACCGCCAAAGGGAGTAGTACACAAGTTGACATTTAATCCCCGCGCTAGAGCGGCACAACATTATAACATAGTGGAAGATTTGGCCCAATCGCCATCCGCTATGTCGACTCTTGAAGTACTACAAAATTGCCCATCCCAAAGGCAGGCTTTATTATCAGCCATTGGTGGGATTGACCCAAAGGATTCCAATATTGTATCCTTCGATCATAAAGGATACGATCCTCAATTACCAGCTCAACTAGCTTTCCTTGTTCAAGTGAAAGCCCTCAACAAAATTGTTCATCGAACGATTATTGATGAGGGGGCATCTACATGCATTATGTCGATGAGTTGCTGGAAAAATTTAGGATCTCCAACCTTGTCGCGATCTTCGACGACATTAAAAGCATTCGACGGAAGGACATATACCCCATATGGTATCCTAAGTAACTTGAAAGTTGAACTAGGAGGGAAAACGGTAGAAATAGATGTTGAAGTCATCGATGGGAATCTTGATTACAACATCCTACTAGGAAGACCATGGATATATGCCATGGCAGCTGTTGTGTCGACCTATTTTAGAAAGATTGCATTTCCCTTTCAGGGAGGGATTACAATCGTCGATCAACAAAACTTCCTCCCCAATGGTTCTCAAATTACTGGAAGCATTCCCATGATCCATGGAAGCCCCCATTCGCTTCAGAATATCGGAGTAGGCCTACTAAAAGATCCTATACTAATGGGAACTTTCGCTCTTCCACCTCCAATCAATCTGGCGGAAGTAGCGTCGATAGGAACCTGCAACATGATATCTTCTAAAAAGATCTCAGAAAACGATATCAACATGGATCATGCAGTGGTTTTGCCCCCAAGCCCAACGGAAATATTATAGCAATCAATGTTCCTAGCATGGGAGGCAAACCCAAATCAACGCTCATCAAGCATTTGGATAGATAGGTCTAGAGAATATGGTACTCCTTCAGATCCTTGGTCGCGAGTGCATGTCACCGACGAAGGAATTGTCCAATCTATGGTAATTGAAGGAGCACCATGGAATGATTCCCACCATCGTTCTCTTCTTCTGGATTGTGGAGAAGATACTCAAAATGACCTTTATCATCCTTCAGTCTTTGATTTTCTGTCAAATACTGTAAATAAGGTGGATTCCGAGCGAAACTTGTCCAACATTGAAGAGACTATAGCCATAAATATCTCGACCAAAACAGGTGTTGTAGAGAATATTTATGTTGGCAAACGTTGTTCTCCTTCAGAATTGGAAATATATAACGCTCTTTTTCGCGAATTCAGAGATGTATTTGCTTGGTCATACAGTGAAATGCCAGGCATTGACTCGAGTATTATTGAACATGAAATTAAGATGTATCCAGATGTCAAACCAGTACGACAACGGCTAAGACAGGTGCACCCTAAGAAAGCCGCTGCCATTAAGGCAGAAGTTGAAAAACTTCTCCATGCTGGTTTCATCTACCCGGTTCGTCTAACCGATTGGGTATCGAATATTGTCCCTGTTATGAAAAAATAGGGGACAATTAGAGTGTGCGTCGATTATAGGGATGTAAATCAAGCTTGTCCAAAAGACAACTACCCTACACCCTTCATTGACCAGATAATTGATGAATGCGCCGGATGCGAAATCTTTTCATTCATGGATGGATTCTCCGGGTATAATCAAATAAATATCTGGCCACAGGACCAGTCAAAGACTGCATTTATCTGCCCGTGGAGCACATTCGCATATCGAAAATTACCCTTTGGTTTAAAGAACGCAGGGGCGACATTTCAGAGGGCAATGAATTATGCCTTCCATGACATCAAAAACATCATTCAACCGTACCTCGACGACCTTCCGGCTCATTCGCGAAAGCGGACTGATCATCCGTAGCATTTAAGAGCGATATTTCTACGTTGCCGACACTACAAGATACGACTCAATCCGCACAAATGTGTATTTTGCGTCAGTTTTGGTCGTTTACTTGGCTTTGTAGTCTCCAAGGATGGGATTCGTCTCGACCCATGTAAGGTCCAGGCAATCATAAATTTGCCTCCACCTTCGAATTTGCTTCAGATTCAGAAACTCCAAGGGAAAGCAAACTTTCTGACGAGGTTCATTCCAAATTACGCCGAACTTGCTAAAGGCTATATACGTATTTTGAAAAAGGAAGTACCCTTTGTCTGGGATCAGGTTGCGCAAGCTTCCTTTGATTCTTTAAAAGAATCCCTAATGAAAGCATCATTAATGTATGCTCTTGATTATCAAAAAGACTTTAACCTGTATCTGGCTGCAGCAGATACAACCATCGCAATGGTTTTAGTTCAAGAAGTCGATGGAATTGAGCATCCTATATATTATTTAAGTAAAAACATAAATGATATAGAAATCAAATATTCTTACGTTGAAAAGCTAGCACTTGCAGTTGTTCAAGCGATACAGAGATTTCGACACTATTTCCTCTTTCGGAAAACTACCATTCTGTCAAATTGCAACCCCATGACTTATATATTGTCGCGACAGTTGCTGGGGGGCAAATACTCAAAATGGATAGCAATCCTACAAGAGTTTGATCTGGAATTTGTAAAATCCAAATCAAAGAAAGCTCTAGTTTTCGCAGAATTATTATGCAATCTCCCATCGTCGTCCAACGATGACACATCCGAAGAAACAATCGTGGACGAAAATTTGTTTCTGATATCTACAAGCAATGAGTGGTATGGGGATATAATCATTTATCTCCAAACCCAAAAATATAGGCCAAACACCTCCCACTCTGAACAAAAACGTATTCGATGCCAAGAAAAAGACTACATGATCGTCGGTGATACACTTTACCATCGTGGTACCAATACAGTTCTGAGAAGGTGCCTCACCCATGAGGAGGCCGAAAAAGTCCTGAATGATTGTCATTCAGGCGCATGTGGGGGGCATCAATCTGGATATGCTACAGCACAAAAAAATTTACGAGCAGGATACTTCTGGCCAACAATGTTCAAAGATTGCATAACCACAGTCAGAAGTTGCCATGCTTGTCAAATTTTTGATAGCAAAACCAAAAGACCACCCGCACCTCTGTAGCCAATAGTTGCTGTCAGGCCATTCGCCAAATTGGGCATCGATTTCATGACATGTAACCCCACCTCGACCGGGGGGCATGGGTATATCATAGTCGCAATTGACTATTTTACCAAATGGGCCGAGGCGATGCCTACATTAGATAATACTGGTGAAATAGCTGCCCTCTTCTTTTTCAATCATGTAGTCGCCAGATTCGGCGTACCACAGGCTATAGTCACAGATCATGGATCGCATTTTCGCAATCACATGATGGTCGAATTAGCTGCCAAACTAGGGTTGTCTCACGACAGCTCTACTCCATATTATCTGCAAGCCAACGGACAAGTTGAAGCAATCAACAAAGTCCTGAAAGGCATGCTGCAAAGGATGATCGGAGTTCACAAAAGAAGATGACACCTAATCTTGTACTCAGCTTTGTGGGCTTACCGAACATCGGTAAGGAATGCAACCGGGTTCACACCCTTCCAACTGGTATATGGCCTGGAAGCAGTCTTACCAATCCAGTGTGAAATCTCGTCTCTCAAACTCGCAATTGATCTCCTCCCCGGAACTTCAGAAGAAGAGGCTCGTTTCTTGGAATTAATCCAATTGGATGAAACCCGTCGTGACGCCGCTTTGGTTAACGAAGCCCATAAGAAACAAGTCAAGGCGCAGTTCGACAAAAATGTCAAACCCCGTGTCTTCTCAGAAGGCGACTTGGTCTTGCTTTACGACCAAGAATCTGATAAATTGGGAGCAGGTAAATTTAAGTCTTTATGGATGGGCCCATATATTGTTAAATGAGTGTTAGCAAAAGGAGCCTACGAGTTAATGGATTATGACGGAATTCCACTGGCGCAACCTCGTAATCGGTTGTACCTCAAGCGTTACTATGCGTAATGGTAACCAGTATGCTTTTGTTATGTTTTTGTTTTCGCTAAAGTGTTTGTTTTGGTCAAGTAATCCACTTTTTACATTTATTGCAGATGTCAAACCTATTAGAGTCATGTGTTGGATATGCCGACGGAGTGAGTCGTAGTTCGCGGAACCTGTCCTCCGCAGCCTGGGCCATTTTTGATCCAAGCGGCGAGTTAGTAAGTTTCAGAGGTGTATGTGTTGGTCGATCAACGAATAACATCGCTGAGTATAGCGCGTTGATAGAACTTCTCTCTAATGCCATCACTCATGGTATACGCCGACTAATTGTCAGGCTAGACTCACAACTCGTAATACTACAACTCAATGATATATATTCCGTCCGAAACCCAGCTATTTATCGCATGTTCCTAAGGGTTAAGATTTTGGAAAGACAATTTGATCTTATTCAATATCAACATATTTCCAAAAACTTAAACACATTAACTGACTCATTAGAAAACTATGTGTTAGATAGACATTTGCAACATTTATAAAAAGAAACACATCATCAATGTTTTGCATGTGGATCATGTAGCTCAACCAAAATAAAACTCCGAAAATCAAAAATATATATAACTGTTTATGGTTTACACATAATGTTCTGTAACCAAGACAAAATCAGTCAAACGACCCAAAAACTCAAAATGCTAGGGGGCACCCTAGTCTAATGATGCTCGTGATAGCAAGTCACAGCCTGTGCAATCATGCGTAAGAGACAAGTCCATCGTCTCGGCACACCAGTAGTATGCCGATGTAGCCTCAAGGGTAGCTCATCAGTCCTCACGTCTGGAATACCAAGAGTGAGGCCCTCAACCTGCTCCTGTAATGCTGTGAGAGTCTCGGCCACGTCAAGGTCACGAAGGATAGCCCTTCCGACGGCCTCTCCTGCTGGGGCAGCAGCTGGTACTCTCAGACGAACTGTTGGACGAACAGGACCAACATCTGCATAAACACATGAGTTTGATTAAAGTCTTGATAGAGTAAAGCACAAGGACATTATAAGAAAAAATGATAAATAGGAATATGTTCAGACATTTTACCAATGGCGCCCCACTGTTCACCATCCGGCAGTACCAAATCTGGATCACCCCGGAAATCCATACCAGCGTATGGATACTCGGAATAAACCATCTCTTGACGATCAAACCACCTGAAGAAGGTATCAGAAAATGAAATCTGAGACTGGCCAGCATGCCTAGACATATGGTCAACCCATCTCTGCATGCGTGGTTCAGTAGGAGAAGGTAAATCGAGTGCAATGTACTGCGGCTGCATCAGTGGTATCTTCTCCAAGGCAAAGGCGGTCAAAATAGAACCATACCCAAAGTTCTTCAACCTTCCGCTCTTTATCTTGGTCAACTGTTCTTTCATCACAAGAAGTACTGCATCACACCAGTTGAATACCTTCGGTTGGAGGCATTCCAAGGCATACTACATATAAGATCGGTTGGCGACATGAAGAGCCGCACCACCGGCCATCCTACCAAAAGTAAACAGAATAGTCCTGAGGGACCTGTCAGTAACATCACGGATGATGATCTTGCCGTCTTTACTTGGCTGAGATCCTTCTTTGCAGTACCGGCGAACATAATCTCTCACCGAGTCACCTCCTTGGGCCGAACCTGATAAAGAGATGGGGGCACCCCGCCTCGACAAACTGGTCAAGAAATAGATGTCTACCACAGTCAAGGGGATGGATTTGCCCCTGATCTGGAAAACCTGGTTGGTAGGATCCCAAGCATCGAGCAAATACTGCAGTAAGTTGATCTGTTGTCTCATGCTAGAAATACAGAAAAACTTCAACAAGCCACAATTCCGCAGTGCGTTTACTGTAACTGGATCATGTAGGGCAAGCATGTCCTCTTCTTCATGCTCACATTATCGCCATGTAATGGTCATCTTACTCCAAAGATCTCTGAAAAACAAACAAGAGAGGAGTTAGGTCCTAATTTTGGTGAGAAACAGGCAAAAAATTCCATCAAAAATTGTGCATCAAATTCCCTTTTTGCGCCCAACGCACCTGCAACAGTGTTCTAGGTGCGTTGGATGTCAGATTGCCTTTAGACAGGCCAACATTCAACACAGTTTTCGATACACTGAGGGTGCGCTGATGGCAGAACGAGTTCTTCAAACCCCAAGAACTCAAAAAAGCTAGGAATTGAGCTCAAAATGCAAAATGGAAACCATGAAATGAAAGAGCTCGGGTTTAGCTCCTACCTGGTCCAGACGGCGCCGAGAATCGTCCACAGAATCTCCCGAAATCAGCTGATGAAAATCGAGGGGGAAAAGCACCTCCAAAGCTCCAACAAACCAAGTTCAAATGAAATGGTAAAATGAGAGGTAAAAAACACCTTTTCATTAATTTTACGTAGTTCAAAGTAAAATATTAGTGTTCTAACTCGTTTTCAAGCAAATATTGTTCATTTCTGACTAGTTTGATGAAGCAGTTGAAAATACAGTACGATCTTTGAAAGGACAAAGCTATTTATGGTAAGATCAAAACAAGACCATCTAATCGAGCAATGTTACCGCAAGGTTCAAGCTCGTTAAAAAATAAACCCGCATCGAGTAGTTTTAGCACATAGTTCAAGCTTGTTAAAAAATAAACATAAGACATGAGCAAATGTTTCCACCCGCGTTTAAGCTCGTTAAAAAATGAACTATTCCCCGGTAAATAACCACTGTGAACGTAGTACTTCAGCCATTAAAGCCTTGGTCGTGTTTGCACCGTCACCTCCACTTTTTCATTGGCCGATCATTCACCTCCATTTGATTGTTTACCCATTTTGAGGAATAGCTGCGAAGAGTGATTTCATTAGCCATCCTTGTGACGCTGCCGTGATTGGAAAATTCCAAACCTTACCTGGAATCAGCTGCTACCCGTTTTATCACTCGTTCCTCAAAAGACGAGTCTCCTTTAAGCTCTTTTCAAATGACTCGTAAAATATGAAAAGATTGCCGAGTCCTTGGCCTTCCAGCTCGTTAAAGGGACAGGAAGTTCTATCCCTTATCTAGATTTTAATCTTTTTGGACTTGAGGGATTATTGCACAAAAAGATCGAGCGCTTGTTTTGTTCGGCTCGTTAAAACTATCGAAAATTCATCCCTTCTGTATTGTTTTATACTTTTTCGGACTTAAGGGATTAGATGATGAAAAAGGAATTTTGGAATTACCTTTACGTTCCTTTTCAGACTCTCTAAAATTGAAAAGGACCGAGTTATCTTTGTCGTTAAACTCGTTAAAAAGATTAATAGCGACAAACTTGTCTTTAGACGAGAACGAGTTTCACTATCACTAGGCTCGTTAAAACATAGCGATGGGTTTGCCCGAAGGGAAAATTATAGAACAAGCATATGTTATCCTCCTCAAGCTTGACAAAAATAACGAGGTACTGGTCAGTAATGACTGGGGAAAAATTGGGAAGAAAACTCAAAGAATTTTTATTGGTAGCAAGTCGCTCTTGAACATGACACTTCCACTCCGTGTCCAAGTCGGGTTGGGTTGTTTCATTCACTGGTCACATCGCCATGGTCACGCCATACCATCCACATTTGGGGTTAATGCTACCAATCCATCACATCAGTGTCGCTGATATGTTCAAGAGAAGTCATCCAGAGAAGTCACCTGTGTCTCACCCACTACCATACATTATACCCCATTCTTTCATGACCGCCACCCTGAACATTATATCATCAGATCATTTTCACCTCCATCAAAATCATTTGCTTCGTTCCATGTCATTGATGTGGGATTCATTAAGGCCCTCCTGTGACGGATCACTTCTTGTCGACATCAGCTCATTATCCAAGAAGTTGATCTAGGAACACCCCATTCAGTGCTTTGAAGCTTGCATGCCTCAATGGCAAGTTTCTCACTTCCGGCGACAGGTTTACATCAATGACCTTCGACCGAAAGAATTTGCGTGGTGTTCGACGCCAAGTCCTTTATTCACACCACGTGGATTGTACTGCAGTACCTTGAGGATCATTATCATTATCGGTGATTCCTCTCGCGCTTGTTAACAGTTTACATCGTTGACTGGTAATCAAGCGATGTCTTTCCATGTTCGACTTCAAAACATTTCTCACATGGATCGACTTGTACTTCGAGTAAAGATCGGACGAGAATGAAGACCCCAGATCTAGTTTCATCCATCCGGGCTGCGATATATATTCAGGGAAATAAAGACATCAAATGTACAGCATTGCAGCACAGATAATCATCCTACCAAAAGGATGATGGCTCTATCAGAATCATCAGTCTACACTCAGACGATTGTCTGTCCTATGTACATGAAAATGAATTTATAAAGCTGAGCATGGGAATGCCCGCCTCAGCTAGATCATGAAAACAGTATGAAGATAATGTATTGTATTGTATCTTATTACAGGTCTCCTCCCAGCATTGAAAGAACTTCGGATCCTCATAATAAAGCATTTCACCCGACACCAAAAGGTTAACGGTCTCATACTTTAGGGGGCAACTGTTATAGAAATTTTTGTGCCCTACAACTCCAAGCATGAAATTTCCATAAACCAAGGGCTCCTAAGTCCCTAAAAGTGTTGTTCTAACCCCTAAAGGAACAAGGTCAACAGATTACAGCTTCTCCTAGAAGTTCTCCACCAGAAACTGCTCAGAATAAGTCAAAACAGGATCATTTCAGCTGCTCCACTGGCTAGGTGCGTTGCATTTCAAAAGTCCCTTCTGTGGGGTGCGATGGGCGAGAAATGACAAATGGCAGTGTCATTCCGCGAGGTGGAGAGACAATGGAAGCTTCCAGAATCTTCTCCTGAGACACTTGCCTCACTGAATTCGACCAAGGATGAGTAAGAGGCCTTCAGTCTCTAAGTGGAAGCAAGAACTGACAGAGAGAAGACACTAATCAAATCACAAGCTGACTCATCCTCCTTACACATATCTATATATGGATCCCTCATCTCAAAGATCCGGAGGCTGGAATTTTGCATATTGTAAGGAATTGTTGTTGGTTTTTGAGACAAACATCAGAGTATTGGGTGATCTATGCTTTGTTTGAGGTGAAGAGGGGCTTCTTTGCTGGGAGGTTGATGCTGGGTCAGGAACCACCGGTTGTAACTCCTCCTGGATCTTTTCTTGTTTATCAATAAAAACTATTTGAGTTTTTCCTCCATGCTTTTGTATCATTGATGCTTGTTACATTTGCGTGGTTAACTTAAATCTGATCCTAAGTTGTTTATGAATATAGATCCATGTCTTTGTATAGTGTTCTTCTTCTGTGATCTTACAGGTACTTTGTGAAGCTGGGCAAGTAAGGGAGCAGGTAGCTGGAGACTGTCAAAGAAGAGAGGGATTGGATCAAAGGATTAGCGCAAGACATAGGTTGGTTCTTTCTATTCCTCTCTATCTATAGTTCATAAAGGAAATACAAAAGTAGTTTTTCTGTTTGTTTCTAAGGCAGCTGTCACACCTTAGTGGGATAGAGCAGTTCTCAATAGACACTTTTCCCTGTAACACTTGATGACAAAAATGGTGATGGGCATGCAGTGGTAGTGGAGTATCCATCGTAGATGTAGTAACCCAGCCTTCTCCACACTGCACAACCATTTCTGCTTTATTAACTTCTCTGCAACCTGAACCAACTATGGGAACTTTTCGTTATCTGCGAGGTCTCAATATTTAAACTTCATAGCAGATATTCATCCCAATGGTGAACCTTCAAAACTTATATCATCGGGAGGAGTGACATTTGGAGTGCACTCTTCGTGGCCTCCAGGTCCTTTGGTACCTTGGCTTTCCCCTTCCACAGGGGATGTAGGGAGGTAACTTTGTCGTGGAATGCTTTTGGGAGACCTCCTCCACCTCATCATCTTGTGCCTCAATTTGGGCGATCAGGGCCTGCAAGTCTTCCTCCTCCTCCATTGTTTCAATGGTGATGGCTTTTCCCTTCTCCACCATTGATAATTTGCCAAACCATGGGTTTCTTGGGGATACACAAACTGGCCCCATCATTTGCTTATATTTCTGTGGCCATGGCGTGCATGGTGATTTTGGAACTTCAAGCATAGTTTCCACCTCTCCAAGCTCCTCATGGTCCACATCGAGTTCCGCGGTAATTTTGGTGAACTGCACTCTTGTTCTAGCAATTGTCATTGTGCCTACACTTGAGGATGGTAAGAGTATGTGGTGCTCAATGCTCTGTACTTGCTCAATTCTCAAACAACCAAGTTTTTCCTTGGAGCTAGCCTTGGGGGTTTTATAGCATCCTTTGAATTTTAATTCATTCCTTCCCCCCACTTCTACATCATTAATGCCTTCTTAGCGGCAGATCGTCCCAAATCTCGTTCTTAATTCGTGTCTTAATTGCCCACCGCCCACTCATTTTTGCCTTAAATTGGACCTCTTGTCATGAACAGTGACACCAATGGTCACCTCCCAGCCTACCTGCGCAACAGCGCAGACCCTTATGTGTGGCCACAATCCCTGTAGCATACTGATCCTATGCGCAACCTCTGTATCACGCAACTCCCCTATAGACTCTTTTATAGTGCCACGCTCTCTTTCAACTGCTTGGAGCGCTGAGACTGTGCTCCCTACGGATAGTCAGGTGGTTGCACCACTAGTGAAAGGCTTCAATTCACCTTCTTTAGTTACCCTCATGCCAATCAGTGCCTTGTGTTTCTCCTTATGCAGTGCGCTCCCCTATTTACTTTGTTTAGTAAGGTACGGTCGCAGCCTTGGTAGCAGGGTCATAAATTCTTCTATTGTAGTAGTATGGCTGGCTATACCTTGTCCCATCATGCTTAGTTTCGCGATGCAACATGCTTGTGCAACTTCGGTTTCCAGTTTGTTGATTTCTTTGTCCAATATCATGCTTTTCTTTCTTAGCCATACCCAATCGTCTTCGAGTTCATGAAGTTTCAAGTTCCCTCACCAAATGGCTTCCTGTAACTGCATAATTCCTTTACCCAGGTCCTCGCATACTGTCCCAATTGTGGGAGCTATTTTAGGGGGATTCTTCTCTACTCTTATGGTTTCATCTCTTCTCGTCAATGTTGGGATCGCTTCTGTGTTCCAGTTTTTGCTTAGGGCCCTATAGGCCCATCAGACCGTTGGTACGCATAGGTCCCAATCAATTCATCCTTCCTGGTAAACTTTGTTCATGATTCCGCATAGCTCTTTGAATGCTTCAGCATGGAATATTTGTGGTGTGCGTCTATTTTCCTACTGCCATGTCTGGTTCTCATTTTTGATCCTTAGTCTGGGATGTGCTTTCATAGCACTTGTCTGCACCCATTGACACAGGTGGGCGTGCAAGTTGCTTTGTCTTGGCTGCCCAACTCTTGTTCGATGTCGGGGGTTTCCAAACCATAAGTGCATATGTCTTCTACATTCGTGCCAGTTTACAATGGTCTTATGATGTGTACTCCACCATCATGAGGGTGTTGCATGCAGTTCCCATTCCAGTGCACCGTATTGCTATTGTTCTGGTACTGCACTTTCAAATTTGTCCAAGAAATCATCCACCGCCATCACCCCATCATAGGTTGGCAGTTCCCTTGCCTCTGTCATCACACAACGCAGTGATCTAATCATCATGTTGCAATTCAGCATTTTCATTTCATGCAACCGATTCTACCAGCATTCTACTTCTTCGTCTAAATCCAGAGTGCAAGAGCTATCGTGCTCCCATGAGATTCTCCCATCTACAGTCAAGTTCACCCACTCTTGGTATCACGCGGTTATCTAGTAAATACAATCCAGCTCATCGTCACTCTCATCGTCACTCTCATCGCCATGCATTGGTTCAGTGTAGCGCACTCCTTCGGCTAGGTCTAGTAGGACTACTATGCGTAGGGACTTTTTCTCGAAGATAATCTTCCACTTCTTCAGGTTGATAACTCCATTCATATCAGTGGCCCAGTCTATTCCTAGAAACTCTGGATAGGGACTGTTGTCATTGACAATCTCTATTACCCCTTGCAACCTCCCCATGGGCAAAATCTTCTATTGGTTTGCCATTTCTAATTGAATAGAGGACCACTATAATGCAGGCTTGCCCATACGTTCCCATGTCTACTTCGGTAATACATTCGCGTTTGAACCTAGGTCGAGGATTACTTGATCCATTTCATACTCGCCAATCTGCGTCGACAACCTCATTTCCCTCCTGGTGCACAATGCATGCTTTCCCAGTTTCCGAACTACACGTAGTTCCCCTGACCCTGCGCACCTGGTGATCAACTCATGTAGTCCCTTAACTTCCTTATTGTCATGCAACAATTTCATGCATGTCTACAAAAAGGTAGTAAGCATAGAAGGATCCATCCCTGGCTCTAGTTGATCCTTACTACCTAAAGTAGAGGCTTCCGCAAATCTCTTCTTAACTTCCATCAAGGTCTCCCTTGCGCGTTCTAGGTCAAACTCAGGTTCCTTTGTAGGAGCCTTGCAAACCCATGTATCTTCCTCAAGTTGCTTCCCCTTATCCCCCACTGTGGTCACACCGCCTCTGAGCATCATGCTCACATTTGGGTCTTCTTCGCACTATTCAGACCTCATCATTTTGATATTTTGAGTCGGAGGAGGCTGGAGTACCCCTTTCTTACACATCTGGGTGATCAACGTAGGATAATCTATCCTTTCATGATTAAACTGAGCACAATATGAATAGGATGTTCTTGTCAGGTTGGTACAATCATGGGCATAGTGCCCTAGTCCATCGCAATTGTAGCAAATTAACTGTCAGCGGCCCCTTCCTAGTCCCATTCCTCCTCGTCCTCAACCTCACCCCTAAAATCCAACGCGCGCCATCCTCGCAGCTGGTTCAAGGCCTTGTGTCTCCATTTGCATTCTATAGGCTGGGGTCTGATCCATCATTAACTCATAGCTATGACAAGTACGCTTGTCATGGCTTACTGACCTGTAGAAATTACAAAACAACTGTTGGGGAGTCTATGTATACTTCTACAATAAATGACAATTATCTATCGTGTGTTTACCCCTATTTGACAGATCATGCACCATAACATGGGTGTCACACTTGGCCCTACCTGTGCCTCTAGTCTCAAAGGTAATGGCCCCCGTCCTGCCAAGTAGTTCGTGAATACTTGACAGTGGTCTTTGTCATGGCCCTGGCCTTTTCGTTTTATACACCATATTTCCTCGCGCACCTCTGGCCGTGGTGCCCTATCCTACTTCAAGCTCTACATTTCCAAGCAGAGATTCTATAGTTGCACATGGATTTGTTGAACTCCTAGCCCCGGATCTTGTATCGGTGTCTCATGCAACCTCATTTCCATTTCCAACGCTTTCGCCTAGATAGAAAGTTTCTATTGTGATAGCCTCGTCCTCAGGTTTGGTGTTAGAGATGCCACAAACCATGCACGATGTTGTGCATCAGTGAGCATCATATTAGCCTCGCAGATCATACTCTTCAGTCACTGATCCAGATTCCAGGGGGTCTCGCCTGGAAGCATTACGATCTCTTTAAACCCGATGATTGACTATGTCTCTGATTTCGGCTAGCTATATTCTTTGTTCAACGCATTCTGGATCTCTGCTATCCCTGCATTTGGGTGGTCATTAGAGTGCTTGATATACCATGTCAACGCATGATCCTATAGCGCACTCACCAATGTAGCCTTTTTAATGTTGTCATCCATGACCCATTGTGCTTCCCATACTGCTCTTACCACGAACAAGAACTGGTTTGGATCCTCATTCCCTACTCCTCTGAATACGGGTAGCTTGATCGAGCTCGCCATGCTGAACTGAAGGGTTGGTGGAGGCAGAGTGGGTGGAGATGGAGGTGAAGGGGGTGAAGCAGGCACTGGCATGGGTGGAGGTGGTAACTACAGAATGCATTGTCTTATCAAACTAACCACACTTCTCAGAGAGACCCGAGTGAGCTCCTCCTCGCTCTCTTGCGAAGGTGAAATTAAGGGACTATTTCCCAATTCCCTGCTACCTTTGTAGATCTTTCCTCTCTGCGCCGTTCCAAACGTTAATGTATCTGCATAACCCGTTTTTCACATAACAGCATCTTAATCTAGGTGTTCAGAGATTTAATGTACAAACCTCGCGGTCCCTTGAGAAAATTTCATTCTGCTTCACTGTAGCTCATGGTCGTGTCTACCACAAACTCAACGATAAATCCCCATATTATCTGGTTGAGCCAATGGTCCACAGCTCACGCGATCTTATCTTCTGATGCCTCTAGTCTGCGCACTAATTACAAATTCCACACTATCGGTTGGTCGAGTTTACACCATGGTTGTCTGCTAACCTCACAATCCACTCATACAGTTCAGAACGAAATGATGCAAAGAAGATCTCATGGATTTCTGTATACACGTAGCGATCCAGTCACCTTTTCTCGAATACCTGCAGAGTTCTATTTTCCTGTGTCGTGAACTCGTGAATCTTCTTGTCCAACCACTCTTCAATTTCCTTCTTTGTTGGGTTCCAATGGCACAACATTAGACATCCCTTAGGCAAATCCTGGTCCTAGCAACGGAACCATTTGTTGGCTACGTGGGGCCTGACCCAAGTTTAGCAGTGAGTTTGGCCAAGAAAATCCCGGTACTATTGGCCCTTTCGGCAACAGTCTATAGAGTTCGGACTGAGGTCTCACCCGAAGTATATGGGAGGGTGCTAGAACCAGGTTTCCACACCCTACGGATGTCTTGATGAGGGTTCTGGAGGTTTGTGATCCTAATTTGCACGTTGCGCTGCTTCGTGCAACTTTCTATTCTTTGAAACTCGTGCGCCCTTTGTGAATACCATGTTATTCCGATCCAGTCCTTACTATGTTATTATATTGTTGCTTAGTTTATGTGGGCCCAATATTCTTATTACTTTGTTCAACTTTTAGATTAGCGCACATACTTAAAAGCAATATAAATGCATATAGATAACCAGAACATGGAAATACAGATTTACAAAAGATGCATAATATTCTGAATCAATCTTCTCTTTATTAATACTCAAGTTTAGTTACAGACCTGCTCCACCCTGCGCACTTATTTGGAGGGGTCTGTGCACATAGTTTTGGACTCTACTAGGCCTCCGCACACTCAGCTACAGAGCCTCTACCTACCACTATGACCCAATACACTTTAGGTTCACTTCTATCTTCTAACCATGCCTTCGCATCTATCTATTACTTCTCAAAAACTAAGACTCCCTTTACACTTAGAGCCTTACTCTATTTATACAATCCCATGGTCCATGCACCATGGGTAGGTCGACACACTTTACATTAAATTACATCATCTTAGGGTGGGCAACCCTAGACTCTTGCGCTTCGCGCCCACATTTCGTGGGGTCTTTACATTACACTTGACAAAAATTCGAGCTTCAAACCCCAAAAATGTGCTATGGGGGGATCCACTGCCCAACACCTATTGTTCAGGTTTAGATTTGGTTGGGAAGGCATCTGGGGTTGCTTGGGTGGAGTAGAGTGTAGGAGCTCTGGTTGTGTAAGTGGTGGAGGCAATAGAGCTAGAGCATTGTTGTATTGGGGTCTCCACCCCTGGAGTGATGTATTCCATTGAGGTTGTGGTGGAGCATAAGGTTGAAATTCCTGGTTGGCTGGTTGGGAGTGATATTGAGATGCATAGGACCAAGGAGGGGGTGCAAACTAGGAAGGATGAGCAGGGGGTCCCTAAGAAGGTATGGTTGTGGTTTGGTTGGGGTTGTAATAGGCATGGGACAACCCTTGAATGCCCTGCTAGTATGGTCTAGGCCCATGAGGTCTCCTTTGGTTAATGTATCAAAGCTGCTTAATGACCCCTTTAGCTCCTTGATATACATCTCTGAGTCCAGGTAAAGAAGGGCACTTGTCTGTGGAGTGGTTTTCTTCATAGACTAAGGCCTTCTGGTGCATCTAGGACAAAACATGGCCAAGGTTGTCTCTGCTTCCTCCTGCTTCCTCTTGCTTCCTCTTAATGTTCATGGTGTCCATTTTTAAGGCAAGGGTTTGCGGCATCTCGCTTTTGAAATCTTCTAGCATGTTTCCAATTTCACCCTTGATGGATGAGTTGGAATATGATGTATTGGCCATAGGTTAACTACCCCTACCCTTTTTCCTGGCTGCCCTAGAATGGTTTCTAAAGATAGGCTCGATATCCTCATAGGATAAGTGGTAGATATCTCCTCCTGATAACAAATGTAAGGTATCTAGAATATCTTCTTTTACTCCCCTAAGTAGGACCAACTTTAGTGACTCAGGGTTAAGTGTACACCTGGCCCTTTCATAAATAAGCTAGAATCTTTCTTCGTAATCCTCTAAGGATTCATCATTGCCTATGGTCATCCTAAAAATTTCTTCTTTAGTATCCTTTGACCAACAGTAGTCCCAATATTTGTTGTTAAAGGCCTACTGCATCTAAGCCCAAGTTGTGATTCTATCTCTAGGTAAACCCATGAACCAGCGCAATGTTGCATCCTTGAGGGTAGATGGAAATAGTTTTAATTATTTCTCATCATCTGTATAGTCATAGGTTCAGCATATAACAGTAAACTCAAATAGGAAAGCATCGGGGTCCTCTGTGGTCAGGCCATGGAAATGAGTTAGGAAAGAGGGGCTTATATTTTTCATCTTAGTGTCCCCATTGGTTTCCCTAATGGGGAAGGCACCCTCAACTCTCTCTCTATTCCCTCAGTCATTTTGGTTTCAGCCATTAGTTAAGTAAAAATGGGTTCCTCTTCTTCTTCTTCCCTTGTAGGTTCTTCAAATATGTCAGGTTCCTCACCTAAGGGTTCCTCCAATTCACAGCCACCGAAGAAGAGAGAAGGTTGGTTGTTGGATGCAGTGGGGGTATTTGGAAAAAATTTCCCTAAGTTATCCCTATTCCTACGAGGCATGAAAGGAACTATTTTTGGTTTGGTTTTGTATTTTTTATTTAAACATGGAAAGTACTTGCAGAATTGAAATTGATGATTGAAGGAAAATTACTGACAGAATGAAAAAGCTACTTGCTGAATTGAAATCTTATTTACAATATGGAAAGGAAAGCAGACAATGCAAAATGAAAGAAAGGAAACGACTAGATTATGTTTGCAGAAATAAACTAATGGTAGAATATTGAAGACAAGAAATAGAAGAAAAGAAAGCAGTAATCACATTCTACTCAGATAGCTCCCTGGCAACGGTGCCAAAAAGTGATGAGTGCTATTTTTGTAGCAAGGATGATGCAACTCTTGGGCTACCAAATTTACTTATCAACCCGGGGTTCGTACAAACTTGGAGGTGACAGTGCTGTATGCACAAGTAAAAGTGATGGTTCTGCATGTTGTCACTGTTTAGCTGGTGAGAGACCACTGGGGTTCCAAGCCATACTTCTATGGAGTCAGAAGAAGCTTGATTCTTTGATGGAATAAAAGTAAATCTACTCTAAGAGAGTTACTCTACTGCATTAATGGAGAAGGTCAACATCTAATGCTAAACCACACCATACCCTAATTAACCATAAGAAGCTATGCTAGGTATAAATGCTAAATCAACATAAAACAAATGCTACTAATTCTAAGTTGCAGAAGTAAGAAGCGTCAAAAAATACTAATGTGCAAGTAAAGAGACTAAACTAAATCTATTTTTTCTTTTTTGGTCTTTTTATGAAAAATCAAGTATGAAAACTAATTGTCTAGTGGATATGGCAGGTGGATTAAGGGTGTTTGAAGATGGCTAGAATGCTTATGAAGTGGTTGGATGGTGTGGAGGTTCCCTAGGAGGATTTTGGTAACTTCCTAGAGTTTTTCCATCAATTCGGCCTCAAAATAGGTCATTTCAGGAAAACCTACAAGATGTACTAGAAACCTACAAGATGATCCTGTAGGAATTACAAGAAACCTACAAGATACAACTGAGAGATAAATGTGAGGTATTGTAGGTGATGGGAGGCTTAGGAAAGGTGTGTGATGGGTGGAATGGAGTGTTAGAAGGTCTAGGATCACTCAAGAGTCAATATCCAAGATAATAGATGGCTAGATTCGCTCAATGTGTTTGGCATAATTTCAATGAAAAATGATGAAAAACTAGTGAAGGTGATGGTGAAAGTAAGGGATGGATAAGGTGGATGAAGTGGAAGGTGGCTACCGGCTATGAAGTCTTAGTCTCCCCCTAAAGCACTTGCTCTGCATGAAACATGTGTGTCTTCCAAAATGCTATGCAACAATACACATTTTCATATACTAGAAAAGCATAATTAATGAATCAACTGCCTATACTATGCATGAAGAAGGTTTCTGAAAGGAATGAAAGCATGAGTGAGATATACTGCAGAAATGGAAATGAAAAATATGACAATGAAATCTACCTTGAAAAATTAACCAAATACTAAATTAAAGGCAACAAACTCCAAAGCTCATAAAAAAACTAGAAATCTGTGCTTTTTGGGTTGCTTAAGGGTCCCTTCCTCAAGTCATGGTCCTAGAGGGAGGAAGTGAGGCCGAGACACATGCTAACAACCTTGTGGTGATCCTTTTTGTCCTTGCTAACCTGCTACTTGAAACAAGGCAAAAATGGAAGCAAACTATCACACAACCAATCTAATCTACACTACTTGTAATGGGAATGCATCTAAAAGAAAATTAACAATGAAGCTATGAATCGACACTAAGCATACATGTATAATAAAGACAAGCCTTGGCTACCAGGGTTGGACCCTAACCCAAGAGCTTCATCCCTATGAGTTAACTCAGTGCTGGCTCAAAACAAAACTCATTCTTATTATCAAAACAAAAAACTACATCAATAGAACTGTCACAAGTTTTGCAGCTCGAAAATAGATTATAGTTTTACCATAAAAATATGAATCCTACTGAGGTCCTATGCCTCTATACTTATACATCTAAAGTCCCCAATGAATTCCTTAAAATTAGGGAGGCTCGGCTCCCAAACTCAAGATAAACTGGTGCTCTGTCTCTCACTTGCTCGGCTGCCTTCTAGTCCTCATGATTTGGTTGTTTTCACTTCGAGCTGATGTGATGAATGGAGGAATATTAGAATGGAGGAGTAGTAAATGAGGAGGATTTACCTCCTACAATCACTCTCCCTTGTCCCATTTGAGTTTTGACCTTAGTGTTTGCCAAAATTCCTTGATTTTCTCCTTTAATCCTGCATTCAATGCATATTAGACCACAAAGCATAATATCCAACTCTAACTCACCTCATAAATAAAATATAATCAAAAACATGTAATAAGTTATGAGAAAAGTTGGTTTGACTAAACTAGGAGGTGAATTAGGGCCCATATAATTACCCAATGATAAGGCTCATCAGGTACCGGAGGGAACTACGAATCTTCTGGCTCTCTCCATGCAAGCATAGAAATTATCAAAATGAACCATGCATAATGAAATGCATTACCTTTCTCCTGAGCCTCGCAGTAGTTGTCCAAAAACTCTTGGCATAGATATGTGTATTGAACCCCACTAGCGAATTGCATAGCTAATGAAACTACCGATGCAGGGACTTCATTAGCCTGATGCTTCCTCATGATTTTTCTAGCTAATATGTGTGTTGTGAAGTGAACTCATTGTTCACTGATGAGGTTGATATCATAACCTCACTTCCCTTTTCTCAATCTGAACTTATTCTTCATGTTCTTAGCTATTTATCTGTCCTGATCTTTCCCAAAAAAATCTTCTATGGGGTTCCTCCCTTGATATAGCAGTCTTGTGATTCTCCATAACAGAATTGGGTTGATAGGAACCCTCTTCCCCATCCATAGGCATCCATCATGCACCAGCATGAGCAATTGTCTCACACAGGTTGTGCTCCATAGAATTCTACCAAAGTGCTGCACATTCAACATGTTCATCAACCCCGACTATGCAAATCCAGCAGCCCATTGTTGTGGTTCTAACCTCGCCACACCACTCTCAGGGGACATAGTCTTTGCACTACCTCGTTTGGGACATAAAAATAAAAATAGCGAAAGAGAAAAGAGAAAATCTTGCACTATTGTGTGCTTTGTTGCATGCTCCATCGCGTGCTCCGCTCCACAAAATGCGTACTCTTTGCCAAAATATAGGCCAAGTTGGGTTGCACCCAACAATCTAACTAAAATCCTAAGAAATCATAAATTCAAGAATCAGGCCTAATCTAATTTTCATTGATGAATCACCCTTCTTATCACGATTTTCAAGGAAACTTAGTTTTAGTAACAAAAACCATGTATATTTCATAAGAAAACATTCACTGTTATTCAAATGTGGAAATATGTCTTCTAATTCTAATTGCAGATTTGTACTTGTAGTGAGGGAAATGTGGGTTTAGAGTGGTCTTTGATCCTCCCCAATCAAGAATTCAGATCCTAGGGGTCAATATTCAATCTCAAGAGGAAAAAATCAGTCTTTTAGAGCAAATATGTTCAATTTTGGACATTGCTACAGGATGTTAGAGGGAAGCTACATGATTGTTATAGGATGCTACAGGATTTCCCTATTTTGCTACAAGATTAGATCTTTGAGCATTCTTAGGGTGGAGAAGGTGATATAAAGGTAGGAAAGGATAGTGGAAGGTAGGATAAGGCTGTATGTTTTACTTTCCAAGCTTAGTACCCTTCAGGAGCCCATCTAGCACAAGGAACAATGCACACAATGTCCTTCAACAAACCATAATTGTACTCTCAGTGAACATTTTTTTGGAGGAGCTGCTAATGTAGAAAGAAGGATATGGTGGTATAATAAGTAGTGTAAATGACATTTCTAACCCTAAAAATCAATAGTAGCACCTTGACACC
Source organism: Pinus tabuliformis (assembly GCA_031772625.1). Lineage (NCBI taxonomy): Eukaryota > Viridiplantae > Streptophyta > Pinopsida > Pinales > Pinaceae > Pinus > Pinus tabuliformis. The sequence goes on from CM062818.1 coordinate 1,203,658,150, forward strand.
ACAAAAAATATTATGATTTTTATACTTGAAAGGACTAAATACCTAGTCTTCCAACTAGTATGTCCTCTAAGTTATCTCACCAATGACCAAGAAAATTGAATGAAAATGATATGAGGTAATTTATTTTATTATGTAGGATGTCCTAGGACTCCAATCCAAGTCAAATCACTCAAAAATACCCTTTTTAACATGTACTAAAAAAATAGAAAATTACTACTCTAAAAACTAGAAATTCAAGAATCATTGAGCTAGTTAACCTACTAAATGCCTAACCTAATCAAGTGAAAATTCTATGGGGTAAAATTTTTTATTAACTTTAATTTTTTTACGACTTAATCCAAGTGGAATAAACTAAAAATATACTCGTTAACATGTGCTAAAAAATAACATAAAAATACTACTATTTGTGAACTAGTAAACTAATTCAAGTAGTTTAATGATGAACATGAATTTTCAAAGCTATTATAAGGATGAATAATGTTTGCGACTCTATAAATCAAAAAAAAAAAAATCACTTCAATTATTTAACCAATATGACCTACAAAAAAATAAGCATGAATAATAAATGCAAAAGTAAGAGATGCAAGTGAAAAATACATTCAAAGGAAATTAAAAAATTGTACAACAAAGCTCTAAGGTTCCTAAAATGGAAAATCCCAAGGATACTCATATCTCTATCAAGGAAACCAAGATTTAGAAGATAAAAATGACAACAAAATTCATTATTTGAATCAATCCCAGTACATCCCTATTGGAAATGAAAGTAGAACTACTAGATGACAGGTTTTCTTCACAAGAAGACTAAGTAATAGATGCCCCTAAAGGAAAATTAGAATTGCTACATATAAATATTGATGGGGAAGCATCCTCCTTGAAAGAATACATCTTTCCCCTCCAAAATCCATCAAAAGGTGGATCTAGTTCCCAACATAGGAATCTTTATTCAATGACAATGAACAAATTCTAGATTTTCTCAATCAATGGAGCTCCAGAATATTTCAATAATTTCATGATATCTTGTTCATTTATTATCCAATATTGGTCGATCCTATAGTAAGGAGCAAGTCCCTATATTATCTCATTCAAAATTTACTCAATATTCACTTAATATTTTGTAAAAATAAATAACATTAGGCACATAATATGAAAATATCTCCAAGCCTTCCTAAGAACATATTAAAGCTAAAAACAATTATTAAGTGTAGAAGGAGAGATTTAATATAGTATTTATGTGCCTAAGAAAGGTTATATGGGCCTTAATTTGGGTATAATTTGGAGGTCGGTCAGTTGATTTGTACCTTCAATGCAGTGGTGCCTCCAAAGTGGCTTCTGAATGAAGATGCATCGCCTCTGGGCATCTGCCAAAGGATCTGAGAAAAGTTGTCCATCATCACATTCCTTTTGTCACTCGAGGGATTCTTTGAACAATATTTTGAAAGGATCTCTAGATCCCTTGTCTTTATTTTATTCCACCATGGGAGGTCGTCGGGGATTTTTACGCTGGTCTTGCAAAGGTTCAACCAATTCGATCCCTAACTCCTTATACCCTGACCTCATTGGTGACATACAAATAAAAATAGAGAAAGAGAAAATCACTCTGATACCACTTATGCAAAATTATGTAGGAATGAAAAATAATATGTATATATATAAACATAAACATAGAGATGTAGCAAAAATATATCTTCATTTCATTAATATAAAAAACTAAAAGATGCTTACATACAAAATGGAAATAAACTATCTCAGGTGATGATAGCTTACCTCTAAGAAGAGATGTGGCAGCTACATGCCTTTGAACTTTGTTACAATGAGGCTCAAGGGCCTTTTTATTACTGAAAAATAAAGGGAAGCCCTAAACAACAAAATCCCTAACGCTAGGAGATGGAACACCAAGAGTTTGTGGGCCCCATTGGGGTTAGTTGGGCAACCAACTTCTGGGGGCCGTAACTTGGTCATATGATCTTTATTTGACATGTATGATACCTTGTTACTAAGGTATCTCAGGGTACTAAAAATATTTTCAACAGGAAAGTAGTAATATCTTACTGCAGTCGTAAAAAAAGTGCCATTTAAGGGGTAAAAATAACTTCAGAAGTCTAGGACACAAACAATTGCTAAAAAATGTAGATTGTGTTATAGTCAAAAAAAATTATGAAACCAATTAAAGGTACAGGTGGAAGAGGTGGGTGGCCACAAATATCCACCTAGATCTTTTCTCGCCTCTTACAAATCAATGGTCCCCATTGTGTGCAGAGCGTCCTTGAGGTGAGAAAATTTCTATTAAACCTTGTCCCTTGTGAGCCACTTGCCTTAGTGAAGGAGATGACCTGCTTTGACAACTCAATATAGATAGATCCTCTGATGGTGATTTTCATTGATCTATGTTTCCATGATATTATCAGTCATGGTTTGTTCAATCCAACTTGGGTTGAGCTTTGTTGGTGTCAGCTTCTCAACAACATCGGATGTTTCAAGCAGTGAGTTAAAGTATGTCTTCAATAGGTCCACATTGAATATTTGGTGCAGGCCATGTAATGGTGCAATTTTGATCTTGAAATCATTGTCCCCTATAGCCTTAGTGATGGTGTAAGGCCCTTTTGTAGTTACTGCAACAACCCCTCCAAGAAATCTAGGGACCCTTAAGTTTTTGGAGCCCCTACACCAGGTCAAGCCTTCGGCCCCGCTAGGTTCTACCCGAAAAGTGCATCAGTCTCAAGAAGCCTGAGGAGGAATCAAAGTTTTGGCTAAGTTAAACCAAGTCACCAGTTCCTGCCTTGGTAGGTTAGTCGTAGGGTCGAAACGTGACTATAGCTAATAATTGCGACCATGGAAACTATTGCGACCATGGCAACTCATGGGTCGCAACATCACGTAGCCGCACCTCCACCCTCATAAAGTCTTTGTGACCTTGCAACCGTCCAAGTCACATAAGTTTCAAGGTCACAACATGCCTCACTTCCCTGTCGGTCATACATGCAACTTTGCGACTATGTGACTCCGTGACTCACGAAGGTCACAAGGTCACTCTACATCCTTCCATACTCCAACGCAACCCATGCAACTATGCGACCTCCTAGGTCATAGGGTCACATTGGTTGCAATAGATGCACTCCCGACCCTCGCGACCCCACATGTGCAACTATCTTATAAATAGGAAGTCACCCAGTCACATTTGTCAAGGCTCTGTTGGTCGCACGGGAAGCTAGAAGTCCCTCTGACTTGAATTCGTGTGCGCATCTAACTCCGGTAAGTAATGGACCTCCCACCTGCAATCATTGTTTACTTCCAAGTGTCACTATCTACCCCTCCCAACCTCTAACTTATCTCTCGCACTAGGTTTTATCCCTTTTACTTAGCATTTCTCTCATTTTTTGCCTCACAATTTGCCCTAGCCTCTTCACCCCTTGCCTGCTCCTAGAAGGTGTGTTTTGCCTTAACACTGATACTCTCACTTTTATCAGTAAGCCTAAAATCCACTCCTCGGAGGGCGAACCTAACCTCCCAAGGCCATTTAGTGCCTTCTCTGAGCTTCTCTGAGCCTTAGTCGCGCGTCCCGCAGTCGCAATACCATTCCCCACGTGACTTCACAACTTCGCACCCTCCATCTAGTTGTGACTTGCAACCACCATCCTGTTGTGCGACTTGTGACCATATTTCATAAACCATGACCTTGTGACCTCATTTTCACCATGACATGTGATCTCAGTTGCTCAATCGCCTTCTTGAAATCTACAACCGTGCGACTTTCCCTCCCCGCGACCTTCCTGTCATTGGCTAAGACTCCCTTTTGTTTTGCGATTTCAATTGATTTTCATGCCATCTCTCTCATCGTGGGACTATGTTCTTGACATGCCAGGTGACGTTGATCTTGAGTGCATATCCATTTCTTCTTTCGAAGACAAAATGGGTCACCCGACTACTAAAGCTACTCAAGGCACCTCAAGAAGCGAGGAAGTGGAGGTCGATCTAGAAGAAGAGCCACCTATCTTTGGAGACATTGATTGCAACATAAGTAAAACCACCAAGTTCTCCTAGTATATTGTCTATGAGGAATTTTCTAAAAAAGATATTCTAGAAATGAAGGAATACTTCTAGGTATATATCAACGTCAAGAAGTCAAAGGTACATAAATTAGTGGCACATCCCCCAATTTTCTTGAGCATGGAAACCATTGAATGGATCTTGCAGTGTACAAAAACAAATGACTAGATGATCAGGGGTAATGATGGGGCACCCATAGCCACCAGCACTCCAACAGACATAGTACCTACTATAGATTGCCTGAAAGGCAACAAACTTTTAACGCCAAGTGGCTCACCAAGTTCATACCCCAACAAAAGACATCTTAAGGGAATGGTGGCAAGACCCGAAAAAATTCTAGGTCAAGACAGACCAAGCGTACAAGATATAGGGGTTACGCAAAGTATATCAGTTAATCACTACGATGATGTGTCGTTTATATGGAATGGCAGATTGTGATGTCTTTTTTGGCACATGGGCACCTCTCATGTATGTTGTTGCCACTTGAGGAACTATTTTTAATTGGGCAAACATTCTATCATCATCTTTGAAGACAAACATAGTTGCTGCCAAAAGCCCACCCCCTGAGCAGCCTCCAGAATTTTATATGTCATCATACCTCCTTGATGTTGTCTATTTGAGGTGCTACTTCGAGCACTGGAGCTATAATTGGGACACATCAGTAGACCAACCTATCCACTACCACTACAAATTCTTTTGGGACATAGCTTACAAAGGCCTATTGGATGTAATATCTGAAACATTTATTATCCCATTATACGAACTACTGTTCGGGGAAGAATCAAGTTGCATGTTATAGAGGGCCATGAAGACCGTGGTCAAAGTAGCTCATTGGTTCCCCATTTATGAGGGAACAATCATCAGAGTGTTCGGTACTCATCAAGCTCCTCACGCTCTTTCCAAGTTCATCATGGATAGGATGCTTATATGATAGGTTTGTTACCAAATGACATAGGGTTTCTCGAAGATTTTGAACAAAGGAAAGAGGAAACCATGGCCACCTTTTCCTCTCACTATTAGGGCATACATGGTAGAAAACTTCAAATAGGTAGAAGTAGAAGCCGAAGCTTTGAATGGCAGCCATTTCGTGACCCTGAATTACCGAACATATGATCCCAAGAAAGTAGTGGCCGCCCATTGCAAGAAGGCAAAATTTAGTTGGTCTTATGCCCACACCAAGAAGGACCTTGAGGATGGGATTAGGAATTGGTATAACTCCACGAGGGAAATCAGCCCAAGTGAACAACAGGACATAGAGTAGGAGATCCTCGACGATTCCTAGAAGAACATAAGCCTCAGGGAAAGAGATTCAACCGTGAAGAAACAATGGCACAAAACACCAAAGGGAGTCAAGGAATTGGGGAAACACAAAGGAAAAGAGGTTGAAGACCCCCTAAGTGACAACGAGGAAGAGGAAGTTACGCTTGTACAAAGAAATTCCAAATTGGCAAGGAAGAAGCGAGAGATCAAGAAGCAAATAGAACTGGAAAGAAAACAATCTCAAGACTTCAGTGACTAGAGCCAGAATGAGAAAATGAGAAAACAAGAAGAGGAGAAAATGTGGTAGGAGGAAGAAAAGAAAGCACAAGACGAGATAGAGAGGAAAAAGAAAGAAGAAGCTCAAAGGCAAAAACAAGAAGAAAAAGCTAAAAAGAAAAAACAAGCAGAGGAAGCTGAAAGGAGAAAACAAGAAGAGAACAAAAGATTAGAACAAGAGCTAAAGAACATGGAGGAGCAACTAGAGAGACAATGGGCACTAGAAGAGGGAGAAAATAGGTAGCGGGAAGAAGAGCTTAGGATGGACAAGGAAAAGGAAACCAAGAAAAATGAACAAGGGAAGACAAGAAAAGTAGTCGAGTTTGACTCAGAACAAGGTGAGCTTCCTCCCTTAGATGTACCTCCCGCCACTCCCCTCACTGGTGGACACCTTTCCCTCTGAGAGCTAGGCATCTCAAAAGATCAAGATGAGGAGTTCTTAGATCTCACTAAAATCACATTTGATGAAATAAACCTCAAAACTATACAGGATAGGAAGAAATATTGCAGAAGGAACCCAGCCGACACATTGTCAGTAACTACAACAACGGATATCGTGCCTAATGTCACAACAAATCTTCAAATGATCGCCTTCATCGGAACAACTTTTGTGGCTGCCACAAAAAACAACGTAGCCCGAATGAGTAAAAAAATTGTAGACTTGAAAAATAGGCTATACGCATCTGAGCAAAGGGCCACCATGGAAAAACAGGAGAAGAAAAGGATGGAGGAAGAGAATGTGACACTCCGCTTATTATACACAAGCTCAACAGAATTCCAAGTGGTAATCGCATCAGAAACAGAGACCTTGAGGGAGACCATGGAAGTAGTTTATGAAGAAATGGAAAAACCGCACCACACTATAGCACCCATCATGGCCATTCAAACTCACACAAAAGAGAGGGTTGACATGCTCAAAGAAGCCATGACCACTTTGGATAGAATACACGAATGGTTTGAAAAAGTACCCCGAAGCCCCGGCAGTGGTCCCTAGGAAAGATTGGATCGCTATGCAAAATACTAGGGTCCAACATTGTATCAAAGTTCAATCCAAAGAAAAATTAGCCAAAGATGCAGAGATCGTATTGGCCTTCTATAGACAATGGTTTAGCAGCTTGGAATCATTGATCCAACTGCATGGGGTCCCCTCTATAAGTAAGGTTAGACAAGCAACCCGTACAGGAGATATGCCGATCACCAGAGAAATTATCAAACATTATCTAGTAGAACCAATGAGGCTCTACACCAAGTTGGGGACCTTGAATAATCATGTGCATGCCAAATGGAACACCCTCCTCCCAGATGCACTTGAGTGTTTACACAGACATGATGAAGACCATCCACAAATCCCTCCTATTGTGGAGGAATACACCATATGGCGCACTTATATGACAAAACAACTCGAGCTCAACATTACAGAACTTTCCATTAGTTAATTAGATTGATAGCCATTTTTGTGACATTGTGTACTACAGTAGCACAAAATTCCCTGTGAATATGAAAGGTCATGTAGAATGCCAAGATTCATTTGGTAGATGAAAGGTCATGAGGTAGTCCAAGAGTCAAGGGTAGACCAAGGGTCACTTGTATCTTACAAATATAACCTCATGGCTCATTTGTAAAGGGATTTTTGTTGAGGACTATTTTAGAGATACACATATATATTACTTGAGAGAATTGATGTCCTTCTAATTAATACAAGAGTTGATTGTATGTCTTCACTATTTGATTCTTCAAATTTCTATGTGCTTGTGCCATGAGTTTTCTTCACTTGATGGATCAAATGTTCCTGAAAGCTATTTGATGTGCAGTCTCCTCACATGTTGTTTCATACTTCAAATCTGGTTTTGCTACATGTTATCACAAAATCTAACCCTGATAGGCTACTGATCAAGTAGACTCTGAGTAACTCTTTCAAACCAATCTTTTGGCTGAGGCTTAACCTCCTAAACCTGAGAGGGATCTCTCAATAGGTTTAAGATTTTTTATTATTGATTAGATGGCTAACACTAGTAATAAAATAAAATAAAAATGTATAACTGGTTGAGTCAAAGATTAGAAAACATTCATTGCACTATGGAGTCAAGGTAGTCTTCAACAAAACATCATGATCAGCAAAACATGGAAGTCAAGGCACTTGGAGTTTAGGTTTATAAGTAAAACAGTAACACAGTGAATCAACATAGTTTACAAGCATGTGAAGGAAGTTAGAGCATTTTCCAATGAATTCTAAGTATCACAAGCTCATACCACTACAAATAAGTAATTGAAAAATGCCATAAGAACATCAAACACATAAACCCCTTGTGAATCTTGAGTAGTCAAATTTATCTCTGTATTAAGTTTGAAAAACCACAATTTCTTACAATAACACAACTTTCTTTTGCTAATAAAATTACCAACCCTGAGGAATTCAATTCTCAAGATTTATATATAGTTTTACAACTTTGGATACTATGATCCATCTTTGGAGGAATTCGAATTCCTAACTTTAACACCTATCTATTCATCAAACAAACTACTTAATTACAACTTGACAGCTAGCTATCATTAAGAGTCCTAATACAAATAGGATTCAAACTCCTAAAGCATGCTTCCAACAACCTAATCTATGACTTCAATACATTCTTTAATCAGCTACCAAACCATGTCTTCGGGATTGATGATGTCCACAGTGTTGTTGCAAAACCTGCTGAGTCATGACCTAACTATCCTAAAAACTAGGAGACAAAGTTCCTCCTTTTAAGGCCCTTAATCGTTAATGCTTATCTTCAAACAGTTTTGCTAGTGTACATGTGGCATGCATTAATAATCCATAAAAAACTTCATTTTCCACCTGTGCAAAAAAATGAAACTCGCAAATATTGAGGAAAGGATGAAACATAACTATGCTGCAAAAATACTCTGTTTTCGTAGCACAGCCTTTACATCACTTATGAAATAATTCTTGGAAGTTTGCTTTCTACACCACTGCCATCTGACACTTCACATATGATCCCATGTCTACCAACAACTTCAAAATTTGGAACTAATCAAACCTTACCTCCGGAAAGCATCCATAAGTGCTAAATGATCATCTTCAGCAGTTTCGTAGCGCGCTACGAAACTGCTGTGTGTACTCTTTTTCAACACGGCCTTCAAAAATCTGTAGTTTGGGAGTTTTTCAAAATTCCATGAAGACTGATATGATCAACCAAAAATCAAACCACTTACCCTTATAAGATGTTCTTCTTCACAGTTGTTCTTCCTTTTATATGCCAAAACTCTTTTTATGTGCCAAAACTGTTTTAATATATATCCTTCATTGCTCTTTTTCATCACCCTATTTCATTATTGTTGTAGACCCTTTTCCAGATTTGGTTAGTTGTATTTCTAGGTCTTCAATTTATCTCTTCAAACTCCTATTTGTAGCTCTCAGCTAAGCATTAATACTCCTTACAGATATGGCTTCTTTGATTGCAGGAATAGTCCAGGTAAAGTATTGAGTTTCATTGTTTACTATTTCTGGTTTGGACACCTTTTCCGCTTCCCAAATAGCCTTCATCCTTTTGAAATATTTCCTTTCAATAGCATGCCCTCTTGCTCTCACTCTTAGTCTAGAAATTTCATTGTTAGCAACTTTTAACCTTTCTTCCATAACCTCGTAACTGACTTTTTCTATTTGAGTGGCAGGAACTATGTTTTTGTCACCTTCAGGTCTTGGAGACGGAAAGCCTATTAGCTCTTCTTGAACAACAGATGCTTCTTCTATTCTTCCCAGCTCAATATTAGATTCTTGCATCTTCTTGGATTGCCTGGTTAAGGGTTTGTACAGTGAAAACAAACGCTGTAACATCATCCTAAAATTCTAATTTCTTGGAGGGTTTCATTTTCTTCAAATTTTCTTGATCAAATTTTATCACATCTGCCTGCACCAAAGGGAATTCTGCAATATCAATGGCTTTTAAAATATCATTTAAATCACCCTTCAAGCTTGAACCTTCTCCCAAGATCACTGTTTTACCTTTCTCCTTTGCAATTTGACTTCTAGTCAATCTCTTTTGAACTGGTTTGTTGGATGACTGTTCTTGTGTCATTCCTTTAACCATAGATATCTTTTCCTTTGTAGATTTGAGAGTTTCAAGAATGACTACTGGTGCTTTGCTTACTTTCTCTTTCACCTGCTTCCTAGGTTTCAACTTAACATACCTTTTTGCCCTGGACATTACAGACTTGCTAGTTTCTGCTGATGGAGTTCATTTAACCCCAGGGCTAATGTCTACACCTTGTTTTTCTACTCCAAAGTCACATAAAAACAAAAAACGAAGAACATTATTTGTTGATCCTTTTGAGTTCATGTAGAACTATCAGTTTAATTAGACCATGATGAAACAGGGAGGTTTCACATCCGTGAGATTTCAGCTGTACTTTATCTGCCATCTTAGCTACACTTTGAAATAAGAAGTAGGGCAAGTCTAAATAAATCATACCAGTAAAATGTAACAGAAGTTTGAAATGATATTAATAAACCTTTTGATATCTACCTTCACAGGTTAAAAAATGTTGAATGTTGAAGAGCAAGTTGGCATAGTTGTCCTTGATGTAGTCTCTGGGAACTACCTTGGTTAAGTTAGTTTTTACAAATTCTGGCTCTAGAAACACCTTACATGGCTCCATGTAGAATTTGAAGTTTTTGAACCATGTATCTTGCCCCCTAGGAATTTCTGTCACCAAAGCTATGACCTCTAGAGAAATTTGCAAGTTCAGCATTCCAACCTTTGTGCTTGAGCTAGTGAAATGGAGTGCAAACTCCTTTTTCACCTGAGTATGTCCTCCCTGCAATTTTTTACAAAACCTCCAGCATCCTGATTTCTTGAAAGCTTCTACAACTGATTTTTCTCTGACTATGACCTCGGTGCTTTCAAGCTTTGTTCTTAAACAATGGCCAGACCTGTGACGTTTCTTCTCCTCTATCATCTCTCCTTCTAAATCCCTTTAACAAAACCAGCCTCACTTGAAATATTGTTGATCAGCCTCACTTTCCAATGGTGGTCAGCCTCGCCTGAATTATGGATGAGGAAAGCCTTGGTGGAAGATTACCAAAGTTTACTGTTCAAAAACAATTCTGTTTGAGGACTTTCATGCAAACTAAAACGATGAGACTAGCCAGCCCTTTCGAATTTGAAAATATCTTTCATAAGGAGCCCTAAATTCGAAATGATGAGTTTGGATGGCGGCATGCTTAAGGATTGACTCCTAGCTGACACCTAATAATGAAAATTTTAACGGAATGCTAACGGATTGATGTTTGACAAGACTATTCTACGAATTCCCGCTTTCGTAGTGTGTAGGGAAAAGCGCTACGAAAAGAGCAGCATTTTCGTAGTGCAAAACAGACATTTTACACTATCTGCGTTACGAAAACATGGTTTTAGGGCTAATTCCAAAAATTTTCAAAATGGCTTAAGCTATGAGTTTCTAAAAAGAATGTAAGACTTATGAAACATGGAAAAAGGATGTTTGACTTTATTTGGATATGAAAAATGAAAACTTTGGGACTCCTAACCTATTACCTACCCATTAAAACTTAGGGTGACTTGACACTTATCTAATACCATGACTAGGAACAATGTAAACCCCTATTCTGGTGATAACACTACGTATGAATGGTATTTGGCTTACTAACTCTATGCTCGTACCGGTGAACTATTTCTTTTGGTATTAGTATAATTTGTCTTGACTGCACAGTTATGTATGCTTATAAATGGTTGATTGTTTTGAACAAATTTGCAATCGTTAAGCATTATTTATCTATTATACATAAGTCTTATCTAAAGTCCTATTAACCGTAACTTTATATAAGGTTGTATTGTTTACATTTTGGCTATTCATGGTTTATATCATATAGGATATTTGTCAATTATTCTCTTGTGTTTATTAAAGTTCATACATTCAATTAGTTCATATCCCACCTCTGTCCGAAGCTAGCTCTATAAAATTGAACGACAGCCGAGCCTCCATACCGGAAGGGATCCCTAGCACACACAGTGCAGACCCTAGTTGGGAACCTACACCAGGGATATCCCCTTGACTGTTGGTGTAGAATTCTAGCCCATCAATAGATTTGGCACTAGAAGGAGGTCCATGGCAAGCACTAAAATCCCTCCTTGCACAAGGACTTCCCATCAAGGAAGTAACCAACCTCGCCCTCCCACACCCCCTGAGATACCATACAATCCCCTTTTTGGGCCACCCTTCACAAAATCACTCTAGGAAGAATCCCATATTCCCCTCCTTGAAGACACCCCAGGAGGAGAGGAACTCCCTATGTAAAAAGTTACTAATGAACAACTCAGGGCTTTGTGCCCTATCACCCGAAAATTTGGTAGAGGTCTAAGGTGCATTCTCACCACTAACTCCCTAGCCAATTCTCGCACCTCCAACCTTCAACATAAGCGTCAAGGCATCCTGGTTAACTCTATATCACAGTTAATTGGCCTAGCCCTGGATGACTACATGGTTGTTTTTGAGAGACTATTTATCGAAGGATTGGAAAGACAGCCTGAAGATGAAGAAGGTGAGCCTAATAATACCTTTATTGGCGAAAATAATTGGATACATCGAGCAGAAATATATGGGAACAACCGAAAAAACACTGAGGAAACCCCCGTTAACAATCAACCTCTCACTGGGGGGCACTCATGGGATCTTGGGACAAGGATTAGGGGACTACCTTAGAGACCACATAAACTTCTATAACAATCAGCATTTCCTGAGAAATCTAAGAAACACCCAGGACATGAGAAACACTAGATATCTAGGACACCTCAAAGTGCCTCGAGGAGAAGGCGAGTTCCCCCCTTGCACCAGCAGGGGGTTAGGCACAGATAGTGAAACAGAAGGCAATGATCACTGCCTCATTTTCAACCATAGATAAAACCACCATCCCCCGTCGCTCACCTGGATGGCTCAATCCCCTTTAACCTTAGAGGCCTACTTCACGATATGCCTTGCCATTCTGAGAAACACCTCCCAAAGTTTGACCTGGAGAAAGGAACCTCAAGCAATGACCACATTAGAAATTTCTACTTGGCCTTGCAAATGATGAAGGTCTAGTTCGATGATGTAGCATGTCGCTTATTTCTGCACACCCTTGAAAATAAAGTGGCCACTTAGTATTGGGCGCTTCCTATAACCTCCATCCAAACATGGGACAAGTTCTGGAAATCCTTTTTGGACAAATTCCTAGAAGATAAGACACCTTCCATGTTCCTCACTGAGCTGAGCATGCTGAAATGCCATAAGAAGGAGAAGGTGAAATATTTCAATCAACGTGTCACCACCATTCTGAACAAATTCCCCATGGATGTAGCCCTCAGTGATTCCGTCACGATTGATTATTACACAAAGGCCCTACCACAAGACATTGCCATGTTCATTAAGTGCAAAGAAAAATTCACTCTGGTAGAGAATTTTTCTGTTGTGCTCGAGGTTGAAAATTATCTTCTTTCGATCAGTGCCTTGGAACACGATTCATGAGAAGACGCAAAGTCCTTCGATAACAAAAACCAGGCCTCCTCAAGTAAAATAGCGGTTAAGGATAAATACTCCTTGGAGTTCAAGGGAATGACCAAATCTCTAAAGAAACTAACTAACGAAATATCTAAGCTAAAGCGAAGAACCAGTGATACTTCGGGAGGGGCCAAGCTTGCTAATCCCTTCTTCCAGAAGGCCAATAATCTTCCCCCCTAAAGTCTCAAAAAATCCCAGCTCAACCTTCAACGTGGAAGAGTTAGGCAAAGATAACTTCTATACTTTCCATCAGGCCTCGCACTCTGGAAAAACTTGCCTGCAATGGCTCCATAACATGACCATTTTTGTCACCCAATTGTTAGAAGACCAGGCCGTCGAGGAAGTAGAAGAGGAAATTGATGATTCAGGAGAAGATGATCCTCCCCTTGGTGACGATTATCCATCTTCTTTATTAACTTTTGAGGTCATTCGTGGAGGAGACGTGTGCACCACACAAGAAGCCTTCATCAGGGATGCTCTCCAAAAACCTCCCAAAAGTTACAATCTTAGGAGTAAAGGTGTTGTAGAAGACCCTACCCTAGAATACAAGAAAAGGGCTTTGTTGTATAGGATCTTACCCCCTACCAATACCATCCAACCACCCTCCTTCTCACCTGGAGGAACACATTATCACTTGGATTGAACCTCAAGCTGAAGGAAGGCAATGCCAAGGTAACCACAAACCACGCTTAGCCAAGTAGCTAGCGCTACTAGGCCAGGAGAGGGCTCTCTCTGTAAGGATCTCAGCCAAGATGAATGGACCAAGAAAAGGATTTTAGGCTAGGTATAGTAGCACAAAGTTTTGATTGGATTCTGAAGGGGTTTTGCTGGATCAAGAGAAGCTGGACAGTTTAGGTCTAGGGAATTAGGTCAAAATTGCAAGGTGTTCAATGGGGCAAGGTAGGAATAAGTTTTAGCACTCTAGGGCTTCATGGGGTGAGATTTTTAAGACTGATGAGAAGCTAATAAGAGCATGTGAAAACCATGGATCCTTCCTAGACTGCAAAAAACATGAAATGGTGAATGTTTTCCCAAAGCAGAGCACTGGTGTAATGAATTTCGCCTATCAACTTGAAAGCATTCACTTAGGAGCAATGAAATGATTAACGAAGTACATAAAACAAATTAAAATATGATCACAAAAGAAGAAATTGTACTAAAACTCCATACCACATGGATCCCATAAAAATAGTTGCAATTCTTATTAATCTCCTACTAAACTGCTACAAAATGATGTACAATCAAGGTCTAAGCATCCAGCTGAGTCCAACCCTCTACAATGAGAAAGAAGAAGAATATATAGAAATTGTTTGAACCTCCTCCCATCCTCAGGGGTCCAATCCCTAAGATAAGGAGCTAATCTAACCAACACTAAACAAGAAACAGGAATATAGGCATCTAAGCAACTTGCCTCTAAAACTAAAAAACTGATTCATTTGAGGTCAAATTGACTTTTAATGCAATGAATCTACCCTATACCTCTAATTATCTATCATATTTACAATCTAAGTCATCATTTACAATGTTAAAACATCCTCCATGAGAGAAAATCCCTGAACACAGTAAAAAATATGGAAAAAGATCCATCCTGTGCAAAATTTTCCCTACGTGCAGTGCCACTAGCCCAATGCACAGCGCCACTTTCAGGCCTCTTTTGGAGGCATTCATGTCATCCAAATTGGGCTCATGATAGATCATTGGAGAGGTCTTCAAGAATAATTTCCAAACACCTAGAATTTCTGCATTTGAAGCTCATTTGACCCCTTAAATCTTGATTCTCCCAAGACCAGTTCTGTGTGTCCAAAAAGTGGCAGAAAGGTCATTTTTAAGGTGTTTTTTGACCTTTTAGTGGACCAATTTTGCCCCAAAAACTTAGAAAATCCATAGGGTACATTTCCTCATCTCTCTGAATCCAAAAATACAAACCATTTCTCCATTGGGTGCCGCTAGGAAAAGTGTAGCACCAGTGGCGCTGCGCATTGAGGCAGATTTCTTGTGTGTAAAATTTCAAAATTTGGAAGTGACAAAAATTCTTCCAAACTTCCCTAAAATTGGTGAGGAGCACCATCATCAAGTGTCCTGATGATCCAAGGAAACTTCAGCAAGCAACCTAAACCTATCCTCCTCCTTTTTTCCTTTCAGAGGCTACCTTAGCCTAGCTTTCATCTTTTTTATCCTCATGTTGCCAATTTTTTTCCTGGTCCTATAGTGGTAGGCTATGTGCCTGATCAACTAATTGTCCCTATTGGCCTTTTGCAACAGCTTCTCTAGGTGAAAATTGACTCTCTCAAGCCAAGTCTCTCCATCGTCCTCAATTTCCTTTTCAATAGGAAACAAACTGACTAGTTCCTCCTTGTCATTTTTTCATTTTACCTTGAGAAGTTCCAACTCCATGAAGACTTGTTTGTCACTCAACTGTTTTTTCTCTTGTTCCAAATATGTGATGACATACTTGGCTCTCTCCAAATTGTCCATCAAAGCTTGTACTTGAGCCTACTTTTCTTGTATGATGATGTCCTTTATTGTTTCTTCATCTTGAGCCTCTAAGTCAATTGATTGAGTATAATGTTGCTCCCACTCATCATGCTCTATCAAATCAAAGTCTCTTTCTTCCTCCTCATCATCAAAACTTTCCTCTGACATCTTTTCTTTTCCTTTGTGCAGTTGTTGCACCTGTACCTGTTGTGTTAATGAAGAAAGTAAAGCCCCTTCCACATCTTATGGAGCTAGCATTTGCCTATGGGTTGATGAAGAAGGCAAGGTCTCTTCCACATCCCATGGAGCAAACACTTGCCTATCAACTGAAAATAATCTCCTTGTGCCCCTATGATATGTCATGTAAGTCGCGGGCACCTCAGTAGCTCTAGTCTCTTTGCCTTCCTCATTTGTTTTCACCTGAGCACTGCTAGAAGGTCCCCCTGCTTCTTGAGACACTGGTGCAGGAATTTAAGGACCCTTGAAGATGTCATGAGTGATAACTGTCTCCTAAGAGATGTTGAGGAGGCTAAGATGATGAAGCACAATCATCTTGATCAGGGAATAATGATAGAGACTGCTCATCTGCTGAGGGTATGGCTTCTTTGACACAAAATGGGCCATCTTCTCAATATTCTTGAACAAGAAATAAGGGAGGTTTAACATCTTCACCCTACTAAAATGCATGAGGAGCCTGATGTGATAGGTGTATAGCCTAGAAAATCTGCCCTCACAAGTGAAATATTTCATGATGATTTTCATCATGGGGACATACTTGTCTTCAAGAAATCTGAAGGGAAAAAGTCTTTTCACCTCATTTCTATACCGGGGTTTGATATAAGGCTCATAATAGTGTTCATCGAGGTCCTGTGCCTTGTACCACTTCTCCCCTACATTTAGAATCCTGGTGGCATCTGCAATAATGGAAGGTGAGACTGTGAATGTCACCCCAGCAAGAGTCACTTTGTTGTCCTGAAGATGAGCTACAAAACGTCTAGTGAGCTCAGGGTGGTGTTGAACTCTCTCTACCTATTTACAGAACTGATAGCAGCCAATATATTTGAAACAAGTGACAGCCAGCTGAGAGGTTTTCAATTCTCTGAGGTTTGATAGCTCCTCTCTGATAATTCTTCCTCCCTTGTGTGGTTTTCTCTGATGGCAAGGTCTATCTGTCAAAATGTCATTGCCTATGTGTTCCTCCCCCTCACAGTCTCAGTCCTCTCTGTCCATGTTTGCAAGGCTTGAGGTTGTATGAAGGGAATGAGTGAGAGTGATTTAGGAGTGAAGGGATGGGAGATGACCTTATGGGATAGAAAATGAATGAGGGAGTAGGAATCATAAAAATGAGAGGGAGGGCTTGGTTTGTTTGAGATATTTCTTTTTGGGAAGAGGGATAAAGGGATGTGGATGTTATGGAATGGGGATAAAGTGATAAAGGGATAGGGAAAGAGTTTAGAGTTGTAGTGATAGATGATAGGACAAACAATGGGGGTTTAGGGTTTTAGGCATAACTAGGGGAAAATTTTAGGGTTTGACATAACCAAGGGAGGAATTAGCTTAAAAGTTAAATTGAAAACCAATCAATGTAGTATGGAGGAAAACTTACTTATATGTAGGTAAGAGAGGGAAAATTTGAAGTTGGTTAAGTTTTGAGGCCTTTCGGGCCCTTCTGCTAAATGCGCAGTGCCACTGCACAGACGTGCAGCGCCACCTCTAGAAGTGCAGCACAGTCTAAAATTACACTGTGGAAATTCCTAGACACAAAGTGTCGGGCCCAGATGTGTAGCACCAAGCTCTCAACGCACAGTGCCACTCCTCCTGCTTGAAACATGCAGCACCAGTCTACCTACGTGCAACGCCACTCCACCACTGCTTCAGACGTGCAGCGCCACCCTCCATAAGCACAGCGCCAACTCTGCTTTGCCCAAAACTCGCTCAACCTTTCCTCTTCTCCTAAATTTTTGACTTCTTGCTTGCCAAATGAGAATGATGAATTTGAAAATGAAATGTGAGAGCTTATATAGGAGTAAATTTTGATTTTTCACTTGAAAAAACCACTTTCTAATGTTTCTTGACCTTCTTCAGAACTCTGTTTTTAATGCCTTTTCTTCTTGGTTTCTTTTAAGGTGGATAATGCCCAACTTGAACTGATTTTTACAATGTTTATTTGTCTTGCAGCAAGCAGAGATGCTTTGGTGTAGTCGGGATCATTTATTATATAAAAGGACTTAAAATTACATAAGAAATACAAATAAACTCAAAATACTCTGTTTTCACCTCAAAAACATGTTTTTGAGGTGAAAATTACATTAGGTTAAAAGATAGTGATATAGACTATGACCCACAAGCCATCATGCTTGACTTACTTATCATCCTCATACCCTTGCTGACCTTTATTTACACTTTTAAATCATGCTCTTGACCTTGGTAATGAAACCCTAAGACCTAATGAAACATGCCCTATGACCTAATGAAAGCATGATTGCAAATTGACCATGAAAGCATAACTAAAAACAACCTGAAGAAGGGTCAACAAGTATACTCTATGAGGGAGAAATTAGATTTTCTGGAGAAGACAACCATCAGTGGATCAGTTCGACATGACCTAATGAAATGATGTAAAAATTTCAATATGGGACCCCTAAAAATGAAAATGCAAAGAGAAAATTGTGATCCTATTGTGTTATACAACAACCCTCCCCATTTCAAATTTTTTCATAAAAAAGCTTTAATAAGAAAGGGTTACCCTTTAGAATATTGGTAAAATCAATAAAATGTTTGAAAATTAAATTTTATAATAAGCCGTTTAAAAGTTTGCTTTTAGGGTAGGTTAAATCTCAATTGCAATTTGCAAATCTATTAAACCCATGAAAGTCCTCTTGATAAGGTCCGATCTGATTTGAATTATAATAAAACCTTATCATAAAGCTTTATCAAATGCAAACAATTATAAAATGAATATATCGCATCACGCACATCCTTTATTAATGGGCTTAAAGTGTTCCATTGAAATCCTCCGATGTGATAAATCTATCGGAAAATCGTATATCGCTACTCATCAACAAATCGCTCCAAGTCTTCCATAGAAAACCTCCAATGTGATAAGTTGATCACAGTTGCACATCGCTGAAATCATAAGACATATACCAAAAAAAGCTCCTTCGCAATCTTCCGATGCGATTTTATTATCATAAAGCACGCTTTTGATAAAAGGTAAAACATGAAATATCATGAACATGTGCGGTAGAAAGTTATAAATCAATTATAAAGAAAATTTAAACGATTTATTAAGTTTAAAGCATGCCACCTCCCCATGCTAGCTCACCACTAATCAGAATCGCAACCATGCAATTTAACCATTTAAGCACGGCACTTGTAACTCCCGATCTGCAATATGTGATTATCATCAATCGCTGATCGGGAAGTAATGATGCCCATACTATAAAGGACCGTTATAAATTTACGATGCAACATATCATCATGGCATTAAAGTTTCACGTTGGAAGTTATGGGGAAATCATTAAGAAGCAGTTATGGTTGAATCTTTCAAGGATTTCATCCATGGTGGCTTAATATATCACAGATCCGTAGCATCTATTGCGCTTAATTGATGTTACTCCTGTATGTTGTGTATTAGCTTTGAACAAGTTTTTCCACTGTTACGTCCTTCTGTTTCATTTTGCAGAGCGAATCCGAAAACATTAGTCCAGGGAAAATGTCTAAGAGATCTTGGAAAGCAAAGGCCCCCGTCGTAGTGAAAGATGAACCAACAAAGTTGGTACTGATAGCTGACACTACCTGTGCAAGCCTCGATAAGACTTCATGGGAGGGTATATATAATTTACTCAAAGCCAAGGATCCAAGAGAAGTTAAAGAAGAACGAGCAACGGCTGGTTCAATTGACAAATCATAAAATACTCTTTACGATTTAGCTAGCTCCTTTCTCCACAGAATAATAGCCTACGCAAAAGTGCTACCATACAATGACCTAGTGAGATGGGTTATAAAAAGTATCAACATAACCAACATAGCCTTTTATACAGCCAATGGAAGGATGTTCGAGACATTCAAGGCAAAATATGTCAAGAAGATGTATCATTTTCCACACCCCTAGAAACATTACAACAAAGCATTTTTAGAAGCTTTCGCTAAGGAGAATGATGTAAAGTCGGACCCCATCAGGCAATGGAGGAATTTTCCAAGCAAGCATAAGCATGAATCCACTGGTATGTAATCCATAGACTCCTTAGCATCTCCCTATTACTATGTTGGTGCTATGATATGTAGACTCTTTGGAGTCTTTGATTCATCTAGGTTTTCCATAGAAATGGTGCCTTTAATGGAAGAAACAATCAACTCTTATATAATGGATTGGGCAACCATTTTATCAGATAAAATGGCCAACCAAATCCTTGATTATAGAAGAAATAGGTTTGTAACTAACCGTACAATACCCCCATTCTATATGAGCGCCTACATCATGGATACCATATGTTTCAATTCTGATTACCCCATTCTAGGTTGGAAATGGATGCCTCAAGACTGTTGGCTAGTTGAATTGTTTATGAATTAAACATTCAAGTACCACATTAATTGTCAACCAGGGAAAGTCTTTTTATTCCAAAGGCTACTGCGTACTGTATGTACTTAAAATCTAAAAGCATTGAAAAGCTGTAGTATACGTGATTCTTACGCTATGTCATTACAGTACTTGTTAAAATAAAAGCAATTAATTAAAACTAAAAATCTGGAAAGCGAAATGATGGATGCTCTGTTGGCAGAGGATCAGGACCCTATCCTCCAGGTGGGGACGTTCAGCACCTGCCCCTGTAATCAGATTACTAATGCACATTGCACTCTCATTCACCGGTGAGAAACAAACTCAAGTGATTAATGAAACAGAGTACTAGCAAAACAGAGAATACCAGAGGTAATGCTATAAAATCCAAGCAGAGTACCAGAAAGAAACTATTGCACACTTACACACTTGACAAGAAAGTAAATGGGTGAATCTTGTGAGGAAGGTGGGCCCAGTCCCTCTCACAAGATTCCCCAGGAAAATGAAGACTGGATTAAGTGCTCAAAACAGTTTTATATTCATCTGCCAAAAAGATTTGAATACAATAAAGTTCAGACTTGCTGATGTTCTCAAGATCTCTTCTTACAGACCGACCATAGACACTGACTAATCCACTTTTCATGTAGATGTCTCCTCTTTATAGAGGAGACATCTATTACAATAAAGTATTACCGCCCATTCAGTTAACCCATTCTATCAAAAATAAGCATTTCAGAACGCTGTTACAACAGTATGATAATATGTTCTTTCTTGAGTTCTGGCTGTTACACAGCTGGTAACTGACTTCAACCGTCTTCTCGGGATCTTCACATTCTTTTGCCATTTCCCCATGCTGTTCCTGATTTAGGCCATGCTGACTGTGTTCTTCTTGCTTTAGACCTCCGCTTGATTATGCCACGTCAGGGTTCTTTAAATAGTTGCCATCTGTTATTCGCGGCTGTTACAAAATAGCTTGCTTTAGGTGATTGCTGTTGCTGACTGTAGCAACTACGGAGTTGCTGCTTCTGGTGTTGCAGCAACTGCGTAGTTGCTGTTTCTGGTGTTACAGCAACTGCATAGTTGCTGTTTCTGGTGTTACAGCAACTATACCTTATAATTCCTGCAAGCTTAAGGCAATTACTTGACAGTTTAGTCAGCGTTTCCAAGGATAAATATAAAGATATTCACGAATATGCAACGAACAATTAAACATAGATATGCGGGAGGTTACTTCGTACCTTGGGGTAATTATGTCATTATAAAATAAAAGCTTTCAACCTATGACTGCAAAAGGATAATAATATGGCAAAAAGATAAGGTCAAAAATAGGTCAATTCTGAGTCCCAACATCCCCCCCAACTGAAGAGATTGCATGTCCCCATGCAATGGCTACTCTGAGTCTGAGTCGGACAACTGGGACGAACAATGCAGATTACTAAGACAATAGCTGTAGGGAATAGCATCAAACTTCTTTCTGAAACCACAAACAGTTTGTAGATGCTTCCATGCTGCCGCTTCTTCCCTGTTAGATAATCCAAACTGGCCCTTATACTGATCACCAGACAACCATAAAAGTGGAAATTTAGATTTATAACCCATCCAATTTTCAGCACAATGCTGCATGCATTCAACATATTGAGGTACCCTTGAAAGTGCTACCTGCAGATTTGATGGGTTATACGGGTGATATTCCTGTCTCTCTGCGGGGCAGTTTTCCCAAAACAGTTTATTTGCTTTAACAGCCAAGGATGCTTTGGTCTTTACATAATGCTGATAGTCTGTTAGGACCTCTGTTTGCAGCTTCATGACGTGATCCTTCATATCAGGGTCGCTTACCATTTTTAGGTGTTGTGAAATGAAAGTGGCAGCGTTCTGTGGTTCAGCTCGAATCCACAGAAGACAATTCTGTTCGTTATGGTGGGCTGAGACAAAGGCATTCTGCCAGGTAAGTTGATTAGCCAAAAAGGAGATGAAGGCTCTCAGTTGTATGTCACCAACTACAGGTATCATGTTCATGTTCCTTTCTTCAGACACGGCCTCATTATGGAGGTATAGTTCACATAGCAGGTTTTGATCGTTTTTGGATGCCTCTGCAAAGGTCTGCATAAACTGCTCTGCTGTGACCACTTGATGAGGCCTCCCCTCTTTGACAGCCTTCAGCTGTATAAATGCAAGTCTTTCCCTCAAAAATGTAGCATAGTTAAAAGAGGGTTTCCTTGTGGCAAGCATTCTTTGACATAACTCAAACATCTGGGACATTATGTCTTTCAGTTCCTTGATTTCTTTATACTGGGCCCTACACTGTTCCAATGCTTCCCAGTTCTTATAAGCATGATCAAACCAGGTCCCCTTTTGTTGTTCGAATGCTTTGCCTTAAGACTGCCGATATTCTCTCCACCACTTACCTTTTAATTCCTGAAAACTCTATGTTTCTATACATGCATCACTAACAGTGGGGAGCTCTGTTTGTATACAGGCATCAACCAGGATCATCTGCTCTGTTGGAGTGGGCTGGGATGATCGAGCATCTCTCTCTTCATCTCTGACTAGAGTTTCTTCCTCCTGTTGTACTAATCCATTTTGCTCCAAGGTGATTTTGGTGGGCCAGGGTGAATCTGTCCCTTTTTCTTCGACTTCTCCTTGCTCCTTGGCAGTTTGACTGAGGCTGGGCAAGGAAAATTTTAAGGATGGAAAATTTTCTTGAAGTTTAAAAACATTGGCGAATCTCACTAATCCCTGATATGCAAACTATAAAATGTGTATTGATATATTTGTAAAATTATTCAAATCTATAATGATTTTATATATAGTCTCTATATAATGTTGGCGATTTTTGAGGTAAAATAATTTTATATTCTAAAATTTGGGCGAATCGTCTTTTATAAAAATGGGTAATTGGCGAATCTTTTTTTGGAAAAATCAAGGAAAATTAGCCCACTGGGCGAACATTAGCCCCTAAAATTTTCCATGAGGCTGGGCGAATTCAATTCTTCTTTATTCCCTTCTGAAACTATTTCTTCTTCCTCCATAATAATCTGGGTAGGCCGTGATGAGTCTGTATCTTTTTCTTCTTCTTCTAGCTGCTTGGCAACTTGAATAGGACTAGGTGAGTCCAGTTTTCCTTCATTTTCTCCTGAAACTATTTCTTCTTCCTCTATAATACTCTGGGTAAGCCAGGGTGACTCTGTACCTTTTTCCTCATTTCCTTCTATGTCTTCTTCTCGTTCCATAACACTTTCAGTGTTTCCTTCTTCATTTCCTGGTTCTTGTGTAGCTTCTTTTTCCATAGCAGATTGGGTAGGCCGGGGTGAATCCTTGTTCTCCTCTTTCTTTTCTTCCTGCATAGTGTCAGCAAGCTCCTCTGTTTGTTCCTGTGCAGTCTCTGAAGAACTTACTGGTTCTTGTGTGTCAGTAAGCTCTTGGTCTTGTGCAGTTTCAGGTGAACTTACTGGTTCTTGTGTGTCAGTAAGTCCTTGATCTTGTGCAGTTTCAGGTGAACTTACTGGTTCTTGTGTGTCAGTAAGTCCTTGATCTTGTGCAGTTTCAGGTGAACTTACTGGTTCTTGTGTGTCAGTAAGTGCTTGATCTTGGTCCTGCATCTTCTCTGGAGGGCCTGTTGGTTCTTGTGTAGCAACAGGTTTCTCTGACTGCACTTCTTCTGAAGATCTTGTTGGTTCTTGTGTAGCAACAGGTCTTTCTATCTGCACTTCCTCTGAAGATCCTGTTGGTTCTTGTGTAACAACAGGTCTCTCTGTCTGCACTTCCTCTGAAGATCCTGTTGGTTCTTGTGTGTCAACAGGTTTTTCTGCCTGCATTTCTTCTAAAGGACCTGTTGGTTCTTGTGTGTCAACAGGTTTTTCTATCTCAGCAGAGGATTGTGGGATTTCTATTTCTGCATCAGCAGACTCCTTTGTTTCATCTTCAGCAGCGGAGGCTTCCTTCATTGGTTCTTGTACTACCTTATATCCTGCCTGAGTGTATATTTCACCACAATTTGTACATATATATTCGTTATCTTTACTTTTCTCTGCTGCAGACGCTACTCTTGCGAAAACATGCAGGCTGAATTCTTTCTGATATGCTTCCCTGACCCTTATTATCTCTTCCTGATAGTCCTGAATCTGAGATTTCAGAAACTCAATTTCTTGTTGTAGGGCAGGTATGGTAGGCTGATCCTGTGGGACAGTAGATTCTAGTGGGGGCAGAGGTTGTGCTTCGTCAATTTGATCAGTATTCCCCACAGGTGGTTCTTGTGTATCACCTGGGGTAGTGGCTGTTTCTTGTGTTGCAGCCACTTGGTCACTATCACTCTGGGTGTCGGCAGCTGGTTCTTGTGTATCAGCTGTCTTAAGATATGATGCCACAAAGCTATGAACACTCTGCATCTCAGCCTCTGTGGGTGAGGGAGAGGAGTTTCGAGGAGTGGCTAGAGTGCGGGTTCTTAAAGTGATGGGTGGTGAACTGGAGGAATTAGGGGATTCAACTACTACCGATTTTCGTTTTGGTAGAGAAGCAGGGAATTGAGGCATTTTTCTCTTCCTGCTGGCCTTTAAGGTAGGGACAGTAGTCGGGGTAGTAGGTGCTTTGGTTGAAACCCTAGTTCTTCTTCTTTTTGCTGGGGTTTTCTTTTCCTGCTGCATTTTTCGTTTAAGCTGAGTAATTGGGATATTATCGTCGGAATCATCAGTAGAAATACTGAGTATGGGAGCGGAAGGATTGGTTCTTTTGGGAGATGTGGTTAATTCCGCTGCTGCTTGTTCATTCTCAGTAACGTGCAGGGGTGTTTGCTGGGGTTGTTCGGGAATATGCTCTATTTGCTGAGGGTTTTCCAAAGGGATTTGTTCAGGCATGTCGTTCGTTTGCTGAGGAAGCTCTCGGTCTTGCTGAGGTGTGTCCTCATCTTGACGAAGAGTTTCCTCTTCTTGATGAGGACCTTCATGCTCAGGATGTGGAATTCCTTCCTCCAGATGGGGATTAATGGGGGGTGGAGGGATGTTTAGAGCGAGAGCTCTATTAATCAGCAATTGGGCTAAGCGATGATGTTTTAGGGAGAGAACTGGATGCTTCGCTTTCATAGCATATCGTGACATATTTTTGAGACAACCCAGCAAATAATATGGCATGTTCAATAATTGACCATTTCTTAAGTGATTTAACAGGACGAAGTCGTGCTGGTAAATTACCTGGTAACGACCTTCGCACGTCAGATATTGCTTGACGAATTCAGCGACTTTTGGCCATGGTTGAGGTAACGACCACAGTGCTACACCTCTGCCCTTGGTTTCTACTTCCTCGCCTGGTCGGAGAAAGTCTTGCTGTGCATTCAGAATCAGGTGCTTTCTGCTGAACCATCGTGTGCCATTGGCTGGTAGTCCGGTGACTTCAGCTATGATTTCTTCCGTGACTGGAACTTGAATTCCTTGGACGACAGAGAATTCTTCTGTCAAATTGCATGCGAATTCCAGGATTTGCTGCTCGTCAAAGTCCAGAAGTCTCCTGAAATACTCTATCCATCCAGCTTGCAAGAAAATTTGGTAAATTTCCGAAAAGAGTTCCAGGACTGCTGTCGTGCCAGGTTCATGAGTAATGAGGGTTCCTCCCATGGCTGTTGTCTCGGTGAATCTTCAGAATTCAGAGCCGAGCTACCGATTTCAACTCAGAGTATACATCGCAAATGGTAACATGCCGTGGCTTTTACATACAACCGGGAGAATTAAGGGTGGCGGTAGTTGGCGTGGTTTGTCATTATGAGAATTGCTTTGGTAATCCCCCCCCTCCTACGTGTAAATGATATGATTGGGAATGCAATCATTTGATGGTCCTATCAACTTTTTCCACATTATCTATTATTTACTGCTCATTCATAAACGTGTGTACCTTCGTACTTTACCTTTTTGATCGCTGTGTCAAAAAGTCTTTTCTTGTCTTCTGTCAAATTATAATAATCACCGCAGATCTGAAAGCACGGGAATATGGGTGATTTGTAATGATAATGACGGGAAGTGATAGTAAGGTGCTGTAATCATCACGAGAGGTGGTATATTTTATCAGGATTTGTTCGTGAGGGAATTTTGCTGGGAAGGATATTTCGTGATCAGGAAGCAATATCGTGGCACCGGGATTAGTGTCGGAGTAATGGAAGTAGTGTTACCGCAACAGGGAAATGGTGTTTCAGCAACGGGAAGTGGTGTTGCAGCAACGGGAAATGGTGTTGGAGCAACGGGAAATGGTGTTGCAGCAACAGGGATGGTGTTGCAGCAACGGGAAATGGTGTTGCAGCAACGGGAAATGGTGTTGCAGCAACAGGGATTCGGGGTCCACATAGTAATTCCTTTTGAGACTTTTTGTTCTCAGCTACTTCCCAAGCTAACACCTGCAAAATACTGAAATGTAATATCGCAATCCTTGGCAGGATTTATTAGTTTCTAAAAAAAAAAATATCTAACCTAAAAATTACATAAATAATAAAAACTCAAGTGTTTTGAGGGACAGCAAGTTCCCCTGGAAAAGAATATTGTTTTATTGCCATGCAAGTGGCTTTAAAATCCTCTTTGGAAACCGGCCGCTGATATAACCGAAGTCGGTAGCCATTCACTAACAGTGGTGTTCTGCTTCCATCAATTGTTAAAAGTCTAACCGTTCCATTTGGGAAAACATTATCCACTTCATACGGCCCTAACCATCTTGTTCTCAGCTTCCCTTGAAAGTTCTCGAAACGTGAATCATAAAGTAGAGCCCAGTTACCTTTCTGGAACTGCTTTTGCTTGATGGTTCTGTCATGCCATCTGCTCCTTTGTTGCTGTATCATAGTTGTTTGATGGACGGCATCCAGTCTTTTCTCATCCAATTCCTGCAACTGCTGCAACCTGGCTGTCTGTGCATCAGTTAAATCAAGGTTAACAGCTAAGGCAGTTCTTAAGGTTTTAATCTCAAACTCTACAGGAAAAATAGCATTCTTTCCAAAAACCAATTCATAGGGTGAAAATCCTGTTGTGTTTCTCCAAGTGGTTCTGTAGGCCCAAAGAGCCTCGGGCAAGCGCTGAAACCAGTCCCTTCTATTCTCCTTTATCGTTTTTGTTAAGATAGCTTCTATGACCTTGTTGGTGCTTTCCACCTGCCCATTTGCTTGGGGGTGGTATGGTGTGGTCATCTTATGCTTGATATGATATTTTTGGAGCGTATCTTTGAAACCATGAGAATTGAAAGGAGGTCCTCCATCAGTGACTAATTCTCTGGGTAGTCCAAATCTAACAAAGATTTCCTCAAATAAGAATGTTAGTACTGCTTCTTCATTAGCTTTAATGAGTGCTTTGGCCTCTACCCATTTAGTCATGTAATCTGTGCATACTAAAATATAAACTCTTTGATTAGATGGAGGATTAATGGGACCTACGAAATCTAATGCCCATTTCTCAAAGGGTTCGAGAGTTACCTGGGGATTGAGTGGCATTTCATCCCTATGGTTGGGCTGGCCCATTCTTTGACAGCTGTCACAAGCCTTCACATATTTTCTAGCATCTTTAAAAAGTGATGGCCAATAATAACCCATTCTAAGTACCTTGTGAGCTGTTCTTTTATCTGCAAAATGTCCTCCACAAGGACCATCGTGACAAGCTTTCAATATATCATAAATCTCGTCTTCCCCAACACATCTCCTAATTTCTTGATCTATTCCTGTGTGGAACAGACACCCGCTTATCCAGCTGTACCTAGCACTTTGCTGGATGATCTTCCTTCTTTCCCTATGTGATAGGTGTGATGGTAATTTTCCTGCAACTAGATAATTGGCAATGTATGCATACCAAGGTGAGTGAGCAGATACTGCAAATAGATACTCATCAGGAAAAGAATCATCTACTGGAACATTTTCATCAGTTTTTAAACGAGAAAGAAAATCAGCAACTACATTTTCTTTTCCTGGCCTATCTACAATTGTGATATCAAATTCCTGTAATAGTAATAACCACCTGGTGACTCGAGCATTTGTAATTGATTTATTCATTAAATACTTGATGGCCGAGTGGTCAGTATGCACAAAGGTAGTATAGCCAGTAATATAATGCCGAAATTTATTAATAGCATAAATAACTGCTAAAAATTCTTTCTCAGTTACTGTATAATTTAGCTCAGCTGGTGTCATGTTTTTGCTGATGAAATAGATAGCATAGGGGAGATTGTTTTCTTCCTGACCCAGGACAGCTCCAATTGCCGTATCTGAGGCATCAGAGGAAATATGAAAGGGTAATGCCCAATCAGGTCCTCTCAAAATAGGAGCTGCGGACAACTGATGTTTAAGTTTATTGAATGCATTCTCACAGTCATCAGTCCACTTGAATTCAGCATTTTTCATTAATAACACAAACAAAGGAGAAGCTATTTTAGAAAAATCCTTAATGAATCTTCTGTAATATCCGACATGTCCTAAAAAACTTCTCACCTCAGTTTGTGTTTTGGGGATAGGAAGGTTCTGAATCACCTGAATCTTAGTTGGGTCGACTTGAATTCCTAAAAATGAAATGAAATGACCTAATACAATACCCTGATTCATCATCATATGGCACTTTTCAGTGCTTAAAGCAAGGTGTGCTTCTATGCACCGCTTAAGTACTTTTTCAAAGTTTTGCAGAGCATCTTCAAAGGTCACTCCATAAGGAGTAAAGTCATCCATGAATATTTCTAATGAATCGTTTAACATATCAGAAAAGATTCCTATCACCGCCCTTTGAAATGTCGCTGGAGCGTTACACAGCCCAAATGGAAGTACTCTATAAGCAAAGGTTCCCCATGGGCTGGTAAATGTGGTTTTGTCTTGATCCTGGGGTGCAATCCTAATTTGGTTGTATCCACTAAACCCATCCAAGAATGAGAAGAATTTCTTACCTGCTAAATTATCCAATACTTGATCAATAAAAGGTAAAGGGAAATGATCTTTCTGGGTTGCTTTATTTAATGATCTATAGTATACACATACTCGCCATTTCCCATTCTTCTTTGGTACAATTACGAGTGGGGAAACCCACTCACTATCAGATATTGGATATATAAATCCTGCATTTAAAATTTTTTGGAGTTCCTCCTTCACAATTTCTCTAAGGTTAGGGTTCATTCTTCGCTGGGGTTGACAGACTGGCCGGGATCCCTCCTTAATATAAATATGGTGAGTACATAATTCAGGGGAGATCCCTTTCATGTCTGTGTAGTCCCATGCAAATGCCTCTTTGTTTGCTTGGAGTAACTTTATTAATCTCTGTTTTTCATCATCAGTCAAATCAGGATTTATATTTAGTGTTTTACCAGGTTCAATTTCAATTGTTGTGCTCTTGGAAGGGTTGCCTAATGCTGTCTGGCATAAGTTTTCATCTTTCATATTCTGCTGGGATTCAGGTTCTAAGATTGCAGCGAAGTGGTTAAATGTTTCTGGATTAACCGAAGAGGGTTCAGAAATAAAACTGCTAATTAGTTCATCTTCGGTGGAGTCTTTAAAAGTCAAAGCTTGTCCAATAGTTAATATCGGTTGGGTTTCCTCATCCTCATAGTCTACCCATACAGAATTGTCACTATTAATCATGGGTGTGGCATGAGGATAGAGGGTCAGCTGTTTAGTTTCTTGTCCATTGGAGATGGTCATTGATCCAGATCTACAGCTGATGAAAGCATCTGCTGTAGCCAACCAAGGTCTCCCTAGAATCAACGGATGACCCCCCAACTTTGTTTTAGTTTGTAACACCACAAAGTCAACCGGGTAATTCCAGGATTCTACAGAGATTATAAGGTCTTCAATGACCCCTTCAGGTTTAATCGTAGAACGGTCAGCTAATTCTAAGATAGTTGGAGTTTCCCTGATAAATTTTTTTAGCTGGAGCAATTGAGCTGTTTCGAGTGTCATGATATTTATTGCAGCTCCTAAATCTACTAAGACTTTAGAGATAAAGGTTTTTCCGACCTGGACTGTTACTGTAGGGTGACCAGGGTCACCATACTTCACAGGATAATCTTTTTCAGTCATTAAGGCAGTTAATTCCCCCATCACATGAACTGTGAGGGGATCTTTAGCCTTCCTTCCAGGTTTTTTTATACAAATGTCTCTAATAGTTCTAGCATATATAGGAACATCCCTTAGTGCTTGCAATAATGGGATTTTGACATACAAGTTCTGTAGCTCTCCTAAAATATTGAAGGTAGGTTGTTCAGGTGTTTTAGTGAGAGTCAGCCTTTCAGGGAATGGCGGATCTATTGTTTGATCATTATTGTTAGGTGCTGATTCTACTGTTTCAGCACTATGGTTAGTTGGTTTCTCTTTTCTAGCCTCTTCTTTGTCAGAGTCCGTAATATCATCTATAATATGTTCGACTATTCTCCCTAAGCGAAGGTGAATATCATTACATTGCAGGGGAGAGATAGGCTGATTTTGAATGTCAATAACTTGCAGGGCTTTATTATTATTTGGATTGGGGTTAGGTTTTACAGGCAGCTGTGGTCTCATTGCCTGGTTATTCGGAGGATTATTAGATGGTAAGGAAAGAGATTGTTGTTGTTGAGGAAAAGGTATCTGTTGGGCTGCCCAGTTTGGATTCCATTGATTAAAGTATGGTTGCTTGGAAGCCCAAGGATTCCATATAGTAGGGTCAGGAAAAGGAAGATTTGGTTGCTGCATAAGTGGAAATTTCATTGTATTGAAGGGTGGGTATTGCATTTGGTTCATGGGTGGGTAAAAAGGAGGATTATTATTCCAACGATTGAATGTTGTATTAGAGCTCATACCTTGTCTTTGCGGCCATTGCCTCCTCTGTGTCATCAGGTACACTGCTTCAGCTTCTTCTTCAGTTGTCTGCAGTGCTGCTTTGATTCCAGGCAGAGAGGGGAATTGCTGTGTTTCATGGTCCTTCTCGCAGATTGTGCATATAGGTATCTTATCCAGTGGGCATTCTCTGAGTGGATGTTTTTCTCTGCATTTTGAACAGAAAATTGCCAGAGCAGCTTCTGCTTCTACCTGTTTCTTCTTAACCTGTAGAGCATCAATTTGTGAAGCAAAGGAACTTAGCATTTCAGTTTTAAATTCTTCTAATAAGTTACCTATCTCAGCTCTTGTTGCTCCTCCACTGGCTGACTTCTGAACTCTTGAATACACATTATCTCTGCTTTTTGATCTACCTGCCGCTCCCCTTGAACACCTCATGCAGAGCTTGATAATTTCATCAAAGGGTTCTTTGGAAATGTCCCCTTTCCCAAGCATGTTCAACATGTCCAGGCAGTCATCTCTTACCCCTTTCAGCAGTATGGTCTTCAAAATATCTTTACTCATATTAGGATGATCAGACCACTGCAGATTATACTGTAATCTTTCCACGAAATCTTCCAAATTCTCGTCCTCTTTCTGGACCATTTTAAACAATTCTTCCTTCCTTTCTCTTGTCCGGCAGTAGTCTTGATACTTGGCCAGAAATCCCTCTTTC
Source organism: Pinus tabuliformis (assembly GCA_031772625.1). NCBI lineage: Eukaryota > Viridiplantae > Streptophyta > Pinopsida > Pinales > Pinaceae > Pinus > Pinus tabuliformis. The sequence goes on from CM062818.1 coordinate 1,203,689,767, forward strand.
ATCTGGTCCCAGGTGGTGATTGCCTGAGCTCCTAAGCTCATAAACCACCTCAACGCATTCCCTTTTAGTGTTGCTGGAAACAATTTCAGCTTCTGATTAGGACTTATGTAATCATAGCTTCTACACAGTATGTCGAATTCAAAGAGGAATTCGTCCGGGTCTTCGGAGGATAACCCATGAAAATTGGGTAATGCCGAGAGTGGGATGTTTTTCATGGGGGTTGTTCCTCTCGGGAGCTCCCCAATAGGGAATTCCAGGGTAGAGAGCGAGTTTTCCCCTCTCCCTTCTGTTCTGTTATCCTCCATTGGTCTTTTTCCTGATTCACTTGCTTTATCTTCTCTGTCTTCTGTTTCTTCAAGTTCTTCTACCGGTTCCTCAGTGTACTCTAGTGCTTCCAGCTTCCTTTCAGGTCATATTACTTCCTCCGTCTGTTGGTCTGTTTGTGAGGAGTATTGGATCTGAGGTCTCCGGGAACTCGTCCTCTGTGATGTTTCGACCTTAGAGATGATTTCGTCGATGTAAGTCTTCCTTCCTCCTTTGCCGCCTGCAAAATTAGGTTTCTTGCGTCCTCTCATACACCTGTTATTTTCACAAAGAAACCATTAATTCTTTTAGAATTCTTTAGTTGCCTTCCCCGGCAACAGCGCCAAAATGTTGGCTAGTTGAATTGTTTATGAATTAAACATTCAAGTACCACATTAATTGTCAACCAGGGAAAGTCTTTTTATTCCAAAGGCTACTGCGTACTGTATGTACTTAAAATCTAAAAGCATTGAAAAGCTGTAGTATACGTGATTCTTACGCTATGTCATTACAGTACTTGTTAAAATAAAAGCAATTAATTAAAACTACAAATCTGGAAAGCGAAATGATGGATGCTCTGTTGGCAAAGGATTAGGACCCTATCCTCCAGGTGGGGACGTTCAGCACCTGCCCCTGTAATCAGATTACTAATGCACACTGCACTCTCATTCACCGGTGAGAAACAAACTCAAGTGATTAATGAAACAGAGTACTAGCAAAACAGAGAATACCAGAGGTAATGCTATAAAATCCAAGCAGAGTACCAGAAAGAAACTATTGCACACTTACACACTTGACAAGAAAGTAAATGGGTGAATCTTGTGAGGAAGGTGGGCCCAGTCCCTCTCACAAGATTCCCCAGGAAAACGAAGACTGGATTAAGTGCTCAAAACAGTTTTATATTCATCTGCCAAAAATATTTGAATACAATAAAGTTCAGACTTGCTGATGTTCTCAAGATCTCTTCTTACAGACCGACCATAGACACTAACTAATCCCCTTTTCATGTAGATGTCTCCTCTTTATAGAGGAGACATCTATTACAATAAAGTATTACAGCCCATTCAGTTAACCCATTCTATCAAAAATAAGCATTTCAGAACGCTGTTACAACAGTATGATAATATGTTCTTTCTTGAGTTCTGGCTGTTACACAGCTGGTAACTGACTTCGACCGTCTTCTCAGGATCTTCACATTCTTTTGCCATTTCCCCATGTTGTTCCTGATTTAGGCCATGCTGACTGTGTTCTTCTTGCTTTAGACCTCCGCTTGATTATGCCACGTCAGGGTTCTTTAAATAGTTGCCATCTGTTATTTGCGGCTGTTACAAAATAGCTTGCTTTAGGTGATTGTTGTTGCTGACTGTAGCAACTACGGAGTTGCTGCTTCTGGTGTTGCAGCAACTGCGTAGTTGCTGTTTCTGGTGTTACAGCAACTGCATAGTTGTTGTTTCTAGTGTTACAGCAACTATACCTTATAATTCCTGCAAGCTTAAGGCAATTACTTGACAGTTTAGTCAGTGTTTCCAAGGATAAATATAAAGATATTCATGAATATGCAATGAACAATTAAAAATAGATATGCGGGAGGTTACTTCGTACCTTGGGGTAATTATGTCATTATAAAATAAAGGCTTTCAACCTATGACTGCAAAAGGATAATAATACGGCAAAAAGATAAGGTCAAAAATAGGTCAATTCTGAGTCCCAACAAAGACCCAACCCCTATTCACATTTATCATAAGTATTTGTGGAAGGCCCATTATAAAGATCATTATATATAGAATTTTCCATGGTTTTATTTTACATGTCCATTAGGCCATATTCAATGAACATACTCCTCGGTTATCTGATGAAGCTAGCATTGACCTAAAATCAATCAGCAGTTGGTTCGGTGAAGAAATGTTCATCTATGTCAGACTTTTTGGCAACACCATAGATCCACATGTTCTCCCCTTGTACATTCCTGATAAGCTATTGGCCAGAGAAATAGCTTACCAGATAACAGAAACAAGAATGTCAAGGAACCTCAAAGAGTCCAAGAAACAAATGTGGCCTCCGTTTCCCCTCTGTTGTGGCACCTACACACTGCATGATTTCAAACATGCAGAGAAATAAACAGATAAGATAAAAATTCTGAAGTTAGCAGTCATTCCTAAGAGACAGTATGATCCAAGAGTAGTGGGTTACAACTTCACTAGTTAGGTGAAACTTTCCAAATTTGAACATGAGACAGATGAATATGATGACTTGTTCACTTCAACTGAGTTATTTTCATGGGTAAAACATCTGGCAAAGATCAAATTAGGAGTAGGAGTAAGAGATAAGTTTATGCAGTTCAGGGCACAATGGTTACAAACACTACCTCTAGATTTATTGGCCACTACCCCTATGGTGCGGCAAGAAGGCCACAATGAAGAACAAACTACTGAGAAGATTCCAGAGAAGGAGAAGAGTCCTAAAAAGGAGAAGAGTCCTGAAAAGGAGAAGAGTCCCGAAAAGGAGCAAAGTCCTAAAAAGGAGCAGACAAATGAAAAGACCAGCAAGCTCCTAGATACCGATGTAAATATTGATTCTAGCTTACTCAAGGAATGGGAGCAGTTCGATCAAATGATCAAGAACCAGAATGACTCCCAAAACATCGCTACACTAGAATCGACTGCAACACAGGAGCATATTGCTACTAATACTACAATTAAAGGTGCAGTCGGTGCAGTGAACACTCAGCAGGACATTGAAATAATTCCAGGGAATCCTTCTGAAGAAATTGTATTGAAGGTAGAGGAAATACCACCCCTGGATGTATTTTACAGTCCAAAGCATAGGTTTGTGGTCAAAAGACAAAGGAAAAGGAGGAAAATTTACCAGGGAACACTCTCAACTCCTCAAGCTGAACTAATGAATGTGGTATGGAAAGACTCAAAAGTCAACCCTTCTGAGGATTTAACAAAGTTGTCTCAGTATGCAGGTGCCAATATAGCTACTACAATGGACAAAGCTTTTGAAGTTAGCCAACTGATCAAGGAAAAGGATCTAAGGATCACTGAAATTGAAGAGAAAATAGCATTGGAACAGCAGAAGATTGGACAGCTTGAGCAACAGCTAGCGGAGCAAAGACAATAGAATGAGCAACTAAAAGAACATCTAAGTCTGGAGAAGCAAAAGATCGATCAACAAGCTCTTAGGAAACAACAAAAATTGTCTCAAGAACTCAGAAAGTTTCAAGCAGCAATTCAGTAGGAGAATAAAATTAAAGAAGAACAAATTGCACAGCTACAATTACAGTTAGAAAGTTTCAAGGGTTATCCGAAGGTTGATGAATTCAAAAAATAAGCCCTGGAAATGGTTAAAGCCTTATCTCGACAACTAAATATCCTTTGCCATAAGATATCATTAGTTGATCCATTGTGCACTATCACTGCATCAATCATTGAACAGGCAGTTTATACCAGGCTAGAATTTGAAAATGTAGATGATAAGGTAACAAAATTTCTCTCTTGGCAAAGTTCAGAAGAAGGCATGGCTGCTAATCTGCCGAAAATCCAAGAATCGCACAAAGAAATCTTTTTTTCGGAGTTGGAATCACAATTAATTAAGGCTGAAAGAGCTACTTCCAGAGCTAGGGCTATAAGGAATAGCGTGATCAAGTTGGTAAATGATAGCTTGTATCTAACTAACTTGATCTCCAATTGCTCTCCAGGAAAGCTCCCACAAGCAAAAGCACTAGAAGATCAATGGAAATAGGATTTGGCCAGCAGAGAATAACAAATCAGCCAAGTCCAAAACCTGACTTGGGATGCATTTTCGTTTTTCCTAGTAAAGATGCACGGTCAGCAAATGGCTAGCAAATGTCTTGCCGACACTGTCAATCTCATGCTTCCCGAACTTTCAGATGCTACATACATAGCTCAATTGCATTCTAGGCTGATTCACCCTCTGAAAATTTAGCATATGCTCTCAATTTGTCAGTTGCAAGCGCAAGAGAAGTAGATACAATGAATCCGTTAAAAGGCTATCACACTATTATTTTTATCAATCAAATCCCAGATTTTCATGTTTGCAGTTTCAACAGCTCAAAGTGATTTTTATTGACAGTTAGTTTTTTATTTTATTATTTAAACCCTTTCATGTCTTTGAAGAAAGATCCTCAACTTGTATAAGATTTGACTTGAGAAATTGCACTTTTGTACTTTTGAATATTTTTTATCAATAGTGGATCAAGGTTCTACAATTTTGTGAAGGAAATTTTTCAAGCCCTACACTTTTGTATTTCCTAGAAGGTTTTCTCAAATAAGAAAGTTGAATTGGAATGTTATTTACATCGGAAAGACTCAAGTGCATGTGGTATTTTTATCTCTGATCTTTTGTCTTGTTTCCTTATGTGATGAAGCATTCCCTTTAAAAGTTGCTATTGTTGATATATGTATGTTGTTCAAATAATTCTTTATCATGTCATTTCTAAAGGTTTAGAATTGTTATATTTCAAAGATATATGTCAGCGATATACATTGTTATGAGTGCGATATGTTTTATTAATAATTAATTTGTTTAATTTCTTAAACAAAGTAATCATTATCCATGACTGCATATTTCTATCGATTAATAATTCATATATATGATTATTTATCTGTTAGAAATAATCAGAAATCGCATTGTTAATACATTACGTGGGTTTAAATAAGTGTATTTGTATATGTCTGAGTTATATGATTAAAACACTTATCATCCTTATTATACATTATAAACCAATCATCCATCAAACCATTCATTTCATGGGAAATTGGTCCCACAATATCCAGTCGGAGCCACTACACCAAACGGAAAAGGTGTTGTACTAAGGTCTGGACTGAGTGGTTATCCCCGATGTTGGTGCTAAGATTCTAGAGGCATCAAATTTTTTGGCGCTAGAAGGAGGGTAAGAGCTGTGAATGGCGAGTAAATCCAAATCCATAGGCCATTCTAAGAGTAAAACCCCCTCACCATCTCCTCCAACTTCTCCTTCGCATTCTAAATCTCCTATTTTTAAGCAAGAAGTTGAAAAGGAAAATACAACACCCACTGCTGAAAACTTAAACACACCTGACAATTCTTCTCTTGAACCCCCTAAAGTACAGACCTTAATTCATAAAATCCAAGGGTTTTCAATATCCCAAGAACAGTCTGAGTTATCCCAAGGTAGTGTGACTTCACAATATATTCCATCCCAACCTCTTACAAGATCCCAAAGTGAAAAGCTTGGTATTCCACCAACTGAATTTCCTCTGCCAAGTAGAAAAAGAGCTAGGAAGACACCTTTAGAGTCTGAGAGTGAGACTTTATCTTCATCATCATCCATTCCATTTAATCCATTGCAAAGTCATCTTAATTCAAGATCATAGTCCATAAGGGTATAGGTTTTCAAACATCCTCTACCTAATCACTTTCAATTGCCTCTTCACCCTCTTCTGTTGTTAGTTCAACAATGGCACTAATCAACCTCAACCAAGACTATGGAAAAATCTAGGAGCTATCGCTATGCTTGCACCCTTGAGTCAATTACCAACTCATCCTTAAAATTGGTTATTAAAATTTAATCTAGACATTGGCATATTGGCTGAAGAACATATAAACAATTTCATGTTGTTAATAAACTTGAATGGGGTAATAGAAGAAGATGTTGTTGTTAGGATTTTTCCATACACTCTACAAGGGGTAGCTGGATCGTGGTATTTTTCATTACCACCAGGATCTATCAATAGCTGGGATGCTTTTCAGGAGCAATTTTTAACCAAGTTTGGGGATGATAGGTCCACAGCAACTTTGATTAATGACCTCTCCAATCTGAAATCTGAATCAAAGGAACCCATCAAAGACTTCAACTCCTGATTTAATAAACTACTGAATAAAAATTTTACAACAAACAAGCCTAGTGAAGAAGTCCGAAGTGAATGGTATATCTTTGCTTTACCTTCAAACATAGCCATTTTCATTGATAGGGCTGCCAAACCCACATTAGCAGAAAATATGAAGGAAGCGATTGTTGTTGAAAAATGTATCATTACTTTGGGAAAGAAAAATTCTCTTGAAGAAAGAAAATCAAAAAAGACTACCTTCAAATATGATTAACAAAAGAAAGAAGTTAAAGACCCATATGACATGGAAGGTTTACAAAAAGTTCTGAAAACTATGTCTAATGAAATGGTAGAAATAAAAAAACAGGTCGCTGAAACTTCTACTAAAAAACCATTTAGAAACTTTAGAAGAAATCAATCAACTGAACCAAAACCACCTAATGCCATATCTAATGCAGAATCAGATCAAGATGATGATGAAGATGAAGACACAGTTTTATCATATAAGGAAATGGAAGAAGAGGAAATAGTTGAATGTCATGGGATGTGGGACTTTATCTTGCCCAATTCTAACAATGAAAGTGAATAGGAAACTCTCCCAGTAAATACCAGAAGTAAAAATGCAGTAGAGCCTATTTAAACAAATCCAAAGAAGAAAAATTCAACCCCTGTTACTAAAGATAAAGCTCCCATGAAGAAAACTCTAGCTGTGCCTACCTAAAATTAACCATCATCCTCCAATCCACCCTCATCATCTAAAACATTAGTAGTCTCTGACTCTATGAATTACAACATTGTGGAGGACATGAAGAAGACACGAGCAAATATTTCTTTACACGAACTTAGCAAGCTAAAAAACCAATAGAAATTGTTACTTAAAGAGTTAAATGCAGTTCCTTCTTCTTCTCTTCCAACCAGTGTATTATCCAATGCAGCTAAAGGATTAGGTAAACCACCATCAGATAAAGTAGATGCTACTGATGTTGTTTTGATCAGAGATAGGTCTAATTCTCAAACTCCTCCTTTTCTCTTGACTTATGAGATCTATAATAGAAATCTGCATAACTTCCTGATAGATTTAGGGGCTTCACCAAATATAATGCCAACTTTAGTTTGCTCTAAATTAAATATTGAGCCCCAGAAATCTGCAGTTCATATTGTTCAATTAGATTGGACTAAAGTTCAAGTTTTAGGAGAGTTTAATTGAGTTATCATTAGACTATCGGCTAATCCCAGAGTAGTTAAAAGGATTGATATATTGATTGCTGACATCCATGAGTTCTATGGTTTAATTCTAAGCAGGGATTGGTCTGAGAAGCTCCATGGTTACATTGCCACTGATTGGTCTCAAATGTGGCTTCCCTATAAAGGGAAACCTAATCAAATCAAAGTAGATCGAGAAAAACACATGACTCATACAGTAACGGAGTTTGAATAAGAAAACCAACTTGTATCTTTCAATAACAACATTCTTGGAAATTACTCAGCTGAGTCATTCCTTGGAAATTTTAATGCTCAATAATCACCTTTTCCTGTTAACCGTATCACATCACAAATTGAAAATTTTTCTCATACTAATACCTCAAGATGTGTTAGTATTGTTGATAAACTTGTAAATAAATCCAATATTTTGGTATTTATATTTTGATGGATCAAAATCCAATGACGGTGCAGGAGCAGGGTGTATTTTAGTTAGTCCTGAAGGGGAAAAAACTATGCTATCATGCAGACTAGAATTTGAATGTACCAATAACACTGCAGAATATGAGGCATTGATCCAATGGCTTTATAAATCAATAGGCCTGAATATTCAATATCTGAAAGTGTTTGGTGATTCCGAGATTGTCATTAAACAAGTAGGGAACACTATTCATTGTCTCTCAGGTCATCTCAAACATTATCAATCCCTTGTTCAAGATCTCATAACTTATTTTCTAGCATTTAATATTTCTCCTATTCCTAGATCTCAGAATGCAGCAATGATTTATTGGCTAATGTTGCTTCTAAGCTCTTTCCATCCGAGGATTATATTCCATATAGGTTTTCAATTGAATTATTTTTTCGGCTATCTATCCCAGACAATGTCACTAATTGGCGAGTATTTAATCATGATGAAGACATTTTAAATTTCTTGACTTCTGAAAAGTCTTATGATGATCATATTATTGATGAAAGCGATCATGATATTCATCTAAAACAAAAACTAAATGAGAATTCTATTCCTAAATCTGTGGTCACGTTGAAGATCTGTATGACATCAAAGATAGATTCAAAAAGGTCACTAATGCAAAACTTCAAAGTTCTACTTTAAAGTTTGAATTATTAAACCTTGGCAGTAAGGCCAAACCACAAAATGTCAATCTAGGGCTTGAAATCACATCAAAAGAAAGATTTTCTGTCATCAGATTATTAAACAAGTAAAAAAATGTTTTTTTCTTGGAATTACGAAGAACTGAAAAATATGATACTTCTATCATTCAACACACAATTCCAATGATTTCTGATGAAAAACAGGTACAACAAAAGCTAAGGAAAATTCACCCAAATCTGGAAAGTCAAATCAAAGAAGAGTTGAATAAACTTCTGAAAGCTAAGATAATTTTCCCGGTTAGACATTCTAAATGAGTTTCAAACTTGGTACCCATAAGAAAGAAGAATGGTGATATTAGGATTTGCATAGATTTTAGAAATATCAATAAGTCATGTCAAAAAGATAATTTCCCATTACCAACAATGGAGCAAATACTTCAATCAGTTGTTGGTTAGAGTTAATGTCCTTTCTTGATGGTTTTTCAAGATACAATCAAATACTAGTGCATCCAAATGATAGACTAAAAACTACATTTAGAATTAAATGGGGAACATATGCTTATCAAAAATTCCTTTTGGTTTAATAAATGCTAGAGATACTTTCCAAAAAGCCATGGATATAGCCTTCAAACGTTTGATCAATAGGTCAGTTGTTGTCTACTTCGACGACATAACTACTTTTTCCAAGAAAATGGCCAATTATCTACATGGTTTAAAACAGATCTTTGAGCGATATAAAAGGTATGGGATTTCTCTAAATCCCAAGAAATCATTTTTTTCTCTAAATGAAGGCAAACTCTTAGGGTTTATTGTATCCAAAGATGGCATATATATTGATCCTAACAAGATAAAAGAGATTTCTGATATTCCTTTACCACATAACAATAAATTAATGCAATCATTTTTAGGACAGATAAATTTTGTAAAAAGATTTGTTCCTAATTTTTCTCATATAATCTTACCTTTACAAACTATGATTAAGAAAAATTCAGTTTTCAAATGGGGACATAAGGAAAAAGAAGCCTTTGACTCAATGAAATAGGAAATTATCAATGCTCCTGCATTGAATACTCCCATTTTTTTAATCATTTTATTTTGTATACTTTGACCAATGAAACATCTTATGCTGCTTGTTTTAACACAAATCAATGATCAGCGAGTTGAAGCACCTATATCTTTCTTTAGTTCCAATTTATAGGGTGTTGAACTCAACTATTTCAAAGTTGAAAAACAAGCTTTTGATGTGTTTAAATCTATCAAACACTTCAGACCATTTCTCCTAAAAACACACACAAAAGTAATAGTCCCATTCTCTGCAGTCAGGCAATTGCTAGTGAAAAGGGAAGTAGGAGAAAAGAGAGCTAATTGGGTAACAATTTTACAGGAGTATGATATTGATATTAATCCAGCAAAAATTGTGAGAGGGAAAAGCTTTTGCAGGTTATTAGCAAGAGCTTCTAATATTCCAGAAAATGAAGATTCAGATAAGACTCTTCAAGTGAACGAGATAAGTATCATAAATTCTAAATCTCAGTATGTTGGTCTGATATTTTACTTCAAAAATGGATATGCTCCCCCTAATTTCAGTTACAAAAACAAATGTTCCTTAAGATTAAAAGCAAAAGACTTCGAAATCATTGATGATGTGTTATTCAAAAGAAATTATGATTCAATTTTATTAAGATGCCTAAAAAAACTGAAGCACAAAAGGTTTTGTAGGAATTACATGATGGTCCAACAAGTGGACATTTTGGAGGAGATACCACGGCTCACAAAATCATACATTTTGGATATTATTGGCCCACTTTATCTAAATATTCCCATGATTATGTCAGGAAATGCAAGATATGTCAAACTACTAGTGGAAGACAAAGGAAACTGGCCTTTCCTTTACAACTAGTAAACATTGAGCAACCATTTCAACAGTGGGGGCTTGATATCATAGGAGAGATTGTTTCACATCCTTCCAAGCAACATAGATACATCCTTACAGCCACGGACTACTTCACAAAGTGGGTAGAAGCAATTCCATTAAAGGTAGCCAACTCTAATGCAATCATGGAATTCATTGATCAATTCATCATTACCAGGTTTGGTGTACCTAATGCCCTTATTTTTTATAATGCATCTTATTTTTCTGGAGTAGTATAGTTGAATTTTCTCTTAAGAGAGGTTTTAAATTAAAATATTATGCAAATTACTATCCTCAAGGTAATGGTTTGGTAGAATCAACTAATAAGAATCTCATTAAGATTATTAAAAGAACTGTTGATCAAAATCAAAAGAATTGGCATAAATCTTTAATATTTGCATTATCGGCAGATCGCATAACCCAAAAGGCCTCAATAGGTACTTCTCCTTTTAACCTAGTGTATGGGAAAGAAGTTGTAATACCTTCAAACATAGCACTCCCATCTCTAGCCCTAGTACAATTTATTGAAGAAAATCCTTCTTCCTCTATTCAATTAAGATTTGATCAAATCCTCAAATTGGAGGAGGAAAGAGAGAAGGCCAAAATCACTCATGCTAAACATCAACAAGTTATTAAATATTCTTTTGATGCAAGTTCTACCAGTTCAAAAACATTGCAAATTGGTGATCTCGTGTTGAAATGGGACAAAGCACATGAAGACAAAGGTAAACATACCAAATTTCAAAAGATGTGGCTTGGACCATTTCAAATCATTGAAAAGATAGGCTCATCAACGTTCATACTGCAAGATTTATCAGGAAAGAGAGATTCTCTTCCTATGAATGGGCTTATCTTAAAGAAATTCTTTTCTTAAGAAGGTAACCCCTTCTTACCTATAAATATTTTTTATGCAATTTTGTTTATTATAGAAAATAAAGTTGTAAATAGTCTTCCATTGGCCTTTTACTTTTGAAAATATCTTTGAGAGAATATTGTGAATACTTTCGTTCAAATGCTAGAAACTTTTAAGGAAATGATTACAGTTTTGGAAAGTTGAATAAAACATTAAACTCTGAAGACCTCTTTAAAGTTTGCAAAGTCTTCCAAAACCTTGAAAATATTGTAAATCATTCTAAGTTCTATAAAGTTAAGAGAGTTTATTCATAAAAAGTAAATACTTTTCCAAGCTTAGCATCCGTAACTCTAAAATTGTCATCTATAAACCCTTAAGGAGAAATCCATTCACCCCATCCACTAAGTTTATGATTTTTCAGAGTGTAATTCTAAAATATGTCTGATATAAAAGATAAGAGGTCTCATCACGAGCCTGCTTACCATGATCATAGGGAACTTATTAAACTAACATTACCAATACTGCATATCAAAATAGGGTAATGGCTTATAATCATAAGACAAGGGGTCTCATCACGAGCCAACTTGTTCAATTCAATTATAACCAGTGAATGGCATTGTCATTAGCTAGCTCCCAAACCAGGACAATGGCTTTTTATCTTAAAAAATTAAAAGAATATAAAATCAAGAAATATGTATATATGAACATATCCTTATGGATTTATCTTTCAAAAGTTATACTCTTAGATGGATGGGACAATGAATGACTGATGGTCAAAAGGTAACCCTGTCGAGACTATAGATGTTTGCTGGCAGCAGAGGCACTCCCTGTGACAAAAGAGTAAATTTAAAATCTAAGTTGGAAGAGCCCCCCACTTTATCTTTATCAACCAATCAAAACTTGAAAAAACGAAAAAGTTTTTATTTTTAAGGGATTGTGAAAGAAATTGCAAAAAATTGTCATTTCATTCAGAGTTAATTTTTGTTTAGCTATTCTTAGATGTTTTTCTTTATCCTCAATTGTTTCCAAACTCAGAAAGTTTTAGATATTGCATTATTTTTAGAGATAACTATTTCTCCAAGTGAATCACCAATTGTTGTGCTATACAACAACCCTCCCCATTTCAAATTTTCTCATAAAAAATCTTTAATAAGAAATGGGTACCCTTCAGAATATTAGTAAAACCAATAAAATGTTTGAAAATTAAATTTTATAATAAGTCGTTTAAAAATTTGATTTTAGGGTAGGTTAAATCGCAACGCAATTTGCAAATATATTAAACCCATGATAGTCGTCTTGATAAGGTCTGATCTGATTTGAATTATAATAAAACCTTATCATAAAGCTTTATCAAACACAAACAATTATAAAAATAATATATCGCATCGCGCACATCCTTTATTAATGGACTTAAACTGTTCCATTGAAATCCTACTGTTACACAGTAATTTGTCACTGTCTCCCTGCCAGTCTCCCTACTGTGTCATGAGTTCAAATTAATCATGCTCATGCTCTCTAATGCTGCCAAATGACCCACTTTGCCAAAGTTTTTTCCATCATCGCGACTGTTATTAAAATAACCGCGCTGACTGGCGCCTCATAATACAACAAATGCGCTGCCAACGCGGAAGCACACGTGTTTTCCACGCTGGTCGAATTTCATGAGCCAACGCATCCTATGTTTGTATTGAGTCGCGCTGACACAACCTTCTCCGTTATTCAGATGCGATGTCAGCGCTCCAGTGCAGTTATACACCCGCGCTGATCCAGTTTGGGCGAGTTTGTTCTAACAGCCAGCCTTCCAGATGACTCCAGACCTGGTTGTTGGCCTTGTAAATGTCGCCCTCCCTTCTATGGCATGTATGTTCGTCATTTGAGCCACCTTCCTTGGAGATAAGCTCATCCTCCCACCATTCATGGAGACTCCTTCTCCTATTTAAGCCTCTACCATGGCCATGAGCAGCTAGTTTTTTTACAGTGTGGAATTGATAGTGCTTAGACTGCTGCTGTTAGTAGGTAGTTGGTGTGACAAGTGTGGGATTGCTAGAGAGCTTAAGGAAGGTTGTGAAGTGTTGCTTTCTTGTGTGAGCTTGTGTGAGAGAGAGTTTTTGTCTTCGGAGATCTACATCCAAGGGTGAATGCTTAAGAGGCTTGCTGGCTGGACCCTCTTGAGAAGGATTCAACGTCAGAACTTTGGTTGTACCTTTCTCTGTTATTGATTAATAATAGATGACTACTATTATGGTTCCATTCTCATTTGTCTTTGTAATGGTTAATGTGAATTACGTCCTTTCTGACTGATGTATAACTGCATTTATTAGATTTCACGCTTGTGTTTGTGTTTCTCTTCGTGTGTGCAGGTATCTATCTACAGGGATCGTGGAAGATCGTGACCGGCCAAAGCGAAGGAGCGAGAACGACATCTCTTCATCAAACAATAGTGTTGGAATCCAAGTAGGTTTCCATTGCCTACCTTTTATTTGCAATTAGGAACTTGCATAGTAGCATTGACTGATTGTTGCTAGACCCATTCTGGGTTAGTAGGGATCGCCTCTATCCGTAGAGGGGATTTACCTCTCCAACAATTTGGCGACTCCACTGGGGATCATAGCCTTTGTCCTTTTTTGTTCATACTTGCTTTGAGTTTGATTGTTTTGGTCTCTTTTGAAGCTTTGGGGATTAATTATCAGTCTTTTATGTTTCCTGGGTTGATCTGGGAAATGCCCCTGTTTGATTGAAAGATTGGTTGTTTTGATTTGGGAGTTTTGATTTGCCTGTCACTATTTTTGAGCTCCATCGCGGATTTAATTTTAATAGTCGCGCTGTCATCGCGCTCACCCTTTTGCAACATCCTGTTCATCGCGGAATTACGCCTAACAGTCACGACGATCCTGGAAATCGGATCATCGCGGAAAAGACATGTACAGTCGCGATGTCAGCGCCACTTGATAGCTTTTTACCCGCGATGATCTTGGGTTGCTAGCTTAATTCCCACGATGACTCCTGAAATCACATCATTGCGGGTTGTCTGTGTAAAAATTGCGCTGACATCTTGGGTTGTCTGTGTAAAAATTGCGCTGACATTGTGATCATCTCGGGTTCTCAGTGTGTAACTTGTGCTGATTCTTGAAAAGTTGTTTTTATAACTTTATCTCCTGAATTCATCAATCTTTCTTATCCCCTGTTGTTTCTTGTCTCTCACTAGCTTGTTTTGATTACTTTTAGTTAGGGGCACTCTCTCTTTGATTTCATTTGAGTGAGTCTTGTGTTTTTTAGACCTTGTGACCTAGCCCTTTAGAAGTTTCATCGAGAAACCATTTGCTTGGGTTACTTGTCTATTCAAGGTTCATCCACAACCCTCTTATTGATTTGCTTGAGGCTTTTTCACTGCTTGTTGCTGGTTGATTTTTAGTGTCGATTATTGAACCACTTTTTTATGTTGATTCGATTTCTTCACTACCAAGCATAGATCACAATTGTTTGGATCGATCGGTTCGCACTTGCTTGTTTGTCTTCTTGAATTCACACAAAAAAAAAAAATCATTCATTTAGCATACGAAAGTGAAAGTGCATTTGCATTACGAATTTTCATGTTTGAGAAATTGAAAAGTAAAATTTAAATCTTTCATTAGTAGTATCGATGCATCGTGAGATTAGTGTATTGATGCATTGTGTTTCTTAGTGTTTGCATTCGCTTGTCATGGTTTGGGAATGATATTTCTACCCTCCCATAGGTAGGTGTTCATCGAAGAAAAGGATACTTCATTCATTATAGCTTGCATTTAGGGAATTGCGAGAGATTACATACGGTAGGACCTGGAAATTGAAACTTAATCGAAGATGAACCATAAAATGAACTGAATGAACTTAAAAACACATTGGAACATAATGCAAACATTTAGAGGTCTAGGCTAGAGACGTGTTCCGACGTCTTTAAACATAGTCACTATTGTTTCACATTACGGTTGGGTGATTCCTCCTTCTGTGACTCGATAGTGGTCTAACACGGATTGTGCTCCCACGTATTGTCGCGTATATGGGGAGACCCCAGTAGGCTTTTATCCTTGATCCATAGGAAGCCGAGTATGCCGCCTTGCGAGCCGTAACGCACCGAACACAGCATTCGGGAAGATTGACTGCAGTACAGAAAGTCCTTGGTTCTCATACGATTGCCAAGGTGTATAAGCAGTTTTACGGATTGCTTGGTAAACCCTTTGCCTAGAGTCTCCAGAGTAGTCACTTTTGATCCTTTTCGGACTCCTTAAAAGAAAAGGTGCTAGTGAGCGTCTTGTCACTTCGTGCTCTTTAAACATTCGAAGGAGACTAGAGTCATGTTTTCGTCCTTTTCTCGACTCTTAAAACATGAAAAGGTCAAGTTGTGTCTTTGCGTCTTAAAATTTATTTGGCCACAATTAACGTTACCTGGTTAGATTTTGTGTGTGTTAGCTTGAGTAGGCTTCTTTTTGTTTGCCATGGCAACTTTTACGGGGTTCACCAACCCAAGTTCCCCTCCTGACGGGAATCCTGGTCATTTCCCTCCTCTCGAGAATGTTGGTGCTCCTTATATGGCAACATTGTCCCTTCCGAGGTTAACTGTCGGGTTGCCTGTTTGGTTGTTTTCAACCTCTTTGGTCCCTGCCGTATCGGCTGCTAGTCCATCAGTCCCTCCACCTGAACAACATCATGTTGATCCTAAGGTGGACCTCTCCCCTTCTACGCCTACTTCTACGTCCTCATCTTCTACTTCGCCTGGTGAAAGTCTCGATTCGAGTAACCTGATGGCTAAGAAGAAGAACAAGAAGACGAAGAAGAAGAAGGCTCCCAAGAGAGAGGCTAGAGGTACTTGGAGAAGTACAACTCTTACTCCGAGTACACCTGAAGTCGGGCCACCTTCTGCTCCTTCGCTGAAGGTCAAGTTTCCTTGTCAATTATGCAAGGAGAACCATCTTCTTCGCGATTGTCCTGGCATTCCCAGGGTACTAGAAGCATGGTCTCGCGATTCGGCCCGCCCCTCATCGTCCTTTGAAGCTCACGGTGATGCTACCTTATCAGTTGGGAATGGTATGGGAAAATGGAAGATTCAGATCCCCTGTAGACTTTGTGAAGGCAATCATCCCCTTCACCTTTGTCCACTCATGGATAAAACCTTCGGTGTCTTGGAAAGTCTTACAGCTCCTTCACCCCAACTTCCCATTGGTTATCAACGTCTCTCTGTAGCCGCAGATCGTTCCCCTACTGACAGAGAGATTGCTTCATATTCTTCTCTTGTCCAACCTCCTATTCCCGAACCCGGCTGTCCCCAGCATGTTCCAAACCAAACATTTGTCGGAAAGAGTGTCGACTCGAGTCCGCCCGTCGATCACTCTATTTCGGATGAGCATCACGCCCATGTTCTTCTCATCTCTTCAGATTCTCCTGAGTCCCGAAATGACTCTCCTAACCCAGCTGCTCCCGAAGGTTCTCCTTCGTTTCCTTTAGCACATGGGGGCAGTCATACGATTCCCCCACCAAGTAGTCTGGTCGCTTCCTTTGATTGGAATCGCCTAATCGTCGGTCGCCTTCCATCCCATATGCCTTTCCAGATCACAGTACATGCCCGTGCTAAGGCAGTACCTCGCATTGTTTTGGATGAAGGGGCGTCTGTCAGTCTTATGCCGTACACTACTTGGAAAGTTTTAGGTTCCCCGCAGCTTGGGCCAGTCACTTAGAATCTGTTGGCCTTTGACGGAGGAGCCTGTCCATCTCTAGGAGTTCTCCCGAAGTTCCCTATTACTTTGGGAGGCAAAACCGTCTATATAGACGTCTTGGTTACCGAAGGTGTTTTAGACTTTAGTCTTCTCCTTGGTCACGACTATGTTTACGCCATGGGGGCCCTCATTTCTTCGCTTTTCCGTGTGGTTTGCTTTCCGCACAATGGAAGAATTGTGACTATTGATCAATTGTCATTCGTTAGTCCCTCGATGCCTCCTGCGCAGTTGTCGTCCCCTCCTAGTTTTTATCCACCAGTTGTATCTCCCCCACCACAGATCAACTACGTGGCCACCTATCCCATGCATGGATCCAGTGATGCCGCCATCGTGCATAGTGTCCTGGGGGCATTGGGCCCCGACTTCCAAGATGTTTCCCTTCCACCGGGAGTGGCAATCTTGGAAGCCCCGACTTTCTATTCACTATGATGAAGTTCGGGTGGAGCATAGTTCCTTTCCAGTGTCAAGCTCCTTAAAAAATGAAACTTGGTTTGGTGGAGCATAGTTCCTTTCCGGTGTCAAGCTCCTTAAAAAATGAAACTACGTTTAGTGGAGCATAGTTCCTCTCCTGTGTCAAGCTCCTTAAAAAATGAAACTAGGTTTTTTGGAGCATAGTTCACTTTCCTATGTCAAGCTCCTTAAAAAATGAAACTAGGTTTGGTCGGAGCACAGTTTCTTGTCTTGTGTCAAGCTCGTTAAAAATGAAACAAGGGTTATGAGGATAGTTCTTTTACTGTGTCAACCTCATTAAAAAATGAAACAACCCCTTTTCCCAATCGAGTCTTTGATTAAGATCTCGTAAACTCCAAGTCGATTCTTTCCAAGATCTCGAAAGTGAACCTTCATTCCATCCACTTTGTTGAATGCAATGAAGCTTGGGGGGCATGTACCTCGTTTTGCATCATTATGCCTGGGGGCATGCAACCTCATAACAAGCATAGTTTCTCGTTTCAAGCTTGTGTAAACATGAAACTGAATCCAAGCAAAGTTCTCCATGGTTCAAGCTTGTGTAAAAATGAACCCATACCCATTTTAAATCTCGTGATTGCCATTTTTATCCGCTGAATTCTGCTAGATGAGCCTTGGTTGTTTTCATTCCATCGCCGCCATCTCTTTGGCCGATTATATGCTTTCACTTGGTTGTTTTTCCTTTCTTGAGGAACCGCAGCGATGAGTGGTTTTATTAGCCAACCTCTTGACCATTACATGTTTTGGGCAGTTCCACCATTACCGGAACCAGTTGCTACCCTTTATACCACTCGTTCCTCTAGGACGAGTCGCCTTTAAGCTCTTTTCTGACTCGTAAAATATGAAAAGATTGCCGAGTATTTTTCCCTTTTTGACTCGTTAAAAATAAAAATAAAAATGGAGGTCTGCTTTCAGCTCTTTTCTGACCGTTTAAAGATGAAAAGATTGCCGAGTCCCCCTCTCGACTCGTTAAAGAAATGAGAGGCGGTCGCCTTTAAAGCTCTTTTTTCGACCGTTTAAACTAAAAAGATTGCCGGGTGTTTGTCGTTTCGAACTCGTTATTGGCTCAAAAACGACGTACTTCTGACCGCTTTTCTACTTTTTCGGGTCGAAGTCACTACTTACGAAAATTACTCCTCGATCATACTGGTCGGGCGGTTCTTTCGAGCATTATTTTATACTTTTTCGGGCTCGAGAGACACAACTTTAGGAAAAAGGACCCCCCTGGAGTTTTCTTTTCCGCTGTCTTTTCAGACTCTCTAAACAGGAAAAGACGTCGAGTTCTTCCTTTGTCAGACTCATTAAAACTTAATGACATCGGACACCGTCGAAATGACGCTTTCCAAGCATATGCTATCCCCATCAAGCTTGTCGTCCAAAAATAATCAGGGTACCTGCCAGAAATGGTGGGGAAGATGAAACTGTAATAATTGTCATGTCGATAGTATGTCGCTCTTGAACATGGCACTAGTCTGCATTCGTGTCTGGGTGGGGATTTCTCATCTTGTTTTACACTAGCCTCCATGGGTTTGGGTTATCCTATTTGACCTCTCATCTGCTCATTGCCTTGTCACCATGACCTCTGCTCATTTGACGTCGGATACTGCCAAATCCATTGTCGTGCCGTCGATATGTTCAAGAGAAGTTAACCTCTGCAAACTTACCACCTCCCTCTAATGTCTCACACAAAATATTTTATCCTTCTTTGTCTTGTGTCGATGATGTGGGAAACATTATGGCCCACCTTCGATCAAGGTTACTTCCTGTCGACTTCAGCTCATTATCCAGGAAAGTGTCCTAGAGACTCCCTTCAGGTGCCTTAGAGCCTGCATGCCTTAATGGCAGGTTCTTCGTGTTCGACGTGAGGTTTTCATCATTGGCCTCCGATCGAACGATTCTGTGGGTGTTCTGTTGGCATTATGATTCTGGTATGGCTTTATGATACATATGTTGTACTTGATGGCAACCCACTCATCTCAGATAATAAATTATAGTGTAGAGAAAAGTTCATGCACTTATATGCAGAGAAAAGTTTATTTCATGTAGAGAAAAGTTCATGCACTTTTATGCAGAGAAAAGTTTATTTCATGAAGAGAAAAAGTTCATGCACTTTCATGCAAGGAAAAGCGCGTATATGTTGGAGAACTTACCTTTGGTCCATGGTAGTTAGTCCTTGATATTTGAACCTATGAGGAAAAGCGCGTATATGTTGGAGAACTTACCTTTGGTCCATGGTAGTTAGTCCTTGGTATTTGAACCTATGAGGAAAAGCGTGTATATGTTGGAGAACTTACCTTTGGTCCATGGTAGTTAGTCCTTGGTATTTGAACCTATGGTTTTGGACCATGGTACGCACTTTCATGCAAGGAAAAGCACGTATATGTTGGAGAACTTACCTTTGGTCCATGGTGGTTAGTCCTTGGTATTATTGAGCCCCATGTTTTTGGACCCCTTGTATTGGTTATCTATGGTATTGATCCATGATTTTAGGAAGAAGCTTGCCTATATAAAGCAAATGAGATCACTTGGCTAATTCATCCTTGCAATTGAATATCTTAATATCTGAAATATTGGGTTATTGTTTTGAAAGTTTGATCTATGAAAGTGAAGTTGAAAGCGAATCTGTGAAGGGTGATCTCTCAAGCGCTGTAGCTGCGGAAGTGCGGAGGCACCACAGAAGGCGCAGTGCAGAGGTGCCACAGAAGGCGCAGTGCGGAGGCACCACAGAAGGCGCAGTGTAGAGGCGCCAGAGAAGGCGCAGTGCGGAGACGCCACAGAGGCGCCACAGAAGGCGCAGTGCGGAGGCGCCACAGAAGGCGCAGTGCGGAGACGCCATAGAGGCGCCACAGAAGGCATAGTGCAGATGCGCCATAAAAGGCGCAGTGCGGAGGTGCCACAGAAGGCACAGTGCGGAGACGCCATAGAGGCGCCACAGAAGGCGCAGTGCGGAGGCGCCACAGAAGGTGCAGTGTGGAGGCGCCATAGAAGGCGCAGTGCGGAGGCGCCACAGAAGGCGCAGGTGCAATGGTCGCGGCGCCACAGAAGGCGCAGGTGCGGAGGTAGTACAGATATCCGCAGATCTATACCAGTGAAGTTGCGATCCCTGCTTAAAATTTGTTTTAACTGCCTTTGACTATTCTGCAGGGTTTTGGGTGCATAACTGATGTTTGGTTACTGGTATTGAGTTCAGATAATAGCATGATTAATGACTTATCTTTATGTACTAGATCTGGTTGATAACTCTCATAATATCATTGTATATGTATGGATCTGATGATTGGGTGATTCAGAAGGTTGTTTGATTATGAGCTTCAACGTTGTTGTTGGGTCCAGTATGAAAATTGGATGAAAAGTGACCTTTCAGATTATGTGTTGTGCTTCAGTGTATCCAGTCTGAAAATTGATGAAACGTGGTACCTGGAGGAGAGAAGATTGTAGGCCAGCGCCTATGTACTAGTATCTAAGCTAGTACAAAAGCTAAGGGAGATCTTTGAAGCATTGTAGCAGGTAGCAGCCTGCGTACTAGTAAATGGATCGGCTAGTACAAGAGCAAAGGGGGTTGTAGCTCCCGTACTGGTATAAGACTGCACCAGTACAAATATTGTAAAAGGATTTTCTTATTAAGAAGAAGATTGAGATGACTTGCAGCAGGTGGTTTTTCTCCCGCATTGGGTTTCCACCTTATATCATGGTGTTCATGTGTGTGCCTTATGTGTGATGATATATTCTCTATTACGGCATCTGTTATCTGATAATATGGTTGATAATGTTCTAATGCACTCATTGAAGATCAATTAACTTAATCATAAGAAGTTGTGGAAGTAGCATATATGAATCTGATTATGGAAATGAAAAAGTTTTATTAATGTGATAATACTGATTCACCCCCCCCTCTCAGTATTATTTCCAACAATTGGTATCGGAGCAGGTCCTTTGATAGAAGCTTGATCGCTTGAAGGAGATCCGTGGAACAATGGGAAAGAAGCTTAAGAAGAAAGCACCTAAGAAAAAGAAGTCATCTCAGAAGAACTATGACAGTGGGAGAATCGATTGGGGATTAGGTATAAGAAGCTCTTCAGATTCAGAATCAGATTCAGAATCATTATCAGGTATGAATATATTATCCTCTGATGTTCCAACTATATTTCCTTTTGGAAGAGATAAAAGTGATAGTGAAACTACTGAATTTGCTCTTATGGGTGAACAAGAAAGATATCAAATAGAGGCAGAATTTAAAAGGCTGACAGACAAAATTAGAGATCAACAAGATCTATTGAACAAAAGGGAATGTGATTTCAAAGAAGAAGCTACCAAACTAAAGGCCCAACTAGAAGAAGGAAACAAGGTAAGAAAGCTACTCAAGGACAAGGAAGACCAATGTCAAAAATTGCAGCATGAAGTGACATCATTAAGAAAAGAAGTCAACGAAAGAAGCACAACCATCAAGAAACTCAAAGATAGATCCAGCTACTATGAAAATCTTGAAGCTACAATCCTCTCACTAAAAGATGATCTTGACGAATCAAAGAAGCATAATACAGATCTACTCCAAGCTATTGCAAAACAAGAAAACGAAGTCACCAGCTTATAATCTCAACTAGAATGTGCCTTCCGAGTTCGTCAAATGCAGCAGGATCTGAATGAAGATCAAGAAAAGGAGATTCTCAAACTAAGGGAACAAATGGAAGAAGGAAGGAAAGATGAAGAAGATTTGAAAAAGCAATCTCTTGAAAAGGAAGAACAGCTTCAGGTTGAGGTAAATATCTTGAAAGGTAAACTAGAAGAAAAGGATAAGCTTTTACGATTTCAAGATAGTTCTAAAGTCTTGGATGATATTCTTAGTAGTCAAAGGTCTCGTGCTATAAAGACTGGTCTTGGTTTCCATGAATCTGTTGAAGGTGAATCTAGTTCACAAGGTGAGGCAAGGAACTCTAAAGAGAAATCTAAAGTGATCAACGAAGAAATGAAAGATCAATCTCATCATCAACCAAGAAAAGAGATTCCTCAAAGAAAATCCTTTACTCCTCCTATGAATAATGTTGAATGTTATGTATGTCATAATATTGGACATGTTGCAGCTAGATGTAGAAGAAGAAGGGTTCAATACCATTATGCAGAAAGATCATCACATTCAAGGTACTTTTATGGATATTGCTTTGCTTGCAATATGTTTGCTCACAAAGCTGCTGATTGTTACAAGAGGAATATGAAACATGTAAGATGTTATGCATGTAACAAGCTTGTACATATAGCTAAGGAATGCAGGAACAAAGTGTGGGCACCATATCAAAAGGAGAAAATGTCATCATCACGCTTGAAGATATGGAGGAAAAAGGAAGTACAGTCAGAAAAAGGCGGCACTGCACAACGTACAGACATACCAGAATCAGAGGGAGCTGAAAGTACAAAACTTCAGTGTCCTGAATCTCATATGCAAACTCCATAAAGGAAAGTTGCATATATACGCGAGTTAGTTACTGCACAGTCGCGTATATGATTGTTTGAAGAAAGGCAGTAGGGACATATTCAAGAGAAGGATCAGTTTTGCTCTAGTTAATAATAATGATGTGTGGATATGATGGTTAGAAGTGTTTTGGTTCTAACTTGATATTGATGATGTCTTGATACTTCTTATTGATATGCATGATCAGACAGATGGCACAGGTTTAGAGGGAGAATATGGACTTAATGCATTATTGGCATTATGGTTAATAGTCCTTGGTGATGATACTTATATGGATAAATGATTCATCTTGCTATGGTTATGAGTTGTTCACATGGTTCTTGGATCAGATTTATGGTTGATTCTCTAATGATGCTTGCATGGGAAGCACTTAGCTTGAATTCACATCTTCTTGATGTTGAGTCACTCATATGTTGCTGTCGTCATATGCATAAAGATCATATATTACAGTTATGATTCCTTTCATTCTTGGCACAAATGGATGAGGATTGTTGGCTGGATACAGGGATGATTATTCAAAGTTGCATTGTTGGAGACATGATGATAATGAGCTCTTATCTATATGATGATAGGATTGTTTCATACATATGTTGATTAATGCAGATATTCCCAATTGATGATACTTGATTCATGTAGATCTGGATGGCTATGATGTTTCTCACATAGAATGTGAAATTCTGTTGATGCGGACATACCTTGATGATTCATGCACTAATACAAGTTGTTGGTCTAGTTGTTGTTGACAGATACTATGGAGCAGATCATAAAGTGTTGTTGTTGATGTTCATCTTATTTAGGTGATGTCATATCAAGACTCGTGATGTAATAGTGTCATCTCTTCAGGTCATGTAATGACCTATGTTGGTTTCCCCACTATGCCTGGGATGAAGATGTAATGTATTTGGTTTTCATTTTTCTGATATATCCCCACTTGGTTGGGTGATGGATGTATGTATTGAATCTTTTAGGAAGGTCATTTGTGATGTAGAACATCCTTTTGCAGACCTTGCTTACAGTCAGGGGGAGCCTGAGCATGAAAAGCACTATATAGCAGAGCAGACATTTCAGCTTGTTCTCAGAAAGAGCATGATCAGATTGGTGCACCATGACATATACAAAGGGGGAGCTCATTCAGAGATTTCAACAGGTACTTAGGGGGAGCTTATAATGCATTGTTGGCATTATGGAGGATGTACAAAAGGAGATCTTGGATGCTGGTCTGATTATTGCTGCAATCTATCTCTTTCATGGTCATTTATGGTGTTTGGTGGATTATGTTTCTTCTTTACAGATCTGGTTCATATTCAGGGGGAGCATGCTCTCAGGGGGAGCATAACCCTTTGCCCTTGATGTCAAAGGGGGAGAATGAGCTGAATATTTTGAGGTTGCCATCAAGTCCAAAGGGGGAGATTGTTGGCATTATGATTCTGGTATGGCTTTATGATACATATGTTGTACTTGATGGCAACCCACTCATCTCAGATAATAAATTATAGTGTAGAGAAAAGTTCACGCACTTATATGCAGAGAAAAGTTTATTTCATGTAGAGAAAATTTCACGCACTTTTATGCAGAGAAAAGTTTATTTCATGAAGAGAAAAAGTTCACGCACTTTCATGCAAGGAAAAGCGCGTATATGTTGGAGAACTTACCTTTGGTCCATGGTAGTTAGTCCTTGATATTTGAACCTATGAGGAAAAGCGCGTATATGTTGGAGAACTTACCTTTGGTCCATGGTAGTTAGTCCTTGGTATTTGAACCTATGAGGAAAAGCGCATATATGTTGGAGAACTTACCTTTGGTCCATGGTAGTTAGTCCTTGGTATTTGAACCTATGGTTTTGGACCATGGTACGCACTTTCATGCAAGGAAAAGCGCGTATATGTTGGAGAACTTACCTTTGGTCCATGGTGTTTAGTCCTTGGTATTCTTGAGCCCCATGTTTTTGGGCCCCTTGTATTGGTTATCTATGGTATTGATCCATGATTTTAGGAAGAAGCTTGCCTATATAAAGCAAATGAGATCACTTGGCTAATTCATCCTTGCAATTGAATATCTTAAGATCTGAAATATTGGGTTATTTTTTTGAAAGTTTGATCTATGAAAGTGAAGTTGAAAGCGAATCTGTGAAGGGTGATCTCTCGAGCGTTGCAGCTGCGGAAGTGCGGAGGCACCATAGAAGGCGCAGTGCAGAGGCGCCACAGAAGGCGCAGTGCGGAGGCGCCACAGAAGGCGCAGTGTAGAGGCGCCACAGAAGGCACAGTGCGGAGACGCCACAGAGTCGCCACAGAAGGCGCAGTGTGGAGGCGCCATAGAAGGCGCAGTGCGGAGACGCCACAGAGGCGCCATAGAAGGCGCAGTGCGGAGGCGCCATAGAAGGCGCAGTGCGGAGGCGCCATAGAAGGCGCAGTGCGGAGGCGCCACAGAAGGCGCAGTGCGGAGACGCCACAGAAGGCGCAGTGCGGAGGCGCCACAGAAGGCGCAGTGCGGAGGCGCCATAGAAAGCGCAGTGCAGAGGCGCCACAGAAGGCGCAGGTGGGGTGGTCGCAGCGCCACAGAAGGCGCAGGTGCGGAGGTAGTACAGATATCCGCAAATCTATACCAGTGAAGTTGCGATCCCTGCTTAAAATTTGTTTTAACTGCCTTTGACTATTCTGCAGGGTTTTGGGTGCATAACTGATGTTTGGTTACTGGTATTGAGTTCAGATAACAGCATGATTAATGAATTATCTTTATGTACTAGATCTGGTTGATAACTCTCATAATATCATTGTATATGTATGGATCTGATGATTGGGTGATTCAGAAGGTTGTTTGATTATGAGCTTCAATGTTGTTGTTGGGTCCAGTATGAAAATTGGATGAAAAGTGGCCTTTCAGATTATGTGTTGTGCTTCAGTGTATCCAGTCTGAAAATTGATGAAACGTGGTACCTGGAGGAGAGAAGATTGTAGGCCAGCGCCTATGTACTAGTATCTAAGCTAGTACAAAAGCTAAGGGAGATCTTTGAAGCATTGTAGCAGGTAGCAGCCTGCGTACTAGTAAATGGATCGGCTAGTACAAGAGCAAAGGGGGTTGTAGCTCCCGTACTGGTATAAGACTGCACCAGTACAAATATTGTAAAAGGATTTTCTTATTAAGAAGAAGATTGAGATGACTTGCAGCAGGTGGTTTTTCTCCTGCATTGGGTTTCCACCTTATATCATGGTGTTCATGTGTGTGCCTTATGTGTGATGATCTATTCTCTATTACGACATCTGTTATCTGATAATATGGTTGATAATGTTCTAATGCACTCATTGAAGATCAATTAACTTAATCATAAGAAGTTGTGGAAGTAGCATATATGAATCTGATTATGGAAATGAAAAAGTTTTATTAATGTGATAATACTGATTCACCCCCCCTCTTAGTATTATTTCCAACATGTTCGACACCAGCTCATTGATTCACACGCCGCGGATTGTACCTATAAGTACCTTGAGGACCATTGTCATTATTGGTGGTACCTCTCGCGTCTGTTAACAGTTTTCATTATTGACTGGTAATTGGACGATGTTCATGCATGTTCGACTTCAGCTCATGTATTCACATGCTTGGACTTGTACTTTGTTCGGGTCGGGATGGAGCGCAAGACCCTGGATTTTTGTCTGTTGCAATCCAGGTTGCGATTTTGTGGATTATTATTACATGACTCGTTGATGGATGGCTGCGCCCATACCTGAGTCTTTTTGGATGGCTGCGACCATACCTTATTATCATCATGGTCTCTTCAGCTGGGTGGCTGCGTCCATACCACAGACCTTCTTCGTATGTCTTTTGGATGGCTACGCCCATGCCTAGACTATATGTCATGGATTCTCAGAGATATCAGTTGTACATACATGCAGATTCTTCCTGGTGGTGTTCCAGTTCAGCGAGTTTTGTAAAGCATTTCACCCCTCCCACTCTCTCGGGCTTCATGCTTTAGGGGGCATCTGTTACACAGTAATTTGTCACTGTCTCCCTGCCAGTCTCCCTACTGTGTCATGAGTTCAAATTAATCATGCGCATGCTCTCTAATGCTGCCAAATGACCCACTTTGCCAAAGTTTTTTCCATCATCGCGACTGTTATTAAAATAACCGCGCTGACTGGCGCCTCATAATACAACAAATGCGCTGCCAGCGCGGAAGCACACGTGTTTTCCGCGCTGGTCGAATTTCATGAGCCAACGCATCCTATGTTTGTATTGAGTCGCGCTGACACAACCTTCTCCGTTATTCAGATGCGATGTCAGCGCTCCAGTGCAGTTATACACCCACGCTGATCCAGTTTGGGCGAGTTTGTTCTAACAGCCAGCCTTCCAGATGACTCCAGACCTGGTTGTTGGCCTTGTAAATGTCGCCCTCCCTTCTATGGCATGTTTGTTCGTCGTTTGAGCCACCTTCCTTGGAGATAAGCTCATCCTCCCACCATTCATGGAGACTCCTTCTCCTATTTAAGCCTCTACCATGGCCATGAGCAGCTAGTTTTTGGACAGTGTGGAATTGATAGTGCTTAGACTGCTGCTGTTAGTAGGTAGTTGGTGTGACAAGTGTGGGATTGCTAGAGAGCTTAAGGAAGGTTGTGAAGTGTTTCTTTCTTGTGTGAGCTTGTGTGAGAGAGAGTTTTTGTCTTGGGAGATCTACATCCAAGGGTGAATGCTTAAGAGGCTTGCTGGCTGGACCCTCTTGAGAAGGATTCAACGTCAGAACTTTGGTTGTACCTTTCTCTGTTGTTGATTAATAATAGATGACTACTATTATGGTTCCATTCTCATTTGTCTTTGTAATGGTTAATGTGAATTACGTCCTTCCTGGCTGATGTATAACTGCATTTATTAGATTTCACGCTTGTGTTTGTGTTTCTCTTCGTGTGTGCAGGTATCTATCTATGGGGATCGTGGAAGATCGTGACCGGCCAAAGTGAAGGAGCGAGAACGACATCTCTTCATCAAACAATAGGGTTGGAATCCAAGTAGGTTTCCATTGCCTACCTTTTATTTGCAATTAGGAACTTGCATAGTAGCATTGACTGATTGTTGCTAGACCCATTCTGGGCTAGTAGGGATCGCCTCTATCCGTAGAGGGGATTTACCTCTCCAACACCTACGATGCGATAACTCTATCAGAAAATTGCATATCGCTACTCATCAACAAATCGCTCCAAGTCTTCCATAGAAAACCTTTGATGTGATAAGCCAATCGCAATCACGCATCGCTAAAATCATAAGATGCATTCCAAAAAAGCTCCTTCGCAATATTCCGATGCGATTTCATTATCATAAACCACGCTTTTGATAAAAGGAAAAACATGAAATATCACAAACATGTGCGGCTGAAAGTTGTAAATCAATTATAAAGAAAATTTAAACGATTTATTAAGTTTAAATCATGTCGCCTCCCCATGCCAACTCACCACTGATCGCAATCGCAACCATGCAATGGAACCATTTAAGCACGACACTTGTAACTCCTAATCTACGATATGCGATTATCGCTAATCATTGATTGGGAAGTCACGATGCCCATACTATAAAGGACCATTATAAATTACTATGCGACATATCATCATGGCATTAAATTTTCACATTGGAAGTTACGGGGAAATCATTAAGAAATAGTTATGGTTGAATCTTTCAAGGATTTCATCCATGGTGACTTAATATATCATAGATCTGTAGCATCTATTGTGCTTAATTGTTGTTACTCTTATGCGCTGCGTATTAGCTTTGAACAATTTTTTCCATTGTTACGTCCTTCCATTTCATTTTGCAGAGAAAATCTGAAAACATCAGTCCAGCAAAAATGTCTAAGAGAGCTTGGAAAGAAAAGGTCCCCGTCATAGCAAAATATGAACCAGCAAAGTTGGTACTGATACCTGACACCACCTGTGCAGGCCTCGGCAAGACTTCATGGGAGGGTATATATAATTTACTCAAAGCTGACGATCCAAGCGAAGTTGAAGAAGAAGGAGAAATGGCTGGTTCAACTGATAAATTAGAAAATACGCTTTACGATTTAGCTAGCTCCTTCCTCCACAGAATAGCAGCCTACACAAAAGTGTTACCATACAATGATCTGGTGAGATGGGTTATAGAAAGTATCAACATAACTGACAGAGCCTTTTATACAGCCGATGGAAGGATGTTCGGGACATTCAGGGCAGAAGATGTCAAGAAGATGTATCATTTTCCGGACCCCCAGAAACATTACAACAAATCATTTTTAGAAGCTTTCACTAAGGAGAATGATGTAGAGTCAGGCACTATCAGGCAATGGAGGCATTTTCCAAGCAAGCATAAGCATGAATCCACTGGTATGTACACCGTAGACCCCTTAGCATCTCCCTATTGCTATGTTGGTGCTATGATATGTAGACTCTTTGGAATCTCTCATTCAGCTAGGTTTTCCATAGAAATGGTGCTTTTAATGGAAGTCCATCAATCAACTCTTATATAATGGATTGGGTAACCATTTTATCAGATAAAATGGCCAACCAAATCCTTGATTATAGAAGAAATAGGTTTATAACTACCCGTACAATACCCCAATTCTATATGAGCGCGTACATCATGGATACCATCTGTTTCAATTATGATTACCCCATTCTAGGTTGGAAATGGATGCCTTAAGACCCAACCCCTATTCACAAGTATTTGTGGAAGGCCCATTATAAAGATCATACATATAGAATTTTCCATGGTTTTGTTTTACCTGTCCATTAGGCCATATTCAACAAACCTGCTCCTCAGTTATCCAATGAAGCCAACATTGACCTAACATCAATCAGTAGTTGGTTCGGTGAAGAAATGTTCACCTATGTTAGACTTTTTGGCAGCACCACAGATCCACATGTTCTCCCCTTATACATTCGTGATAAGCTATTGGCCAGAGAAATAGCTTACCAGATAACAGAAATAGGAATGTCAAGGAACCTCAAAGAGTCCACGAAACAAATGTGGCCTCCATTTCCCCTCCGCTATGATACCTACACACTGCATGATTTCAAACATGCAAAGAAAGAAACAGAGAAGATAAAAACTCTGAAGTTAGCAGTCATTCCTAAGAGACAGTATGATCCAAGAGAAGTGACTTACAACTTCACCAGTCAAGTGAAACTTGTCAAATTTGAGCATGAGATGGATGAATATGATGACTTGTTCACTTTGGTTGAGTTATTTTCATGGGTAAAACATCTGGAAAAGATCAAATTAGGAGTAGGAGGAAGAGATAAGTTTATGTAGTTTAGGGCACAGAGGTTACAAACATTGCCTCTATATTTTTTGGCCACTACCCCTATGGTGTAGCAAGAATGCCACAGTGAAGAACAAACTACTGAGAAGATTCCTAAAAAGGAGAAGAGTCCTCAAAAGGAGAAGAGTCCCGAAAAGGAGCAAAGGCCCGAAAAGGAGCATAAAAATGAAAATACCAGTGAGCTCCTAGATACCGATGTAAATATTGATTCCAGCTTACTCAAGGAATGGGAGCAGTTCGATCAGATGATCAAGAACCAGAATGACTCCCAAAACATCGTTACACCAAAATCAACCGCAACACAGTAGCATATTGCTACTAATACTACAATTAAAGGGGTAGTTGGCACAGTGAACACTCAGTAGGACATTGAAATAATTCCAAAGAATCCTTTTGAAGAAATTGTATTGAAGGTAGAGGAAATACCACCCCTGGATGTATTTTTACATTCCAAAGCATAGGGATGTGGTCAAAAGACAAAGGAAAGGAAGAAAATTGACCAGGGAACACTCTCAAATCCTCAAGCTGAACTAATGAATGTGGTATGGAAAGACTCAAAAGTCAGCCCTTCTAAGGATTTAACAAAGTTGTCCAAGTATTCAGGTGCCTATACACCCGCTACAATGGACAAAGCTTCTGCAGTTAGCCAACTGATCAAGGAAAAGGATCTAAGGATCACCCAACTTGAAGAGCAAACGGCATTGGAACAACAGAAGATCAGACAACTTGAGCAATAGCTAGCAGAGAAAAAATAGTAGAATGAGCAACTAAAAGAAAAGCTAAGTCTGGAGAAGCAAAATATCGATCAGCAAGCTCTTCAGAAACAATAAAAGTTATCTCAAGAACTCGGCAAGCTTCAAGTGACAATTCAGTAGGAGAAGAAAACTAAAGAAGAACAAATTGCATAGTTGCAATTACAGTTAGAAAGTTTCAAGGGTTATCTGAACGTTGATGAATTCAAAAAAGAAGCCCTGGAAATGACTAAAGCCTTATCTCGGCAGCTAAATCTCCTTTGCCACAAGATATGATTAGTTGACCCATTGTGCAATATCACTGCATCACTCATTGAACAGGCAGTTGATACCAGGCGAGAATTTTAAAATGTAGATGATAAGGTAACAAAATTTCTCTCTTGGCAAAGTTCAGAAGAAGTCATAGCTGCTAATCTGCCGAAAATCTAAGAATCGCACAAGGAAATCTTGTTTTCGGAGTGGGAATCATAGTTAATTAAGGTCAAAAGAGCTACTTCCAGAGCCAGGGCTACAAGGAACAGCGTGATTGAGTTGGTAAATGACAGTTTGTATCTAACTAACTTGATCTCCGATTGCTCTCCAAGAAATCTCCCACAAGCAAAAGCACTAGAAGATCAATGGAAATAGGATTTGGCCAGCAGAGAAGAACAAATCGGCAAAGTGCAAAACCTAACTTGGGATGCATTTTGGTTTTTCCTAGCAAAGCCGCATAGTCAGTAGATGGCCACCAAATGCTTTTCCAATGTTGGCAATCTCATGGTGCCCGAACTTTCAGATGCTACGTACAGAACTCAGCTAAATTCTAGGCTGAGTCACCCTCTGAAAATTCAGAAAATGCTCTCAATTTGTGAGCTGCAAGTGCAAGAGAAGAAGTAGATACAGTGAATCAGTTAAAAGGCTATCGCACTATTATTTTTATCAATCAAATCCCAGATTTTCATGTTTGCAGTTTCAATAGCTCAAAGTGATTTTTATTAATAGTTAGTTTTTTATTTTATTATTTAAACCCTTTCATGTCTTTGAAGAAAGGGTCCTCAACTTGTATAATATTTGACTTGAGAAGTTGCACTTTTGTACTTTTGAATATTTTTTATCAGTAGTAGATCAAGGTTCTACAATTTTGTGAAGAAACTTTTTCAAGACCTGCACTTTTGTATTTCCTGGGAGGTCTTCTCAAATAAGAAAGTGGAATCGGAATGTTATTTACATCAGAAAGGCTCAAATGCATGCGTATTTTTATCTCTGTTCTTTTGTCTTGTTTCCTTATGTGATGAAGCATTCCCTTTTAAAGTTGCTATTGTTGATATATGTATGTTGTTTAAAGAATTCTTTATCATGTAATTTCTGAAGGTTTAGAATTGTTATATTTCAAAGATATATGTCAGCGATATACACTGTTATGAATGATATATGTTTTATTAATAATTACTTTGTTTAATTTCTTAAACAAAGTAATCATTATCCATGAATGAATCTTTCTATCGATTAATAATTCATTTATATGATTATTTATATGTTAGAAATAATCAGAATTCGCATTTTTAATACATTACCTGGGTTTAGATAAGTATATTTGTATATGTCTAAGTTATAGTATTAAAACACTTATCATCCTTATTATACATTATAAACTAATCATCCATCAAACCATTCATTTCATGGGAAATTGGTCCCACAATATCCAGTCAGAGCCACCACACCAAACGAAAAAGGAGTTTTACTAAGGTCCAGAATGGGTGGTTATCCCCGATGTTGGTGCTAATATTTTAGAGGCATTAATAGATCCCTGATGGAAGTATGCAGATATTGACACTAACATTGACTCCATTGGGGATGGTAGCTCCTTGGAGGTGCCAAGAACACCGTAGATCAAGTAGCCTTATCGATTGGGCATGGAGTAAAAAAAAACTCAATCTGCAATACATGACTGAATATTGATGACTCAAAGACACAAACTGACTTTTACTCAGCTAAAAACTAACTCGATGCTAAAACAAAACTGACAAACTGGATAAGATGCTCAAAATGGAGCTTATTCAATAAAACCTACTCTAACTGTTCCATTCATCACCTGATCAAGTGAAATGAAACAATCAATGCAACCAAGTAAGCATTCGGGATATTGTTTGAATTCTCTGCAAGTGTTTGTTTATGAGCAAGAAGAGAGAACTACTGAAATGAAAATCCCATGAAAACTTGTAAACAGATCCAAATTTTCTCAGATTGAATAATATGGATTCTCTATTTGACTCCAAAAACACTGCATGAGGATCTTGAAATTCATGTGCACTGGGACTTAGCCCATCCAATGGATTACTTTGCTTCTCCTCGTACCATGAATGCAAACTTTCATCTGAGTTTTGTGACGATACTCCTACTAAAAATGACAAAGAAACCGGTTGTCGAATCAAGTTTGTATCAATACTTTTTTCAAGCTCAAAGCTAGCTAATGGAGAAGGACTTTGACTACAAATATCATCCAACACATCAGCTATTGGATCATGAAAAACTTGAAAAGACTGCTGCAACCCATTTTCTATTGGTTCCAATGAGATTGCATGATTTTATACAGGGTGCTCATCCTTTACTAAAAATATACTATGCAAATTTCCATTCAAAAAATGAAATGATTCAAAACATAATGGAATGGAATCATCTTGCATCATTTGATCATATGTTCCAGCTTCCAAGTCTTCATCTGCAACCTGAAATTAAATGGCATTCGGGGGCTGCAAATCTAGATATGAGAAGCCTTGAACAAGGATTTCATTGCCCTCTAGATGGTAGAGATAAAAACCTATCAACGGTTGATTTCTGATTGCACGAATGTTGTCTATGATGAACTGAGATGAAGTAAAACAAAGAGGCAAAGATCCTTCACTTACTTCAAAATTTTCTGCACTTTCCTCCTCACTTCCATAGCTGATATGAAACAGCTAACCACTGAGTTGCTGAAAGTGAACTTCCTCCTTCCACAAACCAGCTGTTGATTTGTCTGCAAGACTAGCTTCTATTTGGAGAACATAATCATCATCATACTGATCAAACTTACGCAAATCATCAGTATAAAAAACATCATCAAGCATACATTTCAGATCAACATATCTCTCTTCTCTAAGATGATATATAAAAAAATCATTATCAGATCTATGACAACTGGGATAAGAAAGAAAATGTTTTGGATCAGTCACTTATTTTTCTTCAATCAGCGAGCCATGGTCTTGAACATCATACCCATTCCGTGTGGTGATCTTTTTCATCATCTCTTCCATTGCACTTACCAAAATGTTGAGTTGTACCTCTAAAGATGTCGATTCCTCTGGATCTATGTTCTTCATCTCTTCTTCCTTCAACTTGGCCCTTTTGATCAACAAATTAGCCTCTACATCTACTGCACTCTTTTGCATCTCTTCAAGTGTTGCAAGGTTCCTTTCCCTCAGCTGAAACTCCATTTCTGGATCAAAGGCTTAGAGCGGATCCAGGAGGAGGCCTTATATTAGCAGGCAATGAAAAATAGACTTGGTTAAACCTGGCAGAAAACTCTTGTATTGTCTCCCCTGGTAGTCTTTTCAGTTGGTTATACTCTTCTAGAATCAAGAAATGGTTTTGTTTGACCACCCACCTGTCGAGGAAAACTTTGACGAACTGATGGAAATATGAGATGCTCGCATTAGGCAGGGTTTTGAACCAACTCTTGACTTTGCCTTGCAAAGAAAGAGAAAAAATCCTAATACTAACATCCTCTTCATCAACTTCAAAAAGGTCAATAAAAGACTCAAAATTCAATCCATGTCTCTCAACGGTGATGTTGTCACATTCACCATCAAATCTTGGTAGATATAGGTAATGATTTTTAGGGAAAGCATGGGATATGGGAGGTAAAATCATAGGCTTGTATCTATCTAGAATTTTACAAGGTATAAGAGTATATACAAAAGCTGTAGAATTATTCTTGATCTCTTGAGGCTCATCAGTTTGAAGATGGTCATCATAAGATTCGAAAGAAGGGTCTTGATCAAGATTAAAGGCATGTGAATATTTTGTATTCACAATCTTCAAAGGGAAAGAATCAAATGCAAGTTTAGGATCTTTTCTCAAATACAATATACTTTGTAAAGCCTTCTTGACATTCTCGGGAAAAGAGAAGAAGTAATTTATAACAAAGAATGTAATGTCTTGGATGAAATTCCAACTTGAATACCAAACCTTTCCATATTGTCCTTTAATGTTTCTGCTGGTCAGGTTCATCCTCCAGTGGAGTCCTTGGATCTGATCTCGAAACTGATTTAGAGTCGCTAGGTGAATGATTTCAACCTTCCGGTGTCTGATCGTTGTCCACCATCAACAATTAGATCTAAACTTGATACATTTTACTGAGGAACATAAAACTACATTCCCCAGTATGGTCGCCACTATGTTATCACCTGGATTGAACTCGGGCTGAAGGAAGGCAATGCCAGGGTAACCACAAACCACACTTAGCCAAGTAGCTAGCCCTACTAGGCTGAGAGAGGGATCTCTCCATAAGGATCTCAGCCAAGATGACTGGATCAGGAAAAGGATTTTAGGCTAGGTATAGTAGCACAAAGTTTTGATTGGATTTTGAAGGGGCTTTGCTGGATCAGGAGGAGCTGGACAGTTTAGGTCTAGGCAATTAGGTCAAAATTGCAGGGTGTTCAATGGGGAAAGGTAGGCATAAGTACATTAAACACATTAACATATGATCACAAAAGAATAAATTGTACTAAAACTCCATACCACATGGATCCCATAAAAATAGTTGCAATTCTTATTAATCTCCTACTAAACTGCTACAAAATGATGTACAATCAAGATCTGAGCATCCTGCTGAGTCCAACCCTCTACAATGAGAAGGAAGAAGAAGATATAGGTATTTTTTCAACCTCATCCCATCCTCAGGGGTCCAATCCCTAAGATGAGGAGCTAATCTAACGAACACTAAACAAGAAACAGGAATATAGGCATCTCAACAACTTGCCTCTAAAAGTGAAAAACTGATTCATTTGAGCTCAAATTGACTTTTAATGAAATTAATCTACCCTCTACTACTAATTATCTATCATATTTACAAGCCCAGTCATCATTTGCAATGGCAAAACATCCTCCATGAGAGAAAACCCATGAACATAGTAAAAAAAATGGAAAATTAGCCATCCTGTGCAAAATCTACCCTACGCACAGCACCACTGGCCCAATGCACAGCACCACTTTGAGGACCCTTTTGGAGGCCTTCATGGCATCCAAATTGAGCTCACAATAGCTCATTGGAAAGTAATTCAAGTATACTTTCCAAAACACATATAATTTATGCATTGAAGCTCATTTGACCCCTCAAAACGTGATTCTCCCAAGACTACTTCTGTGTGTCCAAAAAGTGGCAGATAAGTCATTTTTATGGTGTGTTTTGACCTTTTGGTGGACCAGTTATGCTCCAAAGACTTAGAAAATCCATAGGGTGCTTGTCCTCATTTATATGAATCCAAAAATGCAAACCAATTCTCCATTAGGTGCCCCTAGGAAAAGCGCAGAGCCAGTGGCACTGCGCGTTGAGGCAGATTTCTTGTGTGTAAAATTTAAAAATTTGCAAGTGATGAAAATCTTCCAAACTTCTCAAAAATTAGTGAGAAACACCATCATCAAGTTTCTTGATGAGCTAAGGAAACTTCAGCAAGAAACCTAAGCCTATCCTCCTCCTTTTTGCCTTTCAGAGCCCACCTTAGCCTAGCTTTCATCTTTTTTATCCTCATGTTGCAAATTTTGTTCCTGGTCCTGTAGTGGTAGGCTATTTGCCTCATCATCTAATTATCCCTCTTGGCCTTCTGCAACAACTTCTCTAGGTGAAAATTGACTCTCTCAAGCCAAGTCTCTCTATCACCCTCAATTTCCTTTTCAATAGGAAACAAAGTGACCGGTGCCTCCTTGTCATTTTGTCGTTTTACCTTGAGAAGTTCCAGCTCCATGAAGACTTGTTTGTCACTCAATTTTTTGGTCTCTTGTTCCAAATATGTGATGACATAATTGGCTCTCTCCAAATTGTCCATCAAAGCTTGTACTTGAGCCTTCTTTTCTTGTATGATTATGTCCTTTATTGTTTCTTCATCCTGAGCCTTTAAGTCAATTGTTTGAGTATAATGCTGCTCCATCTCATCATGCTCTATCAAATCAAAGTCTCTTTCTTCCTCCTCATCATCAAAACTTTCCTCCGGCATCTTTTCTTTTCCTTTGTGCAGCTCCTGCACCTATACCTTCTGTGTTGATGAAGAAAGCAAAGCCCCTTCCACATCCTGTGGAGCTAGCATTTTCCTCTGGGTTGATGAAGAAGGCAAGGTCCGTTCCACATCACGTGGAGCAAACACTTGCCTATCAACTACAAATAATCTCCTTGTGCCCCTTTGATATGTCATGTAAGTCCTAGGCACCTCAGTAGCTCTGGTCTCTTTGCCTTCCTCATCTGTTTTCACCTGAGCATTGCTAGAAGGTCCCCCTAATTCTTGAGACACTGGTGGAGGAATTTGAGGACCCCTAATGATGTCATGAGAAATAAATGTCTCCCAAGAGACGTTGAGGAGGCTAAGATGAGGAAGCACAATCATCTTGATCAGGGAATAATGATAGAGACTGCTCATTTGCTGAGGGTATGGCTTCTTTTGCACAAAATGGGCCATATTCTCAATATTCTTGAACAAGAAATAAGGGAGGTTTAACATCTTCACCCTGGTAAAATGCATGAGGAGCTTGATGTGATAGGTGTACAGCCTAGAAAATCTGCGCTCACAAGCAAAATATTTCATGATGATTTTCATCATGGGGACATACTTGTCTTCAAGAAATCTGAAAGGAAAAAGTCTTTTCACCTCATTTCTATACCAAGGTTTGATATAAGGCTCATAATAGTGTTCATCTAGGTCCTATGCCTTGTACCACTTCTCCCCTACATTCGGAATCCTAGTGGCATCTGCAATAATGGAAGGTGAGACTGTGAATGTCACCCCAACAAGAGTCACGTTATTGTCCTGAAGATGAGCTACAAAAAGTCTGGTTAGCTCAAGGTGGTGTTGAACTCTCTCTAAATGCTCACAGAACTCATATCATCTAAGATATCTAAAACAAGTGATAGCCAACTGAGAGGCTTGCAATTCTCTGAGGTTTGATGGCTCCCCTCTGATAATTATGCCTCCCTTGTGTGGTTTTCTCTAATGCCGAGGTCTCTCTGTCGAAATGTCACTACCTATGTGTTCCTCCTCCTCATAGTCTCGATCCTCTGTCCATGTTTGTAAGGCTTGAGGTTGTATGAAGGGAATGAGTGAGAGTGATTTAGGAGTGAAGGGATGGGAGATGAACTTATGGGCTAGAAAATGAATGAGGGAGTAGGAATCATAAAAATGAGAGGGAGGGCTTGGTTTGTTTGAGATATTGCTTTTTGGGAAGATGGATAAAGGGATGTGGATGTTATGGAATGGGGATAAATGGATAAAAGGATATAGGGATAGGGAAAGAGTTTAGAGTTGTAGTGATAGGTGATAGGAGGAATAATGGAGGTTTAGGGTTTTAGGCATAACTAGGGGAAAATTTTAGGGTTTGACATAACCAAGGGATAATTTAGCTTAAAAGTTAGATTGCAACCAATCAATGTAGTATGGAAGACAACTTACTTGTATGCAGGTAAGAGAGGGAAAATTTGAATTTGGTTGAAGTTTTGAGGCCTTTCTAGCTCCTCTACTAAATGTGCAACGCCACCTCTAGAAGCGCAGCACAATGTAAAATTACACTATGGAAATTGCCAGATGCGCATCCTTGGGCCTAGATGTGCAGCACCACTCCTCCTGCCTAAAACACGCAACACTAGTCTATCTACGTGCATCACCACTCTACCACTGCTTCATAATCACAGTGCCACCCTCCAGAAGCGCAGTGCCAACTCTCCTTTGCCCAAAACTCGCTTAACCTATCCTCTTCTCCTCACTTTTTGACTTCTTGCTTGCCAAATGAGAATGATGAACTTGAAAATGAAATGTGAGAGCTTATATAGGAGTAAATTTTGATTTTTCACATGAAAGCCCCACTTTCTAATGTTTCTTGGCCTTCTTCAAAACTTTTTTTAATGCCTTTTCTTCTTGGTTTCTTTTCAGGTGGATAATGCTCAACTTGAACTGATTTTTGCAGTGTTTCGTTGTCTTGCAGCAAGGAGAGATGCTTTGGTGTAGCTCATTTATTACATAAAGTGACTTAAAATTACATAATAAATACAAATCAACTCCAAATACTCTGTTTTCACCTCAAAAACATGTTTTTGAGGTGAAAAATACATTAGGTTAAAATATAATGATATAGTGACTATGACCCAAAAGCCATCATTCTTGACTTATTAGTCATTCTCATACCCTTGCTGACCTTTATTTACACTTTTAAATCAATCTCTTGACCTTGGTAATGAAACCTTAAGACCTAATGAAACATGCCCTATGACCTAATGAAAGCATGATTGAAAATTGACCATGAAACCATAACTGAAAACAACTTGAAGATGGATCAGCAAGTATATTCTATGAGGGAGAAATTAGATTTTCTGAAGATAAGACAACCATCAGTGGATCAGTTCGAAATGACCTAATGAAATGATGTAAAAATTTCATTATGGGACCCCTAAAAATGAAAATGCAAAGAGAAAATTTTGATCCCTGATGGAAGTATGCAGATACTGACACTAACAGAATGGATGATCTATGCCTGAACAAATCACCAACCAGCACACAAAGTGACTCTTCCACACCTAGAAATGCTTCCAAAGGGGTTACCGCTAAAACCACTATGGCAGCACCTCGCATAATGTAAGAATCTTCATCTGTAGATTTAGATTACAATATCATCGAAGATTTGAAGAAAATGTGAGCTAATATATCATTATACAAGTTGTGAAAAATGTTGCCCAGTGTGACCTAATAGCCAAAGCCTTCACCTTTTCTCCTGCTCCTGTTAAGCCCTCCAGATCAAACAAGGGAAACTCTGCAGCTGATCCCCAGCTGTGGTCGACTTCCAAGCTATAGTAAATGCTGCAAACACCAACTCGAGAGGCTCAACTCCCCTATTTCTCATAACCTTTGAGATGTTTAATTTCAATTTCCACAACTACCTCGTCAATTCTGGCCCATCAACCAATGTTATGCCCTAGTCGGTATGCAAGAAGTTGAACATTCAACTAGAAAAAATCGATGCCAAAATTATCCAACTCGACAAGTCTCATGTCCCCACCATAGGAGAATTAAATAATGTCATCATTCGGTTATCTTCTGATTCCCAAGTTCACCAGTGTATCGACATAATCATCATGGACATCCCAAAAGCCTACGGTCTTCTTCTCAGCAAGGATTGGTCTAGCAAGCTTCAGGGCTACTTTGCCACAGATTGGTCTCACTTGTGGCTGCCTTACAAAGGAAGGAATAACTAGATCAGGGTAAATAGTGAGCCTTTTATGAAACATATTGTAACTGACATTGAAGACTCTAATGATCTAATCAATTATGATCAACAAGATATGCGAGTATGCCTCCTTGAATCTTTATTTGGGTGCTATTAGTCTCAGACATCAACCATTTCTAGGGATACCCAGGTTGAAATTCCCATGCAAACCCCAAGCCTTGATAGGGAGATTTTTTCCTTAAACTTAAACACGTCAGGTTTACCTTCCCTCAGTATGGATATGTGGACATTGCACTATGACGGATCCAAAACCCATGATGGAGCAGGAGCGGGATGTGTCCTGCTAAATCCCAAAGGGGATAGATTTTTTATCTCTTCCAGGTTAGAATTCCAATATACCAACAACACTGCGGAATATGAGGCATTGGTTCTTGGCCTCAAAAAGGCCATCGACCTAAAAGCAGACTGCCTGAAATTGATTGGGGATTCGAGAATCATTACGAGACAAGTATGCAATACCATCCATTGTTTGTCCCCGCATCTAAAGAATTAGCAGAAAGACGTATGGAATCTCATAAATTCTTTTAATGCTTGCAGTATCATTTTTGTTCCTACATTTAACAATGTTGTTGTCGACACTCTAGCTAATGCTGCAGCTACATTCACACCCCTTAAAGATGGTTTTTCTATCGAAATTATGTATAATCCAGTGGTATCGGACAACATAACTAAATTGCATGTGTTCAATGATGACCAGCAAATTCTGGAGTTCATGGAAAAAGCTGTAGTATTCAAAGCCACAGCGATCGACGAAGAGGAACATGAGAAATGATTACAAGACAAAGCGAATTCACAGAAGGGAAGCCCCTTACCTAAAGGGGTGGTGTGTCGTAAAACAAGATCATTCCTTCATGCAATCTTATATGCACATACTCATATCATGAAATTAGTCAAACATCCAAACAACCTGTAAACATGCCATGTTGGATAAACTAAATAGACGGCATAATCAAACTCATTCCTCAATGTATCTTAGGGGAGGTTATCACATTTTCACAAGTCAACCCAGATTAGTATGACACAATATCAAAAATATATCAACCTGTACCTAGATATCATAACCATATACTTCTAAACAAGCAAATCCAGATTAGCACAATACATATAACATCAATATATTAAATGCAATGACCATAATTATCATGCATATGACTGCAATGCATACAACAACAAGTCACTACCATGCATGACTATTTGACGCATGTGCATATGACTGCACTAATTAACTAGCAACTACCATTCATGTAACCACAACAACGATAGAATGACAAGCATGTACATAATAATAATGTATATGATAACCATTAACCATCATACGTACATGCCAAACATACAAACGTGTTTGACGATATGCTTTTACCCTGAGGTCCAATGCTACAACCTCGTTCTAATAATCTGCATCTCTTGCTCCATCTCAACCAACATATCAGCATCATAGCCTACCAACAACATCATGATGACACAAACCACATAATGACCACCATGTTGTGTGTCTTACCTACTATGCATGCATCACAAAATGCATCTAGCCCATCCAATCCAAGTATTTGAACCATGCTCTGATACCACCTTGTAACCACCCCTCCCACATTTACCCAGTTCACGGCCCACCAGACTAAACATGAGAGAAAGAGCTACTGTGACCTAACTCGACCTCCTAGATCCAATTAATGAAGTGGGGCTAACTAATGACAACCAACTGACAACTCCACACTTCCTATAGGAACCATAGGTCATTCAAGGGCTGATCAACCACCCCAGGTGGCCAAACCCTGAGCTAGACCTCTATTTCTCAGCCTTGGGCCCTCAACCGCTCCCAAAGAAAGGCCTCCATGCAGTTGGTGCGGTCTTGGATTCTGAGCCACCATTTTAGGCTAGCCTCTAGACCACTACCCATAATTCAGTGAGACTTTCCAGAATGATAAATAACATCAGGACAAATCCATCCATACAAAACTTGATCAAGGAATTGACCTAACCATGACACTCGTTTTGTTAAACATATAGCGAACATGTAATCTACAGGTCATGAATGCATATATGAACATAGGAGTTTGAAACTTATTTTAGATTCACCAAGAAAGTATAATTCCCTCTCATAATATTTGTAATAACATATGTTAGTCCACATATTCATCGACCATTCATATATTCATCAAACATGACAAGATCCTTAGGTA
The DNA here is from genome assembly GCA_031772625.1 of Pinus tabuliformis. Lineage (NCBI taxonomy): Eukaryota > Viridiplantae > Streptophyta > Pinopsida > Pinales > Pinaceae > Pinus > Pinus tabuliformis. The sequence goes on from CM062818.1 coordinate 1,203,732,361, forward strand.
GTATACATCATATAACCAGCATATATCCAACAAATAACCAGCATATAAACCAACATATAAACCATGGAAACTCAGCCATAATATCACCATAATAATCAATACATATACTTATATATCACAATAGAAAATACCTCATATTAACATATGGAAATGCCAACCAAGTTAGGGACTTCCACGTACCACCCGACCATAGATTGGGTTGAACCAAAATCTTTCTTTTATCCAATCACCCCCATGCCATATTCCAAGTGTGAATGTGGGATCTCATTGAATGAACCAAACAAAACCAAACTTAGGGCTGCTAGAGGCCAAACCACCTCAACCCTCAACCAGTGATTCCACCTCATAGTCAGTCATCACAATCACCAACTAGATCGGTCTCTACCCAAGTTGTCCAGGGCTCCAGAGTGTTTGTTCCAACTGTGGCTCCAGGAAATAATAACTCAACCCATAGCCTTCCAAGGCTCCATAGAATTTGTCCAACCTAGCTCCAGGGACTAGTAACTCAACCCACCAAGGGCTTTAGAGTGTTTGTCCCAACCTAGGCTTTAGGACTAGTAACTCAACCCAAGTTTTTCTAGGGCTTCTAGAGAATTTGTCCCAACCAATAGCTCCAGTAACTAGTAACTCAACCCACAGCCATAAATAACCTGAGCACCAGTCAAAAAACAACATGTGGAAGAACCCACAACACCATATCTATCCAGGAAGCGGCAAGGCAAGGCTAAAACTTGTAACCATTGGAAATCTAGGAAAATATCCATGCCAATGATAGCACATAACCAAGAAACCACATGCATATACCATGCATGCCAAAACTAGCAAGGAAATCATATATGCAACTCGATATTTGCAAAGAAATCATGTTGTAGTTGTTGATCCAACTAATATGTTGCACTTTCCTACTTTCCTTTACCTTATTACTCTAAATCCAAGTAAATAATAGAGTGCTCCAAGCATGCTCCAAGAATTCTCTAAGTGTGCAAGAGTAAGAGAGAGTGAGAGAAGATAAACTAACAAAATTCTTTGAAGTGATCCTCAAAAGCCTTTTTATTATTGAGGCCTCTATTTTATTCATTTTCCATCATTTTCTTTCAATTTCCCTCTCATGCAAATATGTGACCTTTCATCTCCCTTTTCTCCTATTTTCCTTTATTTTCATAAATAAAGCCACTTTGCCTTTGCCAATTTCTATATCCATAAATAAACCAAAAGTGACCCCACTAGACGTTGGCATTATGGCTAATGTGGTGTCCTTGATGGTAACTTGATTGATAAATATGTACTTGATGTCAACATTGTGATAATATGATCTCATGAAGTTTGGTACAGATACTACAGAGGACATGGACAAACTAATGACAGTTCAGTGAGAGTTGGATGAAAAAAGTAAAATTTCAAGAAAGCATATGTAATTCCTATAAAGAAAGGTCACATATATACGCAGGTCTTGTGAGTAAAAGTCATGTACATAATATAAACCATGGAAATTTGGATACCTTGGTTCATTACTTTGTATTGGCCCATAGTAATTGGAGCGGCAGTGGTTATTTGATCCCGCTTAAGAATACTAACGACATTACCAAGGGGTTTACCTAAAGTATTGGCTAAGGTTAAAACTATATAAGAGATGTAGATCAAGGTGTTAAGTGTGCATGTAATGAATTATTCATGTGTGATCTGATCTGAAATAGGTATGCACCAGGGAGCAAGGAGAAGACTTAGATCTGAAAGATATGAAGTATGTTGACATATATGCTTGATTGATTTACTTATTGCAAATGTATAAGTAACTAACAATGATAGGTTTGTGGTTATAATGATGTTGCGATATAAATTAATTATTTAGAAGTCTTTTATTTTGACAATAAAGGTTGCAGAGAGTGAAGTTATGTTTGCAGCAAAAGTTTTCATATTTGTACGCAGGTTTGTCTTTGGATAGTTGCGTACATACACGGATCTCTCTGTAGGTCACATATATATTCTGAGATATGGTTTTCAATATGTTAATATTCGTACACAAGCGTTATGCATGGTAGTCATGTACATATTTTGATATGTTTCATGAATTTCGTGTATATGCTCTAGGGTTAGTAGTGCTAAAAAATGATGATATTTGATGAGTTATGTTCTAATTGTTGTTGGTTTTCAATGAAGTCTTAATCATGTTGATCTTTGTTTGATAATGTTGATTGGGTTGGTTTTTCATGATTGGAATATTGATTAGTAATGATGCTAGAGTGAGTTGTGATTGGTTCAATAGTTTATGTATAGTTCAATGGTTGATCCAATGTTAGGGTGATCCAGTAATGTAATGTTCAATATTTTGATATCTATATCCAGGTGTGACATAGAGGAAGCACGTATATATGTGGGTATGCTTCAAAATAGTAGTGTATAAATTCTGAATTAAATTTGATCAAGGTTTGCAGTAACAACACTTTGTTTATGTGATAGTTAACAGTGTATGGCTTATTTATGAGTGGTTGGTATAATCTGGTTATGATAGTTTATATATGTTATAGATTGGCTTGATCTAGTTTCAATGGTTGATTGAGATTCCGTTTAGTGATTGATTTTCCAATGATATAGCGATTTAGTTGGTTTTGTGATTGAAGTTCAGATTCAATATTCAATTTGATATTAAGCATAATGTTGGAAGTTGGTCCAGTTTGAAAATATGATGGAAGGTGGCCTACAGGTTTTGATGTTTTGAGTCAAGTGGATCTAGTATAAAAATATTATGAAATGTGGTACACAAGAGGTGTTGAGGGTTGGAGCCTTCAGTAAGAGAGTCAGAGCTTCCTTCAAGTGGTAGTTGGTAAATTTTTTTAAGGGGTAGGTGCTCCCTTCTGGTAGGAACCGGTAAATGAGATCGGGGAGTTGTAGTTCCTTTCCAGTGGGTGCTAGTGAATGAGTGGAGGTTGTAGCCTCCTACAGGTGGGCTCTTATGTGTTGGTAGGAGTTTGCGCCAATACAAGATGTAATGAAAGTTTTCCTTAATAATAAAAGAAGAAGACAGAGATGATGGCAGTGGTGGTTTTCTCCCACATTGGGTTTCTGCCTAAAATCCTATTGTTCTCATGTGTTGTTGTGTTGCTTATGTGTGATGGTTTATTATTCTCTTTATTGCATAATATATGTCTGATGAAATTAATAACGCACTGGTTAAAGATAAATATCTTATGGAACTTATGAATAATTAGTTAACTAGATATACGTTGTTTTCTTTCACTAAAGTCACATGCATGTGTTGGTTACATAAAGAACAATAGCGCACATAATTCGGAATAAGAAAATGAAAAGTTAAAGTGAGCTAAAAATATTGATTCCCCCCCCCCCCCCACCCCTCTTAGTATTTTTCTAGACACTAGGATTTTTTCCCACCATTCATCTTGGAATACATGTCCCATGACCTTAGTCTTATATTTTTTACAAGGAAAATCAACCACAGGCTATTACAATGGTTATATGCACAAATAAATCCAGGCATAAATGGAGTTCCTGGATAGCTCCTTGCTTGGCACAGCGGATCGATATGTTGTCAAGATCGAGAAGAAATTTAAATATAAGAAGTGATACTTTGGATCTGTGAATCCAAAGCAAGAAAAAGGCACCTCCAAATTATATAACAAAGGACATAGCCAAGGTGGAGGAAGCCTAGACAACCCATCAAATCCATAAGCAAAGAATAGCATGGAGAAGACAAATAAGGACATAGAAAGTGGTGTGAGTTCCACAAGAGCCCCACTCATAGCACAAATGAGTGTCACACCAAACAGTCACTGGTGGTCAAGCTAATAGCTTCAGAGTTAGATGCATGTTATGACTATGAGCTAGAAGCAAACAAGGGGAAATGTAATATTGATGCAGAACCCAGTGCCATTGTTTCCACCACCAACGTGTAGAATATTAAGCTTGAAGATCTAGAGGAGGGGGAACGTCTCTTCCACTCACAGATGTGGGTGAAGGGTTCCCTGTTGCAGTTCATTTTCGATAGTGGAATCCACAATAACCTCATCTCAGTAGAAGTCGTTAAGTAGTTGGGCATGGCAACAACACCACACCCACAGCAATACACCATCCTAAGGTGGCTCCACCAAGGGAAATTTATGTGCGTCAGCCAGTAATGTCACCTTTCATACTTCATCACCTTCATAGTCAAGGTATTGTGTGATGTTTCTCCCCCTAATGTTTATGAAGTTTTATTAGGCCAACTGTACTTCTAAAGTGACCTGTTATTTATGATCAATTGCTCATGTCCTAAGTGTCGTAAAATGCTCAAAATTTAAAATGCTAAAAACTGGTTCAAAGTTGAATGACTGGAAAGTGCTCGTCTTCCTGATTTCGGCGCCACAAACGGTTCGAAAAACAGTCGCCGTATGAGGAAGTTATGGCAAAAAGAAGAATTTGTCAATAACATTGAAAATTTTAATTTTTCAAAAAAAATTTAAAAAGGAATATTCCATTGAATATTCCTTGGAATATTCCAGGGAATATTCCCTTTACACAGCCAATAGAAATCTGCCACGTGGCAGGCCCGGAGGCCACCACGTGGCCCCAGATGACGTCAGCAAGCATTATATGGGCGCATATTTAAAATTTTTGGGAGTTCAAAGTTTTGAACCCACGACCTCATCAACCATAATACAACGCCTTACCGTTAGGCCACGGGAGCAACTCTTATCATATGGGCAGAAAAAAGTTGATTTAAATTTTAAACTGTTTGTTGGGCGGGAAATGAAGGGGGCCAGCCCCTAAGCGGCCAGCCCCCATTCCATATGACCGCGGGCCCAGAACCTAGGGCTTAAGCCCCAACCGCCAGCACACTAACCACCAGCGCGCAATCCGAGGTAAACGGTCACATGTGCATTTAATGTAACTGCAGTCAAGTTGGCGGGAATATTGGCGGAGCGCCAAAATTGGCGGGCCCGCCATATTTGGCGGGCCTAACTGGACTCCAACTAAAGTTAGCTGGAGTGTTTCTAGGCATAACTGGAGGAAAACTTTAATTGGCCATAACTTTGGCTAGGAAAGGCGGTTTTGGACGAATTTTTTTTTTATTTTGGGTATTTTCGACCTTATGAAGCCATTGGTGTAGGTCTTACAACCATCTGAAGTCATTTATAGAGGTTTTTGAGCCGTGGAAGTTCTAGGAGCCACTAGGGCCCAGTATTGGGAAGACTGTATAGGGTTGCAGGTATCTATTGGAGGTGAACCAGTAGTCAATCCTGAAGGATTCAAGTGTTATGAATCCATTTTTACCATATATTCCACCTATAGATGCTTCTATTTAGCTGTATATTCAATTTGAGCATTTAATTAAAACAAGATAGGCCCATTTGGGGGCTTTAGACCCAGCAGACGTAGCCCAGGAGGGGTGAACTGCTTTATCAACTTCTTTTGCATCTGTGGTTGATTTATTTTGCAGAAAAAATTTGTTTTAGTGTATTAAACAGTAAAAGGAAATAAACCTGCTGTGCTTAAATGGGTCATGAACAGCTGAAATTTTCATTTGTTTTCTTTCTGCAAGACATGGACATCTTTTAAATATGTATATATCTGAATTGAATACCTTGCAAACCATTTACAAGTAGTTTCAAATTCAGATCAAGTTGGTATCAGAGCAGGGTTTTGTGCAAAGATCTTCTAACTGTCTTGCAAGTATTGATGCTTACCAGGTTGAAACTTAAAAGAGGGGAAGGACAGTTGACTAGAGAACGAGAGAATCCTCAGTCAAGGAAGGCCAGAGAGCCATCACCTCCACCTTCAATTTCACCCTCAAGAGTCTCAGCAGAAGCTTCAAGAATGTCTGCACATGAAGGAGAAATTCCTGCAGACATGGATCCAAAAGAAGAAGAAAGAGTCTTCAGAAAGGCTTTCTTGGACCTCACTGAAATGGTGAGGATATTGTACCAAGAAAGAAATGAGAAATTGGTTGGAGAAGGGTCCAAACATCCACAGGAAGGAGAGGGCTCTTCAGGAGGTAAGAAGGATGATGATCATTCCAAGAAAGGACATGGAGGTAATGGTGATCCACCACCCCCATCATAACCTTCTTCCTCTTCATCCTCGTCTTCTTCTTCTGTGCATAAGCATAGATCCTCTAGAAAAAGTCCTTTTTTGAAGCTTGATGTAAAATTCGAATTACCTATGTTTAATGGTGAAGTGAATGCAAAAAAGCTTGACAACTGGATTAGGCAGTTGGAAGTTTACTTGAGGATCCAGAATATGCATGATGATGCCACCAAGATTCAGTTGGCTTCTTTGAGAATGGATGGAGCAACATTGGTCTGGTAGGAGGCCAAGGCTAAAGAGGAGATCAAGAAATTTGGTAAGGTTACCTTAACATGGCCTGAATTTCTATTAGCCATTAAAAAACAGTTTTATCCTCTTGCTCACATGTAGAAAGCCATTATGAATTGGCAAAATTTCAGACAACTTAAGGGTCAAAGTGTCCAAGACTACACCCAAGAATTCAGGAGAAGAGCTCTCTTGTTAGGGGTAGATTTACAAACCCAGGAAACCTTGCTGAAATACATTGGTGGCTTGCATAGCTACCTTAGACACACCATCTTGATGTTTAACCCTACTAGCGTGGACGAGGTTTGTGTCCAAGCTACACATTTAGAGGCAAGGGGAAAAACACATTTGAAGAGGGTAGAAACAAGCCCCCCAAGGGGAAAAACAATGAGAAAACCTCCAAGGGAAAGGGAAAAAAGAATGCATCTGTCAAACAGGAGAGTGAGAAAGTGATATGTAAACACTGTTCTAAACCAGGCCATGAGGAGAAAAATTGTTAGAAATTACATCCTAAGAAAAGACCTCAACCTAACAAATCCAAAGGGAAACAAAAAACTGCTGCTACTACATCTACACCACAGGATTTAGGGGATGATTCAGGTGATGAAACCAAAATTGTAGCCATGGGTTTGAAAAACTTGAAGGGAAAAGAAATTGAAACTCAAGCCAACGCTAGTACCTCAAACTGCCATGTACAAGCTCCTAATGAGGAAGAAAGAATTGAACTGTGTCATGTGAGGGTGATTTCAAAACATACTAAAATTGACACTTTTTGATAGTGGGTCACAAGCAAACCTTATATTAGAGGACTTGGTCAAGCAGCTTAAACTTGAGACCGTTCCACATCCGAAGCCATATCCACTTGGATGGATTTGCAAAGATGCAAATTTACAAGTTTCAAGAAAGCGCACATTGCGCTTTGCAATTACTGCACATTTTATTGACACAGTTGAACTTGATGTGGTACCTTTTGATATAGCAGGAACTGTTTTGGGAAGTCCTTACTTGTTTGACAGGAAAGCTATTTTTCATCACCATGAAAACAAATATCATCTTTTCAAAGATGGCAAGGAGTTCATTGTTAGAGCTCATCGCAAGAAGACAAATATAGCGATGGTGAATGCACGACAGGTAAAAAGGCTGGTCAATTCAAGTAAGAATTTTGTTCTTCTTATGATTAAGCCCAAGGTTGATGTGAATCATGAGTCATTTGAAAATTGTGATCCAAAACTTAAGTCAGAACTGTATGATGTAGTTGATGCATATCATGAGATGTTTCAGGAGCCAACAGGTTTGCCTCCTAAGAGGGAGATTCAGCATGAAATCCATTTGCATCCAGATTGTCCTCTTCCAAACATAGGCATGTACCGCATGTCTATTATGGAGAATGTTGAAATAAAGAATCAAATCAAGGACTTGTTGGACAAGGGTTTCATAAGGCCAAGTACTTCGCCATGTGGGTCACCGATTGTATTGATTCCAAAGAAAGATGGCACTTGGCGTATGTGTGTTGATTTCAGGGCCTTGAACAAGATAACGGTAAAGAATCGTTACCCACTCCCAAGGATAGATGATTTGCTAGACCAGCTGAAAGATGCTCGATATTTCACTAAGCTAGACTTGCGCAGTGGATATCATCAAGTAAGAATTGAAGAAAGTGACATTTTGAAGACAGCCTTTAAAACCAAACAAGGACTCTTTGAGTGGCTTGTGATGCCGTTTGGTTTGTGCAATGCACCTGCAACTTTCATGCGGGTAATGGATGATGTCTTGCGTCCTTTTCTTGATGATTTCTTTATTGTCTACTTAGATGACATCTTAATTTTCAGCAAGTCTAGAGAAGATCATGTCATGCATGTTAGGAAAGTACTTGATGTTTTGAAGAAGAATCAGTTATTTCTTAAAATGTCAAAGTGTGAATTTGGAAAGACTTCTTTTGTTTATTTGGGACACATAGTAGGAGGAGGTGCTTTGAGAATTGATCCTGCTAATATCGAGGCTATTGTGAAGTGGCCTACTCCCAAATCCATAACAGAGGTAAGAAGTTTTTGGGTGCAGCTCAATATTGGAGGAAGTTTATCTCTAACTTCTCTTCTATAGCAGCTCCTATGCATGCAGTGACAAGTGTGAAGCATGCTTTCCAATGGGGAGGCAAGCAGCAAAAAGCTTTCGAATCTTTGAAAGAGAAGATTAGTTCAGCTCCGGTCCTTGCATTAGCAGATTTGAGACAGCCATTTGAGATACAAACCGATGCTAGTGATTATGCCATGGGTGCAGTTCTTCTACAGCATGGTAAGCCTATTACTTTTCATTCTGAAACTTTTAATGGTGTTGTTGTAAATTATCCTACATATGATAAGGAGTTGTATGCGTTGGTACAAAGCCTCAAAAAGTGGAAACACTATTTGATGGGCAAAGAAACTGTTATACATACCGACCATCAGCCCTTACAGTACTTGCAATCACAAAGCAAGTTACAACAGTCACGACACTTCAGATGGATGGGCTTCTTGCAACAGTTCCATTTGGTAATAAGGTACAAGAAAGGTACTTTGAATAAGGTTACTGATATGCTTTCAAGGCCTATTATTGGGGTTGTTACTTTACTTAAGAATGATTCCATTGTACATGATAGTTACATAGAACAATATGCATCTGATGATGATTTTAAAGATGTGCATGCTAACTTGAGTAAAGGGAATCATGTAGAGGAAAATGAATATCACATGCATAACAATTTGCTGTTTCATTTGGGCAAGTTGTGTATACCACAGGGGGAGAGGATAAATGTCATAAGAGAAGCTCATTCTTCTCTTATTGCTGGCCATTTTGGTGTAAGTAAAACAGTTGCACATCTACAGAGGTATTGCTATTGGCCTCGCATGGTAGATTATGTTTCAAGGTTCATAAGAGGTTGTTCATTATGTGCTACAAGCAAGCCTAGTAATAGGAAGCTTGGTTTGTATACTCCTTTGCCGGTACCTTCTAGACCATGGGAGAGCATCTCTATGGATTTTGTAGGAGGTTTGCCAAAATCTATAAAGCAGCATGATTATTTATATGTAATAGTTGATCGTTTCAGCAAAATGTGTATACTTATGCCTTGTAAGAAAACTATAACTGCTGAACAAACTGCTGAATTATTTTTTCATCATGTATGGATTCACTTTGGTTTGCCTACTTCCATTATTAGTGACAGGGATTCTAGATTTTTGGGGAATTTTTGGTCCAACCTATGGGAGATGATGGACACAAAGTTGAAGAAAAGTACTGCTTTCCATCCGCAAACAGATGGACAAACCGAAGTTGTGAATAGAACCATTGTGCACCTCTTGAGAGGATATTGAAGCAAGCATCCCAAGCTGTGGGATGAACATTTGCACTACATACAACATGCTTACAATCGTGCCAACCATTCTTCCACAAACACCTCACCGTTTGAAGCTTGTTTTGGTTACTTGCCAAAATCACCTCTTGATTTCATTCTTGAGAAAGATGTTGCCATTGAGGGACATAATGATATTGACAAAGCTCGTTCATTCATTGAAAGAATTCAGCAAATACATTAGCAAATTCAAGAATAGCTTGAGAAGAGTCAAGGCAAGTACAAGGAAAGACACGACAAGCATAGAGTCGATCACAAGTTTCAAGAAGGGGATGAGGTATGGCTGTACATTAGTAAGGAAAGGATGCAAGGATAAGGTAAAAAGCTGAACCCTATTTGTTATGGTCCATTCAAAATCCTCAAGAAGGTTGGAAATAATGCTTTTCAATTAGATTTGCCTTCCTACATGCAAATGTATTATGTTGTCAATGTGGAGAACTTACGTTTGTATGAACCTCCTTTGATTGTTGATCATGAAAGTGCTATTCATCTGCCATCTATAGAATATTTCTCGCCAGAATTCTTAGATGAGCTGAAAGAAGATACAATCCTTGACAGAAGGACACGCACTTCAAGGAGAGGTAGTGTAGATTATGTTCGGGTTGGTTTCAAAGGCAGCAAACCGAACAAGGCAAAGTGGATGGAGGTGGAAAGAGTGAGGGAGATGTACCCTCACCTCTTTAACAGGTAGTTGAAGGCTTTTAGGGTCCAAAAGCTTCCCAATGGGGAGGCGTGATCAGGTGCTCATGTCCTAAGTGTCGTAAAATAATCAAAATTTAAAATGCTCAGAACTAGTTCAAAGTTGAATGACTGGAAAGTGCTCGTCTTCCTAATTTTGGCGCCATAAACGGTTCGAAAAACGGTCGCCGTATGAGGAAGTTATGGCAAAAAGAAGAATTTGTCAATAACATTGAAAATTTTAATTTTTCAAAAAAAAAATTTAAAAAGGAATATTCTGCAGAATATTCCTTGAAATATTCTAGGGAATATTCCCTTTACACAACCAATAGAAAGCTGCCACATGGCAGGCCCGGAGGCCGCCACGTGGCCCCAGATGACGTCAACAAGCATTATATGGGCGCATATTTAAAATTTTTGGGAGTTCAAAGTTTTAAACCCACGACCTCATCAAGCATAATACAACGCCTTACCGTTAGGCCACGGGAGCAGCTCTTATCATATGGGCAGAAAAAAGTTGATTTAAATTTTAAACTTTTTTTTGGGCGGGAAATGAAGGGGGCCAGCCCCTAAGCGTCCAGCCCCCATTCCATATGACCGCGGGCCCAGAACCTAGGGCTTAAGCCCGAACCGCCAGCACAATAACCACCAGCGCGCAATCCGAGGTAAATGGTCACATGCGCATTTAATGTAACTGCAGTCAAGTTGGCGGGAATATTGGCGGGCCTAACTGGACTCCAACTAAAGTTAGTTGGAGTGTTTCTAGGCATAACTGGAGGAAAACTTTAATTGGCCATAACTTTGGCTAGGAAAGGCGGTTTTGGACGAATTTTTTTTTATTTTGGGTATTTTCAACCTTCTGAAGCCATTGGTATAGGTCTTACAGTCATCTGAGGTCATTTGCAGAGGTTTTGGAGCCGTGGAAGTTCTAGGAGCCACTAGGGCCCAGTATTGGGAAGACTGTATAGGGTTGCAGGTATCTATTGGAGGTGAACCAGTAGTCAATCCTGAAGGATTCAAGTGTTATGAATCCGTTTTTACCATATATTCCACCTGTAGATGCTTCTATTCAGCTGTATATTCAATTTGATCATTTAATTAAAACAAGGACAGGCCCATTTGGGGGCTTTGGACCTAGCAGACGTAGCCCAAGAGGGGTGAACTGCTTTATCAACTTCTTTTGAATCTGTGGTTGATTTATTTTGCAGAACAAATTCGTTTTAGTGTGTTAAACAGTAAAAGGAAATAAATCTGCTATGCTTAAATGGGTCATGAACAGCTGAAATTTTCATTTGTTTTCTTTCTGCAAGACATGGACATCTTTTAAATATGTATATATCTGAATTGAATACCTTGCAAACCATTTACAAGTAGTTTCAAATTCAGATCAATGTATGAGTCTAGACCTCGTACTGTTATTATTACTTTGGGGAAAAAGTATACAGGATACCAGAGGTAGCCCTTTAACCACCATTTCTTTGATGCTACTAAGTAATGCAGTAAGATCATCTCCTAGACTGGGAAATTCCATTTCTTCCCCATTCACTCTCAATTTTAGGGGAAGATCATGGCAAAATCCATGGCCCTTAGAAAGGGTTCCTCTACGCCGAAGAAGAAAGTTCATAAGTTTGTGGAAGGGTACAAGGACATCTTCCCCTCACCCACAGGGGTACCCTTGCACTGTCAAGTCAAGCATTCCATTGATCTGGCTCAAAGTATCTCTAACTAATGGGCCAATATACCACCACTCTCTTCTGTAAAATGACAAAATCAAGCACCAGATCCAAGAGTTGTTACAAAAAGGGCACATCCGACCAAGTTCCTCACATTTTGAGAGCCCAATTGTACTTGTATAGAAGAAATATGGGACCTAGAGACTGTGCATTGAGTATCAGACACTGAATAAAATCATTGTCACGAATAGATACCTAATCCCATGGATTTATGACCTTCTTGACCAGATCAAGGGAGATAAGTACTTAAAAAAGATTGATTTGAAGTTTGGATATCACCAAGTTCCATTAGAACCCACAGATGTATGGAAGACTACCTTAAAATCCAAGGAAGGTCCCTTTCAATGGTTGGTCATGCCCTTTAGGTTGAAAAATCCCCCTACAGCTTTTACTAGGTTTATGGATGACATCTTACAGCCTTTCACCAACTCTTTCATGGTCTTATATTTGAATGACATCCTCATCTTCAAAAAGAGTTTGATAGAGCAATTTCAAGATATTCGGCGGGTTCTTCAAACCCTGCGACAGCAGAAACTATGTGCCAACTTAGAGAAACACTCCTTTGGCATCAACCAGGTCCAACATATAGGCTACATAATTGATGAGAAAGGTGTGCATGTGGATCTTGCTAAGATCAAATTAATTCAGGATTGCCTAGCCCTGATGACTCTAACAAAGTTTCACAAATTTTTGGGACTTGCGAATTTCTATTGAAGGTTCATGTTGGGATTCTCTCATTTCACTTGGCCTTTGAGTCAAGTTATCAAAGGCGGAGTGAAAGAAAAGTATTTTTGCCATGAGCCACAACAAAAGGAATTTGTTAAGCTAAAACACTGCCTTTTCTCTGTGCCATTCCTCACATTTTCAAGCCTGTAACAACCATTTGAAGTTGAGATAGATGCCTTTGACTATGCTACTGGTGTATTTCTCACCTAATAAGGGAATCTGGTGGCTTATCACAGTGAAACACTCTTTGATACTATTTGGAAATACCCCACCTATGATAAAGAGATGTATTCCATCGTGTAGGCTTGCCGACAATGGAAAGATTACATTCCTGGGAAGGAGACAATCATCCACACGGATCACCGACCTCTTCAGTTTATGAAGACACAAGGAAAGTTGCAAAATGATCACCATCAGAAATGGTCCATATATATGCAAAAATTCCATTTAAACATTAAATACAAGAAGGGAAACACCAATAACATTGTAGATTGCCTCAGTTGACCCCCAATTGTGGCACTAACCAATTTTATCAACTCTTTTAGGCATAAGACATCTGAATGGACGAATATATACAAAAATGATCCAGAGTTCACCACCACATACCATATGTTGATGGATGGCAAGCAAGTTCCATACTTCCACTTCCAGGATGCATTCTCATGCTACCTAGGACACCTTTGTGTTCCTTCAAGTGAGCATGCCAAGCTAATTTGGGACGTGCACTACAGTTGGGTTGCAAGAAACTTTAGTTTGGAGAAAATAGTGGTAGTACTGCAAAAGTATTTTTATTGGACAAAACTCTAACAGGATGTTGGAAAATATATCAGGTCCTCCACTACCTATGCCATTTCCAAGCGAACCATTAAGAAGCAAGGCATGTACACTCCTATGCTTACTCCTAGTTAGCCTTAGGAATCCATCTCCTTGGAATATATGTTTGGCCTTCCTTCTACCAAGCATGGCAATGACTGTGTATTTGTGGTATTTGATAGATTTTATAAGATGGCCATAATAGTTGCTTGCAATAAGAATATCACAGCAGAAGACATTGCTGAACCCTTCTTTGAATGAGTGTGGGTACATTTTAGGATCCTACACAGCATTATATCAGATCAAGATAGCAACTTCCTAATCGCATTTTAGTCGAGCCTATGGTCATCGTTGGACACCAAGCTCACCAAGTCAACTGCATCCATCCACAGAATGATGGCCAGATAAAAGTCGTTGACAGGATGATAGTGCACATACTACATATGTACAATGCCAAGCATCCTTGAACATGGGATGAGAGCCTTCCCTATGTGCAACATAGCTATAATAGGGATCTCCATAGCTCGACTAGCCACAACCCCTTTCAATTGGGCTTGGGATTTCAACCATTTTGTCTCATTGATGTTGCAATGCTTCTTGCAACTACATAGGCAAAATATACAAATGTTTACTCAAGAACTAATAAAGCCACCAAGTTTATTGAACACATTCAGCACATCCGCTAGTAGGTTCATGATATCCTAAATAAAGCCAATACAAAGTAAAAACAATTTCATGATTAGAATTATGTTCCACATAAGTTTCAAGTGGGTGACAAGTTTTGGTTACGTTTGTAGAAGGAATGCCTTGATGGAACCCATGATAAGATTTGACCACTTCAATATGTGCTTTACACCATCACCAAGGTTTTGGGTGGCAATGCTTTTGAGCTAAGTATCCCCTCATTTCTTGGCCTTCACCTAGTATTCAATGTGGACCATCTTTGGCTATATTTTTCACCATTGTTGGACAGATCATACATCGCTAAGAAGTTGACACCAACAAAGTTGAACCTAGATTGCATTGAACATGCCACAACTAATAGGATCATGGACACACACAAATTAATAACACTCAGCAATATAGGATTCAATTGTATCGGATTGTCAAAGTCAGCCAGCATCTACACCAAGGCAAGTGGATCACCAGGGACCAACTTTAGCATCAGTTTCCTCACCTCATGGAAGCATTCAACGTAATGGGTACCATTGCTTCCTAAGGGGGAAGGACTGATCTAGGTGGATATTGGTGGCCACCTGCCTATTTAACTTGGAACCCCAACATTGTTTTCTATCATTTTCCTATTTTTTAGCATAGTTTCATATTTCGATAGTTTTCTATTTTTGGCAATTTTTGGGTCCTAAACTTTTGGAGCCATTTTGAGGCCCTAAATGGTGTTTTTTGGGGAAACGGACAAATGTGAGTCTTTGACTCACTCACTTTTGTAGTCGAAAGTTGTTTTCCTTGAATAGACCTTTCTAACGAGCTATCGTGCCCACTAGACGGAGATCGTATGCCAAAGTTACAACCCCGGGAAGTTGACGTTCCAACTAACCTCATCAGGGCCCGTACCTTTTGGTGCTTCATCTTCTAGGGTTAGGTTTTTGGATGTTTATATTTTCTCAATGTTTCTTCATGATAAAAATGTCTTCAAGCTTCATTGTAACACAGTTCAAAAGGCATGTAGTTGCCACATCTCTTCTTAGAGATAAGCTACCATCGCCTAAGCTAGTTTGTCATTAGAGAAATTTTGAGTTCAAAAATGGTCCTCAAAACAAAAATTTAAAACAGAAATAAATTTTATAGGGACCAATAGAATTCAAGATGATGATGTCAACCATGGGGAGTGATTCACCATTTTTGAGTAAAAAGGTAAATAGATAAAATAATATAAATAAATAAAAACTACTTTTTCAACTTAAATCCCCACAATTTTATGCAAATTTTGAGTAGGAGAACTCGTTGGATGCAATATTTAGTTCCTAATCCAAGGAGTACCCATGTTTCATATTTTCGTCGGGACCCTACTACACGAAAAATGAGAAATACATAAAAAAATATGATTGCAATCACGTTTTTTCATGTATTTCTCACTTTTCGTGTAGTAGGGTCCATTAAAAATATGCAACATGGGTACTCCTTGGATGAGGAATTAACTTTTGCATCCAATGGGTGCTCTCGCTCGATATTTGAGTAAAATTGTGGGGAGATAAGTTGAAAATACGAGTTGAAAAAGTAGTTTTTTTTCCTTTTTCCCTCCAAAATTTGATGAGGTAATCCAATCTTATTTTATTAATTCCACTATTATTTTATAATATTCCTTAGGAGGTCCATTTTAGACCTCAAAATTTATCTAATGTTCCTTTCTACATGTAAACAGTTTTCACTATTTTCTATTTATTAATTGAAGTTTTGTTTCAATGTATCTTTGTGTTTTTTTTTTTAATTTGTATTTAATCATTCCTGCATAAACCTGGATCATATCATTTTTTTATAACTAGAATGGGCTGAGTAAGGTCTCTTATGAAACTCATCCATGATGAGCTTCCTTAATTCATTGACACAAGGCACATACCATTTCTCTTTGAACAAAAACATACCATCATTAATGAGCTTGTAGCTCTTACTCATTGCTCCCTTTGGCTCCTACTATAAGCATTCCTTGACATGTTTTTAATGCTCATCATCTAGTGATTCCTCTTTGACCCTTTCTTTGACATCAACCTCATAAGCTCTCATGGTCACCAAGTGGGCCACTTGTAACCTTCTACTAAGTGCATCTGCTACCTTGTTTTCCGTGCCTTTAATGTGCTTTATCTCAAAGTCAAATTTGTTGATCAAATCCAACCATCTGGCTTATCTAGAATTTAGCTTGGGTTAGAAAAGCAAGTATCTCAACCCTCCATGGTCTAACATCAACACAAATTTTCTCCCAATCAAGTAGTGCCTCCACATTTTTAATGTGTGCACTATTGTTGCAAGTTCCAAGTCATGAGTGACATAGTTCTTCTCATGTTCATTTAATTTCCTTGACTCGTAACAAATCACATGTCCTTCTTGCATTAGGACTCCACCTATTCCTTCCTTACAAGCATCTATACAACCCAGAAATTCCTTTTTTGGATCTTCTATTCTCAAAATAAGTGCACATGTGAGTAATTTCTTAAGCTACTCAAAACTAGTTGTGCACTCTAATGTCCATTCCTTTCCTTTTTAAGGTTGTCATTGGATGCCCAATATTTGAAAAATCTTGAATGAATTATCGATAATATCTGGGAAATCCCATGAATGATCTAACCACATCATTCATTTTCGTTGTCTCTTGCATATTTTACAACCTTGTGTCATTCCTCCATTGTTGAGTATAGTCTCCTTGCATGTGTTTTTTCCCACATGTCCAACACTGCAAGGGCCTTTTCTTGAACCCCTCAACCTCTTCTCTTGTTGGTTTAGTTGGTGAGTTTCTGTTGGCAAGAGTGATTTTTTGTTGAAACTCATTCTGGGAGGAGTGGTAAACTTCACTTTCCTCTCTCCTTGGTTATATCCTTAGGGTTTCGTCCTTTTTCCCTTGAAGTTGATCTTATCTCTCTTTTCCTAATCTATTTACAACTCAACCTTGTGGTTGGACTACTCATAGCAATATTTGGTCTTTTGGATAGTGTCCTCTAATGTTCTTTTTTCATCAAACTCAATTATGTCTCAATAAGCTTATAATAACCCACTGAAGTACCTTTGAGTCTTAACCTTCTCATCCCCAATATATGATACATAACTCAACATCTCCAAAAATATATTAGTGTATTCATCATCAATAAGTTGCCCTTGCTTATCTTAGTTGAATTCTTTAACTTTTCTATCATATTACCTACTACATAGGTACTTTTCCCATAAATATCTCTTAAACCTTCCTCGTGGCATCTCTTTTTTTGGTTTAACCCGCAGAGGATTTGAACCTTTACTATCATCATTCATATAATACTTCATTACATGACAATTTCCAATCGAGTTTATCCTCATGGGAATACATTTTTTTTGGTTGGTTGGACCCACAAGGGATTTGAACCTTGAATCTCATAGTTTACATAATACTTCATAACACGGCTATCACCAATTGAGTTTCCCCCTGTGAGATACAATTATTTCTCTATAAGACCTTTAACACTTATTAAATCCTCCCACCATATATTAAATTTTCCCTTCAAGTTGAAAATGGCTACTCTAGCCTTCATGTTGTTAGAGTAGTCATGCACTATAAAGTATTTCTTAATTCCCAATAGCCAATATTTTGCCTATTCAACCTTTGTTATTTCGCCATTAAAGGTAGGGAGATTTTATTTCTTGAGCTCTTCTGGAATTGACCTCTTCTCAATTCTCCTTTTTTGATGGTGGCTTTTGGTTATAGCATCTGATGACTATTCATGGTTGCCTTACTCTCTTTCCAGAGTGTTGAGTGGGATTTCTCCTTTCATTGTGTCTACACTTGCTTTCCTATGTATTTTCGTTGACTTACTACCTTTTACCCTTATTGGTTTCCAATATTTTCTTTTAGATCTCAAATGGGATTTTCTTGGATTTGTGTTTTCCTAGATAGATGGCACCAAGAACATTTTTTCTTTTCCTTTACGAGTCTGATAAGATCTATAGAATCACTACGTTCACCACTAAATTTTTTTTCTTATGCTCTAATGATCTTTTCATTTTTTGCCTTGTAACTTCTCAATTCAACTAGCAAGCTCCTAAGAGTATCCATCCAATCAAGGGAATTTTCCTCTAGCTTCTTCCCAATTGATTCCTCTTCCTAATTATGATGGGATCTATATGTATTGTATTGTACCATTATGCTGCTCATGCCTCTACATTTTTGTTGGAATTTTGGGTCTTATTATCTCTCTCTCTCTTTGTTTTTACAGAAACATAACTGAGTTAAATCAAATAGAGCTAATTATATTTACCCATCACCTTGGTATGTTTCCAATAAGCATGTTGAACTGAAACTAGCTATAAAATCAAATGCCATGTTAATATGCAAGTTAGAAAATAAAATAACATAGTAGCAATCTGTCAAGCCAACGATCATATCATTTGTAATTCTAAAATCAGTACATATGTGTATATAGATATTGAACTATTATATTAATTGTTTATCATGTGTCTATGTGAGCCTCTTTAGGTTCATCATTGAACCTTCTCTCTAATACCACTTTGTAACACTAAATATGTGACGAGCAATCTTTTCAGTTAAAGAGTCTGGTAGATGGACTATTCTATAGTATTTGTCACCCCATCTACCACTACAGTCATCGAGGAGCACCAAATTTTGAATATTCTTGACAACCAGTGGACGGTCCCGTCAGTTGATGACTCTGATAGATGAACTATTCCACAATTGTTTTTCCCCATCTACTGCCACCAGCTTACTACTACTTCCTTTAGGGAGTGCCAAAGGTTGAATACTACTACCGACAAGCCAAAGTTTGGATTTATTTTTTGGGTTAAGAGTGCTATTGGCACTAAACACTGAGATTAAGCATAAATCCAGTGTGAGGGACCTTCAAACAAGTAATAAAAATAGAGGATGAGATTGATAAGACTAAGTTGGCATAAATTCATAAGGATTACAAATTCATGTATAAATAGTGAGACTTAAGTTGCTATTGCTGGTTTCATTTATCAGTTACATATATATATATATATATATATATATATATATATATATATATATATATATATATGTGTGTGTGCATAACTCATAGAATCACCATATCATACATAAATTAAGTGACGATCATCTCTAACCAAGTACTCATTCAACACACGCATCATATAAATTTGATTCATTATATGAAAGATTGCCTACAATCAATGTTATGGTAATGAGATACCCAATTCATTAGCATATTTGACAACTAAGAACTTATAAGATAATAGGTTAACTAAGTGAAATTCAAACAGATGGCCTCAATCATGTAAGTGACCTTGCAAGTAATAAATATTGAACCAATCACATTGTTCAAGTAGTTAAATATCACCATAGATATATATAATACTATTTTTCAACCTTAATCATGTAGTGATTTCAAACACCTTTCATGAGTAATACATAACCATGCATCTATCAGGAAGATATGTCACAATTCATAATCCAATTATGCATAAACCATTATACTTAGGAGGGACTTCAACTCTCCACCTAACCATAGGCCAACTACACTACAACCTTTATTGTAGTTGACCACCCTAGAGATGGATCTAGAGTCTAAGGGGATTCTTGCTCAACGGATAATTCACACCAAGGATTGGTCAAGAACTTAAGAGGATTCCACTATCTAGGTGGCTTATAAACTACTCTTTGACAGTGACTCTCTTACTCTCTGAGGTCAATCACAGGGATTCACCCAAGGCCCAATTAGGGTATTACTTAGTTCCAAGAGACTAAACCCACTATATAGGTGTTTTTTCAGTTGTGTTTTCAAGGAAAGCACTACGGGAGCCTATAGCCCATTGTCTAGGTGGTTTATTAGCTCTTCTAGAAAGCACCACAGTGGCTCAGCTAACCTTATAAATTTCTGTATCGGCCTTACAGCAAGCACCCAAGTGGTTTAATAGCCTATTCAGCAAGCACTAAGTGGTTTATCAACTTAGAAAGCACTAAGTGGTTCAATTATCTGATATTCCTCCCAATGGCCAATTAATTTTTTTTTCACACATTCCAACAACTTACACAAATCAATATTAGGGAAAACACCCCAAATTTAGAGCATAGAACTCAATTGAAACTCCTGCGTTGCTCCACTCTTCCATGTCCATCATCTTGGGATTCTTTCTTTATTGTCACCACATTCCTCCTTGCTCACTTTTCCCTTCACACCCCTTGATTTCCTTGAGTCCCTTCATATCCTACGAGACTATAGAACTTTACCTTGAAGAATCAAGAAACATGATCATTTTCCCCTACTCAATAATGTCTTTGTCATCTATTAGGTAGTGGTTCGATTTGTTATGTCATCAGCTACCACTCTCCCACTTCTCCTCTCTCCCTTGTACTTAGATCTGTGTGTCCCTTCCTTCAAGCCAACATTTCATATTTTTTTTTTCAATAAGACAATTTAATACTTAAATTGTTTATAGAATTTCTCTTAGACAATTGTAGCTTTCAAATTAGCCTTTACAGTTATGATTACATATACAAAATTAGGGGGAGAAATGCAAGGACTAATACATTGAGCATATCTTCACCCAAAATGACCTTAATGCTAGATAACAACATTGGATTGAGTTATCTAGTGAATATGACTATGGGTCTCCTTCATCAAAGGAAAGGAAAATAAGGTTGTAGATATTTTTAACAGAAGGTCCAAAGTTCATTCAATAATATCATTGAAATTAGACCTAAGAAATCGAATATTAAGCCACCTAATAGGAGACTAGCAATACCAATGAATAAAAGTTGCCTTACAAGAGGGAGTACCAGCGGCATCCAAGTGGGAAGGGTATACATTAGAGAATGATGGATTGCTATGATATAGAGGTAAGATGTGTGTGCCAAAGAATGATGAACTTAGGAGATTTTTAATGAAATAATCCTACCAAGCCCCTTATGTTGCACATTCGGGAGGAAAAAAAAATGTATGTGAACTTGAAAAGGCTATTTTTATGGCTAGAATGAAACATATACAAATAAAATTTACTTATAGAATTTTGAGGCCATTAAATTTCAAACATGAGGAATATTTCAATTAATTTGCATAAAATCTATAAGAGAAACAAGTGGTGATATCCTTACTTATAAATCAAAGAACTTAGCCTACTTGAGTTTTCAAAATCGTTGCGCTATTATGATTCATCTAACCACAACCAAAATTTTGTGGGAAACTCGTCGCCCAATCATAGGCTTGGGTGCATTATGTCTTTATACAGCTAACCACATCCCGACCCCTCAATCAATTACTGCTACCAATGAACCCCTCCTATCCTATAATTCTCCTAGGAAAAGAATGCCTCACATCCTCCTCATCCATTAACTAGAACAACTTGTTCCAATAATGGAAGGAAATTATTCATGCACATAATCCATGTGTCACTATGCAATTTATATTGTTTAACTTAATTTTTAATTAAGTTACTTTGTTTCCGTAATTTACTCTTACTTCTTATTCTTTGAATTTTTTATTAACTTGATTTTTTTCCATAAATTTATTCTTACTATTTTTACTCTTTACTTTTTTATAAAATAGTTTCCTTTATTTATTTACTATAAACTTCACCTTATTATTTATTTATTAATTATTATTCTCATTTTTATTAGTTAATATTTAATATTCTCATGTGGAAACCCACCGTTATGGCAACAACCACCAATTTGGCCAGAAAAATCCAAAGGATGATAAATATGAAAGGTGAATGAAGGCTTATGATACTTTGGACAATCCTTTTTGTAATGTCCAAAGTATCAATACTTACTAGATGTTCCTTCTTTGAAAAAGAAACCGAATATCTAGGCCATACCATCAATGGGGAAGTAGTTGTAGAAGATCATAGCAAAACTAAAACTATAATTGATTGGCCTGCTTCTAATAATATTAAATAAGTACACAGCTTTATGGGGTTGGTAGGATATTATAGAAGATTGGTGGAAGGATTCTAACAAATTTCCAATCCCAACATAACCCTAGAAAGGGAGGGGGTTAAGTTTGAATGGACAAGTGAGTGTGAGGAAGCACTTAATGAGATAAAATGCCGATTGACAACTGCCCCAATCTGAAGGGTGCCTAACATGGACAAAGACATTTTGTGTATGCACAAATGCACTAGGGGAAGGGTTAGGTGCAACCTTGATGCAAGTGTAGCTTTTTATCACAACTTGATATTTTTCTTGTGCTTAAAATTCAAAATGGTATCGAAGATTTTATGATACCGGAGATTCAAAAGACTAACATTTTATCAAAGCTTTTCATAATTAAAGATTCACAATCTAACATGGTATTAGAGCATTGGAGGAGTTTGTGAGAAATCTACTCATATTATTGCAAGTCATATATGATTGAATATACAAAAGAGGATGGATCAACCCATTACTTTGATTCTTACTCCATTCAACTACTGCATTACTATGAATTTTTTTCCGGGGCTGGAGTTATTCCCACTTGGTTTTCCCTCTTTTCCTCACCTGTGTTATATTTTTTTTGCATAATTTGTGTGTATGAATACCTAATGTGCATGCAAATTATAGGGAGTCACATAGTTGCTTTGTACTTGAGTACCTAACATGGTTGAAAAATTTTGGGAATAATTTATTATGCACATATTAGTTTTGTTTTGGGGGGTGTTTGGTGTACATACACATTTCCAACCCTTTAGGAGGTCCTACTATTTTTAGTAGTTACTATTTATAATTTGACTATTTGTAGCAGGCGTTGCCATGCATGATGACATGTGGCAGTGACTAGGCATTGGTTGGGTAGTAACATAGATATTTCTTATTAGTTAATGTACACTTCCTTATATTTATCCTCCTTATACATAAATTTACACTTCCTTCCTATTTCTGGAGGTAAACCTTATCCACTTATCTATTTAGTCTTGGAAACCTTACCTCTTCAGTTTTAGTCTTATTTTTGGGTTTATCTGTACTCCTAGAGTTAGGTGTGATGTGTGTGAGTTATTTCTTCATTTATAGATTTTTTTGGCTCATTATAACGTTAGTCAACTCTATTATCGACTCTAAAACTCCATTTTTGGGCTAGTTAACTAGAACTAAGAGAGAGTTGTCTTTATATTGGTTATGCATGCCCAAGCAACCACACTTAGTATGTTTTATCATCTCTATGAGAATATTATTTAATTGTGTACAAGTCAAGTAATGTAATACAAGTGAATTACAATTGGACATTCATCTACTTAATATATTCGAGTATTGTTTCATTCTCTCTTCTCTCTAATTGTCTTGCAACTACTAGTATAGTTTTTTTCACAACTAGATCTTTTGTTTATGCTTATATCCAACATGGTATCAAAACTTTTATGATATCATATATTCAAAAATATAACAAGTATCATGTGTTAATACCATGGTAAAATTAAGGCATGAATAGTTATTATTATTAAACTCAAATAAAAGCTTAATCACGTAACAAAGCAAAGTATGATTGAGTACTTTAAAGCAACCTTAATATATTATTAATGTGATCAAGTTGCTTCATAGCTTGATAAGTATAAATGAGTACATGGCTTCATATATATGGGAAATATGATATTTATATATGTATCCCCTAACCATTAGTGTGGGACCACTAGGGCCTCTCTCTTACTCTCGTGTAGTCTTATAGGCTGACCACTAAACGTAACCTGCTAGCACCTTAGGAAACCCTTTAAAGGGTTACATCAACACGACACAATCAAGAACATAACACAATGATAACACTAAGTACTATCACTTGTTCTAAAACCAAATCTTATAAACCAAATACATAATCTAACATGATAAAATTAAACATATCAAATATAATTGTGGATCATAAATCCCAATAATATTAATATGATGTGTTACATGATAATTGCAAAAGCATAGGAGAAGAACTCCCAAATACCCAAATCAATTTGTTTATGTTGATCCCATGAGGATATGTATAATAATGAATTCTTTAACTTCATATATATTCTAATTCTCATTCATTACTCATGTAGAACACTATCAAGATTACCTATTATTACTTATATAAGTGGCCCCTTGTATTAGTGGGAGTGTCATAACATACCCTCTTTAGGGTCAAAGCATTCTTATTTTTAAATATATTGCATCATCAAACCCCACCATAAGAGTTTTTTGGTACTCTCTATGCTACAAGTTTAGTCAATATAAACCTAGTTGTTAGGTCACGATAAAATAAAGATGAGTTACTAAGAGTATTGGGCTTGGTAGAGCCCTTTCGAATGCCTTTCAAACTTGTTATACTAAAGGAATGGTGCACTTCATGTAAATATGATAAACATGAAACATATAAAAGGTAAATGTTAAGCATAATGCCAAAATATATTATTATGATGTATTACATGATAACCCTTAAATCTTGTCAATTGGGTTTATCTCAAATTGCTTGAAGAAATGATGGTTATCCTCCCCACCTAGGTTTGATTCTCATAAGAAACATGTTGAGCTCTGTCAGGCGGAAAGAGTCGATTGTGCGGACACAACCAACCTCCCTAGGAGCCTAAGACTCTCTAGTGACAAACAAGACAAACAAGAACAATCCTTCTCTAAACATGCATTTACTATATAAGAAATCAAGTGTTTAGATCCTACCTGTAGTCCAACACTGTTGTAGTAGTCCAGCTCCGCTGATCCGGATGAGCTCCTCCTTCACTTTGAAACCTGCATCCACTAACAATCAAACGATTAAATAGCACTTGATAATCTCATAAAATAAAACATATTTAACACATAGACCAAGGAGTACATGAAACAACTCATAAATAACAAGTTATTGAGAAGAATGGACTCATTTGCATTAATAGGTAACAAAAGGAACAAATACAACCTGGGCCTTGGTGTTGTGCAAGTCCCTCCCAGGGTCTATCAAGAGTTCTCCTTTACTTTGACAAAGCTCACCCACTTCCAAATAGAACAAGCAAAGATGGCAATCTCTCCTCACAAGCTTCTAAATGGGAGTCCTAATTCCTGCAGCATCTACCCTTAGAAATGTTTAGCTTCCAACCTCCCCTCCTTCTGGCCCAATGCCTGTATTTATAGTGCTCAAGAGGAAGTTAATCAGGTCCACCATCAATGGGATAATCCCCTCTTTGGATGGGATAGCTCCCTTATTGATGGGATAAGTTCCTCTTTGGTAGGGGTACATGAACCATCTGGAGGCGCTCAATACACGTCGAACAACCTTCTAGAATGCTCTAGAAATGACCACAAGTAACTTTTTAAAGATGAAACTTGCGCATTTTGACCTTTGCAGGGGGATGCACCTGCCCCTTTACATACAGAGCGTCCAAAGACGCAGCTTTTGTGAACATTGGGTGCGTACCCGCAGGTAAGGTTGAGAGAACCTGCGTACCCAGAGATAAATACATTTATAAAGACTTTCTCTCTTTTTGGAGTTTGACATGGAGAGCAGAGGCATAAGACTTGCCTAAGAGGATAGCATGACTGTTGATAGAGCCATACTAACTGTAAATAGCCATGGTGACATTTTTTAGTGTAACAGATTGCCCCCTAAAGTGCGAAGCCTGTAATAGATTAGGGTTTTGTATTATCTAGGAAGGGTGAAGCGCTTTATCATTTCAAGGATTATCTCGTGGAGAGCCTGGTCAGAACCTGCAATTTTCAACACAAAATACATGTATAAGATTATATCATCACTGAGGTAGCATTCCCATACTCAGATCAAAACTTTAACTAACAGACTAACTACTCTGATACAGGAATGATCTTGCAGTACATCATAATCATAGACTTTTGTAGACACAATATGGGCGCAGCCATCTGTTTATGATTAGTCTACTTAGATAATGAATACAAAACTCCTCGTAGCCTGGATGGTGGAAACCAGATCCAGGGTCTTCATTTCTACTTCCCGAATTGGTACGATTCTAGCCATGCGAATAAATGAGTTGATGTCGAACATGGTAGAAACCACTTGATTACCAGTCGATGATGTAAACTGTTAACAAGTGTGAGAGAGACCACCAGTAATGTCAATGGTTCTCAAAGTACCCAGTACAATCCATGAGATGTGAATGAATGAGTTGATGTCGAACATTTCACGGAATCCTTCGATCGAAAGTCAATGATGTAAACTGACGTCAAAGGCGAGAAACCTACCATTGATGCATGCAGACTTCAAGGTACTGACGATTTCTAAGTCATCTCTCTAGATAATGTGTTGATGTCGATAGAAAGCGACCCGTTGCAGGCAAGCCCACAACACGAAATCATTGTTCAAGTTGAAGAAATGTTGCTGTAAGGACTGACTCAGGGATGGTTAAATGGATGACAAGTATTTTGCAGATGAAAGTTTTGCTTGCAGACCTCTTGAACACATAACGACACGATAGATGGCTTGGTGATAAACGACTCAAAGTTAATCCCCGGAACCCGGCTGAAGTCTTTCAAAGTGGTTTGATCAACTGTGAGGT
This sequence comes from Pinus tabuliformis, assembly GCA_031772625.1. Classification (NCBI taxonomy): domain Eukaryota; kingdom Viridiplantae; phylum Streptophyta; class Pinopsida; order Pinales; family Pinaceae; genus Pinus; species Pinus tabuliformis. Next base: position 1,203,759,139 of record CM062818.1, read on the forward strand.
AAAAGATTTCCCAACCCAGGTGAATAAAAAGTGTCGTGTTCAAGAGTGGTAATAAAGTTTCTTCTGAGACAAAAGATAACAAACAAGCTTATTCTTCTCTCTTTTCCCCCACCATTTCTGGCAAGTACCTCTTTATTTTTAACAAGCTTGAGGAGGATAACATATGCTTGATTATAAGCTCATCCTTCGGATGAGTCCAACCTAGTTTTGATTCGAACCCTAGGAAGGAGTGGTTCGTTCCTGTTTGTAATTGAACAGGTCCTTTACTGTGAAATGTTTAACGAGTCCAGTATAGGAGAAACTCGGCGTTTTTCAATTTTAGAGAGTCTGAAAAACTTAATAAGACTCCAAGTTGAACTTTTTCGTAGATTTGTGTCCCTCAAGCCCGAAAAAGTATAAAATAATACCTGGGGGAACCGCTTGATCTTGCGACCAAGGAGTACTTTCATAATTAGTGCCACTGACCTGAAAAGTAAAAAGCGATCAAGGACACGTCGTTTTATTTCCAGTATCGAGTTTGAAACGACAAAAACCCGGCAATCTTTTCCTGTTTTTACGGTCAGAAAAGGGCTATAAGGGGACCGTCTTTTAATTCCATTTTAACGAGTGTAAAAGAAACGCTCGGCAATCTTTTCATATTTTAGGAGTCAGAAAAGGGCTTAAAAGATGACTCTGATATTTTGGTTCGTGAAAAATGACAATTTTCCCTCTAAATCCCTTTGTCCTGCACAAAAACGACACATTACTCATACCTGTTTAAGATAGGCAAAAATACATTGAAAAATATCCTTCCATGGTGAAAAATGAACAAACCTAGCATTCACTCATCCAAAAAACCTATAAAAAGACTTTTTACCATGTCATTTTTACCATTTTACTGTTGAGGTTGAAAAAAGGGCTTTTGGCAAGAAACTTCCCGTGGTCGCTGCGGAGAATCCGATCGTCAGAATCGAACGCCGTCTCTTCCAGGTATTTCACAACATCCTCCTCTTCAATTTCATCCGATTAAAAGTTTGTTTTAGGTTTTAGTTTTGATTTTTGGGGGGTTTTGGGTTTCAAAAATCGCTCTGCGGGGTACGCAGGTGCCCTAAGGGTGACCTGCGTCCCCCGACTTTTTCCCACACAGGAAAAAGGTCGGGGGACGCAGCCCACCTTCAGGCCAGCTGCGTCCCGACGCTCTGTGTCCTAAACGCGGGGTGCGTCCCCCGCGAAAGGCGGAATTTGAAAACCCAAACTCCACAAACAACCATTTGAATTTTCCCAAATCAATTCTAATCTTTGTTTCTTGGTGTGTAGGGCACTCACCATGTTGGATTGGAGAGAAAGAGAGCACGAGGACGTTGATTTAGCCGCAATTAATCATCAACCTTCCATTGATGCCCTAAAAGCATGCGGACTATATAAATACTGGGCCATACCTGGCATGAGGGCTCAGGTGAGATTCTTGGAGTGGCTGGTTGAGAGATGGAACATTCATGAGCAATGCTTTTATATCGGAGGGCACCAGCTCGAGATAGAGCCCTCTGACATATACTTTCTCACTGGCTTGCCGAATAGGGGCGAGCAACTCAATCTAGCCGGGACTAGGCCGGGTGGCCAATCCCTTGCTAGTCTCCAGGCAGATTGGTGCATACCCAATGCACACCATGCGAAAGGCGTAGAAATCAAACACATCTCTCTGTGTGAACTCAAGGTTATAGCTTTCACGGTTACCAGAATTTGTGGTGTAGCCGCTTTACATATTGCCACCAGGTCCCAAATGCGGATGGCGATTGACTGTTTCCAAGGCACCATTTTCAACTGGTGTGATGCTGTGTCGGCCAATATGAAGGGCCAACTGACTAGGGCAAAGAACGGACAACTGAAGACCTTTGGATATGGGCCTCTAGTTGTGATCTTTGCCTTAGAGAGAGTTCCGATGCTGATCCCTCAGCAACTCACTGTTGATATCTTGGGTCCTCGGGAGCCAAAGCTGATACGATGGGTTACGGTGATGGCCCGGCATCCTGACGAGGGCGCGGCGGTTGTTCGATTCCCTGATAGTTATTTTCACTGGTTAGAGGACCAGGTTTTTTCGATCCAGGACTTTCCGTATGCCGGAGTAGATTTTCGAGGTGATCTGGACATGGTTCTTCCACAGGGAGAACAATGGGATGACAGAGGTACTTTATTTTTCACATGTTTTCAAATTATATATATATATATTTATTTTTTTTGTTTTTTATATATATCGTCTCAAAACTGACAGTAAAAATTTTCAAAATGCAGATGTTGGTCCACAGCGCCCAGCCACCCTCCGGCCTTTTGAGAGGAGACATCCAGTTGCACCGGTACCGGCCCCATAGGACGCGGCTGCAGAGTCACTAGCTGAGTTGGAGCAGGATCTAGAGCGTCTGACGGTGGATATACCTGAGACTACCATAGATGATATTCCTATCAGACTTCAGCGCTATGTAGTCGCAGTCCCTGGACCGTTTAGGAGATTTTTGTGTAAGGTAGCCCGTGCAGTGGTGTCGTATAGGGAGCACCACCAGTGATTGGCTAGTCACTTTTGTAGACACATATGACATTTTTGGCTTTTTGTACTTATCATTTTTGCCGATCATAAGGTGTTTTTCAACCTATGATCGAAGACGATGTATATTTTTGACACACTCCTATCTATATATATATATCATTATTACCGGCTTATCTTGTTTAACATATGTGATGAAATGTTTTTAAATTTACTTGCATGATTATCGTAAATGTCTGTCCAACATTCGAGAAGCAATTGCATCTGCTAATGTATTTAAAGACCTTGGAATATGCTGATATTCAATGTAATCAAATTCGCGTTCCAAAAGACGCACTCTCAAAAATAACCTTAATAACACAGGATTTCTAATGGCATATACTCTATTAAGCTGTAATACAACAAGTTCAGAATCTAACCTCACTATCAAACGTCGAATTCCAAATGAAATAGATTCGGATAATAATTCAACCACTGCACTGTACTCTGCAATGTTGTTCGTTGTTTGACCGAGGCTTACCCCATGCATAGAAACTAACTCGTCAGAGGGCGAATAGATAACCCAAGCTGCGGAAGAGATATTCTGTGTACTACGACAAGCACCATCAACAAGTCCGATGTATGTTTGGAGAGGCGTCGACATCTGCAATATCAAGAGTAAAACCAAGATAAGCCAGAATAACGACGAGAAACACACTCTCTAAGCTAAGCACACTAACCAAACTAACAAACACACTAGCTAGAAAGAAAACCTAACCTAAAAAATTCTCCATACCCACCATTTAAGCATAATACCTCTTTAGGTAAAGTCCATTTCTGGGTTTACCCAAAGAGTCCCCATCAAAATCTACCAGCTCATAAGCCCCTTTTGCTAGCTTTCGCTTTACAATGTAGGGTCCATGCCACATAGGAACGAATTTTCCAGCACCTAGCTTATCGTTAGCTTGATCATATAATAGCACTAGGTCTCCCTCCGAAAAACTTCGAGGGGTCACATTTCTATCATACTGAGCTTTCATTCGCTTCGCGTGAGTCTCGATTGCCAATGCAGCGTCACGTCGAGACTCATCTAATTTAGCTAAGTATAATAAACGTTTCTCCTCTTTGGAAGTAGCTGGAAGTAATTCGACAGCCATTTGAAGTGATGGGATTTCGCATTCAATGGGTAACACAGCTTCCAAGCCATAAACTAGCTGGAAAGGAGTGAACCCTGTTGAAGTTTTCACTGAGGTTCAGTATGCCCATAGCGCTAAAAATAACATGTTGTGCCAATTCGACCGATGAATACCAATGGTTCGTCGGATCATGATAACCAGAACTTTGTTGATAGACTCAACCAAACCGTTGGCTTGCGGATAATAAGGAGTAGAGCTATCGTGGTGCAAACCAAGCTGGCTTGTAAGCTCAGTCATCATGATGTTTCGAAAATGGCTCCCATGGTCAGTGATGATTGCTTGTGGGACACCAAACCTAGTTATAATATGATTGAATACGAAAACTGCAGCTGTTTTGCCGCTTGCGTCGAATGTAGGCATCGCCTCGGCCCATTTAGTAAAATAATCAACCGCGAGGATGATATACGCATGCCCCCCGGCCGAGTGAGGGTTACAAGTAATAAAGTCGATACCCCATTTGGCGAATGGACCAACGGCAATTATAGGGTGGAGAGGAGCAGGTGGTGCGCGCATCTTGCGATCAAACACTTGACAGTTGTGGCACTTCCGGACTGCAATGATACAATCTTTAAACATAGATGGCCAGAAATAGCCAGCGCGCAACACCTTCTGAGCTGTGGCGTACCCAGACATATGACCGCTACATGCTCCAGAGTGACAATCATTCAAAACCCTCTCAGCCTCTTCGTGAGTTAAACAACGTCGAAAAACTAAGTCTGCCCCCCGGCGATAAAGTGTATCTCCAATAATCTTGTATTGCTGGGATTGAAACCGAATTTTTCGACGTTCCGACTTTGAAGCTTCAGGCCGAAAGGTTTGGGTTTGGAGACAGATGATTATATCCCCGTACCATGGATCTAAAGTACTGATAAGAAACAAAGATTCATCCGCAATGGACTCCTCTGCCACAGTCTTTGTGTCAGCACGCGGGAAATCACACATTAATTCCGCAAAAACTAAGGATTTCTTAGACTTGGACTTCTCGAACTCCAAGTCGAACTCTTGCAGGATAACGATCCATTTAGAGTACTTGCCCCCTAGCAGTTGTTTTGTCAAAATATAAATCATAGGGTTGCAATCCGAAATAACTGTAGTTTTACGGAGAAGAATGTAGTGACGAAAACGCTGGACAGCTTGAACGGCTGCCAGGGCCAATTTCTCCACATGCGAATATTTTAGCTCAGTGGGATTTAAGGTCCTACTAAGATAATATATCACATGTTCCGCTCCGAATTCATCTTCTTGAACTAATACCATTCCAATGGTGGAATGCGAAGCTGCGAGGTATAAGAAGTAGTCCTGGTTGTAGTTGGGAGGATGCAACAACGGTGCATGGGTCAACGCGTGTTTAAGTGCATCAAAAGATTGTTGGGCAATCTCGTCCCAAAAGAATTGAGCGTTCTGTTTCAACAACCGTGTAAAACCTTTAGTGACCTCGGCGTAGTTTGGGATGAATCGGCGTAAAAAGTTCGCTTTCCCTTGCAAACTTTGGAGTTGGCACAAACTCGAAGGAGGAGGCAATTTGATGATAGCTTCAACCTTCGAGGGATCGACGCGAATGCCGGCTTTTGAAACAACAAATCCCAGCAATCGACCCGTCTCTATACAGAAAACACACTTGTGGGGATTCAACCAAATTCGATAATGCCTACACCTCATAAAGATTGCTCGTAAGTGGACAAGGTGATCAGCTCGACGTAAAGAATGAGCAGGACAATCATCAAGGTACGGTTGCACAATGTGCTTGATGTCATGAAATGCATAAGACATTGCCCGTTGAAAAGTGGCCCCGGCATTCTTAAGCCCAAAAGGTAATTTGCAATAAGCAAATGTCCCCCATGGACAAATGAATGCCGTTTTTGGTTGGTCGGCAGGTAGAATATTGATTTGATTATAGCCCGAAAAACCATCCATAAAGGAAAACATTTCACTTCCGGCACAATCATCAATAATTTGATCGATATAAGGCGTAGGATAGTTGTCTTTTGGACAAGCTCGATTTATATCCCTATAGTCGATACAGATTCTTATTGTTCCTTGTTTCTTGTTGACCGGAACAATATTCGATACCCAATCCGTTAACGGGATTGGATAAATGAAACCTGCTTTCAACAGCTTTTCGACTTCTGCTTTAATCGCAGCCGCTTTCCGAGGGTGAATCTGACGCAACTGTTGCCAAACGGGTTTAGCGTCCGGGTAGGTCTTTATTTCATGAACAACAATGGCAGGATCGATTCCCGGCATTTCCTCGTAAGACCAGGCAAACACATCGCGGAATTCTTGGAATAGGGCCTTGTAAGTTTGGATTTCATCTTCTGTACATGAGGCACCTATATGAATGTTTTCCTCGATTCCGGGCTTCACTGAAATATCAACGGGAATAGTGCAAGAAATATTCCCTAAATTCAACTCTGAATCAGAATGTTTCGTTGGATTCTGAGCGTCTTTGACATATTCAGCGGTAAAGATAGATGAAAAATCATTTTCAAAAGCATCATCCTTAGGTAAAAACGAAGATCTGTGATGGAGATCTTCCCATGGTAGATCGTCTACACTTAGGATTTCGCGAAGTTGTTCGTCAGATGACACGACTTCGGGAAACGCTATCCGTTCTAAGGTTGAGGTGAAAAGTGATTCTTCACTGACCACATTCATTTGGTCGAGCTCGGTTGAACGCGAGTCGGTAAAAGACATGACAGCTTCATAAGCAATTTCATATGGACTCAAAGGCATAGCATCACCGAATGAGTCTATCTCAGATTCAGATGGGACGATCCAAGGATCATCATAAATAATGTTTTCTGATGTAATCATATGAATTGATGCAAATGAAGGGTCTGTGTTGATTGGAGGGAAAGGAAAAGTTCCCAGTAAACCGGAATCTTTAACTAAACCTACACCAACGTCCCTATAAGGGATTGTCGTCTTACCGACATGCTGGATACTCTCTGAAGAGGCTGGGTCGGATGAAAAGTATGACAGCTGATCAATGGTCACGATCTTACCGTTATATGGAAACTTAATTACTCTGAAGACCGATGAAACGACCGCTGTCATAGCATATGACCAAATTCGACCCAAAAGAAGGTTGTAGTCTAGAGGGGCATCAACCACCTCCACATCCAGACTAACGGTTTTGCCTTCTACCCCTATAGGTAATTCCTGTAGAATACCAAACGGACGGAACCCACGGCCATCAAAGGCCTTAAGGATGGTCGGGGATTGGTTCAACGAAGGAGAACCAAGCGATCTCCAACATTGAATCGACATAATACACGTGGAAGCTCCCTCATCAATCACAGTCCGATGAATAGGCCTGTTTTTTACTATCACTAGAATTTGGAAAGCCATTTGATGGGGTAGACGCGGTGTACTATTTTCTAGATCGAAGATTATCAGGTTCGGATCCTGAACATCAACAGCTCCGATAGCCGACAAAAGTAATTTTCGTTGTGCTGGGCATGATTGCAGCACTTCTAAAGCCAACATTGTTGAGGGTGAAACAGCTAAGTCCTCAACAATGTTGTAATTCTGGGCCGCTCTCGAATGGGGATTGAAAGCAGACCTTCGAAGTACACCCTTGGCGGGCGGTTTAATTACTAGGTCCGGGTTAGGTTTCTCGATCTGTAGTGGATCGGAACCAGGAGCTGAGGTTGATGGGTTAGAGTGAGAAGATTCTGCTTCCTTACCATCAACAGGATTCTTACTACCATAATCTTGCGATCGAGTCGCAATCCTCACATGAGACATCATCAAAATGGGTTCTTCACTGGCAGTCGAGGAAGAACCTATCATCTTACTTTCCTGCTTTGGAAATGGATCTTTTAACACAGCAGGAGTGGGAGAACCTTTGACTATTTTCACAACCTCGGCCCGATGAGGGCAATCTCTCATAAAATGATCCTCTTCACAAATAAGACAAGGATATCGAGGTTTGCGTTTTTCGTCATTGGTTTCCGACTTTTTCGTTTTCTCCTTCGGAGCCTTGTCTGCTTCAGCCTTCTTCTTTCCTTTCTTCTTTCCACCGTTTTTTGATTTGGCCGTAGATGACTCTACAGCATGAATATCGGCGGAAAGTTCGGGAGAAGACTCTCCTGTCGGGGAATCAGGCAAAGTGATTATAGGAGTAGTTGAAGCCTTGGAAGACTTCTTCTTGCTCTTTGTATTCACGATACCAATCATACCATCAGCGGCATGAGATCCCGAAGGAGCAGCAGTGATTTGATTCGACTTTGGAAGGTCTGGGATCTTCTCGTGTAACGTACCCGACTGAGTGTAAACTAAGTCAAGGTACTGCGCCTGAGCAATGACTTGCTCCTTAGTAACTACTCCGGCCTTAGCTACATCTTCAGTAATCTTCGGTAATAATGATTTAACAAACCATTCAGCTAAGATTTGGTCCGGGATAAAAACTTTCACTAACCTTCTTCGACGTCTCCACTCATGAATGTGATCAGAAATATACGTGGACGTTGATTGTTTTAGTGAAGTTAATAACTCCGTGCCGTTATCGTATCTGACCGGCAACTGAAAGTGAGTTAAGAACGAGGTAGCTAACTGGCTAAAATTGTAAAAAGAGGCCCGTGGTAACTCAATGTACCACTTGGCCGCGAGACCAATGAGTGTACGCTAGAAAAGACGTAAGCGGATCGAATCATCCGAGATAGAATTTGAAGCACACCAGAGGTGGTAAGTCATCACATGATTGGACGGATCCTCTCCAGACTTACCTTCGAACTTGGGTATATCACTGGGCAACTTATTTGGCATTGGCGGCCAGAACGGAAGATATTGAATTGGATCGTTCGTTAGGCGCGTCAAGTCTGGTAAATCCAAAGTTGCGATAAACGGTAACTGCCGGTTAGGATCTCTAAAACTCTGGGTCACAAGACCAGTCCCAGGAGGAGGATATCCAGGATAACTAGGAACAGGAGTCGCATTTGGGATATTATATCCTCCTGGAAAACCAGGATTAACCGGACCGTACTGGGGTTGTTGAGGTTGTTGATAAGTGTACCCAGGATACGGTTGATACTGGTAAACTGGCTGTTGGACAGCTTGCCCAGGTTGGTACTGTCCCTGGTACGGTTGTTGAACAAATTGAGGTTGAGTAGTGACAACCGTACTTATACCAGGCTGACCTGTAGGCATCTGGACCGTGGTTTGAATCGTAGATCCGGACAACGGTAAAGATGTCTGAGGAGTGGTTACAAAGACAGTAGAAACCGGAGCCGTCGATACTCCAGAAGTAAGTGTGGTAGATGTAGCGGTAGTTGCAGCAGCCGTTTGAGATGGAGTACTAGGTGCAATTGGCGGCTGAGTAACTACCGAAGTTACAGAAGTTTGAACATTTGACCGGACAGGTTACGGTTGCTGGGGTGGACCAGAAACTACGGGTTGTCCAGCTTGAGGTACCAACTGTAAACTTGGCTGCAACATCTGTTGACCTTGTGATGGATCCCACACTAACATTCCGGGGTATTGACCCGTAACAGGTTGAGGATACTGAGATCCATAACCGGATTGAGGATAGGATTGATAATTGTAAGGTGCAGTTCCCATACCTTGAACATATGATTGACCTTGAGGCGGTTGATAACCTTGACTCGAGTATTGACCTTGAGGTTGATAACCTTGAGGTAAATACGGATACTGGGGTTGACCTTGACCTTGAGGTTGATAACCTTGAGGTTGATACCCTTGAGGTTGATACCCTTGAGGTTGCCATCCTTGAGGTTGCCATCCTTGAGGTTGATATTGATACTGAGGTTGACCCTGGGGTACATATTGAGGCTGGGGTTGACCTTGAGGCATGTATTGCACCATAGGTACATACTGACCTTGAGGTTGCCCCCCAGACATGATTTGTGTACCTTGAGGTTGCCCCCCAAACGTTAACTGAGTTTTCCCCCCAGGCGGTAATTGGCCACCTTGAGGTTGGGAAACAGGAACTGAACCTGACATCATATAAATGTCTCCTACACCCAATGGTATATTACCACTGTTTCCAGCTAATAACCCATGATCAATGGGTTGAGGAGATGCCCCCGCAAAGGTACCAGAAAGTGATTGATACCCGGTGGGAACAGAAGGACCGCCGTGTAAGAAAGATTCAGGAGCTTGAGTAAACACGGACGACTGACCAGACATATTTACAGGAGTATAAATACCTCCAGGTGGAAAAGGAGTACGAGGTGTAGAAAAACCTACCCCTGAGTTGTCTAAATAATTGGTTAACGAAAGGTACCAAGTAGTACTTCTAGGAGGACTGTAAAAGATAGATTCACGCTCCCTGAGATCAATAGTAAGTTGATCTTCAAGGTTAGAGACGCCTATTTCTTCCTCTGGAGAAAGTTCTTCGATAGCAATCAGACCAGTAGGAAGATTTTCGGTGATAACTCGTTCTACTCTTGGTGAATCTGGAACACTAGAAGTCGGAGTAACAGGTTCAGATATTTCAGGTTCTTCGCCCGTATCACTAGCAGACGAAAAACTACCAACAAGCTCAGAAACTGTAACAGCTTCGGGATTATAACCTGTCTCTAAGCCTTGGTAATCTGAATGGACTACCAAGGAAGATTCTCCTTCTTCAGGTGAACCTACTCTACTGCCACTAGGAGGAGTTACAAGGACCTTTAAACCCTCTAGATTACTGGGGTCGTCTCGAGGAGGTTCACCCCTAAGTCTACGGGATCTTCTCAACAATTCGGCCACAGAAACAACTTCAGGAGACTGGCCCCGAAGTCTACGGGACTGTCTCGGTAATTCCGCCACAGCTAAAAACTTTTAACTACTACACACGAAAACAAAGTAAAATCTCAAATCAAACCACCTAAAGTCTCTAAAGAACCAAACAAATTTGAATCACACGCCTAAAGAATCTAGGGCGTCAAACCAAGCACAAACAGTAACCTTCCAGACTGAAAACGCTAGTTGGTGATGAAGCCCAACATCGCCGGATTCAGTACAGAAGTGGCGGGTGGAACAGTTACCCCGGCAACCTGCTTAATGAATAGACCGGCACAAGTTCCTCCACTTTAACCGTCTCGAGTGAAGTGAACCCCCTAGAAAATCCAAGTGAGTCTAGCCGACGTCTGCTCCAGGTACAGTGGGATCTTCCCTCCACCGTCACCTTGGTAGAATCCTAAAGATAATGGTCACTAAGGTTACCAACCGCAACAAATGCACCTGGGGGAACAGTCTACACTCCGACAGCACGCAAGGGCAGAGTATCAAGCTCAATCCCCTTGCCGATTCCTTGACAATAATCCAAGTTTACCGACAAGGGCCCGCTCTGTGCACACAGCGACAGTGCGTCCAGGGACGCACTGTGCAATACTCAGAGGGTGCGTCCTACTGGAAAATTCAAGAAAACTAAATTGAATCTAACCCTAAGCTAACCCACCCAAAAACAAAGTCACAGAGCCAAAAACCAGAAAATAAATGACTTTTCTCAGAGCAAAGTTGCATACAAAGGAAAAGACTTTCACATCAATGGATTCCCCAGCGGAGTCGCCAATTTGTCAGGCGGAAAGAGTCGATTGTGTGGACACAACCAACCTCCCTAGGAGCCTAAGACTCTCTAGTGACAAACAAGACAAACAATAACAATCCTTCTCTAAACATGCATTTACTATATAAGAAATCAAGTGTTTAGATCCTACCTGTAGTCCAACGCTGTTGTAGCAGTCCAGCTCCGCTGATCCGGATGAGCTCCTCCTTCACTTTGAAACCTGCATCCACTAACAATCAAACGATTAAATAGCACTTGATAATCTCATAAAATAAAACATATTTAACACATAGACCAAGGAGTACATGAAACAACTCATAAATAACAAGTTATTGAGAAGAATGGACTCATTTGCATTAATAGGTAACAAAAGGAACAAATACAACATGGGCCTTGGTGTTGTGCAAGTCCCTCCCAGGGTCTATCAAGAGTTCTCCTTTACTTTGACAAAGCTCACCCACTTCCAAATAGAACAAGCAAAGATGGCAATCTCTCCTCACAAGCTTCTAAATGGGAGTCCTAATTCCTGCAGCATCTACCCTTAGAAATGTTTAGCTTCCAACCTCCCCTCCTTCTGGCCCAATTCCTGTATTTATAGTGCTCAAGAGGAAGTTAATCAGGTCCACCATCAATGGGATAATCCCCTCTTTGGATGGGATAGCTCCCTTATTGATGGGATAAGTTCCTCTTTGGTAGGGGTACATGAACCATCTGGAGGCGCTCAATACACGTCGAACAACCTTCTAGAATGCTCTAGAAATGACCACAAGTAACTTTTTAAAGATGAAACTTGCGCATTTTGACCTTTACAGGGGGACACACCTGCCCCTTTACATACAGAGCGTCCAAAGACGCAGCTTTTGTGAACATTGGGTGCGTACCCGCAGGTAAGGTTGAGAGAACCTGCGTACCCAGAGATAAATACATTTATAAAGACTTTCTCTCTTTTTGGAGTTTGACATGGAGAGCAGAGGCATAAGACTTGCCTAAGAGGATAGCATGACTATTGATAGAGCCATACTAACTGTAAATAGCCATTGTGACATTTTTTAGTGTAACAAGCTCATATTTGAACCTTGTTGTTGAAAGGCTTTGAGCCCTAAAGATTATCTTACCTTAACCTATGAGTTGGAGGGCGAAATGCTTGGTTACTCAAGGGAAGGAACTCTGAAATCTTAGGAAAATAACATCCAAATAATGCAAATCCATTTACATACAATTATATTATGAAAATGTGTATAATAATGGCTTAATTAACCTCATGCATATTCTAGTTCTCATTGACTACTCATGTAGGCCCATTATGGGGATGACCCATTATTTACATATACAAGTGGTCCCATATATTGGTGGGGTGTCATAACATACCCTTTTGCTCAAAACATGTTTATTTTAAAATATATTTGGTCATCAAACCCCACTAAAAGAATTTTGGTGGCACTGTCTTTACCACAAGTCTAGTTAATATAATACTAATTATTAATTCATGATAAAATAAAGGCCAATTATTAAGAGTATTAGACTTAGCATATTCACATCTAATTCTTCTCAAACTTGTTATATCAAAGGAAGGATGCACTTATTGTGTCTTGAAGCTTGAGTTGTTGATATAATCAAGGTTGTGTGTCTCATTCTAAGACTAGTTATCTTACTGTGTCTAATGACAAAAATCCAAAGAGTATTTGGCATTACACATATACCTAAAACACAATTCCTTCTTAAACATTAAGAAGAAAAGAAAGGGAAAGCAATAAATTCTTTGTGTTGAATTAATAGCATATGTTCTTCCTCTAAATTATATATTTTTCTCTTAAATTTTTATAGTCAACAGTGCTTTTATGTGTTTTAAATGTACGTGAGTTCGTTGGTTGAATTTCAAGGTCAAAAATGTTTTTACATATTCTATATGTAGGTGAGTTTATTGGTTGAATTTCAACATTGTTCCTGTAACTACCTAAAATAATGGTTTGTCAAAATCTATAAGGAAAAAGCTTTCAAATTTCATTAGAGGAAATTTCACCCTCAAAGTGGCCTCCTAAGGAAAAACGTAAAATAATAGTTAAAATAATAAAAAAGAGTTATGAATTCTGGAGGGAAAAAAAGGAAACTACTTTTTAAATTGTATTTTTGGCTTATCTCCTTATATATTTACTCGAATTTCAAGTGTAGACACTCGTTGGATGCGGAATTAAACTCTGCATCTGACGACTACCCATCATGCATACTTTTGAGGAGAACCACACTGATAAAAATTGAGGATACATTTAAAAATCATGTTAAACATGTTTTTTTAATGTATCTTCATTTTTTGTCAATGTGGGTCTCCTCAAAAGCATGCATCATGGGTACTCGTTAGATGCCAAATTTAATTCCACATCTAACCAGTGTCTACACTTGAAATTTGAGTAAACCTATAAGGAGATAAGCAAAAAAATACAATTAAAAAAAAGTAGTAGTTTTTCTTCTTTTCCCTCCAAAATATTTACATGTACCTCTTCTTAAATTTAAAGGATTTTAATTGGTTTACATATTATGACATGGAAATTACGTGAAAATTCATGGGAACTTTTAGGCTAAAATTTCTTCTAATGTGAACAAAAAGGAACTTCCACCATCCATTTTCATATCCACATTCCTATTAGGGTGAATGATGGGAGTGATAATATGCATATGAATGTTTAAAATGAAGAACTTCCAAAACTTGAACAAAAAGGAGACCCCACTACCATCCCTATCAGAAATGAAGATATACATGTGTGTGTGTGCGTTGCAAGTACTTCAAAATACACACATGAACATCCTCACCCCAAGCAACCATCCTCTATTGGGTTTCAAGCACACACATTAAATTCCTTCGTGGATAAACAATGAGGAACTTTTAAAGTGCACACATGCATATCTTCACCCGTGTGCATGTGTGCACTTCAAAAATTCCTCATTGTATATCCACATAAGTATTTGATATTTTGTAAGTAAGCTCATAAGATTAATTTGAATAGAGAGGGGTATTTATCCCACAATTAGTCAACAATTATCTTAATAAAAGGCACCACTCCCTTGTAATTATCCCAAATAGCATAAGGATCATGGTGCATGTTACCATGAACCAATTATTTCAACAAATGTGCGATAGTAAGTTTTTCTATAGAGGTATTTTTTACATCAAAATAATTACAAGATTCTCAAATGTTAGGTGTATCAAACATATTTTAATGGGCCTTCTTAGGAAAATCATGTCAAAGGGGTTTCATAGAGTCCTCTTCCAAATATTTTTTTATTCTTCACGACATAGAGGAGGAAAGGGGAAGGCCAAAAAAACAAACATAATACATAGTCACCACTCCCTTGTCACTTTCCCCATTAGTATAGGCATAATGAAATATTGGAGTTTATGTGCTACCACAAACCAATTCTCTCAACTAATTTGGATATAAGTTCTCTTGTAGAAACGTCATATATCATAGAAGTAATTATTAGATGCATAAATGTTATTTTGATAGGTTTTTCCTTTATTTAAAACCAAGGTCAAGTGGAAAATTGTCATTGTTCATCTAATCAACAACGAAGGCACAAATATCCACATATCTAGATACATAAACCAACACCTGAGCTTGTAGTTGTGTTGTGAAACTGTCTCTATGACATCAATGATCTATATCCAGTTTTTGATATGTTGTTTTGTCATTGATGGCCTAAGCATGCGGAAATAAATCTCTACCTATAATAATCGTGGTTGTCTTTTGGAATGACACAATCAATCCCAAAGAATTCAAATATTACCCATGTGATGTGGTTGTAATGTGAACATTGTGAGGGATGGAGTCGAGAGTTAAGTGAGAGAGTGAATAATTGTTTACATCCATATTGTAATATGTGTGGTAATGTGAGGCCAAGTGGGAATATTCATGGAGAACTGAACTATTTTGCATAAAGCCTGTAGCGAGCATGTACCAGTGTGGACAGATCAAATTTGTGCGTGAAGCCTCTAGAAATTATGAAGGTTATATTTTACCTTAGCATATTCATGTCTCCTGTTGAAGTATATCTACAGTGAGTTAACACATATCTACCGAGATAAAGCAGAAGAGCTTCATAAATTCAATAAAAAATCTCCCAAAGATGAAAAGAATGGGAGTTGTTCTAATAATTCATATAAGTTTTCCATCCCATATACATATGAGGATTTTTATCAATATTATGAGGAAGTAAAGAATATGTCTAAATCCCCTACAGGAAGCAATATTGCTTCACATTCTCACACATCTTATAGAATGGATTTGATTGAGGAATATCTTGCAACTGGTGCAAAGGTTTCCTCATAGTCCACTCCCTCTACCTTAGGGAATCCTTTGGCCAGAAATTTGGCCTTGTACTTCTTGATGCTTCCATCAGCTGCTCGCTACACTTTGTAGATCCATATCGAACCAACCAATGATTTCCCTTCTAGTCTCGGCACCACCTCCCATACATTGTTCTTCATGATGGATTCATATTCTTCCACCATGGCATTAACCCAAACAGGTTGGGCAATTGCTTCCTCAAATGAAGAAGGATTTGTCTCAATGAGCTCTGTCATGAGAGCCATGTAACCAGTGTACCTATCAGGTGACCTCTTCTACTTGTGTTATGATGTGGGGGCTCCCACATTCTCCCTTGCATCTTGCAACAATCTATCAGCTTCTATGGTTTTATTTTTCCCCTCACTAGAATATTTTGGTTGAGTGGTGCCTCCACTCTACCTCTTGTCTGCTCCACTGCATATGGCTACTCCACGACCTCTTGAAGCTCATCATGAGGCTCCTCTTTTGGAACTAGAAGCCCCTACTCTGGTGGGATACTCAATGTTCGTTCCATAGAGAATATCATAACCTTGTCCTCATCAAACTTGACATCTCTCCTTACAATTGTCATCCTCAGTGAAGGAAAATACACCTGGTAATTGTGTGGAGGTTCGTTGTATCCTACAAAACCTCCCAAATCTATTGTAGGCTCAAATTTATTCCTTGAATCCTTAGAGACATGAAAATATATTGAATGTTCCAAAAAATCTAAAATGAGGCACTTCAGGATTTCTCTCGGAGAAAGCTTCCTCTGGTGTGATCATACCAAGTATCTATGAGGACTCTAGTTCTACAAGTAGAATGTGGTGTTGCATGCTTCCACCCATAGATGTAATCACAGTGCCTGATTGTGCAACATGGCTCTTGCTACTCCCACTATGCTCATGTTCTTCCTCTCAGTTATCCCATTTTGTTGTGGGTTATGGGGTGTTGTCAGTTCTCTTCGAATACCTTCTTTCACATAGAAATCCTTGAAGGTGTGCGAAACAAATTCACCTCCATTGTCACTCCTTAGAGCCTTCACCTTCTTCCCAGTCTCCTTCTCAACTAATTCCTTGAACTCAATAAATTTTGAGAAAAAAATTATCCTTCTTATGCATGAAGAAGATCCAACAATTTCTAGAAAAATAATCAATAAAAATAACATAGTACTTATCTTTTGTTGTGGAGGATGTAGAAAAGGGTCCACAAACATCAGAGTGGACTCACTCCAAGATTGCATTTGCTCTTCTATCTCGGATATGGAAAGTAGATTTGGAATATTTCCCCAATGTGCAACCCTTGCAGACATCTTGTTGGTCAAGGGATCCTTTAGGGAGACCCTTAGTAATTCGCTACATGATTTTAAGGCACCATGGTGTAGATGACCCAATCTCCTATGCCAAAGTTCTCCAACATCTTAAATCTACACCTTTTCAGCCTTACTGCTCAATGTAGTGCAATCTCCCACCTCAAGTATGTAAAGGTTGTTGAAAATAGCAACAAGAAATGTTAAAAATAGAACTCAGAAATTCAATTTAATTTGTCCTTGAATTAAATTGTGAATTAAATTGTATTTATTTTCTCATAGCAACTTGTAAATAGTTAATTAAGTTTAATTAACTTAGGAATTTTGAGTTGGAAGTCTTTTTGAAGTCATGTATATGTTCTCCCTATATTATAGGGGTCCAGGATGAGTTAAGTATGAGTTGTAATTAGTTAACTCAGTTTATTGAGTTAAGTCTAATTAAATTAGTTCCAAACTATTTGAGGAACTAATAGTGATTTAACAGTCAGTTGATGCATTAGTGCACTCAACTAGTGCTACTCTAGTTAACTAAATATTCCCTCATCAGAAACTCATGCATGTCGATTCTGAGAAAGACCCAATTGAGGCTACAGTGCAGGGATAGTGTACTATTTGTTTTAGATTTTTCTGAGTTGCATTGATAGTGCATGCATTTAGGAACTAAGGAATTTCCCTTTAAATATGAGCTAATCTATCAGGAATTGTGCAAAGAATTAGAAGCTTGGAGGCTTGGAAATTTGGCTAAGTATTGGCCAAAGGAAGTCATCAAGCGGATGATAGGAAATACTTGTGCAAGTTAAGCTCAAGGTTGAGCAAAGCATATTGTATTCATCTGAATTCTTTGACCAAGGGTGCAAGGAAATACGAGGCTTAGAGAGAAGAGAAGAGGCCTGGATTTGGCTTGAGCTTGCTTGTGAGTTGGAGATTGATTTTACTGAGTGTTGGGATTGTTCTTGTGAAAAAAAGCATTGTATTATCATCTTGGATTTCTGATTAATGCAATACAGATAGTGGGGTTTTGAGTTGTGGCTTTCCCCGGGAAAACTTATTATGTTATGTGCCATTGATGTTCTTCCTCTTGTCGATTATTGTTTTGCTTGATCTTTATGTGCTTCCGCTGTAAAGAGTAGAAGTAGATTATTGTCTCTTGTTCTAGTAGATTACATGAGCTTTTGAATCTATAGGATTTTCTACAAAGGCTATTCACTCGAACCCTGATCTACTTCACTTTCCCGGTTGCTATGTGTCTTAGAAAGGCTTTCCCTTTACTGAAAATAACATCATAGCCATGATCCTCTAATACTGCTACAAAGATCATGTTCTTCTTCAGCCTAGGTACAAACATAACAACTTTGAGGCGAAGAGGAGAGGCTTTCTCCCTCTCAAAGGTAACAGTACCAATTCTTGTAGCATTGTACCGTCCATCATCGACATCCTTCTCCTCCAGGCTACTGATAAACTCCTTGCACCCTGTCATATGGAACAAGGCCTCGGAATCAAGGTACCACACACTCCCCATAACAGTGTTGGCCATGCATGCTATTAGGGTGAAGTCTAATTCGAATTGTGAAGCCAGTGCTTCACCTGCTACTCCTCTTGAAGGCTTCTTGGTAGACTTCTTATGTGGACATTTTGTTGCATAGTGCTCGAATTCATGGAAGTGGAAGCATTTTATCTTGCTCATGTATTTCTTTTTTCCATTATTTTGGCTAGACTCAGGCTTTCTCTGGGTATTCTTCCCTTTGCCCTTCTTCCCCTTTCCAACCAATGAAAAATCATCTTCATCCTTAGCTTTGGATGATGCTCCATCCCGATTGTTTCTCCTGAACTCTTCTTGAACCAAATCGGACAACAAACTTTCCCAATTAGGTAATTTTTCCCTTCGATTCACAAAGTCTTGGTAGTTATGCCAATATTTTGGAAGGCCTAGAAGAGCTAGGCTCACCAAGTCATCTTCTGCAACATTCACCCTGACCCCTCCAAGATCATCTCGAACTTGTGTAAATATGGAGAGATACTGCGGTATAGTATCATTCTTTTGCATCTTAATGTTTCGAAGTTTGTCTTCAAGGCCAATTTTCTATGGTCACTACTATTTTTGAAAAGCTCAGTTAGTGCCTTCCACATAGAAAATGGTGTCTCTTTTCCATGGATATTTGAGATCACATGGTCTCGTAACCTTCCAGAATAATTCTCCTAGTCTTTGCAACATCTTCTTCCATTGGGCAAGTTGTTGTGCGTCCAACTATGGAGGTTTTGCAATGCTACTTTTAACATATTTTAACACACCATTGCCATCGATCACTGCTTCCATTCAATCCTTCTAAGCTAAGAAATTTGAGCTACCCTCCCAGGCATACTCCAATCTTAGTCTAATGAAAGACATCCTCCCGATCCTGAAGAAAAATTGTTGCAAGCAAGCTGCAAATTCGAAATTCTTGAGAGACAAGTTTGAAATATTGGTTCTAATTTGAATTTAACATGTAGAAATTTAATAGAATTGCAACTGATCAAGGAATTTAATCTGAAATCAAGAGACACAATTCTACTCTACTGATCTACGAAATGAAATTCACAATTTAGAATAACATGCATATACATGAAATAAGAAAAACCACAAATACACAGTGATTTCTAGGGGAACCCAACTGGGGAAAACCCCTCAAGCGTATTTGCATTAATTAGATGAATAGAGAATCTATTACAATTGCTAGCTCCAACTCTGAGCTCAACCTGTAAAAAAATAATTGTTCTCTCTACTCATTGAACAATTTTGACCAACACTTAGCCAAATATCAGCTCACCTAGCCTCCTGTTTCCTTACGCAATTCCTGAAGAAATTAACCATTATTTTTTAGGAATTTTCCTCCAATTGATTGCATAATTCCCAAAGATTGATCATCTGACTGCATGCAACACATGTACACTCAAACTAGTTTACAACTACTTGTTACACTTCCTTGTCATCTCCACTTCAGCTGAGCAACTCGAATTCTTTACATGCACTAGCTATTTTGGGTTGATTAATCAGCTAACTAACAGATCTTTGAGTTAGACTATTGTCCCACTGCACAACTGACCTTCAATTGACTCTAACAATAGTTAGAGGTCAATTAATTCAATACAACTGAAAATAACTAAAATGGATTACTAGAATTTAGCAATCACACATGCATAATTGGACTCCAAGCCCTCTAATTCGAATTTACTGAGTAAATTGAGTGACAAGATCCATATCACACTAGTTAACTACCTCCAAGTTGTCTTGCTAATGACGAAATTCAATTTTACTCCATTTGACTAAGGCTAAACTCAAATTGAGCCTTTCTTGTTACATTTTTTTCAACATTTTCATATTCCTATAGCATCCTGTAGTGGAACAGTGGCTCTGGATGATCAGCTAATCAGAAGTAGGGAGAGGAGCATCAAGAGAATTTCTAAGTAGATTATTGGCTCATTCCTTCACTAAAAGGTCCATTCGTTCATGATATTGTAGTTACAGATGAGAAGTGTGGTAATGATGAAATTCTTAAAAATGTTTGTTGCAACACCTCATATAGAAGATCTTGATGCTGACAGATGTGGTTCTTGATATTCAAGAAGAATAACCCTTTGATGCTAATGTGCACTTACATGAGAAGGACATTTTGACTGCATCACAATTCTTAAAGAAACAAGGGTTTGGCCTTCTAGGAGCTTGTTGTTTGATACAACTCATACTCTACACAAGGACATCAATTAATTGCTTTGATTAGCAAGTGTGTCTTCGACTAATCAATTTGTTCACAAGAAGCCCACAAATGAGAGACGTTAGTGCAACCAGTTTTTAGAGGCTCAATCATTGTTCCATGGGAACCAGAGGTTTTTGTTTGCACCCTACTGGCTCAAGTTCTCAATATTGTTCTACCTTAGAGAATCCATTGTTTTATCGTTGTATTCCATCTTTGATCACCTCTATTGCTTCCATTATTACCCATGTATACACTGCCATAAGTGGTATTCTTGGAGGCATAGGTCAACATGTTATAGGTCACCCACCTCATGAGACTACCATTTCTATACTGATTGACATGGGATTTTCAAGATCCGAGGCAAAGCAAGCATTGAGGCATGTAAAATTGGTTATGGCGTGGCTCTTTAGATATCTCGAGGAGCCAGCACAAGAAGATGATGAACTTGCCCAAGCTCTTGCCTTGTCACTGGAGAAGAGCAGTCATGGAAGGTGGTTTGTCCACCTTAGAAATTTTGCTAAAGACCCAATTTGTGCCAGAACCAGCAGATGAGAGAAAGCAGCTTTTAACTGACCTTAGCCGTATGGAATTAAAAGATCTAAAGTATTTAGATCAGTTTGGTAAAGATTTTATGGCTAAAGTCTTTAAAGCTAATCTTTTTAATGACCTTGCTCAAAAAATTGCATTTTTATCAAAATTACCAGGCAATTTGGGAGATCTAATAATGAAAGATCTAGAAGTTCAGCTAAAAAGTCTAGATCAAATCTATTGGGTTGATCTTCTGTTCAGAGTTTCAGAAAAGGTAAAATATCTATGTTGGCAGAAGAAAGCACACGACATCACTCCAAGTTCCGATGTCTGTAGATCAGTATTGCCATGGACACCTTTTAAAGCAAAGAAGAAATCCAAAAGGTATGGAAAATACAAACCCAAAAGAATATCAAACCCAAAGAGGCCTTTTAGAAAATACAGATTTTTGAAGAAAAGGAACAAGCCCAGAAACAACAATTGTTGTTTCATTTGTAAAAAGGAAGGACACTTTGCTAGAAAGTGCCCCTAGAAATCATCTAGTAAACTCAAAGCTTGTGTAGATATTGAAGAGTTTCAAGATGACTGGTCTATTGTAGAGTCCGATGATGAAATTT
This sequence comes from Pinus tabuliformis, assembly GCA_031772625.1. Taxonomy (NCBI): domain Eukaryota; kingdom Viridiplantae; phylum Streptophyta; class Pinopsida; order Pinales; family Pinaceae; genus Pinus; species Pinus tabuliformis. Next base: position 1,203,780,846 of record CM062818.1, read on the forward strand.
CTGATGTATATATTCTTACAGAAGTTTCAGATGATGAAGATGAAAATGATAATGTACAGAAAATGAATGTATGTACATCTTGTTCAGATTATTCTAGTGAACAACATTACAGTGACATAGAGAGTTCTTCAGATCTTGAATCGACAAGCGAGACAGAAGATGATTCAGACGATGAATCAGAGAGCATAGCATCAGTCAGTAGAGATAAAGGTAAGCAACCTGCAGCGCCTGTATCTCAATTTAATTCTTTCTGTCCGTATGAAAAGAAAATAACGCCATCAACCAGTATGCCACAACTAGAGGGTACTAAAGAAGAACAGAATAATTTGTTAAAAAAGATTGTTAAAACAGATAGCCTGATTTATATTCCAGTGCAAGTGCAAGTAAAAGGTGAATGGATTTCTGTAGATGCATTTGTAGATACTGGAGGTTCTAACAATCTGGCTAGGCCATCTCTGTTCAAACCCTTGTGGAAACCGTTAAAAAATATACTGGTTTCAGAGACAATTGGAGGATCTGTTCAGCTCACCCATTATGTAGACAATATTCCTTTGAAAGTTGGGGGGAGTATTATTAAAATTTCAGCAATTCAGCATTACGACCCTTCAGCAAGCTTGATGTTAGGCATGCCATTCATAAACTTTGTGCTACCAGTAACTATCAGCCAGGACAAGCTGATAATAAACTTAAAGAAAAAGGCTATATCAGTACCTAGATTGAGTATTGCAAATTCTGAAGCTAGGCATGAGAATAGTAAAAAAAGAGTAGGAACTAGAAAGCCGGTAAAAGATTCAAATGACTGGCAGGAAGTCCTACAAATTTATGAAGCCAGAGCAGAAAATAAAACAAAACAGTTAGCATGCATTGACACTAATTGGTCTATAGAGCAGAAAGATATCTCCCAGAGACTTCTAAAGAGTTGTTGGGATAATCCACAAAAATTTTGGGAAACTGAAAGTGCGATGCAAGAAATAGTCACCTTACATGACAATGGAGTAAAGGGAAAGCTGATTCCGTGCACACCAGCCGATGAACAAGAAATAAAGAATCAGATTCAAGAATTACTAAAGATGTAGCTGATCGAGCCGAGTGAATCTCATTATGCATGTTTTGCATTTCTAGTAAGAAATCATTCTGATATCGTAAGAGGTAAGCCAAGAATGGTTCTTAATTATAAACCTCTTAATGCCATCACTCAGAATTTTAATTATCCATTGCCAAGACCCAAAGTGATTATGCAAAAGATTCAGCACAGTAAGGTGTTTATCAAATTTGACATGAAGTCTGGGTACTATCAAATCCAGATCCAGCCAAAAGATAGACACAAAACAGCCTTAATATGCCCAGCAGGATTCTATCAATGGAAAGTTGTTCCATTCGGCTTGAAGAATGCTACAGCCTTTTTTCAAAGAAGGATGGATTATATTTTTGCTAAATATGATTTTATAGTCACATATATAGATGATATTTTGATACATAGTCCTGATGTACAGACTCATTTAAAGAATTTAGAGATTTTTCTTGAAGAAGTTAAAAAGCATGGAATTGTTCTGTCAGAAAGAAAGATGTCCTTATTTCAGGATAGCATTCATTTTTTGGGGATTAATGTTGCTAATGGTGCTATTCAAATGCAACCCCATGTGCTAACAAAATTAACACAATTTCCCGATGAATTGAAGGACAAAAAGAAAATTGAAAGATTTCTTGGAGTACTGAATTATCTTCACAAATACATTCCGAATTTGTCAGAAAAAACAACCCCAATCAGGAGACACATCAACCAAGGTTGGTCTGAAGAAGCTATTGCAGCAGTAAAGAAGCTCAAAAAAGAATGCTAGCACTTACCCAAGCTTCAACCTCCAGGTGATGGTTTACTTATTTTACAGACTGATGCTTCACTTGAATTTTGGGCAGCTGTACTTCTAGAGAAAAGGAAGAATAATGAAGGAGAAGTCGAAGAAAATTTGTGTGGATATGCTTTTGGGGAATTTACAGCAAGTCAGAAGAATTACTTCATAGCTGAAAAGGAGACGTTAGCTATTTTTAATGGAATTCAGCGTTTTGAGGTATATCTTACCCCAGTAAAGTTTTTAATAAGAACAGACTCCAGAAACTTTAAATATTTTCTGTCTGCTAAGATTTCAAGGCAAATTGCAAAAGGCGGAATTCTAACCTGGCAAATTTGGTTTCAGCAGTTTGAATTTGAGGTAGAGTGGATTCCAGGAAATTCAATTTTCTTGACAGATTCTTTGACAAGAGATATGAATAAGATGTATATAACCTATAAATATTCAGTTTTTGAAATTCCAGGTAAAGGACCTAAAGATGATAGTTTTGCCACATTTGTAGATAGATTTAGAATTCTGGAAAATCATGCAAGTTGGGTAACAGATAAAATCAAGAAAGTGGTTGGTTTCAGACTCAAAAGAAATATGTGGATTAGAAAGTGTCAGGCATGGCAATCAAAAAATGTGGGCATCTCACTAGGCATAGATGAAAATTTTGTAAAGATTTTTCCTTTGCCAAATATGAAGGTTAAGCTTTTCTTCAGAAGCTTGTGTGATTTATGGTCTAGTGTTTATACAAAAGAAATGATCTGGATACTCATGATTTTGAATTATTACCAGATCATAGGAGGTGTTTATTATGCCCTCAGTTTGTTTACAGGTGCTAAGATTTTAGATTTAGAAGAAATTCCCATGACAAAAGAAATGATAAAATATTTGGTGACATTAAAAATCCCAGATATTTTTGAGGAGCTCGAAGTTGCTTTCCTCCAGAGAATTGATGAGAATTATCATCTTATTGATACATTCCCTCAGTATGAAATTTTTGAAAGTTTTGCAGATTGGGAGATCAGAGGAGGAGAGTGCAGAAAGGTTCAGGTTACCAGAGTATCCCAATGTATACAGAGAATGGCATAGTATTTAAAGACATTTGCTTATCCTTGGGATTTTCACAGTTTAAGAATCAGAGATAACATAGAGCCAAATCCGTTTGCTCAAGTTTTCAGTCATGAAAGGATTGGAAACTTTGAAACTGGTAACAATCAAGAGTTAATCAAACAGCATGCTGAATGGTTCCACGAATTTGGAAATTTAAAACTGACAGAAAAAATACAAATGTTAAACAAGCTAGATGGATTACAAGGATAGCCTAAAGCCTTAAAGTTTGCAATCAATCAAAAGGCACTAGTAACCATTTCAGTTTTGTCTCCAAATTGGAATAATAATATCATCCACCTCATCAGTTTAATGATTTCAAAAAAGATATGAACATCAATGATTTTTGAACTTGGATGGCAACATAGAGACATTTTGAACGAAAATTGCAAATTATGGATTCAGCACGCTATTGAAAGCTCCACTAATATGTTCCAGATCTTTAAGTGGGAATATTTAGATGGCATAGAGTTGGCAGTACAGAGAGCGCCTGCAACCCGGAACGCCTTTAAAGATTCGTTTCTTGATATTGAAATAAGTGCTCTTCCTTTTTTGAATAAATGGGAAAAGCAAGAACAAAAGCAAGAATTGAAGTATACCTCACAACAACCGGGCCTACATAAAATCAAAACGAATATCTGCCAAGGAGAATCATCGTCAGCAGCATCTCACCGGACAACAATAATGCAGCCGAAAGAAAAAGATGAAATGACAGATGCGCAAGATCCAAATGAAGGAATCGATGAACAATATGACCGACTGATGAAAAGACACTACCGCCAAATAATAGATGAATACGAACCATCTCCTGGATCATCTGAAGAAGACTTATGGGAGACTAGAAGCCCAATGGGCCCTTGGTAGAATATTTGTCAGCAATGTGATAATGTTGATCACATGTTGTGACAGGATTCCTCTGTACAGAAAAGGTTGAGTAGACACCGTCAGTGGAAAAAGATACCGACAAGACCCTCAATTATTTTCTTTTGACGTCATTGCTTAGATAGGATTAGATGCTTAGAGAGTCTATATAAGAAAGAGTCTGCATACCATTATGAGCATCCTGATCATTCGACTCATTTGCTCTTTTGTGATCATTCAGTCTGAGACACTCTGTTGTAATAAGCTTTGTGTATTTCTATTCTGCTTTTATTAATATTGAAGCCTACTGGGTCGCCTGTCTGAGGACAGTTCCTGTAATTTGAAAGAGGTTTGAGTTGTAAGGCGCTTGAGTGAAGACCCATGGAGAGAGGTCGTGCGGAGACTCGCGCATGGTCGCCTGAGGATTGGATATTTGTTTTCAGATTTGTTGTTTGGGAAGCGACAATTTTATTTAGAAGTAAGTCCTGCATTAACTAAAGCTTCATCTATATTCAGTCTCAGTGATATTTCTGTTTTGTTTTGAGCCCTTGAATGGTCAAAGTCCCCAATTTGTGTTGAGCCCTTGAATGGTCAGAGTCCCCAATTTGTGGTATCAGAGCCATAACCCATTCCTTGGAAATATAACCTTGACGAAATACATTCTATAGACAGAATCTGAAGAAAGCCAGGAAGCCTTCGAAAGACATCTTTGTTTTACATTGTGTCGAGTAGATAAAAGCTCCTTCAGTCGATTTCTGGAATAGAATTGTATCAGTCCATTATGGCTAAATTCTTGAGATCCTTTTCTACCATTGACAAAAGATCAATTTCTGAAGTAGAAAGTAGAACTGTTGAGTCAGATATAAATGAACATGAACAAGTAGAAGACCCTGAAAGCTGGAACCCTCCTGCTTTGGATACTAAAGAAGTCTATCCAGTTCCTCTCATGTTCAAACTCTCAAAGAAATATTATTTTAAAGAAGTAGAGCTCAAGCTACGAATTAAAGGTCCATTTGTACAGATAGTTGGTTTAAATTTGTTTACTGAGGATGAGATAAGAAAGTTTAAAAAGTATGCTAAGGAAGGAAGGTTCCATTACTTACATTTTGGAGCAATCAGACTTGGTCTAGCTCCCCTATTTAGACATGGGTTGGATACTCATTGCATAGCAGAGCTATTTGATACAAGGCATAATGAATATGATCATGCTAGAATAGGAACCATTTTGGGAAACTTATCATCTGGTTGTCAGCATGGAACAATTTTTCCTGATGATGCTATCAGTCTAACAAATGCTCATCTTAAAGGCTGTTGGAAAGCCTTGATAGGAGTACAAGGGTTATCTATGGTAGATGACAGTGAATTTTTGTCTGTAATTGTCCAGACTTCCTTTCAGCTTACTAATACAGTTCATCCAAAGTTAAAACAACCGGTGTTAAAGATTATGTGATAGTTGGGATAGGAAATGCTCAAATTGAAGGCATACATTATGAAATAGAATCCTTACCCAATGACTAGTATATCCAGTATAAGTCTTTGGCTTCAGACAGTGCAAATAAAAGAGTTAAGAGAAGGGCTCTTACAGATGGTGGTGTAAAAATCATATCCAATCCAGACCATCCTAGAATTCCATAGCCCATAGTCTTGCCAGAGAAACATGTACTACCAGTTTAAAATTCAATCCAAAGTGGAAGAAGGTCTTTTTATAGACAGCTCACTATACCAGAAGAACAGCCTTCTACTTCCACCAGTACACCCCGATCTGAAAATCAGTTGTATATTCCTGAAGAAAAACTCTTTTTTGCAGTCAATAAAATGTTTAGGACTCATGTACATACTTTTCCACCTATAGAAGAATATCATTTTGCTAACAAAAGATTTGTTAGAGGGGGAAAATGGCCACCCAAAACTAAGTTCTGTGTTTCTTCATCTCAGAGTAGACAACCTTCCACAAGAGCAGATTGTGCTCCCTTGTTAGAACATAATTCTCAAGACCCAAATGATATGGATCAGGTTTATCAAGTAGGAAACTACTTGACTACTTGTTGCTCCCATGCCGAGGATGTCCTAAATGATTTGGGAAAACAAGCTGATTTGATAAATGAAAATTTAAAGTTGTTATATGAAGAGCAACAAACAGAAAAATAAGAAAGGAGAAGAAGGAAACAGAAAAAGAAAGCCAAGAAAATCCAAAAGTTTCTTGTAGATATGTCCGCTCCAAACTATTGGGATTTAGAAGAAGATGATGAAGATCAAAAAGAAGCAGCTCAATCTAGTGCCGGAGAAGGAACTTCCATAGGCATTGGTAAAGTAACCAGTGACAGAAAATCTTCAAATACATACAAAATAGACAAACACTTTGAGTCTAAAAAGGAAGTCATGACATTAGAAAGAAACTACAAAGTATCCTAGAGTCGAAGAAACTACAAAGTATCCTAGAGTCGAAGAAGACTTGTTTGCTACAAACTATAGCGGTTATATTCTAGATCTAGATAGCTCATCTAATCCAGGAGAGTCTATCAGAATCTGGATAGGAGCCTTATACCAGATGCAGGACACTACAAAATTAGATAATATATCTATTCTGATTCTAGTTGAAAAGAGGATGGTAGGAATTGTTTTTGATTGGTGGATGGGAGGATCAGAAACTGAGAGAAGAGCAGTCATGGAAGCTGGTTTTTGTTATGGCTTTGAAGAATTTGTGTCACTGGTTAGTTTATCAGTGCGTATGGAAGTTCTTTCTCCGGCACTAGATTGAGCTGCTTCTTTTTGATCTTCTTCATCTTCTTCTAAATCCCAATAGTTTGGAGCGGACATATCTACATGAAACTTTGGGACTCTGACCATTCAAGGGCTCAACACAAATTGGGGACTCTGACCATTCAAGGGCTCAACACAAAACAGAAATATCACTGAGACTGAATATAAATGATGAAGCATTAGTGAATGCAGGACTTACTTCTAAATAAAATTGTCACTTCCCAAACAGCAAATCTGAAAACAAATATCCAATCCTCAGGCGACCATGCGAGAGTCTCCACACGACCTCTCTCCACGGGTCTTCACTCAAGCGCCTTACAGCTCAAACCTCTTTCGGATTACAAGAACTGTCCTCAGACAGGCGACCCAGTAGGCTTCAATATTAATAAAAGAAAAATAGAAATACACAAAGCTTATTACAACAGAGTGTCTCAGACTGAATGATCACAAAAGAGAAAATGACTTGAATGATCAGGAGGATCATAATGGTCTGTAGACTCTTTCTTATATAGACTCTCTAAGCATCTAATCCTATCTATGCAATGACGTCAAAAGAAAATAATTGAGGGTCCTGTCGGTATCTTTTTTCACCGATGGTGTCTACTCAACCTTTTCTGTACAAAGGAATCCTGTCACAACATGTGATCAACATTATCACATTGCTGACAAAGATTCTACAAAGGGCCCATTGGGCTTCTAGTCTCCCATAAGTCTTCTTCAGATGATCCGGGAGATGGTTCGTATTCATCTATTATTTTGCGGTAGTGTCTTTTCATCAGTCGGTCATATTGTTCATCGATTCCTTCATTTGGATCTTGCGCATCTATCATTTCATCTATTTCTTTCGGCTGCATTATTTTTGTCCAGCGAGATGCTGCTGACGATGATTCTCCTTGGCAGATATTCGTTTTGATTTTATGTAGGCCCGGTTGTTGTGAGGTATACTTCAATTCTTGCTTTTGTTCTTGCTTTTCCCATTTATTCAAAAAAGGAAGAGCACTTATTTCAATATCAAGAAACGAATCTTTAAAGGCGTTACGGGTTACAGGCACTCTCTGTACTACCAACTCTATGCCATCTAAATATTCCCACTTAAAGATCTGGAACATATTAGTGGAGCTTTCAATAGCGTGCTGAATCCATAATTTGCAATTTTCGTTCAAAATGTCTCTATGTTGCCATCCAAGTTCAAAAATCATTGATGTGCATATCTTTTTTGAAATCATTAAACTGATGAGGTGGATGACATTATTATTCCAATTTGGAGACAAAACTGAAATGGTTACTAGTGCCTTTTGATTGATTGCAAACTTTAAGGCTTTAGGCTATCCTTGTAATCCATCTAGCTTGTTTAAGATTTGTATTTTTTCTGTCAATTTTAAATTTCCAAATTCGTGGAACCATTCAGCATGTTGTTTGATTAACTCTTGATTGTTACTAGTTTCAAAGTTGCCAATCCTTTCATGACCGAAAACTTGAGCAAACAGATTTGGTTCTATGTTATCTCTGATTCTTAAACTGTGAAAATCCCAGGGATAAGAAAATGTCTTTAAATACTGTGTTGTTCTCTGTATACACTGGGATACTCTGGTAACCTGAACCTTTCTGCACTCTCCTCCTCTAATCTCCTAATCTGCAAAACTTTCAAAAATTTCATACTGAGGGAATGTATCAATAAGATGATAATTCTCATCAAGTTTATGGAGGAAAGCAGCTTCGAGCTCCTCAAAAATATCTGGGATTTTTAATGTCACCAAATATTTTATCATTTCTTCTGTCATGGGAATTTCTTCTAAATCTAAAATCTTAGCACCTGTAAACAGACTGAGGGCAAAATCAACACCTCCTATGATCTGGTAATAATTCAAAATCATGAGTATCCAGATCATTTCTTTTGTATAAACACTAGACCATAAATCACACAAGCTTCTGAAGAAAAGCTTAACCTTCATATTTGGCAAAGGAAAAATCTTTACCAAATTTTCATCTAAGCCTAGTGAGATGCCCACATTCTTTGATTTCCATGCCTGACACTTTCTGATCCACATATTTCTTCTGAGTCTAAAACCGACCACTTTCTTGATTTCATCTGTTACCCAACTTGCATGATTTTCCAGAATTCTAAAGTAGTCAAGTAGTTTCCTACTTGATAAACCTGATCCATATCATTTGGGTCTTGAGAATTATGTTCTAACAAGGGAGCACAATCTGCTCTTGTGGAAGGTTGTCTACTCTGAGATGAAGAAACATAGAACTTAGTTTTGGGTGGCCATTTCCCCCCTCTAGCAAATCTTTTGTTAGCAAACTGATATTCTTCTATAGGTGGAAAAGTATGTACATGAGTCCTAAACATTTTATTGACTGCAAAAAAGGGTTTTTCTTCAGGAATATACAACTGATTTTCAGACCGGGGTGTACTGGTGGAAGTAGAAGGTTGTTCTTCTGGTATAGTGAGTTGTCTATAAAAAGACCTTCTTGCACTTTGGAATGAATTTTCAACTGGTAGTACATGTTTCTCTGGCAAGACTATGGGTTGTGGAATTCTAGGATGGTCTGGATTGGATATGATTTTTACACCATCATCTGTAAGGGCCATTCTCTTAACTCTTTTATTTGCACTGTCTGAAGCCAAAGACTTATACTGGATATACCACTCATTGGGTAAGGATTCTTTCTCATAATGTACGCCTTCGATTTGAGCATTTCCTATCCCAACTGTCACACAATCTTTCAACACCGGTTGTTTTAACTTTGGATGAACTGTATTAGTTAGCTGAAAGGAAGTCTGGACTATTACAGACAAAAATTCACTATCATCTACCATAGATAACCCTTGTACTCCTATCAAGGCTTTCCAACAGTCTTTAAGATGAGCATCTGTTAGACTGATAGCATAATCAGGAAAAATTGTTCCATGCTGACAACCAGATGATAAGTTTCCCAAAATGGTTCCTATTCTAGCATGATCATATTCATTATGCCTTGTATCAAATAACTCTGCTATGCAAGGAGTATCCAACCCATGTCTGAATAGGGGAGCTAGACCAAGTCTGATTGCTCCACAATGTAAGTAATGAAACCTTCCTTCCTTAGCATACTTTTTAAACTTTCTTATCTCATCCTCAGTAAACAAATTTAAACCAACTATCTGTACAAATGGACCTTTAATTCGTAGCTTGAGCTCTACTTATTTAAAATAATATTTCTTCGAAAGTTTGAACATGAGAGGAACTGGATAGACTTCTTTAGTATCCAAAGCAGGAGGGTTCCAGCTTTCAGGGTCTTCTACTTGTTCATGTTCATTTATATCTGACTCAACACTTCTACTTTCTACTTCAGAAATTGATCTTTTGTCAATGGTAGAAAAGGATCTCAAGAATTTAGCCATAATGGACAGATACAATTATATTCCAGAAATCGACTGAAGGAGCTTTTATCTACTCGACATAATGTAAAACAAAGATGTCTTTCGAAGGCTTCCTGGCTTTCTTCAGATTCTGTCTATAGAATGTATTTCGTCAAGGTTATATTTCCAAGGAACGGGTTATGGCTCTGATACCAAATTGGGGACTCTGACCATTCAAGGGCAAATTGGGGACTCTGACCATTCAAGGGCTCAACACAAAATAGAAATATCACCGAGACTGAATATAAATGATGAAGCTTTAGTGAATGCAGGACTTACTTCTAAATAAAATTGTCGCTTCCCAAACAGCAAATCTGAAAACAAATATCCAATCCTCAGGCGACCATGCGCGAGTCTCCACACGACCTCTCTCCACGGGTCTTCACTCAAGCGCCTTACTACCAGTTGAAAATTCAATCCAAAGTGGAAGAAGGTCTTTTTATAGACATATCACTATACCAGAAGAACAGCCTTCTACTTCCACCAGTACACCCCAGTCTGAAAATCAGTTGTATATTCCTGAAGAAAAACCCTTTTTTGCAGTCAATAAAATGTTTAGGACTCATGTACATACTTTTTCACCTATAAAAGAATATCAGTTTGCTAACAAAAGATTTGTTAGAGGGGGGAAATGGCCACCCAAAACTAAGTTCTGTGTTTCTTCATCTAAGAGTAGACAGCCTTCCACAAGAGCAGATTGTGCTCCCTTGTTAGAACATAATTCTCAAGACCCAAATGATATGGATCAGGTTTATCAAGTAGGAAACTACTTGACTACTTGGTGCTACCATGCCGAGGATGTCCTAAATGATTTTGGAAAACAAGCTGATTTGATAAATTAAAATTTAAAGCTGTTATATGAAGAGCAACAAGCAGAAAAAGAAGAAAGGAGCAGAAGGAAACAGAAAAATAAAGCCAAGAAAATCCAAAGTTTCATGTAGATATGTCAGCTCCAAACTATTGGGATTTAGAAGAAGATGAAGAAGATAAAAAAGAAGCAGCTCAATCTAGTGTTGGAGAAGGAACTTCCATAGGCACTGGTAAACTAACCAGTGACACAAAATCTTCAAAGACATACAAAATAGACAAACCCTTTGAGTCTAAAAAGGAAGTCATGACATTAGAACAAGCTGCAACAAAATTCCCATCTTTTATTATGCCGTCCATCCATAATCAGAATAAAGCTCATATTCTGAAAGAAACTACAAAGTATCCTAGAGTCGAAGAAGACCTGTTTGCTACAAACTCTAGTGGTTATATTCTAGATCTAGATAGCTCATCTAATCCAGGAGAGTCTATCAGAATCTGGATAGGAGCCTTATACCAGATGCAGGTCACTACAAAATTAGATAATATATCTATTATGATTCTAGCTGAAAAGAGGATGGCAGGAATTGTTTTTGATTGGTGGATGGGAGGATCAGAAACCGAGAGAAGAGCAGTCATGGAAGCTGGTTTGTCCACGTTAGAAATTTTGCTAAAGACCCAATTTGTGCCAGAACCAGCAGATGAGAGAAAGCAGCTTTTAACTGACCTTAGCCATATGGAATTAAAAGATCTAAAGTATTTAGATCAGTTTGGTAAAGATTTTATGGCTAAAGTCTTTAAAGCTAATCTTTTTAATGACCTTGCTCAAAAAATTGCATTTTTATCAAAATTACCAGGTAATTTGGGAGATCTAATAATGAAAGATCTAGAAGTTCAGCTAAAAAGTCTAGATCAAATCTATTGGGTTGATCTTCTGTTCAGAGTTTCAGAAAAGGTAAAATATCTATGTTGGCAGAAGAAAGCACACGACATCACTCCAAGTTCCGATGTCTGTAGATCAGTATTGCCATGGACACCTTTTAAAGAAAAGAAGAAATCCAAAAGGTATGGCAAATACAAACCCAAAAGAATATCAAACCCAAAGAGGCCTTTTAGAAAATACAGATTTTTGAAGAAAAGTAACAAGCCCAGAAACAACAATTGTTGTTTCATTTGTAAAAAGGAAGGACACTGCTAGAAACTGCCCCCAGAAATCATCTAGTAAACTCAAAGCTTGTGTAGATATTGAAGAGTTTCAAGATGACTGGTCTGTTGTAGAGTCCGATGATGAAATTTCTGATGTATATATTCTTACAGAAGTTTCAGATGATGAAGATGAAAACGATCATGTACAGAAAATGAATGTATGTACATCTTGTTCAGATTATTATAGTGAACAACATTACAGTGACATAGAGAGTTCTTCAGATCTTGAATCGACAAGCGAGACAGAATATGATTCAGACGATGAACCAGAGAGCATAGCATCAGTCAGTAGAGATAAAGGTAAGCAACCTACAGCTCATGTATCTCAATTTAATTCTTTCTATCCGTATGAAAAGAAAATAACGCCATCAACCAGTATGCCACAACTAGAGGGTACTAAAGAAGAACAGAATAATTTGTTAAAAAAGATTGTTAAAACAGATAGCCTGATTTATATTCCAGTGCAAGTGCAAGTAAAAGGTGAATGGATTTCTGTAGATGCATTTGTAGATACTGGAGGTTCTAACAATCTGGCTAGGCCATCTCTGTTCAAACCCTTGTGGAAACCGTTAAAAAATATACTGGTTTCAGAGACAATTGGAGGATCTGTTCAGCTCACCCGTTATGTAGACAATATTCCTTTTAAAGTTGGGGGGAGTATTATTAAAATTTCAGCAATTCAGCATTATGACCATTCATCAAGCTTGATGTTAGGCATGCGATTCATAAACTCTGTGCTACCAGTAACTATCAGCCAGGACAAGCTGATAATAAACTTAAAGAAAAAGGCTATATCAGTACCTAGATTTAGTATTGCAAATTCTGAAGCTAGGCATGAGAATAGTCAAAAAAGAGTAGGAACTAGAAAGCCGGTAAAAGATTCAGATGACTGGCAGGAAGTCCTGCAAATTTATGAAGCCAGAGAAGAAAATAAAACAAAATAGTTAGCATGCATTGACACTAATTGGTCTACAGAGCAGAAAGATATCTACCAGAGACTTCTAAAGAGTTGCTCGGATAATCCACAACAATTTTGGGAAACTGAAAGTCCGATGCAAGAAATAGTCACCTTACATGACAATGAAGTAAAGGGAAAACTGATTCCGTGCACACCAACCGATGAACAAGAAATAAAGAATCAGATGCAAGAATTACTAAAGATGCAGCTGAGCGAGCCAAGTGAATCTCACTATGCATGTTCTGCATTTCTAGTAAGAAATCATTCTGAGATCGTAAGAGGTAAACCAAGAATGGTTATTAATTATAAACCTCTTAATGCCATCACTCATAATTTTAATTATCCATTGCCAAGACCCGAAGTGATTATGCAAAAGATTCAGCACAGTAAGGTGTTTAGAAAATTTGACATGAAGTCTGGGTACTATCAAATCCAAATTCAGCCAGAAGATAGACACAAAACAACCTTCATATGCCCAGCATGATTCTATCAATGGAAAGTTGTTCCATTCGGCTTGAAGAATGCTCCAGCCTTTTTTCAAAGAAGGATGGATTATATTTTTGCTAAATATGATTTTATAGTCACATATATAGATGATATTTTGATACATAGTCCTGATGTACAGACTCATTTAAAGCATTTAGAGATTTTTCTTGAAGAAGTTAAAAAGCATGGAATTGTTCTGTCAGAAAGAAAGATGTCCTTATTTCAGGATAGCATTGATTTTTTGGGGATTAATGTTGCTAATGGTTCTATTCAAATGCAGCCCCATGTGCTAACAAAATTAACACAATTTCTTGATGAATTGAAGGACAAAAAGACAATTGAAAGATTTCTTGGAGTACTGAATTATCTTCACAAATACATTCCGAATTTGTCAGAAAAACAGCCCCAATCAGGAGACACATCAACCAAGGTTGGTCTGAAGAAGCTACTGTAGCAGTAAAGAAGCTCAAAGAAGAATGCCCGCACTTACCCAAGCTTCAACCTCCAGGTGATGGTTTACTTATTTTACAAACTGATGCTTCACTTGAATTTTGGGCAGCTGTACTTCTAGAGCAAAGGAAGAATAACGAAGGAGAAGTCGAAGAAAATTTGTGTGGATATGCTTCTGGGGAATTTACAGCAAGTCAAAAGAATTACTTCATAGCTGAAAAGGAGACGTTAGCTATTTTTAATGGAATTCAGCGTTTTGAGGTATATCTTACCCCAGTAAAGTTTTTAATAAGAACAGACTCCAGAAACTTTAAATATTTTCTGTCTGCTAAGATTTCAAGGCAAATTGCAAAAGGCAGAATTCTAGCCTGGCAAATCTGGTTTCAGCAGTTTGAATTTGAGGTAGAGTGGATTCCAGGCAATTCAAATTTCTTGACAGATTCTTTGACAAGAGATATGAATAAGATGTATATAACCTGTAAATATTCAGTTTTTGAAATTCCAGGCAAAGGACCTGAAGATGATAGTTTTGCCACATTTGTAGATAGATTTAGAATTCTGGAAAATCATGCAAGTTGGGTAACAGATGAAATCAAGAAAGTGGTCGGTTTCAGACTCAGAAGAAATATGTGGATCAGAAAGTGTCAGGCATGGTAATCAAAGAATGTGGGCATCTCACTATGCTTAGATGAAAATTTGGTAAAGATTTTTCCTTTGCCAAATATGAAGGTTAAGCTTTTCTTCAGAAGCTTGTGTGATTTATGGTCTAGTGTTTATACAAAAGAAATGATCTGGATACTCATGATTTTGAATTATTACCAGATCATAGGAGGTGTTGATTTTGCCCTCAGTCTGTTTACAGGTGCTAAGATTTTAGATTTAGAAGAAATTCCCATGACAGAAGAAATGATAAAATATTTGGTGACATTAAAAATCCCAGATATTTTTGAGGAGCTCGAAGCTGCTTTCCTCCATAAAATTGATGAGAATTATCATCTTATTGATACATTCCCTCAGTATGAAATTTTTGAAAGTTTTGCAGATTAGGAGTTTAGAGGAGGAGAGTGCAGAAAGGTTCAGGTTACCAGAGTATCCCAGTGTATACAGAGAACGACACAGTATTTAAAGACATTTTCTTATCCCTGGGATTTTCACAGTTTAAGAATCAGAGATAACATAGAGCCAAATCTGTTTGCTCAAGTTTTCAGTCATGAAAGGATTGGCAACTTTGAAACTGGTAACAATCAAGAGTTAATCAAACAGCATGCTGAATGGTTCCACGAATTTGGAAATTTAAAACTGACAGAAAAAATACAAATCTTAAACAAGCTAGATGGATTACAAGGACAGCCTAAAGCCTTAAAGTTTGTAATCAATCAAAAGGCACTAGTAACCATTTCAGTTTTGTCTCCAAATTGGAATAATAATGTCATCCACCTCATCAGTTTAATGATTTCAAAAAAGATATGCACATCAATGATTTTTGAACTTGGATGGCAACATAGAGATATTTTGAATGAAAATTGCAAATTATGGATTCAACACGCTATTGAAAGCTCCACTAATATGTTCCAGATCTTTAAGTGGGAATATTTAGATGGCATAGAGTTGGCAGTACAGAGAGCGCCTGCAACCCGGAACACCTTTAAAGATTCGTTTCTTGATATTGAAATAAGTGCTCTTCCTTTTTTGAATAAATGGGAAAAGCAAGAATTGAAGTATACCTCACAACAACCGGGCCTACATAAAATGAAAACGAATATCTGCCAAGGAGAATCATCGTCGGCGGCATCTCGCCGGACAACAATAATGCAGCTGTTATGTAAAAAATTAGTTAACTTAGGTTTATTATTTAATTTAAATTTTAATTAGACGAAAGGGCACGATCATAAGATCATGCCCTTTCCCAAAGGGTGTCCATGGCGGTATATAAGCCAGGCACCCGCAGTTGTAATAGCATCATCTGTAATTTCATCTCTTTAATAAAATATTTCCATATATATTTCTGTTTATCCAAAAGTTTTATGCTCCATTGGTATCAGAGCGGGTCGATTCTCGCTTGTCCACCTGCAAATACACAGAAGTTTGCATTCTGATATTGTTATTTCCTTCCAGCACCATTTTCTGTAGACGCTGCCAGCCAACGCCTTATTCTTCAACCCTACAAGTCGTCTACCACACGCTTCCGCCTTCCGGAATTGTTACAGCCGCCACTGTCCGCTATTCCTCATTGCTCTGTTTCTTTATTACTGCCCACGTCTGTCTTATTGAGCCGTTCAAACCGTCGTGTCGCTCCAAGTTAAAGTCGATAAGAGTTTTATTATATATATGTATAATATATATAATTAAATTATATTAAAATTATATATTATATAATATATATAACTATATTATATTAAAAATTATATATTATATATTATATATCATATATAATTTTATATACATATAGTATATAGTTGGAAACTGTATCGGTGAAACCGTGGTTATATATATTTATAATATATATATAGTTATATTATATATTATATACAATACAAATAATTTAATTAATTAAAAATTATATATATATATATATATAAAAGTCAATTTAATTAATTAAATTTATTTTAATTAATTAAAAGTTATATATATATATATATATATATATATATATATATATATTAATTTAATTAATTAAATTTATTTTAATTAATTAAAATTATATGTATAAAAATTATTTTAGCTAATAAAAAAAAATAGGGGGAGGAAAAATATTTTAGCTGGCAAATAAATACATGCCCCCGCAAACCCGCTCAATGTCGACGATGACAATGGCGGATTTCCAAAAAAAGTTGTTGGATGCAGAGCATAAGAAAAATAGCAACCACGATGAGGTCAATAAAAGACTAAATGAATTCAAGATTAAGCTTGGGGAGCAAGCGGACAAAATCAAAAATCTTCAAGATACAACAAATCGAATAGAGATAAAGATGGAAAGTCAACATGTCCAAACAGAAGTAAACATCAAAGATGCCTTAACAATGCTGAGACTTCTGTGTAAAAGGTCGAATTGTACACCCGAAGAGATATTAAAAGAAACTGAAGAGAATCAAGAACACCTCGTCTGATTCAACAAAGTCAATAGACTCTCATGACAAAGTTGAATCTCCAAAAAAATCAGCGACACCCCACCAAGAAGCGAGTAACACAGCCTTTACCAACAAGCAACTCTGGGATAATTTTACCAATCAACACCCTTTTTTCGCTCAACCAGTAGCAACATACCAGCGAAGGGCAAAAGTCGAGATGCCTAAATTCGATGGAAACGAAAAAAAACAATGTTGCATGGATAAATAAAGCAGAAGAATACTTTGAGATATATGACATCAATGACGAAGACGAAAAGCTCAGGCATGCATCCATGAAAATGGAAGGAGAAGCATATAACTGGTATATGTGGTGGAAAAAGACAACGCACATCATTAGCTGGAGAAAATATAAAGATGCATCCTTCAAAAGATTCCAAGGTGTAAGAGAAGAAGAGTTCTTTTCAAAACTCATCAAGTTACGACAAAAAGGAAGTGTGGATGAATACACTCAAGAATGGGAGACCTTAGTAACACGAGTACCTGGGTTATCAGAATCTCGTCTAATTCCGTCATACATCTCGGGACTCAAAAACCATTTACAAGAAGAACTTGAGATGCATGACATTACATCTATAGAAGTAGCAAGACGAAAATCAAAAACAGCCGAAAAGAAATCCGAACCAATATTTTGGTCAAAAGCGGAAAAAGCTTATGCAAGACGAAGGATACCCCAGTATGTGGACTCAAATAATACAAGATATGTTCCACCACATCGTCGTGAAGATGAAAAGTCTAATGTGGAAATACAAAGGATAAAAGAGGGAAAATGTAAACGCTGTGGTGAGAAATGGGACCCCAAACATAGATGTTCTAAAGGAAAAGAAGCAAGGAACCTATATAATTGTGAAGCAACCAATGATTCAAACAGTGAAGATTATGACATAGAAGACACAGAAGACGCCCCAGAATTCTCACCAGAATTAGATGATGGAAGTATTCCACAAGTTTCATTATCAGCTATGGCAGGTATATCACAACCTCAGACTTTAAAGTTAAAAGGACACATAAAGAAGAACAACGTAGTGGTTCTCATCGACTCTGGAAGCACACACAATTTTTTAGATGTAACCGTGGCAAAGAGACTCAATATCTTTTCATTTCCCTTACCAAACATGAAAGTGATGGTAGATAATGGTAAGAAGATTGAAAAGGTAGGGAAATGCCATAAGGTCAATTTGCAGATTCAAGACTTTAATCTAGAGTCTCCATTCTTCACGGTACCGGTAGGAGGAGTAGATGTAGTCTTAGGTATCCAATGGTTACGAACTTTAGGTACTTATGCCGCCAACCATCAAGTACAATTTATAAAATTCAAATGGGGAGGTCAGAAGTACAAGCTACACGGATTCCAAGCACTAGAAAATCAAGTTGTATCATCATCTTATATGATGAAACTAAGTCGAAAAGGAGCACCCGCTTATGTAGTACAATGTCACCAGTTAGAGATGTTATCTGCAAATATGACCAGAGAAGAGTCACCCGAGATACAAGATTTGATTCGGAAGCATGAAAAAGTATTTCAAGACCTACCTATGAAGATGCCACCTAATAGGGAAATTGAGCATACAATAGAAGTCAAGGCAGGGTCAGACCCTGTCAACATCAAGCCATACCGATATCCACATCACCAAAAAACGAAACTTGAGAGATTAATCCAAGACCTTTTAAAGTGTGTGACCTTGATCATCTTGGAATATCTGATCAAGTGGAAGGACTTACCCAAAGAAGATGCTTTCTGGGAGAATGAATCATTCTTCAACAACATCCGTCGTTACTTATGCTTTGAGGACAAAGCATTCTTTCGAGAGGAAGGCAATGTTATGTAAAAAATTAGTTAACTTAGGTTTATTATTTAATTTTAATTTTAATTAGACGAAAGGGCACGATCATAAGATCATGCCCTTTCCCAAAGGGTGTCCATGGCGGTATATAAGCCAGGCACCCGCAGTTGTAATAGCATCATCTGTAATTTCATATCTTTAATAAAATATTTCCATATATATTTCTGTTTATCCAGAAGTTTTATGCTCCAGCAGCCGAAAGAAAAAGATGAAATGACAGATGCGCAAGATCCAAATGAAGGAATCGATGAACAGTATGACCGACTGATGAAAAGACACTACCGCCAAATAATAGATGAATACGAACCATCTCCCGGATCATCTGAAGAAGACTTATGGGAGACTAGAAGCCCAATGGGCCCTTGGTAGAATCTTTGTCAACAATGTGATAATGTTGATCACATGTTGTGACAGAATTCCTTTGTACAGAAAAGGTTGAGTAGACACCGTCGATGGAAAAAGATACCGATAGGAGCCTCAATTATTTTCTTTTGACGTCATTTCTTAGATAGGATTAGATGCTTAGAGAGTCTATATAAGAAAGAGTCTGCAGACCATAATGATCATCCTGATCATTCGAGTCATTTGCTCTTTTGTGATCATTCAGTCTGAGACACTATGTTGTAATAAGCTTTGTGTATTTCTATTCAGCTTTTATTAATATTGAAGCATACTGGGTCGTCTGTCTGAGGACAGTTCCTGTAATCCGAAAGAGGTTTGAGCTGTAAGGCGCTTGAGTGAAGACCCATGGAGAGAGGTCGTGTGGAGACTCGTGCATGGTCACCTGAGGATTGGATATTTGTTTTCAGATTTGCTGTTTGGGAAGCGACAATTTTATTTAGAAGTAAGTCCTGCATTCACTAAAGCTTCATCATTTATATTCAATCTCGATGATATTTTTGTCTTGTGTTGAGCCCTTGAATGGTCAGAGTCCCCAATTTGTGTTGAGCCCTTGAATGGTCAGAGTCCCCAATTTGTGGTATCAGAGCCACAACCCGTTCCTTGGAAATATAACCTTGACGAAATACATTCTATAGATAGAATCTGAAGAAAGCCAGGAAACCTTCGAAAGACATCTTCATTTTACATTGTGTCGAGTAGATAAAAGCTCCTTCAGTCGATTTCTGGAATAGAATTGTATCAGTCCATTATGGCTAAATTCTTGAGATCCTTTTCTACCATTGACAAAAGATCAATTTTTGAAGTAGAAAGTAGAACTGTTGAGTCAAATATAAATGAACATGAACAAGTAGAAGGCCCTGAAAGTTGTAACCCTCGTGCTTTGGATACTAAAGAAGTCTATCCAATTCCTCTCATGTTCACACTTTCGAATAAATATTATTTTAAAGAAGTAGAGCTCAAGCTACGAATTAAAGGTCCATTTGTACAGATAGTTGGTTTAAATTTGTTTACTGAGGATGAGATAAGAAAGTTTAAAAAGTATGCTAAGGAAGGAAGGTTTCATTACTTACATTTTGGAGCAATCAGACTTGGTCTAGCTCCCCTATTCAGACATGGGTTAGATACTCCTTGCATAGTAGATTTATTTGATACAAGGCATAATGAATATGATCATGCTAGAATAGGAACCATTTTGGGAAACTTATCATATGGTTGTCAGCATGGAACAATTTTTCCTGATTATGCTATCAGCCTAACAGATGCTCATCTTAAAGACTGTTGGAAAGCCTTGATAGGAGTACAAGGGTTATCTATGGTAGATGACAGTGAATTTTTGTCTGTAATTGCCCAGACTTCCTTTCAGCTTACTAATACAGTTCATCCAAAGTTAAAACAGCCGATGTTGAAAGATTGTGTGATAGTTGGGATAGGAAATGCTCAAATCGAAGGCGTACATTATGACAGAGAATCCTTACCCAACGACTGGTATATCCAGTATAAGCCTTTGGCTTCAGACAGTACAAATAAAAGAATTAAGAGAATGGCTCTTACAGATGGTGGTGTAAAAATCATATCCAATCCAGACCATCCTAGAATTCCACAGCCCATAGTCTTGCCAGAGAAACATGTACTACCAGTTGAAAATTCAATCCAAAGTGGAAGAAGTTCTTTTTATAGACAGCTCACTATACCAAAATAACAGCCTTCTACTTCCACCACTACACCCCGGTCTGAAAATCAGTGGTATATTCCTGAAGAAAAACCCTTTTTTGCAATCAATAAAATGTTTAAGACTCATGTACATACTTTAAATCCACCTATAGAAGAATATCAATTTGCTAACAAAAGAATTGTTAGAGGGGGGAACTGGCCACCCAAAACTAAGTTTTGTGTTTCTTCATCTCAGAGTAGATAGCCTTCCACAAGAGTAGATTGTGCTCCCTTGTTAGAACATAATTCTCAAGACCCAAATGATATGGATCAGGTTTATCAAGTAGGAAACTACTTGACTACTTGGTGCTCCCATGCCGAGGATGTCCTAAATGATTTGGGAAAACAAGTTGATTTGATAAATGAAAATTTAACGTTGTTATATGAAGAGCAACAAGCAGAAAAAGAAGAAAGGAGAAGAAGGAAACAGAAAAAGAAAGCCAAGAAAATCCCAAAGTTTCATGTAGATATGTCTGCTCCAAACTATTGGGATTTAGAAGAAGATGAAGAAGATCAAAAAGAAGCAGCTCAATCTAGTGCCGGAGAAGGAACTTCCATAGGCACTGGTAAACTAACCAGTGACACAAAATCGTCAAAGACATACAAAATAGACAAACCCTTTGAGTCTAAAAAGGAAGTCATGACATTAGAACAAGCTGCAACAAAATTCCCATCTTTTACTATGCCGTCCATCCATAATCAGAATAAATCTCATATTCTGAAAGAAACTACGAAGTATCCTAGAGTCGAAGAAGACATGTTTGCTACAAACTCTGGCGTTTATATTCTAGATCTAGATAGCTCATCTAATCCAGGAGAGTCTATCAAAATCTGGATAGGAGCCTTATACCAGATGCAGGTCACTACAAAATTAGATAATATATTTATTATGATTATAGTTGAAAAGAGGATGGCAGGAATTGTTTTTTATTGGTGGATGGGAGGATCAGAAACCGAGAGAAGATCAGTCATGGAAGTTGGTTTGTCCACCTTAGAAATTTTGCTAAAGACCCAATTTGTGCCAGAACCAGCAGATGAGAGAAAGAGGCTTTTAACTGACCTTAGCCGTATGGAATTAAAAGATCTAAAGTATTTAGATTAGTTTGGTAAAGATTTTATGGCTAAAGTTTTTAAAGCTAATCTTTTTAATGACCTTGCTCAAAAAATTGCATTTTTATCAAAATTATCAGGCAATTTGGGAGATCTAATAATGAAAGATCTAGAAGTTCAACTAAAAAGCCTAGATCAAATCTATTGGGTTGATCTTCTGTTCAGAGTTTCAGAAAAGGTAAAATATCTATGTTAGCAGAAGAAAGCACACGACATCACTCCAAGTTCTGAGGTTTGTAGATCAGTATTGCCATGGACACCTTTTAAAGAAAAGAAGAAATCCAAAAGGTATGGCAAATACAAACCCAAAAGAATATCAAACCCAAAGAGGCCTTTTAGAAAATATAGATTTTTGAAGAAAAGGAACAAGCCCAGAAACAACAATTGTTGTTTCATTTGTAAAAAGGAATGACACTTTTCTATAAAGTGCCCCCAGAAATCATCTAGTAAACTCAAAGCTTGTGTAGATATTGAAGAGTTTCAAGATGACTGGTCTGTTGTAGAGTCCGATGATGAAATTTCTGATGTATATATTCTTACAGAAGTTTCAGATGATGAAGATGAAAATGATAATGTACAGAAAATGAATGTATGTACATCTTGTTCAGATTATTCTAGTGAACAACATTACAGTGACATAGAGAGTTCTTCAGATCTTGAATCGACAAGCGAGACATAAGATGATTCAGACGATGAACTAGAGAGCATAGCATCAGTCAGTAGAGATAAAGGTAAGCAACCTGCAGCACCTGTATCTCAATTTAATTCTTTATGTCCGTATGAAAAGAAAATAACGCCATCAACCAGTATGTCACAACTAGAGGGTACTAAAGAAGAACAGAATAATTTGTTAAAAAAGATTGTTAAAACAGATAGCCTGATTTATATTCCAGTGCAAGTGCAAGTAAAAGGTGAATGGATTTCTGTAGATGCATTTGTAGATACTGGAGGTTCTAACAATCTGGCTAGGCCATCTCTGTTCAAACCCTTGTGGAAACCGTTAAAAAATATACTGGTTTCAGAGACAATTGGAGGATCTGTTCAGTTCACCCATTATGTAGACAATATTCCTTTGAAAGTTGGGGGGAGTATTATTAAAATTTCAGCAATTCAGCATTACGACCCTTCAGCAAGCTTGATGTTAGGCATGCCATTCATAAACTCTGTGCTACCAGTAACTATCAGCCAGGACAAGCTGATAATAAACTTAAAGAAAAAGGCTATATCAGTAACTAGATTGAGTATTGCAAATTCTGAAGCTAGGCATGACAATAGTCAAAAAAGAGTAGGAACTAGAAATCCGGTAAAAGATTCAGATGACTAGCAGGAAGTCCTACAAATTTATGAAGCCAGAGTAGAAAATAAAACAAAACAGTTAGCATGCATTGACACTAATTAGTCTACAGAGCAGAAAGATATCTACCAGAGACTTCTAAAGAGTTGCTCGGATAATCCACAACAATTTTTGGAAACTGAAAGTCCGATGCAAGAAATAGTCACCTTACATGACAATGGAGTAAAGGGAAAGTTGATTCCATGCACACCAGCCGATGAACAAGAAATAAAGAATCAGATGCAAGAATTACTAAAGATGCAACTGATTGAGCCGAGTGAATCTCACTATGCATGTTCTGCATTTCTAGTAAGAAATCATTCTGAGATCGTAAGAGGTAAACCAAGAATGGTTATTAATTATAAACCTCTTAATGCCATCACTCAGAATTTTAATTATCCATTGCCAAGACCCAAAGTGATTATGCAAAAGATTCAGCACAGTAAGGTGTTTAGCAAATTTGACATGAAGTCTGGGTACTATCAAATCCAGATCCAACCATAAGATAGACACAAACCAGCCTTCATATGCCCAGCAAGATTCTATCAATGGAAATTTGTTCCATTCGACTTGAAGAACGCTCCAGCCTTTTTTCAAAGAAGGATGGATTATATTTTTGCTAAATATGATTTTATAGTCACATATATAGATGATATTTTGATACATAGTCCTGATGTACAGACTCATTTAAAGCATTTAGAGATTTTTTTTGACAAAGTTAAAAAGCATGGAATTGTTCTGTCAGAAAGAAAGATGTCCTTATTTCAGGATAGCATTGATTTTTTGGAGATTAATGTTGCTAATGGTGCTATTCAAATGCAGCCCCATGTGCTAACAAAATTAACACAATTTCCTGATGAATTGAAGGACAAAAAGACAATTAAAAGATTTCTTGGAGTACTGAATTATCTTCACAAATACATTCTGAATTTGTCAGAAAAAACAGCCCCAATTAGGAGACACATCAACCAAGGTTGGTCTGAAGAAGCTACTGCAGCAGTAAAGAAGCTCAAAGAAGAATGCCAGCACTTACCCAAGCTTCAACCTCCAGGTGATGGTTTAATTATTTTACAAACTGATGCTTCACTTGAATTTTGGGCAGTTGTACTTCTAGAGAAAAGGAAGAATAACGAAGGAGAAGTCGAAGAAAATTTGTGTGGATATGCTTCTGGGGAATTTACAGCAAGTCAAAAGAATTACTTCATAGCTGAAAAGGAGACGTTAGCTATTTTTAATGGAATTCAACGTTTTGAGGTATATCTTACCCCAGTAAAGTTTTTAATAAGAACAGACTCCAGAAACTTTAAATATTTTATGTCTGCTAAGATTTTAAGGCAAATTGCAAAAGGCAGAATTCTAGCCTGGCAAATCTGGTTTCAGCAGTTTGAATTTGAGGTAGAGTGGATTCCAGGCAATTCAAATTTCTTGACAGATTCTTTGACAAGAGATATGAATAAGATGTATATAACCTGTAAATATTCAGTTTTTGAAATTCCAGACAAAGGACCTGTAGATGATAGTTTTGCCACATTTGTAGATAGACTTAGAATTCTGGAAATTCATGCAAGTTGGGTAACAGATGAAATCAAGAAAGTGGTAGGTTTCAGACTCAGAAGAAATATGTGGATCAGAAAATGTCAGGCATGGCAATCAAAGAATGTGGGCATCTCACTAGGCTTAGATGAAAATTTGGTAAAGATTTTTCCTTTGCCAAATATGAAGGTTAAGCTTTTCTTCAGAAGCTTCCGTGATTTATGGTCTAGTGTTTATACAAAAGAAATGATCTGGATACTCATGATTTTGAATTATTACCAGATCATAGGAGGTGTTGATTTTGCCCTCAGCCTATTTACAAGTGCTAAGATTTTAGATTTAGAAGAAATTCCCATAACAGAAGAAATGATAAAATATTTGGTGACATTAAAAATCCCAGATATTTTTGAGGAGCTCGAAGCTGCTTTCCTCCATAGAATTGATGAGAATTATCATCTTATTGATACATTCCCTAAGTATGAAAATTTTGAAAGTTTTGCAGATTGGGAGATCAGAGGAGGAGAGTGCAGAAAGGTTCAGGTTACCAGAGTATCCCAGTGTATACAGAGAACGGCACAGTATTTAAAGACATTTGCTTATCCCTGGGATTTTCACAGTTTAAGAATCAGAGATAACATAGAGCCAAATCCGTTTGCTCAAAAAATACAAATCTTAAAAAAGCTAGATGGATTGTAAGGACAGCCTAAAGCCTGAAAACTTGAGCAAATGGATTTGGTTCTATGTTATCTCTGATACTTAAACTGTGAAAATCCCAAGGATAAGCAAATGTCTTTAAATACTGTGTCGTTCTCTGTATACACTGGGATACTCTGGTAACCTGAACCTTTCTGCACTCTCCTCCTCTGATCTCCCAATCTGCAAAACTTTCAAAATTTTCATACTGAGGGAATGTATCAATAAGATGATAATTCTCATCAATTCTCTGGAGGAAAGCAGCTTCAAGCTCCTCAAAAATATCTGGGATTTTTAATGTCACCAAATATTTTATCATTTCTTCTGTCATGGGAATTTCTTCTAAATCTAAAATCTTAGCACCTGTAAACAGACTGAGGGAAAAATCAACACCTCCTATGATCTGGTAATAATTCAAAATCATGAGTATCCAAATCATTTCTTTTTTATAAACACTAGACCATAAATCACACAAGCTTCTGAAGAAAAGCTTAACCTTCATATTTGGCAAAGGAAAAATCTTTACCAAATTTTCATCTAAGCCTAGTGAGATGCCCACATTTTTTGATTGCCATGCCTGACACTTTTTGATCCACATATTTCTTCTGAGTCTGAAACCTACCACTTTCTTGATTTCATCTGTTACCCAACTTGCAGGATTTTCCAGAATTCTAAGTCTATCTACAAATGTGGCAAAACTATCATCTTCAGGTCCTTTGCCTGGAATTTCAAAAACTGAATATTTACAGGTTATATACATCTTATTCATATCTCTTGTCAAAGAATCTGTCCAGAAATTTGAATTTCCTGGAATCCACTCTACCTCAAATTCAAACTGTTGAAACCAGATTTGCGAGGCTAGAATTCTGCCTTTTGCAATTTGCCTAGAAATCTTAGCAGACAGAAAATATTTAAAGTTTCTGGAGTCTGTTCTTATTAAAAACTTTACTGCGGTAAGATATACCTCAAAACGCTGAATTCCATTAAAAATAGCTAACGTCTCCTTTTCAGCTATGAAGTAATTCTTTTGACTTGTTGTAAATTCCCCAGAAGCATATCCACACAAATTTTCTTCGACTTCTCCTTCGTTATTCTTCCTTTGCTCTAGAAGTACAGCTGCCCAAAATTCAAGTGAAGCATCAGTTTGTAAAATAAGTAAACCATCACCTGGAGGTTGAAGCTTGGGTAAGTGTTGGCATTCTTCTTTGAGCTTCTTTACTGCTGCAGTAGCTTCTTCAGACCAACCTTGGTTGATGTGTCTCCTGATTGGGGCTGTTTTTTCTGACAAATTCGGAATGTATTTGTGAAGATAATTCAGTACTCCAAGAAATCTTTCAATTGTCTTTTTGTCCTTCAATTCATCAGGAAATTGTGTTAATTTTGTTAGCACATGGGGCTGCATTTGAATAGCACCATTAGCAACATTAATCCCCAAAAAATCAATGCTATCCTGAAATAAGGACATCTTTCTTTCTGACAGAACAATTCCATGCTTTTTAACTTCTTCAAGAAAAATCTCTAAATGCTTTAAATGAGTCTGTACATCAGGACTATGTATCAAAATATCATCTATATATGTGACTATAAAATCATATTTAGCAAAAATATAATCCATCCTTCTTTGAAAAAAGGCTGGAGCGTTCTTCAAGCCGAATGGAACAACTTTCCATTGATAGAATCCTGCTGGGCATATGAAGGTTGTTTTGTGTCTATCTTCTGGCTGGATCTGGATTTGATAGTACCCAGACTTCATGTCAAATTTGATAAACATCGTACTGTGCTGAATCTTTTGCATAATCACTTTGGGTCTTGGCAATGGATAATTAAAATTCTGAGTGATGGCATTAAGAGGTTTATAATTAATAACCATTCTTGGTTTACCTCTTACGATCTCAGAATGATTTCTTACTAGAAATGTAGAACATGCATAGTGAGATTCACTCGGCTCGATCAGCTGCATCTTTAGTAATTCTTGAATCTGATTCTTTATTTCTTGTTCATCGGCTAGTGTGCACGGAATCAGCTTTCCCTTTACTCCATTGTCATGTAAGGTGACTATTTCTTGCATTGGATTTTCAGTTTCCCAAAATTGTTGTGGATTATCCGAGCAACTCTGTAGAAGTCTCTGGTAGATATCTTTCTGCTCTGTAGACCAATTACTGTCAATGCATGCTAACTGTTTTGTTTTATTTTCTACTCTGGCTTCATAAATTTGTAGGACTTCCTGCCAGTCATCTGAATCTTTTACCGGCTTTCTAGTTCCTACTCTTTTTTAAATATTCTCATGCCTAGCTTCAGAATTTGCAATACTCAATCTAGGTACTGATATAGCCTTTTTCTTTAAGTTTATTATCAGCTTGTCCTGGCTGATAGTTACTGGTAGCACAGAGTTTATGAATGGCATGCCTAACATCAAGCTTGCTGAAGGGTCGTAATGCTGAATTGCTGAAATTTTAATAATACTCCCCCCAAATTTCAAAGGAATATTGTCTACATAATGGGTGAGCTGAACAGATCCTCCAATTGTCTTTGAAACCAGTATATTTTTTAACGGTTTCCACAAGGGTTTGAACAGAGATGGCCTAGCCAGATTGTTAGAACCTCCAGTATCTACAAATGCATCTACAGAAATCCATTCACCTTTTACTTGCACTTGCACTGGAATATAAATCAGGCTATCTGTTTTAACAATCTTTTTTAACAAATTATTATGTTCTTCTTTAGTACCCTCTAGTTGTGACATACTGGTTGATGTCGTTATTTTCTTTTCATACGAACAGAAAGAATTAAATTGAGATACAGGCACTGTAGGTTTCTTACCTTTATCTCTACTGACTGATGCTATGCTCTCTGATTCATCGTCTGAATCATCTTCTGTCTCGCTTGTCGATTCAAGATCTGAAGAACTCTCTATGTCACTGTAATGTTGTTCACTAGAATAATCTGAACAAGATGTACATACATTCATTTTCTGTACATTATCATTTTCATCTTCATCATCTGAAACTTCTGTAAGAATATATACATCAGAAATTTCATCATCGGTCTCTACAACAGACTAGTCATCTTGAAACTCTTCAATATCTACACAAGCTTTGAGTTTACTAGATGATTTCTGGGGGCACTTTCTAGCAAAGTGTCCTTCCTTTTTACAAATGAAACAACAATTGTTGTTTCTGGGCTTGTTCCTTTTCTTCAAAAATTTGTATTTTCTAAAAGGCCTCTTTGGGTTTGATATTCTTTTGGGTTTGTATTTGCCATATGGAACAACTTTTCGTTGATAGAATCTTGCTGGGCATATGAAGGTTGTTTTGTGTCTATCTTCTCACTGGATCTGGATTTGATAGTACCCAGACTTCATGTCAAATTTGCTAAACACCTTACTGTGCTGAATCTTTTGCATAATCACTTCGGGTCTTGGCAATGGATAATTAAAATTCTGAGTGATGGCATTAAGAGGTTTATAATTAATAACCATTCTTGGTTTACCTCTTACGATCTCAGAATGATTTCTTACTAGAAATGCAGAACATGCATAGTGAGATTCACTCGGCTCGATCAGTTGCATCTTTAGTAATTCTTGAATTTGATTCTTTATTTCTTGTTCATCGGCTGGTGTGCACGGAATCAGCTTTCCCTTTACTCCATTGTCATGTAAGGTGACTATTTCTTGCATCGGACTTTCAGTTTCCCAAAATTGTTGTGGATTATCCGAGCAACTCTTTAGAAGTCTCTGGTAGATATCTTTCTGCTCTGTAGACCAATTAGTGTCAATGCATGCTAACTGTTTTTACATGTATGAAATTGTTGCAAAGTACATATTTGACTATTTTTTCTGTGACTAATTTGATTGTGACCTTGAGCAACCCAAACAAAGGCCAGTATCAAATGAGAGTTGGTTCCCTTCTTATTCAACAATTAACACTAGTTCATTTCTCATATTTTGGCATTAGTTTTTTGAGTGAAGACAACAATAAAGGAAGTAGTCCATTCATGAATATGTTGGGAAAGCCTTTGGGATACATGACAATAGATGAAAAACATAGAGTAATGAATATATCTTGCAACTATTTGCAATTACACCTTCCCACAGTTATGATTCAAGAAGTTCTTCAGTTATGTACTCGACCACTGATTTTGCAATTAATGCAACAATAGTAACAACAGAAGCCTGAAAGGAGTTTGACCAACACTGAAATAAATATTTGAAATGCCATGAACCATTGTTGAGATGTCTATTTGATTGGACTAATATTTGTTTTAGTCTCCAAAACAGAGAGGAAGCAAAAGAAGAGAATATGACAAGAGGAGTAGCACAATGACAAGCGAAGCACCCTGTTTGTCATTGATGTCAAAGGGGGAGAGAATGCCAAAAAAAGGAGGAATGACCAACAATATTACGTCAGCGAAATAAGATGGAGCAAGGAGATGAAATCTCCACCTTAACAATGCATCATAATAGGGTTACCTTTCCTACCCAAGAATTTTTCGAAAGCCATCAATCCCCTGCGAGTGCGTTTGCAAATTTGAATTTTCAAAAAAAAAAAAAAACAACAACGACAACAACCACCGATGTAATTGAATGATCTTGCCCTCATGTCAACCCCTTCACCCAACAAACGTGTCTATTCATAACAATTCTTCCTCTCCATTTGAAGAACAGGAACTCGGCTAAGATACACAAAAGTAGATCATATCTAATGAGTTCACAACTCGTGAACTAAGAACTGTTCAAGGAGACAAGATGAGGGATCAAGGAGCATTTTTTCTGGTTTTTGGTTTTACTTTTTGTATCTTGCAAACTCGGCCCTAAAAGCAGATCTATGTAGCCCGACCCTGAGGCATACTTCTACAACTATGTGTCTCAACCCCTACCATTATGTATTTCGGCCTCTGCAACCCTATATCTCTGCCATATGTGACTCAACTTGTGCACAGATTTGGGATCATTTGTCATATCGATGATTCGTCTGTGAGGCATAGGACCGAGAGTCTGAAGTAATTTTTGTGCAAGGAGATCAAGATATCTCTATGGGAAGGGGTCGAGACCCTATGGATGATATCTGAAATAAGACTGATTTTTGTGATGCGTTGATATTTATGACAGAGGTCTGAACCTATGGTTGAATTTTGTAATAAAGGGCCAAATCATTCTGAGTGAACCTGGTAGAAGACATTGAAGAAGATTCCTTTGGTGATCCTATAATAAACCGTGCAAACTTAAGAACAAGCTTTTTAGAAGACCTGTATACAAATTGACTTGTTGCAGACCTGGAGTTGATTTGTGGACCTGAAATAGAAAGCCTATTGAAGACATTATAGCAGAGAATATTGGAGACATCATTGTAGACCATTGAAGAACTGGCTAGTGCAAACATTGGAGCAGATATAGTGTGGACCTTTATTGCATACAATCCTTCTAGAAGATGTTGTAGCAAAGACCGTTGTTGCAGACAGTGTTGCAGACCCTTTGAGGATTGTAGTGCAGACCGAGTGCAGACCTTGGAGCAGGTCATTGAAGATATTGTTGGAGATCTTGGTGCAGACCTAGATGCAGATCTAATTGGAGACGTATAGTCCAAGTGGCGATATCTAAGACAGAAAGAAGTAACCTGAAGATTGCTTGGAGCATGAAGAACATTAGTTGGAGAGCAGATTGAAGACCTGAAGATCTAGACATCAGATTAAATAAAACTTGTAGTTGTGTTGGTGCTCAGCTTGGAGATAGGAGTCTCTCGTGGGTTGGTGCCCACATTCACTGAGTTGATGCTCAGTTTGGGGGATTGGAATCTCCTGTAGGTTGGAGCCTACAAAAGGTACATGTTGGTGCCTATAGTTGTTGTTGAGGATTTGTGTCCTTATGATGTAGACCAGGTTGGTGCCTGGAGTTGTATGTTCAGGCTGGAGCCTAAATGTGTTAAAGTGGTTTGGTGTCCTCATGTCCTCATACATGTACTCAATTATTCTTATAAAAAGCTTTGGAAAATAAGTATGTGTGTTCATCATTGTTTATTGTTATAATCATTGATGTCATTGTTTTGAAGTGAAAATAGTTGAGATATTGATTCACCCCTCTCAATATCTGTGTGTTCTCCAACACCAACCAGTGTTGTGTCCACCGTAAGAATGACATTTGCAATACGCATGCCAACCAGTGTTGTGTGCACCGTAAGAATGACATTTGCAATACGCATGCCAGAAATACAAATGAACTATTAGAAAATCCCTTGGCAATGGTAGCAATTGTGATCCATATTGCATTAATCATTTCATACAGAGATCTGTAACCTGTACTATCAATTCCATTAGTAATTGTCCAAGTTGAGTTAGGATCCCATATGCTTAGTCCATCATCTTTAAAGACTGATCTCTTGTTGGCTCTGTCTTGGGGCAGCAAAGATATCCTTCACATTAATTCAATAAACTGGCGAATAAAGGAGTGGATCAGTCCTGTAGCAATGCGCTCAGATGCTTGATCATGGACGCAATCTTGGAAGAAATAATGTACCTTGAGTCTGAGAAAGCAATTCCCAGTCAACAATTGCAAAGCTGGAAAGGAACTTGGCCAATTTGGCTTCCAGGAATGACAGGTCGGCTTCATCCAAAGAATAAACTCAAGTCAGCCCTACTATGATCAAAATCGTGTGAATGAATATGTATAAATACGTGATGACTCCCTCATTCAACCCCATTGAATTTGGTTAAGCAGAAGCAAGGAACTCGACGAGAAAAGAAGATAGGAAGATTCAGACTTGAGCACGATGTGAAGAGATCGAAGAAAGAAGTTTTTGGATGCTATATTCTGTTCTGGATCAAAGGTTATTGGTGAAATTTCTTCGTAGCTATACTGGAGAGTTGAGCTCAGCCTATGCATAGCAGATATCTCTGCCTTTTCGAGAACAAGAAATCGGCCTGTGGAGACTTGAAACAGACCTCGGTATGTGAACAAATCTCGGACTAGAGTGATCTGTAGCAGACTCAGCCTCTGATGACTTGTAATTAGTGTGAAAATTCGGTCTGGAACTCGTGCCCTGTACTTAGACTCCTGTGACAAATTCAGGGTCTGAAATATCAACCCTCCTATGGATATTCGGCCCTGTAGAAGAGACCTAGACTTCGGCCTCATATCTTTAACAAAAATTCAGTCTCTTTGTGGTAGAATACAGACCTGTTGACTCGGCCTCATATGTGAGAAAACTCGGACCTTATGAACAGAACTTTAAGCAGCACAATTAACTCTGTATTGGCGTTGTTTTTGAAATTTAATCTGACGATGACTTGGGAGTGTTTGGAACATAATTGAATACATTTTGAGATTTTTGAGACCTTTTTGGAGGAACTCTTAAATTCATATTTGAAGCAGATCTGAAACAAGCAAACTTGGAAACATTGTTGTAGATAGTTGTAAACCCATCTTGAGCAGATTCTTGAAAACTTCCTGGAGCAGTTGTTGAAGCTGATTTCGGAGACTTGAAGACACTTGTTGAACAGATCTTTAAGAGTCTTTATAAAAGTTTGGAGCCTTGTGAGAGATGAGGTTGGAGCGTGGATGTATATTTGAGGTTTGGAGTCGTCATACAAGATTGGAGCTTTGGAGCTTTGTGAGAAAACATGTTGGAGCTTAGATTTATATTTGAGGATTAGAGTTCTCATTAAAGGTTGCAGCGTTGAAAAAGTTAGAGATTTTGTTGTATAGTTAGGGTAAAAGAGGATTAGAGTGCTCAGTGTCTTTATTAATAAAAATATTTTTTTGTTCTACTTCTAATGTTCAAAAATATCAATTGGCATAACATAACAATTGAAAGAAATATTGATTCACCACCCCCAACCCCATCTCAATATTTTCAACATGTTAGGCATATCCAGCTAATTTTAATGGGCAATTGCATTTTTAGGAAAGAATGTGTTCAAAAATCTTAATTGGCATAATATAACAATTGAAAAAAATATTGATTCCCCAACCCCCTCTCAATATTTTCAACATGTTAGGCATATTCAGCTAATTTTAATAGGCATTTGCATTTTTAGGAAAGCGTGTGAAAGGTGAACGAGACGAAAAGGTCAAGCATAAAGGAAAAGGTCAAGCATAAAGCATATCACCCAAGCTTGCCAATAGAGTTGAGAGCACTAACTTTGGAGAATGATAGGTATCATTTGTGGCAAATTATTGTTAAATTGGCAACTAGGGCCAAACTCCATGTGGGTTGGCTTATTTCTGGCAGCTGATATTTTTATTGGATCTCTCTCGTCGAGAGGTGTAGGATTGATCCAAAGATCATCCGATTCCGATAAGTATTTATGGAGATATGAATTTATTTTGTTTATGTAATTATTATCAAGCCGATCAGCACATATGTAGGCTCTAGAAGCCCAAACGACGTGTCTATTCAACCTCTACATTTTTAGTATAAATAGATGAGGATTTTATGTCATTTAAACATATATTCTTGAGTGATCTCCTCCTCTCCATGTCTTGGGTTCTTGGAGAAGGAGTGATACACCAAGAGTGATATGTTGGCCTTATGAAAATACCCTAGCCACAGTACAACGCAGTCATGGTAAAACGCTGGTCCATACGCTGTTTATGAAAACTTATATTCATAATATACGTTGTTCACATTGGATACGTCATGGATGCTATACGTTGGTTTCATGTAGTCATGGGATCACGTTGATTATACACGGCCCTTGCAATAAACACAAGAAATTTGTATTCTTCTCTGGAATGTCGTGGGTGCAGAGGATCCGAAAAATGATGGACAGAACGTGCAATCCCTTCTGTGATCATGGAGCAGATCCGCATTAGGGCAAGGAGAGTGTAATTGCACCTCGGATGGGTTTAAGGTGTAGTAAGACTAGCCCTCGAATGGAAGCAAAAAGATTGGTTTTCGAATGGAAGGAGGATGACCCCGCACTATAGGAAGACTGGCTCTCGGATGACCTCGCATTACAGTAAGGCAACAGATCAGGTCTGACCACGCACTATAGGAAGACTGGCTCTCGGATGACCTCGCATTACAGTAAGGCAACAGATCAGCTCTGACCACGCACTATAGGAAGACTGGCTCTCGAATGACCTCGCATTACAGTAAGGCAACAAATCAGGTCTACAGATGGAATAGCATCACTGTAATCTTCACATGTCTCGACATTACAGTGTGGAACACTCAGCTTCCCAACAGCCCTAGATCATGTACATCAATGCATTCGTTACAGCAATTACTCCATACGCTGTCAATAGATAAGTCTTGGCATTTATTTATAGAGATACTATATTAGTCATATGGTCTCAGTCATATGCTGTCATAAATTCATAACACGTAGGGTCCATACGCAGTCATGAAGATACCCTTACACATGGTTCATATATATGATGTTCAATGTTGCTCATGTTATTACACGTTGTTCATATGTCATATATATATATATATATATATATATATATATATATATATATATATATATATATATATATATATAGATATAGATATAGATATATAGATACGTTGTTCATGTTATGCACAGAGATATCCAAATGCAGTCATAACAACAATCAAGGTATGGGGCCGTTGTAAATTCCTATAGCCGCAGTCATGCACTCACAATGACAAGGATCATGAGCAAAGATGGTTACAGTATCAACATAATGAGAATGATAAGAATGATATGTCTCCGATCATGATGGGCATGGGCAGCAAGATGATGCTAAGAGTAGATGAGAGCAGCTTAGTCATAGGGTTGCATGATAAAAGGCAGCAAGATAATTAATAAGATCATGGACATGGGAAACATGTTGATAATCATGATTAGTGCAGCATGGTGTAGTATGCAGTGGTGCAGCAAGAGAACCAGATGCAGCACAATGATAGGTGAAGGAGTCACCTTGGAGGATTAGTTGAAGCAGAATGTCTTCAACTGATCTCATCATTATAGGAGATGATCTATGCTCAGATCTAGACAAGTCAAAGTGTTGACTTCTGTTGTAAATGTACTCTCTCTCTCTTTCTCTGCTGAACTTTGAAGATAAAAGAAGATTTGATCAAAGGGTTTCCCCACACATTGTGGGGTTTGTCCCTGGCTCGCACCATATCTTGTGTCCTCTTGCCTTGGCTTGTCTTCTGCGTTTTATATTTATGTTCTATCTACAGTTTATCGTAATGCTGATGTGATTGCTAACTATGAAAATTTTATAAATTGCTCTAGCATAGAACATACCCAAAACTTAACATGGTATCAAAGCTGAGGTGAAGACAATGCCCAAGCAAGAGTGAAAGAGCTATCACCGAAGACAGTTGGGACAAGACAAAAGGATCAATGGGTTCCTCATAATTCACCTAGGGTGAAGTTGAAGCAGAGAATGTTATTAGAATGGCGCAGCAAAACTTCTGATGGCATCACTTCATTGGGAAGTTCAGATCTAAGGGTAGGAAGGAAAGGTAGATGTCTTGGTTATGAGTTCGGCCCTTATGCGAAGGAGTGCCCGAATGACAGAGATGCGGGTCATCAAAGACAATGGTCGATTCTTCCACGAAAGCAAGGAACCCCAAAATCTCTTTTATGTACCTAATTGAACCTGATGTCTATCTCGGAAATGGAAGTCAAAGGTTACAAGGTGGCACTTATCGATGGAAAGGTACGTGTTTGAAAATAGATTTTTTTAAAGATGTTTTTGAGTTCAGGGTTGTATCAAGTTGCAGGAAGTCCACTGGGGACCATGTCCATTGACTCAGCACCGGAGGTCTGTGAGACAGATGGTGACTAGGATGCTTGAATTCAAAAAGAAGCATGAAGGTACATGTCTGAAATGTACCGAAGGAAAATATTATAAGGGGACCATTCCCCTCATGCAGCAAGTTCACAGGTTTGGATCAACCCGAGGAGTTTGAGAATCATGATCAAGGAATCTCATGTATACAGGTGGAAGAAAGCCCTCTATGGCTTGAAGAAAAACACCTCGGGCAGAGTATGAGAGGATCAATAGCTGTCTAATGCAGCTGAGATTCACTAGGAGTGAAACCGATCCAAACCATTACTCGAAGGTTGTGGATGATAAACCTCTCGTACCGGCACTTATGTCTAACAGGTGCAGACCCTCTCATTTATAGGAGACAGAGGGAGTTGGATTCTGAATGTGAGAAGATAAGCTGCAAGCTTGTGACTGCCTCGAAGATCTTAACTTTCAGAAGTTATATGGTAATGATGTTGGACCAGATTTGGGAAATGCCTTTGAGTTTCATAAACTCATTCACATTGATGTACTTGGAGAACCTCCGTCTGGACATATGGGATGCAATTAGCATGGTGAGCTCATATTTGAGCCTCACTGGATTGGTGCCAAGAATCTTCTGAGATATCTTCAGGGCACAATCTCTCATGGATTGAGATACACTGGCGGAAATATGAAACCACATGATTATTCGAATGATGAGTGGGCAGGAAGTATGGAGGATCACTAGAGCACTTCCCAGTGTTGTTTCTCTTTGGAATCTGCCTCGATATCCTGGATGAGCAGGAAGCAGAAGTCAGTGACTCTGAGCAGAATACATTGCTGATAGCATGGCCTTCTGTGAGGCAGTCTGGTTGTTGAAACTCTTCAATGAACTGTTTGTACACATGATGGATACCACTGTGATTCTCTGTGACAACTAGAGGTGGGATTCGATTATTGAGGAATCTCGTATTCGACAATTGCTCCAGCAGATAGACATCAAATACTGCCTTATCTGGGATATGGTAAGTCGATGATCAAGGAGGCTCCATTGCACTGAGATGATGTACAGGACAAAGCCCCGAGGAAAGATCAAATTTGTGATTTTCCCGAACGACTTGGAGTCATCGAGAGACCTTTGTAAAAGGGTCCTGCATGTTGCATACATTGAGCTCTGGGAGCTCTGGAGGGCTTGCAGTTCTACTGGAGCAACATACAACCACAGGGTGACTCACCCTCCCCTGGTGGTGCGTACTGGAACAAGATGATTCGCTCTCTTGCGGGACAAGATGATACGATTTCTTGTGTATCAGGATGATTAGTTCTCCTGTGAGGCCTGGATTGATGTGTTCTCCATGGCGATTGTAGCAGGATTGATGTGTTCTCCTGTGAGGCCTGGATTGATGTGTTCTCCATGGCGATTGTAGCAGGATTGATGTGTTCTCCTGTGAGGCCTGGATAGATGTGTTCTCCATGGCGGTTGTAGCAGGATTGATGTGTTCTCCTGTGAGGCCTGGATTGATGTGTTCTCCATGGCAGCCTGGATTGATGTGTTCTCCATGGCGATTGTAGCAGGATTGATGTGTTCTCCTGTGAGGACAGGATTGATTAAGTTCTCCTGTCGAGGCATCCTACCCATGCAGTCTGGGACTCATGGGAAGTACCTCTCATCTGATCAATGAGCAGGGAAATGAAGTTAGGGACCATAGTAGTACCGATGGACGCATCGTTGTATCTATTGTACTCCCTACGCTAGGATGTCCTCCATTGATCTGGGATCAATGATATTGGTCTGGGACTAGTGGTAGGAGTTGTACATACTATGACGCTGACTTCGGGTCGGTTGAGACTGGTCTGGGACCAGTGGTACATACTCCGAGACTGACTTCGTGTCAGTGCAGTACTGGTCTAGGACCAGTGAGAGTGGTACATACTATGACGCTGACTTCGGGTCCGCTGAGACTGGTCTGGGACCAGTGGTACACTCTCTGAGACTGCGATACTGGTCTGGGACCAGGAGTGGTACCTACTATGACGCTGACTTTGGGTCGGTTAAGACTGGTCTGGGACTAGTGGTACGCACTCTGAGTCTGACTTCGGGCGAGTGGAGAATGGTATGAGACATTCTCAATCAATTCTTCTTCTTCATAGTTCAGCGGATATGAGTAGAGCAGAGCAGAGCCAGCAGGGCTGAGCAGAGCAGAGCTAGCAGAGCCAGCAGAGCTGAGCAGAGCCAGCAGAGCTGAGTAGAGTAGAGCAGAGCTTAGCAGAGCTAAGCTGAGCAGAGCAGAGCTAGCAGAGACAGCAGAGCTGAGCAGAACAGAGTTACCAAAGCCAGCAGAGATGAGTAGAGCAGAGCTAGCAAAGCCAGCAGAGCTGAGTAGAGTAGAGCAGCGCTGAGCAGAGCAGAGCTAGCAGAGCCAGCAGAGCAGAGCTAGCAGATCCAGCAGAGCAGAGTTGAGCAGAGTTGGGCAGAATAGTGCAGGGCACTGATGGCAGAGATAGTACAGTCGGACATATGGATCAGCAGATGGAGTTTCCCCTAGTTGAGAGGGAGTGTTAAATTGGCAACTAGGGCCAAACTCCATGTGGTTTGGCTTATTTCTGGCATCTGATATTTTTATTGGATCCCTCTCGTCGAGAGGTGTAGGATTGATCCAAAGATCATCAAATTCCGATAAGTATTTATGGAGATATGAATTTATTTTGTTTATGTAATTATTATCAAGCCGACCAGCACATATGTAGGCTCTAGAAGCCCAACCGACGTGTCTATTCAACCTCTACATTTTTAGTATAAATAGATGAGGATTTTATGTCATTTAAACATATATTCTTGAGTGATCTCCTCCTCTCCACGTCTTGGGTTTTTGGAGAAGGAGTGATACACCAAGAGTGATATGTTGGCCTTATGAAAATGCCCTAGCCGCAGTAAAATGCAGTCATGGTAAAACGCTGGTCCATATGCTGTTTATGAAAACATCTATTCATAATATACGTTGTTCACATTGGATACGTCATGGATGCTATACGCTGGTTTCATGTAGTCATGGGACCACGTTGATTATACGCAGCCCTTGCAATAAACACAAGAAATTTGTATTCTTCTCTGAAATGTCGTGGGTGCAAAGGATCCGAAAAATGATGGACAGAACGTGCAATCCCTTCTGTGATCATGGAGCAGATCCGCATTAGGGCAAGGAGAGTGTAACTGCACCTCGGATGGGTTTAAGGTGTAGTAAGACTAGCCCTCGAATGGAAGCAAAAAGATTGGTTTTCGGATGGAAGGAGGATGACCTCGCACTATAGGAAGACTGGCTCTCGGATGACCTCGCATTACAGTAAGGCAACAGATCAGGTCTGACCAAGCACTATAGGAAGACTGGCTCTCGAATGACCTCGCATTACAGTAAGGCAACAGATCAGCTCTGACCACGCACTATAGGAAGACTGGCTCTCGGATGACCTCGCATTACAGTGAGGCAACAGATCAGGTCTACAGATGGAATAGCATCACTGTAATCTTCACATGTCTAGACATTACAATGTGGAACACTCAGCTTCCCAAAAGCCATAGATCATGTACATCAATGCATTCATTACAGCAATTACTCCATACGCTGTCAATAGATAAGTCTTGGCATTTATTTATAGAGATACTATATCAGTCATATGGTCTCAGTCATATGCTGTCATAAATTCATAACACGTAGGGTCCATATGCAGTCATGAAGATACCCTTACACATGGTTCATATATACGATGTTCAATGTTGCTCATGTTATTACACGTTCATATGCCATATATATATATATATACGTTGTTCATGTTATGCACAGAGATATCCATATGCAGTCATAACAACAATCAAGGTATGGGGCCGTTGTAAATTCCTATAGCCGCAGTCATGCACTCACAATGACAAGGATCATGAGCAATGATGGTTACAGTATCAACATAATGAGAATGATAAGAATGATATGTCTCCGATCACGATGGGCATGGGAAGCAAGATGATGCTAAGAGTAGATGAGAGCAACTTAAGCATAGGGCTGCATGATAAAAGGCAGCAAGATAATTAATAAGATCATGGACATGGGAAACATGTTGATAATCATGATTAGTGCAGCATGGTGTAGTATGCAGTGGTGCATCAAGAGAACCAGATGCAGCACGATGATAGGTGAAGGAGTCACCTTGGAGGATCAGTTGAATCAGAATGTCTTCAACTGATCTCATCGTTATAGGAGATGATCTATGCTCAAATCTAGACAAGTCAAAGTGTTGACTTCTGTTGTAAATGTACTCTCTCTCTCTTTCTCTGCTGAACTTTGAAGATAAAAGAAGATTTGATCAAAGGGTTTCCCCACACATTGTGGGGTTTGTCCCTGGCTCGCGCCATATCTTGTGTCCTCTTGCCTTGGCTTGTCTTCTGCGTTTTATATTTATGTTCTATCTGCAGTTTATCGTAATGCTGATGTGATTGCTAACTATGAAAATTTTATAAATTGCTCTAGCATAGAACATACCCAAAACTTAACATGGTATCAGAGCTGAGGTGAAGACAATGCCCAAGCAAGAGTGAAAGAGCAATCACCGAAGACAGTTGGGACAAGACAAAAGGATCAATGGGTTCCTCATAATTCACCTAGGGTGAAGTTGAAGCAGAGAATGTTATTAGAATGGCGCAGCAAAACTTCTAATGGCATCACTTCATTGGGAAGTTCAGATCTAAGGGTAGGAAGGAAAGTTAGATGTCTTGGTTATGAGTTCGGCCCTTATGCGAAGGAGTGCCCGAATGACAGAGATGCGGGTCATCAAAGACAATGGTCGACTCTTACACGAAAGCAAGGAACCCCAAAATCTCTTTTATGTACCTGATTGAACCTGATGTCTATCTCGGAAATGGAAGTCAAAGGTTACAAGGTGGCACTTATCGATGGAAAGGTACGTGTTTGAAAATAGATTTTTTTAAAGATGTTTTTGAGTTCAGGGTTGTATCAAGTTGCAGGAAGTCCACTGGGGACCATGTCCATTGACTCAGCACCGGAGTTCTGTGAGACAGATGGTGACTAGGATGCCTGAATTCAAAAAGAAGCATGAAGGTACATGTCTGAAATGTACCGAAGGAAAATATTATAAGGGGACCATTCCCCTCATGCAGCAAGTTCACAGGTTTGGATCAACCCGAGGAGTTTGAGAATCATGATCAAGGAATCTCATGTATGCAGGTGGAAGAAAGCCCTCTATGACTTGAAGAAAAACACCTCGGGCATAGTATGAGAGGATCGATAGCTGTCTAATGCAGCTGAGATTCACTAGGAGTGAAACCGATCCAAACCATTACTCGAAGGTTGTGGATGATAAACCTCTCGTACCGGCACCTATGTTTGACAGATGCAGACCCTCTCATTTATAGGAGACAGAGGGAGTTGGATTCTGAATGTGAGAAGATAAGCTGCAAGCTTGTGACTGCCTCGAAGATCTTAACTTTCAGAAGTTATATGGTAATGATGTCGGACCAGATTTGGGAAATGCCTTTGAGTTTCATAAACTCATTCACATTGATGTACTTGGAGAACCTCCGTCTGGACATATTGGATGCAGTTAGCATGGTGAGCTCATATTTGAGACTCACTGGATTGATGCCAAGAATCTTCTGAGATATCTTCAGGGCAGAATCTCTCATGGATTGAGATACACTGGCGGAAATATGAAACCACATGATTATTCGAATGATGAGTGGGCAGGAAGTATGGAGGATCACTAGAGCACTTCCCAGTGTTGTTTCTCTTTGGAATCTGCCTCGATATCCTGGATGAGCAGGAAGCAGAAGTCAGTGACTCTGAGCAGAATACATTGCTGATAGCATGGCCTTCTGTGAGGCATTCTGGTTGTTGAAACTCTTCAGTGAGCTGTTTGTACACATGATGAATACCACTGTGATTCTCTGTGACAACTAGAGGTGGGATTCGATTATTGAGGAATCTCGTATTCGACAATTGCTCCAGCAGATAGACATCAAATACTGCCTTATCTGGGATATGGTAAGTCGATGATCAAGGAGGCTCCATCGCACTGAGATGATGTACAAGACAA
This sequence comes from Pinus tabuliformis, assembly GCA_031772625.1. Lineage (NCBI taxonomy): Eukaryota > Viridiplantae > Streptophyta > Pinopsida > Pinales > Pinaceae > Pinus > Pinus tabuliformis. The sequence goes on from CM062818.1 coordinate 1,203,823,279, forward strand.
AGCCCCGAGGAAAGATCAAATTTGTGATTTTCCCGAACGACTTGGAGTCATCGAGAGACCTTTGTAAAAGGGTCCTACATGTTGCATACATTGAGCTCTAGGAGCTCTGGAGGGCATGCAGTTCTACTGGAGCAACATACGACCACAGGGTGACTCACCCTCCCCTGGTGGTGCACACTGGAACAAGATGATTCGCTCTCTTGCGAAACAAGATGATACACTCTCTTGTGTAGCAGGATGATTAGTTCTCCTGTAAGGCCTGGATTGATGTGTTCTCCATGGCGATTGTAGCAAGATTGATGTGTTCTCCTGTGAGGCCTGGATTGATGTGTTCTCCATGGCGATTGTAGCAGGATTGATGTGTTCTCCTGTGAGGCATGTATTGATGTGTTCTCCATGGCGATTGTAGCAGGATTGATGTGTTCTCCTGTGAGGCCTGGATTGATGTGTTCTCCATGGCAGCCTGGATTGATGTGTTCTCCATGGCGATTGTAGCAGGATTGATGTGTTCTCCTGTGAGGACAGGATTGATTAAGTTCTCCTGTCGAGGCATCCTACCCATGCAGTTTGGGACTCATGGGAAGTACCTCTCATCTGATCAATGAGCAGGGAAATGAAGTTAGGGACCATAGTAGTACCGATGGACGCATCGTTGTATCTACCGTACTCCCTACGCTAGGATGTCCTCCATTGATCTAGGATCAATGATACTGGTCTGGGACCAATGGTAGGAGTTGTACATAATATGACGCTGACTTCGGGTCGGCTGAGACTGGTCTGGGACCAGTGGTACATACTCCAAGACTGACTTCGTGTCAGTGCAGTACTGGTCTAGGACCAGTGAGAGTGGTTCATACTATGACGTTGACTTCGGGTCCGCTGAGACTGGTCTGGGACCAGTGGTACACTCTCTGAGACTGCGATACTGGTCTAGGACCAGGAGTGGTACCTACTATGACGCTGACTTTGGGTCGGTTAAGACTGGTCTGGGACTAGTGGTACGCGCTCTGAGTCTGACTTCGGGTCAGTGGAGAATGGTATGAGACATTCTCGATCAATTCTTCTTCTTCATAGTTCAGCGGAGATGAGCAGAGCAGAGCAGAGCTAGCAGAGACAGCAGAGCTGAGCAGAGCAGAGCTAAGCAGAGCTAGCAGAGCCAGCAGAGCTGAGCAGAGCAGAGCCAGCAGAGCTGAGAAGAGCCAACAGAGCTGAGCAAAGCCAGCAGAGCTGAGTAGAGTAGAGCTGAGCTAAGCAGAGCAGAGCTAGCAGAGCCAGCAGAGCAGAGCTAGCAGAGCCAGCAGAGCTGAGCAGAGCAGAGTTACCAAAACCAGCAGAGCTTAGTAGAGCAGAGCTAGCAAAGCCAGTAGAGCTGAGTAGAGTAGAGCAGAGCTGAGCAGAGCAGAGCTAGCAGAGCCAGCAGAGCTGAGCAGAGCAGAGTTACCAAAGCCAGCAGAGCTGAGTAGAGCAGAGCTAGTAGAGCCAGCAGAGCTGAGCAGAGCAGAGTTACCAAAGCCAGCAGAGCTGAGTAGAGCAGAGCTAGCAGAACCAGCAGAGCAGAGCTAGCAAAGCCAGCAGAGCAGAGCTAGCAGATCCAGCAGAGCAGAGTAGAGCAGAGCCAGCAGAGTTGAGCAGAGTTGGGTAGAATAGTGCAGGGCACTGATGGCAGAGATAGTACAGTCGGACATATGGATCAGCAAATGGAGTTTCCCCTAGTTGAGAGGGAGTGTTAAATTGGCAACTAGGGCCAAACTCCATGTGGGTTGGCTTATTTCTGGCAGCTGATATTTTTATTGGATCCCTCTCGTTGGGAGGTGTAGGATTGATCCAAAGATCATCCGATTCCGATAAGTATTTATGGAGATATGAATTTATTTTGTTTATGTAATTAATATCACACCGACCAGCACATATGTAGGCTCTAGAAGCCCAACCGACGTGTCTATTCAACCTCTACATTATTAGTATAAATAGATGAGGATTTTATGTCATTTAAACATATATTCTTGAGTGATCTCCTCCTCTCCACGTCTTGGGTTTTTGGAGGAGTGATACACCAAGAGTGATATGTTGGCCTTATGAAAATGCCTTAGCCGTAGTACAACGCAGTCATGGTAAAACGCTGGTCCATGTGCTGTTTATGAAAACATCTATTCATAATATACGTTGTTCACATTGGATACGTCATGGATGCTATACGCTGGTTTCATGTAGTCATGGGATCACGTTGATTATACGCAGCCCTTGCAATAAACACAAGAAATTTGTATTCTTCTCTGAAATGTCATGGGTGCAGAGGATCCGAAAAATGATGGACAGAACGTGCAATCCCTTCTGTGATCATGGAGCAGATCCGCATTAGGGCAAGGAGAGTGTAACTGCACCTCGGATGGGTTTAAGGTGTAGTAAGACTAGCCCTCGAATGGAAGCAAAAAGATTGGTTTTCAGATGGAAGGAGGATGACCTCGCACTATAGGAAGACTGGCTCTCGGATGACCTCGCATTACAGTAAGGCAACAGATCAGGTCTAACCACGCACTATAGGAAGACTGACTCTCGGATGACCTCGCATTACAGTAAGGCAACAGATCAGCGCTGACCACGCACTAGAGGAAGACTGGCTCTCGGATGACCTCGCATTACAGTAAGGCAACAGATCAGGTCTACAGATGGAATAGCATCACTGTAATCTTCACATGTCTTGACATTACATTGTGGAACACTCAGCTTCCCAACAGCCCTAGATCATGTACATCAATGCATTCGTTACAGCAATTACTCCATACGCTGTCAATAGATAAGTCTTGGCATTTATTTATAGAGATACTATATCAGTCATATGGTCTCAGTCATATGCTGTCATAAATTCATAACACGTAGGGTCCATACGCAGTCATGACGATACCCTTACACATGGTTCATATATACGATGTTCAATGTTGCTCATGTTATTACACGTTGTTCATATATATATATATATATATATATATATATATATATATATATATATACATATACGTTGTTCATGTTATGCACAGAGATATCCATATCCAATCATAACAACAATCAAGGTATGGGGTCGTTGTAAATTCCTATAGCCGCAGTCATGCACTCACAATGACAAGGATCATGAGCAATGATGGTTACAGTATCAACATAATGAGAATGATAAGAATGATATGTCTCCGATCATGATGGGCATGGGCAGCAAGATGATGCTAAGAGTAGATGAGAGCAGCTTAGTCATAGGGCTGCATGATAAAAGGCAGCAAGATAATTAATAAGATCATGGACATGGGAAACATGTTGATAATCATGATTAGTGCAGCATGGTGTAGTATGCAGTGGTGCAGCAAGAGAACCAGATGCAGCACGATGATAGGTGAAGGAGTCACCTTGGAGGATCAGTTGAAGCAGAATGTCTTCAACTGATCTCATTGTTATAGGAAATTATCTATGCTCAGATCTAGACAAGTCAAAGTGTTGACTTCTGTTGTAAATGTACTCTCTCTCTCTTTCTCTGCTGAACTTTGAAGATAAAAGAAGATTTGATCAAAGGGTTTCCCCACACATTGTGGGGTTTGTCCCTGGCTCGCGCCATATCGTGTGTCCTCTTGCCTTGGCTTGTCTTCTGCGTTTTATATTTATGTTCTATCTGCAGTTTATCATAATGCTGATGTGATTGCTAACTATGAAAATTTTATAAATTGCTCTAGCATAGAACATACCCAAAACTTAACAATTATTAAGATATTTCACAATGAGCTTAAATTATAACTACAAAAAGTTGAGATTTTAGCATTATATAATGTTCATATGGATATCAATTACAATAATCTCTGGTTATATGTAATTGATTTGTTTAAAGTAATGATGGAAACACAATTGAATATTCACATATGAAAATCAAAGCATTACATAAATTAAGAAAGGTGTACTTCTTAGTGGATTGGATAATCAAATTAATTTATATACTTAATCTAAAACCTTGAAACGATGTTATAGAGTTATTTATCTCATTATGGACATTTTCACAGAAGTTTAAAGGATTTTCCTTTCTACTACATGAGCTAATACATATTGTTTCATCCATTAATCTACCAATCCTTTACTCTTAACTCTTATTTTAGGCATATCCAACTAATTTTAATGGGCATTTTTAGGAAAGCAAGTTAAATGTGGAACACTGACAGTCATAGAATTTGTTTTACAACATAGGGAATGAGAGGAAAAGGTAAGGCAGCAAGGCTATCACCAAAAGTTTGTCGATGGAGTTGAGAGAACTAACTTTGGAGAATGATCAGTATTGTTTGTGGAAAAATATATAAGTTTTCACAATGGGCTTAAATTATAACTACAAAAACTTGAGATTTTAGCATTTTAAAATGGTTACTGGTATCAATGGAAATAATGTTTGGCTATATGTAATTGATTTAACCCAAATAATAATGGCAACATAGTTGAACATTCATATATGAAAATCATAGCATTACATAAATAAGAAAGGCATACTTATTAGTGGATTGGAGAAGCAATTATTTATATACTCTATCTGAAACCTTGAAACAATACTATAGAGTTGTGTCTCATCGATTAACACAATCCCAAAAGTAGTGACATTATGCCATTTTTCTTTTAATAACGATTTATAAAGCAAACGATGTGTTTACTCTTGTTGAATAATCACATCGGAATTAATGTTACATGGCTCCCTACTCATCAATGTGAGGATAATATTAAATAAAACACATGTTTAAAAATAAGGTCTTTACATTTATGTGTTAGAAAAAATGCATTTATTTGTTAGTATGTGAATTTGATGTATGCATATGAATGTCTAGCAAAGGATAACATTTTATATTTGAAATTTGAGAAAACATTGTTACTTTAGCATTCCTGAGTGCATTTGAAAAAATTTAAAAAAAAAAAGGTCATGCTCGAAAGGAATGAAAAGTTGAGCAATTCAAATTCCAAGAAATGTTTCTCAATGCTTGCATATCCATATTCTATATCTAATACATGGACCATACACGGGGATTCCTCAATCAAGGTTGAATACCATCATATTTTCTAATTATTACGATTATCACTGTTAGAGTGAAGCGGGGCTTCTAATTGTTGTTCTGACTTTTTCTAATAAATAAATAAATAAATTTGTACACATGCTTACACTGAAGGAAAAATGGCTTAGAAAAGACACAATGGAAACCTAGGTGGAACTCCAAAATAATGGAAGTATATCTTCTAATATTTACATTTTTAATAGAAGGATAAATGTTGTCAAAACATTTCATACAAAATTTCTTCAAAGGCCAATCTTTGCAAAAGGTAATAAACCATGCACTATTCATGTTGACAACTCAATAAACAAACCATCTATGCAAAGCTTGATGTTTAAATGATTTAAGTTTGAAGGAAATATTTACTCATTTTATGCACGCAGTCACATTACTAAAATTGATTTCTACACAATAAGGAAGATATGTTAAATTGTTTTAGATTGCCACCTACTTATCCATATTTATTTAAGTCTCAATTATCTCCTCACAAATGACTCCTTTTGTGATTGTTGTGTCCCTCTATGGTAGTATTCATTGCTCTATAGCTAATAGCCCACAACCTCCCTTGCATGTGCCTTTTGGCACTTTAACTACTTGTAAAAGACTTGAGATTAAGCTATGTATCAATGTAGAAACAACATTTTTACACTAGAATATGATGTCAAACATGTGTGTTCTTATCACAACGGCAGACCTAAAGATTAAGTTGAAATTCAATCATAAACAAAATATCATTACTTAAATATCAACAACAAATCACTCTCTATCCATGCATTGAAAAAACCAAACACCTTTTCTATTGTTATTCAAACAAGTTTACTCTATTCCTAATATTCTTTCCAATAAAATCAATCTAAATGTGAGTTTTTAAATTCTTTACCTCCGCCTTATCTTTTTGAAAGCATAATTGAAAATTTTCTATTATCCTTTTAAACATTTTTGCTTTTTAATTTTTGTATGCAAATACATCATTGATTACCAAAAATAAGTCAAAATAACACAATTTAAAATGTAATTTTATTTTAACCTAAGCTATTCAAACAGGTTTACTCTGCCTTATCTTTTTGAAAGCATAATTGAAAATTTTCTATTATCCTTTTAAACATTTTTGCTTTTTAATTTTTGTATGCAAATACATCATTGATTACCAAAAATAAGTCAAAATAACACAATTTAAAATGTAATTTTATTTTAACCTAAGCTATTCAAACAGGTTTACTCTTCCTAATATTCTTTCCAATCAAATCAATCTAAATGTGAGATTTTAAATTCTTTACCTCCGTCTTTTTGAAAGCATATTTGAAAATTTTATATTATCCTTTTAAACACTTTTGCCTTTTAATTTTTATATGCAAATACATCATTGACTACCAAAAATAAGTCAAAATAACACAATTTAAAATGTAATTTTATTTTAACCTAAAAACTAGATTTTAGATGTAAAAGAAATTTTAAAATATCCACATATAATTCATAAGAATTTGAAAATGAAAATCCTATTACCTTTAAGAACTTATTGGAGATCAAATTCTTAAATTGCATAAATAAATTGTCACTGTCACCTAACTATATTAATTGGATATTCTTTTACTTTCTCGAACAAAATACTTATATTATTTCAAAATGTGACCCATCACAATAAGATTTATGGTGAATGTAAAACCTCATGAAAATAAGCCAAATTTTCAAAATATAGAATGCTGCGAATACACTACGAAATGGATGCCAACTCGAGTTTAATATAGCCAAAAGTCGGTCACAAGGTCTCCTGACTGCTCCAGGTTCTTTAATATGAGCTTATACTTTGTTTCCTCTTAACACCAATAAGTGCCTTTCTGTATTCGCACCCGTAGTGCCTTCTTGTGGTAATGCTCGCACCAAGTGGTCATTCATAGTATGTTATTGAAGAGAACACATACATATCACTTTTCAAATATCTATTCTTCATCTCATGAAGTAACAAAAAGGTTTTATTTTAAATTCAGAATAGCTCAAAAAAATTATACATCAACAATGGTCCAGTAAATTCTCATATCCTGGGTTGTGGGCAATTCAGACATTAAAATACAAAAAAATGCAGGATTGCATACTTCAATGTGAGTAGCATCCTTGTATATGGTTGGAGAAAATCCATTCAACAATTGAAGCACAGAAGCGGCAGTGTCCAACAAATTATCAGCATTTATAAGCAAAATTGAACGGCCAAAAATATAAATAAATAAAACATTATATCTGCGGGTGATAAAGGTGCTATGTAAACAGCATCACTTAGTGCTGAATCCCATCAGGGCAGGGGAAGACTCACGAAGTTAAATGTAGGGTAAACCCACCTTCCTCAAAATTGCTGATTTGATATGGCCTGTGCTTCTCAGGCCAATGAATGGAATCTAACTTTTAAGAAAAATAATCAGACTTGTTACAGGGAATAGAAAAAATTACATATACAGAACTCCAAAGGACCAGCCTAACCATGAAACAAACTTCGCTGTAACATGCTTTCCAGGTATCAACTCTCGACTATTTAGCTGAAAATCAAGTACCTGGATAGGTTTAGTTCGAGAATGAATGAATCTAATTTACATTATATAACAGGCTACACAAGTGAAACCTGCCTGCCTTATCACGGAATCAAATATTAATGATCATAATCTGACTCATTCAGAAAGATCTCATATTTGGTTCCCTTAAGTTTCTTGTACACCTCATTCCAATTCTGGACGTGATCTGAAAGAGGCCGTGTATGAATCTTCACTTGCTGGCTATTCAATTGCCTCGGTGGCACTTTCAAAAACTCTTGCACTTCAACCATTTTCTGCAAATAGCAGCCAATCTTTAAATGACCACAGTTGAAGAGGAGGTTTAATGAAAGTATCCCCTCTTTACTATCAAAAATAAATAAATAAATGCCTCTTTTTCAGGAAACGAGGCATTCACTTTTCCATTTTCTTTCAGATTTCTACAACTTACTGGAAAGGAATTACTTCAATTCCAGCAAAAAGCAGTCAGCATCAGCTTAATATGTAAATTTATTGAGGAAAAGAGAGAATGATCAGCTTCATATAACAATTGAGAATTAAATAACAGGGATACCTTTGGGTCATTGACCAGGTCTTCATAATATAGGACTATGTGATTTGTGTTCTTGAAAAACTCTACAGCATCACGAGTCACCTCTTCTATTCGATTCAAATTGGCTATCAAATATGTTGCATTGATCACTGGTTTATATGCTGCTAGCAACTCTGCCTGCAAACAATTATAAACCTGAACAGTTAGTGATCAAAGGCTCAACAAAGTTACAGTCTTGACAATCTGAATCATCCAATGATTTGTGATAGGCATTTAAAATTTGTAAAATAATTATGCATACCTCTTGCTTTGAATGTACATGTGACTTATGTGTGCCATTTAGCAGTTTTGCTTCACGGTCATAAGCATTAGCCAAAACAGAGATCAAACGTCGCAAGAGATTCCGCCTAAATAATAAGATGACAGAGACACCCCTTTTGATGAAATATTTAACTATTTCCCTGTTATACTCCATAGCACCCTGCCATGTTTATATTATATATATTGTAAGCCAAAGTGACTGAAACACTAAGCCAGAGATCCAAAGCTAACCACAAAACAAGCATAACCATGGATCTAGTTTGTCAGGCCAAAGTGAAATGATGCTACAGATATTATTTACAATGAGAATATAATCACAGGTCAATAAGCAAAAAATTGATTTAATTATCTCTAATAAAACTAGCAGACTACGTCCAGTTTTCTGCTATTTTTTTATATAGCTGGTGGTCAACACATCCCAGGAATGTACCAAAGTACATTGTATGCATTCTATTCAACTGGATACACAAACCTGCACTTCAAATTTAGTATAATTTGTATATATCACTCTGTAAAATAAGACATCAGATCCATAACACCAGTGCAGGGTCCCATGGAGAAATAGGAATTTATACTCCATCTCATGGTCAACTAGTACATTAAAATTTAAAATACACCATGGACACCAAAGTTAAGAAAAAACACGGCATTCTAAAGCACACACAACTACTTACATATGGAAAGCCAAATGAGCCAAAATAGTTTCATAAAAAATCAAGAAGGCAGAGAGAAAGGTCAGAAATGATTATGTTCATAAAAGCCATGCAACTTGCAAGCATTAAACTTCCGAAAAAAAGAACACAACACCTTTTCTTTAAGTATATATAAATATTCATGCCAGTAATAACACATAAAAATATCATGACTTAAGTAATTCCCAGGCCTTTCCATTTCCAAATAAGTGGGACATGTATGAATTCATTTATGTAATAGTTTAAACTTTAAAGTATGAGTCAAGTTCAGTCTAAAGTTTAAACTCTAGTGCTTAGATTTTAAACATTTTTTCCTCTTAATCTAGTTGAAGAAAAACAGGCTTGGTCCTTTTTGGTTGACGGCAAGAAACATGGTGTATTTATTCAACCAAGGAAAACTTCAACGACCTTGGTAGATTGTTTGCTACCCATTCAATGGGATAATACACCGTTTTCTGCAAGAAGGGCAACTTCATAGTCTTTTAAATAGTCAGCGCAGAACAAAGTATGGCGCAAAACAGCTACTAAATATAATGGAAAAATTTGAAAACTGGATTAATATCACAAAAGAAAAACACAAGCAAAAGGAATGCTCTTCACTTTCAGCCACGTAAGGCCTATCAAGTCAAACTTCTAAAGGCTTTATGGAGGCTTCTTTGCAATGCACATTTGGTTGTGCGCTCTATAGATCAGTCCTCCTCCACTGGACAAAAATGAATTGCCGACTCTAGAAAAAATAGGCCTATGACCAAACATCAGCACTTTCCCTCTAATTTACAACCAGCATAGACCCATCTTAACTTTGGATTTACCAAGTACCAAGAGGGATCCAACCTGTCAAGATGCAAACCTCTTTTTGAGTGCAAAACTTGATGAAAGGTTTGCATCTCGAGAGATTTGATTCCTCTCCACACTTGGTAGATCTGGAATTAAGATGAATCTATGTTGATTCTTAATAACACTATTTACATTTCTATAAATTTCACATCTCTCTATATAGATAGTCTCATTTTTAATTTTATCAAAACCTTAATAATACATTTTTCTTTGACATGTTTTCCTTTTATCTTTTTAAATAATTTTTTAATGTGATATACATAGATTGATTTCAAACATAGGGAGAAAGAAAATTTATTGTAAACATTTAGTTTTTACGTGTTTATTAATTTAATTTAAATATGAAGTTTTGAAATATCATGGTTATAAATACGAATCATTATTATATTAATTTATATAGAAAAATTGATCCTAATTTATATATACTATTTACATTTTATATATATTTCACATTATTCTTATTTCTAACTATATGTTTATTAATTAAATTTAAACATGATGAGATGAAATATCATGATTATAAATATGGAACATCATTACTTAAGTTTCTTTTAATGTGATATGCTTATTATGAATTTTTCTGGAAGAAATTGGTTGTAATTTTATTAATAAAAACATAATTACAATATAACAAATTGAATTGAATCAACTTTATTTTTATTATTGCTTTTATTACATTTTATTTTTTATATATTTTTAATTGAGCCAACATTGTGTTTTATTATTATTATATTTTCATCTAACGTTTCACTACAACATCTCATCTAACAAATCACTATGTCTCTACAATACCGAGTTGTAGAGCATCTCCCGGTGCAATAACACCAAAATGAAGAGAGAATAATAATGGTGATAACTCAACCTTACCAAGTTCAAAGTATGGTGATGCCATAGCTGACTCTGCCAAGTTTGGATAGGTCCATGTTCCAAGAATGGACACAATCTTCTTTCTACTTACAACATCACTTGCACCACCAAAAAGGTGGAATTTTGGCCACATCAACCGTTATAAAGGCAATACATGATGGTTTTGATGTGGTTTCCTTAGGTTATTCTAATAAAGTTTCAAGTCATGGTCTACGAGGATCTTTTCCACAACTTACAAATGATTCACCTAGAATGATTCTTAGCATGTTTTAGTGGTTTTCTCTCCTTCACATTAAGATGTTGATCCTCCTATAGTGATCGTGTAGGAAAATGTTGATGACAATGACTTATTATCACTAGTCCAAATCCCATCCAATTAAATTCACTTCTTATATACTTGTGCCCAACGTCATCTTCACCAACTTGTGGAACCATGCACATTGGTGTGGGAGATGATGTTTAGGGAGGATAATATCTAATGTCTTCTTTATGTAGCCCTTATTCAATGCTAAGGAGGGAATGTAAACCTTGTGATGTATTGCCTTCTCTCCATAGGCCCTTGTTCAAATTAAGGAGGGATGTTAATTGACGCAATCCAAGCTTCCATAGCATTCACAGGAAACTACAAAACCAGAATCATTGTTATAGAACGCATAGCCCCAGCAATTTGATTTTGGCTACTATATTAAACTAATTCAATGATTAAATCACTAAGAATAAACAGAGAGTAATTCTAGACCTACCCACAAGAACTCATAATGGATTTCAATTTTTTTTAATCATTTAGAATGTGTTGTTACATACAAGAATTCAAATATGAGAGTGGAGTCCTCAAAGTGCTTGAAATCCTATGTTGTTACACAACAATACCACGCAATAACCAAAACACCCTCTCTAACTCATACAGCAGCCAATCACACTCTCTCCAAATCATACAGCAACCAAAACCAATACCAAAGTCCAAGAGCAAGAAGCCAAAATCCCAAGAGCTCGAGGCAAACAAGCAAAAGCCAATAAGCCAAAAGTTACTTTTCTTCCTTGTTCCTACAATTTATTTTCACATTGTTGACCTCTTCGCATTCCAACTAAACAATTTGTTTCCCATACTATTGACCTCTTCACATTCCAGAGCTTAATCGATTCACTTCCTCTTAGTATGCAAACAAACCAAAATTTGTAACCTACATCCCATTTTCGTAGTGCGTCTAGTAGTGGTTGTCTTGTAGTAGTGTAGTTAAATAACTATCAATTTGAGTGTGTCAGCAACTCCATGCAACAGGTGTATCAGAACGTGATCATGGGAGTGTCAGCGACTCAAAAGTAGTTGCCGCTTTGATAAAACACAGCCACATGAGTAGCAATAACTACCATCTAGGTGTATCGACAACTAACATAATAGGAGTATCAACAACTCCAATACATGGGAGTAACACCACTTGTTACGAACTCAAACATAAACTTGTTTTTGGTTGATGAGGATTGCCCAAGGCCAAGGATGCTCCTGCATCATTAACAATGAGGGTGTAATCTTCTTTTTAGTCCATAATTGACCTTATATTGAGTTGGGTATCTATACACCTCTTCCCATTCATATTCATCAATCTTCTCCATGTCCCCTTATTCAACATAAAGGGGGATGTTGAAAATGGTGTAAGCTTTATTCCTAGCCACGACCAACCTTATATTGTAATCATAACCTCTCATACACATATGCTCATAATCCATCTTGGGTAAAGCACCCTACCCATTGAGTTGTGCGTTTATACGCAATTCTCATTTGTAATTATCATCATGTGATTCTTTTTCCTTCTTAATAATGTGGATTTCCCAAGGGCACCTATCAAGTGTTGTGATCTCTTGTTATTGGGTTTATTTTTGTAGGGCCCCAACAAGTGGCCTCAGATTTCCCTCTATTATTTTTTTTAACTAAATAGCTAGTTGTGATCTCTTGTTATTGGGTTTATTTTTGTAGGGCCCCAACAAGTGGCCTCAGATTTCCCTCTATTATTTTTTTTAACTAAATAGCTAGTTGTGATCTCTTGTTATTGGGTTTATTTTTGTAGGGCCCCAACAAGTGGCCTCAGATTTCCCTCTATTATTTTTTTTAACTAAATAGCTATACATACAAAAATGTAATATCATCAATTTACAATAGCCATATAGATGTATTACAGTATGGTTGGATCAATATTTAAAATCCAAATCTACAATACCAAAAAAAAAACCATTTCAAAGTTTATAAATATTTCATTAATACCAACAAGCTTTGCTACAAACATTGTTAACACTAAACTTCAAGTTATGCATTCTACTAAATGGTCCATACAAAAATTACAATGAGGGTACCATTCATTCAAGTGAATGTAGAATCCTTGATGCAAGTTGTCTTGATCCTCATCTCTTGCTTGAAGTCGCTCCAACAATCAATCCTCCACAATTTCCAATGCACAAGACCGAAGTTGATAACCCACTCGATTGTCCGCCCTACCAATGCCAATGTACTCTTCTTCCCTTTGGCCCCCCAAGTGGGGTTGTAGGCAAGAGAAGAGAACAACACTAGCTGATAAGAATTAGGTTGTAGCCCTAGTCTCCCTAGATCAACAAATTCCTATCCAACACACTATCCAACAATACTCAAGATCACAATTTCACAACAATATCATAGGTTCTATCTAGAAAAATTAGAATGTCGACAACCATTTTGTTGAAAATGTAACTAGCATTTGTCTTCACAATTATTGTCTAGCCCATGACATGATGTAATTCATATGTATTTGTAAAAGGGAAGAAAAAGAGAACTTCGAGTAAAAGAAAAGAAAAAATATTTTTATAAAGCATGGGTTTCATGCTCATTTTATTTTGCTTCTAGGTCCAAGCACCCATTGAGTGCTTCTAGGATTTGTGTCATAAGTCATTGTCCTTATCATAATGTACCAAGTCGACCTACCCTCTATTCAAGTCGACCTCATAAAGGGAATTCGACCACACAAAAAGACTATTTATAAGCAGTGCATTTGACCTATTTGAGTATTCATTCAAGACAAAAATTCGATCATCACATCTTAAGTTTCTAGCGAAGGTATAGAACTGAGCCAAAGGTGCAAAACAAGCCGAAGGTACAAAACTGAGCCGAAGGTGCAAAACAAGCCGAAGGTTCAAAACTGAGCACGAGGGACAGAACTGAAAAGAAAAAATATTTTTATAAAGCATGGGTTTCATGCTCATTTTATTTTGCTTCTAGGTCCAAGCACCCATTGAGTGCTTCTAGGATTTGTGTCATAAGTCATTGTCCTTATCATAATGTATTAGACCCTTCTTGGCCTTATTATGTCAAAGAAATAAAATTTATTTTATGTAATTTGGTCATATATTACTCCACCAAGTCGACCTACCCTCTATTCAATTCGACCTCATAAAGGGAATTCGACCACACAAAAAGACTATTTATAAGCAGTGCATTTGACTTATTTGAGTATTCATTCAAGACAAAAATTCAATCATCACATCTTAAGTTTCTAGCGAAGGTATAGAACTGAGCCAAAGGTGCAAAACAAGCCGAAGGTACAAAACTGAGTCGAAGGTGCAAAACAAGCCGAAGGTTCAAAACTGAGCACAAGGGACAGAACTGAGCCAAAGGTGCAGAACTGAGCCAAAGGTGCAGAACTGAGCCGAGGGTGCAAAACTGAGTCGAAGGTGCAGAACAAGTTGAAGGTACAAAATTGAGGGAACAGGCCGAAGGTACAGAACTAAGGTAACAGGTCGAAGGTGCAGAACTAAGGTAACAGACCAAAGGTGCAGAGTTTTTTTCTTGGGAGGCTGACTTGGTGGTTGGAAGAGGTCTTTGTCAAAGGGTCTCGGTTGTCTCAATCGATTTGGTTCTAAAGGAAGAGGAGAATTTTTGGGTTTTCCCCTAGAAGAGGGGTTTTTCCCTAGATGAGAGCATACATCCTGTCTCCTTGTTGTTTTGATCTTCATGCATTTATGTTTTGATAGTTGCTTGATGATAAGGAAATAAAAGAAGACATAAAAGTTAATAAGATTGCAAAGAAACCACAAGTAATTATCAAGATAAGAAAATCTTTTTGTCTTTCTGATTTTATAACACATCTAGGACTAGGGAGCTCCAAGATTTTCCCTTCACAAGAATGTGTTCCTTTTGTAGTTTCCAAAACATAATTATCTCAAACTCTCACAAGTTAACCAAGAAAAAGTATCCAACCTGAAAATAGAAAATGTCAAGACTCCTATTGCATGAGGCTATGTTGCATGAGTTTCTGAAAGGTGGGAGTGTTGGGAACCTAGGTACAAGTGTTTGGAACATCTAGAAGCTTCATGCAAATTTACAATAAATGATAATAATATGTTAAAAATAATAAATAATACAAAAAAATGAATATTAAAATAGGTTCTTTTTTATTATGCGATATATATGTTTCAATATAAAATTACAACTATAAAATAACACAAATATTAAACTTTAACAATAAATGTTTATAAATATTATTCATATATAGGATTTATATTGATGAAATATATCATTAATTACATATATATATATAGTAGATATTTTCTAAATAATTAAGTTGATAAATAAAAAATTAGCATATCATAATAATAAAGTTAATACTTGTTGGAAAAAGTAACTATGTTCGGTCTTCAATAATGTACTTGAGTCATTATGTAATGTACTGGTCAAAAGAATAAAGAAAATAATTTTTATTATTATTGTTGTGACTTATAAAAGCATGGATTTCATGCTTGGGTCACCATGTTTTAGGTCAAAGTCCCCATTGAGGACTTCTAGGATTTATTCTAAATCTATAGAATTATTGTACATTTAAAGAGACCCTTCTTGGGCTTTTAAATCATGTAAATTGGTTTATTCTTGAGTCAAATATGAATTATGGAACCTCCACACCATGTCGGCCTAAGATAAGATCAAGTCGGCCAATTATAGATTGCCCTGGTCAAGAATCTAGTCCATGGCATTGTAGTGCCTAAAATTCTTCATGGTTCATATAGTTTGAGATCTTCCATTGTATATGTACATTATGAATACCTCCCAAGTTAAGAGGGAGTGTTGGAAAAAGTAACTATGTTTGGTTTTAAATAATGTACTTGAGTCATTATGTAATGTACTTGTCAAAAGAATAAAGAAAATATTTTTTATTATTATTGTTGTGACCTATTAAAGCATGGGTTTCATGCTTGGGTCACCATGTTTTAGGTCAAAGTCCCCATTGAGGTCTTCTAGGATTTATTCTAAGTCTAGAATTATTGTACATTTAAAGAGACCCTTCTTGGGCTTTTGAATCATGTAAATTGGTTTGGTATTGAGTCAAATATGAATTATGGAACCTCCACACCATGTCGGCCTAAGAGAAGATCAAGTCGGCCTAAGGACCCATTCTACCCCACAAGAAGCCTATAAAAGGAAGGACTGTGAAATCATTTGGAGTATCACTTCTCATCTTCTCAACGACTAGGCAGAAGTGCGAAAATTTTCTTGTTGGGCAAAAGTGCGAAGTGGATAGCTGGAAAAGTATGTTGTCGAGAAGCCGAAGTGAATGTGAGTTTGGGAGAGTCTAAGGAGAAGAGAAAAATCGAAATTTTGGTGGTGATCTCACTATGTTCCATGCTCTAGATTGGGAGAACGAAGTCTTCCAAGTTGGATTGCTGGCAGAAGCTGCAAATTGCTGCATAGTCGAAGTTGTTGAGAAGAGGTCAATCTTTTAGAAGCTGACTTGGTGTGGATGGAAGGTCTGGTCAAGGTCTAGGGTGAAGAGTCTCAAATAATACATTTGAAAGGAAGAATTACTTTGATTGGGTTTTCCCTCGAGGAGTTTTTCCCCTGGCATGTGCCTACATCTTGTGTCCATTGTTTTATGTGTCGCTGCTTTTGGTAATTGTTTGATGAACTAAAGAAAGAAAATATAAAGGATCGTAATAATAAGAAACATCACAACTAATTATCAAGATCGAGAAAATATTTACTGCCTCTCTAATTTTCCAACAATGCCAAACCAAACTAAATAAATAGAAATGAAAAGAAGTTAAAAACCTCCAAGTCATGTTCTATGTAAATTAACAATAATAAAACTTTTTGTTCCCACCATTGCTCAAGCTCTACTAAGACGGCCCCTTACATCCCACGACGCCAATGCAACCTGTTATTGTCTAATTTAGCGGCCTCGACAAAGTCCTTCGATGCGCTATGGTGGTACCACGTACTATAAGTGCCCACTATCAACTCAATATGAATCTCCATGCTTTAGGTCAACTCCAACAAAATCCAATGGAGGCTTCCCTAATCTAAATATAGATAACTACACCAAAGATAAGTGACGAGTGCCTAAATGTGATGTCTAGGGTGAAGGCTAGAGTTAATTAATTAATTACTAGTTCTGAAATTTGAAATAAACTGCAGAAAAAATGCAAACCAACAAGCTAAAAATCACTCGAATCTTACAATACTTTGCTCTAATGACAACAAAAGGTGAATGATGGATGCCCTTACCAAATGATAGATGAATTCCTTAATTTACCCTTTGATAGCTAGCTGAAATTGGAAAATTGTGTTGTTGTCCTGCACTTTTCAGACTTGATCAAACCATTGAATGAGGGTTTTGCTGGATCTAGAAAAAAAGAATTATCATGCCAAACCACATATCTGCAACACTTCTTTTTATAGTCTTTCCAATGGGTGCAAGGGCCTCTTCAAGGCCGACTTCAAGGGGCTGGCCGACCTGATCTCTTAGGTGGTTTCTAAACTTTTCATGACATAAAATATTTTTCTTTACATTGATACATGAGCCCTGAAGGGGCTTTACATCATGAATTTGACTTGACTCAATATACAAACCTAGAGCACACAATGGATGTTTGACCTAGGACCGAAAACCTTAGGCAAGAAACCCATTTACAAAAAACTTCTACAAAATATTTTTCTTTTCTTTCTTTGGGATAATCTCTTCTCTAAAGTGCTTCATTAATTGCTCTTATCATCTTGTGTTGTCATTGTGAGCATCTTGTTTCAAGTAATCTAATCTTGTTGAATCATTTAATGTATTTATAATCTCATTGAAATCATTCATATCTTGCACCTTCATTCTAAGTTAGAAATGCATCTCTAAAATTTACCTCCAAGCATAAGCTTGGTTGAAAGAAAAATAGGACCACCTTCTTCATCTAATTTGAGAAGTTTAGACCCTCATTCGCAATTAACACAGGTGACCTTGCAGTTCTCTTGTGGACAATCCCTTGTAGGAAAAGAGACACTTGACTGGTTAGAAGTCCTAGGTAGGAATCGTTAATGAGGCCTTAGCCTCCTTCCCCAGAACTTCTCTCTACAACTAGCGTTGACTAGCTTCAAAATAATTGAGAGTAAGGATTCACCTAGAGTAGGCATTTAATTAAATTAACCAATATCTTGCATCACACGTTAGATCTAGGTCTTGCACTTCATTTAGGATAGAATTTGCATCCCGCAGCAATTGTTCATCTGGTAACTTGGAATATTAATCTATATTGTGCAAGTAATTAATTTAAAGGCACTGGTCTATCACTTATATCTTAAGGAATCTAATCTAATTGTGCTTAATAATCATTCTTTCCATTCAATTCTAAAACCAAGTTGCTAGGTCATTCAGTTGTGTCTCCTGTACTTATTGGTTCCCAACAAGTTTCTCATCTTCTCATCCGTAGTACTACCCCACTTAGCCGGCATTTAGGAGACAACATATATGGAGAGGGCAAGGATCAGAGTGACAACCCCTTCCCTGAGTGTTGTCGCAATTCTGTGTACAATTTGAGCAACAACAAGATGCAACATAGAACTGTGTTTTTGCCAATGATCCAAAGCCACAAACAAAAACACACGACGGGCAAGATCCAAGGACTTCAAAGCATTCCTACAGTGAGACCTCCACGTATTAATGAAGATAGAGGATTTCAACATCAGGTAATCCAACACAAGGATTTCCCCTAGAGGAATCAAGTTTATGATAAAGATGCACGAAAAAAGGATGCTTGTATATATATATATATATATATATATATATATATATATATATTAACGTAAGCAAGAGTCGACATCATTGCTAAACGTATTGACATCCATCATCCAGTTGATGTAAATGGATCCTCACACCAGCCAAATGATTATCATGACTTATCTTAGTGTGGCATTAATCTTAGATCCAAAGGGACTCCCTGCGTTCCAAGCAGTTTCCCTTATTGGGAATGACTCAACGAGCATAAGATTGGGGGTACATCGTTGATTGATCCACCAAGGAAGCTTCTCTAGGGCCAGAGAGAGCTAAGGAGAAAGGCTCCCTCATATCAAGCAAAAAAAGAATCTAGTTTTTATAAAGATGGTTGACCCAAAAGATAAATTGGAAGTTACAACTTGTATTAAAAGGTCCTAAGGGTTTGTGAAACCCTAGAACGAGACCTATAGACTTAGTTGCAGTGAAGAAGTTTGCAGGGCCATCAGTTACTTTCTTGCAGGGCAAAATCAGTGGCCAAAAGTCTTGTCTTTAGAATTATGGTTTTCATATTCACTTGACTAGTTTATGTTCTTGAACATTGTAAGTGGTTAAGATTAAAGTGTGGCATCAAATCTCTGTCATATTTAGCTATAGGTTTTAATTCAAAGTTTGAGAATCAGAAATTGATGCTCAAAATAATGAACGCTAATGTCAGGGTTTGAAGTTAAAATTATGATAGGACCATGTGTTATTACTGATTCATTTGTTGATGAATACGATCAGATCGAATATGACTATTGCATAGATCAGAATATGTATTACAAGGGAAAGCGCAGCCAGGTAAAAGAACTAGAAGATTTAGGGTTTTTAAATCCTATAGCAAGATATAGAGTGTTGAATACAAGGGTAGATATGGCATTGACGCTATCCTATTGTTGAGCTCTTATAAGGCTGGATATATCAAGGATAAAGAAACCCTAGCTCATACAATTCATACAAGGAAGTAAAGGAAAGTAGCATACATTAGTAGTTGATGAGGAGGACGAGGATGATGAGTTTGTGGACGAATTTCAATGATTTCTGCAAAAAGGAAAGGATCAAGAGGGAATTGACAACTCCCTACAATCCTCATATAAAAAGATAGGTACTTCATAACTTTCTTCCTTGAGTATTGCTTTATTTTTTTAATGATGAGCCGCTTGTCTTTGTCGTTTTTTTGCAGATACATCGTAAAGGATGCCTACATAATAATTATGGCAGCAGACAGAAGCATCGGGAAGAACAAAGCAATTTTTTGTGGCAAGAGGACTCTCCTAGGATCAAGTTCAAGAGGGAGAAATTGTATTGACATCTAGAACCGTGCAAGATGACCGAAAGAGCTCCTAGTTCAGAGGGAGTAGACTACCATCAAGTTTAAAGGATGCCATGATCAAGGAAATTGTGTTGAGACCTAGAGGGAAGCCAGTGGTAACTTCCAAGTGGATTTACAATATCATGCATGCAACATAGAGAAGTACAAAGTGAGATTCGTGAGGTCCTAGAAAGAGGGAGAGGACTATGAGGAGACATTTGCTCCAGATGCCAAGTACACTTCTATTAGAATTATTATTTCTATTGATTATGTTATGGATTGGAGGTTACATCAAATGAATATAGAGACCACTTTCCTCAATGGATTAATTGAGGAAGAAGTGTACATAGAGCTACCTCAGGGTTTTGAGATACATAAGAGGGAATATAAAGTCTGCAGATTGAAGAAAGCTTTGTACAGACGCCGAGCATGGTATTCTCGAATTAATAGATATTTGTTGAGTGTTGGTTGATCTTGTTATTATATGACTTATTTCTGACAGCAGCAAAAGGACTCACATGACAAAGCAGTGTTACTTGGGAGCGGGAGCGGGAGCGGGGAGCGGGAGCGGAAGCGGGAGCGGGAGCGACCATTTTCAGAAGCTCCCGGTTTGGGAGCGAATCCCGGAGCGATTTTTTAAAAATATATATATTTTTTATATTTTTTAATTTTTGATACATATATGTCAACAAAAACATGTAGAATGATGAAATAGACATAAAAAACATAAAAAAACATAAATTGATCATTGAACCATATCACATCAATCATCTAGAAATTATAATCGTCATCAACCTTAGTAAAATAATAAATTAAAATAACATTCAATTCAATAACATTTATCATCATTGATCACCAAAGTAACAAGTTGTACTTGTAAGCCAAGTTTAACCATTACAAGAAGTAATATCGAAGATATTTCTAAGTCCTAACTTCTAACTGTTAACATGATATGAAATGTTAAAAATTTATAAAATGAAACATGAATAATGAGATGAAATGAAACAACTTTAGTCTTTCACAAAGCATCATATTCATAATTCACAATCATTACCAATGAGTTATAATTGCCAAGGCCCAACTTCAAACTTCAAATTTTCATTGTCACAGTGATATAATGTTTACAAAAAATATCATAATGTCATAATGATATGAAAGAGTCAAGAGTCAAGAGTCAAGGACTCAAAACTCAACACTGAACAGTTATGAAAACTAAAGTGACAAGTCTAATAGAAACTAAAAAAGACAAGTAAACTGTAAATCTACAAGTGGCCCTTGCCACGAGAGTCTCCAGGAGTATAAGTAGGTCTTGGCGGTCTTCTAGGAGTCTCCCTCCCAGACCGACGACCAGAACTCGAGCCTCCACGCGAGGGTGTCGATGGAGGTGGCGACAGCAATGGAACAAGACTCGGGCCCCGAGAACTGCTACTGGATGGTGGAGGTGGAGGTGGCATGGCTGCTGCAGCTGCTTCAGCTTCATCCCGTACAAGCTCATCTTCTAGTTCTTCCATATGTACAATGCCATCCTCTAAATTGTCGTCCTCAGGGTGACTGTCCCAAATTTTATATGTGGGATCTTCATTGGCCCGATCACAGTAATGGCTCAACAACCTCAAATTGTAGTGCACATAAACCAAGCTTTCTGCTCGGTTTTCGTTGAGCCTGTTTCTTTTCACATTATGTATATAACTGTAGGTGCTCCAACACCTCTCTGCAGAAGAAGAATTTACAACCTGTGCAAGAACTTTCAATGCCAATTTTCGCAAAAGTCCGTCGCCGCCATATGTTTCCCACCATGTGAGAGAATCAAATTTATCTTTGTCGTCCATTGCATGGAAGTTACCATACAAACCACTGCCAGTGAAGTATCTGCCTATTTCAAGGCGCACAGCTGCACATTCCTCCCTGTCAGGCACCAACTTTTCTAATGCATCCAGATATCCTTTAGTTACCTCTCGATCTAAATGGGGTTTGGTCCTAACACCACCCCCTGCTGCAGGTTTGCCCAACCAAGAATCTGAGTAGTATTTTGGCGTAAGGATATACGCCAAGCAATGTAGTGGAAGGTTAAGCTTTTTCCACCGTTCACACACACAATCGTGAATCAGATTGTACAAGTCGGGATCTCTGTTATTAACAATGTCTTTTATTTCCCCCAACATGGTATCCATTTGCTCATACACCTCGCCAATCACCGGTTTGTCTGTATCTGCAAACCGAATCATGTTATAAATTGGCTTGGTGAAATCCAATACCTGTCTCACAGCTGTCCAAAACTGCCCATCAAGAGCGGCCTCCTCCACCGTATCAAAACCTGCAATGTCAGCTACATTTGTAGCCCTTTCCTTTAACACCTGCCAATTTGGACTTGATACCATGCTAGCTAAACCCTCTCTTACCTTCAAAAGGCGCCTGAAGGTGAGGTAATAGCTACCAAATCTAGTCCTCGCAATCTTCAGCAACTCCAATCTCGAGTGACTGCGGAAAAGGCCATGGGTATTGCTATGATTTGTAATAAATTTTATCATTTTTTTTCCTCTCTTGTACAAATCCCCAATCCATTGGTATTGTTCATTTTTGTTTTTGACAATATCATGCAACAGAAGGTTCAATGTGTGAACCAAACATCCAGACCAAAATATGTTCGGGTATCTATCCTCAATAATTGCTCCCGCTGCCTTACAATTAGGAGCATTATCAGTGATGACTTGGATGACATTGTATGGGCCAATACGCTCAATTGTTTCAAGCAATGCTTCTGCAATGTTGATAGCGGTCTTGAACTTGTCTGAGTAATCATGTGCAGCTAGAAAAATGGGACCACTTCGGGACACAGCAAGAACACTTATCAATGGCTTGCCTTTTACATTTGTCCATCCATCAGATACAATGGACACCCCATTGTCAGTCCAAGAACTTGTCATTTTATTCAAAGAATGTGATATTTTTGCTTTTTCATGATCAAGGCCAACTGTTCTTGCCTTGTCATACCCAGGGCTCTTGTATCCTTTAGGGGCATCATTTATGGCAGAAACCATTTCGTGCCAATAAGGTGAGCGTAGAACATTGAATGGTATCCCATTTGCATAGAGGAACCTGTAAATTTTTGAATCCACATCATTCCTACACCCCTCATCAAGGAAATCTGATATGCTTCTACGGCGTAAAGATGATGACCCTGAGCCTCCATGTCCATATCCACTGCCTTGGGAGGATGCTGAAGGAGTTCTTTGTGAGCTTGGTTCAAAGAAACCCTTGATCTTTTTGCTTTGTATTGGGCGTCCTCCTCTTCCTTTATGTATTTGGCTCTATCAACTGTTGACACCCCGTTGCAAGTTCTGATTCCTATTTGTTTCTCTCCATCCCATGCCCTTTTCCCGCAAAGGTGTCTTCTCAAACGGGTGTATGAGCCTGTGAAATCAGTGTTGCAATGGGGGCAATGAAATTTAGTGGTTCCACCCCCTCTCCCTGTTTCAGCCTCTGAACATATTTCCACAATGGAGTTTGGTCTTATTTAGTTTTTTCACCCTCATGTTCACCCTCCACATCCTCCTCACTGGGGTTTTCACCTATTTGACTTCCTCCGGCTTCTTCATCCACCTCTTCAGGGTCAGGCCCCCTCCGTTTCCTACTCTCCACCACCATAATAACCAGAAAGGGGACCAGGAAGAGGAAAATGCCAATAAAAATGCTCAGGTCCATCGTGTTTGATGTTTGTAGGGTTTGAGTCTTGAATCTGCAAATTAATTTAGTTTATTGGGATTAATTCATTTAATTTATTAATTTAATTTAAATTAATGATCTTTAAACTCAAACAGGTAAATGAAACTAACCAAATTAACTACCTAACCAGCTAAACTAACTAAATGATTAAGTTACATACCTCTGCAAGCTTGCTCCTCGCTCCTTGGCACTTGCTCCTCGCTCCTTAGCTCTGGCTCCTTGCTCCTCAGCTCTTGCTCCAGCTCTCAATCTCTTGCTCAAGCTCTCAATCACTTGCTCAACAAAGTTGTAATGACAAGTTTTTGGCCCATTGGGCTTATAAAACAAAAAAAATTAGCTAAATTTTTTTAATTTTTCGGGTCCGGCGGATTTTTTTTCCGCCGAACCGCTCCCGGCCGGTTAAAAATCGCTCCCGGAGCGTTTTTTAATGCCCGGGAGCGATTAGGGAGCGATCGCTCCCCGATCGCTCCCGGGCATTAAAAAACGCTCCGGGAGCTCGGGAGCGATCGCTCCCTGAAACGCTCCCTATCAGAGCAGGGAGCGTAAATTTTTTTAAGGGAGCGCGCTCCCGAAAATCGCTCCCGTCCGGGAGCGATTTTGGGAGCGCGCTCCCGACCGCTCCCGAGCCGCTCCCGCCCGGAGCGCGCTTCGGGAGCGGGTTCGAAGGGGGGGGGGGCGCTCCCCGCAACACTGTGACAAAGGAAGCAGCAGTGAAAGGAGGATTTGCTTCAGTGATAAAGGGAGAAATCAAGCCCTATTTCAACTTCAAAGGGAGCTGACCTCTAAGTCTTAGATAAAGGATCTAGATTAGATGCATTACTTTCTTGGTCAAGTGAAGTATATTATTGAGATCCTTCATAGATTTGGGATGATGAACTATCATGATATTGAGTTTGAGATTGTCAGGCTAGATGCTCAGAGACGGGAAATCTCTAAGAGCAACATACCTTCTATGAGTGGACCATGCCAAAAAACAAATATGCTTCAGTGACTAGAAAACAGTAGTGGCAGAGGAAGCAGCCAAGATTGCCACAATAGGATTTGTTTCAGAGGGAGCACCCAATCAAGGTGACAAGAAAGAAGTGGTGGTAACGAATCCAATGAAGGAAGTCAGTCAGTTTATGATTGAGCCAAGGCATATCACTCAAGCATGTATTGAGATATTTGCATGGCATAGTCAATTATGGATTGAGATATGTCTCAATTGATGAAGTACAGTTGCAAGAATATATAGATCAGGCAGAGAGTGCAAAAGACAGGAAGAACACATCAAGATGTTATTTCAAGATGACCAGGAAGCAGATATTTGTCACACTCAACATTACAAAGGCCAAGTATATTGCAACTAGTTTGGCGAGTTGTAAAGCAATGTGGCTTCGAAAGCTACTCACAGGATTGCTTGATCAGTTGTTGAAGACAACCCTAATGATAGGTCAAAGAAAATGGAGATCTAGTAGCACTATATCTGAGATATGGTACAGAAGGGAGTAGTAAGGCTCCAATGCATTTCTACAGATGAGCAGGATGTTGATATTCTCACAAAGCCTTTGTCCCAAGGTGAAGTTTGTATACTTCAAGGACAAGCTTAGAGTAGTTGATAATGCTTCCCTCAGTTAGAGGGAGTGTTGATGTTGTAACATCAAGGACAGACATTCTTCCTAGGTCAAAGGTACTAACCAAGTTGTCATGTAATGTGGTTAGGGAGAATGGTCCCGAGATCATCAAGGCCCATAGTGCTCCATATTGCCAAGAGGTGATTGGCTAGTGGTTGGAGTGAGTGTTGAAATGGTCCAGAGAGCATAAAGGCCCAGAGTGCTCCCCCGGTCAGAAGGTTTTGACCATATAGCCAACAGGTACTTGACTAGTGGGTAGAGTGAGTGCCTTTAGCATCAGGAAAGTGTACTTCAATTGAGATGCAAGAATGGTGATTGCCCAGGGTTTCACAATAGGTCAGGTGTTGACTATGTTCCAAGTGACAACTTGTATAACTGATGACCCGGGAGTAGTCTGGTTGACACCAGAAGATCAAAAGGCCAGTGGGTGACTAGATCCATCTACAAAGGAGAGTTGACTAGTAGGAAACTAGATCCCTTTGCATGATGTTGAGGTGGCATGCTTTCCACATGAAGTGGATGGATACATTAACATAGCAAGCTCATTCAATCTTTTCTTTGGATGGAGAAATTGCTCAGCAAAGAAGACATCTGAGAAAGTCAAATTTGAATGCCTCCCTACCCAGGTGGCTATACAATCAGTGTGCAAGTTGGCCCTCAAAAGGAGTTAAAAGGAATAAATTTATAATTTAAATTTGAATTTAATTTGCCTCCAAAATGCTCAAGTCAGCCCAAAAAGATTAGGTTGGATCAGCCATAAAGACACACCAATTTGGACACCCTCAATCATTATATAAAGGCACTTGACCTCATCATTTGGAGACCAATTCGGACCACCACCATATATCTTTTGATTTTCTATTCACACATGCCAGTTAAGGAGGAGCTTTTGAGGCAATTTGATCAAGTCTATTTTTTACTTGCATTGACCAAATTTTCTAAAGCATGGTTGACCGAATTTCAGAGGTACAGTGGACCAAAATTTTGAGGCCAATTGAACGAATTTTAGAGGCACAATTGATCGAAATCATGAGGCCAATTGACCGAATTTCATAGTTTGTTGATCGAGTTTCCTGAGGTTAATCTGACCGAGTATGTTATGGGAAGTCTGACCAAGTTGTTGATTGAGGTTTGACTTTTGGAATCTCGTGGTTTGTTTGACCTAATTTGACTTATGGATATGAGAATGTAAATTTGCTTAACTGAAGAATTTCTCCTAGAAGATATTATTGGGTTTTCTCTCGAGTTTAGGTTTCCCAAGTGAAAATTTTGTGTCTCTTCGCGTGCTTCACTGTCTCTTTATGATCCTACTACCATTATTGCATTATTGTTGAGATTTTCTATGTATAATTTCTTAATGATGTATGTGACATAAGTGAACTTGGTTAAAGAAATTATTGGAAAGTAATTATCAGTTTAGAAGATCATGAAAATCAACAATTGTAGGTGATATCCATCTAGTAGATGGAGCATATTAATTTAGATAAAGGCATTGTAGCTGAGTGCATTGTAGAAGTAGAGGCCAAAGTGGTGAACATCACAACAACAAGGAATAAGTAATAATCTCCCTTCTAAGATACAACTCATGCCAATTTCAATTCAAGTCAAAACAATGCACATAACCATTTTAACGTTTATGGTCCCTGTATTAACCAGGTTGCATATTGGGAAAAACTTCTCAATTCTTCTTATATGCAAGCGGACAACATCATCTTGGGGGGAGATCTCAATTTCTCCATTGGACATGCGGAATCTTGGGGACATAATGCACAGGTTGATCCACTTTTTGATTCCATTAGCCTCCTATTGGAAGATCACCACCTCATTGATATCCCTATGGCTCGGCCATGTGAAAATTCCAGAACCAGAATCCTTATTTCAGCAACTGATGATATTACCCCTATTTGTTAAATTCCTTTAAACAAATTACTTGCAGTTTCCTATGGAAAATATCGTAATACTTAATTAAATATTATGCAGAAACAAGAGACTGAGCAAGAAAGAAAATACAACACAATTGAACCGTTATTTTTGGACAAATATCCCCGAAAAAACCCAATGTGGGAAAACCGGTGTAGCAGTTCTAAGGGTTTATTATTATTAAGCAATAGCAAATTTTGAATACATCTCTGAATACCTCTCGGGTTATTCAATTACGGAGAAAGAAATACTAGCAGAAAGATTTGTGAGATTACCTCACACAATCACTGAGAAAATCCCAACAAATCTGAATACTAGATGAAGTGCCTTTGGCAGGCCCTACATTGCCTCTGCGTAGTCCTCACACGGTCTCTTGATCTCTCAGTGTGTGTTTTCCAATGACCCTCAAACTTCCTTAAATAATCTTCTCATTGACATTCAATGGCCCAGATTAAAAGTTGATCAATGGCTAAGATCATTTTAACTTGATCCTCTTCTTCTTCTAGAAGTTACACCCACAATTAGATTAATACCCATTAATATTTTTAATATCCTAAGTTTAGACTTAGGGTCCCATTAAAAATAATTAATAATTTTAATAAAATTGTTTCTAGGTGGAATTTCCTAAAACGCTTTCTAGGTTCTTAGGAACATGTGCCCAAGCCTCCATGCAAAATTTGAGGCCTAGAGCACATCCGATGTCACCCCAAATCAACAGGCCACACCCTACTTGGCGAACAAAAGAATTGGAGACACTATGCTTGCCAGAAGACTAGATCGTTTCCTCATAAAAGAAGCTCTTCTTGGAAGTCTCTCCCTGTACAGGCAATGGGTGGGATCGAGAGGATTATCAAACCACTCTCCTATCTACCTTGAGATTGCAGGCGTAGCTCAAAAGCCAAAAGCCCCTTTTAAGTTTAATTCGACCTGGCTCAAGGATGAGGAATACACCAAAATGGTCTCTGATTATTGGAAATCTCTTCCCCCTACTCTCGGTCAGTCTCACACTGAATGTTTTGCTAAAAAGCTTCTTTGTCTTAAGCGCAAAACAATTGAATGGGCCAGAGTAAAAAGGGTGAGGGACGATCTCATTCTCAACAATATTGAACAAGAGCTAGCTAATTTGGAAGAAGTGGATGGAAGGGGATTTGATTCTGTTGAAGCTAAAGAACACCTCACAAACCTTGAAGCAGAGAGGACCAAAATTCTTAAGGACAGAGAAGAAACCTGGAGACTAAGGAGTTGAGCCATATGGTTACAATATGGGGATGAAAACACTAAGTTTTACCATCAATTTGCAAATGGTCGTCGTGCCATCAATATGATTTGGCACTTGGAGAATGATACTGGTCATCGGGTACAATCCTTCAACCAATTGGCCAACCTCAGTACATCACATTTCAGTCAGCTCTTTAAGGCACCTCAGGAAGCTACTCTCGCTGAGATTATCAAAGTAGTTGCAATGAATCTCAACAAGCCAGTATCTATGGGAGAATTGGAAGGTACTCTTAAATGGTTCAAGAAAGATAAGAGCCCTGGGCCAGATGGTTGGTCGGTTGAATTTTATCTAGCCTTCTTTGAAGTGCTAGGAAATGATCTGCTTCAGGTCATTGAAGAATGTCGGGTCAGTGGCCGTATGTATGATGCTTTTAACTCGACCTTCATCGCCCTTATTCCCAAATCTGACTCCCCTCAGACCTTCAATGACTTTAGGCCTATTTCTCTCTGCAATTGCATATACAAGATCATTGCCAAAATCATTGCAAACTGCCTAAAGCCTATTTTATTTGACCACATCTCTTCGGAACAATTTGCCTTCCTTAATCATCGTCAGATCCATGAAGTTGTTGGCACTACACAAGAGGTTCTTCATTCTATCAAGATCAAGAGGCTAAAAGGTATGATCCTTAAGATTGACTTAGCAAAGGCTTTTGATCGTACCAGCTGGCTATATTTGAGAATGCTCTTGACTCATCTGGGTTTCCCTATAGCCTTCATTAACTGGATCATGTGCTGCATTTCCAATGTCTCTTATAGTGTTCTTATCAATGGTTTTGCCTCTCCATTTTTTCATGCTGAGCGAGGTCTTAGACAAGGTTGTCCACTCTCTCCCCTTCTTTTTTTGTTGGTCATGGAAGGTTTGAGTTGGCTCATCTCTGAGGAAAGAAGACTGGGCAGACTACAAGGTATTAAAATTACCAATAGATGCACCATATCTCACCTGCTTTTTGTTGATGATGTCCTAATTTTCCTTAATGGATCGATTGGCGACTCATCTGTATTCTTTTCTGTCCTCAAGTCCTTCTGCCTTGCTACTGGCATGGAGTGCAATCAACAAAAATCGACTCTGACTGTTGTTGGATGCTCCCAATATGAATCACACTTTGCTCATCAGAGATTTCCCTTCCCAATTCTCCCCTTTGAAGATGGTCTCAAATACCTTGGATTTTGACTCAAGCCCATTCACTACAAAATAGTTGATTGGATATGGCTAGTGGCTAAGATTGAAAGGAGACTGAATATCTGGCACCATAGATGGCTATCTAGGGCAGGGTGCCTCACTCTTATTAAATCTGTTCTGGAAGCAACACCGATGTACTGGATGTCCTTGGCTTGGATTCCAAGGGGCATTTTGTCTAGAATTCAACAATTGTGTTGTAGATTCTTATGGAAGGGGAAACAAGAAGGACATACTTATGCTTGGGTCAGATGGGATCACATCGCCCTTCCTAAGAATGGGGAGGATGGGGCATGAAAAACCTTGATGCCTTTGCAAAAGCACTAGCTGCCAAGATGGGATGGCAAGTTCTCACTACAAAGAATTTATGGACCGAGGTAGTCATACAGAAATATATCAGTCCACTCCACCTCCTTGATTGGATCAGGCGCCTTCATGGAACAGATCTAACATATCAACTATCTGGCGAGTTGTTTTGAACTCTATATCTTACATTCGTGATGGACTGGCCTGGAGGATTGGAACTAGCAACTTGGTCCGCATTGGTATGGATCCTTGGTCTGGATGTGGGAACGCATTTCATCTTCCCCAAAGCTCATACATTTTCTCTCGAACTCAGGTATCTCTCGCCTTGCCCACATTGTTGATCCAGACAACTCCACTATTTTCTCTCAAGCCTGGAAATCTGTTGATCAATTAGGAATTCCAGATAACTGGCGTAATGAATGGCACTCCTACACTAACGCTCTCTCTGAATCACATGTTCGGATCACAGATGGTGAGGATGAGCTCATTTGGGTACATGCACAACATGGTTCCTATTCTCCAAAGGAAGGTTATCCCATAATTTTCTCTGATCATAAGCCCCCTGTTATTGACTGGTGGTGGCGCGCACTCTGGAAGTTGAAGGCACCTCCTAGAGAAAAGTTATTCATGTGGTGTATCCTTCGTAATAAAGCTCCCACTGGGGATAACTTACAGAGGCACTCATTCCAAGGACCAACCTGGTGCATCCTCTGTCAACAGGTTGCAAAATCAATTGAACATCTATTTCTTCATTGCACTATCACCACATCTTTCTGGAATCATGTTCTTTCATCATTACACTTATCCAACAGATGGCAAGGTACAAATATCTTGGAGGCTTGGCAATCATGGTGGTCTGTCACGCTTCCCATCAAAATCAAGAACCTCCCCCTCCTGATTTGTTGGTGCATATGGTTGCACAGAAACAAGCTCATATTCAAGGGCATCGCTCCTCAATGGATACAAGCTTCAACTCATCTTATCTCAATTTATAACAGTATTCCGGAGGATGATCGCCCACATCCACCTCACACTATTATTGCAGAAACTATTGATAGAAACTTACCATGGGCATATTTTGATGGATCAACTCAACAGAATGGTTGTGGAGGGGGAGTGCTCCTTCATCTCACTAACAATCATTTTTTCAAAATACAGATGGGTCTGGGAGAAGGAACAAACAATTATGTTGAGCTTATTACCCTCCGACATTTGTTATACTTTGCACTTGAGAAGGGATGTAGACACATTCAGATTTTTGGCGATTCCAAACTCATCATAAATTGGTTTAATCAACAATCTGTCTGTCACGTGCACACTCCGAAATATATTGGATGAGACTTTGCTACTGAAATCACATTTTGACACTATCACTTGTCATCACATCTACAGGGAGCGCAACCAGATTTCTGACAAACTATCCAAGGAGGTTGCGCTCCAGCCTCGGGGGCATTGGATGATCCAGGAGCAGAGAGGGCACGAATACTACCAGTATTTTCACAGACCATATGATGATCAGCAGCATGTTGGGGCAGCCAAGCCCTAATTTTTTATGATTCTAAGTCCTGACAGTGTTTATATTTTTATCAGACTATCCATGTATATATTTTTTCCGACATGTAATTTTGTCTCCCATCCTGGGATATATTTTTGACAGTTTTTCAGTGGCAATAGCCACCCTCTTTTGCATATGCTTCCTGAAGCATCTACAACATGTAATTTTCAACATCTTAATGAAAATTGCGATTTTTCCCTAGGAAAAAATGCACATAACCATTACAATTATTGCAGTAAAAATGGTCACACTAAAGACGAGGGTTATAAGAAACAAAGAAAAAAAAAGAATCCCAACATACAAACACAAATAGACAAAAAGGCGGAGAAAGAAATACAAATAATTGTATTGACAAAGGAACAAACGATTTTCTATTTTTGGGTACTCATTCAGACTATTTTAAGTGTTTGATACCTTGAGCCTTGCACTTTTCTTTGACACTATTTGAACTGGAAGTTTCTTCCACTTCAACTATATGATCCAAAAACTACTGGCTAGTGAAACCATATTTTATGGTGTGGAACTAGGGTTATCTTAGATCATCCTTTTTCATTAATATTTCAATACAACAGTGCTTTTTGCCAAGGTTTATGTTGCCATAAACAATATTGGCCATAAATATGGAAACAATCGCCTCACACCTGGGAGGGACACTTACTCTCTTTCTACTGCCCACAAGGAACTAGTACACAGAGTTTACCTTCAGGATGATCGGCTATGGTTAAGGATACTGTAGATTTCTTGGAAGCGTTGGTACTATTTCCTTCTTTAGCATATACAAGGGATTTCTTGAAGACTTTATGGAGCCTTCTCCTTTGCCAAACCTAATGACCTTTGAATGGCTCTTTGCCCCATTCAACAAGGCTACTTATACTTGGCAGATATGAAATAAAAGAACTCTACATACAATTGTTGTCATATGAAGAGTTGTGTGTCTTCAAGTCTTGCTTGACTTGTCCTAAAAGGATTGAAGAGCTCGCGAGAGTAACAACTTGATACAAGCATCTTTTAGATGGTATTGTTAACAAAATTTATTGTGCACATCCAGTTGCACACACGCACTGCATATGGGTTTGATCTATTGAGCTAAAAAAATATCAAGATTTGACTTCATCAATTTTCCACATCAAGTATTTTAGATCATGTATATGGGTCCATGTTCAGGTATAGTGTCTACATTGTCCTTCCAATGCAAATGTTATATTTGATATAGTTACTATTTATGGTTCACTAGGATTGTTCATACTAATTGCAAATTCTTCAATGGATGAGTATCAACATATCTTTGTGGATCTCTTCCTTCTATATTATGATGGTGATCCTTTTTGGATGTGTTAAATGTTAATTTTCTAACACTCGCACCTAGTTAATTACTTCCTAGCTAATCAAATCCACTAAATAAAAAACATGACTAGAGTCTTAAGTTTTAACATAAACAAAATAATCAACAGAAGCAAATTAAATCACAATCACATGCACATGAGGATTTCTTCCCTTCTTGAGATAATGGCCCACTAAGGAAAATATATACAACAATAACTTGGAACTAATCCAGTTGATCAAGCCCTAGATATGTGCTTTGACCAGCTTGGCTGATCTGGATTACCCTTGCTGCCCCTTGCACCTTCATCGAACCATGCACACTTGAATGAAATTCTTTCTCCACCCAATCACTAAGATGTCCTTCGCTCAATGTCTTGTGCTCAATAGATGTCTTGTGTGTTCTCCCTTAGCCTAGCCTTCCTTTCATAAGTTTGAGTTATTGACTTAATCCACAACCCTACTCTCCAAAGTCATTGATGGTTGAGATTAGATCTCAACATCACTTAAGATCAACGGTTGTGATTCATCTAATGCAAATAGCATTTGCATCACATTAGATTAACTCACTTTATCTTATAAAAGTCAATTACTTCAATTATTAAAGTAAATGATAAGGTTTAGGGTTAATTAGGTGACTTCAACACACTTAGACACTTAGGCTTGCACAGAAATATGTACCTGAGCAACAAGCATCAACACTACACTTGGAAACATCGTGATTAGATAAAAGCTGACACTTTGTACCTTCAATCAATTAGCATGCTTCATTGGGTCGTTCCTCTATACCTCTACCAATGGGAACCTTCACCAACGTATGAGATCGTGTTGGTGTTGTAGATATGGCATTCAAGGGATTCATATCTCCACTCTATGGCTCGTGTTTGGCATTAAAGGGGAAGTTGTGATGTGTCGATGTGAGTAGCATCGGAAGGTCTTCTACAATTGCTTGGTGTCTTAGCATGTGGAAGACATTATTTGCCTCTTCTAGTGATTTATGTCTTATTTCCTAAGTTTAACTTAGGAAAAGTACAATAATTAAAGTCAATTAATTATTGTGGACTATTGGGTTATTTTCTAAGGATAAATAATTTAATTATTTAAGTGACTTAGAAATAATCTCAACCGTTGATCTTCAAGATGTTTCTAGAAGGAAGATTCAAGATGTTTCTAGAGGGGAGATTGGGGTTAGGGATTTGGACTCAATGAAGATTATAAATTGTGGCTAGTGATGAAGATGAAGACACAACGACGTGCACAAGTGTGTGAGCAAGACATCACAAGAGAGAGCGATTTCCTTTGCAGTGCAAGTGGCTCAATGACTAGTGCACAGAGAACGAAGAAGTGCGAGTGGGTTTGAGCAAATCCAAAGATACCAGTGATTTTACTTTTTGGTGATTCAATTATTATTTTGGTAAATAAATAATAAACTAGGGATAAATTAAATTGACATGAAAAAATAAATCTAGCTAGTATCAACGCTATCTAGAAGACTACGAAAGAGAGATCTAAGATCACGAGGGATTGTAGGAAAGAGTTTTCCTTTTTGCAGCAGCAGAATTATTTCTAAACATTTTACAGTTGGGTTTTGTGGTCATGGTTGATCTGCAAAGATGGCATCATTAAATAGTTTGAGATATGAAGACAGTTTGAGCTCCAGTTTCTAATTGAGGAAGGACGAGTTAGAAGAGTCAGTTTGACTCGGTTAACAAATCAATCACAAGTCCGAGCTCTAAAATTAACTTGCCAGATTTAGCATGATCGAAAAGCTTACAAGGAGGACAAAGGCACCTTTGTAATTCATTTTTGTATGCACAAGTTGTGTGTGTGAGAGTTGTTGCTAGGAGAGCGTGTAAGGAGAAGCCTATACGCAGTTCAAAAGAGACAAATTCCTTGTAGAATTACGCTAAGATTTAGGAGTTAATTCCTAAAGAATAGGGCCCTGTTAAGCACTAGAAAATAGGATATTTCCAACAAGGTTGAGACAATGCAAGAAAAGAGGAGTTGGTTCAAGGTTATTTGCAGGGGATTTCAGCTAAGGATTCGAGGAGGGAACTAGTTTTTTCTTCTATTGAAACAGTGTTACCTTGTAAAAGAAATCTGATTGCTCAGACTTTTCTCAATAAAATTCAACAGCGAACAGAGAGTTTTCCTAGTTGGGTTCCCTAGAAGATATTGTGTTACTATATTGTGTGACTGTGCTTTTAATTCTTTGTTTATTCCACTGCAATTTTTTTTAGTAGAGAAATTATGGGTCTTGGTGAATCGAACCTAGTTTCAGTTGGTTCATCAAACAACTCCAAAATTTCAAATAAATTCTACAAAGGGATATGTGATATGTAAAAGAATAGTTGGACAAAACCCAATTGGTAGAATCATCAAATTCTCAAGGGCATTTGAGAACCAAGCAATGGACCAAGTCAACCTTATAACTAGCCATTAAAGTCAAACAAGGATGAATGTTGGGGGCCAAATCTAGTCGTTTGAAGGTCAAGCTAACCATCGCATTTCAAGTGGAAAAGAAAGTAGTCATAAAAAGTCAAGTCTTCATCCAAAGGACCAAGTCGAGTTCTTCATGGGCCAAAATCACTCCAAGCAAGCAAGTTGAGTCAAGCAAGCTAGTCGTTGGGTCATCCATGTGGAACATTGAGCATATTTTAACTATTATTTCCTACCTTTTACCTTTCCAAGGTCAATGCAATTGAAACATTGGACTTCCAAGGGACATTTGAGCCAAGTTGAATTTCTTAAGTGGACAAATTCATTTACTAAAAAAATATTTTGACATAATTTACTTAGTCTCTGACATGTGAATGAAAAGTAAAATATTGTTTTTGAGAGAGGTTAAACTAGCCATTATCTAGTTGTTACAAAGAAAATTATAAAAAGCTAACATCTTTCAAGTTGTTGTTGAATTGTGTGATCAAATATACCCTAATTTAGAACTTCCATTTTTGCGAACACTTTATCTCTACTGCGCCAATTGGTTCTTTCTATTTCATGTTTTCTCGATACGTGTTGTAATGGGGCTTTTAATAAAATAAGTCATAACTAGTAAGGATTATACAAATTTGGAGGGATGATCAATTGAGGGGCTACTTAGCCACATGGAGAGAGTGAACAATGTGTTAGTCTTCTTCATTGCTTTTGGTGTAGGTGGAGCAACTTGGAACTAGGGATTGGACCAATCCTTATAGGGGATAGCTTCAACCAGGTCAAGGTCTTTCCACCCAGGGTTTGGGGGAGTGGCTCCCCCCCCCCTTCAAACCTGCTCCCGAAGCGCGTTCCCATTGGGAGCAACTCGGGAGGAAAATTTTCGCTCCCTAGTATTTTTTGCAAAAAAAAAATTGTAGTAACATTCCAAATGTAATTTTTTTTCAAAGAAACAATTAATTTTTGAGTGGGGCAGCCTAATGATCAAGCCTATGGCCCTAGTATTGATATGTGATTCATGGTAAATTGGTAATGTTAAATTCTTAAAGTAAAAGTGACATTCTCCTTAATCTTCATTTTCATCTTTTTCCTTTTACTTAAATTTTTAACATTACCATGAAATGACTCAGGATGTTTGAGAGTGGTTCTGACCTCATTGAATTTCATATGGAGAAAATAGAATTTTAGATCTCATTCAAAATCTAGCAGACTTGATGTTAGTGACATTGGTTGTCAAACTCCTCTATCATGACCCTACTAAAAATGTACCCATCACTCAAACAAAATCTTGACTTGACATGCTATGTTTTTTCTATCTTATGTTAACGCTTAAAGGGTGATATTAATGACAAAGATCCCTATACAGATCCAGAGGTAATGACAAAAATACCTCTGGATTTTAATGCTTAGAGGGTGATATTAATGACAAAGAACCTGATTTTCCAACAAGTCTAAAAAATTAAACATTTCTCGTGGCGGCAAGACGCCCAAGCATTAGCAATAAATAATAGATTTACTTGTCTTTTCTACTTTCTAGTAGTTTTTATCACTGTTGACTCTTTCATATTTATTATGATATTTTTTGTAAACAATATACGAAAATTTAAGTTTGAAGTTGGCAATTATAACTCATTGGTAATGAATTATGAATATAATGCTTCGTGAAAGTTGAAAGTTGTTTCATTTCATTTCATTTTATAACATTTCATTTCATGATAGATATTCTTTGTTGTAATGGTTAACTTAGCTTACAAATACAACTTTGGTGATCAATGATAATAAATGTTATATATTGAATTTTGAAAGATTGAAACTTTAAGATTGATGAATCATGAGACTCAATATGTTGTATGTTACTAACTTGTGGACGTGGTTGGTGAAGATTATAACTTCTAGATGATTGATGTTATATGGTTTAATCTATGTTTTTATGCTTTTATATCTAATTCATCATTCTACATGCTTTTGTTGACATATATGCATCAAAATATAAAAAATATATATTATATAAATATTTGCTCCCAAACCGGGAGCTTTTGAAAATGTCGCTCCAGCTCCCGCTTCCCGTTTTTGCTCCCGCTCCCAAGTAACCTTGTTTCCACCAAACAGTCAACACCAAGATTAGAGATGTCTGTTGGAGACCAGTCCTGGTTGGATCTCGAACATTATGGAGAGTTTTCGACACAAGTGGGGCAATACACTCTTCTCAAGTCCAAGCCCACCTTAGTGTCCAAAGTGCATGGTCAACTTAAATATGATTGCGATTCACAATGACTCACAAACCGGCAATCTAAACGGTACAAGTTGTGGCCAAGGTAAGCCATTGATCAACAACCAAACTTTATTTTAGAATCCAAAACCTTTGATTTCCTATTTTAGTTAGCTTATTTCACTAGCTTGCTTTTAAAATTTTATCATAATTTAGCTAGTAACCCTTGGAATTTTAAACAATAAAATTATATCCAAACCAAGTGATCAATATACTTTGATCTGAGTTTTCGTACACGTTATCTTCATGGATATATTGAGTTACATCTTGCAGACTTACAGTGAATTACAGCAACATCATATTCAGTTTTTGTAGAAAATTTAAATTACAAGGCTCCTTTAAAGTAAGTTTTATCATAAGAACCATGTAGTTAGTTCCCACATTGATTTTCCTAGTTAATATGTTTTAGTTTAGGCTAAAATCAATTAATTCCAGCCATTAAAACTCTTATTTCTTCGTCAGAAATTATTTCTTGGTTTTCACCCACTGGGGTTTGACCCCAAGAACTCTACAACTAAATTTCCAACTTACTGGAAATTCTTTTCTATTGCAGATTTGAGGCTTCGGAGAGATTTAATATCATCTAAATTCATCTCCTAACTTCCCCACCCCTAGATCTTCAATCTAGAGTGCTTAGGCATTATTGGGTGGCATTTTTAAGGGATTGTTGCTATTGTTTTCTGTGTTTTTTTACATATTTTCAAATCTGCAATTGCAGGACAACAAGCAATTTAACACAATAACCTCTCTAACAAAGGTCTAAACTAAGAGCACCTTATATTAATTGGTTAGTACATTAAATCTAAACTCATTTTGACTATTTTTTATGTTATTTATCTTCAGTGTTGAGTGACTTATCTTGATGATTTATAATTTTTTCTGCATAATTTATATTTTAAATCAGTGTAGGAGCAAACAATCAACTCCTCTTTTCACCCAAGACCTCATATAAGGCACTAATCATTCTTTGGTTGGGTGAAGTTATCTTAAAGGTATCCTCCCATAGCCTTTTAAGAGAGTTGAACTTAAAGAGTAAGGACTTGAGCCGAGGTGATAATGGACCCATCTTGTGTGTGCCAATCTTAGCAGGTTGCAAGCACCTTGGCAATCTTGCTAATTTGATCGATAACAATCCCAAAGGATGCTCAACAAGAAGCATTACAACTGAATGTCTGTAACTAGTTAAGAATGCAACCGAATAACTTGTGCAGTTTTTAAATTGAAGCAAGACAATAATAACAAATAGAACTTAGATAGATGACTGGAAAGGATAACAGTAGAAATTAGAATCTCGACCATTGCAATTGGTTGTTGTGAGATCTTGATATTATATTTTACTTTTGTATGCATCCAACTACTAGGACATGCTTAGAACTAGAAGACATGGTAACAAGACACTCCCACATGATAACGAAGAAAAAAAAATCCCGCAAACAATCTGCGTGTATCTACTTTCTACTACATGATCAGGGTTTAGAGTCTAGACCCTACAACATACAAGTATGTATCTCTTCCTTTCAAAATTTCAGGAAAAAGAGAAACAAGGGATACTGAAAAATAGAAAAATGCATATTTAAAAAAAATACAGAAAATCATAGCCATTAATATTTATTTATTTCATCATTTATGTTGAAGCTTGTGGTAGCTTTGGAAGGTCTTTTGCATAGGCTTGGTGTCTTAGCATGTAAAAGATGATTAATTGCCTCTTTAGGTGCTTGCTTGGTGGAGTAAGTGATTTATGTCTTCTTTCCTAAGTCTAACTTAGGAAAAGTACAATAATTAAAATCAATTAATTATTGTGGATTATTAAGTTGATTTCTAATCTAAGGATAAATAACGAAATTATTTAAGTGACTTAGAAACAATTTCAACCATTGATCTCATAGATATTCTAGAAGGGAGATTAGAGTTAGGGATTTGGGCTTGATGAAGATTATAAATGAAAGCATATGGACAAGGTGAAGACACAACAACACAATGAGAGAAAGCGATTTTCTCTAGAGTGAGAGACTTAGCTAGATTGTAGCGCAGAAGAGGAAGAGTGCAGGTTGATTCGAAAGCGTTTCCAAGAGGCCGGATTCCTGGAGATTGCAGGGCTAAATTGGTGCAGCAAGGAGGAGGTCGATTTGTTAGAGAGGCCAATTTTCCAGGGCCAAATTTCCTAAGGCGCAGAGGTTGTTCGAGGGAAAGACGCAGGGCCAAGTTGCTAGTGAAGAGGTGGACCAAAATTCTCCAGGCTGAATTTCTTCAGAGGCTAATTTCCAGTGGCCAAAATTCCTAGAGCCGAATTCATCTAGTGGGGCTGAGTTATAGTATCTAGTCAATGCATATTTCTTTGTGATTTCTCTGTGGTTCGAAACCCTGATTTTCCTTGGATAAATTAATGGAGAATTGTTGAGAGTGTTTATTTGTTGTAATGTGTAATTGAACTCTCTCTGATTTTCTTTCTGCTGCATATAAATTTCTAAAAGTTAAAATACCAGTGATTCTATTTTTCAACAATTCAAAATTTATCTGGTTAATAAAATAAATTGCTGGGAATAAATATTCGTTGCAAAAAAATAAATCTGGGCTGCTGATATTAAGAGATTTAACAATTTGAACAACATGAAAATTCATAGGGCTGAGTAGAACAATTCATATATCAGACAACGTAACATGTAGAGTAGTTTACAAATGAGTTCAATCATGTGTTAAGTTCCCCAGAAACCCTAGCTAACTTCAAATCCAATTTAGAAATTTTAAGGTCCAACTAATTAATCTTTCAGGCCGACGAGGTTGTTACAGTCTTTGCATGGGACCTACAACTCCCTCCAACTTTTAAAAATGACCAAAAAAGAACCTTGGAGACATTTCCCAAGCATTTCCAGCATCCTGGAAAGAACAAGTGGCCAATTCCTGGCATTCTCAGAGTTTTTACAGGAGTGTACCCAAACCAGAAATGTTTATGGGCAGGAAACACCACCCTAGGTAGTATTTCCTATGACATAGGTTAGGGCCCCTCTGATACTCAACAGAAACATTACAGCTCTATGTTTATAACTGCTTAGACAGCAACCAAACAACTAGTGCAATTGTTTGGTAAAAATTACATAATAATAATAATGAATATAAGTTAGATAGTTGGAAAGGGATGACATTAGAAACTTGAAGTTGTAATTTGTTGGTGGGAGATCCCAAGATGATATTGTACTTTTGTATGAATACAACTAACAGGACATGCTTAGAACTCGGATATGGCATAGTCATAGTTTTAAAGATCGGATCTGCATTTTGAACCGGCCACCTATCTAACCGGGATTCGAACTAGAACCCGATCAAACCAAATCGAACTGGATTCAATGAACCAGATATGAAAATAATACATAAAATAATTAATTTTTGATATATATATATATATATTAAGATTTCAAACCATGATTCCAAACCATTAGAGATAAAATATGCATAATTTGCTCATCCATATACCGTGTAAGTGTGAATATATCAAAATGGCACAGAGTGCAATACATATCAACAACAAAATACATAATCAATGAGGCACTAACTGGCCTCTAGAATCCAAAAACAATGCTACAAGTTACTGGTCCACTGACCTACTATAAATCACTGATCAACATGATCACTCATCAAACTCGTTACTGATTCACAACTACTAGAAATGGGATCATCAACAAGAACTACATAAACATCATCTAGATCAAAGTCTTTAGACTTGGATTGCTCAACCTAACCAATGGTTTTGGTTTGAGTGAAGGATTCATCTCCTCAACCATATAGTCAGGTGGAAAAAGCTTAGCATGCCTAACCAATGGTTTTGGTTTGAGTGAAGGATTCATCTCCTCAACCATATAATAAGGTGGAAAAAGCTTAGCATGCCTAACCAATTATTTTGCTTTGAGTGAAGGATATGTTTTTGTTAAGGCCATGGTAGAGGAGTTCAACAATCAATTCCACCAACATCAACGAAGTTCAACAATCCATACCACCAACATCAATGCACATAAAGGGCTTCATGCTCTTGATGAAATGCCAATCCCATACCCTCACACACGACAAAATCAATTGGAAACATTGCAATCCCCAAAATAGTGAAATCCTGAAAACTATTATGTTCGCTGGATTTTGAGTGAAATGTAAAATTCTAGTTTCGCCATATGAAATCCAACAAGGTCAGAACCACCCTCAATAATCCTGAGAATTCATGGTAATGTTAAAAATTTAAGTAAAAATCACTTTTACTTTAAGAATTTAACATTAATATTGATTGCTAGCATTTCTAGGGTTGAGTTAGGTTTTTTGTTTAGGTTTAGGGTTTAGGAGAGGAAGGGTTGGTTTTATAGCCAAAGGGGGGTGTTTTGGAAGGAAAACAACCCCAGGTTTCCTCCAAAACCACTTGAAAAACTGCCATCAGTAGTCCTGGACTCCCCCACAAATGTGAGATCTAACCACGCCGACTAGGGTTGGAACCAGCCCTCGAACCAGGTTTTTCTACAAGTTTGTTACCTGGGCCTATCTGACTGGCCAGTTTGACCAGTTTCCAATTCAAATCAACTGGTTTTTAATATTATGGGCATGGTAAGAAGGTATTAACATTATAATGATAAATCTTATCATTTCATGCCAACAATCAACATGTACCGTGTTAAAATTAGCAACTAGGGCCAAACTCCATGTGGATCACCTTATTTATGGCTTCTGGTATTTTTCCTAGATTCCTCTCATCGAGAGGTGTAGGATTGATCTAAAGATCATCTGATTCCGATAAGTATTTATGGAGATATGAATTTATTTTAATTATGGACAAATTGTCAAGGTCAGCCAGCAAACTTATGTAGGCTCAGAGGCCCAACAGTCATGTCTATTCAACCTCAACGTTTGCATATAAATACAAGGAGCATTTTCTTCATTTGGAAAATTCAATTCGATC
This sequence comes from Pinus tabuliformis, assembly GCA_031772625.1. Taxonomy (NCBI): domain Eukaryota; kingdom Viridiplantae; phylum Streptophyta; class Pinopsida; order Pinales; family Pinaceae; genus Pinus; species Pinus tabuliformis. Next base: position 1,203,865,988 of record CM062818.1, read on the forward strand.
TTCTCTCTCTCTCTCCTACACATAAAAGGAGACTCTCTCTCTCTCTCACACGTGTCGCTGAAAGAAAGACGTCCTAGGGCAAGGAAGACGCAGAAAGAAGGATGCTAGGGCAGCAAGTCATCTCTTTGACCAGCATTGACCAAGCGTTGACCTTCCAGAAGTGGGGATTGGGTGTGGTTGCCTCTCCTAGGCAGGTCGCAATTTTTGGCACAAAAATCGAGGTGATCTGACCTCTGGTTTGTCCGGTGTTGACTGCCCTAGTTTAGGGCTGCAAGTTGACTTCAGAAATCTGCAAATTGACTGAACTTTTGGGGCTGTTCAAAGGCTGTTTCTTCAGGCTGTTCAAGGACATGTTGACTGGAAATTGACCAAGCATTTTAGAGGTCAATTTCAGCTAGTTTGACCAAATTTGACTTTGTTGATCTAGGGTTTGCTACTGCTGATATAAAATTACAGAATTCAGACTTTGTACTATTTCTCTCTGCTGAACTATTGAAGATAAAAGAAGATTTCATCAAAAGCTTTCCCCGCATTGGGGTTTGTCCCTGGCTAGCCGCCACATCTTGTGTCTCTTGTCTTGGCTTGTTTTCTGTTGATCATTTAATGTTCTATCTTCACTTTACTTAATGTATATGTGATTGCTAATCTGTGGCTAATAAAAAGAAAAATATGTAAACTGCTCTAAGCATCGAACATACCATAATTTAACATACTGTCTACTACATGACAAGGCTTTAGACCCTTCTATAAACAAATATGTATTTGCTCCTTTTAAACTCTCAGGAAACAGGGAAATGTGGGATATCTAAAAATAGGATGATTATAGCCATCAGTAGAGAGCCACTTCATAGTTTGAAAAAACTTAAGTAAAATAGTTACAAATGAGTTCTCATGTGCTTTGGACACCCTAGTCGACGTCAAATCTGATTTTATAAATTTTGAAGTCCAATGAATCAATTTTTAGAGCTGACTGGTCATATTTATCGTTCTTAAAGCCTCTGCATGGACTGTGCAACTCTTGACAACTCATAAGCAAATAAAGGAACCTGGGAAACATATCCTGAGCATTTCCAGAATCACTAGGCAGCCATTTCCTGGCATTTTGAGGGAGTTTCCAGGGGCATACCCATACAGGAAAGCTTTCTGGACAAGAAAGGCCAGACAAGGTAGTGTTTCCTGTAACTTGGGCAAAGGATGCTCAACAAGATGCATTATAGTTGTATATTTGTAGCTAGCTAGGAATGCAACCAAATAATTTGTGCAGTTGTTTGGTAGAAGCTACACAACAATAATGAATATAACTTGAATAGATAGTTGAAAAGGGATAATGTTATAACCTAGACAATTGTGATTGGTTGGTGCGAGATCCTTATTATATGACATATTACTTTTGTATGCATCCAACTACTGTGACATGCTTAGAGCTGAGAGATGTAACATATTAACCAAACATTAACATGATCATGAAGAACAAGATTTCCTACCAATAATCTACATGTTACAGTTTCTATCGTCTTCCCTGTGATTGGCTTATGATATTTAATTCATATCATTTTCTTTCAGCGTTCTAGCTTCTTTATATCCTTTGTGATACTTGTGCTCTATGTCTTATGCTTTTATGTTTTTCTTATTAACCTTCTTAGCTTGATTAGCTAGATATTTAGCTGATAATCATGAGCATAGATTTTAGGTTTTGGCATCTTTTAAAGAATTGCTTTTGCACTCCCACATTGTACCTTTTGCTACTGGATATATCTTTTAGTCCCATTGACCTAATTTTGAGGACATTTGTCAGATATTAATGAAATTGTCTTAATCTTATTTTATCTTATGTGCTCCTTTACATGATGAAGGTTTAGACCCTTCTCTAAGCAAATAGATGATATGTTTAGTCACTAAAATGAGAGCTCCTTCAAGAATCATGCTCTTTGGCGTTAATAATAAGAAGATCCAAACTGACGCAATTTTGAAAACACCTTTTATGTGGGAAAGGCATTCATCCACTAGTTCTTCACATGATAAAAATCATCACACTATCCTAAAGTACAAATGTGCACTTCAAATAGCAGATATGTAAACTATGGCGTAACTGCTATTCAAAAAAGAAAAAATCTTCAATTATTTTTCAAGAAAAAAGTAATCTTCAATTATACTCAATTCATTCTGTTCCTGAATTCTGAAAGTCATACCTGATTAAGCATCCACTTGAGGCCTATTGCAGCTGAGCAGTCATTCTTGGCAGCACTACTAAGCCATTCCATACTATACACTTTATCTAACGTCTGCAAAATGGTGGAAACGTTTTGTCTTCTTTCTTTCACTGAAAAGACTTCCCCGTTAGAACTAATATTAGGATGGCTGTTCAACAATGTCTCAAACCACCCACTCCCAGACCTTTGCATTGATAAAATGGCAAAAAAATGCACTGGTGTGCATGAACATTCCTTCCTGTTGAAACAAGCTAGGCATTAAATGTAATACCAATCTACAATGTAACACTACCATCAACAAGAAATGAATAGTGATGCTTATCAGATTGTTGCAATACCTACTATATGTGGTGGGCTGTGGGTAGTGCCTGTGCACATTTCCCTGCAGTCCTGCATCTGACACCTGACAAGAGCTTTCTTCTCTTTGTTCTTGACGGGGAAGTACAACTTTTGGTTTAACATGTGTACTACTTTGCTTAAAGCAGATGAAACATATGTAAATTCCACATAACATCGCAAAAATTAACAATAACATTCTCCATAATAATGGTGACTTCTTGGATGCCTTTCCAACCTGTAAATCCTGCATAGAAAAAACATACTTCAGTACTGACTGCTACTAACATAATATAATCCTCTTTTGAAATTGAAAATTTACAATGAAAACAACTCCCATATCTTTGGAAATAGCCAGAGTATCAAGGATGAAGCTATGAAATTTCTTAGTCTAAAAATAGTTTCAGTCTAAAGAAAAAGAACAAAACGCATTCATGTGTAAAAATTATACAATTTATTCGTTAACCATTCCTAAGATAAAGGTTACCACGTTCTTCTTTCTATGTTTATTCTTTTTCCTTTGCGTTCTCAATTTTACTTTTTAGTATCCTTCTGCCCAGGCATTTTATAAGGCCTTGTCATTAACTTCTTGATGGTTACTAATGATCCTTCTATACTGACTAGTAGGAAACTAAGTCACCTGACATGGGGACACCGGACACATAGGACATGCAAATATGAGAGTCCGACATGGGACACGGAGACCCCCAGAACATGACATGTAGGACACGTTATATATATATATATATATATTAAAAAAGTTAATAGATAGTACACAAATTCTCCTGATGATACAAATTCGATCATGATTCACACATGTACATTGTAAGATTATGCATACAATCATGATTCATCAATGATACAAATTTACAACTAGCACTTACTACTACATCAATGACGAATATGATAAGTTAACATTGGACAAACACAAGAAATTAACCATAAACTGCAGTTTTCTCATTATGTCATCAAAATCAAAATGTATTGCATAGGTACTAAGGTACTCCTGACTGGAATGCCAATGTAAAATAGTAAATACAAAACAAGGTAGACACTAGAACCCGGAAACATAGAACAGGAAGGAAGAATCATAGAACAGGAAGGAAGAATCTCATAGGCTGTAGCCAACAGGCTATAGGCTATGCCTATAGCTCATCAACATCAAAATCAGCATCAACACCACCACTGCTCTCTTCTGCATCCTCCTCCTTTGTATCCAATGCAATCTATGCATCTGTTGGCGTGGAGGATGGCCCCTTAAGAGTATCACCATCATCCAAACACTCATATCTCCTTTGTTGGTCACTTCCACAATCCCGCAACATCCAAACAACAAATGCAAATGGACAAATGTAGTCTTGGTCACTTTAAAGCAGACACATGTCCAAAAATTGGGATTCTCTCTTAGCATGAATCAGACTCCTCCATGACACGAATCCCAAACTTCGGACACTCACCAGCAGCGAATCAGACACGTGTCAGTAGAGAATTGTGTCCGACGTGTTGGATTCACAACAAGTGGGGGGGAGGACAAATCTGGCGACTTAGCTAGGAAAGAATAGGGGGTTCATTTTGTGATCATTGAAATACAAGTACATTTACCTTCAGCCAAGGCTTATCTCATTGACTTTTTCTTCCTTTTGTTTAGAGAAATGCATATGATATAATATTACGAGAAAATTTAAACAAAAAAATTAATTAATTAATAAATTAATTAAAAAACATCAATAATGATACACACTAATCCCATCCCCACACCAACCCCACCCTACCAACTTGCCCCCAACATAAACTGTGGAGGACAAGCATGTCCACATTAGCTCCAATACCTAAATAATCAATACATTTCCTAAGAATATCCATTCTGGCTAAGATCTGCATAAGCCAGGTTAGATCTAAAAGTTGTTAGGTCTCCCAAATAGAATGGCATAGCCACTTCATGAAAGGTTGCTCAACAACTACCCCTTCCACATTCGCTGGACAAGGGATGTGCCCTCTAGAGTGTTGATTTTCTTAGTGCAATTAGGGTTAGCACAATATTTTTGAAATTTTGATAATTACTTTTGATGTAGACCTTCTTTTAGCTTATTTCAATATATCATTCAACAATTATACTTTAGAAATTCAACCATAAAGAACAGTATAACAGTAGAGATCAAAACACACAAGAGAAGACAAGATTTACCCTAGGAAAACCCACTACAAGGAAAAACCCAGCAACCTTTTTAATAGAGAAATTATTCTTGTTCGATGAGAGACACACCTCGACCTATGATCAAACCTGATCTTCTCCTCCAAATCAAGTCACCCAATCTAATCCTGCACTTCACTCTACCTATCTGACCCAGAATTTCATCTCCTGTAATAGCTAGTTGCCCCAGAATTTCGACCCTCCTGTAATAGCCAGTTGAGCCAGAATTTTGGCCCTGCAATAGTTGCCCCAGTAACCCAAAAATTTTCGCCCCTGTAACAGTTGCCCCAGAAAAATGTGAACCACAAAGAGAGAGATTACTCCACACGTGTGAATTGTTAGAGGGAGAGAGAAAAATCAAAATTCGGCCTTCTTTTCGTCCTTCTTGTCCTTCGCTCACTTGCCTAGAAACTCTATTGAGTGAGAGAATGCGAATGTCCAAATGGAGGAGGTCAAGTTGCCGTTATATAGTATTTTGTCTTGGGTGAATGGGCGTGCCTCTTGGCCAGGGCTGACCTGACGTGGAGGGAGACCGAATTGTCACTTTTGGAGCCAAAATTTACATTTCAAAAATTCAAACTTTCATCTTTTAAAAGTCGCAATGGGACTTTGACTCAAATAAATTTTCCTTTGACTCAAGCATTTATAAATATGCTTTACAATGATAAACACAATTACATCAAGTGACCAAATAGTTACAAATTCAACACGGGGTGGGGGGCGCACTCCCCACGTTTCCCATGCTCCCAAGATGGGGGAACACCAGAGGAAACTCGAGGAGACACAGGGGGAACGTTTCCCCAATGTGGGGGTCATGCTTCCCCAAAAGGGGTGCTTGTCGGTGTCCCCACTCAAAAAGGATTGGGCATCCTCCATAAAATTTTCTTGAAAATAATAATTTATGAGTGGGGAATCCTAATATTCAACCCTAGGGCTCTCTTATTTCTATGTAATTAATGGTAATGTTAAATTCTTGAAGTAAAAGATATTTTTACTTAAATTTTTAACATTACCATTAATTGTTTCAGGATGTTTGGTAATGGTTCCAACCTCATTAGATTCCATATGAAGAAAGTAAAATTTTAGATCCCACTCAAAATCCAGTAGACTTGATAGTTTTAGAGATTTCAGGATTGGCAAGATTGAAATGTTTCCATTGGATTCTCTCATGTATGAGGGTATGGAAATAGCATTTAATCAACATCACCAAGCCCTCTATGTACCTCGATGTTAGTGGCATTGATTGTTGAACTCCTTTGTCATGACCCATAGTAAAATTGTACCTATCAGTCGAAGAAAACGTTGATTTGACATTTTAAGATTTTTCTATCTTATTTTAATGCTTAGAGGAAGAAATTGATGATGAGGATCCCAATATAGACAATGATTTTGATGATGTAGGATGAATTTTTTGGACTACAAAGACCAATCTAGAGCCTCTTTGTGGATGTATTTTTGGTTGAAGTATGGATTGCAGTTGGTGCTAATTTGGTGATATGCACCCTTGCTATATATATGAGAAACTTTCCATATTTGTGTAAAATGGTTTGAACTTTGGATTCATATTTATCCACATAAATATTTACGATTTTTTTTAAATTTGAATAGTTATGTATTTTTTGGTCAACCAATTTTTTAGTCCCGTTTTTTTTTTCTGGTTCCCAATTTTGGGGTCAACCAATTCGATTATCAATCCAATTCTAATAACATTGGTTCATTGTCGATTGTTCATTTTCAATTTTAACTTTTGAGTCTTGAATCTAGATATTGATGACCTTAGATCAAGTCTTTGACTCATCAAGTTTTTACTATTTTTCAGTCTAAGTAATTTCAATTTACTATAAACATTATACAAATTCAATAATGAAATACATTGATTCATACATCATAAATGATTTAACGAAATAGAAATAATAAAATTTTGTATACATTGATTTAAATTCATCATTCATTATTCTAGAATCTAATTAGTACTAAGGAAAATAGTAGATACTAAAGTATGAAGACTGGAATAGTAAATTAAAATTACTCAAACTCAAAAATAGTAAAAAGGTGACGAATCAATGGTTGGGTCCAAGATCAGCAATATCTAGAGTCAAGACTCAAAAGTTAAAATTGAAAATGAACCAATGTTATCAGAACCAAATTGGTCATTGAACAAGTCAACCCCAAAACTGGCAACCATAAAAATAAAAAAATAGACCAAAAAGCTCGTCAACCAAAAAATACATAAATACTCAAATTTTGATAAAAATGCACAAATATTAATGAGCATCAATATGAATCCAAACCATTATACACAAATATGCAAAATGTCTCGTATATATAGCAAGGGTGCATATAACCAAAATATGCACCGACTGTAATCTGTGTTTGAACCACAATACATCAACAAAGAGGCTTTAGATGGCCCTCTATAGTCCAAAAAAATCATGTTAAAAAAATACCTACACATCATCAAAATCATTTCCTATACTGGGATACTCATCATCAATATCACCCTCTAAGCATTAAAATAAGATAGAAATGTTCAACATGTCAAATCAAGATTTTGTTTGAGTGATAAGTATAATTTTACTAAGGTCATGACAGAGGAGTTATACAAACAATGCCACCAAACTCGAGGTACATAGAGGGCTTGGTACTTTTGATTAAATGCTAGTTCTGTACACTCAGACATTGCAATCCCCATGTTGCCACAAAATCTAGCAGGTCTTGTAGAGGAGTACCCTACAAGGCAAGCACTAGACCAAGTAACAACAATAAGGTAGTGGTCCACTGTCACCACAGTCGCTACCCCCTGCTCTTTATGAATTTTCACCAATGGGAGGAATCCTAGTATATAGGTCACCTACAATTGATATTCTAGTCTTAAAGTTCTAAGGTGGTACAATAGGCTTCCAAGGGATGACTTAACTTAAGTACAAGGCTCAAACAATGATGAAGACGCAATTGGCATTCTTAAGAGAAGCCAAATCTAGGGCACACGAGACTTAGGGCTTGTGTGATAGCGTGTAATATGGAATGGCCTAAGGTCAAGGTACCAATAAAAGGTTTCCAATAATATATTCTAGCAAGACAATGGTGCATGAAACCTTCAAGAAGCCCTAAAGTTGAAGCTTAACCAAACTCGAGTTTCTCCTAGGGCAAGAGAAATTATGGAGAAAAATGGAGAGATTAGCCACCCAAAGGAATGATTTTGAGACAACCACTTTACTCTTGATGTTAAATCCTTCCAATGCCAAAACTTCCTCCTAAGCAATTTCGCACCAAGCAATGGTTGGGCCACTTGTCCTTACGAGGGCTTAAAATAGAGAGATAAGGAGAGTGGAAATAAATTTATGGATAAGATAAAGGTTGATCACCTATTAGACAAGGCTAGTGCCTAGTTCTTGGGTGGATGGAGTCTATGGGTGTTAAATATTGGCTTATCCTTGCAAAGGAGTAAGGATATTTTGATGCCCTAGCAACAAAACCCTAACTATTACCTTTGTGAGGGATCGATTTCACTTAGGAGAGCTAATTAAAAGATTCGCCAAGGGGATTGTCATTTGCATATTATATATGAGTAATGCATGCAATGATGATACCTAGCTTCTAGGCAATTTATCTTCAATAACAATGGTGCGATCAAAAGACCCTAGATCATCAATACATTCCATAGATTAGACATAGAATCATAAAGTTATTCAATAATGAAGCTCACTTACAAGATAATATGCATGTACAATCCTTTCATTGATCCAAGATAACTTCTTCAAATACAAGAATATAGCAATAGACAAAATGCTCCATAGATCACACCTCTCCAAAGATACAAGAGGACCGAAATTATCTAAGAGAGGCCAAATTAGTCCAAGTGATGATGAATGAAATGAAAGATCCTTTCCTCTATTTATATGAGGAGAAGTCCTAATATTAGACCTAAAGCCCCTAAAAACAAGTTTGATCATGAGAAACCCTTGGGTTAAAAGCCAACCCACTAACTTTAATCATAGATGCTCTCAAAATCCCACACGTGTCAACCACTCGCCTTCTAGGGCTAACGTCGCGCATGAAAAAGGCTCCAAATGCCATGTGTAAGTGCCATGTGGTGTGCAAAGTGAAGTAGAAGCATGTAAAAATCATGATTTGAGTGTTTGCCCTCAAATCCGCCTCAATGGCTCCTTGTGGTCCCAAAATCTAGCTAAGGCACCACAAAGTGGTCTCCGTGGGTCTCCAACTGCTCAAAGTGTCCATCCCTGCTCCAATGTTAAGGGCTTTCCAAGTGCTACTAGCCCTCTCAAGCCTCTGAAGGTGAGACCATCCTCATCTAGGCACTAAATCAACTACCATCCCTCATAAGGTGCTAAGGCCAACCTGGGGGCATGCTAGGTCTAGGTGTGTCATCCTAAATAATTATCAAATCCAGTGCAAAGTGGCAGAACATCTTGGGTGCAGGAGGTGTTGGGGGTCATGTTTGATGTGTTGCTACTGCTATGAGGCCCAAGGCTCTCAACACTTCACCTATTAGTGCCAATATACTTCTTTAATGGCCTAGGTACCTGTGGATAAGGTGCCCAAGGCATGGGCTGCTAAACCACCTAACAATCACAACACAAATTCTAATGAAAGCAACCAGTCATTAGGAAACAAAATCATTGTTGCATCTAAGTGATTCAAGCTTGAGTGTCATGGGCTATTTAATACTTCAAATAAAGATCCCTTTACAAAATTTGGGCCTTGAACAGTAATGGTATTTTACTATTTTCTCCCTGAGTAGGAGTGGCTAAAGGACAACCCTATCAGGTGTTTCCATCCCCTAAGGGGAAGTTACATTTTCTCATTCCACCCTTCAATTGATAGGTGTTAGTGAATAATAATGATGGTACTAAGGGGATAAGACTTCATGGCCAAGTGCCATGGTTAAAGGGACTGACTGATGGGGGTATCCACATCCTGAGCGTATAGATGTAAGGAGAGAGCATTCGTGGATGCATGAGATGCCAACTCGGCCTTTGTTTTTCCACCCCTCTTGTGCACCTTTTAACTTTTCTTGAATTTCCTTTGTATTATTGCTCATAGCTCAAGGGTTAGAGATTGATTTGAATGATATAGCAATTGTATTACCCATTAATGATGAGTCAACTCATTGATCATCAAGGTTGGGACACGCAAGGGTTCCTTCTTTTGATGTAATGGAGAAACATGTGCTCAAGAACCAAGTAATGGCCACAATGAGTGAGGTAGACATCATGCTAGGCTTTTTCCCACGTGCTAATTTGTATGTCTTTGACCATCTTTTGAATTTTGATATTCTTTCATTTTAGTTTTATTGTGGCCATAATATGCTCCTTTTGTTTCTTTTAGTTTCATCAACCTCCTAGGGCAAAGTTTCCAGACCCTACCCAAGTACGTGATGTATGGGCACCAAATCCCAAAGAACCAATGGTCAATTTAGCCTGAAGAATGGATGTGAGATAAGGGCTTGTTATATATGATGGAAAGTGTTAAGTATGATAAGGATAGATGGAGCTATGCTATCTCAATCAGTGCTTCCTAAGTAGTGCCCCTCCAATACCCATTGGGTCATTAGACGAGGTCCCACTGGACTAGGATCAAAGATTAACCACCCACTTAAAATAAGAGAACAAGATCACAGTCAAAACCCATCCTCCTTCCAGGTCACCTCATAATCCATATCAAATGCCCAAAAACAAAAAATCATAAGCACCCGATTGCACAATGATTAAAGTACATGTTAAGAGGAAGCCCACCTTCGTCCATGAGCTCATGCCAGATGGGTGAGAAGCATATGGTTGATGCAAGTGGTGGAGATATATGGCATGTCATCAACCAGTGGTGGCTATCAAGGGTTGTTGGCTATATGGTTGGCTTATTGGCTATGAAGAATAGGAGAAAATTTTCTCCTATAAGGTTACCCATTTTGGTGGGTAACACCCCCAATCTTGAAATCCTGAAAATTGTTAAGTCTACTTGATTTTGAGTGGGATCTAAAATTCTACTTTCTCCATAAAATCCAATGAGTGTTTGGAACAACTCACAAATATTCTGAAACAATTAATGGTAGTGTTAAAATTTTAGGTAGGGCCCTAAGGTTGAATATTAGGATTCCCCATTCAAAAAATTTGGGCAAAATTCAAGGGGGTCAACCAGCTCTTTCTGAGGGGGACGCCCACAAGCACCCCTTTTGGGGAACACATCCCCCACATTGAGGAAATGTTTCCCTCTGCATCTCCTTGAGTTTCCCGCAAAAGGTGACGTGGGGAAACATTACCCCAGGCATCCCCCCATCCTGAGAGAGTGGGAAATGGAGCATTCCCCCCACCTCAGGGGACGTGTCCCCGTGGAACATTGTTCAAAATCTGCCAACATTGTAATAGCTTTGAAGAAATATGTTGTAGTAATTCTATAAAAAGTGGTGTTACCTCCATGATCACATTAATATATCATCTAGCACAGGTAAACACTATATGGATCCACAATCGCGTACTGGATTTATGACCCTTAAACATAATCAAATTAAGAATGTGGATCAATACTTGCACACTGTGAGCACAAAGTAGCAAATGAGGAAGAATCATTTAGCAACAGAGACAAAGCACTTGACATAAACTCAAATTCAATCACCGTAATAAAAGGGAGCAACAATGTGTGTGCGTGGAAAGATCATCCAAGAAATAAGGAATAAGGTGAAGGTGCATGTTAGGATTTCACCTTGAGAGAGGGCTCCACCATGCATTCTACCCACAGATAAGATTTCCCACATTACAAGGAATGTGAGTATAGCAAAGAAGGCAAAGTATCCCACAAATGATACTTCAATGAGAAGGTCGAGGTTTTATCATGTGTATTGTTAACTACTGAGTTGCACTTAGCAAATATGAAGACTCCATAGCCCATGACACAGAGTGCACATCAAAAATTTTCAAAAGTTCAAAAGTCAGTATGGCATTTCAGCCCCTTTTTTCTCTCATCTTCTTTCTTCTACCTTCGAATTCAGCAACTCTGCGAGGAATTGTAAAAATGTTGCTAGCATGATGAATAAAGCTATGTAACAGGCCTAGGAGACTTGGGACTTGATCAGCAAGTGAGTACACCCTAGAGTGTTTTTTTTCACTTAGCTAATTATTCTCGCTTTTTAGCAGCGAATAATTAACTGAGTTTTTTCACTCGTGCATAAACCCAAAGTTTGGGTGACAGCTTGAAGGTTCAGCCCTATGTCCATCTTAGTGTCTATGGTCGATGTATATTACCATGCTAGGTCATCTTTGAAATTTCGCAGAATTTGAGTAAGTCTAGATAAGAATTTTAATAATTTAAAATTTCACACAGGACAAGATTTTTTAATTATTTTTTATGTAAAATGCAATAAAGTGATGCCAGAAGATGTTGAGGGTGTGTGAGTACTCAAAATTCATCCTCTCCACCTCAACTTTCTTCTAGGACATACTTTAGGGGCCAAAAAGTCACTTCTAACCCCTCAAAACCCACATTTCCCAAAGTCTAGTGGGAAAATTGGAAATAAAATTGCCAAAAAATTGAAGTGGAGAAAATTTCCACATGACAAATGAAGTGGAAATGACATGGAAAATCAAGTCAAGTCAAAAGTTAGTCAAAGAACAAATTTCATAGTGTTTTGCCACACACATCAACATGTGCATTATTGCACTTAAGCAAGTCGAGTTGGTGGCCAATATTGGGGTTTGATTTGCTTACTTGGCAGCTCGAATCTCCTAAAAGATAAACCACTCAACCTTACACTTGTACACATGCTATCTACCTCAGCCTATACGCACAACGAATCATCCAACACGTTGGCAGCCACATGCAATAGTCTATACACAAAGTTGAGGGTAGTTGGTTGGCACTTGTAATAGGTGTCACGCATATGGTTATTGATTGATGGTCTGTTGGGAGTTTGCTCCCTCTTCACCCACTTGATCACACACATGGCAACCTCAAGAGAAAATGCATATGGAGAAAAGTACGCTACAACCTATCAATAATTCAATTTGCTTGATGGCAGACTTGTCTTGGCAGCTCATACACTTGGAATTCGACTTGCTCTTGGGATCTTCACCATTTTTCCACTTGTCATTGGTCATTCTCATTGGGATCTTCTCCTATTGTTATATAAATCAACCATTTGGGCTCCCATTTTCTCATGGTTGGAAGTTAGATGCTTGTTGTTACTATACTCAAATTTCTATTGAATCAATAAAGGAAAGTCTTTGGGGGATACATGCTTGTCTTGTGATGCTATGCTTTGAGGATGAGGTAAAATGTATCATTGAATTTGTTCTCATATCATGATTGTGTTTCATTGAGTTTATATTGCATAGCTAATTGATTTTGTGTATAGCCTGAGGGCATTTTTGTCTAGGGAAGGAAGATTGCAATTACTTGCAATCTCCCTTGAGCTTGGCATATCTTGAGCACTTGTTGCAATTTGTTGTTCTCAGTTGAACAACAAATTCAACTTTGCCTTCATATGAGAAGTCTCTTTTTGCACTAATAGTTGGTTTTGCAAGTGTTGATTGTGTTCAAGGCAGGTTACCAGGGCCCTTTCGAGATTGGGGATGCCTTCAGTTGGACCATCCATCTCCAATGACCTCAAGGAGCTCATAGGTCACTCAAGCTAAGGATTTTCCAAAGACATCTAAAGACGTTGAAAGGGGATTTCTATAAGCCTCATATTCTTCCTTCCATCAAATTTGAAATTCAAGTTTTATTGGTTACTTTAAATTGTGCTTCATTTCATATCAAGCGAAGAAGGCTAGCATATTGGGCTTACATTAGGGGAATTTTGAAGTCTAAAATGGACCTCCTAAAAAAATGTACAACCAAAATAAACTTTATAAGAACCAATAGGATTCAAGATGATAATGTCAACCATGGGGGATGATTCACCATTTTTGGAGTAAAAAAGTAAAAATATTAAAATAATAAAACTACTTTTTCAACTCGTATTTTAAACTTATCTCCTTAAGGTTTTACTCAAATTTCGAGCGGGAGTACTCGTTGGATGAAAAATGTAATTCCGCATCCAAGTAGTACCCATGTTGCATACTTTCTATGGACCCTACTACACGGAAAATGAGAAATAAATGAAGAACGTGATTGCAATCACGTTTTTCATGTAATTCTCACTTTTCGTGTAGCAGGGTCCATCGAAAGTATGCAACATGGGTACTCTTTGAATGAGGAATCAATTTATGCATCCAATAAGTGTTGCCACTTGAAATTTGAGAAAACCCATAAAGTGATAAGTTGAAAATAAGAGTTGAAAAAATATTTTTTTTCTTTTTTCCCTCTAAAATTTGATGATGTAATCTAATCTTATTTTATTATTTCCACTACTATTTTATAATTTCCTTAGGAGGCCCATTTTAGACCTCAAAATTCCCCTAATGAGTCCTATCTCTTCATTCACCAAATCAACTCATGCGAGTTGGCGTAGTGGACGAAGTTGTTGTAATATAAGTGTGTTTGAAGTTGTATTTGATCCACAAACTTCTTCCCATCTCATGCATTAGATTTACTCTTGCATATTTGAGCCTCTTACTTATCTTGCACACTAACTTGTCCTCTCGTTTTGCATAGGGATTGGAGGTGATTTCGAGTTGGAAGAAGGCTTGGAGTCATTTCCATTCGAACCTTCAAGACTAATACCCTCTCCTCTCTATTCGTCCTTTTCTTCTTCCAAGAGCCTCACAAGTGTGAGGAATTGTAACCTTGATATTTTCTTCATTCAAGGCTTTCAAGCCTTCACTCAAGAACTCTGTCTTTTGTAACATTTCTCGAATCACTCACTATACCTTTGGGAAAGAGTATTTTTTTAGTTTCCCAAAGCAATATTGTAAGCTCTTCCCAAAGCTAAGCCCTCATCTTTATAAGAGGGCTCTCACACAACTAATAATAAAAAATTATTCTTCCTTGGGAGCATGGGGATCATCCCCTTGGCATCTCATCCTTCTCTCTTTTGAGGGAAGGAAACCTTGAGTGTGTTTGTTGTGGTCTTAATCTTTCATCTTTTTTCATTTCTTGCAAGCAGATTAACTTTTCTTTCTTTATGCTAATGTTCTTGATCTAATTGCATGCCATCTCTCCATTTTACTAAAGCACATTTGAGCTACTTGTTTATTTCATGTTTCATCTCACTTAGCTATCACTACTTGTTAATATTCATTTAATCATTTTGCATGTTAGTTTTTGTATAGAGAATAGAGAATAGGACCCCTTCCTCAATACAATTGTCCCAAGTTTGTGAGAAAGGTAAACACGTGACCAGGCAGTTCAAGTTTGGCTTATCCAACGTTGGAGTGTTGGCACGTGGGTTGACTTAGTGGACAAGGTGGATACTCATTAATGACGCTAAGCTTCTCCACTTGAGGCCCCTTGCAACCATCCCTATCTTTACGAGGGTAAAAGTTTAAAGAGGAAGTTTCACCTTAGAATAGGTAGAATAGGCCTAATAAAATAAACCAAGAGCACTCTACATCACATCAATACATCTTATATGTTTATGTTATCTTGAAGATCAAGTTTTATTTGCAAGTATCATTTACATCCAAGTAGCACTTCACATTTTGCAAGTATTGTGGATTTACTTTTACAAGCATTTACATTCTTGTATTTGGAACATTTCATTTGAAGTTCACTTGTTTATCTTGAAGTATTTGGAGCTTATTTATTTATCTTGGAGTATCTTTCATTTCATTGAATGCAACTTTTCCTTCAAGTATATTTCATGTAAGCACATTTTACTTTCAAGTGCAATTGTATCTTTACTTGCTATCTTTCCATTACATGTTCTTACTTTACAAGTACCATTTCCTTCCTTGAGCATTTATCTTTTGCAAGTTCACTTATTTGGCACTGGTCTTATCATTTCAATTCTTCCAAAGGATCTCTCTTGTTGATATCATTGCTTATATATTTGTTCATGAATGGTTATCTTTACATGCTCATGGTGATATCATTTACTTGTTGAAGTATATACTTGTTTCAAGTGATCTATTGCAATCTTGTAATTTGATGGTTGATGTATCTCTTGGCTAGCTTAATCATTCATTTCCTAGAACTTGTTTAGTATAGCACTAACCAAGCCTTAGATTTTCCTTAGGATCTACCCCCTTGGCTTCGACTAGGAGAGAACCTAGACAGAGGAGTTAGAAATTGGGTGACAGCCCCAACTCACAGCTTGCCCCCAAGGCCATGCCAAGTGGAGTTAGGGATTTTCTCCATGCTAATCTTAAGTGTGGATTCAGACGGCAACATGTACCATACATTCCTATGACTATCACAAACACACATTCTCATGTTGGTTGTAGACACAAAGCATTTTCCAAATCATGATATCGACCATTTTAAGGAATTAGCCATCAACACTACATGAAATAGACACTCCACTCCAATAAGGACGCTTTACAAGAACATGCCATCGATAGTATAAGTATAAAGGGCAGGGAAACTAGAGGTAGTACACGATTAATCGATACCTATGGACATGAACTGACAAATTTGGAGAATGCATGCAATATCTTTAGAACAAGTAAATCCACAACTTTAGTAGATGCCCTTATGTAAGTGATTATTGAAGATTATGGTTATGGTGTCGTTATCTTTTCAACCAAATCGCGGCCCAAATCAAAGGTCAACATGATGCAATCATTTATGGATTTCTCTGTGACAACCACCTCACAGTTCAAAATTTGAATGTCAATCAAGATGATATTGCAGGGGTAGGAGGAGCTATAGTAGGATTTGGAAAAGGGCCCAAGGATAATCAACCTCTTCTCCATATTTCCCACCCCAAGAAGTAACAGCTTAAGTGGGCCAAAATGACATAGTCAAAGTTGCAGTGGACCAAGTGATTATTGCACTTTCTCATGCAATTGTTATGGAGTTTCCAAAAACTAGAGAAGACTTGAAACAACACAGTATTTCCCTCGAATTTGCCAAGGATCAATAGGAACCTACAATGAATTCCCAAAAGGATCTAATTACAGTGATAAAGCATGAGATGAGAACACCATTGCAGGCAATTGGGGTTGTTAGTTCTTTACTTGTGAAGTCCAATCTCAATGAAGTCCATAAATGCGTAACAAGTATTATGCAGAGAAGCAACAAAGTTATATCTAAGTTTATGGATGAGATACTCAACTTTTCAAGTCGGAGCTCAATAGAGTTCACGTGAACTCTATCAAACTTCTCCTTCAAGAGCTCATTCATGCAACTGAAATTTTGCTTGAGACCACTACCACTTCTAAGAACCCTCAACTAACCTTTATGATGCACAAAAACCAGAACAAGATTGTTATAGAAGATGAGATTTAGATTCTTCGTGTTTTGCTCAACATTGTAGGTAATGTTATCAAGTTCACTAAGAAAGGGAATGTAAGAGTGAATATTTCTATTGAGTTTATAAATAACAATAGCTACATTCAAAGGGACCACCATCCGAAGGGGAACTTGACTTTGATCTATTATTGTACGATTCATGCAACTATGGAACAAATTTCAATAGCTAAAGGAAGGTGGCTTCAGAACAATGACCCTACTACAGAACTATGATTTTTGTTGGAGAAATAGAGTCGCCTTGAGGCCACAAAATAAACTATTAAACAACACCTTCTCAAGCTTAATAAAGAGCACCTGCAACACCACAAAGCGGCTATGGAATAAGGGTTCCAGTGGCTTAATATATGGCTTCCTTCAAAGCTATTAAAGACATTGTAGAATAGAGACTTCAATAACGTAAACAAAGAGGGCTCCCACACCATGAAATTATCTTTGAATCATCCATAGAAACATTTTCAACACCGTGAAGAATTGACCCAACTAAGGAGGTGAGATTTTCAATAATCTCCACATAGTGTGCACCAACAAATCAAGTGTTGAGAGATCAATACTTGTAGGAATTAGGGTTTTGATTCCTCTTCTTGATAATTACTTGTGAATTATGTTGGATTCGTTTACTTCTTTATTAGATTATGTTTCATCAAGAAATTACCAAATTATATGTGTATGAAGATCACAAGAACAAGAGACACAAGATGTAGGCGCATAGCCAGGAAAAACCCCTATAAGGGGTAAACCCAGTGAAAACTCTTCCTTCAATAGTTTCAAGGACAAGATGAGACAATCCAAGACTCTTTTGACCTAGACACAGACTTCCTCCAATCACCAAGTCAACCCTTCCTTCTTCTCCAAGCGACAGCTTCCTAGTAGCAACTTTGACCTTCCAGCAGCAAAATTCAGCCCCCCAGCAGAACTTCAACCTGCAGTAGATTTCAAAATTTCGGCCCCAGCAAATGCCCAGTGACTTCACACATGAGAGAGATAGATAGCCCAAAACTTAGATTTAGATCCTTCCCAGCACACTTCGTCCTTTTCCAACTACTTCGCACTTTTTCTGCCTCTCTTGCTTGTATATCGAACTTGTTGAATGAATGTTGCAAATGGACTAGACTACCTCTCTATATATAGCTTTTATGTGGGTCGAATTGCCCTAATGTAGGCCGACTTCATAGGGACAGGGCCAACTTGGTGTGGAGGTGTCAAATGACCTATTTGATTCAAAAATAATTCTGGTTACATTGATACAAAAGCCAAATAAGGATCTAATAAAAAATGACAATGACTATATTGACTCAATATAAAACCTAGAAGCCTACAATGGAGCCTTTGACCTAAAAATGATGACCCAAGCATGAAGCCCATGCTTTGATAAGTCATTTTATTAATAATAAAATTTATTTTAACAAATATATTACATCATACAATTATGAATGAAGACCGCACCTAGTTACATTCTTCAACACTTCCTCTTAACTAGGGAGGTATTCATATATATACAAGTGCATGGAAGATCTCAAAAGACATGAACGACGAAGAGTTCTAGCACACTCAGTGCTACGAACTAGATACCTGACCAGGGTTATCTATCCGAGTGGAACTAAGATGGATTTAAGCTTTCAGCTAGTCTAGGTACCATCAAGCTTACTTGCTAACCATCAACCTAGGGATCTAGGTGTGTATCCAAGGTCAGAGCTCCAAGATCAACGCCACCCTCCCTGTTCGAGATCTAGACATCAACACAAAGGCCGCCCAAATGTCCTCCCAAGCATCCGCCATTAGATGCTTCATCTCTCCCTATCAACTAAATTTGTAATATCGACCAATCCAAGCATGCTTCTAAAATACTCAAACTTCTTATTCGGAAGAGACTTCGTCAGCACATCAACTACCCGTTCATCTATTGGAATATACTGTAGCTTTACGACCCAATCTTGTACCAAGCTTCTAATGTAGTGGTACTTGTTGTTGATATGCATCGTCCTTGCATGGAACACGGGGTCTTCGGACATCTTGATGTTGCTTTGATTATCACAATTTATTATTGTAGGATCTAGAGGCTTTCCAAACAAATCTGACAAGAGTTTTCTTAACCAAATAGATTCCTTTCTTACTTCACATGCAGCAACATATTGGGCTTCAGCACTACTTAACGCAACGGGATCTTGTTTTCTATTCATCCATGAACTCATTACGGGTCCCAAACTGAAACATCCACTGGTAGTGCTTCTTCCATCAGTCTCACTACCACCCCAATCGGAATCTGTAAAACCAGTCAACTTAACTTCCTTTCCATCATACTTTAGGCAGTGATGTAACTTCCTATCCATCATACTTTAGGCAGTGATGTATAGTGCCACTAGATATCTCAAAATATGCTTAGCAACTATCCAATGGTCATGACGAGGCTCTCACTAAAATTGACTAAGAACATTTACAGCAAAACATATATCAAGTCTTGTATTTACCAGGTACATCAAAGAACCCACAAACGTATGATAGCTAGTAGGATCAACGACACTAGAGTCGAAACTTCTCAGCTTCTTGAGATAAGTGATCATGGGAGTAGTCATAGGCTTGGAATGCATCATTCTGAATCTCTACAATAACTCGGTTATGTATTTACCTTGACCCAAATATATCTCTCCAGGTTTCTGCCAAACTTCCAAACCCAAGTAATAGTGCGTAAGTCCCAGATATTTCATTTTGAATTCAATTTCTAGCATCTTCTTGCATTCTTGTATTATGCGCTCTACACCTGTAATAGACAAATCATCCACATATAGTAATATAATGATTGGTTCATTGTTCACTACCTTGATGTAGAGATTTGGATCTGCAAAACTTTTGGCGAACCCAATTCTTAAGAGATATGCATCCATCCTTGCATACATTGCCCTAAGAGCTTACTTCATATAGGGCTTTCTTAAGTCTGCAAACATGTGTGTCCTTGCTATTTATTTCAAAGCCTTCTGGTTGTTCAATGTATACTTCTTCATCGATGGTTCCATTCAGAAATGTCATTTTTACGTCCATTTTATGAATATTCCATCCCATTGTAGCAACTAGCGAAACCAAAGATCTTATAATATTATATCTAGCAGTAGGTGCAAAGGTTTCTTCATAGTCTATACCTTCTTTTCGGAAGAAGCCCCTTGCAAGTTATCTAGATTTGTATTTGTCTATACTTCCATCAACAACATGTTTGATTTTGTAAATACATTTTGAGGTGACAATTGATTTGTCACTTGGCCTATGAACGTTTTCCAAACTCCATTCTTCATGATGGATTGATATTCTTCTCGCATTGCCTTCTTCCATTCTTCTTGATGAGCAACTTCTTCAAATGTAGTTGGTTCAGCTTCTATCAATTTCGTCATATATGTTGCATGTCCTAAATATCTCTTTGGTCTTTTGCTTTCTCTAAAAGTTCCTTTAGTAGCTCCATGTCCTTCAGCATCTTCAAGAGTACCTTTTAACTAGTTTGGCCTCTTCCCTGTTTCGGGTATGATCACAAGGTTGAATCGGCTCACTTGGTCCTTCTTCTTCTTCTTCTTGGTTTGTAGTTGACTTATCATGATGCTTTTCTTCTTCAAATAGTGGTGTATCTTCGTCATCGGAATCGATTGGAATACCCTTGGATCTTTTGTAGGCATGGTTCTCATAGAATATAACATCCATGCTTACTTCAATTTTTCTTCCTTCCTTGATGTAGATTCTATATGCTTTTGAAGAAAGACTATAGCCAATGAAGATCCCTTTAATGCTTGTAGAATCTAATTTCTTTCGCTTGTCCTTTGGAACATGGATGTATGCGGGACACCCAAAGATTCGAAGATGGTCCACACATGGCTTCTTCCCTGTGAATGCTTCTTTAGGTGTCATATTCTCAAGGATTCTATGAGGACTTCTATTTTGTATATATACTATTGTCATAGTTGCTTCTCCCCATAAAAACTTTGGTAGATCTTGATCAAATATCATAGTTCGTATACATTCTTCAATTGTTCTATTTTTCCTTTCTGCAACTCCATTCTATTCGAGATTGTAGGGAACAATGAGCTCCCTCTTAATACCTGCTTCTTTACAATATGCAATTAGTTCTTTTGAAGTGTATTCCCCACCATTTTCGGATCTTAAAGTCTTTATCTTTCTTTTGGTTAAGGTCTCCACTTCATATCTAAACTCCTTAAACTTTTCAAATACTTCGTCCTTTGTCTTGAGAAGGTAGAGCCATGTCTTTCTAGAGTGATCATCAATGAAGGTCACATAATAAAGATGGCCTCCAAGAGACTTGTTAGACATAGGCCCACACACATCGAAATGAATGAGGTCTAATATTTCCTTAGACCTTGTATCACTGCTTCTAAAAGGCTTCCTGGTGTTCTTTCCCAAATCACATCCCTTACATACTCCTTCACGATCTTCCTTGATGTTAGGGATGCCATTTACCATTTGATTGAGAGAGGGAATGATCTTGTAATGTATATGCCCATATCTTCTATGCCATAATTCGATAGGATTGATTTCCATGTGAACTAGGGCTTGAGGAGATGGTGTTATAACTCTATATAGTCTTCCTTCACGAACTCCAATAACCTTCGCCTTTTCAATGCTTGAATCCTTTCCCCGAACCAAGACTTTAACATCTACAACGGTAACCCTATATACTTTATCTTCTAAACAAGAAATTGAAAGTAAATTCTTTTTCAAACCTGGAACATAGAGTATATTGTTGAGGTGTAGCTTTGCTCCATTTTCTAGCTTCAATGATGTAGATCCAAGGCCCTTGACTGCATAATTGTTGTTGTCTCCTAGCTCCACTGCATGAGATGATTGTTCCTTTGATAGAGTATGAAGTTGTCCACTTTCTCTTGTCATATGTCTTGATGCTCCACTATCAATGATCCATGCATTGTCATCATCAAGAGTACCTATAAGTGCAGCCAAGAACCCTTCGCTTTTGACTTTCTTAGATAAGTTGTAGATGATCCTTCCAATCCAGCTTCTTGCAATTCTTATGATATTGAATCCCATCTTCAAGTAACTTGTCATAGAGGGAGTAACCTTTTCTTCCAAGCCAACAAAGTGATCTCCAACCTTCTTCGTCCTTAGCTCTGATACCATGTTGAGAAATCAATACTTGTAGGAATTAGGGTTTTGATTCCTCTTCTTGATAATTACTTGTGAATTATGTTGGCTTCTTTTACTTCTTTATTAGATTATAATTCATCAAGCAATTACCAAATTATGTGTATGAAGATCACAAGAACAAGAGACACAAGATGTAGGCGCACAGCCAAGGCAAAACACCTACAAGGGGAAAACCCAGTCAGAACTCTTCCTTCAGTAGTTTCAAGAACAAGATGAGACAATCCAAGACCCTTTTGACCTAGACACAAACTTCCTCCAATCAACAAGTCAGCCCTTCCTTCTTCTCCAATTGACAGCTTCCCAGCAGTAATTTCAACCTAAAACTTCGACCTTCCAGCAGCAGAATTTCGACCCCCCAGCAGAACTTCAACCTGCAGTAGATTTCATAATTTTGACCCCAGCAAATGCCTAGTAACTTCGCACGTGAGAGAGATAGATAGCCCAAAACTTTGATTTAGATCCTTCCTAGCACACTTCGTCCTTCTCTAGCTACTTCGCACTTTTTCTACCTCTCTTGCTCGTATATCGAACTTGTTGAGTGAATGTTGCAAATGGATTGAATTGCCTCTCTATATATAGCCTTTCTGTGGGTCAAATTGCCTTAATGTAGGCCGACTTCATAGGGACAGGGCCAACTTGGTGTGGAGGTGTCAAATGACCTATTTGACTCAAAAAACATTCCTTTTACATTATACAAAAGCCCAAGAAGAGTCTAATAAAAATAACAATGCCTCTATTGACTCAATATAAAACCTAGAAGCCTAAAATGGAGGCTTTAACCTAAAAATGATGACCCAAGCATGAAACCCATGCTTTAATAAGTCATTTTATTAATAATAAAATTTCTTTTGACAAATATATTACATCATACAATTATGAAGACTGAACCTAGTTACATTCTTCAACATCAAGCCACAACGAACACACCAAGAATTTGAATATTCATTCACAACAAGACTTCTCTATAGAATTGCAAAAACATTATTGCCTTTGGCTATGGATATGAGATGCAATGGCTACGGAACCATCCAAGATCAAGAGTCTAAAGAAAAGAACGTGGACTGAAGGCTAAGTAATAGAAATGCAAAAACACTATTGCCTTTGGCTACGGATCTAAGATGCAATGGCTATGGAACCATCCAAGATCAAGAATCTAAGGAAAAGAATGCTAACCAAAGAAATAAAACCAAACTACTATAAAATTAAATTAAAGAAACAACAACAACAAAAAACTATTGCTATGCTCAATAACTGATTGATCTACAAAAAATATTGATCTAAGCAAAACTAATACAAGTGCCTAGTAAAGAGATTTAAGAAAGAAAAGATATTCAAAGGCATGCCACGAATCTCTCCTTAAGGAAAGGAAGCAAAGAAAGCTATGTAAGCTTAATTGTTTGTGTGCATGAAAGCACCAAAGCAAACAACACATGTAAGGAAAAAATATCACTAAAGCAAGTGGACTAAAGTAAGCAAACACATGCAAATATGTACCAATAGCTCCAGTTAGATATTCAACTAAGCCCTCCAAACTTCTTCAAACTTATTTGACCCCCTTTTGGCATATGAATCTCTTGGTATTTATATGCCTCTAATTCACACAAACCCTAATTAGGGTGCTCCTCCATAAGGAACCTTTATGGTTTGACAAGTGCTCATGTCACGTCAAGGCTCCTAATACTAGGATGCATTTCCCAAGGCTCGTCTAAACCCTATCCCAACTGTTCTCTTTCCACACAAGCACTCCAACAATAATGATCTAATTATTCACTATTTTATACTTTTTTTCTCCTTTTTATTAAAACCAACATATTCATAACTTAAAGTTTTCAATAATTACTTTTCATTAGGTCAGGACTTATTTTCATTATGGCCAACTTGTTCATAACTTATATACAACACCCATGTTTCAAATTGTATTTGGCCTCTTTCTTTTTAAGTGTTCCTCCATAAAGATCATTTATTGACTCCTTTAGTAGCCACATAGCGATGAAGTGAGTTTTGACAACATCAAGGGGCTTTTAGGCTCATTCCAACAAGGTTGTTCTCCAAATCTATAAATCAAAAGCTCCAAGTAATAACAACTTAAAGGTGAGGAAGTACTTGGCTCCCCCAAAAAGGGTTTACAAGCACATCTTAAGATATCCTTTGGAAAGGACTCTAGGTGTTCCTTACTCATCAAACATCCCTTGCAAACACCACTAGTAGAATATATTTGTGGAAAGCCTTCAACAAGCTTAAGGTGACTCATGTGCCTCCAAAATCCATAACTGGTGTGAATAAGACAAATGTGCCATAGCTCACTGCCATCATTTGCATTGGCCACCATTTCAATGAACTTATTTGAAGCTACGAGTGAAGATGTCCCCACCTTGTACATGTGTTCAATTTCATCACAACAGCCAGAGGCAACAAATTTGGAGTTATCATCGATGTCTTTAACAACCCATTTATCTAAAGCCAAATTTCACGATTTTTATTGGCATGAGTGATGCGGTAAATAGAGAAAAAATTGTGGCCAACTCCAAGAACATGGATAACATCGTTTATTGAGCATTATCAATTTGAACAGTACCACAACCAAACACTAAGAGAGTGGAGTCATCACTAATAGTTATTTGGTCACATTTATGCTAATCACTGTAATCGAAGTGTTAATTCTTTTATACCAAATCTGATTTATTTTACTTCAACAATTTATTTAAAACCCGCAAAAAAATATTTATTTCAAATATTTCTAAAATTGTTGATAAAATAAACATATTGGTATATTAACTCGGAAAATAAAATGTAGCAGAAGTGAACTAGGGAAATCAATCACACTACAATAGCAAATTTGTACCCAACACAATCTTCCTTCATATTAAAGTTCTTTGGAAATTTGGAACTAGACCCACAAAAAAATATTTAGGAAAATAAAACTATTGGGAACCTGGAAAACCCCACTGGGAAAAATCGACCTCAAGGAAATTGGCACTGCTAAAGAAAGTCGACCTTTGGAAACTTTAGCCCCCCTCACCAACAATTTGGCCCCTCTCTTTCCCCTCATATGGCCCTTACACACTTGAGAAATTCGGCCTCAGGATATTTCGGCCCTCCTCCAATAATTTGGCCCTCCTTCTTTAGTTGACTCGACCTCTCTCTCCTCGCTTCGACTTCCCTAAAATTTCTCCCAAAATTTGCTACTGCAATTCTTCTCACTTCTATGCAATCTAATCAAGCCTCTCTCTCTTGAAAAAATCACTTCCTCAATAATAGTGTATCTTCACCTCTCCCTTAAGCTTATTTTACAATTTCATTAAGCCAAAAATTTCTAACCATAATCTCCTAAGTGATAAATGGTTGAGATTAGAACTAAGTCACTTAAATAATTTTATTATTTATCCTTAGAACTTTGGCCTAATAGTCCACAATAATTAATTATTGTACTTATCCTAAGTTAACCTTAGGAAAGAAATCATAAAATCACTTACTCCACCAAGCTAGCACTTAAAAAGGCAATCAAATAACTTCTACATTCTAAGACACAAAGCCAATGTAGAAGACCTTCCAAGGCTACAAAATCAACACAGGGAGGAGGTGTTGATGCTTTGTTATATGTCTAGTAGCCCTAGAACCCACAACTATTCTTGGGTGGAGATGGGTGGTCACCATAGAGGAGTGTACATACTCACCAAACTTACTTCGAAGAGATCATTATTTCCAATTGTTTTCTAAGCACTATTTTCAATCTTTCGAAGATGAAAGCAGTAGTTTTTGAACAGATGTTCCTTCTTATGGCAATATGAACATATTGCCCTCTTCTTTTTGGAAACAATAGAAGCATCCCTTAGAGACTCACGCATACATGAGGCAGTAGCCTTGATGTAGACATAATCCTAGAGAGAGAGTTCACCCAAGTTTCTCAAGGTGACTTGATGCTAGATAAGATTACAAAATGCATCTTCCAAAGTAGGAGAAACAGATTCTGGAAGGAAAAGTAGTTTACCCATGTTGATGAAGGTGACTTGATGCTAGATAAGATTTAAAAATACACTCTCCAAAGTAGGAGAAGCTATGTTTAGAAAGAAAAGAGCATTGCTACAACAATGATAGCAAAATTTTGAATAGAGGATAGAGTAGAGATTAATACGAAAAATATTAATATATTCAAGGTCCACTTTTACCTTTACCACCACTCGTTAAAGTGTCTTCTTTCAAGTTCTTGAACTTGGAAATGTACTCCTCAACGATAGCAAAAACACCCATTTTAAGATTAGAGAGTTATGTCTAAAATCTATTGATTTGAGTGATGCTCACTGCACCAAATAGAGTTTGGAAAGAATCCCAAACATGCTTTGCATTTTCATCGTTTTATTTGATGGGCTAAATTGGGTTCCATGAATAGAGTGATCAATTCAGGAGCTCCATCCTTCTTCAGAGATATGAGATCATAATTGTTGTCAATTCCAACAGCTCCAAATACATCCATAAAACTTTACTGCAAAGTAGAACTGCCATCTGAACAACCCATGTATGATAGCTAGCCCCTATTGAGGTGGGGGGAAGCCATTTTCCATGCATAGATGTCATAGTACTAGTGCAGATCAGCAGTGACTTGTGGTTGAATTAGAGGGGAAAGGAGTGTATTGCCCTTAAGGAGGAACCAAAATCACAACAAATTTCCTTAAATTCACCGGAAACCCACGAAAAACTAGCAAGTAGGGATGTGATGGTGAAGATAAGAAGTCTGAAAACCCCTAAAAAAACTTATGTGTGTTGAAAAATATGGTGTTGGAAAACCCTAATTTCAGATATATAACAACTTTGAAACAAAGCTGAAACCCTAATTTCAGATCTAAAAAAATGATGAGTGTTGGATAAGGGAAGCAAAATCCACACTAGATCTAACACCATGTTTGAAATCAAGAGGTAGAGGATCTACAGTGAACTATCCAACAAATTGTAATCCAATAATGTTAAAATTGGTAGCTAGGGCCAAACTCCATGTGGGTTAGCTTATTTATGGCATCTGTTATTTTTATTGGATCCCTCTCATCGAGAGGTGTAGGATTGATCTAAAGATCATCCGATTCCGATAAGTATTCATGGAGTTATGAATTTATTTTGATTATGGAATTATTATCAAGCCGACCAGCAACTTGAGTAGGCTCAAAAGCCCAATAGACATGTCTATTCATCATCTACGTTTTAGTATACATATAGAGGACTTCAAGTCATTTCAACACATACTTGGGATCTCTTCCTCTTTACTTGTCTTTGGGTTTTAGTAGGAGAAGAGATCCTAAGGGATAACGCTGCCCTGATCCAGAAAGCCGGAAAAGCCAGAACTGCCGAGAAAGCCGCCATTGCTGAAAAAGCCAAAACTACCGAAAAAGCCAGAAAAGCCGAAACTGTCAAAAAAGCAAAAAAAGCCAGAACTGTCGGAAAAGCCGGAACTGCCGAAAAGCCGGAAAACCAAAAAAGTCGGAACTGCCGAAAAAGCCGAAACTGCTGAAAAAGCCGGAATTGTTGGAAAAGTTGAAACTGTCGGAAAAGTGGAAACGTCGAAACTGTCAGAAAAGCCGAACTGCCAGAAAAGCCAGAAAAGTCGGAAAAGTCGGAACTGTCGAAAAAACCGGAAAAGTTGGAACTACCGAAAAAGCCAAAACTGCCGGAAAAGGCGGAAAAGTCGGAACTGCTAGAAAAGTCGGAAAATTCAGAACTGCCGGAAAAGCCGGAACTGCTGAAAAAGCCGAAACTATCGAAAAAGCCGGAACTATCGGAACTACAAGGAACAACCAGAACTACTGGGAAGGCAACATGGTGCAGCAATGGCACATAATGTAGTACAATGATGATGGGTGTAGCATGGTGCAGCGCGGTGAGGTGCAGCATGATGACGAAATGCAGCACAATGATAGGTGAAGGAGTCACCTTGGAGAATCAATGGAAGCAGCATATCTTCAACTGATCTCATGTATCATCTTCTTAGAGATGATCTATGCTCTTATCTAGATAAGTCAAAGTGTTGACTTCTATTGTAAATGTACTATCTCTCTCTCTCTTTCTTTGCTAAACTTTGAAGAACATAAAAGAAGAATTGATCAAGGGTTTCCCCACATTGTGGGGTTTGTCCCTGGCTAGCGCCACATCTTGTGTCCTCTTGTCTTGGCTTGTCTTCTGCGGTTTATATTTATGTTCTATCTGCAGTTTACTTTAACGCTGATGTGATTGCTAATCTGGAAAAGATAATGAGCTAACTGTGAAAATTGAAATAAATTGCTCTAGCATAGAACATACCTAAAATTAACATGGTATCAGAGCTGAGGTGAAGGCAACACCCAAGCAAGAGTGAAAGAGCAATCACCGAAGACAGTTGCGAAAGGACAAAAGGATCAGTGGATTCCTCATCCCTCTTCAAATTCGCTGAGGGTGAAGTCGAAGCAGAGAATATTATCAGAATGGCGCAGCGGAAGTTTCTGATGGCCTACCTAAAGATCACTTCATTGGGAAGTTCGGATCTAAGGGTGGAAGGAAAGGCAGATGCCTTGGTTGCAATAAGTTTGGCCATTATGCGAAGGAGTGTCTGAATGGCAGAGACACATCTCTTGATGAAGATAACAATCATTCCAGGGACATCTTCAATGATCAAAGGAATGACGGGTAATGCAGGTCATCAAGGAAATGGTCAACTCTTCAAAGAAAGCAAGGAACCCCAAGTATGAAGAATCAAATGTTGTTTCTTATAAGATAAAGAAGTGTTATCTTGTATTGGCCCTCTCCTTCAGATTCTATGGGAATCTGGCTTATTGATTATAGTGCTTCGAGGCACTTCATCAGATAGATGGGTGCACTCTCTAATTTGGCAGAGATAGAAACAATCGTGGAATTATACTTGGAGCCCATGCCACCTATCCCGGAAAGGGTGTAGGGAATGTTATCCCTCAACTAAATGAGGGTAACTCAATTCATTTATAGAATCTCTTTTATGTACCTGATCGCAAGAAGAACCTGGTGTCCATTTCAAAAATGGAAGTCAAAGGTTTCAAGGTGGCACTCATCGATGGAAAGGTATATGTTTGAAAATAGAATTTTCAAAGATGTTTTTGAATTCAGAGTTGTATCAAGTTGCAGGAAGTCCACTGGGGACTGGGACCATGTCCATTGACACATAGCACTGAAGGTCTATGAGTCAGATGGTGACAGGGATGCTTGAATTCAAAAAGAGCATGACCATTCCCCTCATGTAGCAGGTCCACAGGTTTGGAACAACCCAAGGGGTTTGAGATTGATGGTCAGGTATCTCACGTATGCAAGTGGAAGAAAGTCCTCTATGGCTTGAAGCAAAACTCCTCGGGTGTAGTATGAGAGGATTGATAGCTATTAGATGAAGCTGAAATTCACTAGGAGTGAAACTGATCCAAACCATTACTCGAAGGTTGTGGATGATAGACCTCTCATACCAGCACCTTATGAGGACGACCTATTTCTGACAAGCGCAGACCCTCTCATTTGCAAAAGTAAGAGGGAGTTGGATTCCGAATGTGGAATGATAAACTGCAAGCCTGTGACTACCTCAAGGATCTTAACTTTCAGAAGTTATATGGTAGTGATGTCGGACCAGATTTGGGAAATGCCTCTGAGTTTCATAAACTCATTCACGTTGATGTTCTTGGTGAACTTCCGTCCGAACATATGTTTTGCAGTTAGCATGGTGAGCTCACATTTGGTTGAGCCTCACTGGATTGGTGCCAAGAATCTTCTGAGATATCTTCAAGGCACAATCTCTCATGGATTGAGCTACACTGCCGGAAATATGAAACCGCATGATTATTCGAATACTGAATGGGCAAGCAGTGTGGAGGATCACTAGAGCATTTCTTAGTGCTGGTTCTCTTTAGATTCTGCTTCGATATCATGGATGAGCAGGAAGCAGAAATCGATTGCTATAAGCACTGCCAAGACCGAATACATAGCTACGAGTATGATCTCATGTGAAGCTGCATGGTTGCAGAAGCTCTTAAGTGAGCCATTTGTACACATGATGAATACCACTGTGATTCTCTGTGACAACCAAAGTGGGATTCGATTATTGAGGAATCTCATATTCGATGATTGCTCTAGCAGATAGACATCAGATACTGCCTTATCTGGGATATGGTAAGTTGATAAGCGAGGAGGCTCCATCGCATTGAGACTGATGTACAGGTCGCAGACATTTTGTCAAAGCACCGGGGAAAGGTCAAATCTATGACTTTCCCGAACGACTTGGAGTCGTTGAGAGACCTTCTTATAAGGGTCCTGCATGTTGCATGCATTGAGCTCTGGGAGCTCTGGGGGGCTTGGGGTACTTACTGGAGCAACATACGACCACAGGGCGACTCACCCTCCCCTGGTGGTGCGCTATGAACAGGATGAATAGTTCTCCTGTGAACCGAGATGATTAGTTCTCCCATGGCAAATATGTAGCAAGATGATTAGTTCTCCTGTGAGGTCTGGATGATGTGTTCTCCATGACGATTATGTAGCAGGATGATTAGTTCTCATGTGAAGTTTAGATTATGTGTTCTCCATGACGATTATCTAGCAGGATGATTAGCTCTCCTATGAGGCATGGATGATGTGTTCTCCATGGCGATTGTGTAGCAGGATGATAAGTTCTCCTGTGAGGACAGGATTGATTAGTTCTCCTGTCGAGGCATCCTACCTATGCAGTCTGGGACTCATGGGAAGTACCTCTCATCTAATCAATGAGCAGGGAAATGAGGATAGGGACCATAGTAGTACCAATGGACGCATCGTTGTATCTACCATACTCCCTATGCTAGGACGACCTTCATTGATCTGGGATCAATGATACTGGTCTGGGACCAGTTGTAGGAGTTGTATTTACTATGATGCTGACTTCAGATCGGTTGAGACTGGTCTGGGACCAGTGGTACATACTTTGAGACTGACTTCGGGTCAATGGAGGACTGGCCTGGGACCAGTGAGAGTGGTACATACTATGACGCTGACTTCGAGTCGGTTGAGACTAGTCTGGGACCAATGGTACAAACTCTGAGACTGATGATACTGGTCTGGGACCAGTGGTAGGAGTGGTACCCACTATGACACTGACTTTGGGTCGGTTGAGACTGGTCTGGGACCAGTGGTACGCACTCTGAGACTGACTTCGGGTCAATGGAGAATGGTATGAGATATTCTCGATCAATTCTTCTTCTTCATGGTTCAGCAGAGCTAAGCAAAGAAGAGCTAAGCAGAGCAGAGTAGAGCCCGCAGAGCAGAGCAAAGACAGCAGAGCTGAGCAGGGCACTGATGGCAAAGATAGTACAGTCGGACACATGGATCAGCAGATGGAGTTCTCCCTAGTTGGGAGGGAGTGTTAAAATTGGCAACTAGGGCCAAACTCCATGTGGGTCAGCTTATTTATGGCAGTTGATATTTTTATTGGATCCCTCTCATCGAAAGGTGAAGGATTGATCTAAAGATCATCCGATTCTGATAAGTATTCATGGAGTTATGAATTTATTTTGATTATGGAATTATTATCAAGCCGACCATCAACTTGAGTAGGCTCAAAAGCCCAATAGACATGCCTATTCATCATCTACTTTTTAGTATAAATATAGAGGACTTCAAGTCATTTCAACACACACTTGGGATCTCTTCCTCTCTCTACTTGTCTTTGGGTTTTAGTAGGATAAGAGATCCTAAGGGATAATGTTGCCTTGATCCAGAGATCCGGAAAAGCTAGAACTGCCGAAAAAGCCGGAAAAGCCGGAACTGCCGAAAACGCCGGAAAAGCCGAAAAAGTCAAAACTGTCTGAAAAGCCGGAAATGCCAGAACTGCCGAAAAAGTCGAAAAACCAGAAAAGCCGAAACTGTCGGAAAAGCTGGAAAAGTCAGAACTGCCAAAAAAAGCCGAAAAAGCCAGAACTGCCGAAAAAGCCGAAAAAGCCAGAACTACCGAAAATCCAGAACTGCCGAAAAAGCCGAAACTAATGAAAACGCCGAAATTGTCAGAAAAGCTGGAACTGTCAGAAAAGCCAAAAAAGCTGGAACTGTCAGAAAAACTGAAAACGCTAAAACTGCCGATAAAGCTAAAACTGTCGGAAAAGTCGGAAAAGCCAGAACTACCAAAAAAGCCAAAACTGTCAGAAAAGCCGGAAAAGTTGAAAAAGTCGGAACTGCTGGAAAAGCCGAAACTGCTGGAAAAGTCGGAAAAGCCGGAACTAGCAGAAAAGTCGGAACTGTCGGAAAAGCCAGAAAAGTCGGAACTGACAAAAAAGCCGAAACTGCCGGAAAAGCCGGAAAAGCCGGAACTGTTGGAACTGTCGAGAACAGCCGGAATTGTAGGAACAGCTAGAATCGTCGGGAAGGCAACATGGTGCAGCAATGGCACATAATGTAGTACAGTGATGATGGGTGTAGCATGGTGCAGCGTGGTGAGGTGCAGCATGATGACGAAATGCAGCACAACGATAGGTGAAGGAGTCACCTTGGAGAATCAGTTGAAGCAGCATGTCTTCAACTGATCTCATGTATCATCTTCTTAGAGATGATCTATGCTCTTATCTAGATAAATCAAAGTGTTGACTTTTCTCTGCTGAACTTTGAAGAACATAAAAGAAGAATTGATCAAGGGTTTCCCCACATTGTGGGGTTTGTCCCTGGCTAGCGCCACATCTTGTGTTCTCTTGTCTTGGCTTGTCTTCTGCAATTTATATTTATGTTCTATCTGCAGTTTACTTTAATGCTGATGTGATTGCTAATCTGGAAAAGATAATGAGCTAACTGTGAAAATTGAAATAAATTGCCCTAGCATAGAACATACCTAAAATTAACAAATAAACATGCTGAAAATGGCAGCACGACAAAAGACTTCAATGGAGCACAAGATAAGCAAATTGGTGTTGATGCCCTTAGGCAAAAGAATGATGAATGTGATGTTGTCACATACGAGGAATGTGGTGCACTTATACCACTCCACTAAGGTTGGGAACCAACCCCAAGCAGAAGGCCAGGCTAACATTACCCTAAATTATAATGAATATAATAAAGTGGAATAATCGTGTAACTACCCACAGGTTGGCTCAATAAGAGCCTTAACCAATCACAAGGAGGGCTGGCACGCGGCCACAAGTAAAGATTAGACAAGAAATCCCAACAGCCACATAAATGGCAATTACAAATACACTAAGATACAAATTTTACAATAGTACAAACATTTACAATTTGGAATAAGTAATGAGTCCTAAATTAAAATGTTTATCAAAATATGGGATTAGACGTTAGCCCTTCACTGAATAATTGCATTAGAACAGGTTTAAATATAATAAAATACAAAATAAGTGCCACCGCTTTGTGATATGGAATATATAAGCATTAGTCAATAATAACATGTGGGATTGGACATCTAGTGATTCAACATGCATATATTACATAGAAGGACCTGATTTGGAATAACACCATATAAATTTTAAATTGTTCATTTACAAGTATGTTGTCAGTGATAGACTCCAAACATGGTGTTACAACTCTGACCTGTTTTAAAATCTTTCAAAGACTTTTGAGCATTCATAAGCCTAGTAAGTGTTCTTGAAAAAAGCCTCCTTACTAGTAACCAACTTCAACGAAGCTACTGACAGTAGGAAAAGTGGCTTGAAGCATGTATCTCCTTCCAGGTTTTCCAAGCAAAGTATCTTACTTAATCCTGATATATATAAGCCCCTTGTATATACTTTCCCTTAATGAATCCATGCTTCCTGTACAGAGGATTTTTCTTATTTTGCATCTAAAATCACAAATTCTCTTCATGAAGGTGGAAACCTATCACCATTTCACTCATAACAGACCTTTGGAGGCCTGCTGCAGAATGTCCATACCAATATCATTAGCTCCTCAAGTAATGTTTAAAGATGGCTTAATGATAGTAATACTATTAGCACCTATAGTTCCGGGCAGAAAGTGGATGGCTTCCAGCTAATACAGTCTTTTCACATCTAGTTTCTAGGCACCTTGCCACTTCCAGAATCCTTAGCAATAGGTATGACTGGGTAAAATTTCAACGCAACCTTGACAGAGTTGACAGAGTTTTCAGTTCCATAATTCTATAAATCAGTGTTCCAATATCTATGTAGCTGTGCATATGGAACAAAAGACATGGACGCAGACTCCCAATTTACCAATATTGCTGAAAATGCATAATAAAACCTGAGAAACACCCTGATTTGCATTATGCTGATTTCACTCTTATTTATGGTACCTGCCAGTATGGCAGTATTAGATTTTCGAACATATATTATTTTTGCTATCATGCTATGTGGCATTTTAATCTTTGGACTGTGATGCTGGTAGATAGATACTTAATGAGGCCTTTATTGTCTTGAGCTAGTGCTAAGTGATGGCCTGCATATGCCGCCTGCTTTTTGTATTAAACTCTATGTATATTTTGCGCTATATTAATAGAAATTTGAAAGCATTTAACAGAGAAACTGTATTACTGTATCCACAGGAGCTTTGAGGCCAGATCCACAAATCCACATTTTGGATCCGGATACAGATATGGATCCACTCAGATCCATATAGGATCCACCACACAAACAGATCTGTCAAGCCCAGAAATGGATCCTGTGCCACTGGAACGGATCCTGTGCCAGCTAGCCCTCACATGCCAGATCCCAAGAAAATAAAAAATAAAAGTAGAGTTTCGGTCTTTCTGTTTCTCTAGGATGTTTGCCACCTGTTTGAAACACTAAGCAGCGGATATTCTAATTACTTTTAGTTAGATTACTTATTATTACTCTGTAGACTGTATAGCTGAATAGGTAAGTTATTAATCACCTGACAGCCTGTAGGCTGTACAGCACATAATAATGCTAGCAGGAAAGGTTTGAAGCATTAAAATTTTTATTTTCGGTTTCTGGTGATGCTAACAAGAATGCTCTGGGAAAGCTCTGAGAAAGCTCTGAGACATTATATTTCCCATCCAACTCTAGGTGAAGGCTCCTCTTAGAACAGTATGATCCAAGGGCTATAGCATGTTGTCAAACAGTGTACAAAATTCATTTACCATCATACCTAGCTGGGAATCTTTAGACTTTAAGGCAGATTTCAAGAAAGATGACTGGTTGATCATGATGTAGAGTTGAAATATCAGAAGGTGAGGATGTAGACCCATTTCAGGATATGTAGTTAGACCTACTCTACATTACCATATCAATCGAGTGATCATTGATGAGACACTCAATTTTGTATTTTCCAATTATCCCTATGAGGCATGATGCATCATGATTTCAGTCTTCAGATTTATAAATATCTAATGATTTCAGTCCTAATATTGTGATCATGGATGGTTTGATTCTTAATTTGAATATGTTTTTTAAAACATAAAAGTTATTATTTTTTTTTTGTACATAACATTTCCCAGCCATATCCAGATCCTGGCTTTTCAAAAATCTGGTGGTTCCATACCCATTTCCTGGTAACTTAGCAGAAAACCTGTTGAAATACAAAACCCTAACACAGCAACCCAGATCCAAATCGGAACAGGTCGACCCAAAGGCCTTACCCTCGTATAATACACCAACCAAAATTGGGAGATTAGTTCACAGCAGTTGAAATTACAACATAAATTTTGAAAACAACGTTTGAAATGGGAAACAAATGGTCTGCATCATGTTATTGGAGAACCCAGTTCAGATCAAGTGAACATAATATATCCTTTTGACCAAGTGGGTTTGTGATTGTCAACCTTGTTTTAGGTCTATAATCAATGTTTCAGTATCTATGTTACTGTGAATGTGGAACAAATGACTCTCATGGATGTGAGCTTCCAATTTACCAATTCTGTTGAACATGCATTATCAAACCTGTGAAACAGCCTAATTTTACTTCATTAGGTTGACTTCAATCTTTGGCAGTATTAGATTTTGGTAAATAGGTTATTTCTGCTATCGTGCCATGTGGCACTTTGATCTATTGACCGTCATGCTGGTAGATAGATAAATAATTAGGCCTTTATTGTCTGATGCTAGTGCTGACGATGGCCTGTATATGCCGCTGCTTTTTGTACAAAACACTGTAGTACGTACATTCTTGTGCTATCTTAATTGAAATTCTGAAGCATTCCCAAAAACCTGAGAAATATAAAACCCTAACATAGCTACCAAAATCCAAATCAGGAGAGGACAAGGGCTGTCTGATGTAATATACCAATTGAAATTGTTCATCGAAGAACCTGATTTGGAATTCCTCCATACACATTTTTATTTGAGTATGCTGTCAGTTGCCAACTTCAAACATATAGTGTTACAGCTCTGTGTGGCCTATCTTCAAATCTTTCAAACATTTATGAGCTTTCAATATCCTTTCAACTGTTCATGAAAAAGGCCTCCTTACTAATTTCAATGAAGGTAGCAATAATAAACAAGAATGTATCTCCTTCCAGGATTGCCAGGCAGAGTATATTGCATAAGCTTGATATATACAAGCATATTGTTGCCTTCCGTTTGATCACTCCATCCTTCCAGTGTAGAGGATTTTTCTTCCTTGTAAATGATTATCCAAAATGCCAAATTATCTTTATTAAGACAGAAACCTGTCCCCATTTCACTCATGAGTCATAACCAACCTTTAAAATCCTGTGGTCAAAACCTCCTTACCATCAGTTTTTTAATATCTAGTTCCTAGGAACCTGGCCGCTTACAGAATCCTTAGCAATAAGTGTGACCGAACAAAGAATCAGCTCAAGGTCAACACTGTTTTCAGTTCCATAATTCTATAAATCAGTGTTCCAATATCCACGTAGCTGTGCATGTGGAAAAAATGACTTCATGGATACAAACTTCCAGTTTAACAATTTTGTTGAACATGCAAAATCAAACCTGAGAAACAGCCTGATCTTCAATTTATTTTCATTATGCTGATTTCAATCTTCTTTTTGCTACCTGCCAGGATGGCAGTATTAGATTGTGGGAAATATGTTATTTTTGTTATCGTGCTATGTGGCATTTTGATCTTTGGACTGCGATGCCGGTATATAGATAGCTGGTGAGGACTTTATTGTCTTAAGCTAATTCTAGCGGTAGCCTGCGTACGCAAGCTACTTTTCGTACCAAGAAGTAACATTTTTGTGCTACATTAATAGGAATTTTGAAAGCATTTAAAAGAGAAATCCCGAGAAATATAAAACCCTAACAGAGCAACCCAGATCCAATCAGGAGTGGAAGGAATAACCCTTATATAATACACCAATCAAAATTTGGGAGATTAGACCACAAGAGTTGAAATTACAACATAATTTTTTAAAGCAATGTCTGAAATGGGAATCAAACTCTATGGTCTGCATCAAGTTACTGAACAGCTCAGTTCAGATCAAATCAACACATGTCCGCCTGACCAAGTGGGTTTTTGATTGTCAATTAGTATTTAACTCTAAACCATTTATAATTGACGCCCACGGAAGAAATGTATGCAAACCATGGAGCCTAACAAGGAAGCAGAACCCATAAACCAAAAATATAAACAAATCAATAAATCAACATTTAATTTCTGGCATTCATGGAAGAGATCCATTGAGTGCGCTGCTTAAAAGAAGAATAAAGTGACCTTATCTGGGTTCCAGCAGTCTTCAGTCATAGCTTTGAAATTGGGTTCTCAGATATCTGCCATCACGGACATTTGAATTTTAGTTTTTACTTGCAACAGATAATTAGAGAAAGACAAAGAAATTTTGATGGAAAGGGATTGCAATTACTTACAGGCTACAGTACTGATTGTCGCGTAGAAGCTGCAAATAGCGTTCTGCGGAGTAGGGATGCAAGGGGCAGACAGTCATAACGAATTGAAGATAAAGGCAAGGTCCAGAAGCCACGGAGGAGATATGGCATTGTGTTCGACTTATAGTTTCTCGTAAATGCCAAAAACACGGTGCATCCGGGATGGCCACTAAATACCCTCCTGGATTAGATATCGATTTTGGAGGATTCTCTCTCGATTGTTACAATTTTTAAAATAACAAACACTCCATTTTACCACCGCCTACGATCACAAAACAACAAACAAATTGACCGACTGACTGGAGTTATTGAATTAAAGTGCACGCAAATCGAAACTCCAAACTCCCCTTCTCTCCTCCTCAACATGCAGATGCCACTTTTTAGCCCTCTTCCGAATTAAATACTAATGGGCTTCCAATCTCGGAGAATTGAACCTTCTCTTAGAAAAACAACAACAATTACCAAAATCCATAAATTCTATACCTGGCGCATGTCTTGTTTTTTCTGGAATCGAGCCCTAAAACAGACATCATGTGAGCTTCTACATCTGTTTTTAGCATATCAATAGATTTTATTGGAACAACCATCCCATGGTTTGATGCTTTAAAAAAAATGATATGAAATAGAGTTTGACTAATACAGGTTTTGAATTTGAATTAGGTTGAAATTTGCGAACAGCGTAATATGTTTTTTTTTAACTTATAAAAATAAAATGGTTAAAAGTGTGAGTGTTTTTTTAATATATTGGGAAAATTTATTATAATTTGGTTGTTAAAGTTGATATAGTTCGCAAATTTATTATAATTTGGTTGTTAAAGTTGGTATAGTTATTGTTGTTTGTTATTTATTGATGTAGGTTGATTCATTATTATTATTCAAGCAAAATTATATCAATTGTAATTATTTATTGGTAAATTGTAAGGGGTGGATTTTCATTTATCCATGTAAGTTGATTCATTATTATTATTTAAGAAAAACTATATCAATTGTAATTACCTATTGGTAAATTGTAAGAGGCGGGCTTTCATCCCTGCCCTATGTTTTTAAGTCTTGAGTCATGAGTTTTACTTAATAGTATAATTTAAATATTTTAAGTTTGGTTTTTTAATATTTTTTTATTAATATTGTTCAAAATGTGATAAAAAAGTGTTGGAAATGCAAGTTTGAATTAGTACTATGAATCAATGATGTTGGAAAGGTTTTTGAGAAGGTTGTTTTTTTTCTTTTTTCTACTTTTTTCTTTTTTTTAGACCTAGGCTTTTTTTTTCTTTTCTTTTTTCACCTAGGTTTTGAGAACTTTGAATCTATTTATATATTTAAAAACACAATTTAAACAACTAAAAATACAATCTCACCAAAAATCACATCATTAGATTATAATAAAAAGGAGTTGTCTTTAGTGCGACTTTTTCGACTTGCGGGAGAAAAGTTTTGAGGTAAAATAGTGATTTGTGTTATTTGAACTCGTTTTTTCATTATATGAGGTAAAATAGTGATTTGTGTTATTTGAACTGGTTTTTTCACTGTATATATGGATTTTGAGGTAAAATAGTGATTTGTGTTATTTGAACTGGTTTTTTCATTGTATGAGGTAAAGTAGTGATTTGTGTTATTTGAACTGGTTTTTTCACTGTATATATGGATTCTTCGACTTTCAAGTGCCTGAATAGGGCAGAAAAATTTGAGATAAAATAGTGATTTGTGTCATTTGAACTGGTTTTTTCACTGTACATATGGATTCAACACCCTGAAAAACTCCTAGGACACTTTGATTGTGCAGGTGTTACCCATCAAGTTTGTGATTTCAATAAATTCCTGCAAGATCTTAGAGAAATCAAGTTTGTGATTTCAATAAATTCCTGCAAGATCTTAGAGAAATTAGACCAAAAAAACCCACCTGAAAAGCTTCCAAAAATCACATTAAAAACAACTCCATAAAAAAACAAAAAAAATCAACTAATCAAATTACATTGTTAAATAAAAATGGTGTGCTTTTGACTTTTCAAATAGTTTAAGTTATGTTGAAAATTAAAAATAATATGATATCATTTTCTTAAATTATTTAAATTATAAAATAAATTAAGTGTGAATGTGACCGAACTTTAAGAACGTTGAATCTATTTATATATTCCAAAACACAATTTAAATAACTAAAAATGCAATTCTACCAAAAATTATATCATTAAATTATAATAAAAAACAAAAAATAATCCAATTATATTGTTATATAAAAATTATATAGATATATTAAATGTGATTTTGATTTTTCTAATCATTTAAGTTATATTGAAATTTAAAAATAACATAATATCATTTTTTTAATTATTTAAATTATAAAATTAAATAAAAATTTGTAAATTTGACATTGCTCATAAAATTGAATTTGAGAATAATATTATCTCTTTCTGTTTTTTTATTAGTCTCTCCCATCTAACATGAGACTATAGCAATCTTCCTGTTTTTTATTAGTCCCTCCCATCTAACATGGGACTATAGCAATCAATTTGATACCTTTTCTAATTTAGAAAATGATACCTTTCTAATTTAGAAAATGGATTTAGTGTGAGTTTGGTTTTTCTTTACGTTGAAATTTAATAAGTACATAAAGATTTTGCTCATGCATTATAGTGTAATTTTGAATTTCTTTAGATATTTAAATTACTTTACCCGCCACGATTCGATTGTAACATATGGATCGATTTTTTGTCCAACCAATAAGAAGATGAGGAGTGTATAAATATTATTATTTTTTAATTTAGAATGAATTAAATTTAAGTGATTTTTTTTAATTTAAAAATAATATGAAGGCCTCTTGGCAAAGTGTGAGATTGACTTTTCTTTATTTTAAAATTTGTTAAATGTATAAAATTTATGTAATGTAGATAAAGTGTGAATTTCACTGTCTTGAAATTAAAACTTCATAAATTTATAAAATTATGTACATGAATTGAGTTTGATTTAAATTTTAATTAATTGTTGTTTTTATTGAAATTTGAGAGTGGCATAAATATATTTTTGAAATTGCAAGTTGCACGTGAGTGCACAATGTAATGTTCGGGGTAGTTGGTTTACACGCCCCGACCAGTATCGAGTCCTGGGAAGCTGCGCTGCAACATATTTGGGCCATGGCCAGTGATGTATGTACTATGTACAGAATGTATTTGAGGCCCCGCCCCTGGAAAAATAAATAAATAAATAAATATATATATATATATATATATATATATATATATATATTGAAATTGCAAGTTACGTTAAAATTTGATAAGTTTATAAGATTGGGTATATGGATTAAGTGTGATTTCGATTTTAACTAATTATTTGTTTTATATTGAAATTTGATAATGGCATGAATATCTTTTTTTAAGTGTAAGGTAGGTTATGAGGTGAGTAAATTGTGAATTTGATTTTTCTTTATGTTAAAATTTGATAAATGTATAAAGATTGTGTAATGAGGTGGGTAAAGTGTGAATTTGACTTTCTTTATGTTAAAATTTGATAAATTTATAAAGATTTTGTACATGGATTAAGTGTGATTTAGATTTTAACTAATTGTTTATTTATACTCAAATTTGAGAGTCGCATGAATATATTTTTAAAATTATAACATAGATTATGTGTGAGTTGGATTTTTCTTATGTTAAAATTTGATAGGTGTATAAAGATGATATATATGGATAAGTATGATTTTGATAATTGATCATTTTTATTTTTATTTTTATTTGAAATTTAAGAGTGAAATGAATATCACTCTCGACTTTGTGACACTATATGTGATTTTGATTTTTCTTTATATTAAAATTTAAGAAATATATAAAGAATGTGTATATATTTGTAAATAGATTATTTCTATAAAACTCATAATGGAATTTTTGTGTCTATGTGTTTTGAACCATCATTGTGGTTCATTGTCATCTTAGACCTGATGATGAGCCACACTGGATGGTGCCACACTGGATGGTTCGAAACAGATAGACACAAAAATTTCCATTGTAATTTTTACCGAAAGAATCAATTTACAAAAATATGGATCACAGAAGCTTGAATTCAAAAATGTGTATATAGATTAAGTAGGTTTTTAATTCGTATTGTTTTTTTAATGTTGAAAATTAAGAATAGTATAAGTAATGAATTATAAATTTAATTTTTTATGTTAAAAATTGATAAATATATAAAGATGGTGTACATTCATTGATTTTTGGTTAATTATTTATGTTGATTTTTTTTTTATAAGTTTGGTTGGACTACATTTTCATCATGTCCAACTTTTCACTCTAATCAAGAGATAGCACAAGATTTAAACTCAAGACTTCTAATTAGATGAGATTTCATTTCAACAATTATTATCAATTGAACTACCTCAAATAAACTATTTATATTGAAATTTAAAAATATTATAAATATTTTGTTTTGTACAATTCAATATTGAAATTTGAAAATAGTATAAATATTATTTTGTTAAATGTAAATTTAATTTATTTTTTATTATTATAATAAAATTTAATAATTATATAAAAATTATTTATAGCCCAAATAAATAAATAAATAAATATATATATATATATAAAGTAGGATTTGTTTTGAAATAAAGTAGGATATTGAATGTTAACACTGATTTAAGGAAGCAATATCTCTTAATTTATGTAATTTAAAGCAGTACTAAAAGCATTTGAGAAACGAGTCATCACTACTCATTTAGGTATAGCTTGTACAACTTTCAAACAAATCATGATGGGTCTAAATCTTAAAAAGTAAAAACCTTACGATGACTAGTGAGAAACTATTCAATATTATGAACAACGTCCTCCACCGACTATAAGACTTAATGCACTTCCTCCACATTTCAACACCTTTCAAGTAGTTGATCATGATGGAGTCCAAGCAGGTCTTTATTTCTGGTATAAATGTCGATTTGGTGTTTAAATGTTAATAGATAGTGAAATTAATATTTGAATTTATTTAAAAATAAATTTAAATCTCAAATTAATGAAATTATTTTTTTATTGTTTTATTAAAATAATAAAAATAAAAATAGAGATTAAGTGAAAGTGATAATAAAAATTAGAGTAGTCTTTCAGTGTGATTTTTTGAAATTTTTGGCGGATTTGTGTTATTTAAATTAGTTTTTTTCACTGCATATATAGATTTAACACTCTCAAAAACCCTAGAGCTCTTAGATTGTGAAGAGTTCACCTATGAAACTTGTGATTTCAATGAATCATTGTGGGATTCTATACAAATTAGATCAAAATAAACTGGAAAACTTTCTAAAAAGTAGCACTTAAAGACTACTCTATAAAAAAATTAAAAATGAAGATTAGGTGAAAGTGAAAATAAAATCATATATATTATTGAAATATGTGAAAATCAATATGTATGTTTGGGGAAATTTTCAAACTTCTATCTTTAGTTTAAAATATATGAATTTTCACAATTTTTTTAATTTTGAAATGACAAGTATAAAATATTTGGCTATATTTTCAATCAATTGTGGTTATCTAAGGTGATTGGGTAGAATGGTTGTTGTCTTTTGCATCTATATTCAAATCCCCACTACTGATATGATCTTCTTTATTTTCTTTTTAATTTAATTTTACATTTGACGTGAATTGCTTTCAATTTAATTTAATTTTACATTTAAGGTAAACATCTCCCTCAAAATGAGTAGTAGAGATGTAAACGTTTTTTTATTCCTCTCTGGTACTAGAAACCTCACTCTATCCCTCATCTCAAGATATAAACCTCTTCCTCTAGGCTTGATAGATCCATAATATAAATGGATTTATGCTAGCTCCTAAAAAAAATTATTGGAAGTATTAAATTTTTATATGTTTAAAAAATAAATCAATAAATCCTAATTTTTTATTAACAGAAAAAAAAAAAAATTACATTATGTATATGCATCCATGTACATACAACTATGTACATTCCATTCTGACCGTGTGTGCATTCAATTCTCTCCGAAGACCAAAAAAAAAAAACAAACAAATAAACAAACAAATATTCAAAAAACATTCGTCATGTAAACCTGATTTATCTCATATATATATATATATATATATATATATAAAACTATGTTGAATAGTCATAACAAAAACTTAAGTTATATATAATATTCGTTACTATATGAAGTCAATGATAAAAAGCATGTAATCCCAGGAAAATTGCAACAAGTTGCATCTAAATGTTTCGAGTTTTACCCAATGCCTAAGGTTGTCTAGTATCTATAAGTTTTTTTCATGGTTTCATTACTTGTAAATGGAGTAACAAGATATAGAATCAAAAGTTTGTTTCAAGTTTAAGATTTTTTCCAAAATTGATAGCAGTGTGTGATTGTGACATTTTTTAGTAGCATTAAACTAGTTTAGTAAGATTGAAGGCGTCCCCAAAGACTTGAAGAGAATAGTATTTTTTCTCAAGAGCCCAACAAAAAAGGATTTTAAGAGAAAATTTACTAATTAAATTTAAAAATATGAAGTTCTAAAATATTATGGTTACAAATATAAACCAACATAAATCCATCTTAAACACGGATCTAACATGAGCCGAAAAGGATCAAATTTCTTTAAGTGCAACCTTATTTTAGAGTGCAAAAAATAATGTGTAATTTTTTATTGTTTGAATTGTATTTTTGAATGTTACAGAGATTGCATAACATGCATATTGAGCCATTTTATCACTACACTGATTTTTTTAATTATTAATATATTTTTAAATATATGTCAGTATTAAATCATATTAAAAGATTTTACTCATAACCCA
Organism: Pinus tabuliformis; assembly: GCA_031772625.1. Taxonomy (NCBI): domain Eukaryota; kingdom Viridiplantae; phylum Streptophyta; class Pinopsida; order Pinales; family Pinaceae; genus Pinus; species Pinus tabuliformis. Next base: position 1,203,910,768 of record CM062818.1, read on the forward strand.
CATTGAATAATCTATTCCATTAAAATATTTTCTTGATATCACCTGTGTGTATATATATAAAGTTGATATCAAGTGTTACATTTTTTTTGAAAAGTATAAAGTTTAAACATTTTATTCACATTTTTTTTTTTTCTAATTACTTTACATTAAATTATATTAGGTCATTCGAACAATTTTTTTCTTTTTTATTATTGTCCACATTGTTTTTCTATTTAGAGAATATTTTATTATTATTATAAGAGGGACAGACATACTTACACATGAGCATATAAGCTTGATTACTATTATTTATTATTTTAATATCATATACATATTATGTTTTTTATTTCCTTTTTAATTTAAATTTACATCTAATACTAGCAACCTCACTCTAACCCTCATCTCAAAAAGCAAACATCCTTTTGATTCCTCTAAACACTTGTACATCTGAAGTATAAATAGATCTATGCTCATTTTTAGAAAAAATAATTTATTGTAAGTATTAAGTTTGTGTATTTTTATTGATTAAATTTAAAATTATGAAGTTATATTATAGTTACGAATATAAATTACTATTATTTAAATTTATTTTAATGTCATATTCATATTATGTTTTTTTTTTTTTTTCTTTGTAATTAAATTTTACATGTAACAATTTTAAGTGAACATCTCCTCTATATTGAGTTGTAGATAGCCTCAACACAAAAAGGTGAATCTCCCCCCTATTGAGTTGTGGAGAGCCTCCATGTAAAAAGGTGAATAATTAAAAATAAATAAATGAAAATATGATTTTTTTTTTTTTTTTTCTGAAATAAAGCATGGAAAAATAATTATAGGAAAAATGTAATTTCTACCAAATTAAGATGAATATGAATTGATTTTTATATTATTATTTATGTGTGAGAGAGAGATTAAATATTTTGGGCAGAATTTAATTATTTGAAGTTTTTTCATTTTTGTTGGAAATGGATGACACAATTTTTTACTAGATTGTGTTTTTTTGTTATTTTAAAATGTGTTTCTGAATACATAAATAGATTCAACATCCTAAAAAATAAGTCGAATTCTACATATAACATAGTTCAAACTTATAATTAAATAATCTTTATTATTTCCAGCAAAATTGATCCTAAAATTCACACGAATAAAGGCAAAAAAGTCCAATAGTTTAAGTACACTAATATTTTATACATATAATATTTATTCTTATTTGTTTTTTATTTTTTTAATATATTAATATATAGCAATATTGAAATACATATATATATATAATCTTTTTTACAATCAAATAAAAAAACAAACAAACAAACAAAAACAAAAACAAAAAACACTTTTCTATCCTATTAAAAGACCAATGAATAACAAAATGGGCTATAATCTAAGTGCCTATGGTTACTACCACAACTACAAATATTATTATTACTAAAGGTATTAAGTTCTATATATTAAAAACAATCTAAGTGATTATGATGACTACTACAACTACAAAGATTATTATTACTAAAGGTATTAAGTTTTATATATGAAAAATGTGAAATAAATTTAATAAAATAGATTTGGTTGTAGAAATTTAATGAACTAAAAAACAAGAGACGCAGTTCTACTTTACTGATGTGCAGAATGGAAATCACAATTTAGAACAATATGCATAGACATGCAACAAACAAAACCACAAGTACATAATGATTTCTTGGGGAACCCGATTGGGAAAAACCCCTCAAGCCTCTTTTCATTAATAAGTGTTCTCTCTGTTGAATGAGAGCCTCTAGCCAACATTTAGCCAATTTTTGCCTCCTCTAGCCTCTTATTTCCTTACGCAATTCTGAGCAAATTCGAGCTCCTAAACGATAGGGAATTCCCTATTTCCTTGCGTAATTACCAAGGAATTTGATCTCCTGATTGCATGCAACCATTGTACACTCAACTAGTATACAACTCGTTACACTGGCCTTGTCTTCTCCACCTCAGCTGAGCAATTCAAATTCCATGTATGCATGAGCTATTTTGGGTTGATTGATTAATTAGCTGACAGATCTCTGAGTTCGATTGTTGTCCTACTACATAATTGACTCTATCAATAGTTAGAGGTCAGTTAATTGAATACAACTGAAAATAACTGAACTAGATTGCTAACAATTTGCAATCACACATGCATGATTGAACTCCAAACCCACTAACTCGAATTTACCGAGCTAACTGAGTGACGAGATCTATGTCACACTAGTTAACTGCCTCCAAGTTGTCATGTTGGTGTGGAAATATGATTTACTCAAATTGAGCCTTTCTTGCTACATTTTTTAACACTTCCTATTAGTAAGAAAGGGATTTTTCACCACCAATATCTTGCACCTGTGGAATTCAAATTTACCTCTTGACAATGCCTTTGTTAAGATGTCAACATCTTGCTCCTAAGTTGGAATGTACTTTCACAACATGATTCTCCTCTACACACAGTCCCGCAAATGATGATATCGGATATCAATGTGCTTGTACCTGTCATGAAATATCAAATTCTTAGAGAGCTTAACGCAACTCTGATTATCACAATATATCATTGTTGGATCCATCTCTTGACTGAAAAGACCCGCAAGTATTTTCCTTGTCCATCTGGCATCACATGTTGCTTGACTTGCAACCATGTATTCAACGTCTGTTAAGTTGAGTGTCACAGACCTCTGCTTCCTACTGTACCAAAAAATAGTTGTGGACCCAACATTGAAGATAGCACCTGAAGTACTTTTCATGTCTAATGGACTCCCCACCCAATCTACATCGGTGAAGCCTTAGACCTTCACTCCCTTTGTATTCTTGTACCATAATCCAAAATCAGTAGTGCCTCTGAGGTACTGTAACACGTGCTTTGTTGTCTTATAATAAAGCTTGGTAGGCCTCACCATAGCTTGACTAAATTGGTTTACTGCATAGCACATGTCAGGTCTTGTGTTCATAAGATACATTAAAGACCCCACAAGCTGCCTGTAAATGGTAGCATCAACCTCTTCACCTGAAGTGGAATTCTCCTTCCTCCATTTTGTAACTAGAGGTGTGTCCATAGGCTTACAATTATCCATGTGAAATATATGAAGTATTTCAGAGGCATACTTCCCCTAAGACACAAACAATTCACTATCACCTTGCCATACTTCCAACCTGAGGAAGTAATGCATTAATCCCATTTCTTTCATATCAAATTGCCTTGCAAGATCCTCTTTGCAAGAGCGGATCAATTGCTCATCACCTAACAATATTAAATCACCAACATACAAAACAAGAATAAATAACTTACCATCTACCACAATGTGATAGAGGTTCACATCTGCTTCACTTTTGGTGAAGCCCAATCCACTAAGATAACTGTCAATCCGAGTGTACCATGCTCGGGGTGCCTGTTTGAGACCAATCAATGCTCTCCTAATTCTGCACACATGTGACTCCTGATCATATGTCTCAAATCCTTTAGGTTACTCTATGTAAATTTCCTCCTCAACGACACCATTGAGAAAGGCGGTCTTCACATCCATCTAGTGGATTTTTCACCCCATCTACGCAGCTAATGCAAGAATTGATCTGATGGAGGAATACCTTTCCACAGGGGAAAATGTTTCCTCATAGTTAACTCCCTCTACCTGAGAAAATTCTTTGGCCACAAATCTAGCCTTGTACTTCTCGATGCTCCCGTCAGCTGCATGTTTCACTTTGTATATCCATCTGGAACCAACCACTGATTTCACTTTTGGTCTCGGCACCACCTCCCATACACTATTCTTCATGATGGATTCATATTCTTCCACCATTGAATCACCCCACACAAGTTGAGAAATTGCTCCCTCAAATGAAGAAGGCTTTGAGTCAATGAGATCTGTCATGAGAGCCATGTAACCAATGTAACTCTCAGGTGACCTCCTCTCCCTGTGTTGTGATCTAGGAGCTCCCACATGCTCCCACGCATCATGTATCAATCTATCAGCTTCTCTGGTTCTCGTTCTCCCTTCTCTGGATTTTTCTGGTTGAGTGGGTGTCTCCACTTGACCTCCTCTCTGCTCCTCCAACTGTGGTTACTCCACAACATCTTGAAGCTCATCTTGAGGTTCCTCCTTTAGAGCTAGAAGCTCATGCTCCTATGGGATACTCATCTCTTATTCTAGAGAGCATCTCATAGCCTTCTCCTCATCGAACTTGACATCTCTCCTCACAATTGTCATCCTCAGTGAAGGTAAATACACCCGGTAATTGTGTGGAGTTTTGGTGTATCCTACAAAAACTCCCAACTCTATTGTAAGCTCAAGTTTCTTCCTCGAATCCTTGAAGACATGGCAATAAATGGAAGCTCAAAAAATTTTGAAATGAGACACATCAGGGTTTCTCCCAGAGAAGGCCTGCTTCGGTGTGATCATACCAAGTATTCTATGATGACTGTGAATCTGCAAGTAGATTGTTCTATTACATGCTTTTTCCCATAAATGCAATGGTATCCCCTGATCATGTAGCATAACTCTTGTCGCTCCAACTATGCTCTTGTTATTTCTCTCAGCTATCCCATTCTGTTGTGGGTTATGGGTTGTTGTCAGTTCTCTTCAAACAGCTTCTTTGGCACAAAATCCTTGAAGACATTCAAAACAAATTCACCTCCATTGTTGCTCCTAAGAGCTTTCACCTTCTTCCCAGTCTCCTTTTCAACTGATTCTTTGAATTCAACAAATTTTGAGAAAACTTCATCCTTCTTCCACATGAAGAAGATCTAACATTTTCTATAGAAATCATCAATAAAAATAACATAGTACTTATGTTTTGTTGTGGAGGTTGTAGAAAAAGGTCCACTAACATTAGAGTGGACTCGCTCTATTATTGTACCTGCTCTGATATCTCGGCCATGGAAAGTGGATTTGACATATTTCCCCAATGTGCAACCCTTAAAGACAACATGTTGGTCAAGGGAGCCTTTAGGGAGACCAGTGGTAATTTTTTGCATGGCTTTTAAAGAACCATGGTGTAGATGACCTAATCTCTTGTGCCAAAGTTCTCCAACATCTCTACTCTGCACTTTTTCTGCCTTATTGCTCAATGCAATGCAATCTCCCACCTCAAGTTTGCATGGGTTCTTCACTTGAACTCCAATTTGCTTCACTTGCCCAATAGCTATGTGTCTAAGAAAGGCTTTCCTTTACTGAAAATAACATCATAGCCTCTATCCTCCAATATTTTTAAAGGTATCAGGTTCTTCTTTAGGCCATGTACAAACATAAAATCTTTGAGGCAAAGAGGAGAGGTTTTCTCCCTCTCAAAGGTGACAGTACCAATTCCTATAGCATTGTACCTCCTGTCATGCGCCATTTTGATATGCATCTGGAGATCCTTCTCCTCCATGCTATTGAAAAACTCCTTCCACCCTGTCATATGGAATGAGGCACTGGAATCAAGGTACCACACACTCCTTGGAACAGTGTTGGCCATGCTTACTATTTAAAGACATTCTCCTGAATCTGAAGAAAAATTGATGTAGTAAAGCTATAAATTTGAAATTCATGATGGACAAGTTCGAAATACTATTTTTAATGTGATTTTATGGCTCTGATACTATGTAGAAATTTGATAGAAATTACAATTGTTCAAGATTTTGAATTGAAAAACAAGAGACATAATTCTACTCTATTGATCTGCGAAATGGAAATCACAATTTCAAACAACATGCATAGACATGCAACAAGCAAAACCACAAGTACACAATGATTTCTAGGGGAACCCAACTAGGAAAAACCCCTCAAGCCTTGTTGCGTTAATTAGTTGAATATAGAAACTATTGCAATTGCTTGCTCCTTCTCTAAGCACAACCTACAAAAGAATAATTGTTCTCTCTGTTGAATGAGAGCCTCTAGCCAACACTTAGCCAATTTCTGCCTCCTCTAGCCTCCTATTTCCTTGCACAATCCTGAGGAAATTCGAGCTCCTAAACAATAGTTAAGTCCTTATTTACTTGTGCAAATCCGAAGGAATTGATCTCCTAACTGCATGCAACAATTGTACACTCAACTAGAATACAACTCATGTTACGTTGCCCTTGTCTCCTCCACTTCAGCTAAGAAATTTGAATTCCATGCATGCATGAGCTATTTTGAGTTGATTGATCAGTTAACTAATAGATCTCTGAGTTAGATTGTTATCCCACTGCATAACTGACCTTCAACTGACTCTATCAATAGTTAGAGGTTAGTTAACTGAATACAACTGAAAATAATTGAACTAGATTTCTAACAATTAGCAATCACACATGCATGACCGAACTCCAAGCCCACTAACTCAAATTTACTGAGCTAATTGAGTGACAAGAGCCATGTCACACTAGTTAACTTCCTCCAAGTTGTCCTGCTAATGTGTAAATTTGATTTACCCAATTTGACCAAGGCTAAAGTCAAATTGAGCCTTTCTTTCTACATTTTTTAACATTGATCATGATGACAAGGAGAAGGATGAAAACGAGGAGGATGATGAATGGAAACCATATTCATTGACCATGATGATGACGATGATGACAATAACAACAATGGTGACAAGGATGACGACGAACATTCACTAAGATTGACTTTGGTATATTGGACCTTAAGAAGGTAAGATCTTGCTTAGAAATATATAGAATTTTATTTTTATTCTCAAACAAAATGAAGAGAAGTGAACCCCAAGGGTTAACTCAGTTGGCCAAGTTCCCATTGTTAAGTACCTCACCATTGGGAGGTCGTGAGGTCAAATCTCCTCGACACCCTTAAGGTTAGGCTTTGCTTGTTTGGCTAACGGGAAGACCCCTTCGATTTGATCTGCCTGGATTTTCCCGTGGATGTAGCGGCCACCCAATGTCCATGAACCACCCTTAAAAAAAACATGAAGAGAAGTGTTCCAATATCACCATAGTTTTATTGAGTTAAAAGGCTAGGAAGTTTGGTTGTGTGATAAATATTTTGAAATTAAGATCTAATGCGGGTATATGTTAGACAATCTAAGAGAAAATTATTTTCATCTCAACCCTCTTGTGTCACAAAGGTGACAAACACTTTCATCCCACGACGTTACAAAATTTTTCCAATGTTCAATTTCACCATGGAACTTATGAGAAATTGTTCTTATTTTAATTAAGAGTATTTTCTTCTTTACACTAGTTAAGATAGAGAGATACTTTTTCTTTTTGAGATTAGGGTTTATCATCTCCTTATAATGTCTTAATTTCGTTTTTCTCTTTGATGCTTTATCGCACCACAATTTCTTCTTAAATTTTGATATAGTAATTTTTTTAATACTATCCTTATTCTACAATATATTCTCTTGCTTTATTCCCTAATGGTACAACCAATATTGGGCATCCTTACACCATCCTTACTTGAGTTGAAGGTGGTTTTGGTTGGAGTTTAGGAAGCCTCTTATCTTACAAGATATTTAACTTTTTCTTATGCATTATATACCTAGTCATAGCCACCTCTTAATAGGGGAAAGACTCAATTTGATAATGCGGATAAGAAGGCGTAGTTCCTTTAATTTTGAGATTCTAGGCTATACAAATGTTTTTGGATGTCTTTTATCTTTCTATGTGACTCTCTATAGATATTATATCTCCAAACCTCACATCCACATAAAATAATAGGGGTAGCGAGAATCTGAAAGAGGATTTTTTTTTAACGCCATATCCAAAGATTCATTGATTTACTGTTATTTTCAAGCCTATAATAAGTTTTCCACCCTCCATTTATCCTTTTCTCAATTCTATACTTGTAGTTGAGCTTATGATGGATATTGTTTTTGAGATATTTGTATAAAGACACTTCCTCCAAGTTGTTGTTGTCATATACGAAAGTATCACATGCGATCATTTTGGATTTAATTATCATGACATTCGTTTTGAGAGTATTAAAAGTCATACTTATCTTGGAGCAAGAATCCTAGAGGATTCTTAGTTTCTTGTCAAGATCATAAGTACTCCTCACCATAAGAATAACATTCTCACTGTAAAGAAGAAGAGTGATGCTTATACCAACGAAAGTTGGGCCAACACAACTTGCTTCTTCTAAACAATCTTCTAACTTGTCAATGTATATGCCAAAAAGGGTAGGAGATAAGGGGCAACCTTACTTGACTCTAATATTATAGTTAATTTCTTTCAACCGGCCTTCAATGCTCATAGATTTGGAAATAATGTTGTTATACAACCTTGTCACAACAATCCTAAAGGAACCTTTATCTCTTCCAACCTCTTCCAAAGGTTTTCCTTGTGTACTAAGTCAAAATCTTTTTTAAAGTCAATTAAACAACACTAGAGATCAATTTTATTATTATGACAGTAACAAAGTGTTCCATAGTTGAATTTATATTTTGTATATGTAAATTATAATATATATATTTCATTTATTTACGAGAGATTCACATTTATGAATAATATGTGTTTTATCAAAATAATCAAGTAAATTAAAAATATTATCTATTGTTTAACAAGGAAACTAAAGGTGTTATACATAGGAATTGATTTTTTTTAAGCATGTATAAAGTGGATAAGATATATTAGTTTATATCTGATGTATAATATTTATGTTATATAAATATGATATTAATTATTGATTTTATGGTATATTTGTCAACCATTGAAAGTGAGAATAGTTTATAATGTAAGTATATGGTCGTCATTCTATAGTGAAGAGTGTGGATGAAGGCAAACAAACATGTACTTGTGGAGTTTCAAATGCATTAATCAAATAAATTGAGAAGGTGTAAGATATACAAACTCAATTGGACAACAATTTTAATCAAATAAATTGTGGAAATACAAGAGATACAAATCTAATTGAAAAAAAATAAAGAGAAGTTGTAAATGTAAATATATTTTTAACATAGTAAAATTTAAGAAACATTTGCACTTTATAAAATAAATTATCCCTCTCAATATACTAAAAATCTAAGTGATATATATCACCATGGATAACATTAATAAAAATATTTCTATTTTGTATGATCATTTAAAATAAAAAATATTCTGTAGTGATTTATGATAATAAAACTAAAAATTACACTAAAAGTATCTATGTTTGAAGGGTATGAAAATGAATGCACATTGCACTTGATATTTTACGTTCGAAGACAATGAGACACTAATTTCGCAGAGTATCAAAATGAAATCCAAATAGTGTATATCCTCTTTAGTGTTTATGCTCAAAGGTAGCTAGAAAGTAGTAAAATATTCAAAGATAACTAGAAACCAAAATAATGTTTTTCTTTCTTCATTGTTTATCCTTGGAGGGTACTAAAATGAATGCAAATATCACATAACCATTGCACTTAATGTTTATCTTCAAAGGCAATGAGATGCTAATTTTGGAAGCTAACAAAATGAAGTTCAAATAATGCATATCTTTTGGTGCTTGTGTTTAAAGGTAGTTAGAAACTAGAAAATTGTGTTTCTCTCTTCATTTTTATCCATAGAAAAAGAAGCCCAAAAACAAAACAAAAAAAACTAAAATGCCATGTTGGAATTCCAAGATAACTTTCTTGGTTGTTTTTAATGTCATAACAGACTAGAAATAAAGATGAGAAAACCAAATACTAGGAATTTGGGTGGTTATTATTGAAGCGGACTTATTATTATTAGTAGTAATTCAATTATGCTTAAATGGATAAAATAGATACTTAACAATTATAAATAGTCATGTCAATGTATCTATGACTCCATGTAATTTTTTATATTAAAATACCATACTTATAAGCATAAGTTTATTGTTTACTTTTTATAGATTAATTAGTATATTTACTTCAAATGAATAATTAACATTACTCCAGTTATAGTTCTCTTCCTAAAATGACGCCTTAGATTTATGACAATTTATATAGCTTCTTAACTCAATCAATATTGATAGTTGTGAATGAAAACTTATAAAAGGTGAGAGTAACTTTCACTAACTTTCCCTTTTACTAATATGTGACTGGTACATCGGAGAAATGTTTTAACATGTAATATATGTGTTTACCATCAATTAATTGTAATATATGTATATAAAAAGTGTTGATTTGCTATGTAAAATTTATGTTGATTTTTTTTTTTAATATCACATATGAGCTTCATGTTAATAGGAATTCTAACTTTATGTATTGTTAAATTTTAAGAATCATTAAAAATAAATATAAAAATAAAAAATCAACAACTCCATAAACCACATCTCTCAACCTAATTAATTAATAAAACTATAAATTATAATTTTATGTTAATTAATTAAATTTATAAACTTTAACCTCTCACACACACACTCATATATATATATATATATAGATAGATTATATAAACACTTTATATATCTTTTTATAAAAAATATATACAAATTATCATGAAACAATCTTTATACTTTTTTTTAAAGAAAATGGTGAAACTTTTCAAAATTAAGTTGTCAAATGATAAACGTGAGTTGACTTACCATGGAGAAGGAAAATCATGACAATTTGAAATGACTAACCAGAGATTTATAAAAGAGTTTTCTCTTGTTAAATATCTTTATCTATTGGATTGTTAACCTATTTCTTTACATTCAAAAAAGAGAAGCTCTTAATTAATCTAAAACAATTTTAAGTATTTTTTTTTAACCTAAAAGTGATTTTAATCTAAATAATTTGCTTAAAAAATGACATTCTTTATAGTCATCCTTAAAATTATCTGAAATGAAATGATATACATTATAATAATAGACCTTAATCCCATAAATTAAACCCAATTACTTCCCATTATAATTTAACTTCAAAAACAAATAATTTTCACCCTATTCAAGCATATTTTTAAAATAAAATATTAACATTTTCATCAAATTTAAAACTATTTTTTCTACACAATAAATATAACTAACGGGTTTAGAGTATGCTCTAAAACTGCTTTTCTTTGGCTAAAACCTCGTCTTCCTGAGACATAAGGAAATAGGTTAACAACCCAAGACCTAGAGGTATCTGGCAGGAGTGAAAGCATGCCCCCTTACAGACCACCAACATGTGATTCCAAGTAGTATAGTTTTCCTTGATATCCGATGAATCGACCTGCATTTACAAATAACAACCAATGATAATTATTCTCACTACTAATTTAACAACTAAATTATGATACATTTTCCTACTATATAAAATATAACTAAAAACCCTACTATAAAATCATAAATAATAATAACTAAAACCCCTAATATAAAATCATAAATAATAACTCTGTCATCAACACAATTTGAAGAAATTTGGAAACACACACCCTGCGCTTTGCTATTGACATTCTCTCCCAACAAAAACTAAGCAGTTTGTCATCTTATTGCCCCTCTCTCCAACTGTAACTTGGAGTAGTATGTAATCTCGAGATTCAAGCCCCTCGTTTAATGTGCTGACACATACTTTAATACAACATCAAAAGACTAGGTAGTATAAATATAGATTCACATCCCTCACATGTTCCTTAACGTATAAAGCCTTTGCATTTATATCATAATAACATCAAAGGACGAGATTTTGTTTTAACAACATTAAAACACATAGTTTAATATAAAAATGGCAGTGATGATTCTTAAATTTATACCGAGTAAAGTTTTCTTTTATGCCTTTTCTAAAAAGAAGGGACAACCCAACATTGCCAACCATACATCTCTTTTATACCCACTTTGGAAAAGGAAAGGATCCAACATGATCTTCAATGTTTGACCTTTTCCTAGTGCCAAGCACCCATCACTTTCAAAAGATAGAACATCCTTCTTGGTTGTTTTTTTCATGTATGTCACTTTCAAAATAGGTGATAATGATGTCCCTTTCACAACAAATAATCATGATATTGGTCCACAGAGAGACACAGCCCTATCATTACAATTTCTTGGTTATTCAAAAACTTGAATTCTCAAACTAGCAAATGCATGACTCATCATTATTATTATAGCAAATGCATGACTTATCATTATTATTATAATGCGTGGAGGTCTAATTTATTAAATATTATGCTTTTATATCTAGGTTCACAACACTTGTTGCCCATTTGCTTGTCAATGAAGGGTATTAAGTCTAATTTATTAATGATTATATTTTCTATGTAAGTTTTAATTTATTATACAATGTCCTTTATATGAGGGTTCACAACTATGGTTGACCCTGGATGCTTGATAGGGAAGATTATTTGATATCAAACGTAGTAATAATTAACATATAATTAAAGTAAGCTGCTTGATAGGGAAGATTATTTGATATCAAACGTAATAATAATTAACTTAGAGTTAAAGGGGTTACGTGTTTTTTAATTTTAATTATTTGGTTATTTTTTAAATAGAACCATTTTAAAAGTAAAATGTTATAGTAAAAATTTTCATTAATAAAAAAATATAATTTTAACATTTTTTTATTAAATTTAAAAAAAAATTTAATGAAAAGATGGTTGATTTTGTTTATTTTAAAATTTACTCCATTTTGTTTTGTTTTGTTTTGTTTTGCTTTGTTTTTGTTTTTGTTTTGTTGTTATTTTTTTGTTTTTTTTTTTTTTTTTTTTTTTTTTGTTTTTTTGTTTTGTTTTTTGTTTTTTTTTTTTAAATTAAAATGAATTAATATTTTAATAAATTATTTAATTAACATATCAATTGGATTTAGTTTAGGTGTTTAAAAGAAATGTTGCTATCCTTCTTATTCTAGTTTTATCTCTCGATACAATATCTTGAGCTCATAATGAATATTTCTTGTAATAGCTTGAAGTCTTCTTTAAGAGGAGTCCTAAAAAATTGTAACATGTATATTCATTACATAGAATATAAATATATTTCTTAGAAAAAAAAAGACTCAATTAATCTTATATCTAATGTCCAAAATGTTTGCTTTCTATGAAGCATTATGAAATATTTTTCCATTTTAACTACTATAAATATATTTTAATGTGTTTCTATGTGCGTTTATACCATTATGTTTATATATGGAAAATTTTGAGGATAAAATTAAAAGGGGAAAAGTTAGAAAGGTTAATGGTTATTAAAATATTTACAATTTTCTTTAGAAAATGAGAAAATTATTATGGGGAGTGGGTAGAGACAACCATTTGGTTTAAGTAGTAAAATAAGAGTATTTAGATGTGTTTGTTCATTCACGAGAGCACAAAATATGAGGGATGCGATTAAGTGTGGGAAGAGAAGCAAGCTTGGAGGTTAAAATAACATATTGGTGCATATAAGAAATACAAGGCACAAAATAATGTGCACACAAGAGAAAAGGAAGAATATGTAGAACGAGTAAATTAAATGCAAGATATTAAAGGTTGAGTTAGCAAATGTGTCCTACCAAGAAAGGGTGAAGGTGAATCATTAAAAGAAGTTAGCTGAGATTGTTGGAAACCCAAGAGACATAGTGATGGAGAGTACATCAATGCAATGGAAATATGATAATGTTGGTTTCCATAAGAAGCTTGGTCAATGAAATATAGTTGGTCCTCTATGAGAAGTTCACTTTGAGAGAGGAAATATTAAGGCATATTTGCTTACAATAGCCATTGTGAAAGGGAGAGAGGTGTGAAGAGGCTATTACCAGGGCAAATGAAATTAGTTATTGAAAGAAGAAGTTCAGTACTTGAATGGTTGGATGTTGAAAGGGGGGAGGAGGGGGGGAATACAAAGTAGCAAGGGTTTATGTAAAAGTAGTGGATCTTAAAAGAGAAAGAAAAAGTTCAAGGTTGTTAAATGTATGCAAATGAGAGGCATAGAAAGGGTATTCCATATGCAAAAGGAAATGAGGCCAAAGAGAGGAGGCTAAAGAACTTGTAAGCCTAAAATGTTCCCAAGCCTATGCATATGTAATTTAATAATTCATAAGGAGAATGAGTAGACCCTTTTAAATATTCTATTTGATTTTATATTTTTTATTATGTGAGTGCATTTATATCTTTCATTCTTTGCTTTAAATATCTTAGGAGGTTCAAAATCATGTGCAGGAGGACTATTTTGAGTCCAGCCCTTGGTAATTGTAGGATATTTTTTCTTGGAGCACATTGAACCTTGGAAAAATTGATGAGTGAAAAGTTTCGGTGATCAAGAAATTTTAGAGGTGGAATTCCCTAGAGTTTCTAGCCATCAAAAGAGTGAGTATTTTAGAAATTGCAAGAAGAGGCGGTGGGACTAGTGTAAATTGAGAATTGCAAGAGATGAGAAGGAAAATTAAAGAACTAGAAATAAGAGTGCAATAGAGTGGGGAAGTAAAGGCCAATAGTTCATAGCCATGAATTGAAGAAGAACAAAACATTGATCATGAAGGAGATGTTGCACCCCAATTAATTAGATTTATGAAGACTAGAACCATGGTAAAATTTTCAAACTCCAAGGATGGAAATGCTAATAGATTGAATAGTAAAATGGAAAGATGCTTTTGAGTATGATAAGATAGGCCAAACAAGGAAAAGTTTGTCATTAATTGATTGAGATTTCATGCTACTATTTAGTGATATTTTGTTTAGCACAAGAACCTTTTCAATGGTAAGGAGATGATAAGAAATTGGAGTAAGTTACAATCCAACTTGAGAGAGACAATTTTCCATTGGACTATAAACAATATATTTTTAGATAGATGGAGAACTTGTGACAAAGAAACTAAAGTATGTAGGAGAATATAGAGGAATTCTACCATATTTCCATTTGTGTGGGTCTTTATGAGGAAGAGAATAAGAATATCAAGGTGTTGGGCATGGAATCCCCCCAAGGCATGCTTTGGGGCTTAAAGCCCAAGTTTTGACCAAGTCCATTGTAAAGGCTTCGCGATTTGTGGGCGCGAAGCGCGAAGTCATAATAGAGTCACAGGGTTGTCCGCCCTTGTTTTTGTAATGTAATGTGACCTACCCATGGTCCGCGGACCATGGGATTGTATAATTAGAGCGAGGCTCTAAGTGTAGAAGATAGCTAATCAATGAATAGAACAAAAGCATGATGAGTTTAAGAGATTGAGTCGAACTGTAAAGTGTGTCTTTGGGTCGTAGAGTAGGAGAAAGCTCTGCAGCTATGTGCACAGAGGCCTAGTAGTCTGCAGCTGAGTGCGCGGACCCCTGCAGTTGAGTGCACAGGGCAGGACGAGTTTGTAACTGTGGGAAGAATTAATAAAGAGAAGTTTTACCATATTTCTGTGTATCTTTTCCTGCTTTATGTATTATTGGGTATAATTTGCAAGTTTACTATTTATTTGTTGCGCGAACTTATATGAATGTGTTGTATAAATAAATATAACACAAGGCATCTATTTATGTGAAGATAACTAACTGGTGTAAAAAGGTAAGTAAGATCTTGGGTGTGATTTAGGGGAATAGTGCAAAACGCTGCTCTAGTAGTGCGGAAGCTCCACAGCCCCTGGTTAGGGCTACGCGAAGGCGAATCTATCAGGGAGCGAAGGCCAGGTAAGTGAACGAAGCAACCTATGCGCAGGGACTAGCAGTTGGACCAATTCAACCTCTCAGACATTTCAAAGGTGCGGAAACTTGGTTCCAGCACCCCACCATACTACTTCGGGTGAGACATCAGTCCACGATCTGCAGATTATTGTCGAAAGGGCGAGTAGTACAGGGATTTGTTTGGCTAATTAACTGCGAACCTGGGTCAGGGCCCGACAAACCAACGAATGGTTTCATTGTTGGGACCAAGATCTACATAGAGATGTCTAATGTCGTATCACTGGAATCCAACAAAGAAAGGAATTGAAGATTGATTGGATAGGAAGATTCACAAATTCGAGGCGCAGGAAAATTGGAATCCGCAACTATTAAAGGAAGAGTGGTTAGACTGCTACTTATACAAAGAGATCCACGAAATTTTCTTCGCATCTTTCCCTACTGAGCTATACGAGTGGATCGCAAAGCTAGCATATAGCCAAGGAAGGTGTAAGCTCGACAGACCTATTGTGTGAACTCCAGAATTAGTGCGTAGATTGGAAGCATCAGAGGATAAGGTCGCATGCGTTGTTGATCACTGGCTCGATCGAATTATAGGAGGATTCATCACTGAGTTCGTGGTAGATACTTCAGTCAGCTATAATGAAGTAGAGCGATGCTTCCTTAAAGGACTGCGAGGTAAATATGTTAAGTCTTTGAACACTTGGATTAAAATGCTACTGTGTGAAAAGTAGGTTATGAGAATAAATTGATGTTTAGGGCTACGCGAAGTGGGAGAATCTACGGAAACGAAGGTAGTGCAGAACTAGAAACTAGCACCTTGATTTCACCTCCACGAGGGGACAAGGGAGAGCTCATGAAGGTCTCACCAAGAAGTGTGATCAATTTGATAAGGCAGAGGATTCCGCACATACCACCCCCACCCACGCCATCGCCAGTTTCACCATCTTCACCCCCATCTTCGCCCATACCACCTCCACCACCACTGCGAGTCAATATGGCAAGCGTGATAAAGTTGCCAGTATTCAAGGGAGTAGGGAATGAAGATTCAGACCAGTTTTGGTTCGTGATAAAAGCTGTATGGGAAGCACAGGGAGTTACAGATGACAATATAAAGAAAGAAACACTGGTCAGCGCTCTGCAAGATTGCGTGCTGACCTGGTACATTAAGCATTCCAATGATAATCCGAATGCGGGGATCACGGATATCTAAATTGCGCTAAACAAAGAATTTAGCAAGCCGAAGTCAGAGGGACAGTTGATCATTGGGTTCAAGGAAATCACAATGCTACTAGGCGAGACCCCTTGAGAGTTGGATCAGAGACTAAAGTGCACAATTCGCGAAACTAACATGACATTGACAAATGGACAACATCGTGAATGGTTTGTAGCATCATTAACGCCACATCTAAGGAACGCGTTGTCACAACAGAGGCTAACAACTAAAGCCGAGGCCTTAGAGGTCGCGATGAGATTGCACGAGACCCCGATACAAGATCCCAACTTGGGAGTTCAGCAGATTACGCGCAATTGAAAAACCTGTGCCTTGAGATGCAGAGTCTGAAGAAAGATAGGACGGCTCGCCCAGAAGTGTGTGACAAGGTATAATGCATAAAGTGCAAGGGTCAGGGACATGACAAGGACCACTGCCCGGTGTTTGCGAATTACCTCACGGGAGGAGGACCAATGCCATTGAGACCGGAAGCACAAGTAGGACTGAGCGTGACGCCTGCATTATGGTGCGTGATTTGTCAGATAGGAGGAAAGCATGCTACAGATAACTACCATTTATTACATAAGTACACGCAGAATTCACAGCGGTTGTTCTATAATTTCTGTAGATCAGTGGGACATGATGAGCGCACCTATAGAAGTTATGAGCTAATGATGGATCAGACTCATACCTATATAGTTTAGGCTGAAACGCGGCCCCTTGACTAGAATGTAGGAATGGCGCGAACTAGATTTCAGGGGCGCGGACGAGGCCGAGGTGGAGGAGGACCTGAAAGAGGTCGCTGACAACTGATATGTTACAATTGCGGAGGGCCATGACATTATGCTCGCAATCGTACGAATCCAACACGTCTGTCATGCTTGTATTGTACATTGCTTGATCATGAGATGGAGGATTGTCCCACACTAATATCACTGCTGCGCGATAAAGGAGCGCTTCAACCTCCCCCGACTCAAAACCTGCAAATGATGAGGTCTGAGCTGCGCGAGGAAGATCCTAATGTGAATATTGTGCTCTGAAGTGGAATCACGACAGGGGATGACAAAGGCAAGCAGCCTGAAGAGAGTACTTGGGTTTGCAAGGCTCCAATGAAGGAACTAGAGTTTGATTTGGAGCGTGTTAAGGAAACCTTCATGGAAGCTAAGAAGAGCTTCGCAGATGCCTCCACTTCAAGAAGTAAAGACAAATCGGAGTCGGAAATGGACCCTGATGCTCACAATGTTCCTGGAAACATGCATGAAGTTGCTGCACAATAGCAAGGTTGTAAAGGGGTTGTAGGAACCCATAAATAGATGCGCTGAGACTGTACCAGGAGAATCGTGTGTATTTTGGAAGCTCGGAAAGCACACGACACAAATGGGAAGGGAAATGAGATTGACCCTGCATATTGGATAATATGAGATGGACCAAGTGATTTAGGACCTAGGATCAGACGCGAACGTTCTGTCGAAGCAAACATGGGAGCACATGGGAAGGCCTACACTGTAATGGTCTCCTATCCAATTGCGAATGGCGAACCAGCAAAAGATCCTACCTATGGGGAGATTATAGGGAATCACAGTGGATATCGAAGGAGCAAGCACACTAGCAGACTTCGAAGTAATAGAGATTGTTGATGACAACAATCCCTACCCCACGCTATTAGGAATAGATTGGGCCACTCACATGAATGGGGTGATAAATATGAAGAAGCACAAGATGATCTTTGAGAAAAAGTATCTATGCATAGTTGTACCTTTGGACCCTATAGAAGGATCGCGCTACATGGAGCCAGTGCGCAACAATGACAATGACGACGATTTGGACTGCATCTACAAGATAACCGCGCGAGAACAAGACTGGGTGAATCCAACTGTGGATGGACGAATCTCATGGGAGTGCGAAAGCTCTTGCACATCGGACTCTGACGAAGAGATAGAGCAATGGCAAAATAGGTTACACGAGGTAACCACGCTGAACTTTAACATGATGACGAAATCCCTGGATTGTGTATCAATGGAGGTAAGGGATCTACCTATGTATGATGGGTTAACTGAGGTGGATGACTTCCTGAACAAATTTGAAAGAGAGGTGCCGGAACAACAACATTTCGAAGCTTTGAAATGGGTATTGCGCGCTACGCTCGCGAGGTGGTTGGTTATGCACCAAGGAAGCTTTGGAGACTGGCGCAGAATGCAGGAGAACGATGCACACACAGTTTGGGAAGCCTCAAATGTGATTAACATATAATATTGCTGGACGAAACGGTCTGCGCACCCACCTGTCCAGATGGATACATGCATATGGTATGAAACCTGCGCGGATGCACACAGTCTTCGCGTTAGGAGACACGGTCAGTAAGCATGTGCAGGCGAGGCAATGGTGCGAACGACCCCTCCGGTTGGAACCACGGAGTATGGAAAGACCAAGTGTACAGAAGGTTATCCACGCAGAAGCCTTTAACAAAGTATGCGAAGCGCTGAACAAGATACACAATGCGCATTGGAATGATTGGGACCTGCACGTACTAGTGGTTCTATTGGCTTATAGGACCACGTGCAAGAAATTGACGGCGTAGGTGCCTCCAAGGCTGGAATATCGATCGAACGTTGTAATCCCCATAGAGCGTAGAATGCCTAGTCTGCACATGGTAGCACCGATAGATACGACAGTTTACAGAGCCTTGGAATAAGGGATCGCACAGCCAAAAAATGCAAAACACTTAGGACCTGAGGAAGAAATCCACTAGAATAATTTTAGGCTCCAAGAACTTCGCAAAGAAAGGGTGCGATTAAGGGAGAAAAGCGCTCTGGTGGAAGCAGAAGCCAAGAAACTGGTGGACAGAATCAAGAAGGATTATCTCGATAAAAAGACCAAGGTGATAAAGCAGGGTGCACACGATCATGTTGGAAAATTTGGGGACTATCGCCACGAATTGATCAGCCTGATGCCTTGGATTGGACCACATATTACTAAACGGATCGACCATGGTGGTGCACTGCAGATGGTAAGATGTGCAACACAGCCAGTAACGATAAAAAGTGGGTATGTTCCAGGACAAGTGATGGATGACTGGATGAAACCCTATACTGGTGGCACGACCACCTGATTAACCGTAGGAGGTACAGTCTTAGCGCTCAAAGCAATTGAAAGGAGGCGCAGGACTATAAACTACACTGCCAGGGAGCTGCGCGATGTTGGAGTTGCACGCAGGAGCAAAGTGTCACAAGGTCGCGACCATGAAAGGGGGACTGCACTGCCGCGTGGGTTGGCTGGAAAGTGACAATTGGAGTCACTATTCATGATGTGATGCTCGACTTGAGACCAAATGGAACGAGCAGCAGGAATTTAATACACGCTTTATGGGCAAGATTTGGGAAAATCTGACGCCAAGGGAGCATTAATGAACCAAATTTGGGGGGAATGGTCTAATTCAAATTCAAAAGGCGTTATAAATTACAAAGGGCTTCCCAACAAACAACACTCGGTCATTTGCAAATTGAGTTGTTGTATGCCCCTGCGTATCCTGAGCCAAAATCTGTTTTCCCTGTGTCAAGCATTGATTGAGCCCCTGATTATGCAATTGAAAGATTCCTGGAATAGCAATATGGCATCGTCACATGAAGTTAGGGAAATTGTAGAGATGACCGCTGAAGAGGCCACGCAGACCCTAACTGTGGGGGATGCCCCTGAAGGCACCAGGATTGTGCCGGAAATCCCTAAATCACCATGCACGCCGAGGCCGAAGAAAGACAAACGGTTGATGATTCCTGTGTGTATGTCCCTGCGAAACCCGTTGCGCACCAGGTTAACGATGGAGGAGAAAGGGAAAGCCATTAACTTGGAAAATGACGAGGAGGAGGAAGACCTGGAGAACCTTATCATTGAAGAAGACGAGGACGAAGGCATGGAGGAAGAAATTGAGCCTACATAACCTCCAACAAAGCTGCCCGCCTATATCCCCCCGCGGAAGGGGAAGGCAAAAGTGCCCAAGGATCTCGATGAGAGCAAGATCTCTCTCCAGACTCTGCTCCTCTTGGATGACATCATCTTTGAGGGCACACACCTAGAACGGGTGCCTAGCTTGAAATTTGGGGATTGGGATCTCGCTAACCACAAGAAGTTCCCTCATCTAGAAACCGCATAGCTCATGAAGCCCAAGCAGAACACTGCAGCGGGGGTTATCGAATTGGAATCGTGAAAGTGGTTACGTGGAGTGGAAAAGGCATGGTTACCAAATTTGCTCTGGGTGCCTCATTTCCACCGCGCCCCCATAACAATATTTGTCATCAAGCAGCTGCTCTGCCTGGTGCATGGTGGGTGTTTATGGCTGGAGGAGCCTATCCCCATCACGGACCACTTACTCCACTACATTACATGACTCCCATGCAAGGGAGAGGGCCCCAAAGTGGGCAATCAACTTTGTAGGACCTATCAAACGTCAAGGAAAGACGGGCGTGAGATACATTATCACCGTGAAAGAGTACCCGACTCGTTGGGTAGAAGCGCAGCCGTTCAAAGACTGCATGGCCTCCATGGCTATAAAGTTTTTGTTCGACACGTATTGACTCGATTTGGATGTCCGAAAATCTTGATGAGCAATTGCAGTACACATTTATTGAATGAAACAATCAATGCGCTAACAGAAGTGTTTTAGGTGTATCATCAGAAAATCACACTATATCACCCACAAGCCAATGGGACAGTAGAAGCATTCAACAAGATATTGGAGACTGCGCTGACCAAAGTATGCAACGCGCAGCGGAGTGATTGGGACCTCCGCGTACCTGCAATACTATGGGCTTATAGGACAACGTGCAAGAAATTAATAGGACAGACACATTTCTGGTTGGTTTATGGTGTGGAAGCTGTTATGCCAATGGAGTATATTATGCCTAGTCTATGCATAACAATGCTCACAGGTATGACGGACCGCGAAGCCCTGGAAGAGAGGCTCGCGCAGTTGGAAGAACTTGAAGAAGAACGGTTCCTGGCTGGCTTCCATTAGCAGGTACAAAAGTAGCGCAAGAAGGCCTGACACGATTGCCATATTAAGTTGCGCACCTTCAAGGCAAATGATTTAGTGTTACTGTATGACAGTAAGTTTGATAAATTCCCGGGAAAATTCAGAATGCATTGGCTAGGACCATACGTTTTTAAGGAGGTCACAGATGAAGGCGCAAGACTATAAATGAAGGCAGGGGATGCAGGAACAGATGTAGGGAAGCAGTTCCGACACCGTGGTCTCGGAACAACGATTCAACAAGTAGTCGCTCAGTGTGCTGCCGACCTTGCAGCTGTTCGAACAGAGTTGGAGGGACTCTGCACGAATATCTCCGCACTGATAGAGTGACTCAAGGGTGAGTCACAATGTTTGTGTTGGGGGCCTGTTGGGCATGGAATCCCCCCAAGGCATGTTTTGGGGCTTAAAGCCCAAGTTTTGACTAAGTCCATTGTAAAGGCTCCGTGATTTGTGGGCGCGGAGCGTGAAGTCATAATAGAGTCACTGGGTTGTCTACCCTTTTTGTAATGTAATGTCAGCTTGATAGACCTACCCATGGTCCACAGACCATGGGATTGTATAATTAGAGAGAGGCTCTAAGTGTAGAAGATAGCTAATCAATGAATAGAATAGAAGCATGATGAGTTTAAGAGATGGAGTTGAAGTGTAAAGTGTGTCTTTGGGTCGTAGAGTAGGAGAAGGCTCTGCAGTTGTGTGCGCAGAGGCCTAGTAGTCCACAGCTGAGTGTGCAGACCCCTAGAGCTGAGTGCACAGGGCAAGACGAGTCTGTAATCGTGGGAAGAATTAATAAAGAGAAGTTTTACCATATTTCTGTGTATCTTTTCCTGCTTTATGTATTATTGGGTTTAATTTGCAAGTTTACTGTTTATTTGTTGCGTGAACTTATATGAATGTGTTGTATAAATAAATATAACACAAGGCATATATTTACACGTAGATAACTAGTTGGTGTGAAAAGGTAAGTAAGATCTCAGGTGTGATTTAGAGGAATAGTGCAGAACGTTGCTCCAGCAGCGTGGAAGCCCCATAGCCCCTAGTTAGGGCTGCGCAAAGGCCAGGGAAGCGTGCAAAGCAACCTGCGTGCAGGGACTAGTAGTTGGACCAATTCAACCTCTCAGACATCTCAAGGCTGCAGAAACCTGGTTCTAGAACCCCCCCCCCATACTACTTCGGGTGAGACCTCAGTCCGCGCTCCGCTGACTGTTGCCGAAAGGGCCAGTAGTATAGGGATTTGTTTAGCTAATTAACTCTAAACTTGGGTCAGGCCCCAACAAGCCAACACAAGGTATATGAATGAGTTGAAATTTTCCATCCAGCATGAGATGAGCACACATAAGAAAATCATAATGGAGAAATCCTATAAGTTGGGACATTTTAGAGCAAGAGATAAGATGGTGCAAAAAATAGTAAGAGAAACATTGGTATAGGAAGAGGTGGTGAAGGTAGCAAAATAAATTCAATGTTAAGCATAAAATATTAATGCAAATAAAAGTTTGATAATTCATATGAAGCAGAAAGGTAGAAATTGAGATGGATATTAAGAGAGAGGAAAAAATATTGGTGGATACAAAAGGAAGATTTAATAACACACATGTGGAGATGAAGGCCATAGGTTATTTGAATGCCCACATAGGGATGACATGTAAGATAAAAATATGTAGTTAGCTAGAGGAAGAATGCAAGCAAAAAATGTAGTGGTCACAAGAACAACAAATACAAGAGAGAACCTAATGATGCATAGAAGAAATATTACAAAACCACAACAACAAATAACACAAGAAGGCACATACTTGTGGAAAAACATCTTCATGCCTAATTACAATTCTAGAGGCAAGCATTATAAAGTTGTGCTTAATTTTGGAAGTACAAAATTTTGGTGGCAATTGAAATGAAAAAGGAACTAGGAAATTGAAATGACAAAAGAGTCCTTGACCTTATAAATTAATTTTATTTTTAAAAGGATATGAAGCAATTGTAATTCACCATTGAAAGATATATCTTTCACATTAGTGAGTACGAAGATGAGATATTTGTGATGTGATCTTGTTGAGCTATTTTTGTGTGCCACTACCATCACTCTATATGATATATCATACCGTGAAACAAACATCATGTGCAGAAACATCTCATTACCTCACACTCTACACATCTCCACTCTCCACACATACTTCTTTCCCCACACTTCTTCTCGTCCCCACATACAATTAGCCATTTTAATGTGTGTGGAAGAACTACATAACCCAACCCTCCACACACCTCTCCCATTGCACATTCATTTGCTCTATATAATTCATTCTCTGCACAATTCAACTTTTCACATATCCTTTTATTTGCACAAGTAATATCCCACACATATCAAAGTTCCGCACACTACAGGCCATAAAATCCACTTCATTTTCTTTATTCCATACTTAGTGGAAATTGGGTGTTCTCTCCTTTTGAGGCTAATCCAAATCTCATTTAAGAAAGTTTGATCCTAGAAGTAAAAAAAGGTGCTTGATATCATACTACATGAATTACCTACCGACACACTTCTTAAAGACTTGTGGTAAGTTATTAACTTCCCATTGTCTTTCTCCCATGGCTTGATGAAGGTGGTATGTGAAGAATTAACATCCCACTAGATGCTACCATAAAATGAGGATTTAACAACTAAGAGTTCCACCAAAGCCTCATTTATTTTATCATGAATTCTTAAGTATATTGAAGAAATAAGCAAGATGGTGACAAAAAGGAAGAAGGATCCAATTTGTGGGGATAAAAGCAACTCACTCGTTCATAAGGATAAGAACTTCCACTAGCTAGCTACATATCAAGGTTATTTAACTTTGGCCTCAAAGAGAAGTAGAATAACAAAATTTGGAGCATAAGGATAGCTACCATTGAATGCATATGAAAAGTGTTTGACATCAAGGAAATAGTTAATTGGTGTGCCCATGAACTCAATGGCAAGACTGGAACCAATGATCCTGACTTAAAGAAGAAACCAAGTCAATTAACTCCTAGGGTTTTCAGGGAGATATTGAAGCTACTAAAGCCCACAAAGCATATGAAATTATCTAAATTTGATGCTTTTCTAAACTCCCAAGGTGGAAGAATGAATATAATTCAAGACTTCATGTCGTGTTCTACACAGGTCCTATCTAACTTGTCTTTTTTCAATATCTCTAAACTCATTGAGCGTTATAAATATTTATCATGGTTATTTGCTCGATCATGGGATGTGAAATTACTGCTAATGTATTGAGGTCAGTTATGTACATACTTTATTTTTCTTTCAAAAAGGATGTTATATTTGACTAGGTCGAAGTCATTTAAAATGAGATTGCCTTTTAGTTAGTTAATTTCTTCAAGACCCAATGATTCTTTATGATAACCTACCTAGTAATGGCCATTGTTTCTTGTAATTCATTCCATGGACTACCCCATAAAATCAATGTGAATCTTGACATAGAGCAATTGCAATTCTAGTATCCATTCCTCTGGCAGCATAAGCCCCCCTTCCATTTTTGTCAAGTTCGAGACCTGTTTGTCAAAGAATTCAGTCATCTAGTAACAGGTTAGGAGCCCAAGAGAATATTTTCATAGGCATAAAAGTTCTTCTGGGGAAGGGGATACACGAGGAAAAAGAAGACCATAATCTCATTAGATTGTATTGTAAACCTCGGTTTCTACACAAATTCATTCTAGACAAATATTTTATTGTAGAGGTTTGCAGATAGTATCACCTCTGACTTGTTTTATTTGAAGAACTTTATAACATTTTCATTTACTATTGGAGAAATTAAAACGTTGGTTTTTCTCACCTTGTAGAAGTTCGTAAGCTATTGAAGCCTTTTAATTTGGCCGAGGTTGAACACAACCAAGGATTCAAACTTGAAGGGATATTTTCAAAACACCCAGCATTAGTTAAATATGGAAGTTTGTTTACCAAAGTTAATGAAGAAACGAGAGAAAGTCACACTGACCCATCCAAGGACAAGGAAGCACCCACACCTATTGATGATATAATTATATAAGTAAGCATCATTACTAAATAAAGAACCAAGGAAAGAGGAAATAAGCCTACTAGTACTCAATCAATTTCAACTCCACAGGCTTGTCAAAGTTCCTCCTCGACTCAAAGAAGAAAGGATACTATAAAAATTCAAGGAGAGAGTAATGATCAACATTTGGATGAAGGAGATGGAGAAGAACCAACCCCACAAGCCACCCTAGAGGTTCCATGTTGGTACTTTATCAAAGAGTAAAAGCTTTGGGAAAAAGGGGTCACTGTTTAATTTCCACGACCATGGGTCTAGGTTAGAGTCTTAGAATCACTGATGGTACCAAACCAAGAATCTCAACCATAAACTACTTTGCACAGTGCAAATATAAAGTAGTAAACCATATATGCACAATATGCATAGTTTTAAACTAAATTGTATAGTAATGTAAAATCACCAATCTTCATTATATTAATCCAAACCTGATAAATACAACAGTCTATGGTTACAAGATACAATTACAAACTTGATTGTAGCACTGCTATGTCGTATCTTGTCCTACCAGTTCATCGCACCTGTACTGCTCACTAGTAGTGCCTTAGTCCATCAAGGCATCTACACATCGAGACTTCAAGACGACTGCCTTCTATCACTGTTGCAAGTCATGTCTACTACAATGAACACAGGCTCATCAATTGCTCTTTGGGTTGGCCAATTCCCGAGCTCCAACATGCCACGGTAGCAACAAATTTAGTCCATCAAAGTGTTGCACTTTGGCATTGTCCTTCACCCAACCTTCAACTTCTCTTTGTCCTTCAAGATAGCTCGTCTAGGGCTACTTTGGGTAGCCAACACGCTGCACTTCAATAGTCCTATGGCACCCAATCTTGTCACTGTCAGATTTGTGCCTAATATGACTTTTCCTCACCTCAGAATGTCATATAAATGGCTCCAACAAGCTACAACAAGTCTGATCCAAACACGGTCAAGCCTTGACCCAATACATATCTCCAAAACACTGTTGTTCACCATGCTTGACTGCTGCACTCTGCAATTCTGGTTAGGGAATCAATTACAACCCTCAATCCTCCATGCAGTCATCAAGTCAAGCCTTCTAAGGTTGTGGTTCACCAAGGGGAGACTCTCCACTTCTGTCCTATAAATGCGGCCCAAGAACAACACCCAAACAACCCTAGATTCCCACGTTTTCACCTACAACAATCCTGAAATCCTCACGATGTTCCTAGGGCTTCTCCATGTTATTCTTTAGGCTCCTTTTCTCCATTGAAATGTCAGAGCTCACTTGGAGATGTATTTCTCACAAATGGATGCTTAAATCACCTTAATACGCCTTGTATTTATACACATACAATGGTTCAACATCTCACTTGAAGTGACACATATTAAGTCGGCCTACTTGATAACCAAATTAATTTGTCAACTTCAAAAATTCATATCTCTCTAACGACAACTCATATTTGGACGATTTTTGATGTGATGGAATCATCTTTCCGAGCACTATCATCCTCATCCATCACATGTCATAAATCCATCATCGTTTTGTCCCAAATATCGATGGATTCCAAGCCTACAAGTTGCCCTTGTGGCGTTTTGTCCTCCAAACCCTAAACCCTAGGGATTGGAGTACCTCCCAAGCTACACAATTCAATAGTCACTCTTCGTGAGGGAGGTACTTCCAAGACTAGGAAGTATCTCATCATCATCATCACTGCTCACAACACTTTCCCAACTCTTGGCGCTCATAATCGCAGCAATCCCTATACGGTGAACTACACCCTTCTCGAAAGTGTCGTTGTCACTGCTAGAAGCAACCTACTTCTTATTATCCTGTAACGTCTTCCATCATTTACATGATTCCTTCTTGGCAGTTGTAGGAGCACCCTTTCTCACCAATGACCATGCACTCTTCTTGGGTTGCAGATTCTCCATCTAAATCTACAAGCTCCCTCTCGAACTAGACTTCTTTTGAGTCTCTGGAACCTGGACCTTCTCGGAAAAGTGTACCTTCTTCTCGGGGACCTATGCCTTCCCTTCTGAAGCCTGCACCTACACTTGCTCATGCTTCTCTGGAACCTGCACCTGTCCGTGCTTCTTTCCGTGATCCTTAGGCTTGGCAGTCAACCTATAGAGACCATGCTCTCTAACTTCGAGTACAATCCCATCGAACTTAGAACCTTTGAGATTGAGTCTTGCCTTTCCATCCTGGAAAAAGACCTTAAAACCCTTCTTCTCCGTCATCGAGACAGAGAGCACATTATATCTGAGTCCTGGTACAAAAAATACATCTTGGACCTGTATCATAAGTCTTGTCTCCATTTTGAATGGCACAACACCCGATCCTCGGATCTTCAAGTGACTCTTGTCGCCCAACACCATGTGCAACTTCAATTCCCATATAGCTAGAGTCTAAAACATATCCTGTGACCCTGTCATATGCTTCATCACACCACTGTCCACGTACCATCCATCCTCTTTGATAGTACTCTATGAGAAATGATAAATCATAGAAAAATCCTCCTCTTCATCTTCCAATCTTCTAGCGAGCTCATCCATCTATGATTTATTGGCAATAAGGGTTGCATGCTTCCTTTTATTTTCTCATCATCTCCCCTCTTCTTCTTCGGAATTCTCGACAAAAAATGACCCACATCACCACAACTGAAACACTTGACTTTACTCAAGTCCTTCTTTTGCTTTCCCTTCATTCATGATGCAAGTGCCACATCATCGTCTGAAGCTTTCTGCTTCGGTTGAAGATCCTCGTCTCGCAACTCTTCCTGAATGAATTCATCCCACAACCTATCCCAGTCTGGCAACTTCTCCTTGGCAACGATTCCTTTGATGAAGGGTTTCCATTCCTCGGTGAACCTTTTCAAGGCAATCCTTATCATATCTCCATCTGAGACAGTCACACCGATGGCAACAAGCTCATCCTTGACCTGAGACAATCTCATCAAATACGAGGTCACTCTGTCACCCTTTAACATCTTAGTGGACTTCAAATTATCCTCCAATACTAATACCCGGTTCACGTTCTTATTTTGGAACAAATTCTGAAGAGACACCCACATCTCATGAGAAGTGTTCTTCCTAGACAAATGAGGTATTAGGGTATCCCTCACACCATCTAGGATGGTCAGTCTCACCCTCACATCCAAATCTTCCCATATTTCCAACTCCTTAGGGTCAGTTGGCTTCTTGATCTCTTTCTCAGAAAAATCCCAGAAGGTGTTGACCTGCACTATAAACTTGATCCTTTCCTTCCATGGACTATAGTTGGACAACCCCTCCAACCTGTCCTCATATCGGATACTTGTCTACAAATTCGACATTGTAGTGAACCCTTCACCCATAATTTGACCAAATCCCTCTCACGCTGTACTTCCCTGCACACAACTCTGATTTACTACTTCCAACGTAGCTCAGACATGCTGTGATACAATGTTGAATTTCTAGGACCTTGGGTCTCGATTAGAGTCTTAGAATCACTGACACTACCAAACCAAGAATATCAACCATAAACTACTTTGCATAGCGGAAATATAAAGCAGTAAATCATATATGCATAATATACACAGATTTAAACTAAATTGTACGATAATGTACAATCCCAATCTTCATTATATTAATCCAAATCCGATAAATACAACAGTCTATGGTTACAAGATACAATGGAAAACTTGGTTGTAGCACTTCTATGTCGTATCTTATCCTATTGGTTCGTCGCACCCATACTGCTCACTAATAGTGCCTTAGTCCATCAAGGCATCTACACATCGAGACTTCAAGAGGGATGCCTCCTATCACTGCTACAAGTCACATCTGCTACAATGAACACAAGCTCATCAACTGTTCTTTGGGTTGGCCGATTCTCGAGCTCCAATCTGCCACGCTAGCAACAACTTTAGTCCTTTAAAGTGTTGCATTTCGGTATCGTCCTTCACCCAACCTTCAGCTGCTCTTCATCCTTCTAGATAGCTCATGTAGGGAAACTTTGGGTAGCCAACACGCTGTCCTCCAACAGTCCTGTGGAACCCAATCTTGTCACTGTCAGATCTGCACCTAATATGACTTTTCCTCACCTCAGAATTTCATATAAGTGGCTGCAATAGGCTACAACAAGTCTGATCCAAACATGGTCAAGCCTTGACCTAACAACATCTCTCCAAAACACTATTGTTCACCATGCTTAACTATTGCACTCTACAATTTTGGTTAGGGCATCAACTGCAACCCTCAATCCTCCACACAATCATCAATTCAAGCCTTCTAAGGTTGCGGTTCACCAAGGGGAGACTCTCCACTTCTGTCCTGTAAACCCAACCTAAGAACAACACCCAAACACCAACACAAACAACCCTAGATTCCCATAGTGTCATTTACAACAATCCTAAAATCCTCACGTTGTTCCTAGGGCTTCTCCACGTTGCTCTTTAGGCTCCTTTTCTCCACTGAAATTTCAGAGATCACTTGGAGATGTATTGCTCACAAATGGATGCTTAAATGACCTCAATACACCTTTTATTTAGACCCATACAATGGCTCAACGTCTCACCTGAAGTGACACATATCAAGTTGGCCCACTTGACAACCAAATTAATTTGTCAACTTCAAAAATTCATATCTCTCTAACGATAAATTAGATTCGGACGATTTTTGATGTGTTGGAATTGTATTTCCAAGCACTATCATCCACATCCATCACATATCATAAATAAATCATAGTTTTGTCCAAAATATCAATGGGTTCCAAAACCCCATACTTGGGTTCCAAGCCCACAAGCTGCGCTTGTGGCACTTTGTCCTCCAAACCCTGAACCCTAGGGCTTGGAGTACCTCGCAAGCTACATAATTCAACATACCAAACACAGAAAAGGACCCCCATTTATTGAAGTGGACAATGTCATTTCTCCAAATTGGGTGGTATCACACATGGTCAAGACTCAAAAGTTAGTTGAAAAACTTGTTGTTGAAGAGTTGGTCACCTTTGAGGACTAGTCTTTTACAACGCACAATACCTACTATAATAGGACCACGAAGAAGATGCAATTTGAGAAGGTACTTGTGCAAAATAAGAATGTTACAATCAATGGAAGTTTGAGGCAAGCATTTTAGGAGTTGGACCTATTCTTAAAATTATACCACATTACAACAGATTCCCTTCTTCACTCTGTCACTGAGCAAGAAGCAGATAATTTGAGGCTGAAAATAAGAATAAATGAACTTGAAGAGGCTCTTAGCCCCACTGCCATATTCATTATCCATCTAGCTATCCAAGCACCTGAAGTTGTAGTAGGTACACCTAACACAACCCAAAAAGTGAGAAAATCAACAATTACTAATATGCATTAGATCTTATGTTACATCAAATATAAATAAACAATTGGAAATTATTGAATAAGCAAGATAGGTTTCTCGACATTTAAGAAACTTGTCTCAGAGAATTCATTTGTCAATTGTATGAAGAAAGATCTTGAACATGATTAACAATTTGCTGACAATGATTTTTCAACCTTCATCAATAAAATCAATACTCGAGTGATTTCCAAAGAACCCCACAAAGGCCTCCTTGGAGGAAAAATGATTAAACAGATCAAGGCAGGATGGTTTGCAAGAACAAGAATGTGATATGATAGAGTGCTCGAGTATTGATTACCATAGGATTAATGCCTTCCTTAAATCCATTAAAGTTGTTGAAGATTTGTGGGGCCCACAAATGATTAGGGACTTAATGTTGACCCCTAAAAATGTATTGGAAGAAGAATTTGATATTATTAAAGTCTCATTGGGTGCTAACTTTGAAAACTTAGCTGAGTTTCCTGAAGCTTAAATCAAGAAATGTTTGGTCGCATGTGTTAATGGCAACGAGGACCATTTGGCTATGGTGGATCAACTATGGTCAGATGCACAAGACTTGGAGGAAGAAATATTTGTGTTAAGGGTTAAAAAAACATAATAGTCCTATCGATAAGGGAATAAAATTGAAGAGTGGCTTAGAATGTCCGTAAATGAAATTGATAATCTTGAGTAAATCCTTAAGCGATTATATTAACGAGCTTATAAAGCCACATATATACATGCTTATACAACAACCACAAAGGATCATCATTGGTTCATTCCACACATTGTTCTTTTGCAATTTTATGAGTGTTCTTTACTTATTTTGAAGCATTTCCCCACTTTCTTCCTAAGGCTTTGATAATACATCTTTATGAATTGTCTTATATGTTTCTAAAGTTAATCCCTAAATATAGTTTCTTTTTCTCTTCTAGGTACCCTTATATTAATTGGTCCATGGGAGCTCGATGCTAGTCCCTTAGGGGCGAACACATTTACATTTGCTTTAAGTATCATGATTTTATCAAGTGCTTTAGGCATTTAACTTTATTAAGATCTATAAACTTATTCTTTGACTCTCATAAAGAGACCTTTTCGGGAGAGCATCTCATTGGTGGTTATGAGACTGTAGTAGGAATCTCATGTACGCTTTCCTATTCCTATGCTCTTATGAATTTAAATGCTTGAAATTATTTTATAGCTCTTTGATGTCCAAACCATACTCTTTTTTATTGTCTATTGAATTTGCATCAATTTTGACCTCTCATGATATGTGAATGGATGAATGTAGTGGAATGAATCTTGAAAAAAATATTTATTTATGATGTCATTATTTCATTTTATTGAGAGAACACGTAGTCCACTCTAAGGTGTATGTGTTGAATGTTTACATTTTGATATTTAATTTATTTTGAATATCCGAGTGAGAAAAAGAAGAGTACCACCTCTATAAAAATGTTGATGGAACCTAAAAACGGGCCCTAGGAGGTTGACTCTTTTCCCTAACAAGAAAAGACATCAATGAATCTCTATAGATGTGCACTACTCATTTGAAATGCCATGAGAATTTGATCATTGCATTATGTTTAAAGAAAAATTATACCAATGTTATGGGTTATTTTGTGCTAATTATGCCAATATCTTCTGCCAACATGTTGGAACTATTGGTGTATATAAAAGGTTTAAAGGGTGTTTAAAAAGGGTGCTTGAGGTAGTACTACTTCTTTCTTCTAATGTGCAATGACTAAGTAACTCCTTATGTATATCGTTGATGATAAATAAAGGTAAGGGGGTGTTGTCGCTCCTAGAGACAACCTCGGATTGATTACAAGACTTGTTCCTGGGCACATCTAGAGTCTATGTGTATCGTATGATTCTTAGGAAATAGGAGACACACACACACACACACACACACACATATAATAAATAACCTAGGTTGGTTCATTCATATAAAGGCATAAGCCATGTATTTCTGGTACTTCTTCACATATACAACTCACAGAAATATATGCATAAAATAGTGGAGGCCGAGTAGTTCAAGGACGTACAGTTTAATAAGCTTTGGCAGAGCAATGAGAGAGGATAAGGAGAAGAAATAAATCATCACATAGAGCTTAAATCATCAAGAATTCTACACTTAACACGTAGAGCTCGAAACATCAAGAATTTCTAAACTTCTCTGAGTTATAGGTGGATATAATGGACAGAAGAGAGACTGGGTGCTATGATTCATGGAGCGCAATTTTAAAGATATAATTTCAATAATCCATACAGGCACATGCATTAACAAGTCAATACAATTGAAATTGTGAGGAAGTTTGAAATATTTACAGAAGTTATGATTACATGAATTCAGAGAAGAAACATGAACATAAAGGATTTTAATAGAGGGAGAACATATTGTGTATTCGAAGGGGGAATCACCACCATTTTCTTTATATTCTGAAAGATGCATATCATACAGTA
The DNA here is from genome assembly GCA_031772625.1 of Pinus tabuliformis. NCBI lineage: Eukaryota > Viridiplantae > Streptophyta > Pinopsida > Pinales > Pinaceae > Pinus > Pinus tabuliformis. Next base: position 1,203,944,163 of record CM062818.1, read on the forward strand.
ATATAGTCTGGAAATAACATGTAGCTTTTTTCTTTAGGATTTCTAAACCTTTGTAGAGTGTTTCTTCCCCCAGTTTATCTAGAGATGGGAGCGTTGAACATTGATTACAGCAAAATATCTTCAACCGAGTCTCAGCCATCAAATTGACTCGCTGTCTCGGCTAGGGATGGCTCTGTGGCCCAAAAACATTACAAAAGAAAATTTTCCTCATTAGATGGTTGACACATTACATGATTAAAAAAACAGGCCAATCAAGCAGATGAACACGTAAATAAACTATCTTCGTGCCCATCCCTATGATCGCCTCTGTTTCAGGTTGTAGTTTGCTCACTGACTGGCCTTCTGTGTTGCTCAGCCAATTCTTGTTGCTTCTGCCTTTATTGCTTGAATCATTCATCCTTTAAAGTGGGGAGTGGGAAACTATCAATTTAATGCCATAGTACATAAGCAGAGGTCACCTGGGCGGTACTTTGTCTTCCCCCTATATGGGGCAACATGCTGGATAATTGAGTTGTCCTGAGCTTCCAAGCCATCATTTACTTCTGTCATCGTTGACCCTGGTTTCATGTCATAAGAGGTCTTTCTGGGTTAGTCCATTCCGAGTTTGAATGCTCCATCTCCTTCCTTAAATGCCACAACTGCCGACCCACCACGCCTTTAAAGTTATGCACTACTTGGTCGTAGAGTTATGACAACGGGGTTTTACATTTAACAGTCTTTGCAGGATGGGGCCTTCCAATCCACTTTAGCCCCTTTTGCTTCATCTGACCAGGGTCCATGATCAAGTGCTTATTCCTTGGGTGCTAGGGCCTTGGACTGCCCTCTAGGGGTCTTTTTCCTTTGTTACATAGAATTCCACACACTGGTGCTTTATAATGCTCGCCTTTGAAATCTCTCCTTGACACTTGAGATCACCAATCTGCAGGATTGGGCCCACCCTAGGTATTGCAATTGCCATACGAGAGAGAGGGCCTCTTTACCTCCTTTCAGAGCACTGGCCAATTGTCCGGACGCGAAACTGTCATAAGGCATGACACATAAAATATCGCATCTGGGAGGGTCTTCTCATATTGCAATTGTAAGTCGGAAAGGACTTCGGTGGAGGACGAACTTTGATTTGTGCGATTGCTGATTGTCGATAGATTGTACTCGAGACCCTCCGATCACCTATCTGTTTTTCTTGGACCCATCGATCGCCGATATGCCGTGTTGCCCGAGTGCGATATGCAATTGTGATGACCATGGGCCTTTGTAGTTTGCAATTGCCAATATCAGCGATCGCCGATCACAAGTTTCTCTGTCCTTCCCTGCCGCTGCTCTTAGGAAACTGTGATTGTGATTAGCCTCCCCTTGGTCTTTTCCTCTCTTTTTTATGACTTTCAAAGGGTATCTTCAATCTACTCTAACTTCTGATTCAGGAGTCCAATCTTGGACTTCCACCTACCGTTGGAGAGATTATTCTGAGAACTATCCAGTGGAGAGGGTCTGATTTGTCTTTGAGAGATTTTGCGGCTTGGAAGATGGCTGCAAGATTCTTTGTTCTTTGGTACTCTTTGTACAACTAGAAATCTGTTTTCAGAAGGTGACAACAGGGGGAATCTTCACACCAAAACCTCCTCTTTAAACTTGCATAAGATATCACAATAGTGAGTATAGAGATGAGATATTTCTGATGTGATCTCTATATAAGTATGTTACTTGTTAGGAAGAACATGAGAATTCAATCATTGCATTATGCATGAAGAAAACTTATACCATTATTGTGGGTTTTTTTATACTGATTATAGAAAATAGCTTATGCCAATAGGTTGGAACTATTGGTGTAGATAAAAGGTTTAAAGGGTGCTTAAAAAGGATACTTGAGGCAATACTACTTTGTTGTTCTAATGTGCATTGATTGAGTAACTCCTTATGTATATTGTTAATGATAGATTAAGATAAGGGGAACCTTCATGCCAAAACTTCCTCTTTGATCCTACACAAGATATCACAATAACAAATGATATTCAAACTTCACACATTTTTAACAAATCAGAATAATACAAAGATGAAACAACCAATATAGAGCATATTTTGTAGAAATTAGGGTGTAGAATTGCAACTATAGAATTTTAATCTAAATCAAGAGACACAATTCTACTCTACTGCTCTACGGAATTCAATTCACTATTTAGAACAACTTTTGCAAACATGAAAATAATGAATAACACACATGCACAATATTTTTCTAGTGGGAAAGCAACTGCTAAAAACCCCTTAAGGCTGCTTGCATTAATCAGATGAATAAAAAATGTATTACAATTGCTAGCTCTGTTTGAGCTCAACCTCCAAGTGAATAACCTATCTCTATGCTCAATGAGAAGCTCTGACTCAGATTTAGTCAATTTTTGCCTCAGCTTGAGCCCCTATTTCCTTGCACAATTCCTGAGGAAATTTGGCCCCTGCTATTTAGGAATTTCCTCCAAAATGCTTGCGCAATTCCTAAGGTTGATCATCTGACTGCATGCAACACCTGTGCACTCAAGAGTAGTCTATAACTGATGTTACATTGCCTTGGAATCTCCACCATAGCTGGGGAAATCAAATTCTTTGCATACACTAGCTATTTGGGCTGATTGATGAGTTAACTGGATGATCACTGAGTTAGACTCTTGTCCCACTGCACAACTGACCTTACACTAGTTCCTCCAACAACTAGGACTAGTTTAACTGAAAACAACTTGAAATAACTGAACTTGATTGCTACAAATTAGCAATCACACATGCTTAACTGAACCCCAACTCTTCTAACTCAAATTTACTAAGAAAATTGAGTGACAAGAGCCATGTCACACAAGTTAACTGCATCCACGTTGCCTGCTGATGTGGAAATTCAAATTTTCTCAATTTGACCAAGGCACAATCAAATTAATACTTTCTTATTGCATTTCAACACTCCCTCTTAGTAATAAAGGGATTATCAACCACCCCTATCCTTCACCTGTGGAATGTATTTTAGAAACACATCTCATTGCTACTGTTTCTACTGCAACATTTGCAACTGAGAAGCATAAAAAAAACTAAATCAACTATGTGCAACCTTCTACAGGGAAAATTGTGTTGCTATTGACTCTGCTACTGAGCCTCCTGCTCTGCTTTCAACACTCCTCTGCACTCCTCAGTATCTTAATTACATTGATCTTCCTACTATTGAATATTGTGGGCCCCTATAACAAGGTAATGATTCATGAGGAGAACACCTCAATGGACCTTGCCCAAATTTCTACAATTTTGGGGCTACAGGTCTACATCACTCCACCTCACTCTTGAAGGTATAGCTGCGAATTATCCCTCTTCCCACTAAGCTCAAACTCTCCCCCTACTAGAGGTCTCTGCTTGAGTGGGTGTCTCCACTCTGCCTCCTCTATGCTCCTCCATTTGTGGCTACTCCACAACTTCCTAAGGCTCCGTTTTGAGAGGTTTATCATGCTCCCTCTTAACCACCATATCTCTAATATTTGCCTTGCTCCTCAAGGTTCTACATGCATCTTCTACCTTAAGTGAATACAGGTTCTCGACTTGAACCTCGATCTGCTTCACCTGTCTAGTGAATATGTGCCTCTGGAATGCTTTACCTTTGTTAAAGATCATATCATAACTATAGTCTTCCAAAACTACTATAGAGATGAGGTTTTTATTTAGGCTTAGAATGAACATGACATCCTTGAGTCGAAGAGGGGATCCTGACTCCCTTTGAAAGGTGATTGTACAGATCCGGTCGTGTTGTAACTTTTTTCGTCCCCAAACTCAATATGCATCTTGAGATATTTCTCCTCCAAGTCATTGGAAACTCTCTACACCTTGTCATGTGGAATGATGCACCTGAGTCCAAGTACCACACACTCCCCATCACTGTCCTGGCCATGCATGTGATAAGGGTGAAGTCAAACTCGAACTGTGAATCCAAGTCTTCACCTACTGCTCCTACTACAAGCTCCTTATTGTTAGAATTTTTGTGTGGAAACTTCATGGCATAATGCCCAAACTCATGACAATTGAAGCATTTTATTTTGGAAAACTCTTTCTTCTTGTCCCCTTGGCTAGATTCAGTCTCACCTTGGGACTTATTTCCCTTGGCCTTCAATCCTTTTCCAACTAGAGAAAAGTACTCTTCCGCTTCTGTGTATGTTACTCCATATCTGGTACTTCGCCTGATTTCTTCTTGTACCAAATTAGACCATAAGTGTTCCCAATTCAGTAATTTCTCCCACCCATTCTCCGAGTCTTGGTAGCTATGCCAGCTTTTGGGAAGGCCTAGAAGAGATAGGCTTACCAAGTAATCTTCTACAATATTAACACCAACCCCACCAAGTTCATCATGAACTTGTGTGAATCTTCTCAGATAGTGGGAAATAATGTCATTCTTTTGCATCTTGATATTTTGAAGTTTATCCTTGAGTGCCAGTTTCCTGTGGTCACTGTTATTCTTGAACAACTCTATCAGTGCTTTCCACATTGTGAAAGGATTTTTTTTCCCATGTATATTTGAGACAATGTGGTCTCGCACTCCCTCCAAGATTATTCTCCTCACCTTGGCTACATCGTTCTTCCACTGAGCTAGGTTCTGGGCATCAGCTGATCTTGGTTTTGGAATGTCTGTCCTGACATATTCCAAGAATATGTTGTCATACAACATCGCCTCCATGCAATCCTTCCATGCAATGAAATTAGAGTTGCCTTCTAAGGCAAACTCTAACCTTAGCCCATTGAAGGGAATCTTCCCAAGTCTAAAGAGATCCTACTACACTGAACTGTAAATTCGATCCTATTGAGAAATAACTTAGAAATCCCCGTTCTAATGTGAATCCTGCTCTAATACCATGTAGAAATTATGGTGTAGAATTGCAACTGCTCAAGAAATTTTGATCTAAATCAAAAGACACAATTCTACTTTAATGCTCTGCGAAACTCAATTCACAATTTAGAACAACATTCAAAAACATGCAATAAGAAATAAAAAACATTCACAATGTTTTTCTAAGGGAAAGCAACTACTAAAAACCCCTTAACCCTGCTTGCATTAATAAGATGAATAGAGAATGTATTAAAATTGCTAGCTCCGTCTGAGATCAACCTGCAGGTGAATAACCTATATCTCTACTCAATGAGAATATTTGAACCAGATTTAGTGAATTTCTACCTCAACTTGAGCCCATATTTCCTTGCACAATTCCTATGGAATTTAGGCCCCTATTATTTAGGAATTTTCTCAAAAATGCTTGCGCAATTCCCAAGGTTCAGCATCTGACTACATGCAACACATGTACACTCAAGACTAGTCTACAATTGATGTTATATTGCCTTGGAATATCCACCACAACTGGGAACTCGAATTCTATGCACGCGCTAGTTATTTTATGCTAATTAAATAGTTAACTGGATGATCACTAAGTTAGATTTTTATCCCACTACATAATTGACCTTACACTGGTTCCTCCAATGGTTATAACTAGTTTAACTGAAAACAACTTGGAATAACTGACCTTGATTGCTACAAATTAGAAATCACACATGCTTAACTGAACTCCAATTCCTATAACTTGAATTTACTGAGCTAATTGCGTGAAAAGATCCATGTCACACTAGTTAACTACATCCAAGTTGTCGGTTGATGTGGAAATTCGAATTTTCTCAATTTGACCAAATAAAAATCAAATTGAGACTTTCTTGCTACATTTTTCAACACTCCCTCTCAGCAAGAAAGAGATTATCAACCACCCCTATCCTGCACATTTGGAATTTATTATAGAAATGCCTCTCACTATTGTTGTTGCTACTGCAAAATTTTCAACTTAGAAGCATGAAAAAAAATTGAATCAACTGTGTCTACAACTATCTATTAGGAAAATTGTGCCGCTATTGAGTCTACTATTGAGCCTCCAGCTCTGCAGCCAACACTCCTATGCACTACTCAGTATCTAGCTGACACTAATCCTCCTGCTACTGAATATTGTGGGCCACTGTAGCAAGTTAATGATCCATGAGGAGAACAGCTCAATGGACCCTGCCCAAATTTATGCAATTCTAGGGCTACGAATCTACATCGCTCCACTTCATTCCTGGAGCTATAGTTGCAATTTATCCCTCTGCCCACTTGGCTCAAAATCTCTCCCTACTGGAGGTCTCTACTCGAGTGGATTTCTCCACTCTACCTCTCTTTGCTTCTCCATTTTTGGCCATTCCACAACTTCCCTAGGCTCCATTTCGAGAGGTCTATCCTGCTACCTATCAACCACCATATCTATAATCTCTGTCTTGCTCCTCAATTCTATACATGCATATTCTACCTCAAGTGAATACAGGTTCTTAACTCAAACCCTGATCTACTTCACCTTTCTTGTGGCTGTGTGTCTCAAATGCTTTACCTTTACTAAAGATCACATCATAACCATGTTCTTCCAAAATTGCTACATGACATCATTGAGTCAAAGAGGGGATCTTGACTCCCTCTAAAAGGTGACTGTACCAATCCTGGTCACGTTGTACCTTATGTTGTCCCCAAACTCAATATGCATATGGAGATCTTTCTCCTCTAGGTCACTGAAACACTCTCTACACCTTGTCATGTGAAATGATACACCTGAGTCCAAGTACCACAAGCTCCCCATCATTGTGTTGGCCATGCATGCGATAAGGGTGAAGTCAAGCTCGAATTGTGAAGCCAAAGATTCACCTACTGCTCCTACTATAGGCTCCTTCTTGCTAGACTTTTTGTGTGGACAGTTCATGGCATAATGCCCAAATTAATGAGAATTGAAGCATTTTGTTTTGGAAAAGTCTTTCTTCTTGCCCCCTTGGCTGTTTCTAGCCTCACCTTAGGGATTCTTTCCCTTGGCCTTCAATCCTTTTCCAACTAGAGCAAATTCCTATTCTGCTTCTGTGGATGTTACTCCATCTTTGGTACTTCTCCTCATTTCTTCTTGTACCAAATTAGACCATAAGTGTTCACATTTCGGTAATTTCTCCCTCCCATTCACCGAGTCTTGGTAGATATGCCAACTTTTGGGAAGGCCTAAAAGAGCTAGGATTACCAATTCATCTTCTGTAACATTAACACCAACCCCACCAAGTTCATCATGAACTTGCGTGAATATGCTCAGATAGTGTGGAATAATGTCATTCTTTTGCATCTTGATATTTCAAAGTTTATCCTTGAGCACTAGTTTCCTATGGTAGCTACTATTCCTGAACAACTATGTCAGTGCTTTCCACATTCCGAAAGGAATTTCTTTTCTCACGTAGATTTAAGACACTATGGTCTTGCTCTCCCTTTGATATTATTCTCCTCGCCTTGGCTACATCTTTCTCCCACTGAGCTAGGTTCTAGGCATCAACTGATCCTAGTTTTGGAATGTTTTCCTTGAAACATTCTGACAATCCATTGTCATCCAACACCACCTCCATGTGATCCTTCCATGCAATTAAATTATATCTCCCTTCCAAGGCATACTCTAACCTCACCCCATTGAAGGTCTTCTTTCCAAGTCTAAAGAGATCTTGCTACACTGAATTGCAAATTTGATCCTCCTGAGAAACAACTTCAAAATTCCCATTCTAATGTGAATCTTGCTTTGATACCATGTAGAAATTATGGTGTATAATTGAAGCTGCTCAAGAATTTTTAATCTAAATTAAGAGACAAAATTCTAATCTACTGCTCTGCGAAATTCAATTCACAATTTAGAACAACATTCACAAACATGAAATAAGAAATTAAAAAACATGCACAATATTTTCTAGGGGAAAGAAACTGCTAAAAACCCCTTAAGCTTGCTTGCATTAATCAGATGAATAGAGAATGTATAAAAATTGCTAGCTTTGTCTAAGCTCAACCTGCAAGTGAATAACATACCTCTCAACTCAATGAGAATCTTTGACCTAGTCTTAGTCAATTTCTGCCTCAAATTGAGCCCCTATTTCCTTGCACAATTCCTATGGAATTTAGGCCCCTATTATTTAGGATTTTTCTCCAAAATGCTTGTGCAATTCCCAAGGTTGATCATCTAACTGCATGCAAGACCTATACACTCAAGACTAGTCTACAACTGATGTTACACTGCCTTGGAATATTCACCACAGCTGGGGAACATGAATTCTCTACATACACTGGCTATTTTATTCTAATTGATTATTTAACTGGATGATCACTAAGTTAGATTTTTCTCTCACTACACAACTTACCTTACACTAGTTCCTCCAACGGTTAGAACTAGTTTTATTTGAAAACAACTTGAAATAACTAACCTTGATTGCTACAAATTAGCAATCACACATGCTTAACTGAAGTCCAACTCCTCTAACTTGAATTACTGAGCTAACTGAGTGAAAAGAGCCATGCCATACAAGTTAACTACATCCAAGTTGTTTGTTGATGTGGAAATTCGAATTTTCTCAATTTGACCAAAGCAAAATCAAATTGAGTCTTTCTTGCTGCATTTTTCAACACTCCCTCTCAGCAAGAAAGGGATTATAAACCACCCCTATCCTGCACATTTGGAGTTTATTGTAGCAACACCTATCACTATTGTTGTTGCTACTGCAACATTTGCAACTGAGAAGCATATTTTTTTTTTGAATCAACTATGTTTGCAATTATCTACTAGGAAAATTGTGTTGTTGTTGAGTCTTCTATTGAGCCTCCTTCTCCGTATTCAACACTCCTCTGCACTACTCAGTATCTAACTGACACTAATCCTCTTGCTACTGAATATTGTGGGCCACTATAGCAAGGTAATGATCCATGAGGAGAACACCTCAATGGACCTTGCCCAAATTTCTGCAATTCTAGGGCTACAAATCTACATCGCTCCACCTCACTCTTGGAGGTATAGTTGCAATTATCCCTCTGCCCACTTTTCTCAAACTCTCCCCCTACTGGAGCTCTCTACTTGAGTGGATGTCTCCACTCTACCTCCTCTCTGCTCCTCCATTTTTGGTTGCTCCACAGCTTCCTGAGGCTCCATTATGAAAGGTCTATTTTGCCCCCTTTCAACCAACATATCTCTAATATCTGCATTGCTCCTCAAGTCTATACATGCATATTCTACCTCAAGTGAATACATGTTCTTGACTTGAACCCTGATCTGCTTCACCTGTCTGGTGGCTATGTGTCTTAGGAATTCTTTCCTTTTTCTATAGATCACATCATAACCACGGTCTTCCAAAATTACTACAAAGATGAGATTTTTCTTTGGGCCTGGAATGAAAATGACATCATTGAGTCAAAGAGGGGATCCAAACTCCCTCTGAAAGGTGATTGTACCAATCCCGGTCACGTTGTACCTTCTGTCGTCCTCAAACTCAATATGCATATGGAGATCTTTCTCCTCCAGGTCATTGAAACACTCTCTACACCCTGTCATGTGAAATGATGAACCTGAGTCCAAGTACCACACGCTCCCCATCATTGTGTTGGCCATGCATGCGATAAGGGTGAAGTCAAGCTCGAATTGTGAAGCCAAATATTCACCTACTGCTCCTACTATAGGCTCCTTCTTGCTAGAATTTTTGTGTGGACACTTCATGGCATATTTCTCGAATTCATGAAAATTGAAGCATTTTATTTTGGAAAAGTCTTTATTCTTGCCCCCTTGGTTGTTTCTAGCCTCACCTTGGGCCTTCTTTCCCTTGGCCATCAATCCTTTTCCAAATAGAGAAAATTCCTCTTCTGCTTCTATGGATGTTACTCCATCTCTGTTACTTCGCCTCATTTCTTCTTGTACCAAATTAGACCATAAGTGTTCCCAATTCAGTAATTTCTCCCTCCCATTCAATGAGTCTTTATAGCTATGCCAACTTTTGGGAAGGCCTAAAAGAGCTAGGATTACCAATTCAGCTTCTGTAACATTAACACCAACCCCACCAAGTTCATCATGAACTTGTGTGAATAAGCTAAGATAGTGTGGAATAATGTCATTCTTCTGCATCTTGATATTTCAAAGTTTATCCTTGAGCACCAGTTTCCAATGGTTGTTGCTATTCTTGAACAACTCTGTCACTGCTTTCCACATTGCGAAAGAAATTTCTTTCCCATGTATATTTGAGGCAATGTGGTCTCGCTCTCCCTCCAAGATTATTCTCCTCTCCTTGACTACATCTTTCTCCCACTAAGCTAGATTTTGGGCATCAACTGATCCTAGTTTTGGAACGTCTGTCTTGACACATTCTAACAATCCATTTTCATCTAGCACTGCCTCCATGTGATCCTTCCATGCAATGAAATTAGATTTGCCTTCCAAGGCATACTCTAACCTCAACCCGTTGAAGGTTGTCTTCCCAAGTATAAAGAGATCTTGCTACAATGAACTGCAAAGTCAATCCTCCTGATAAAAAACTTTAAAATTATTGTTCTAATGTGAATCCTACTCTGATACCCTATAGAAATTATGGTGTAGAATTGAAACTGCTTAAGAGATTTTAATCTAAATAAAGAAACACAATTCTACTCTACTGCTCTACGAATTCAATTGACAATTTAGAACAACATTCACAAACATGCAATAAGAAATAAAACGCATGCACAATATTTTTCTAGGGGAAAGCAACTACTAAAAACCCCTTAAGTATGCTTGCATTAATTAGATGAATAGAGAATGTATTACAATTGCTATCTTTGTTTGAGCTCAACCTACAAATGAATAACCTATCTCTCTGCTCAATGAGAAGCTCTAACCTAGACTTAGTTAGTTTTTGCCTCATCTTGAGCCCCTGTTTCCTTGTGAAATTCCTAGGGAAATTAGTCCCTTATTATTTAGGAATTTCCCACAAAATTCTTTCGCAATTCCCAATGTTGATCATCTGATTGCATGCAACACATGTACACTCAAGACTAGTCTACAACTAATGTTACACTACCTTAGAATCTCCACCACAACTGGGGAACTCGAATTCTCTACATGAACTAGCCGTTTTGGGCTGATTAATCAGTTAATTGGATGATCACTGAGTTATACTAGTGTCCCACCACACAACTAACCTTACACTAGCTCGTACAATAGTTAGAACTAGTTTAACTAAAAACAACTTGAAATAACTAGCCTTGATTGCTACAAATTAGCAATCACACATGCTTAACTGAACTCCAATTCCTCTAACTCAAATTTACTGAGCTAATTGATTGACAAGAGCCATGTCACACAAGTTAACTGCATCCAAGATGTTTGTTGATGTGGGAATTCAAATTTTCTCAATTTGACTAAGGCAAAATCAAATTGAGACTTTCTTGCTGCATTTTTCAACATATTTTGATGGGAGAAATAAAACCCAAAAATTATATTAATAAATATAGAGGAAGAAGTTTTTAAAAAGTAGGAATGTTTCCACTTAGGAGTAGTTAGTACACTTCTATTTGGTACCACAGGCCAAGATAGATGTAATTAACCAAAGTACACTATTAGATTAAGATTAATTTTCTCATAGAAGACTCGATTATCAAAAGGACATGAATGTTGCACTTTTTCGTAGTAAAAGAGAGGTCAACCATGGTTTTCCCATAGATAAAACAGAGTCGATCATGGTTTTCTCATATGAAACCCATTGTTTCCCCTTAAATATTCATAACATAGAAATTCCAAAGGAAAGCCTAAAAACTATGAGTTGAAAAAGGCCAAAATCTTGCATGATGTTTGGCATGGTTTACAAGTGCACACATGCATTCCACACATCCCTTTATTCTTTCTTCAAGAATCTATTAGTAAGAAAACCAAAGCTAAAGGAAGGGGGTTTATTTGTAAGCATTCTTATGCTGTCAAATTGTAATGAGAATTCTTGGTTATAATATTTTTACCATTGTTGAGTGTTGGGCATAGCATTATTATGATAAGAGCATAGGTGAGATTCTATTACCCATTCACTTTGCTATCTCACCATGATACCCAAATCGTGCTAGTTCAATAAAGACAAACTTGTGACTGAGGTGGACTTTGGGTTTTGGAGCTAGGAATACAATGATGATACTCAATGTAATCATTCACGTTGTAACTCATTTTTAATCAATATCCATTACCACATAAATTATTACCTTGGGATTCACCACTGCACTCTTGGTTCCAAGATCCAAAGTCCTTCTCCTTTGTTACAGGTCTTCCTCTATCATTTTAGAATGATCCGGGAACCATATCACAACGAGATAGTAAAGTGAATGGTTAATAGACTCTAAACTAAGCTTTGATCACACTAATGTTGATTCCCAACACTCAACAATGGTAAAAAATCATAACCAAGAATTATCACTATAATTAATAGCATAAGGGTTCTTGCAAATAGACCCCCTTCCCTTAGTTTTGGTTCTCTTACTTATTGACTCTTAAGAAGAGAATGAGAGGTTATGTGCAATGCATGTCGTGCACTTGTAAGCCATGCACAACACCAAGTAACTTTTGTCTTTTTCCAACTCATAAATTTCATCTTTCCTCATGAATTTGTATTTTCCAAAGCTTTAATGGGTCGCAAATGGGTTTTATGTGGGAAAATTGTGACCTACCATGTTTTATCTATTGAAGAGTTGCAACCAACTACTCTTTTACTAGGAAAAAGCATGGCCTTCATGTTATATTCTTTCCATGAATACCCCACGTGCGGGGGGGTGGTGGTAGCCCCCCCTGTATGTTGCTCTGGGCACAGTAGGGGGGACAGTTTCCCCCTACACGGGGTTTGGGGCAACGCCCCAGGAATTGTTTTGGACCCTATATTAGGTGGGCGGACCTACCTATGGTTTTGTGCATGGATTTCACACATGGTTTTGGGCATGATGGTTTTCTGTCCATGGTGTTTTGTAGATCCAGTCAAGGAAACTATGATTATGTTCTAATCCAGGGTTAATGGATTGGGGTTTATGGATGCTTCGACATGTATATATATGTATTGTAACATTGAAAGCAATATAATGAAATCAATCTAGTAGTCCCGGTTTTGGGATCTAGGTGAAAATCTCTGTGTATATCTATTTTATGTTTTATGCTCTCGCTATTGTTTATTTTCTATTTTTAGAATTCATATGCATGTAATTTCTGTATGGGGTTAAAAACCTACATTTGGAATCAGAGTTGTTTCGACTTCAAGGGGACGCCTTTGCTGCTGAGGGGTTTTGCTTGGGTCTGTGGTAGACCCTATTTAGTGGGAGATCTGCAGGATCGATTCTTGTGGTGAAAGAAGATGGTGAGCAATGGAAAGATAAAGAGCGATAAATTTAATGGTTAGAGTTTTGAGTTGTGGAAACTCAATATGGAGGATTTGCTATTGGATAAAGATCAATGGATCACAATAGATCCAGGTACTAAACCAATGATAATGTCAGCTGAAGACTGGGCGAAGTTGGATCGGAAGGCAAAGAGCACAATACGATTGTGTGTCTCAAATTCAATATTGTTGAATGTATCAGGGGAAGCTTCAGCGAAGGCTTTATGGGACAAGTTAGTGTTTTGGATAATTTAGCATCTACGGATAAACACTAATTCACTAGACAAGTAGTTGTGCCTAGAACAACAGTTTAAAGTGTTTTAGACTTTCACTATAAGCAATAGATAAGAAGAGAGGATAAAAGGCCTACATGTAGTTCCTCTTTCCTCTCGTCTCCCTTGTATTGATTCCATCGCTCCTTCCCGTACTTAATCCGCTTGAAAAGTACCCTGTAAACACAATAGAAGATGAAAACTAATCAAAGCATACGAACCATTGAATATAAATGAAAGGAATCAGAAGCAATTCATACATATAAGCATTATGAAAGAACACATCATATGGAAAAAGGTTCAAACACTTTAATAGATAGAAGAAGGAATTACAACCATCAGTGTCTGATTCAAAGTCATTCCTCCAGCTTGGATCCCACCCACATCACATCAAAAGCAAGAGAAGCTTGTGGCATCACATCATTTGCTCCAAAGTCAAGTCTCATAGCAGCATTATCTCCTTACAATTCAACATAATCCAGCCCCTGATCACTTAGATGAGTGGTCAATTTATTGGAAGATGAAGGAGGTTTTGTCATTAATGGTGACATTGAATGGCCTTCCATACTTAGAATTAGTTCCGTGGAGGAAGGGATGAGAGGATGGGATGCTCCTTAACTCATTCCTCATCCATTTTCGAGCTCATAGGAGTTGATAAGACAAGGAAACTTCTAGACGACTCCAAAAGATAAGAATATTCCACAAACCCTATGTGAATTTCGCTCATTCTCGCCCAGTGCAGGTGAAAGGAAGCCTAAGTGCTCTGCAGAGCACCCTGGCAATGGATTCAACTGCTCTGCAGCACACCTTCATAAGGGCTTACCTGCGCTAGTCCCTCTAGAGGCAATTTCTGGATGTCTTCAAGTCATGAAACTGTCTGGGAAGGAAGCATTCAAAGGGTTGAATTGTTTAGGGCATGAAACAACTAAACTTAGGGTTTGATGAGCCTTAAAACATTGATCTGAATGTTGGGATTTGATGTGCCCAAATGGATCTATAACAGTTTCCCTCTAAAGCATGAAGTTGAAAAAATGCCAATGTCAAATGAAATGCTTTACGATGTGATGAGGAGGTATCGAAGTGGAAGGTGACCTGCACCAATTACAATACATATATCATGATATTTGATTTTACATGAATTTCTGAGTGAAGGCATACCCATGCTCACCTTATAAATTTTCATTACATGTACATAAATAGTCGTCTACAGATATAGACCCATGATCAGAATGACTATCAATGTAAAGCCATTTTTCATATGATTTAGTACTCCTGATATCGCAGCCCGAATGGATGAAACTAGATCCGGGGTCTTCAATCTCATTCAAACGCTCACTTAAGTACGAGTCTAACCATTTGAATATGTGATCTGAAGTCGAACATGGGAAGACACCATCTGGTTACCAGCCGATGATGTAAGTTGTTAATAGATGCGAGAGAAATCACCGATAATGATAATGATCCTCAAGGTACTGTAGTACATTTGGCATGGTGTGAATGGATGATTTGATGTCGAACGCCATACAAAGTCTTTTGGTTGAAGGCCATTGATGTATGCTTATCGCCGAAAGCGAGAAACCTACCATTGATGCATGCAAGCCTCAAGGTACTGAATGGGTGTTTCTAAGTCAACTTCTTGGATAATGAGTTGATGTCGACAAGAAGCGACTCATTGCAGGAGGGCCTTGATGTATCCCACATCAATAACACGAAACGAGTGTAGTGATTTTAGAGATGGAATTTGATTGACGACACAAAGTTTAGGAATGGCGGTCATGAAAATGAAGGTTTATGGTATTGCAAAAGATGGATTTTGACTGGATGACTTCTCTTGAACATGTCGGTGACACTAAAGTGAATTGGTAGCATTGACCCAAAACAAAGCAATGGATGGTATGATAGACCAACGGTGTGATAACCATCAAGCTAATAACCCAACCCAGATAGTCACGGTGATGGAGTGAAAGTGTCATGTTCAAAAGCGACCTGCTACCATAAAGTGGTTTTCCCATTTTTCCATTTTCCCCAGTTATTGTTGACCAATACCTCTTTATTTTTATCAAGCTTAAGGAGGATAACATATGCTTGTTGTATAATTTCACCCTTTGGGCAAATCCATCACTATTTTATGTTTTAACGAGTCTAGCGAAGGTGAAACTCGATCTTGTCTAGATGGACAAGTTTGTCGCTATTTGATGTTTTTAACGAGTTTAACGACAAAGATAACTTGGTCCCTTTCATTTTTAGAGAGTTTGAAAAGGTACAAAAAGAAAACTCCACAAGTTCTTTTTTGTAAATTAATCTCTCAAGTCTGAAAAAGTGTAAAATAATACAAGAGAGATTTCATTTCCAATCCATTAACGAGATGGAAAGGATAAGAGCTCGACAATCTTTTCATGTTTAGAGAGTCTGAAAAGAACTTAAAGAGGACTCCAAGGGGGTTCCTTTTTTGTTTTTAACAAAGCTCGAAAAAGAGATAAAAGTGTGCTTTGTGGTCAAAAGTACAACTTACAATTGAGCACGTTGAAGCCTGCAAATCAGTTGTAAACCTGCTCAAAACATCACCAAATGGATTAAAAATATCTATTTCATAGGAAAAATAGGCAAATACTAATGTCTAGTCGATTAATTAACATGAAATAAACATAAAATAAGTTTTACCTTATCATTTTTACCATTTGGAACTTACCATTCAGTTTTGTGCTCTGAGCTCAGTTTTTACCTCAAACTTCACCAGCTGATTGCGAAAGATTATGTGGATCATTTCTCGAGCCGTTCAGACCAGGTTGGAATTAAACCTCTCTACTTTCTTTTCAGTTCATTCTTTTGTCATTTCATGCAAGTTTTAGGGTTTTTTGGGGCTCCTGTGGTTTCATTTTTTTGCCCTGGGATCAGCGCAGGCTTTCACATTGAAAATTGTGTTGAAGAGCACCTAGATAGAAGGCTAGATGCTCTGTGGCGTACTGTCTTTGTGTCTAGGCTACGTTGAGCGCATTTCCCAAGTTTGTTTTACCTGTTTGCTCCAAATTTTGCCATGTTTTTTGCATGGAAGGGATCCTAATTTTGCTTATGATTGTGTTTCAGGCTTTCATCGGATCAGAATGTCGATTACATGGCGAGAAAGAGAGCATGAAGAACAAGACATGGTTTCCCTAAGTAACCCGGGTACAATTGAGGCCCTAAGGAATTGCGGGTTACTCAAATAATTTAAGTTGTCCAAAATGGGGCAACAAATAGAACTCTTGCAGTTCCTTGTTCGTGCATGGGATCCGACAGATCAAACATTTCACATTAGGGACAATATGGTCCCTATTACTATTGAGGATATTTACTTTCTTACCGGACTGTTGAGGCGAGGTGCCCCCATCTCACTTTCTGGATTTGCCTGTGGAGGTGAATCGGTGAGAGATTACATCAGATAGTTTTGTCGGCCAAGTACACAACCTAGCAGGGATGGGAAAATAAACATCCGGGATGTAAGTGATTTGCCTTTAAGAACGATCCTCTTTACGATCGAAAAATTGGCTGGCAGTGTGACACTACATCTGGGGAACAGATCTTAAATGTAGTATGCATGGAGTGTCTAGAGCCAAATTTTTTCAACTGGTGCAAGGTTGTACTTTCACTGCTGAAAGAACAATTGCCTAAGGTAAAAAGCGGTAAGACGAAGAATTTCTATTATGGTTCGATATTTATTTCTTTTTCCTTAGAGAAAATCCCATTGATGCAACCACAACATGTATCATTGGGTGTAGCTGGTCCTAGAGATCCACGTATGCAGAGGTGGGTTGAATTGACGGATTGACATGTTGGTCAGTCAACAATCATTTTTTCCCCTGCATTTTTCAACTGGCTTGAGCGACAACATGTCGTTATCGAGAAGCATCCATGCTCAGGGACAGATTATCGTGGAGATCCAGATTTGATTCTACTAGTTGGAGCACAATGGGGTGTTATGGGTAAGTTGTTTGACCAAAGTGTTTTTGATTTTTCAAGTTTCTACACGTTTTTTGTGTTTTTTAATGTTTCCAAGACTAAACTAAAATTACTCTTATGCATACAGATGTGGGTACTGTTCGACCTGTGGTACGCCAACAGGTTGCAGGTGGGCCAGCACAGAGAAACATCAAGAGAGCAATTCTCCAGGACTTGGATTTCACTGAGACCTTAGCAGAGTTGCAGGATCACATAAAGGGATTAACCCTTGGTATTCCAAATATCCGAATCGAGGAGTTACCTATGAGGCTGTAATGCCACACTATTGGTGTTCTTAACTGTTGGGCTAGGCTTTTGCACGTGATAGCACAGGCTGTGACCTATTACCATGAGCACCATTAGATCTACTTAGGATATTTTGTATGCATTTTTGAGTTTTCGGGTCAGATGACCAAATGTGTCTTGGGCACAAATTTTGTAAAAACTTTTAAAACACCTATCTATTTTACTTTCAGAGTTTTTTATGGTTATATGCAATCCTATTCAACTGATGATGTGAATTGAAAATATTACTTTTACATATGTCGTAAATGTCTATTTAACACATAATTCACTAGAGAATTAGTTAATGTGTTAATATTTCTAGAAATATGTTGATATTGAAAGTGTTCAAAACGTATTTCCAAAATACGAACTCTAAGGAACATACGAAAAAATGTTGGAATTCAGACAGTATAAATGTTTGTTAGTTGTAGTACAATGAGTTGCAAGTCTAGCCTAACGATGATTTGGCGAATGCCAAGTGAAATGGCATCAGAGAGTAGTTCAATCAACGCACTATACTTAACGATATTGTTTGTCGATCGACCGATACAAATCCCTTGAAAACTCACTAACTCGCCACTTGGAGCGAAAATGGCCCATGTTGCAGAAGAAAAATTCTGCGTACTACGACTAGCACCATCAGCGTAACCAACAAAAGGTTCTGAAGACTCCGACATCTGCAACAAATGCAAAGTGGATTACTAACCAGATAAAAATCTCTAAAAGACACACACACACACATGTAATGAAAGCATATATACAGTGAGTTTTACTACACTTAATCAAGCATAGTAACGTTTGAGGTACAACCCGTTTTGGGGCTGCGACAATGGAATCCCATCATAATCTACTAACTCGTAGGCTCCTTTCGCCAGAACATGCTTGACAACATAAGGACCCATCCACATTGGTTTGAATTTCCCTGCTCCAAGTTTATCAGCTTCCTGATCGTAAAGCAAGACCAGGTCTCCTTCTGAGAAGATACGAGGCTTGACATTCCTATCATATTGCGCCTTAATACGTTTCTTATGCGCTTTGTTAGCCAATGCGGCATCACGACAGGTTTCATCCAGATGGATTAATTCCAAGAAACACGCTTCTTCTTCAGAAGTGTCAGGTAACAGGTCAATCACGAGTTTGAGCGATGAAATTTCACATTGTATTGGTAAGATTGCTTCCAAACCATACACCAACTGAAAGGGTGTAAATCTAGTTGCATTTCTCATCGAGGTTCGATATGCCCACAAGGCAGAGTACAGGATTAAGTGCCAGTTTATTTTATGAACCCCTATCATTCTTTGCAACATCCACTTCAGTGCCTTGTTGATGGCCTCAACTTATCCATTTGCTTGCGGGTAATATGGGGTAGAACTATCATGTTACAGTCCTAACTTAGCAGTCAACTCATCCATCATGTGATTGCGAAAATGCGACCCATGATCTGTAACTATGCTTGTGGTACACCAAACCGGGAAACCACATGGTTAAAAAAGAAAAGAGCAGCTTTTTTGCCACTGTTGTTCAATGTTGGCATCGCCTCGCCCATTTGGTAAAATAGTCAACGACGACTATAATATATCCATGCCCCCCGACCAAGGTGGGTTTACATGTCATAAAGTCAATGCCCCATTTGGCGAATGGGCTAACAAAAACGACTGGATGCAATGGTGCACGTGGTAATTTGGTTTTTCGGCCATATATCTGGCATGCATGACAACTTCTGACAGAAATAATACAATCTTTAAATATAGTTGGCAAGAAGTAACCAGCGAGAAGAATCCTTTGTGTGGTTTCATATCCAGATAAGTGTCCACCACAGGCACCTGAATGGCAATCATTCAATGCTTTCTCGGCCTCCTCATGCGCGAGGCACCTCCGTAAAACCGTATCGATACCATGACGGTAAAGTATGTCGCTAATATTAAGATAATCTTTGGCTTGGTAACGAATACGTCACTATTGCGAGTGAGAGGTATCTTGTTGGAAAGTTTGGGTTTGGAGATAGATTAGTATATCTCCATACCATGTGTTAGATGACGAAATTAGAAATAGAGGCTCATCTAATATTGATGGTTCAGATGTTGAATCAATGGAGGTGGAGGGAAGGTCGCATAGTAACTTAGCTAAAACCAACGATTTCTTTGATTTGGACTTGATGAATTCCAAATCAAACTCCTGTAAAATAACTATTCATTTTGAGTGTTTGCCTCCCAGAAATTGACGTGACAAAATGTATGTAATAGGGTTGCAATATGAAATGACAGTGGTTTTCCGTAACAGGATGTAATGGCCAAATCTTTGAACAACTTGCACAATTGCCAAAGCTAGTTTTTCGACATAAGAGTACTTACTTTCTGTATCGTTGAGATTACGGCTCAAGTAATAAATCAGATGTTCAATCCTATTTTCTTCCTGGACTAAAACCATATGGTTGTATCTGCAGTGGTGAGATACAAGTAACAATCATTTTGATAATTTGGAGAATACATTAATGAAGCTCTAATTAGGGTATCTTTAAGAGCATCAAAGGAAGCTTGCACGACTTGATCCCAATGAAAGGGTATCTCCTTTTTCAAAGGACATGTAAAACCTTTAGCCATTTCAGCGTAATTAGGAATGAACCTCCTCAGAAAATTGGCTTCCCTTGGAGTCTCTGTAACTATAAAATATTTGAAGGTGGAGGCAAATCCAAAATTGCTTGAACCTTTAATGGATCCATTTGAATCCCTTCTTGAGACACTACAAATCCAAGCAAGTGACCAGAACCAACAAAAAACACACATTTGTGTGGATTGAGTCGAATCTTGTAGTGTCGGCACCGTAAAAACATTGCTCTCAAATGTTGTAGGCGATCAGTCTGCTTTCGTGAATGAGCAGGTAAATCGTCAAGGTAAGGTTGAACAATGTGCTTGATGTCATGGAAGGCATAATTCATTGCCCTTTGAAATGTGGCCCCAACATTCTTCAAACTGAATGGGAGTTTCCTATAGGCGAATGTGCCCCATGGACAAATAAAAGTTGTTTTCGATTGGTCCTATGGGTGTATATTGATTTGTTTGTAGCTGGAAAATACATCCATAAATGAGAATATTTCGCATCTGGCACATTTGTCAATAATCTGGTCGATAAAAGGAGTAGGAGAATTATCTTTTGGACATGCCTGATTTACATCCCTATAATCGACGCACATTCGTATTGTTCCTTGTTTCTTCATGACAGGAACAATGTTGGAAACCCAGTTAGTAAGAGGAATAGGGTAAATGAAACCAACCCGCAAAAGTTTTTCAACTTATGCTTTAATTGCAGCAACTTTCTTTGGATGAACAGGTCGAAGCCGCTATTGAACTGGCTTGACATCAGGGTACATTTTAATTTCGTGTTCAACAATACTAGAGTCAATGCCTGGCATCTCCTCGTAATACCATGCAAAAATATCTCTAAATTCACGAAAAAGAGCACAGTAATTATCAAGTTCCAATGGAGAACAAGATTTGCTGACATGAATGTTCTCTACAATATTAGGCTTGGTCGAAATATTAATAGAAATCATTTCTTCAATATTTGACAGATTTCGCTCAGATTTGATTGTGTCTATGAAAACTGAATTCAATAGGAAATCAACGACTGATGGGTGGTTTAGTTCATTTGAATAATCTTCGATGTCATCTGGAAGATGGGAACGATGATGATAATCTTCCCATGGTTCCTCTCCTATCATCATTGATTGGATGATTCCTTCATCCATAGAATGTATACGTGAAAAAGGATCCGAAGAGGTACCATATTCTAACGACCTATCTACCCATACAATTGTTGAGTGCGGATTTGGGTTTGCCACACAAGCCTGAAAGATTGATTGCTATGATGATTCAATGGGGCTTAACGACATCACCTCAATATTACTATCAACTTCAACTTTGTTGGTAATCCTCCTTAAATCAGATGAGGTGGAGGAAATCATGTTGCAAGTCTCTACTCTTTCCACTTCCGCCAAATCAGATGGTGACGGTAGGGTAAAAGTACCCATTAGGGAAGGATATTTAAAGAGACCTACTCCAACACTTTGAAGTGACAGTGGGGGTCTGTGTACCAACAGAATGCTTCCCGTAGCCTGTGAACTATTGGCAAAGAAGGCTAGTTGATCAATGACTATGATTCCACCCTTAAAAGGGAATGAAATAGTACGAAAGTATGTGGAAACCACAACAACCATAGCATATACCCAAGGCCTTCCCAGTAAAATGTTGTAATCGAGGGGTCCGTCAACTACCTCAACTTCAACAGTAACTGTTTTTCCCCCTAGTTCGATTTGCAGGTTACTCAAAATCCCACATGGAGTATATGTTCTTCCATCAAAAGCTTTCAACGTGGTTGGTGATCGTGACAACGGCTGTGAACCAAATTTTCTCCAACAGCTCATGGACATAATGCAAGTAGATGCCCCCTCGTCACGAATAGTTCGGTGAACCTTCTTATTGAGAGCTTTTACTTGAATTAGGAAAGCTAATTGCGCTGGTAACTGTGGTGTATATCCCGCATGGTTAAAAACCACAAGATTTGAATCTGTAGGATCTATTCCGCCTATTGCTGACAGTAAAGCATGCTTCTAGGAGGGACAGTTTTGCAACACCTCGAGTGTCGACATAGCAAAAGGTGATTGTTACACAAAAATATTGTCACCATGATTATTTGCAGTCAGTATGGGTCTATCATCACTTGTACTGTCCTCCTAAGCAAGTCTCAGACCTCAGCTCTTCAAGTCAAGCTTTGAAAATGGGAGAAAGACATTAAAAATCAATGTAACTCTGGTTCCGCACTTTCTCTCACTGTCACCTGCGGTCCTGCACCTTCTGTGTACAAAAGCTGCGGACCTGCCCGCTCTGTCCCTAACGGTGTAGGTGCGGACCCCTGTGAAAGTCAAAAGGCGCAAGTTTTATCTTAAAAAACTCACTTTGGGTTAATTCTAGAGGTTTCTAGAAGGAATTTTGACGTGGATTGTTCGCTCTGAGGTGGTTCATGCATCCCAAAAGAGAAGGAGCTAATCCCTTGATGAGAGGAGCTATCCCTTTGAAGGAGGGCTTTATCCCTTTGAAGGAGGACCTAGTAACCTCCCTCCATTGCACTATAAATACAGGCATTGGGCTGGTTGCTGAGGAGGTTCGAAGCTGAACATTTTTGAGGGTAAATGCTGGTGAAATCAAGACTTCCTAGTTGAGCTTAAGAGGAGAGATCACATACCTTTTTGGCTTCATTGGGGAGTGAGTGAAACTTGTCAAAGTAGAGGAGACTTCTTGCTGGACCCTGGGAGGAGCTTGTACAGCGTCAAGGCAAAGGTTGTAAAGTTCTTCTTCTTTTGAATTAATACAATCAAACTCATTTTTCTCAACAAGTATCTCATGTTATTTGTTTCATGGACTCCTTGACTTTCATGTTAAATATGTTTTATGCAATTGGCTTTTCAGGTGCTATTTAACTTGTTTGCCTTGTTTGTGTTTGCAGATTCGCGACAAAGGAGCTCATTTGGATCGAAGGAGCGAGGGCATCCACAAGCTTGCGTTGGACCTAAGGTAGGCCCTAAAAACACTTGTTTGCTATTGTTTATCAAAGCATATTTAGAGAAAGATAGTGTTTGGTTGGTTTGCTTGTCATTAGGTCTTCTTTAGATTCTAGGAAGGTCTATCTTGTCCGCAAGATCGACTTATTCTGTGTGACAAAATGGCGACTCCGCTGGGGACTTGATTGTTTTCCTTGTTTTTACTTTGACCTGAGAAACTGTGTTTTTGTTTTTGTTTTTGGCTTGTTGTGTGTAAAATTGGGTAGATTTTGTAGATCCAGGGTTATTTTTTGTTTTTCATAGCTTTGGGAGAGGACCACACCCTAGCCGTTTGACACAGTGCGTACCTACCTGCAGCTTGGCTTTTAGCACAGAGCGGGACCGCACCTGTGTCAATTGTGGGCCTGCGGACCCTGTCAAAATTTTGAAAAACCCTAAGATTTCCTCTGTTAGTCAGCTTAGTTTTCGTTTAGAAATTGTTATCCACTGCCCAGACCTGCATATAACTTTTCAGAAGCTTTCCTTAGATTGATTTCATTAGTGTTAGGGTTTTAAGTGAAATTCCTAGGAGTTTTGCTTGTTGGGTTTGTTTTTCATTTTGGTTGTGTAGTGGCTCTAAGCTTAGAAGCTGTAGGGACTTCAGATCACCTTAGTGTCTACCAGCCTTCTTATGAGTCTGACCATTTATGAAATCTCCCCTTGCTGAGGAATCCGATTTGAGTTTTCTCTTTACAAAACTTCGAAAAGCTTGTGTTTGAGAGTTTGGATTTTCATTTTAAAAAAGAAAACAAAATTGGTTGTTCTTGACTTATTTATGATTCTGCGTAAATTGGTCCTTAGCTTACATCTAGCTAAGTAAAACATCCTTAAAAAAGACTTTTAGTAGGCTTTGACTTCAAACAGGTTTTTATAATTTGTAGATCCCTAAGTTAGTCATTTTCATAGTTTTGAGTGTTTTATTAAAAAAATATAAAAATCTCTTTTGAGAAAAGTTTGTTGTGTAGTGATTGAGTGCTTTGAAATGAAAAGGGAAATTTTTGTGAAATAACTAGTTGTCTCGTTTTGAGTGCATTGGAAAAGGACAAAAACTCTTCTTTTAATTTGTTGAATTGAGAAAGATTTGTGTTTACAAAGTATTTGCATTCTCAAACTCTTTCTTAGTTTAGAAGTTCATCGAAGAGAAAAAGATTGTTTAAATCATCTTAGGTGCATTTTTAGTGATTTTGAGTCGAGTCTTCATACCACGAGTTTCATCTCCGCACCTTTGGACTTAAACAAAAACCACTAAAATTAACGCTTAAAGTAAAATTCACCTAGTAACATTTTTTATTTCTAGGGCTCTGATACACCAACTTAGCTTAGGCTAGTGTCTTGGAGTAGGAGAGTAATTAACTCTCCAAGACAGTAAAAACAAACAAGTAGCTATATCTTGTGGTAGGGAAGAAATCCAATTGTTGCATTTATGCTCTGGGAAAGCTCCTCTTAAAGGAGAAGCACGAGATCGTGTCCGAACCAGTGTGGGAATCAATCCTTCCTCATTGGGAACGACGCCAGATATTCACGTATTAAAAACGGTAAACCTCGGATTAACCATTGTCGAGGAGCCTGGGGTCACTTGTTGGTAAACCTTGGATTATGTCAAGGAGCCTTCAAGGGGATTGAGCTTGCTACTCTGCCCTTGCGTGCGTATCGGATCGTAGACTGTTCCCCTAGGCATATTTGTTTCAGTTGGTAACCTTAGTGGCCATATTCTTTAGGACTCTTCCTGAGGTGACAGTGGTGGGAAGATCCCACTGTACCTGGAGCAGACGTCGGCTAGACTCACTTGGATTTTCTGGGGGGTTCTCTTCACTTGAGACGGTTAAGTGGAGAAACTTGTGCCAGTCTATTCATTAAGCAGGTTGCCGGGGTAACTGTTCCAACCGCCATTTCTGTATTGAACTCTGCGACGTTGGATTTCATCACCAACTAGTGTTTTCAGTACGGAAAGTTACTGTTTGTGTGTGTTTGATCTCCTAGATTCTTTAGGCGTGTGATTCAAATTTGTTTGGTTCTTTAGAGACTTTAGGTGCTTTTCATTGAGATTTTACTTTGTTTGCATGTGAAGTAGTTAAAAGTTTTCAACTGTGGCTGAATTACCAAGACAGTCCCGTAGACTTCGGGGCCAGTCTCCTGAGTTTGTAAACGTGGCTGAGTTACTAAGGAAGTCCCGTAGACTTCGGGGCCAACCTCCTGAGGAAGTACCGAGCCATCTTGAAGGCTTGAAAGTCCTCGTAACTCCTAGAGACAGTAGAGTTGGGTCACCTGAAGAAGGAGAATCTTATTTGATAGTACATCCTGATTTTCAACCGTTAGTAGCAGATTATAATCCACAGTCAGTGTCTGTTTCTGAAATTGCTGGTAGCTTTTCATCTACTAGTGATATAGGTGAGGAACCTGAAATATCCGAGCCTGAAAGTGAATTTGCTGCTACTCCGACATCGAGGTTTGTTTCTCCAACTTCTAGTGGTCCTGGTTCACCTAGGGTAGAAAGAGTAATCACCCAAGATCTTCCTTCTGGACTTATTGCTATTGAAGAACTTGCTCCGGAAGAAGAAGTAGGCATCCCTATCCCTGAAAATCAACCTGTTATTGAACTAAGGGAGCGTGAATCAATTTTTTACAGTCCACCTAGGAGCAGTTCTTGGTATCTTTCTTTGACTAATTTTCTAGAAAACTCAGGGTTAAGTTTTTCACCACCTCGTGCTCCTTATCACCCAACACCTAGAGGTTTTTATACTCCCGTAAATATGTCAGGACAGTCATCCATGTTTACTCAATCGCCCGAATCTTTTTTGTACGACGGTCCTTCTGTTCCCTCCGGGTATCAGTCACTTTCTGGTACTTTTTCGGGAGCATCTCCTCAACCCATTGAGCAAGGGCTATTAACTGGAAACAATGGTACTAAGCCGTTGAGCGTAGAAGACATTCTCATGATGTCAGGTTCTATTCCCAATCCTCAACCTCAAGGTGGCCAGTTACCGCCTGGGGGGCAGCCTCAATTAACGCCTGGGGGGCAACCTCAAGGTACACAGTTTGCATCTGGGGGGCAACCTCAAGGATAGTACATACCTATGGGACAGTACGTTCCTCAAGGTCAACCCCAGAATCAATATGTACCCCAAGGTCAACCCCAGTATCAATTTATACCTCAAGGTCAACCCCAGTACCAGTATGTGCCTCAAGGGTATCAACCCCAAGGTCAATACTCGAACCAAGGTTTCAAACCACCCTCCGGTCAAACGTATATTCAAGGAACGGGAAATGTACCTTTTAATTATCAATCCTACCCTCAACCTGGTTATGGTCCTCAGTATTCTCAACTAGTTATGGGTCAGTACCCCGGAATGAATATAGTGTGGGATCCATCGCAAGCTCAACAGGTATTGCAGCCAAGTGTACAGTTGTCATCTCAAACTGGACAACCCCTAGTTTCTGGTTCACCCCAGCAACTAGTCCAGTCTAACATTCAAACTTCTGTACCTTCGGTAGTTTCTCAGCCTAGGCCTAGTACACCTCGTACTCTGCCTCAAACGACTGCTACAACTGCCGCAACATCTGTTCAATCTACCCCACCTACTTCTGGAGTATCGACAGCTCCGGTTTCTACTGTTCCTGTATCTACTCCTCAGACATCTTTACCACCGTCTGGATCTACGATTCAAACTTCGGTTCAGATGCCTGTAGGACAACCTGGTTTAAGTACAGTTGTCACAAGTCAACCACAATTTACTTATCAACCGTACTAGGGACAGTATCAATTCGGTCCTACTGTGCAGCAACCAGTCTATCAGTATCAACTGTACCCTGGGTACACTTATCAACAACCTCAACAACCCCAGTACGGTCCGGTTAATCTTGGTTTTCCGGGAGGATACAATATCCCGAACACGATTCCTATTCCTAGTTATCCTGGATATCCTCCTCCTGGGGCTGGTCTCATGACCCAGAATTTTAGGGATCCTGATCGGCAGTTACCGTTTATCGCAACTTTGGACTTACCTGACTTGTCGCGCCTAACGAACGATCCCATTAATTATCTTCCATTTTGGCCGCCAATGCCGAATAAGTTGCCCAGTGACATTCCTAAGTTCAAAGGTAAATCAGGAGAGGACCCGTCGAACCATGTGATGACTTACCACCTCTGGTGTGCGTCTAACTCCATTACAGATGATTCAATTTGTCTTAGACTTTTTCAGCGCACTCTAATTGGTCTCACGGCCAAGTGGTACATTGAGTTACCGCGAGGCACTTTTTATAATTTTAGTAAGTTAGCTACCTCGTTTTTAACTCATTTTCAATTTCCAATCCGATATGACAATGGCACAGAATTGTTAACTTCGCTAAAACAATCGACATCCACTTACATTTCAGATCATATTCATGAGTGAAGACGTCGACGACGTTTAGTAAAGGTATTTATTCTGGATCAGATCTTGGCCGAGTGGTTTGTAAAATCTTTGTTGCCAAAGATCACTGAAGATGTTGCTAAAGCCGGAGTTGTTACTGAGGAGCAAGTAATTGCTCAAGCATAGTACCTTGACTTGGTCTATACTCAGTCAGGTACGTTACACGAAAAAATCCCCGATCTTCCCAAGCAAAATCAAATCACTGCAGCTCCTTCGGGATCTCATGCCGCCGATGGTATGATTGGCACGGTTAATACTAAAAGTAAGAAGAAGTCTTCCAAGAATTCTTCACCTATCATAACCTTGCCTGATTCCCCAACAGGAGATTCTTCTGCAGAGATCTCCGCCGATATTCACGTTGTAGAGTCATCTACAGCCAAATCAAAACCCGGTGGGAAGAAGAAAGGAAAGAAGAAGAATAAAACGGATAAAAGTTCAAAGGAGAAACCTGAAAAGGCGGAATCCAATGATGAAAAGAGCAAACCTCGTTATCCTTGTCTCATTTGTGACGATGAACATTTTACAAGAGACTGCCCTCATCGTGCAGAGGTTGCGAAGATTGTCAAGGGTTCCCAAACTCCTGCTGTTTTGAAGGATCCTTTTCTGGTTCAAGACAGTAAGATGATAGGTTCATCCTCGAATGCCAATGAAGAACCCATACTGATGATGTCCCATGTTCGGATTGCGACTCGATCGCAAGATTATGGTAGTAAAAGTCCTGTTGATGGTAAAGAAGCAGAATCTTCTCATTCTAATCCATCAACCTCAGCTCCCGGTTCCGATCCACTACAGATCGAGAAACCTAATCCAGACTTGGTAATCAAACCGCCCGCCAAGGGTATACTTCGAAAGTCAGCTTTCAATCCACATGCGAGAGCGGCTCAGAATTATAACATTATTGAGGATTTAGCTGTTTCACCCTCAGCAATGTCGGCTTTGGAAGTGCTGCAATCATGTCCAGCACAACGTAAATTACTTTTGTCGGCTATAGGAGCTGTTGACGTTCAGGACCCGAACCTAATAATTTTCGATCTAGAAAATAGTACACCGCGTTTGCCTCATCAAATGGCTTTCCAGATACCAGTGATAGTAAAAAACAGGCCTATTCATCGGACTGTAATTGATGAGGGAGCCTCAACGTGTATTATGTCGATACAATGTTGGAGATCGCTTGGTTCTCCTTCGCTAAATCAATCCCCGACGATTCTAAAGGCCTTTGATGGCCGTGGGTTTCATCCTTTTGGCATTCTACAGGATTTGCCTATAGGGGTTGAAGGAAAAACCGTTAGTCTAGATGTGGAGGTGGTTGATGCCCCTCTAGATTACAACCTTCTCTTGGGTCGAAGTTGGTCTTACGCTATGACAGCGGTCGTTTCATCGGTCTTTCAAGTAATAAAGTTTCCACACAATGGAAAGATCGTAACAATAGACCAGCTGGCTTACACAAAAATATCGTCACCATGATTATTTGCAGTCAGTATGGGTCTATCATCACTTGTACTGTCCTCCTAAGCAAGTCTCAGACCTCAGCTCTTCAAGTCAATCTTTGAAAATGGGAGAAAGACATTAAAAATTAATGTAACTCTGGTTCCGCACTTTCTCTCACTGTCACCTGCGGTCCCGCACCTTCTGTGTACAAAATATGCGGACTTGCCCGCTCTGTCCCTAACGGTGTAGGTGCGGACCCCTGTGAAAGTCAAAAGGCGCAAGTTTTATCTTAAAAAACTCACTTTGGGTTAATTCTAGAGGTTTCTAGAAGGAATTTTGACGTGGATTGTTCGCTCTGAGGTGGTTCATGCATCCCAAAAGAGAAGGAGCTAATCCCTTGATGAGAGGAGCTATCCCTTTGAAGGAGGACCTAGTAACCTCCCTCCATTGCACTATAAATACAGGCATTGGGATGGTTGCTGAGGAGGTTAGAAGCTGAACATTTTTGAGGGTAAATGCTGGTGAAATCAAGACTTCCTAGTTGAGCTTAAGAGGAGGGATCACATACCTTTTTGGCTTCATTGGGGAGTGAGTGAAACTTGTCAAAGTAGAGGAGACTTCTTGCTGGACCCTGGGAGGAGCTTGTACAGTGTGAAGGCAAAGGTTGTAAAGTTCTTCTTCTTTTGAATTAATACAATCAAACTCATTTTTCTCAACAAGTATCTCATGTTAGTTGTTTCATGGACTCCTTGACTTTCATGTTAAATATGTTTTATGCAATTGGCTTTTCAGGTGCTATTTAATTTGTTTGCCTTGTTTGTGTTTGCAGATTCGTGACAAAGGAGCTCATTTGGATCGAAGGAGCGAGGGCATCCACAAGCTTGCGTTGGACCTAAGGTAGGCCCTAAAAACACTTGTTTGCTATTGTTTATCAAAGCATATTTAGAGAAAGATAGTGTCTGGTTGGTTTGCTTGTCATTAGGTCTTCTTTAAATTCTAGGAAGGTCTATCTTGTCCGCAAGATCGACTTATTCCGTGTGACAGTGATTGAGCAAGATCTTCTAGTATGTTATAATTTTGAGCTACACAAGCCCGAGGGTTGAATGTCGATTTGTGGACAACTCCCTTTGGTGGTTTTATTGTCAATTCAGGTAGAATGGGTGGAACAACTTTAGATGATGTTGAAGTCGAAGGATTAGGTTGATCAGTGGCTTGATTATTCGATGATGATGACAAATTTCCATAATATTTGTTTCTCGTTGACACTAAAACTTTGTTTTGTGGCTTTGTGATGGATAACATGAGTACTTGGGATGTGGAAGCATGGTTTGTTGCAACCAAATGTGTCTTCGAGGTTGGAAATAGATCGGTCAACACTGCTGATGTGTTTGAAGTCTTTAAAAGCTTAGAGACCTTAGAGAGGTGTGGACAATCTCTTGCAAAATGCTCGTCATTACAGATCAGACATGTATAATGAGGTTTCCTTACTGAAGTAGAAAAATCAGATGATTTCTCTGGAGGGGAATTATCTTGTTTCTTTTTGTTTTTCCCCTTTTTCTTGCTCCCTAGTTGCTTTGGATTTTTGCCTTTGTCAGATGACACGACATTAATCTCGGAGGCAAGAGTATTTTCTGATGCATTGGTAGTTTGATTGGAAATAGCAAGAGTTTGACTAGATGGTCTTCCTGTTGTTTGCGTGCTCGAAGAACCGATCACACCATCGTCGAAATGAGAGTCCTTACTCGATTGTGGAGGAGGGGGAACAGTGAAAGCTGGTTGAGGTGCATTGGGAATTTTGTCATAAAGCGTACCAGGTTGTGTGTAAATCAAATCCAAATATTGGGCATGAGCAATAACTTGCTCTTCTGTGACAACTCCACCTTTTGCCACATTCTCGGTGGTTGATGGCAACAAGGATTTTATGAACCACTCAGATAAAACTTGATCGGGAACATATGTCTTAACAATTCGATGACGACGCCGCCACTCATGAATATGATCTGATATATCGGTAGTAGTAGTATGTTTAAAGTTGGTTAGGAGTTTTGTTCCAGCCTTGTATCTGATGGGTAACTGGAAGTGGGTCAAAAATGTAGTGGCTAAAGTGGTGAAATTATCAAAAGAAGCTCTTGGTAATTCAATGTACCATTTAGCAGCTGGACCAGTAAGTGTTCTTTCGAAAAGATGAAGTCTAACTGAATCAACATTTAAGGAGTTTGAAGAACACCACAAATGAAAGGTCATGACATGATTTGATGGGTCTTCTCCAGGATTTGCATTAAATTTAGGAATGTCAGATGGTAACTTATGTGGAATTATCGGCCACCAAGGTGCATATAAGATTGGATCATTAGTGAGCTGATTTAAATATGGTAATTCTAAAGTTGCTACAAATGGAAACTGTCGATTCAAGTCAGGTTGAGCATACCCAGGATAGGATGGAATTGTTTGAGCAATAGGTCTTTGCATACCGACATAGGGCATCTGCATTTGGTAACCTTGGTAGGGTTGTTGAAAAAAACCAGTATAAGGTGGTTGTTGATAACCAGGTTGAATGTGTGGTTGTCCATAACCTGCAAAGCCTTGTTGACCAGGACCTTGGTAAGCTTGAGATTGACGAAAACCAGGTTGGGTCTGTGGAACAAGTCCAAAATGGGGTTGGAATTGCTGGAATTGGGGTTGTTGAAATTGAGGCTGCCACAGTTGTTGAATCAACTGTTGTTGTTGGTACAACTGTTGTTGATTTAACGGTTGTTTCTATCCAACAATGAAAGGTTGGCCAGGTTGTGAATAAACTATACCAGTGTAAGCCTGGGTCAGTCCAGATAAGGATATACTAACCTGAGGTTGTTGCTGAACTCCAAAAACAAGTGGATGTTGTACAACAACTTGAGGAACTTGAACTTCTTGACCTGAAACTTGTGGTTGCAAGGTGGAAGGATTAGTTTGTACCAGTTGAGATACAACAGTTTGAACTTGTGACAGTGGTACAATAGTAACAATAGGTGTAGTAGGAATAGCTAACACAGTTTGCATTGGTTGTGTTGAATACTCAAGCCTCGGTTGAACTGGCATTATTGGTTGCCATTGACAAACTCTAATTCCAGATTGACCTGAATACTGCGCGACATTACCATATGGTAGTCCTTCGGGATAAGGAGGATACGGTGAATAAGCATATTGCTCTCCATATGGTAGCAATCCAGTATTTAACGAATACATAGGTCTTTGTTGACCAGATTACCTAGCTTGATACTGATATGTAGGATCAAACTGTTGAGTTCCCTTTAGAGAAGAACCGAGTAAAATTCTGGTTGAGGACATGGGTGATGACCATGGTGTAGAAGCAACCCTTGAGTGGGTTCCAGACAATGATTGGTAACCAACCGGGATGGACGATTCACCATACAGATGCGATTCAGCTGTGGTAGAAAAAATCAAAGAGGTTACAACAAAAGATTCTGTTGCAACTGCATCAGATGATACAGTCTGAGATGTTGACGGTTGTTCAACCATAGTTAACTGACCCAAAAGTTGTCCTAAAGAATCAACAGCTACTTGAAAAGAAGCAGGATCAAATGGAGCGAAAAAATCAGAAGTATTAGGGTAAAGATAAAGCCCAGTTCCAAAGTGAAATGGGGTTCTAGTGTGGAATATTCTTCCAATTCCTCCTCTATAGCAATTAAACCTGGTGGAAGAAATTGACCGTTAGATCCATAAAAGATCTCTAGTGTTGATGAAGTTGAAGTTTCAATAATTAATGATGTCTGGGGGTAACTGGTGTATCATCTTCATAAAATAACAACTTCTGAATGTTCAAATTCGAAGTCCAGATGTTCGGTAAATGAACAACAGTTTCAGAAAGAGGTTCCTAAACAACTTCAGGTTCAGATGTAACTTCTATTTGAACTGGGATAGATTCTGGATTAACTTCTAGTTGAACTGATTCAAGTTCAGAAGTACTTTCTTTTTGAGCAATTTCAAGTTGAGGATCAACTTGTTGTTGAACAACCTCGGTTACTGTTTCACTAGGATCAGTGCTAATGTCCTCAGGTAATTGTGAAACTTCTTCTTCAAAAACAGATGGGCCAGAAATAGTTGGAGTAACTGGAGTCTCAGTACTTACTGAAATAGATGATTCAGGTAATTCAGATGAAGAACTAGGAGTTCTTGATGTACTAGACTCAGTTAAGTGAGACCGCTTTACCTGAATTGGTGTCGCTTTGGGAGGCAAAGGTAGTTTGCTCGCTGTTCTTTGTGAACGATGGGGTATCGGTTGATGTTCCTCCACGATTGCTGAATAATTTTATTTTCGAAAAAGAAATAAACAAAAAGGGGTATACTAGGCAAAAAATTTACCAAGCAACTGTGAACTACAAAATACCTCCTGGCGAACCAAGAAGTACGGGTAGGCAATCTCCCCGAATGTTGTGTTCAGTGTATCACAGTTTACAAGGCGACAGACTCGGTTACTTGAGGATGGATAGCAACCTAGAGTTTTCCTCCCATATATACCCAAAGGTACGTGGAGGCCTAGTCCGTATAAGCGCTGTCTAATGCAAAACTGCACAGTGAGAGAATTCCCATATACTTTACGTACTATAACACCATCCTATATACCCAAAGGTACGTGGACGAGCTACGATATACTCACGTACGTGGAATGAGGTATCACACTCGGGATGTATTGCAGACAAGTTAGCGACAACTGCTTTGTTTTACGACACCAGAACACGTCTCTAGCCTAGAACCACTAAATGTTCTCGTTAATGACAATGCTCCATTAGGTAAATTGATGTTTATTTTAAGTTGATCTTGCTTAGGAATTTGCCTTTCAAGTTCACCACGTGATGTATTCTGAAATTCATAGGAATGCAACTATAATGATAAGCATTCTTTCCATTCAATTTAACGATGAAAATACTAGCTACTTAGGGATAGAGAAATCAGATTTGTTTTGATGAAAGAGCAAAGAGCACAATCTAAATGCAATTTCCCTACACTATTCCTATCAGCACACACAAACTTTTTCAATGCAACATGCATGTATTTCTTTTTGATTCCCTTAACGTGAATATGAATAAAGAGGAAATATGCACATACAATCAATCAATCTTTCATATGAACGAAGACTTTTATGACAGTTCAAATTCGAAGGAAGAGAAGACTTTACGACACTTTCTTTCAAATGAAGATTAATCAATTATATCTTAGACTATTAATTGATAATGACAAAGAAAACATGAAGAAACATTAATCAATCCTATCAAAGTTGGGCTAGACCAGGAGATAAACACTCTTTTTCTGAGACATAACATTCATTGATCAATTAGCAAACAATCAAATAGAGAAAATTTGGCAAAAACTCTTTCCAAAGGTGGGAAACTGATCCTAGGAGGATCAGCGTAGCCCAGAGTGGGAGACAGTGTGCTTTAGAGCACTGTCCCTAAGCCAGGGATGCTTTGCAGCGCACTGTGTCCCTCACAAGCCTGTGCTGGTGACAGTAAGCCATTTCAAGAGGCAATTTGACACAGTTTTGACCAATTTTTCAATGTAAACAGCTGAATTACAATCTATGAACACAAATAGAGTCTACACGGATGTCTTAGGAGGTGGATAAGCTACTAGGAAAGAGGATTCTTCCGCAACGGAGTCGCCAATTTGTTTTGGAGAATTTATCATCTATGGATAAACACTAATTCACTAGACAAGTAGTTGTGCCTAGAACAATAGTTTAAAGTGTTTAGACTTTCCCTATAAGCAATAGATAAGAAGAGAGGATAAAATGCCTACCTGTAGCTCTGCTTTCCTCTCGTCTCCCTTGTATCGATTCCATCGCTCCTTCCCGTACTTAATCTGCTTGAAAAGTACCCTGTAAACACAACAGAAGACGAAAACTGATCAAAGTATACGATCCATTGAATATAAATGAAAGGAATCAGAAGCAATTCATACATATAAGCATTATGAAAGAACACATCATATGGAAAAAGGTTCAAACACTTTATTAGATAGAAGAAGGAATTATAACCATCAGTGTCTGATTCAAAGTCATTCCTCCAGCTTGGATCCCATCCACATCAAAGTATACGATCCATTGAATATAAATGAAAGGAATCAGAAGCAATTCATACATATAAGCATTATGAAAGAACACATCATATGGAAAAAGGTTCAAACACTTTATTAGATAGAAGAAGAAATTATAACCATCAGTGTCTGATTCAAAGTCATTCCTCCAACTTGGATCCCATCCACATCATAAGGGCTTACATGTGCTGGTCCCTCTAGAGGCAATTTCTGGATGTCTTCAAGTCATGAAACTATCTAGCAAGGAAGAATTCAAAGGGTTGACTTGTTTAGGGCATGAAACAACTGAACTTAGGGTTTGATGAGCCCTAAAACACTAATCTGAATGTTGGGATTTGATGTGCCCAAATGGATCTGTAATAGTTAGGGACTTTGTACCAATCTAAGTCTCTGGTGAATAAATTGTTCCTATGGAAAAATCTATATAACCCAAGGATGAAAGATGGAGACCCGGTGACAGAGCATCTGAATGCCTTTAATACTATGGTAAGCCAATTATTATCTTTTGATAGTAAAATTTCAGATGAAGATAAGTGCATTAGTTTGTTGTGTTCTCTACCAGATTCGTGGGATAGTTTGGTTATTGCAATAGGTAGCAATGCAACTGCCTTGCAGTTTGATGAAATAGCCTCATCCTTACTGTCGGAGGAGATAATATAGAAAAATATGGAGGTGAATGGTGATGCCTTGTCTATACGATGATGGTCCTAGAACAAAAAAAAAAGTAAGTCCTAGAGTGGGAGATCTAAATCTAGAGGGAGATTTAAATCTCCAGGAAATCTTGTAAAGGTGTGCTGGAAATGCGGAAAGGAAGGGCACTTCAAAAGGGACTGTAAATCTAAAGCTCCTAAGAAAGGAAATGGATCTTATGATGCTCCTTCTTCAGAGGTGAAAACCACCTCAGATGAAGGTGGGGATGTGTACTTGGCTTCTTCTTCAGGTACACATGTAGATCATGAGACATGGTTGATTGACTTAGGTGCATCCTTTCACTTCACTCCCCATAGAGAGTGGTTTTATGAGTATGAGAAATATGATGGTGGTGATGTCTTATTAGGGGATGACAGGAAGGCTAGAATTGTCGGTCGTGGAAAAGTCAAGTTGAAGTTGCAAGGTGGAAGGATTAGAACACTTCTGGGTGTTCTGCATATTCTTTCAATGGCCATAAATCTGATTTTTGTAAGCAAGTTGGATGATGTAGGTGTAAAAACAGTGTTCAAGAAAGATACCTGCAAGATTGTTCGGGGAGCACTGGTATTGATGTGGGGAGTTTGCGTTGGAACTCTATACAAGCTTCAGGGTAACATTGTTATTGATGGGTGTAACAGTTCTGTGGTTCCTGAAAGTGGAGCACAAAATCTAGTGGTATCTAGAGAAAAGACCATGCTATGGCATCAAAGGCTTGGACATATTGGAGAGAAGGGCCTTCGAATACTTCATGGTAATGGTATGGTAGAAGTTATGTCTAATTTTTCTCTGGGTTTTGATTTATGTGAAAATTGTGTAATCAGGTGAGTTTCCCCTCTGGTGCTAAGAGGGCGAAACAAATATTAGAGATTGTGGATAGTGATGTGTTTGGACCTGTGTCAGTTCCATCACTGGGTAAGTATGTGTACTATTTATCATTTATAGATGACTTATCAATAAATACGTGGATATATTTCCTCAGGAAGAAATTTGAAGTCTTTGATAGGTTTAAAGAATTTAAGAGTCTATTGGAAAACTAGATAGAGAAAAAGATAAAGGAGTTGAGGACATATAATGGTGGAGAATTTTGCAAGAATGAATTTGAAGAGTTCTATAAGAAGTGTGGTATAGCATGGCATAAGACTACTCCATACATACTCGAACAAAATGGAGTTGCAGAAGAATGAACAAGACAATGATGGAAAAGGCAAGAAGCATGCTCAATGGTGCCAGGTTAGGACATGTATTCTAGGCAGAGGCGACAGAGACTACATGTTACCTAGTCAACATATCACCTTCATTAGCATTGGAGGATAAGACTCCATGAGAGGTATGGACTCGTAAGAAACCTTCTCTTTCACATCTAAGGGTATTTGGATGTGATGCATATGTACATGTTCCAAAGGAGAAAAGAACAAAGTTGGATAGTAAATCTAAAAGGTGCATCTTTATTGAGTATAAGGATGGTTTAAAAGGTTATAATATTTGGAACCTAGAAACAAGGAAGGTTGTGTACAACCGAGATGTGGTGTTTATATAGGTGAAAGATGTTATTAAACATGAAGTCTTACCAAAGGAACCTGAGAAGATAGAGTTTGAGCTAAAGGAGAAAGAATTAGACTCTACGGTAGAAGAGGAATCAGAAGATGAAGAGCCACAAACTCCAGCTGTGAAAGGATCAATTCAAGAAAGAAGGTAGCCAGAAAGGTATAATCCATATGCTTTCTATTTAAATTTTGTCTTATCAATTACTGATGATGATCCCAAAACTGTGAGGGAAGTAGTAGATTCAGAGGATGGAAAACTCTAGAAAGAGACCATGATTGATGAAATGGAATCTTTGCACAAAAATGAGGCTTGGGATCTGGTGGAATTGCCAGCTGGAAGGAAACCCATTGGCAACAAATGGGTGTTTAAGAAGAAGATGAATGCAAAAGGAAAGGTAGAGATATACAAAGCTTGGTTGGTAGCAAAAGGTTATTCCCAGGTGCCAAGAATTGATTTTGGTGATATTTTTTCTCCTGTTGCCAATGTATCTTCTATTAGATTAATTTTATCTATTATTGTTGCTTTTGATTTTGAGTTAAAACATATGGACGTGAAGAAAACATTTCTTCATGGGGATCTGGAAGAGGAGATCTACATGAAGCAACCTTAAGGCTTTGCGGTGAAGGGTAAGAAAGAACTGGTATGCAATGTAGGTTTTAACCCTGTACAGAAATTACCTGCATACAAATTCTAAAAACAGAAAATAAACAATGGTGAGAGAATAAAACTTAAAACATATATACATAGAGATTTTCCCTTGGATCCCAAAACCAGGACTACCAGATTAATTTTTCATTATATTCCTTTCAATGTTACAATACATATATATACATGCCAAAGCATCCATAAACCCCAATCCATTAACCCTGGATTAGAACATAACCTTAGTTCCCTTGACCAGATCTACAAAATACCATGGAATGAAACCCATCATGCCCAAAACCATGTGCGAAATCCATGCACAAAACCATAGGTAGGTCCACCCACCTAATATAGGGTCCAAAAAAATTTTCCCGAGGTGTTGCCCCAAACCCTGTGTAGGGGGGCTACCGCCTCCTTGCATATCCCTCGATAGGGGGGTAGCCACCCCCCTTGTGACCCCCCAACAATGCCCCGCGCAATGTACAAGGGGGGCTACCGCTCCCCCTGTGACCCCCCCCCCGCGCGTGGGGTAGTCATGGAAAGAATATAACACAACCCAACATGGAAGTTAAAAAAGTCTCTGTATGGGTTAAAACATTCACCAAGGATGTGGTATCAAAAATTTGATACATTTATATGGGGACTTGGTTTCACCAGAAGCAAAGCAGATCACTGTGTGTATTTTAAATTAATTGGCGACCATGTTATTTATTTGGTCTTTTATGCGGATGATATGTTGCTGGTTGGAAATGACAAAGAAATTATCTAGGATTTGAAGACCCAATTGTCCTCCAAATTCGACATGAAAGATCTTGGTGCTGCAAACTATATTTTGGGCATGGAAATTAAATGAGATCGGGCAAAGAGGAAGCTCTGGTTAAACCAGACGAAGTATGTCGAAACAATACTGCAGAGGTTTAATATGCAGGATAGTAAACCGGTGAAGGTTCCTATTCTTGTAGGTGTAAAGTTATCTGTTGAATAATGTCCCAAGACACAAAAAGAGGAAGAGGGCATGTCCCATGTTCCATATGCAAGTGCAGTCAATAGCCTGAAGTATGAAATGATCTATACTAGACCAGACATTGCACATGCAGTGGGAGTATTGAGCAGGTTTATGTCAAAACCAGGGAAGGAGCATTGGACAACAATGAAGCAGGTTTTTAGGTATTTGCGTGGCACTAGTGATTATGGTTTGTGCTACCAAGGAAGACCAGGATTGGAAAAAGTTTGGGAAATCTGTGGCTTTGTTGATGCAGACTGGGCTAGAGAACTGGAATAGAGAAGATCTACAAGTGGGTATGTGTTTAACCTATTTGAAGGTGTAGTCAGTTGGATGAGTAAGAGATAGTTTGTAGTGGCCCTTTCAACTACAAAGGCAGAATACATGGCAGCCACTCATGCAAGCAAGGAATCAGTTTGGTTGCAGAGATTATGTTCAAGTATGGGGTTAGTACAATGAGCTATAAGGATAGACTGTGACAACCAAAGTGCAATTTTATTGGCAAAGAACCTTGCTTATCATTCAAAGACAAAGCACATTGATGTTCAATATCACTTTGTGAGGGATATGGTTGAGGACAAAAAGGTGTTGTTGGTAAAGGTGGACACTTTGAAGAATACTGCATATGCATTGACAAAGTCTGTGAGCACTGAGAAGTTCCCTTGGTGTAGATAAACAATGGGCGTTGTAGGGCTGGATCAATGACTAAGCTCTCTTGTGGCTCCTTGTGGAAAGAAAACAACAAGTGGGAGAATGTTGGGTGTGTGTTATATTCTTTCCACGAATACCCCATGTGCGGGGGGTGGGGTGGGGGGTGGTAGCCCCCCCTAAATGTTGCGTCGGGCATAGCAGGGGGTTCACAGGGGGGCGGAAACCCCCCTGCACAAGGTTTGGGGTAGCGCCCCAGGAATTTTTTTTTGGATCCTATATTAGGTGGGCAGACCTAACTATGGTTTTGTGCATGGATTTCAGACATGGTTTTGGGCATGACGGTTTTCTGTCCATGGTATTTTGTAGATCTAATCAAGGGAACTACGATTATGTTCTATTCCAGGGTTAATGGATTGGGGTTTATGGATGCTTTGGCATGTATATATATGTATTGTAACATTGAAAGGAATATAATGAAAAATCAATCTGGTAGTCACGGTTTTGGGATCTAGGGGAAAATATTTGTGTATATCTATTTTATGTTTTATGCTCTTGCTATTGTTTATTTTTTGTTTTTAGCATTTGTATGTAGGTAATTTACGTATGGGGTTAAAAACCTACACTTCATGTCCTTTTGGTAATCAAGTTTTTTGTGGGAAATTTATCTTGATCTAGTAGTGTAATTTGGTTCATTACATCCATCTTGGCCTATGGTTCCAAATAGATTTGTAACAAAAACCATGAAGATGACCTTTAATATTGC
Source organism: Pinus tabuliformis (assembly GCA_031772625.1). Taxonomy (NCBI): domain Eukaryota; kingdom Viridiplantae; phylum Streptophyta; class Pinopsida; order Pinales; family Pinaceae; genus Pinus; species Pinus tabuliformis. The sequence goes on from CM062818.1 coordinate 1,203,984,724, forward strand.
TCTTCGAGTGAGTCTTATCCTCTTTGAGGCTTTCCCTCTAAACCTAAGTAGCAAATAGAAGATACTTTCTCTCGAGTAGTGGAAGAAAAGGCGCAATGATGATGCTTATTGATCAAGTACAAGAAAGGAGCTATGAAAAAGCTAATAGACATGCTTTCATGACCCCTGTGAAGAAGAATGCATTTGCTGGTGTGATAATAAAACTTGAGCCTTTCACTATTGATATATTAAGTGAATATTAGCAGCAAGACAAAGATTTTAGAGGAACGAAATGAATATTACCTCCAAGATGTGCTACTATACAAGTTGGACGAGTTATGCATACTAGAGGACAAAATTATTTAATTGATAATAGAATCTCACACTACGATGATTGTTGGACATTTTAGCATGATGAAGATATTGGAAAATTTACATATGTGTATTGGGAAAATATGAAAAAGCATGTGGCAAGATTTCTTAGGGGCTATGTTCTTTGTAGCACTAACAAGCCAAGCAACAAAAAACTTAGGCTGTACATATCATTGTTAGTACTAAGAAGACCTTTAGAGAGCACATCCATGAACTTTGTTGGAGGTTTTCCCATGTAACAGAGGGGCCATGATTTCTTGTTTGTCATGGTATACTTATAACACACCCAACCCCCTAGTACTTGATTAAGGTTGCTAGGTATCGAGACCCGACCTCCATAGTTCTTTTATGGAGATGGAGTCATAAAAAAGTATTTTTCCTTTCACTATCTTAAAAGTCAATTCTAATATAATCATCTTATGCTCGCCGAGAGCTTTCCAATGATATAAATTTTATCCAAATTTGAGTTTTAGGCACCAAGTTATGCCTATTTAAAGGTTGTCCTTCAAATACCACATAACATCTAAATTATAAGTGATTGGAGGCTTCCATAGTTATTCATATTGTTGGAGATTTCTATAAGAGAATTGTGTAATGGATTTTGATCCATCCAACATTTCGGATGGTTATTCCATCCATCATCAAGGACCAAAGAGTTAATGTGAGTAAACAAGTGCTGAAAAGCGTGTTTATAGGATAATAAGAATTATGTATCCATTGGATTAAAGTGTAGAGAATAAATTTGGTCAAGATCAAATTTATAAAAAAATATTAAAATAAATTGATAAGTGAAAAGGGTCTTCATTCAAAAATTGAAATTTAAAGAATTAAAGTTAAATAATTTGACCAAATTGAAAATATAAAATAAAAATTAATTGAGGTTTAAAAATTAATTACAATTAACTAATTTATAATAAAATAAGAATTAATAATAAAATAATATCTATTAATAGAAAATAAGAATTAAGGAGAATTAAGAATTAAATCAGTGATAATTAAAATAAAGAATAAGAAATAAGATAAGAATTAGTTGAAAATTAAAAGTAAGAAAATAAGAATGAGTTATAGACCCAATTCCCAATTGAAAACTAATGATTTAAAATAAATTAAAAAAATAATAAATAAAAAATCTAAAAGATTAAATAAGAATTAATAATAAATAGATTTTATTTTAAATGAAAATAAGAAATAATAAGAATTGAAATAAAAAGATTTCATTAAAAATTAATAGAAATTCAGAATTAATAATAATGGAAATAAGAATTAGTTAATAGATTTAAAGTCAATTAGAATAAGAATTAAAAATTAGAGTTAATTATATAATAAATAAATAATAATGATAATAATTAAATATAATTGATATAAATTCAACAAGTATTCAATGAAAAGAAGATAATAAATTAATTGAAAGTAGGAGAAATTTTGAAAATTGATATTTGGAAATAATTATACATTTAAATTTATGGGAAATTTTGGAGTAAATCTAAGAAATGATATTAGGAAATAATTAGATTTTTTTAAAATTATATGAGGAGAGACTCAATGGGAGCGATGGTGGATGATGAGATTCCAGGGTTAGCTAATCCTATATCCATCCTCTCTATTAAAATTATTAGGGTTCTTCTTAATTTCAAGGTCTTCTCAAATAATTCGAGAGTTGTGAAATAGAACAAAGGCTGGGATTTTTTATTGATCAAAGAAAATCAAATGTTTGGACTTAAATAGGTGTTCAAAGATAACAGATTCTGATAGACGTTTGTGGTTATTATCAACTATGTGTTCTTTGAGGTGGGCTTTGAAAGGACGACTTATTTGGTCAATATAGGATTTAAGCCGTTACTTGAAATTATGTCTCTACATTGCTCTCTATTTAAGCCTTTGCCATGGTCTGCCTCTTCATCTGGTCCTGATGATGAACCACACTTGTTGGTTTGAAATGCGTCAGCCAAAAAATTCTCTCATGTGATTTCTACCGAAAGACTGTTTAATTCATTATGGATCACAAAAGCTTGAATACAGAAAATATAGTATTTCTCGCATGAATAGAGAATCTAATGGACCCCTAATCCTTGAATGGGGTCAAATTTGTCTTTGGCCAATCTAAATAATTGCTTGAGGGTTTTATGGGGCATGAATATGGTTTAATTTTTCTTCTTAGCCAAGATCTTTGCTATAAGATCTATGGTTCCTTTAATGTACAAAAGCATATCTTGGCCACAAGAAGGAGACGGATCATGATTGGAGGATCTAGGGTGTGAGACAACTTGAAAGGCTCATATCATTAAAGCCTTTGAAGCTGTCTCACACCTTAGATCCTCCAATCTTGATCCTTCTCCTTCTTATGGCCAAGTTACACTTCCATACATTGAAGGTGTTGAAATATGTAACTAGGTTCAGTCTTCATATGTACTTTTGATTCTTGTATATTGTAAAATGAAAAAGAAATTTTTTTTTTTTTGTTGTTGCATGGGTTTCATGCTCAAGGTCAAATTATTTTAGGTCAAAGCACCCATTGAGTGCTTCTAGGTTTTGTCATTGAGGCAAGAAGTCAAAGAGTCATTCTCATATGTAAAAGACCCCATTGGGCAACTTGTAACATGTCAAAAGAATTATTTTTGAGTCAAAAGTGTTAAAATACCCATCCAAGACCAAGTTGGCCTGACATTGAAGAAGTCAGCCTAATTAGGGCATGTCGTCCTCCTTGGAAGCCTCTATATAAGAGAGAATTCAACCTCATATGGACTCACTAACTCATTTACTCAAGAAAGCAAGAAAGAGAAGGAAGAAGGCAAGTGAAGAACTTGAAGGAAGAAGGAAGACAATATTTTCGATCTCTCTCTCTCTCTACCTCTCACACGTGAGAAAGGAAGGCTAGGGTTTTGCATCTACAAGGTTCAAAATTTCAATAAGTCAAGGAGGATTGAAATCTAAGGAAAAATGGTGGCCTCCCTAACATCCCAAGGCTCCTTAGATGGTGTGCCGTCTTGTGGGTAAAATCCTACATTTCTTTCTATCTCAGTCCACACCCTCTGCTCTTCTAGTTCCTCTCTTCCTTCTTGTAAGCCTAGCAGCAAGGGTGGACTGAGTTTGAGTCCTATCCACCTGATTTTCATCTTCTACATGATTCTCTTGTACAATGGTGTTCTCTCCAAGACATTCCTTAGCCTCTCAGGAGAGTGATATTCTCTGATTTTTAGACTGTGGGGTAAGGCATTCCACCTTCTTTGGCAAGTTTGCACTTTCTGTTCCCAACATTCTAAATGTGTCTTCAAAGTGTAGAATGGCTTTCTCCTGGGTATAAATGTATTTGGATGCTTAAGCAACATCATTGGAGATGAGGTTGTGATTTCTGATGACAACCTTAAGGCTCACTGGCTCTGCTATGATATATAAGGGTTCCTTCTCCTCCTTTGCCATTACCTTTTTCACCTCCTCAACCCTTGTCTCCTCATGAGTAAACCAAGATGCTAAATCCATTAGCTGCATGTCTCCCAATCTTGAATTGTGATCCCAAAAATTTAGATTTGTCAAAGTGATATTGTGCATATAGAATTTAGCTAAAATTTCCCTATCTTCCATATTAATTTGGTTACAAAACTCAATAAACTTCCTGTAATCCTGAACTGTAGCCACTGTTCTTTGAGGAAGAGAACATAAGAATTTGACAGTTTCCTGCATTGCAAGATTTCCATATAGTAACCTACCCACAGGTGCTACAGGTGACTTGGTTTTGGTTTTAGGAGGAGTGACCTCCTCAATCTTTCCTTTGTCTAATTCTGGTGCTCTTCCTGGTTCTGAAATACATGGGATCTTGTCTTGACTGCTTCCTCTTGGGCTTGACAGGAGTTCCCAATGGAGCTAATGTTGCATCTACTTATTGTTCAGTATACCCTAGAGATATACTTGTTTGATGTGGTTGTTCTTTTTCTCCTTGGGGTTTAGAAGTATCCTTAGGGCTTACTCTTTCTTCTACTTTCTTCTACCCCTCTTCTCCTCTGATTTCTGCTTCTCCTTCCTCTATCTCTGCCACCACTTTTTCCTCTATTTTTCTCACTTCCTCTTCTATTCTTGATACCTTTTTCTCCTTTGTTCTTGCTGCTTCTTCTTCCTCTGTTTTTCCTTCTTTACCTCCAATGCTAGAGGTTGGTGTCTCTCCAGGTATGATGGCTTGGGTTTCTATGAAAGTCTCCCTATCCATGTCCACAAATTTATTCCATAAGATAGGGATCCTTAAGTGGCTCAAAGCATCCATCACTATTAACTTGATGAGGCCATGGTGAGCTAAGTGTTGGTGTTTTCCTTCCCTCACCTTCTGACTCATCTCCATGATTGAATGTAGGAGGAAATGGGGGACACTAAGTCTTTGAGGGAGAGGCAATTATGCCTTGAATCTCAGCTCATGGAGCAATTTGAAGTGGTAGGCATAAACCACACTTAATATCCCTTCATAAGATATATACTTGAGGATATGGTAAGCTACCTCATCCCAAGGGTAAGGTAGACTTTATCTTCTCACTCCATTCTTATCTTCTACATGCTTCCATTTTGAAAGGAAAAAGTTTTTCCTAGCTGTGACACCCACTTTCTTGTCTTCTTTACTCCACCTAATTCCTAGAGGTAAGGTGGTCACTTTGCTTATGGTTTCAGGGTTGAGAGATATGGCCAATCCTTTGACAACTGTAGTGGCACTGTCTTCCCCTTGAGAATGTAATTCCATGGAAAATTCATGAGCAATATCATCATCATACCCCTTTAGAAACTCAAATAAACCAAACCATTGGTGTCTTCTAAAGGTGTCCACTATATAAGGGTGTTGGTGAATTCTCTTGGTGTCTGAGGGTTCTCTTCTATTAAATCCTCCCCCCATTTCTTCTAATATTCCTCCTTGGTGCTATGTAGGTGTGGAATTCAAAAATTTTCAAACAGTCTCAGTGGTGAAACAATGTTAAGTTTCTTGGTAGTAGTGAGGGAGAAGGGTGCTCGAATTGATTTCAACCAGACTATTTTTATTCTTTTAACCACACAAATTTTCAGTAATACCTCCTACTTATCAATTAATTTTTGCAGGATCTTAATTTCAAGCAGACTTCTCATGCAAATGGATGTACAAACGAGGAAGGAGGGTGTCAATTACTTCTTGTCAAAACAATTGTGTGTGCATGAAGGTTTTGAGACAATATCGAGCCAATATGACTCCTTTTTCACCTTCCAATTCCTCTTGTATCTCCTCTCGGTCATCCTATAGCACTTGCAGACCTGCTTATAACTTCCTCTTGTAGCACTTGCAAACAAGGTTTGAAACTCCTCAGTGGCACCCTAGGTTGTTTGATACAATAGCTCGTCCTTCCTTTACCTGTTTTTGGAATGAGTGATGGTGTAAATGAAGTCGAGCCCAACACATAATATCCTATTTTGGTTAAAATCTTGGAGCACTCTAGTGACATGGAATTAACATGAGTTTCCTCTTTTGGACCGTTGTCCCCACTCACTGTAATCATTTCTCTCTCCTCGTGATTATCACCCCACTCTTCGAGGACACCACTTCATTTTGAGTTGACATTTCCACGTTGCATGGGTGACTTAACTCAAACTTAAGTTTACTATCCTAGGGTGGCCAAGTTAACTGGCCATCTCCAACCTATTAAAACCCTTCTCTTGCTCAAAACACATTTTAGTCATTTTATGCATAGGGAGGAGGTGAGGGTTGCCATAATTGAGCCTACCTGTGGATCAAATTGCTGCAGATGGTTGCATGCTGGAGTTGGGCCATATAATCATTATGATCAAGGGAGTTGACTCTTTGACTTGTTTCCTATGCATGTCTTCATTCTTGATGATACCTTGACTGTTGATTTTGTTGTGTGTGTGTAGGTGCCTTTCTGATGTCCAAGCTGTTGCTGCTGGTGGAAAGCCTTCCTGAGGATGATTTGTCTCTTCCTAGTTGTATACATGGCTCCATCATGCCTTTTGGTGGTGGAGAAAAAATATATCAGTGATTTCTGTTGTGGTTGCACAGGCTGCTACATGAGAAGTTTTCTTCATGTAGCAATCTTTTTATCCTTCCTTGAAGTCTCAGTTTGCATGATGGTGTTGAGGGAGATAATGACAAGCCATGAGGACAGGGTTTGAGTCACGAGGGAGTAGTGAAAGCACTGTATAAATATAGAATAGTGGCTTCTATGATTTCTTAGAGGTAGGACAAAGTGGAAAATTTGAGCAAATTTTTGGTGAAATGGAGTGGATGTGTGATGGATGTATGATGAGAAAATCATTGGAGGACCGTATTTATCATTTCCTAGAGGCATCATGGTATTTTGGCATGCTCTCCTCATTGGATCCTCCTCCTGTAGCTTTACAGGCTCCTCTTGTAGCATTATAGGACCTCCTATAGCATCACAGTGAGGAGGTGAAATTCAAATTTCTTGCTGATTGGATGGTGGAGAGAGATGGTCATATGAGTGGAGAGGATGTCAGGATGGATGCGAACTTGTAGGTTTTGTCTTGTGGCCATGAAATCTACCACTGTGTGAAATCTTGCAAAACAAGATAAAGTTTAACAGGCATGGTATAAGCTTCTTCCTTGTGTTCTTCTTTTCCTCTCTTTTTTTAGACAAACAGGCTACCTCTGAGGAGGTTTTAAACCTGCATGCTTGTCCTAGGTGCTTCAGAAGAAGTTTTCACCTAGGGATATTTATTATTTTTTTCTCTCTTTTTTTCTCCTGGGTTGCGTCAGAGAGTTTTTCAACCATGGAGTTGGCCTCAGTGCCTCACAAAGGTTTTGATCCAGGGCTTTTTATTCTTTTTTTTTGAATATCTAGGAATGTTGTGGAATGGAAGCTATGAAACTCCCAGGCACATTTAATTCTTTGTTGATTGAACTGATAAAATCTTCCTTGGACAAAGGTATTCTATATAGATTCAATCTATAACCATTTACAAGTAAGGGAATTCCTTCCTCATCAATGGTTCTGATTTGGATAGCTCAATTTTCATGGCACTTTTCTACTAGGTATGGACCCAACCGTCTCGTCATTAGCTTCCCTTTGAAGTATTTGAACCTAGAATCATATAACATAGCCCAATCTCCTTCTTGAAATTCTTTTCGCTGATATGCCTGTCATGCTAGACCTTTCTTTGCAGTTGTATGACTTCAACATGTAGGAGACCCTGCATTCTGAACTCATCTAAGCCATTATGTTGGAGCAACCTTTCTCGTTGTGATGTAGAGAAGTATAAGTCCAACTGAGTTGCCATTCTCAAAGTGTTATATTCAAACTCAATAGAAAGAAAAACCTTCTTCCCATAAACCAAGTCATATGGAGTGAACCTCTACTAGTCTCTCTGCCCAAGTGGCCTCTACTAGTCTCTCTGCCCAATCTTTCCTGTTGTTGCTAAAAACCTTGGTGAGGATGCTCTCCAGTTCTATTTTTGTAACCTATACTGATCCAAAATGGATCGAAGAACTCTTTAAGGCTTCAAAAATCATTTAAAAGATCAAAACAAATGCATGGGAAGAACCCTTAGAAACATCGGAAAACACTATCGGGAGGCGAAAAACACAAGAAAACAGTGAAAACAGAGCTATAAACGGCTTGAACAGTGAATGCACAGGAGCCATTAGATTTGGTCGATCAATGGTCTAGATCTAATCGGCAAATTTCAATCGACAGTGGCAAGTGAAGGCTATCAGCAGAGACCACATGGTATATGCGACAGCAATCAGCGGGGTCAACGAGGACCATCGATCAAGCGCGCAGATCGACGGCCCATTTTGCATCACAACATCACGTCAGCAAACCACAATAGAGTGCTCACCAAAAGGCCCGGGGTTATCGCGATATGCGATTGCGATCAATCGCATCGCGATATCGCAATCGGCGAACACAATGGAGCGGGGCTATATGCATACATATATATGTGATGCGATTAGCTGGACCCGATGGAAATATAGGTGATATCATATATATTTTGAAGTCCAGAAAATGACATTTTCCTTTGTATTTGTGTTTTCCGCCAAATAAATAAAATATAAAGAAACTAGGCAGATGAGATGAAACCGGACCCGAAAAGGGTTTATGAATGCATGTGTATAATATTTCAGGTCTGCTATGGGTTTTTTTGCGTGGTTTTATAGTGTTTTTAATGCAATTTTAAATACAATGGGAAATCATGATAAGCAAGATTTTGGGCAGGTCAAAGGCAGAAAGTGGTTTGCCCGAGCCCATATATTGGCCGCCACATGTCCAGGCTGAGGAGAGAGAAAACCACCCTCATTGGGCGATTAACCCTGTACAAAAGGGTCGCCTGAAATGAACCACGGCCGTTGGATCTGGATCTCCTAGATCAACGGTGGAGAGGTGATATTGCTACAAAGGCAGACCCAATAGGAGTTCTAAAGTGAATTCATAATATTTGAAGTTCAGGTGAACAATGTTTGGCGGTTTTTCCTGTGTTCGAACGCATTTCTCTGTGTAAACAAAAAATGGCTGTTTTAAGGATTTCAAAGGCCCAATGCACTCATCCGTTGCAGAATAGGTGGCCACCTCCCCGAAAGGCATTATACAATGATTATTTAATTCTAGAAGAGGGATTCGAGCGGACAGAGGCCGAGAGACAGAAAGCCAAGAAGAGGAAACGAACAGGCATCAGAGATTGGCTTAAATCCATAAGAAACAGAAGACAAAGGCAAGCAGTAGTACAAGGCAGTGCTGAGATAGAGCAACAGAGACAGAGAGTCAGTGAGGAGAGTTTGTTTTCTCAGAAGAGACTTGGGGGATCCAAGTAAAGCCTTATTGTTTTGTATTTGTTGTGTGAAGCTCAAATTGAGCTCACTGTTGTAACACTCTATTTTGAAGACATAATAGATAGGTCACCACTGAAGGCTAGACCAGGAGTATTATGTGAACTCCTTATTAAACTTGTTGTGTTTATGTGTGTTGTCTATTATGCTTCTTTACTACTTCATTGTCTGTGTATTTCGCAATATTATCGATCCATTGCACAAAATAACATAGGCATAACCATGCACATGAGTTTGTAATGCCTTATTAATTGTCTTAGATCTCATTATCAGATCAAGTGGTATCAGAGCTTTAGGTTTACTAAGGTTAGACAAGCTTGTGCTGGATTGGTGAATGCTAACTAGGTCAAAGCTCAAATTAGGAGAAGGAGAATTGGTTGAAGCTAACCCAGAAATAGGAAGAGTTTATCCTAGGAGGAAAATGGCAGAAGAAAATCCCTTGGAATCAGAATCTCAGTTCATGGATAGTTTCATGACCATGAGAGCCATGGTAGAAGAGATGTATCGAGAATTTAAGAAATGTCGAGCTGAAGATTCTTCAACCTCCAAACAAGACAAAGAAACATAGGAACCTCTTCTAGATGACCATTCAGAAGGCAAAGGGAAAGGAAAAGAGCCTTCTCTATCAACACCTCCTTCTAGCCCTTTGATTAAATTAGATGTAAATTTTGATTTGCCAATATATGATGGAGAATTAAATGCAGAAAAGCTAGATAACTAGATTAGATAGATTGATGTGTATTGCAACGTGTAGAACATCAATTCAGAAAGGAGAAAGAATCAGCTAGCCAGCCTTCGCCTTGGAGGAACTGCCCTAGTGTGGTGGGAAGGTAGGACACAAGCTGATTTGAAGAAGCATGGTAAAATTCTTTCTACCTGGAATGAATTTGTTTCTGCCATTAAAAAGTAGTTCTATCCACTAGCTTATATGCAGCAAGCCATGATGAGTTGGCAAACTCTTCGCCAATTAAAGGGGCAAAGTGTACAAAGCTATACTTATGAATTTGGAAAAAGAGCTTTAATTCTAGGCATTTCTCTAGACTCACCTGAAACTTTGTTGAAGTATATAGGTGGTCTACACAGCTATTTGAGGCACACCATTCTCATGTTTAACCCTACTAGCACAGATGATGTATCTGTTCAAGCTACACATCTAGAGGCTAGAGGCGAGAATGTGAACCCAGAGATTGGGGGATCATCAAAACCCACTGCAAGCAAGAACAAGGAAAAGAGGAAGTAGAAATGGAAAGAGAGGAAGACAAACGCTATACAGAAAGACAAACCTTCATGCACTCACTGCAAGAAGGGTGGACACGATGATGAACACTGTTGGTCTTTTTATCCGGAGCTGAAACCCAAGAAGTTTGATGGCAAGAAGAAGAAGACTGCTGCAGCCATTCAAAAAGATTTGGGGTCAGACTCAGGTGACGAAACAATAGTCACAACCACAGGTATACAAGGTAAAAATTCTGAAGCATCTACTGGTAATTCTGCACAAACTATTGATAACGAAGAAAATGAGAGGAAAAGAAATGAGCTTTTTCATATTAGAGTTATTTCCAAGCATCAAAAGATTGATACTTTATTTGATAGTGGTTCATAAGTAAACTTATTTCTGAAGCAATTGTAAAGAAGTTGGGACAACTAACCACATCTCACAAGAAGCCATATCCATTAGGTTGGGTATGTGATAAAGCAAAGCTACAAGTGACTAGACAATGTAGACTTGGGTTTGCATTTGGGTCAACATTTGTAGATGAGGTTGAGTTAGATATAGTTCCCTTGGATATATGTGGTATTGTTTTAGGAAGTCCTTACTTGTATGATAGAAAAGCCATTTTTGATAGAGCTGAAAATAAGTATCAACTCACAAAAGATGGAATAGAATATATTGTAAGAGCTCATCAGCTCAAAAATAACTACACTCTCATTAACTCAGGGCAGATGAAAAGAATTTTAAATTCATGCAAGCAATTTTTACTAATGGTTGTAAAGGAAAAGACCCCTGATAAAACCAATGTATTTGAGGGCTGTGATGCTAAACAGAAAGCCGATTTAGAAAAAATTGTTTCAGAATATGATATCTTATTTCAAGAGCCTAAAGGTCTGCCACCCAAAAGGGAAATTGTACATGATATTCATTTGCAGCAAGATGCTCCATTGCCTAACATCAGAATGTACATGTTATTTTCTTTAGAGAATGCAGAAATCAAGAAGCAGGTACGAGAGCTACTCGAGAAAGGGTTCATAATACCAAGCACATCACCATGTGGATCTCCAATCGTGTTGGTGAGAAAGAAAGATGGTTCGTGGAGGATGTGCATTGATTACAAAGCACTGAATAAAATAACGATCAAGAATCGTTATCCTCTTCCTTGCATAGATGATCTATTAGATCAATTGAAAGAAGTTGTTTACTTTTCCAAGTTAGACTTGCATAGTGGCTACCATAAGGTTAGAGTAGCAGAACAGGATGCATGGAAGACTAGTTTCAAAACAAAGCAAGGGCTGTATGAATGGCTAGTTATGCCTTTTGGCTTAACTAATGCTCCTGCCACTTTCATGAGAGTAATGAATGATGTACTCATGCCTTTTATTGATGATTTTGTAATTGTATATTTAGATGACATTCTTGTTTTTAGTAAAACATGGGAAGAACGTTTGAAGCATGTAAAGAAGACTCTAGATGTTTTGAAAAAAGAAAATCCCTATGTGAAGTTATCTAGATGTGAATTTGGCAAAACATCTTTGAATTATTTGGGTCATATTATAGGGGGTGTTGAACTGAAGATAGATCCCTCTAAGGTCGAAGTCATTGTAAACTGGCCTAAACCCAACTCTGCTACAGAAGTTAGAAGCTTCCTAGGACCAACGCAATATTGGAGAAAGTTTATTGCTAACTTTTCCTTGATTGCAGCTCCCTTACATGCTTTGACAGGATTGAACAAGGTGTTTCAGTGGGGAGGAAAACAACAGAAAGCCTTTGACACCTTGAAAGAAAAGATTGGTACAACACCAGTACTAGCATTGCCAAATCTTCAAAGACCATTTGAGATTGAAACAGATGCCAGTGACTATATCATGCGAGCAATGTTGATGAAACACGGTAAACCCATATGTTATCATTCTGAGACATTTAATTATGCAGTAGTTAATTATCCCACACAAGATAAAGAATTGTACGCATTAGTACAGAGTGTGAAAAAGTGGAAACATTACCTATTGGGCAAAGAAACTGTTATACATACTGATCATCAACCACTTCAATATTTACACTCACAAACTAAATTGCAGCAATCAAGACACTATAGGTGGATGGGATTTCTACAACAGTTTCATCTTGTCATCAGATATAAGAAAGGCATACACAATAAAGTTGTAGATATGTTGTCCAGACCAATTATAAATGTATCTACTATACTTGAGCATAATTCAGTATTGCATGAAAGCTACATTGAACAATATGCTCAAGATGTAGATTTTAAAGATGTATATGCAACTTTAAGTCATGGAAAACAAGTAGAAGAATTGGATTATCATGTTGAGGACCAACTCTTGTATCATTTGGGAAAGTTATGCATTCCTCAAATTGAAAGAGTTAACATAATCCGAGAAGCACACACTTCTCTAATATCAGGTCATTTTGGGGTAAGTAAAACAGTTGCATAGCTGCAAAGATTTTGTTATTGGCCAAGAATGCATGAAACAATTTCTAGACATATAAAAGAGTATAACATGTGTGCTAAAAGAAAGCCCATCAATAGAAAACTAAGCTTATACACTCCACTTCCAGTTCCTACTCATCCTTGGGAAAGTGTTTCCATGGACTTTATTGGGGGACTGCCAAAATCTAGAAAAGGTCATGACTTATATGTTATTGTGGACAGGTTCAACAAAATGTGTATTTTAATACCTTGTAACAAGTAGATTATAGCTGAACAAACAACGAAGTTGTTCTTTCAGAATGTCTGGGTTCATTTTGGGTTACCCACTTCTATTGTCTCTGATCAAGATTCCCGATTTATTGGGAAGTTTTGGTCAAGTCTATGGGAGTTAATGGACACCAGACTGAAGAAGAGCACAACCTTTCATCCACAAATAGATGGCAAAACAGAGGTGGTCAACAGGACCGTGATCCAGTTGCTCAGGGGCTATTGTAGCAAGCATCCCAAGCTTTCAGATGAACATTTGTGTTATGTGCAACATGCTTACAACTGTGCTAAACATTCTTCTACACAAAGATCTCCTTTTGAGACTTGTTTTGGTTTCATACCAAGGTCTCCCTTGGATTTTGTCTTTAGTAAAGAAATAACAATTGATGGACACAGTGATGTGGACAAAGCAACTAAGTTCATTGAATAGATCCAAGAAATTCACTAGGCAGTGCAGGAACAGCTGGAAAAGAGCCAAGCCAAGTACAAGGCAAGGCATGATAAGCATCAAATTGAGCGTAGCTTCCAAGTTGGTGATCAAGTCTGGCTGTACATCAACAAAGACAGAATGCAAAGTGAAGGAAAGAATCTGAAGCCAATAAGGTATGGGCTTTTCAAGATACTTGAGAAAATTGGTGAGAATGCTTTTCGCCTTGATTTGCCAGCTTACATGCACATCTATTCAGTAGTTAATGCAGAGAGCTTGAGACTGTTTGAACCTTCATTGATTGAAGATCCCGAAGAGCAAAGTCAGTTGCCTTCTATTGATGATATGTTGCCTAAATATCTCAATGAGTTGCAGGATGATACAGTTCTGGACAGGAAGGTGAGAACTACGTGCAGTGGGGATGTTGAGTGCCTGAGGATTGGACTCAAAGGTTCAAAACCAAGCAGTGCAAGATGGATAGAGATTGGACAAGTGAGGAAGCTGTATCCCCACTTGATTGATGCTTAAAAACTTTTGGTGGTCCAAAAGCCTTTACAGTGGGAAGGCATGATCCAAAATGGATCTAAGAACTCTCTAAGTCTTCAAAAATTGTTTAAAAGATCAAAACAAACGCATGGGAAGAACCCTTAGAAACATCGAAAAACACTTTGGGGAGGCGAAAAACACAAGAAAACAATGAAAACAGAGCTATTGGCAGCTTGAAGAGTGAATGCACAGGAGCCATTAGATTTGGTCGATCAATGGTCCATATATGATTGGCAAATCGCAATCGGCAGTGGCAAGTGAAGGCTATTAGCGGAGACCACATGGTATACGTGACAGTGATCAGCAAGGTCAATGAGGACCATCGATCAAGCGCGTAGATCGATGGCCCACATTGCATCGCAACATCGCGTCGGCAAACCATAATAGAGCACTCACCAAATGGCCCGGGGTTATCGCGATATGCGATTGTGATCAATTGCATCGTGATATCGCAATCGACGAACACAATGGAGCGGGGCTATATGCATACATATATATGCGATGCGATTAGCCAGACCTGATGGAAATATAGGTGATATTGTATATATTTTGAAGTCCAGAAAACCGCATTTTCCTTTGTATTTGCGTTTTCTGCCAAATAAATAAAATGTAAAGAAACTAGGCCGATGCGATGAAACCAGACTCGAAAATGGTTTGTGAATGCATGTGTATAATATTTCAGTCCGATATGGGTTGTTTTGCGGGGTTTTACAATGTTTTTAAAGCAATTTTAAATACAACGAGAAATCACGATAAGCGGGATTTCGAGCGGGTCAAAGGCGAAAAGTGGTTTGGGCCGGGCTCCACCCGAGCCCATACATTGGCCACCACATGTCCAGGTCAAGGAGAGAAAACCACCCTCATTGGGCAGTTAACCCTCGTACAAAAGGGCCGCCTGAAATGAACCACAGCCGTTGGATCTGGATCTCCCAGATCAACGGTGGGGATGTGATATCACTACAAAGGTGGACCGGATATGAGTTCTAAAGCGAATTCATAATATTTGAAGTCCGAGTGAACAATGTTTGGCAGTTTTTCCTGTGTTTGAATGCGTTTCTCTGTGTAAATAAAAAATGGCCGTTTCAAGGATTTCAAAGGCCTGATGCACTCATCCGTTGCAGAATAGGTGGCCACCTCCCCTAAAGGTGTTATACAATGATTAATTAACGCTAGAAGAGGGATTCGAGCGAACAGAGGTCGGGAGATAGAAAGTCGAGAAGAGGAAATGAACAGGCAGCAGAGATTGGCTTAAAGCCATAAGAAATAGAAGACAAAGGCAAGCAGTAGTACAAGGCAGTGCTGAGATAGAGCAGCAAAGACAAAGAGTCAGTGAGGAGAATCTGTGTACTCAGAAGAGACTTGGGGGATCCAAGTAAAGCCTTATTGTTTTGTATCTGTTGTGTGAAGCTCAAATTGCGCTCGCTGTTGTAACACTCTATTTTGAAGACATAATAGAGAGGTCACCACTGAAGGCTGGACCAGGAGATGTAGCCCAGGAGTATTGGGTGAACTCCTTATTAAACTTGTTGTGTTTATATGTGTTGTCTAGTATGCTTCTTTACTACTTGATTGTCTGTGTATTTCACAATCTTATCGATCCATTGCACAAAATAACATAGGCATAACCATGCACATGAATCTGTAATACCTTATTAATTGTCTTAGATCTCATTATCAAATCATCTACTTGCCCATTTTCTTGAGGGTGATAGGTAGTGGATTTATTGTGCTTGATATGGTGTTGCCTCATGAGATATTCAATAAATTTTGATGTGAATTATGCTCCTTGATTGGTGACTACGTCCCTTGGATTCCCAAACTTGTAGAATATGTTTTCTCTTAAAAACTCAACCACGTTCTCCTCAGCTGCTGCTTTGGCTGCCTTTGTCTCAGCCCACTTTTTCAAGTAATTAGTGCACACAATGATGTACCTCTTCTGTTTTAATGGTGGATCAATTGGCCCAATCAAATCCATGCCCCACTTATCAAATGGATCTAAGGTCACTTGAGGTTGTAGGGGCATTTAATCCTTGGGTGTTGGTTTGCCCATCCTTTGACATTGATCGCATCTAGTGGTGTATCTCCTTGCATCTTGATGTAAAGTGGGACAATATTAACCAACCTATAAAAATTTAAAGGTTGCCCTTTTAGCAGCAAAATGACCTCCACAAGGTCCATCATGACATGCTAAGAGTATGTCAAAGACCTCCTCTTCTCTTACACATCTCCTCAAGATCTAATTTTGTCCCAATCTGAAAAGATTGCCCCCAATCCAAGTGAAAGGAGGGATTTTCCTTATAATCTTGCTTTTATCTCTAGATGATAGATTAGGAGGGAATCTCCAAGCAACCAAGTAGTTGGCTATGTCAACAAACCAATGAGAAAATACCGAGATGGAAAAGAGGTGTTCTTCTGGCAGTTGATCATCCACCATCTCCTCACTACCTGTAGGCAAGGTTAACCTAGACAAAAACTTTGCAACCACATTTTCTTTCCTTGGTTTATTAATAATAGTCAAATCAAACTGTTGTAACAATAAAAACCATATAATTATCATAGAATTAGCATTAGGCTTATTCATCAAATATTTAATGGTTTCATGATTAATATGAGAAAAAGTTTGATACCTAGTGATATAGTGCCTGAATTTGTTTCAAGAATGTACTATAGCTAAGAGTTATTTTTCAGTGACAATGTAATTCAACTCAGCTTTAAACAAATTCTTACTAATGAAATTGATGGTATAAGGAAATTTATCTTCTACTTTTCAAAATTTCTCCCCCCCCCCCCCCACCCACAACTTTATCTGATGCATCAGTATGGATATGGAAAGACAATGCCCTATTGGGACCCCTTAGGATGGGTGCAGTGGTCAATTTTTCTTTCAACACTTCAAGGGCCTCTTGACAAATGCTTGTAAAGAAAAGTACCTCAAGGGCATGTAAATGTAGTCTTATATTAGTCTTCATGGCTGATATGGATTTGGTTGTATCCTCTAAATCCATCTAGGAAGGAGAATAATTTCTTCCCTGCCAGGCCATCTAGGACCTAGTCAATGAAGGGTAAAGGAAAATGGTCCTTATTTATGGCCTTGTTAAGTTCCCAGTAATAAACCCATATTCTCCACTTCCCATTCTTCTTGGGAACTAAAACAAGAGGTGACATCCACTCACTATCTAAAATGGGGTATATGAACCCTGCATTCAGTATCTTTTGTAGTTCTTCTTTCAAAATGTCCTTAAGGGTTGGGTTCATCCTTCTCTGGGGTTGGCGCATAGGCTTGCATCCCTCCTTGATGTAAATATGATAGGTACAAATTGAGGGATGCACACCTTTCATTTCCTTATAATCCCAAGTAAAATCATCCAGGTGTTGCCTCAGCACACTGCACAATTGTTCTTCCTGTTTGGACAACGGAGCAGGGTTTATCTTTAAGGTTTTGGATGGGCCAAAGTCTACAATCTTGACATGTTTGGGACTTGATTCAATAGAGCATAAGCCAGTCTAAGGAATATTACCATATTCTTTCATCAAATCATCAATTGGTATGGGAGTGGGAGGTTGGTTCTGAAGGATATGGTTAATGAGATCATATTCATCAGGTTTCCCCCTCCTGTAATAGTATCTAGAGTGAAGATTGGGAGGGGGTGGTGTAATAAAATTCATCCTCTTCCTCCCCTTCTAACCACAAGGGTAAGTCATGTTCAATAGAAGGTTGAGCAGGAGGATACAATACCAGTTGTTTTAATAAATGTCTATTCTTAATGGTCATGTTCCTAGCCCTACAACTAATGTAGGCATCAGCAGTGGCCAACCATGATATTCCTAAGATAAGAGGATAACCATTAAAATTTGTTTTGGGCTAGAGAACCATGAAATATGTAGTATACTCCCAAGAGTTAGTGGAGACCATAACATCTTCAACAACTCTCTCAGGAGCTACTATGAATCTATCTGCAAGCTGCAGAACTATGGTGGTCTTCCTCAAAGCCGCTTGGAGATTTAGATTTAGCATGGTTTCCTTAGTCATCAAATTTATTACAGCCCCAAGATGAATCAGGGTATTAGGGACTAAAAGGCCATCAATGTGCACATCTACTATTGGGCTTCCAGGGTCTAGATATTTTGGGAAGATCACCCTCCCAAGCATCAAATCAGATAGTTTCCCAACAACAATTATGGCGCGGGTGTCTCTTTTTCTTCTCCCAGGATTTTTGAAACATTTCTCCTTGATAAGCTTATTATAGATGTGAACATCTTTAATGTCCCGAAGAAGGGGTATCTTAACACACAAATTCTTCAATTCTCCCAAAAGTTCAACCTCTTCTGTGGTGTGTTGGCTATGGTGGATCAATCTCTCAGGGAAAGGTGGTGGATTGACTTGAGGAACACTATCTTCCTCAATTATAACCCTATTGATTTCTCAAAAAAAGGAATGACAGATCTTATAGCAAAGATATTGGCCAAGAAGAACATTAAAACCGTATTCAAGCCCCATAAAACCCTCAAACAATTATTTTGATCAGCCAAAGTCAAGTCTGACCCCATGCAAGGATCATGAGTCTATCAGATTCGCTGTTCATGCAAGAAATCCTATATTGGCTAATCAGGTCGTCCTTTCAAAGCCCTCCTCAAAGAACACCTAGTTTATACTAACCACAACCGTCTATCAAAATTTCCATCACTGAACACTCATTTAAGTCCAAACATTTGATTTGCTTTGATCAATAAAAAATTCTAGCCTCTGTTCCATTTCACAACTCTTGAATTATTCGAGAAGCCCTTCAAAACAAGAAGAACTCTAATAATTTTAATAGAGAGGGTGGATACAACCTTAGCAATCCTGGAACCCTGTCATCCACCATCTCTCCCATTCAGTCCCTAATCTTCTAATTAAAAAAACTCTAATTATTTCCTAATATCATTTCTTAGATTTACTCCAAAATTTCCCATAAATTTTAAATATATAATTTTTCCAAATATCAATTTTCAAAATTTCTCCTATTTAAAATTAATTTATTATCTAATTTTCATTGGATCCTTTTTTAATTTATATCAATTGTATTTAATTCTTATCTTTATAATTTATTTATTTTATCATTAATTCTAATTTTTAATTTTAATTGATTTTAATTCTTATCTTTATAATTTATTTATTTTATTATTAATTCTTATTTTAATTGATTTTAATTCTTATCTTTATAATTTAGAATAAGTTCAATTTAACTATTCTTATTTTCATTATTATTAATTCCGAATTTCTATTAATTCTTAATTGAATATTTTAATTTCAATTTTTATTTTATTTCTTATTAATTCTTACTTAAAGTCTAAATTCTTATTCTTATTTTCATTTAATAAAAACTTTATTTATTTTTATTCTTATACTTAATTCTTATTATCCTATAAATAGGTTCTTCAACACTTGTTTACTCACATTAGCTCATTGGTCCCTGATGATGGATGGAATAACCATTCGAAACTTGTATGGATCAAAATCCATTACACAATTCTCTTTCAGAAATCTCCAACAACATATATATTGCTAGATATTAGACTTTTATGATCCATAATGATAATGAGATGTCTTTCAAATTATTCACATCATTAAGATTTGGTCGAGCTGTCTTTCAGATTAATCACATCATTAAGTGCTAAGGCCATGATAATGTTGGGTTGTGTTATATTCTTTCCATGACTACACCAGAAGTGAGGGGGCGGTAGCTCCCACTGTACGTTGTGCTGGGCATTGCTGCCCCCTTTTCGCCCCCCTGCACGCTGTTTGGGGCAGTGCCCCAAGAGTTTTTTTTTTGGACCCTATATTAGGTGGGCGAATCTACCTATGGTTTTGTTCATGGATTTCACACATGGTTTTGGGCACGATGGTTTTCTATCCATTGTATTTTGTAGATCCGGTTAAGGGAACTACGGTTATGTTCTAATCAGGGTTAACGGATTAGGGTTTATGGATGCTTCAACATGTATATATATGTATTGTAACATAATGAAAAATCAATATGGTAGTCCTGTTTTTGGGATCCAAGGGAAAATCTCTGTGTATATCTATATTATGTTTTATTCTCTCTCCATTGTTTATTTTCTCTTTTTATAATTCGTTTGTAGGGAATTTCTGTACGGGGTTAAAACCTACAACTACTTCACCTTCACCATGATACGTGATTTGTGACAAGTCATCCCAGAACTCCTTCTCAACTTCAAATATATATCCGTTGGACAAACATTTCAGAGGGCGAACTATAAAAAACTCCATGATAGATGTGCGAAGATTCAAAACATATTGTGAGGACTCAACTTGCCATATGGCCCTCCTTCTAGCGCAAAAAATGTTGACAGTGCTGGACCCGCCAACATGTCAGGGGATCTTCCCGGTAAGAAGTCCCAACTAGACCTCAGACTGTTTGGAGTAGGAGTTCCAACAATGGGTAGTACGTTGTCGCCTTGACTGTGATTGCTCGCAGAGGTAAGTAAGATGTCTTGGTAGGAAGCAAGGGTGTGACCTTGCAACAAGTCAGGGAAGATGCATGGAAAGGCTCTAACACACGAAAGGGGAGAGGAATGTGCTCCTTAGAAGCCTGTAATAGTACACAGCTTGAAAGGGAACACACAAATTAGAATACATCACAAGATGGAAAGCAGAATAGTCAACAATCAAAAGTGATGAGTTAAACCAAAAAGACATTTCGATAAGAATCATACAAACATATACGAAATAGTCCATACATACATGCGCAAGTTACAACTACATACATTGTTAGAGTAACCAGAATAGTCAAAATACAGTAGCAATACATGCATGAAACATGTCAACTCTATTATATTAAAAGAGTGAACGATCCAATCATACATACAACCATGACATCCACTAACCCCAGTAGTGGAACGTTACAGTCACTGCCGCTTCCTCCTCTAAAGAGATCTACCTGCTCTGCACTATGGAGAAGCCAAGGCTCATTACAATACACTCTAGGCTTTGTCTAAGTTATATCTTTCATAGGCTTGGCTCCCAAAAGCTCGTATAATGAGTTATGAGGTTATATATATAGAAAAGGGTGGGGTGACCCTTGAAATTCCCCTTTGTGACTCTTGAGCTACCCTCATGACTCTTCAACTTACACATAACTGTTTACATTCAACTATTGACACTTGGTATTTCACTTTACAACATGTTTACAATACAATATGCACATGTACCCATGTGAGACAAAAATGGGCTTGACTAAGCCATACAAGACACCACTGAGACTTAGACAGCTTTGGGAAGACTAACTCGTCGACATCCTCTTGGTCATTATTGGTGGCAAACTGATGCCAAGATTGGAAGTCTGCGATGGTGTTTGCATACTCCGTGGTTACATCTTTCTGAAAGCGAACTCTTGCCTCCTTAGCATCTGAGTACACTGATCTGGCACCTCTGTCCAACTTGTCATGTAGCATGCACATCATGGTCTTGAATGTAGTTGGACCAATGACATACTTGTGCATAATGTCTGCGCTCATTTGCAAATCTGCACTAGTGGCTATGCGCATGAACTGCTCGAAGTACATGTCTAGCTCCATTCGGACTTGGTTCTTTGCTTTCGCCTCGGTGAGTGTGCCAATGGATGGGATCACATGCGTGCACACAATGACATCCATGCTCCTAAACACTCGTGCATGTGAAGCCTATAAGCTAGTGATGAGTTGTGGAAGTTCCTCATAGTTCTAGATCTGACTTCGAATGTGTGCCTTCAACTCCACTGCCTTTGGCTTCATCATTTTTGGCAAGTACAACAGGGCTCCCTTGTACCTCATTGTCCATATCTGCATGTGATCGACAATAGTGTGTATGTCTGTCAAGATGCGTGCTCTCCTAGCACAACATTGTTTCCAACCATTAAGATGGACAACTGACCTATGCACGGTGACAAACCTGAAGTACAACTTCCACATGATTGTCTCGAGAGATGATACTTCATAAAGTATAACTTTCCTCCACTTTGTTGTGGCAGATGATGTAGCTTGCTCTTCCCTCTGGTTGGTCGCTTGTAGTTCCTTAGCCATGTGCTCGTTCTTAGCTATCAAGAATCTCACACTTGAGCTAGTGGCTTTGGCATATGCCTTTGTAGCATCAGCCAATGCAACTGGATGTTTGCGCACATCAGACACGATCACTTGTTCTCGAAACTACGTAGGAGATGCATGGTCATCCAGAGTGGGCACTCTGCGTGACTGCACAACTCTGTGTTGTGACTCGTCAAAGGATATGTTGTGCACATCTGCTTCTGGATTGTCCTTAAGGATTTCAGTGTCTCCTTGATCACTTGGGACTTGCTCTGCTCCCGGATCTGGTGAAGCCGGTGGAGTGACCTCTGGGTCTTTGGGCATGAGATCTGTATCCTGATCCTACTCTGGCTAAACCAAATCCATGTCCATCTACTCCAACATCTATTCAATCTCTTGAGCAAAGTCCTGCTCCTGCGACTGCTCACCCTGTTTTCTATCTGCCAGTTGTTCTGAGTCAATAACCTATATTTGCGCAGTTTCATCAATGTGTACACACTGCGCTTCCTGTTATTCCTGTTCTTGTTGTGCTTCCTTCTCCCTTCTGCACAACTCTTGTTCTTCCCTTAGTTGTTGCTTCACCTCCTGCAACTTCTTCTTTGCCTCCTCCAGTTTCTGATTCTCCCTTTATCTTTGTGCAATCCTTCTATTGCACTGTCGCTTCTTTGCTTCAATCTCCAAAGCTTCTCTTACTACAAGTGGATCTTCCTTGAACTTGTAGCTTTTCTCCACCTCTGCATTGTCAAAAATATTCCCTTTGCTTTTGTCCAATGCAGGTCTATTGCTCTCTATTGCTGCTCTGTCAAGTGCTACTGCCTTGTGCGCTGCTAACCATTCTACAACCACTCTGATTGGTTCATTGATCCCTGAGGAGTTATAGCAATATCTCCATGGGTCTTCCTTAGGCTAATGACATGCCCTGTGGATCCAAGGATGATACACTCTTGCATAATGGTCCTTCACTAAGGAATGTGGGTCATATGGATTGAAACTTCTAGTGCTGAAGGTGAACCTTTTGAATTCCTCCTTCTCGACCTCAACATGCTTGAGACTCTGGATCTCATATAACCTAATTCACAAAGGAAGAGTGGGCCAAGGTGCCTTTTTCTTCCTGTGCAGTATCACTGAGAACCTTGTCGAGATGTGGTATGCAACCTCTTGCATAACCAACTTGTCCATGGCAAACTTCGGTAACACATGCAGAGCTTTCTCCGCGCTGTACATTTGGATGAAGGTGTTAAGGGGTGAGGCATACCGATCTGCTATGTTAACTAATGCCTCCACCACTGCTTGTGACATGCAAGGTAGATCCTGCTCAAATATCATCCTGCACATTGGGGTGACAAAGTGGTCTGATAGCTGCAGTATAACTCCATGGAAGTTGCACTCGGAGAACAACCTGCAATATATGTGCACCAAGGTTTCTGAAGGTGTCCATGCCCAACCCAAGCCGGGGAAGTGTTGACGGGCACATATTGCATCAAGAATGTAAGAGGACATGAAGAGCTTTACTTGTTGAGCCTTGGGCGGATGCTGGGCATTTGTTACTTGCCCTTTCAGCTCGAGAGCCAACATGTTAGACCAATTGAAAGGTATTCCTTCGTTCGCCAACTTATCCAACACAATCACCCAACTCTACAGGAAGGTTTTTGTACTCTCTTGGCTGTATAAGCGGCATGCGAAGATGACCAAGAACTGAAAACTTCTGTAGTGCCTTTGTATCGTATACCTGGTTGGGTGTCATCTTGAACTTAGATGGCTCGCTTACCCAGCTCTTTAAGATGTCTCTTGAGTTTGCACCACTGCTGGGATCGGTAAAGAGTGAATCCATTTTGTTCATTGACTGCAGTAAGTGATATATCTCCTGATAGTTCTCTGCCATGAAGGTATCAAGTTATGTTCCACTGTCACTTATCAGTACCATTGCCTCTAGATCAGTATGGGAGACAATCCAATGGATCATTTCCACGCATGGAAATGTGGGATACCTGGATGCAACCCAGTACAAGCCAAACTTGTGTATGTTGACATAGACTATGAAATCCTACAGATTCTCCTCAAAGGTGCCTGAAAAGATGTCCTTGATGTCCTTCCATGTGATATTGATCTCCTTGTCTATGAAAAGCTTAGTGCCTTCATATACGGGCAAGCTCATAGACACTTGCTCGACCACATCTCTAGTTGTGCTCTCAATGGTGTCTTTTGACCCTACTCTCTTGGAAGCCATTGTATTTGTACTTCTGAGAGACTGATGAACACCTATGATACCTAGAGACAGAGCAATGCTCATGGCAAGAGAAATTTCAGTTGAAAACCAAAAGCAACTCAAGGATTGACATGCAACACACCTGATTGACTCACTAAGAAAATTGCACAGTTTTCTCTAGAAGAGGCTAGGAGACTAACTGCTGGAACTGTGCAAAACATAGTCTAGGCTGCCAGTGAGTTGACTGACTATTGAAAATGCGTAGAGCACAGTCTAGCTTGGGCTACTGAGGATTGGAACTACACGAAACACAGTCCAGGCTGCCAGTGAGCTGACTAACTGTTGAAACTATGCAGAGCACAATCTAGCTTGGGCTACTGAGGACTAGAACTACGCAATGCACAGTTTCAGTCAGCATGATTGGTACCCTGGAGATTGCACTGCACAATCCCGGGGGCCAACTAAGGCACCGTCTCTCAAAACTGCACAGCGCACAACATGGGAGGTAAGTGTGAGGCAGACTCTATGCAATTCCTAGGAGAAAGGCAAGGCCTTCCATCCCAGAAATGCGCAGTGCAAGCCGGGAAAGGTAAGGTCTGGTCCAAGACAACTCAGACTTGCCGATGGACGAATGAAAATCAGTAAGGGCTGAAACCAATGTGAAAACATGGTGTCAACATGAGTGAGGAATATGCACGTGATTACAATCAGTGCAGGATTCAGTAAAAAGGGAAAACAATGAAGTGTGTGAAGCGAGTTGCCGCAATGACGACCGTTAGTGTAGAAAAAGTGTGTTGGGCGCGGAATCCCCCAAGGATAGTTTTGGGGCTTAAAGCCCATATTTTTGGTTAAAAGTTGTAAATCTGATGTAAAGACTCCACATTTTGTGGGTGCGGAGTGCGGAGTTTGTAAATGAGTCATAGGGTTGTCCGCCCTCAATTTTGTAATGTAATGTCAGCTTTAGAGATCTACCCATGGTCCGCGGACCATGGGATTGTATAAATAGAGCGAGGCTCTAAGTTGTAAAAAGAGGAAAGAATCGAAGTCAATGAAGGATGAAGAATTGAGTCTTATCTGAAGTGTAAGTCGAGTCTTTGGGTCGTAGAGTAGGAAAAGGCTCTGCAGCTGAGTGCACAGTGGCCTAGTAGTCCGCAGATGAGTGTACCGACCCCTGCAGCTGAGTGCGCAGGGTGAGTCGAGTCTGTAACCATTGAGGCATTAATAAAGAGAAGTTTCCGCATCAATTATGTGTATCTATTTCAAATTTTTATGCATTGAGTATATTGGGTATGAATTGCAATTTTACTATTATATGGTGCACAAACATTTATGATTATGTTGATTAAGTAAATGTAAGATGAAGTCTCTGTTTACGCAAAGTTAATTAACATTTGTAAGAGGATAAGCAAGATACGCGGTGTAACTTTGGGAAACAGCATAGAACGCTGCCCTAGCAGCATGAAGGCACATCAGTCCCTGGTTAGTGCTGCGCAAAAGGTGGTTATAACAGATCATGAAGGTATTGAAGGTTAGAACAGTGCGCGAAGTAACCTGCACACAGGCAGGCACAGTTGGACTAAATCGACACCGCAGACATCTTAAGGGTGCGAAAACTTGGTTCCAACATCCCCCCATACTACTTCGGGTGAGACTTCAGTCCGCACTCTGCGGGTTGATGCCAAAAGGGCCAGTAGTGTAGGGATTTGTTTGGCTAAATAACTCTGAAGCTGGGTCAGGCCCCAACAAGGCAACAGATGGTTCCATTGCTGGGACCGGAATATGCAAAGAGATTTCTGATGTCGTATCATTGGAATCCAACTAAGAAGGAACTTGAAGATTGGTTGGACAGGAGAATTCACAAGTTCGCAGCACAGGAGAACAGGAATCCGTGACTGACAAAAGAAGAGTGGTTAGACTGCTACCTATACACAAAAATCCACGAGATCTTCTTTGCATCTTTCCATACTAATCTGTACGAGTGGATCATGAAGCTAGCAGATAGCTAAGGAAGGTGGAAGCTCGACGATCCTATTGTGTGGACCCCAGAGTTGGTGGGCAGATTGGAAGCATCGGAGGATCAAATTGCACACGCTATTGATAATTAGCTCGATCGGGTTATAGGAGGATTCAATACTGAGTTCGTGGTAGATACTTCAGTCAGTTATAGCGAGGCAGAGTGACGCTTTCTCAAAGGACTACGAGGTAAGTACGTAAAGTCTCTGAATACTTGGATTAAAATGTTATTGTGTGAAAAGAAGGTTATGAAATTACCTTGATGTTCAGAGCTACGCGAAGTGGAAAAACCTATAGGAATGAAGGAAGTAAGGGACCAGAGAACAAACCTTTGATTTCATCTTTCGTGAGGGGACAAGGAAGAGCTCGTGAAGGTCTCTCCGTGAAGTGTGATCCATTTGATAAGCCAAAGAATTCTGCGCATACCACCCCCACCCACACCGCCACCAGCGTCAGCGCCATCACCTCCATCTTCACCAATACCACCTTCGTCACCACTGCGACTCAATATGGCAAGCACGATAAAGTTGCCTGTGTTCAAGGGATTGGGAAATGAGGATCCAGACCAATTTTGGTTTGTTGTAAGAGCCGTATGGGAAGCACAGGGGGTTACAGATGACAATATAAAGAAATTGACGCTAGTTAGCGCTCTACAGGATCGCGCACTGACATGGTACATTAAGCACTCAGATGATAATCCGAATGTGGGAATCGCGAATATCCAAATTGCGCTAAATAAGGAATTCAGCTGGCCGAAGTTAGAAGCATAGTCGATCATTGGATTCAAAGAGATCACAATGCTACCAGGTGAGACTCCTTGGGAGCTAGATCAAAGGCTGAAGTGTACGATTCATGAAGCTAATATGAATCTGATGGATGGACAACACCATGAATGGTTTGTAGCATCGCTAATGCCACATTTAAGGAGCGCACTATCACATCAGAAGTTAATGACTCAGGCAGATGCCTTAGAGATCACAATGAGGCTGCATGAGATGCCGATGCAAGATCCTAACTTGGGAGTTTAGCATATCCACGCGCAGTTGAAAAATCTATGCCTTGAGATGCAAAGTCTGAAACAGGACAAGACAACTTGACCAGAATTGCGCAAAGAGGTGTGGTGCGTAAAATGCAAGGGTCAGGGTCATGATAAGGGCCATTGCCCGGTGCTCGAAAATTACGTCGCGGGAGGAGGACCATTGCCGTTAAGGCTAGAAGCACAAGCAGAACCTAGCACAACACCTACTTTGTGGTGTGCGATTTGTCAAATATGGGGAAAGCATGCTAAGGAAAATTGCCATTTATTACAGAAGTACACGCAGAATTCGAAGTAGTTGTTCTGTAACTTTTGTATATCGGTGGGACATGATGAGCGCACTTGAAGCTATGAGCTGATGATGGATAGAACTCCCACCTACAGAGTTCAGACTGAAATGTGGCCCCTAGACCAAAATGCAAGAGTGGCGCAAACAGGATTTTAGGGGCGCGACTGAGGCCGAGGAGGAGGAGGACCTGGAAGAGGTCGTGGACAGTTGATATGCTACAATTGCGGAGGGCCAGGACATTATGCTTGTGATTGTACGAATCCAACACGGTCGTCGTGTTTATATTGCACCTTGTTTGATCATGAGATGGAAGATTGTCCTACGCTGATAGCTAGGATACGTGACAAAGGAGCGCTACCACCTCCCCCGACTCAGAACTTACAGATGATGAGGTCTAAGCCGCGCGAGGAAGATCCAAATGTGAACATTGTGCTCCGAAGTGGAATCACGACGGGAGATGACAAAGGCAAACAGCTAGAAGATAGTACTTGGGTTCACAAAGCTCCGACGAAAGAAGCAGATTTTGATTTGGAGCGCGCTCAGGAAACTTTCATGGAAGCTAGGAAGAGCTTCACGGAGGCGTCCACTTCAGGAAGCAAAGATAGACCGGAGCCGGAGATGCATCCATCCATGCTAACAACGTTCTTGGAAACATGTATGAAGTTACTACGCGACAATAATGTTGTAAAAGGATTACAGGAACTCATTAACAGATGCGCTGGGACCGCGCCAAGAGAACCACGCGTAGTCCAGAAGATTGGAAAGCATAAGACGAGGATGGGAAGAGAAATGAGGCTAACTATGCAGATTGGAGAATATGAGATGGACCAAGTAATTCTGGATTTAGGATCGGACGTGAATGTTTTGCCGAAGCAGACATGGGAGCACATGGGGAGACCTACGCTACAGTGGTCTCCTATTCAACTGCGAATGGCGAACCAACAGAAAATAATACCCATGGGGTGATTGCAGGGAATCACTGTGGATATTGAGGGAGCAAGCGCGCTAGTAGACTTTGAAGTGATAGATATTGTTGATGAGAACAATCCATACCCCGCTCTCTTAGGAATTGATTGGGCCACTGACATGAACGGGGTGATTCATCTAAAGAAGCACAATATTATCTTTGAAAAGAAATCACTACGTGTAGTTATACCTCTGGACCCTACTGAAGGATCACGCTATACAGAGCCGGTGAGCGACTATGAAAACGATGATAATTTGGACTGCATCTATAAGATAATAGCGCGAAACCAGGACTAAGTGAATCCCATTGCAGATGGACGACTTGCATGGGAGCGCGAGAGCTCTTGTATTTCGGATTTGGATGAGGAAACAGAGCGATGGAAGAACCGGTTACATGAGGTGACTACACTGAATTGTAATATGATGACAAGGTTGTTGCGTTGCGTATCGACAAACGTAAGGGACCTACCTACTTATGATGGGTTAAGTGAGGTAGATTCTTTTTTGGATAAATTTGAAAGGGAGGTGCCTGAAAAGAAACTCTTCCAGGCCTTGAATTGGGTATTGCGTGCTACGCCCACGAGGTGGTGGGGTACGCACAAAGGGAGCTTTGATGACTCGTACGAATGTAGAAGGATGATGCGCACACGGTTTGGGAAGAATAGAGTGCGATTAGTAGATAAATAAAATGGGTAGGATGATCCGCACACACATATAGCCAGGTGGACACAAGGATATGGAAAAAAACCTACGTGGATGCACATGAACTCCGCACTGAGAGGTATGGGCACTAAGTGTGTGTTGGGGGGGAATATGTGCAGTTGGATCTTAAGGTTAGACGAACAGTATGTGGGAAGAACAATCGTGCAGAAGGTTATCCACGTGGAAGCATTTGAAAAGGTGTGCAATGCGTTGAACAAGGTATGCAATGCGCAACGAAGTGATTCGGACCTGCGCGTACCCAGACAAACACCTTTTCAGCTGATTGATGAAGTAGAAGCCGTAATGCTTATAGAGTCTATCATGTCTAGTCCATGAATAGTGGCGTTCGCAGGGGTAACGGACCTCGAAGCCCTAGAAGAAAGGCTCACGCCATTGGAAGAGCTCGAAGAAGAACGGTTGGGACTCGATGAAGAGATACAACAGGTTTATCTTAGGCTCCAAGAATTCATGAATGAAAGAGTTTGGTTGAGGGAGAAAAGCACCATGGTAGAAGCGGAAGTTTAGAAGATTGAGGAAGGAATAAAGGACTTTCTTGATAAAAAGATCGTAGTATTAGAGGAGGATGAGCTTGATTACATTGACAGACTTAGGGACCACCACCGAGAGTTTCTCAATTTGTTGCATGGGATGGGACCATATGTTAGTAAGTAGATCACAAACGACGGCGCGGTGCAGTTGGTGAAGTTAAATGGCGAACTCTTCCCAGGAAAAGTAAATGGTAGGCGGTTGAAGCTGTATACAGGTGGCTCGACCATTTTACTAGCTGCAGGAAGCATAGTCTTAGTGCTCCAGGGAGCTTAAAGGAGGCACGGGACTATAAACTACTCTACTCATGAGCTGCGTGATGTTAGGATTGCGCGTAGTAGCGAGGTGTCACAGGGTCTGCAACAATGCAAGGGTAGCTGCGCTGCCACACGGGTTGGCTGGAAAGTGATCGTTATAATCACTATTCATGATGTGATGCTTGGTTTGAGACCAAATGGAGTGGGCAAAAGCATTTAAGGTGAACTTTATGGGCTAGATTTGAGAAAATCTGCTGCTAAGGGAGAACTAATGGACCGATTTGGGGGGAATGGTTGAATTCGAATTCAAAAGGCACTATAAATTTCAAAGGGCTGCCCAACAAACAACACTTGGCCATTTGAGAATTGAGCTATTGCATGCCCAGAGATTTATGAACCTAGATCTATTTGATCATTTGAAGTCAAAGGCATTGTTTGAGCACTTACCTTAGCCGTTGAGAGATTTGTGGAACAACAATATGGCAGTGTCTGAAGAAGCCATGGATATCGGAGAGATGACTGCTGAAGAGGCCATGCAGGCCATGATGATAGGAGATGCCCCAGAAAGTGCTGGGATATTTGCAAAAATCCCTAAATCATGGCGCACACCGAGACCCAAGAAAGATAAGCAGCCTATGGTACCGATGCGCGTGTCCCCCAGGAATCCATTAAGGATGAGGCTCACCATGGAAGAAAAGGGGAAGGCGATCAATTTGGAAGTCGATGAGGAGGAAGAAGACTTCGAAGAAATCCTGGTAGAGGAGGAGGACGAAGAAATGGCGGAAGAAACCCATGGTGCAGACCCTCTGACCAGGTTGCTCGCATATGTTCCTCTGCAGAAGGGGAAAGCATGGGTGCCCAAGGACCTAGACAAGAGCAAGAGCTATCTTTAGACTTCGCTGCTACCCAATGATATCGTTTTTGACGTAGTGCACTTAGGATGGGTGCTGGTTCTAAAATTTGAAGACTGGGATCTTGCGGACCACGAGAAATTCCCACATTTGGAAACCGTGCAGCTAGTGTGGCCGAAGAAAAATACAGCGGCAGGAGTCATAGAGTTGGAGCCACACAAGTGGTTGCGAGGAGTAGAGAAAGCATGGTTGTTAAACCTGCTCTGGGTGCCGCATTACCATCGCACCCCAGTGACTATCTTTGTCATCAGGCAGCTGCTCTGCCTGGTGCATGATGGGTGTTTATGGCTGGAGGAGCCCATCCCCATCATGGATCATCTGATTCACAGAATTACCCAGCTCCCTTGGAAAGGGCAGGATCCAGCGAATATATCCGAGGGAAAAATTGATGATTTGGCCATCACGGAGGCCATGAAGAAAAAGTTCAAGCTGGAGAAGAAAAAGAGAGGGTAGGCGATCTCCAATATCAATAATGCTACGGTGAGAGTCGTGACACAGACACTGGCTGGGAAGGTTATGCGGAAGTGCCACATGGATGAGGTGTCCACGGTGATGGTTGCACTTGCCGCGCAGTGCGCAGAGGGGGTCCAGTTTAACTGGGTAGATTATTTGTGCCAAGAATTCCTGGGAAACTATTGCGAGGCATAGGAACAAGGGAAGACTATCCACTATGCATGGCTTCTACTATCCATAGTGCTGGTGCCTTGGAAATTGCCTGAAGACAGCCAGTTCCCCATGACTGTGAAGGATCTTCTAGAGGTAGCGAAGTACGCTTCGCTGTGGGCAACTAAAGATGCGTAGAGGATCAGAGACAGCAAGATATTCTGGGTGTTCATGGAGATGAACATCAGAATGGGGATTAACTGCAAGCCGCGGTTATCACCTACTGTCTACAATAGTCTGTATAGCTTCGCGGAGTTCAAGGCGGATTTCCATCATGTGTATATCAGGGTGTGTAAGGACCCCGTGAAGAAATGGAATGAGCTCCCATACTTGGCCACGGACGATGTCATATTTTCCATGCTTGAATCGTGGCCGCCGGAGTGGTGCACTCCAGCCAGCTCTACAGTTGAATCAGAGAAGTCTGCTGCACAAAGGAAGAAGGAGGAGTAAAAACTACAGATGACGCAGCTGGCAGAGAAGAGAAGGAACGAAGCAGCAACAACAAAGGCGCAGGAGGCGAGGGATGCTGCGAAGGCAGTAGAAGAACAATAAAAGGCAGCAGAGAAGGAGCGCGAGGCCCAGAAGTCGCCTTCGGCTAAACAAGAGACAAAACAGAGGAAGGTGGTGTGGACCCATAGATAGTGTCCACACAACTAAAGTGACAACGCCTGAGAGAGCAGGTGGGGTTGCGGAAGAAGTCGAAAGCCTCCAAGACTTCTTTCGACTCGATCACCCTCACTGAGGGGGATATGCATGACATAGGGTAGATGGTGCGAGACGTCACCATGGAGGCCCTCGAGTAGTTCACGGAGGAAAACCAGATGGTGTTGGGGGCCCTCCGAACACAGATACAGGAGTTGCAGGTGCACACTCCTCAGGCTAGTACTCTATCAACCAGCCTCGCATTAGGCACGGTCGTGGCTGAGGAAATGCTGCGCGCCCACATGACCAACACCATAGTGATGCCAGAGGGCGCACTGGTTACAGAAAATGAGGCCGACAAGCCTATGGTTAGTGCACTGAAGGGAGTTAGGATAAACATGGCTGCGCTCCATCGGGAGACACTCTATGTTCTGCAGGAATGAGTGACTCCATAATTGCTGGCCAGGGAGGGCTGCACGCTCTAGGTGATCAGTGAGCAACATATTAGTATTGAACAATTGAGCCTGCAGCGCGAAAAGGTCGTGACACAGAACAAACAACTAGTGCAGGTGGTTGAGGAAGCCTTCCAGATGGTCCTTGAGTTGGCCATCCCAGCAGAGGAACTAGTGAAGGCGCGCATCCAGAGACTAGCAGTAGAGGTGCGTGAGGCGACAGAAGAAATGGCTAAGGTTTCACTGGAGCTAAACCTTCAGATAGCTGAGCTGCAATTCAAGGCGCAACCTTCAACTTCGCCTAAGGTGAAGGAATAGCGTGCCAGCGCCATTACAGCAGGAATAATGGAGATCAGCATTGCAGTGAAGGACTACACCAAATTGTTTGAAGAGTCGTTTGAGGTCCTCACCACTCTGTAGGAGGACCCGAACATACAACGCTTAGAAATAGAGGCGCACGAGCTGCAACAACAGTACGATGAAATAAACGGGACCACGCAGATGGTGTCCCTTACACAAAGGCTCACGCGGATGTGGCAGACAAAAGCACTCAAGGAGTAGATAGACGCTGCGTGACATACTGCTAAGGATGGTTGGTATGGAGGCTCCAAAATTAAGGTAAGGAAAAATTTTGGAGGATGGTTATAGCCCTTGCAACATTGACGACACACTAGTAGAACTCCAACTCTCTGAATGGAACTTGTTTCATGAAAAGAAAGTCCAACTCTTCCAGAAGTATTGTTTGATTCTTTGATCATCGTGGTTTCCACACTAGCTTGAGTGAAAGATTTAGCACCTGCCATTCTCTTGTTCGGTTAGCACACATTCCAAGCCAAGTCAACTTAGTTGTTTCGAATGGGGATGAGGGGTATATTGGTGCACAAGTAATATGATTGTCAGAGTTTAAGTTTCATCTCTGGTGTTGCTCCATTGCTAGCATGCTTGGATAGTACCCCAACAGAGTCATGCAGGAACACAAGCATCGCTCCGCTGGCAGTGAACCTGGTTAGTACCCCGATGGAGTTACTTGCATCACCTCTCTACACTGGAAGCCTTTCTCTTCTTTCACCTTATTCATTTTTCATTTTTTTCATTTTTATTTTTTAAAGAACTATGCATAGGCACTTAATTGTTTTAGAGGTGGAAGAGGGATCCCGATTTATTGGAAGCGGAAGAGGCTGTTCATTCAAAGAAGCATGTTATATATACCTCTGACATAATTTTTAAGTTTTGCCCCCTCACCTTACTGTACTTGACTGAGCTGACAAGGTTTAACCCAAGAACAACCGACTAGTGTAGTTGGTACTAGTTAGAGCGCAAGTGTTGTGTTTTCACCAAGATTCACTTCAAATAGAACGTATTTTCAATTGGTGTATCATTGACTGAAGACAACAAGTTCTGCATAAAGAGAGAGGACAACAAATAACCAAGTGTTGATAGTTGTACAAGTCCTCTTATACTTTACCTTGCTTGTCTTAAGAGTCACACATGGTTTCATGCGAAACTAACCTATGGATGTAAACAAACAAATGAAACAATAAAGCAAAGAGTAGAAGCAAATGCGAAAGAAAAGCAAGTAAGAAAATCAGGCAAGCAAGAAAACAAACAAACAAAGTAAGAAAGCAAACATGCATGGAAGAAGACAAACAAAAGCAATAACTACTCCTACTCCTAAGCTAATGGTGCATGGGTCTGATCACGTGAAGTGATATTTCCATTGTAACCACCGGCGCATTGGTTGACCCATGTTGGTAAAGGCATGGTTCACAAAAAGGATAGTCATGTGAACCAACAAACATGAAATATATAACAATGAAGACAAACACACTCTGAGTTTGAATGCGTCCACAGAAAAGAAAAGAGTGAAAGCGCAAGACAAGCACTCTGCGGACTTAACATGGTGCTATGACACACTATGTGCAGATGATAAGCATGCACACTCTTTTGACTATTACATACAAGAAAACATGAGAAAGAGAGACAAATTATGCTTTGCAAGTGTGCTTGATGTGTATGATTCCTCCAATGCATGAGCAATAAGATCATGTGATTTAGGTGGAGGAAGCAAAACCTGTGTATTGGATTGATCTTCAGTGCATAAAGATGAGTGATGAGGAGCCCTGTGTGTTTCAACAATTTCCTGATTGGAAGTGAAACTAACATCAAGACAGCGAGGGTCTGACATAACCATCAGCTCGGGCTGAAGTGCATCAACGGCCTGCGGGGTTTCGACTTCATTGACAGATAGATTGGGGCTTTAAAAGATCAACAACGATTGAATCAACATCCTGATCGAATACAGGAGTAAAGAGATCACGACAGCTATGATTAGAAAAATCAATGAGTTCATTAACATCCTCATGATCTGATGAATCATATAGAGGGGTGGATGAGAAGCAAGAATGTTCAACCTATGCATTTCCAAAAAAAGTAGATGCAAAATCAAGTGGATTCTCATTGAAAGATTTGTCCTCTCCGTTGTCAAATGATGGACTAACATCAGTTGTGTTCTGCGAATGATCAGAAGTAGATGTATCTGCGGATGGATTTACACAAGGAAAACCAGAGATAGAAGAATCACCAAAGATGTCAGGAAAAAGCGGAGGAGGCGCAGACAGAAGGAGGTCATCCTTCACCACGGGTTCATGTTCAGATTCCCAGTTGTACTCATCGTAAATGATAGCACAGGTTAGTTATGTAATATCAACTCCATTGATAGCTTGATCCTCATTCACATCAAGTGTGGAGTTCGAAACGGAAGAGAACATGACAATACAATCCAGAGGATCAACAGAACAAAGGGATAGAGGTTGAGGTAACAAGTGCATATGACAACCCATGGGATTCCCAACTAAATCTGCGTAGAAATTGAGAGTAGTGGGTTTGGGAGGATGCAGTTCAACAAACTTATATGCACGCTCTCCCAAATCACACTACGGGGGTGGAGCTATTTGATGAGAGGAAGGCGAACAATCTCTTGTGATAGCAACCGTGTCTGCCTAAGATTGCACAACTCCATCATCGAAGTATGTTGAGAGGGGTTTGAGTTTTTTTTTTTTTTTTTTTTGGATTGATTGTTTTGATATAGACATAAATATTTCAAGATATTGGAAAGACATCTTACTATTTGGAGCTTCAAAAGGGAGAAGATGGAAGCGATCCCAAAATTCCATTACAGATTCATGCGGGGCCTTCCGTTGTTGTAACATTTTCTTATCAAGTGCTTCAGGATCAAAATGGTGAAAAACAAATTCTATTTGATCACTGAACTATTTGAATGAGTGCACAAAGCCATGAAGCAATATGCTACACCATAGAAATGGGTAGTCGCGAAGTGTGTGTGCGAGCAATGTACAGGCCATAGTTTCATTAAGATCTTCCAAGCTCTCCATGAATGCATGGAAGTCATCTAAGCTCTCAAGCCATGCTACTTCACCTTCACCATCATACGTGATTTGTGACAAGTCATCCCATAACTCCTTCTCGACTCAAAGATATATCCATTGGACAGACATTTCAGAGGGTGAATTGTAACAAATTCCATGATAGATGTGCAAAGATTCAAAACAAATTGTGAGGACTCAACTTGTCATCTGAGCCTCCTTCTAGTGCCAGAAATGTTGATGGTGTTGGACCCGCTAACATGTCAGGGGATCTCTCCGATAAGAATTCCCAACTAGACCTCAAACCATTTGAAGTAGGAGTCCTAATAGTGGGTAGTACGGTATTGCCTTGGTTGCAATTGCGCGAATAGCTAAGTAAGATATCTTGGTAGGAAGCAAGGGTGTGACCTTGCAACAAGTCAGGGAAGATGAATGGAAAGGCTCTAATACATGGAAGGGGAGAGGAGTGTGCCCCTTAGAAGTTTATAATAGTATGCAACTTGATAGGGAACACACGAGCTGGAAGACGTCACAAGATGGAAAGCAGAATAGTCGACAATCCAAAGAGACGAGTTGAAGCAACAACACACTTCGATAAGATTCACACAAACATATACAGAATAGTCCATATATACATGCATAAGTCAACTACGTACATTGTTAGAGTAACCAAAATAGTCGAACTACAATAAAAATACATGCATGAAATGTGTCCACTCTGTTATACTAAAAGAGTAAAAGATCCAATCATGCATACAACCATGACAACCACTAGCCCCAGTAGTGGAACATTACAGTCACTTCCGCCTTCTCCTCCAAAGGGATGTACTCGCTTTGCATCGTGGATAAGCCAAGGCTCGTTACAATACACTCCAATATTTCTCTAAGTTATACCTATTAGAAGCTTGGCTCCCAAAGCCCGTACAATGAGTTATGAGGTTATATATAGCAAAGGGTGGGGTGACCCTTGAAATTCCCCTTTGTGACCCTTGAGCTACCCTCATGACTCTTCAACTTACACATGACTGTTTACATTCAACTATTGACACTTGGTCTTTCACTTTACAACATGTTTACAATACAATATGCACATGTACCCATGTGAGACAAAAATGGGCTTGAGTAAGCCATAAAAAACATCATTAAGACTCAGACAGTTGTGGGAAGACTAACTCGTCAACATCCTCTTGGTGATCGTTGGTGGCGAACTGATGCCAAGCTTGGTAGTCTGCTATGGTGTCTGCGTACTCTGTGATGACATATTTTTGAAAGAGAAATATTGCCTCCGTAACATCCGAGTACAGGCACCTCTTTCCAACTCGTCATGTAGCATGCACATCATGGTCTTGAGTGCAGTCGGACCATCGTCATACTTGTGCATAGTGTCTGCGCTCATTTGCAAATCTGGGCTGGTGGCTATGCGCATCAACTGCTCAAATTACATGTCTAGCTACAATCAGACTTGGTTCTTTTCTTTCGCCTTGGTGAGTGTGCCAATGGATGGGATCACATACGTGCACACAATGATATCCATGCTCCTGAAAACTCATGCATGTGAATCCTGTAAGCTAGTGATGAGTTGTGGGAGTTCCTCATAGTTCCGGATCCGACTCCCGATGTGTGCCTTCAACTCCATTTCCTTTGGCTTCATCATCTTTGGAAACTACAATGGGGCTCCCTTGTACCTCATTATCCATATTTTCATGTGATTGAAAACAATGTGTATGTCTGTCAAGATGCGTGCTCTCCTAACACAGTGCTGCTGCCAACCATTAAGATGGACCACTGACTTATGCATAGTGACAAACCTAAAGTACAAGTTCAATGTGACTATCTCGAGAGAAGGTACTTCATAAAGTATCTCTTTCCTCCACTTTGCTCTGGCGGATGCTGGAGCTTGCTCTTCCCTCTGGTTGGCTGCTTGTAGTTCCTTAGCCATGCACTTATTCTCAGCTATCAAGAATCTCATACTTGAGCTGGTGGCTTTGGCATATGCCTTTGTAGCATCGTCCAATGTAGCTGGATGTTTGCACACATCGGATAGATCACTCATTCTTGAAATTACGCATGAGATGAATGGTCATCCAGAGTGGGCACACTACGTGACTGCAAAACTTTGTGTTGTGACTCGTCAAAGGATATGTTGTGCACATCTGTTTCTAGATTGTCCCCATGATTTTAGTGTCTCCTTGATCACTTGGGACTTGCTCTGCTCCCAGATGTGGTGAAGCCAGTGGAGTGACCTCTGGGTGTTTGGGCATGAGATTTGTATCCTGATCCTACTCCCGTTGGACCAAATTCGTGTCCATCTACTCCAACATCTGTTCAATCTTCTGAGAAAATTCTTGCTTCTGCGACTACTCACCCTGTTTTCTATCTTCAAGCTGTTCTGATTCAATAACTTGTATTTTTGCAGTTTCATCAATGTGTACACACTACACTTACCTCTATTCCTGTTCCTATTGTGCTTCCTTCTCCCTTTTAAGCAACTATTGTTTTTCCCTTGGTTTTTGCTTCACCTCGTGCAACTTCTTCTTTGCCTCCTCCAATATTTGCTTCTCCCTTTGTCTTTTCGCAATCCTTCTGTTGTGCTGTCGCTCCTTTTATTCAATCTCCAAAGCTGCTCTTACTACAAGTGGATCTTCCTTGAACTTGTAACTTTTATCCACATCTGCGTTGTCCGTAACCTTCCTTTTTCCTTTGTCTAGCGTAGGTCTGCTACTTTGCTACTGATGCTATAGTTGCTGATATGTCAAGTGCTGTTGTCTTATGCACTACTAACCATTCTACAACCACTCTGACTAGTTCGTTAAGCCTTGAGGAGTTATAGTAGTATCTCCATGGGTCTTCCTTAGGTCAATGATATGCCTAGTGGATCCAAGGATGATACACTCTCGCAGAGTGGTCCTTAACTAAGCAATGCGGGTCATATGGATTTAAAATTCTGGTGCCGAAGGTGAACCTTTTGAATTCCCCCATCTCAGCCTTAACATGCTTGAGACTCTGGATCTCATACAACCCGATCCGATAAAAGAGAGGGCTAAGGTGCCTTCTTCTTCCTATGTAGTCTCGCTGACAACCCTATCGAGATGTGGTATGCAACCTCTTGCATGACCAGTTTGTCCATGGAAAAATTCGGTAACACATGGAGAGCCTTCTCCGTGCTGTACATCCGGATGAAGGTGCCAAGGTGTGAGGCATACCAATCTTCTATGTTAACCAATGCCTCCATCGCTGCCTATGACATCAAAGGTGAATCCTGCTCAAAGATCATCATGTACACTAGGCTGACAAAGTGGTCTTATAGCTGTAGTATAACTCCATGGAAGATGCACTTAGAGAAAAACCTACAATAGATGTGCACAAAGGTTTGTGAAGGTTTCCATGTCCAACCCAAGCCGGGGAACTGTTGAAAGGCAATGATTGCATCAAGAATGTAAGTGGACATGAAGAGCTTTGCTTGGTGACCCTTAGGCAGATGCTAGACATTTGTTACTTCCCCCTTTAGCTGGAGGGCCAACATGTTGGACCAATTGAAAGGACTTCCTTTGTTCGCCAGCTGATCCAACACAATCACCTAACTCAGCAAGAAGCTTTTTGTACTCTCTTGGTCGTATAAGCGACATGCGAAAATTGTTGGGACAGGGTCCCATGGGGTCAATTTTGCAAATAGTTTTTTATTTTTATTTTTGTAAAGTCTCCGCAAATTGAGGAGCAGAGCACGAAGGTTGTTAGGAGTCAAAGGGGCTTTCAGAAGGTCAAAGCCCCTTATTTTTTTAGAAGTTAAGCTGTTTTATGACCTGCCCATGGTATTGTAGTGAAAGAGGATATAAAAAGGAGTGATAGAGAGTCATAGGAGATAAATAAGGATGGAATATCTATGTATGGGCAAGTGATCTAAGTCAAAAGAGTTTGTTTTCTGTACTTATGTGAAGGGGAAGGCTCTTGCAGCTGTGTGTGTGAAAACCCTGGTAACTCTGTAACTGAGTGCGTGGGCCCCTGCAGGTGTGTGCGCAGGGAAGAAAGAATATGTAATAGAAGATCTAAACATAATAAAGACTATTTTGGAGCAATATTTGTGTATATGGGTGTTTATGTTTACTTCTGAATTTACTGTGAATTCACTCTGCTTATTGCAATTATCGTAAGAAACACTTAATAGATGTGTGACAGTGGTAGATCTGTTATTTTATTTGATGTTATGAATGTTTAAAGCAATCGATGCAGTGTTAGAATATGTTATCTGTAAGTTACTGTAATTTCCACGTTTCAAGGGTTAGGGTTCGCGAAGTTCAGTATAAATCCCTAGGAGTAACATAAACAAATCACATAGACCTCTGGATGTAGAAACCTAGTTATGTCATCCCCCAATAGTGCCTTGGGGGAGACTGCAACCTGCGCTATTCGGGTTGTTTCTGAAAGGGCCGACAGTGTAGGGTTTTGTTGGTTGGTGCAACTAACTCTGAACTTGGGTCCAAACCCTCTCAAGCCAACAAATGGTTCTGTTTCCAGGACTGGGATCTGTCTGAGGAATGTGTGATGTCGAATAAATGGTTCCCAACTAAGAAGGAGATCAAGAAGTGGATAGATCGGAAGCTACACGAATTTGCAGCCCAGGAAAATAGGAATACGCATCTGTTGAAGGAAGAGTGGTTGAATAGATACCTATACAAAGACGAACATGAAATCTTCTTCTGCTCTCTTCTGTGCGAATTATACGAATGGTTGTCTAAATTCGTGGACAATTAGGGTACGTGGAAGTTGGATAACCCTATTGTGTGCACTTGAAATTTGGTAAGGCACCTAAAAGATTCAAAAAACAAGATCGTGAGGGTTTTCAATTATTGGATTGATAACATTTTGGGTGGATTCATTACTGAGCTCGTGATCGATACATCTGTCAATTATAGCGAAGCTAAATGCTGGTTTTTCAAAGGACCCAAAGGTAAGTATCTGAAGTCCCTGAAAACTTGGATTAAAATGCTCTTATGCGAGAAATGGGTTATACCATTGAATTGATGTTTGGGACTACGTGAAGTGGAAATCCATTCAAAAGAAGTCTAGATTCAAGTGCTGAATATAGTCCTTTCTTTAGAGCATCTGATAGTGACGAAGAAAGTAGTATTCTGAAAATGCCTCAAGGTGCGCCGCAGATGGTAAACTATGTTATCACGGGAATACTACATCCATTCACTCCACCTCCACCATCACTTCCACCTCACACACCTACACCTACACCTTCGCCTCGACCTCCACCCCCAATATTCAATATGGCAAATGCTATGAAGATGCCCATATTAAGGAGTCTAAGAACATAAGACCCTGAAAATTTTTGGTTTGTAGCAGATGCTGTGTGGAAGTCACAACATATAATAGATGATGACCTGAAGAAAGCGCAACTGGTTACAACATTGCAAGATAGAGCATCGAGCTGGTATATTAAGTATTCTTCGA
This sequence comes from Pinus tabuliformis, assembly GCA_031772625.1. Lineage (NCBI taxonomy): Eukaryota > Viridiplantae > Streptophyta > Pinopsida > Pinales > Pinaceae > Pinus > Pinus tabuliformis. Next base: position 1,204,026,361 of record CM062818.1, read on the forward strand.
ATCATCCAACTGCGATGCTGAAGGAGACAAAGGAAGTGATAAATAATGAATTCAAGAAAACTAAGTTGCAAGCCTAGTCAGTAATAGAGGTCAAAGAGATCCAACAGATGGTGAATGAGTCCACGTGGGACTTTGATTAGAGGTTGAAATGTCTGCTCCAATAGGCTAATATGCAGATCACAGATGACCAACACAGGATTGGTATATTGCTTCGCTATTACCTCATTTGATATTGCCATTATCGCAACAGAAGATTGGAATGCAAGCCGAGGCATTAGAGATCGCTATGAGGTTGGAAGCCTCGCCTATTTGGGATACGCATCTGGGAGTGCAGCAGATTCAGTCATAATTGGCTAGCCTGCATATGAAGTTGCAGAGCCTCAAAAAGGGAAAAGAAGTCCAGAATGAGGTTCGTGCAAAAGTATGGTGTTTGAAATGTAAGGGCCATGGTCATGATAAGGATCATTTCCTGATGTACCAAAAATATCTAGTTGGGGGGGGGGGGTCCTGTCCCCTTGAAGCCAAAAAAAACTGCTGGCCCAAGTACAGGAGTAGTACCATGGTCTGCTATATGTCAAATTACAAGAAAACACATGACAAACAATTGTCTTGCTGCAGAAGTTTGTGCAGAATCCCTACCAATTGTTCTGTAATTTCTGTAAGTTTGTGGGTCATGACGAGTGCAACTACCGAAGTTATGAATTGATGATGGATAAAACACCAACACGTAGAGTACAGATGGAGGCCCATCCTTAGGATCAAGGCACAATTGCAGCACGCAGAGGATTTTAGGACGAGGAGGAGGATCTGGAAGAGGTCATGGCCAGATCATTTGTTACAATTGTGGAGAACCAGGTCACTTTGCACGAGATTGTCAAAATCCAACGCACCCCTCATGTCAATATTGTCGACAGTTTGATCATGTCATAGAATATTGTCCTATGCTCATTGCAAAGATGTAAGAAAAGAAGACCCAAACTTAGTAGCCTACTCAATACAGCCAGATGATGAGATCAAAACCTCGCCAAGAGGGTTATAGTGTTAATATCATCATGTGAAGAGACATAAATACCATGGAGGATAAAGGGAAACAATCAAAGGAAAATGTATGGGTTCACAAGGTTGCTGAGAAGGAGGCTATATTCAATGTGAATAAAGTGTCACGAAGAGGGTTCTAGTGTTAATATCGTCATGTGAAGCGACATAAATACCGTGGAGGATAAAGTGAAACAACCAGAGGAAAATGTATGGGTTCGCAATGATGCTGACAAGGACACTGGATTTAATGTGAATAAAGTAAAGGAAACATTTATGGAGGCAAAAAGGAGCTTTGTAGATGTAAGAGATTCTACAACAAGGACTCAAAGTACGCACATGAAGAAACCTAAAGGAGTCAGTACTGCGTAAGAAACAGATCCATCCTTGCTGGCATATTTCTTACACACATGCATGAAGCTCTCGAGGGACCAAAAGGCAGTAGAAGGATTGAAAGAGATGATAGATAATTGTAATGGCAAGAATAAGCCCCTACCCGAGCAGTGCGCAGTACATAAAGTAGGCAAAGGAAGGAAAGCACTGGTCGCGAGTTGAGATTGACTACCCAGATAGGAGAATTTGAGCTGGACCAGGTGATCCTTGATCTCGGATCTGATGCAAATGTTTTGCAAAAAAAACCTAGGAGAGAATGGGTAGACTTGCGCTATAATGTTCCCCGATCCAGCTGAGAATGGTGAATCAACAAAATATTATTCCTATGTGGCGCCTACACGGGGTGATTGTGGATATTGAAGGGACGTGCGCCATAACCGATTTTGAAGTGATCAAAATAGTGGACGACAGTAACCCATACCAAGAATTGCTTGGGATTGATTTGGCATTTGATATGAATGTAATCATCAACCTTAAGAAGTGCAATATGACATTTGAAAAGAAGGAACTAAGGGTTATTGTTCCATTAGATCCAACCGAGGGTGCACGCTATACTGAACCAATCCGCGATTATGATGAGGAGGATGATATTGAGCAAATATATAAGCTTACTATGCGAGATGAAGATTCGATCAACCCTATGGTGGATGGGTGAATTACGTGGGAGAAGGATGGCTCCTGCAATTCAGATTCATATGAGGAGATCAAACACTAGCAAAACAGGTTGCATGAGGTGTCATTGCTACGATGCAACAGGATTACAAAGCCACTCTGATGTATATCCACCGAGGTACGCAATTTAACGTATTATGACAGTTTAAAAGATGTCAATTTATTTTTGGATAAATTTGAAAGGGATGTATGATAGGAACATTGGTTCCAAGAACTAGACATCGCGCTGTGAGTTATGCTTGCCAAATGGTGGGGTACGCATAAGAACAACTTTGCACATTAGAAGGAATATCGACAGATGATGAAGGTGCGGTTTGTGTAAGCCAGTACCCACATCACAGAGAAATATACAGGGAAGGATGATCTGCGCAAGCATCTGGCTCGATGGAAGAAAGCATGGGGAGAAAAACCACAGTCAGAATGGGTTTATATATTCTGCCACACTTTGGATACAATTCTAATGAACTAGTATCTAGAAAATGAGTTGCGACATGGAACTGCAGAATGGGATGTTCTGAAGGAAAGTTTTCTGCTCACTTTTAGCTTATAAGATGGATTTCAATGTATTGATGAAGCATTATAGGAACTCAAAGATGCAATATTTAGTGTTGGAAGAACCTGTTGCGTGGATACAACCAGACTAGAGTATGCAGCTACGCCATGCGCTCGAATGCTACAATGTGACCACTAAGAAAGGCGAAGAATATCCTAGGAATATCAACATTCCTAAGTCAGAAGGACAGTGTGAAGTCACAGGGACTAAGGTTATATCTCAAAGCCCTTGAAGACCAAGCAGGTGAATACTGGATTGGAAGTGCAATCGAAGTTCACAAACATAGGCGACTATTGGGATGAGGACACAATGGACAAAGTCACAGAGTTATTGCAGGAGTATCAGGAGTTGTTTCCCACCAAGTTCTCTGATCTGAAAGGGATAGTAGGGGATTTGGGTGTCATGAAGATCACTCTGAAGCTGGATGTGAAGCCAGTAAAGCATGGCTCTTAATGTTTGAATCCTAAGTATGAGGAAAAAGTGTGCAGTGAATTGGATAAGATGATTGTAGTCGAGAATATTGAGCCTGACGAGGAATTAGACTGGGTTAGTCCTATGGTGGTTCAGGAAAAGAAGACGAAGGGTGAGATTTAGATATGCATAGACTTAAGGAAGTTGAATGATGCTTGCATCCACAAACCATTTCCCATGCCATTCATAAACGAAGTACTGGAAAATGTTGGAGGCCATGAAGCTTATTCATTTACTGATGGGTTCTTAGGGTATCATTATATCAAGATCACGCCGGAGGATCAGAGTAAGACCACCTTTGCGACTGAATGGGGTTGTTTTCAATGTACAATTATGCCTTTCTATCCTAAAAATTCCCCTGTAATCTTCTCTAGGGTGGTAGTCGCAACCTATAAAGAGTTTATTCACAAGTTTTTGGAGGTTTACTTTGATGATTAGACTGTCTTTGGGTTAGTTAAGAGACATGTTGCCAGTATTCACCTCATGTTGGATACTTGTTGAAAGGATTAGATATCCCTTAACCTGAAGAAATGCATATTCTACGTACCGTATGGGATACTGTTAGGACATGTAGTCTATAAGCAAGGATTGATGGTGGACCCTGACAAAATTGCATTAATTATTAATTTGGAGCCTCCAAAGAATTTCAAACAACTGCGTGTGGTATTATAGGAAGTTTATCAAAGAATATGCGCAAATCACTGCGCCCATGGAAAAATTGTTGAAAAAGGATGCAACTTTTTGCTGGAACAATGATTGCGAGAAAAGTTTGGATGTCTTGAAGGAGAAAATGGTCTCCGCACCTATTCTAGTGTTTCCCAACTGGAAGAAAGAATTTGATACATGTATATGCATCCTGCATAGCATTAGGAGCTATGCTAACCCAACCAAGCGAAGGTGATATCGACCATCTGATAGAATTTGTGAGTAGGAAGTTATCAAAGGAAAAAAATAATTATTTGACCACCGAACGTGAAGGATTAACAATGGTGTATGGGCTCCATAAGTTTAGGCACTATTTGTTGTGTGCGCACTTCAAGATGTACACAAACCATTCTTCTTTGAAGTACTTGGTCAACAAGCCTGTGTTGGGGAGGGGGGGAATCTGTAGATGGTTGCCACTCTTTTAAGAATATGATTTTGAAGTAATTGTGAAGCCAGGGCGATTGAATGCTGGACCAAATAACCTCTCGTGGATTGAGAATGGGGACGAACCTACAAATTTGGAGGAAGGATTGCATGATGCGCAACTCATTGTTGAGCGTGTCGTAGAGGAGAATTTTTCTGATATAATCCAGTTCTCTTCCACAGGTACAACTCTTGAAGGGTGTTCCATGTAGCATAAGAAAGAGCTGGTGGTTCGGGCTGCAAATTTCTCTATAATCGCTGGACATTTATATAAAATGGGATTCGATGAATTATTGCATAATTATGTCCTGGAGTACGAATGAAAAATTATCCCCACTAAAGCACATGGAGGGGTTATGGGAGGACATTATGCAGGAAGAGAAACTGCACAAAAGATTCTATGAGCAGGACTCCGGTGGTTGACTGTGCATAAGGATTCCAAGACTTATTGCAGGGCATGTGATGTCTATCAGAGAATGGGGAGACCATCATGAAGGGATGAATTTCCCTTGAACTCGCAGGTGTTATTACAAGCATTTGATAAGTGGGCGATAGACTTCATGGGGCCAATTTAGCCACTGGGAAAGAAGACAGGGGCTAGATATATCATTACAACGACCAAATATTTAACCACGTGGGGTGAGGTGCAACCTGTAAAGGATTATAGTGAAGCAACAACTGCAAATTTAATTTTTGAATATATCCTATCTCGGTTTGGCTGCCCTAATATCTTGATGAGCGATAGAGGTTCACACTTCTTAAATGAAACAATTGCTGCTTTGCTCAAATAATTCCAAATATATCACTAGAAGAGTACGCCGTATCATACTTAAGTGAATGGTACAGTGGAAGCAATTAATAAAATCCTGGGGAATGCCTTAACGAAGATTTGCAATGCGAAGCGGAATTATTTGGATGTGCGCATACGAACTGTCATATGGGCGTTTAGAACTACCTGCAAAAAGTTGGCTGGATAAACTCCGTTCATAATAGTTTATAGAAAGGAAGTTGTAATGCCGATGGAGTACATCATGCCAAGTTTGCGGATTGCTACAGTTACAGACATGGCCGACTAAGATACCATGGAAGAATGCATCGCGCAACTTGTTGAGCTGGAGGAAGATCGCTTCTTGGTAGGTTTTCATGAGCAGGTGCAAAAGGATCGTGAAAAGGCATGACATGATTGCCATATCGAACAACACATCTTTAAGAGTGAAGATTTGGTATTACTATACGACAATAAGTTCACAAATTTTCCAGGAAAGTTCCAAATGCACTGGCTAGGGCCATATGTTGTTAAGGATATTATAGATGGAGGCGCAATTCAACACACGAAGTTGAATGGGGAACTGTTTCTAGGAAAGGTTAACGGGAGCTGGTTAAAGTTGTATAAGGGTGATCCCTCCCCTGCGCAATGACTATATGGATGCACGATAGTCATAGTACTCCAGGTAGTTGCAAGGGGGTGCGGGACTATACACTACACTTCTAGAAGGATGGTTAAGTGAAGCAAATGGGCTGCATGACAAATCAAGGGAAGGCGCAGAAGAAAGCTGTGACAAAGGAGCTGTGCTAGAATGGTGGGTCACACGTAGCCTAGCGACAAAATGATCATTGGAAGCACTGTAGCTGATTGGATGGTGATTTTTCCATTAAAATGAGGGGGGGGGGGAGCATTTATGGATCACATATTTGTAAATCAGCACCAAAAGCACATTAATGACAGGAATTTGGAGGGAACAAACATATTTGAATTCAAATTGAGCTATAAATATGGCATGCCGCTCCACATTCGACCAATTTGCTTCCTGAGAATTTGCCTTCAGATGTTGCGCGTTAGTTTGTGCCAAGAGAAGTGTTTTATGTCTAACAAGGATTGGGAAAGAATTAAAGAGTAGATTTCACAACCAGGATTCACAAATTTAACTGACTAGAAACACGATTTATTCATTGAGATAATGAATGCAACTTGACCTAAGCCAGAGCCGACCCAACCTGTACCTACATGGTTGCCTACTACAACGCCTAGGTCGCCAAGGCCTAAGCCATCTGCTTCCATGGCGGGAGATAAGAAGCAAAATAAGCCTCAGCAAGCACCGATGTAGAAATCGCCACGCAAAAATCTGACAGAAGGGAAAGATGGATCGATCTAGGCAGCCAATGGAGCCCTTAGACTTAGAAGCGGAAGAACTAGTCGAGGGTGTTGAGGAGATTAATGCAAAGGAGGTTGAGCCGATAACTCAGCTATCGCCATATATACCGCCAAGAAACTACATGGCTAAAGTGCCTAAAGACTTGGATTCAACGAAGTTCATTGTCTCCACACCTTTGCTGCCAGAGAATGTGTCGTTTGAGGGAAATTTGCTGGCCCAGATACCGTACTTAAAAATGGCGGATTGGGTCCTGGGGGACCACACGAAGTTCCCGCAATTAGAGCCAAGCAAGTAACTGAAGAAGTTCTATTATGAAGGATCGGAGGTCACGCAGCTTGAGCTGATGAAATGGGTGGCTGAAGTTGGGCATACGAGGCTCTTGAATATGTTGTGGGTGCCGCATTTTTGCCGCACCACTATTAACACAATTTGTGTGCGTCAATTGTTAATGCTGGTGCATGATGGGTGCCTCTATTTGGGAGGGCCCATCCAAATTACTTACATGATAATTCACAGAATCACATTGTTGCCTTACCAAGGAGTGGACCTTGCGGAGGATTTCATGGGAAAGTTGGAGGAGAAGAAATTGATAGATAAAATGAAGAGCGACTTCAAGTTATTAAAGAAGTCATGCAGCTATGCTATAAGTTCCATCTCAGATGGTGCAGTGTATTTCGCTACACAAATCTTGGCTGGAAAAATCATGAGGAAGTGTCGTGCCAATGAAGTGCTGTTGCTAGTGGTCTCTTTGGTTGCGCAGTGTACCAAAGGATTCCAATACAATTGGGATCAATACTTGTGTCATGAATTTTTGGAGGATTGAAGAGAGGTCCAGGATGAGGGCAAGGCGTTGCACTATGCGTGGTTGCTACTGTTGATCGCGTTGGTGGCATGAAGGACGCTCGAAGAAAGTCAGTTCCCTCAATAGGACTATGATATCCCTGAGGCCACGAAGTTCGCTTCGCTGTGGGACACCAAAGACCTTGAGCGCATTATGGAGATGAAGATCTTTTGGGTCTTATTTGAGTCAGAGCTTAGGACGGTGATTAACCAACCTCCAAGGTTATCACCAAGTTTGCACGCGTAGTACAATAATGTTGCAAATTTCAAGGCAGATTTTCATAATCTGCACATTCACGTGAAGAAAGATGCCAAGGGCACATGGCACAAGTTTCCATAGTTGCCGAGGACGATATTTTGGGGGTTGTCAGTAAATGGCCAATTGACTAGCTAACCCCCTCTGATGCTGGCGCAGGAACTAGTAAGGGTACTGAAGGCGAAGCAACGCAGACCATAAAAATGACAACAACAACAAAGGAAAAGAAGAAGGAAGTGCAAAAGACTTCCGTGAAAGAGAAGGCTGCTACAAAAGAGAAGGTTATGCACCAGAAAGATGCTGCTACCAAGGAGAAAGAAGCAACAAAGGAAAAGGCCTCTACTATGTCACATGCCTCTATTGACCTTGACGAGTCAGAGAAGGAGCGCACAAATTTCGAGGGCGAAATAGAGGGAGAAGAGGAAGGGGGTGTGGGTTTGAGCCCCCCTTCATCGTAAAAAATAGGCAGAAGAGGAGTTCTACAAGGTCAGGGAAGAACCAGACGTCAGACAAATCGGTGAGAACGATGCCTTTGGTACTCACGGAGGGGGGCCTAGATGAGATTGGTGATGTGATCTGCAATGTGGCGAAGAATATTTGGGGATAAATTGAAGAGAAACACTACCAACTGCTGGATAAAGTGTAGCACGACCTGTGGGAATTGCAGGTCCAAACAAGTATCATTCAAGTGAGCGTGGGACAGGAAAGGCTGAAGCAAGTGAGCTTGAAACAAGCGAGCAGGTCAGCCTTAGCAGCAGAGCTCACTACGGACCTCTGCATAGTGCAATTACCAGAAGGGTTGCTATGTGTCAAGGCATCAGAAGACAGGCCACACCTCTTACACATGAAGGACTTGAGTCTGAACCTGGCGATGCTTCCTATTCAGATGTTGCATGAGCTGCATCAAGGGGCATCAGATGAGCTCAGAGCTTGGGAATAATGCGCACTGTTGATCATCAACGAGGTAAAAACCAATAATCAGTAGATGTTCGAGGAAAAGGCGTAGTCCCTCAAGGAAAGGGAGGAAGTATTGGTGCAAAGTCAACAGCTAGAAGTAGCAATAGTGCAGGCCTGTAGTGAGCTTCCCGAGCTCTGGATTCCAGCAGGAACAACCCCCGTGGAGAAGATTTAGAAGCTAGATGCTGCAGTAAAGTAGTTGAAGGATGAAATTGACAAAGTTTGTGATGTAGCTAAAGATCTCTAAGCTCCAACTCAAGATGTATCCAACCACTCCTCAAGAAGTCAGAGAGAAGCGCGAGGCTGCTATTAGAGAAGAGATGGCCACCTTAGAAAATGCAGTCAAGGGCTGCACTCATTTGTTAGAAAAAGCCATGGAATTGTGGACCTTGCTGCAGGAGTATCCAACTCTGTAGAAGATTGAAGCTGATATCCAGAAAAGTAGAGGCAATTCGATGAGATCAGGTCTACAACGCGAACCTTAGCACCAGTGCAAAGGTTCAGCAGATTACAGGTGGGCAAGCTCATCCAGAGCGAGATCGATGAGTTGCGTTAAAAGGAAGCTGTTATATCTTCAAGGATGCAACCCTGAGTAGATGAGGCAAGTCAATTGATGCTATTAATACAGAGCAAGCTGAAGGCGATGCATCAGACGTATAGAACCATGGGCCTTGCTGTCAAAGGCCCCACCAATGAAAAATTGGTTGAAGAAATTCGTTAGGCTACTACACAGGGAACAACATACCTGTAAGTATTGAAGATAGAGTTCAGTGAGCTGTAGGCGAAGATCGAGGTGCCACCAATAGAGTGACTCGAGGACGAGTCATGAATTTGTGTTTGGGGCCTGTTGGGATAGGGTTCCCCGGGGTCAATTTTGCAAATAGTTTTGTTATTTTTGTAAAGTCTCCGCATCTTGAGGAGCGGAGCGTGAAGGTCGTCAGGAGTCAAAGGGGCTTTAGGAAGGTCAAATCCCCTTAGTTTGTACGAAGTTAAGTTGTTTTATGACCCTCCCATGGTTCACGAGCCATGGTATTGTAATGAAAGATGCTATAAAAAGGAGTCATAGAGACCCATAGGAGATAGACAAGGATGGAATATCTATGTATGGGCAAGTGATCTAAGTCAAAAGAGTTTATTTTCTATACTTAAGCGAAGGGGAAGGCTGCGGTAGCTATGTGCACAGAGACCTTGGTAAGTCCACAGCTAAGTGCATGGGCCCCTGCAACTGTGTGCGCAGGGAAGAAAGAGTCTGTAATAGAAGATCTGAACATAATAAAGACTATTTTGGAGCAATATCTATGTATCTGTGCGTTTATGTTTACTTATGCATTTACTTTGAATTCGCTCTGTTTATTGCAATTATCATAAGAAGCACTTATTAGATGCGCAAAAGTGGTAGATCTGTTAGTTTATTTGATGTTATGAATGTTTAAAGCAACCGACGCAGGGTTAGAATATGTTATCTGTAAGTCAATGTAATTTCCTTGTTTCAAGGGTTAGGGTTCAAGAAGGTCGGTATAAAGCCCTAGGAGTAATAGAAACATATCACATAGACCTTTGGATGTAGAAACCTAGTTCCATCATCCCCCAATACTACCTTGGGTGAGAATTCATCCTGCGCTACTTGGGTTTTTGCCGAAAGGTCTGGCAGTATAAGGTTATGTTGGTTAGTGCAGGTAACTCTGAACCTGGGTCCAGACCCCCTCAAACCAACAAGACGACCGAGAACTGATAAGCCTTCTGTAGTGTCTTTGTCTTGTATACCTGGTTGGGTGTCGTCCTAAACTTATATGGCTCTCTTACCCAGCTCTTTAGGATGTCTCTTGAGTTCACACTGTTGCTGAGATTGGTGAAGAGTGCATCCATTTTGTTCACTGACTATGGCAAGTGGTACATCTCCTGATAGTTCTCTTCCCTTAAGGTAGCAAGCTCCATTCCACTGACACTACTCAGAACCATTGTCTCTGGATTAGTATGCGAGACAATCTAGTGGATCATGTCCATGTATGGAAATGCAGAATACCTGCATGCAACCCTATACAATCCAGACCTGTGTATGTTGACATAGACTTTGCGGTCCTCCAGATTCTCCTCAAAGGTGCCTAAAAAGATGTCATTGATGTCTTGCCATGTGGTGTTGATCTCCTTGTCTATGAAAAACTTAGTGTCTTCATAGATGGGTAAGATCATAGACACTTACTCGACCACATCTCCAGCTGTGCTCTCAATGGTGTCCTTTGACCAGACTCTCTTGGAGGCCATTGTATCTGTACTGCTGAGAGACTGATGAACACCTGTGATACCTAAAGACATAGCAATGTTCATGGAAAATGAAATGTCATTTGAAAACCAAAAGCAACTCGAGGACTGATATGCAACACACCTGATTGAATGACTGGGAAAATTGCGCAGTTTTCTTTGGGAGAGGCTGGGAGACTGACTGCTAGAACTACGCAGAAGACAGTCCAGGTTGCTAGTGAAATGACTAACTACCGAAACTGTGTAAAGCATAGTCCATCTTGGCCTTCTGAGGACTGGAACTGAGCAATGCGCATTTTCAGTCGGCATGACTACTAACTAGGAAATTGCACTGTGGAATCCTGGGGGCCAACTGAGGCACTGTCTCTCAAAACTGCACAGAGTACAACCTGGGAGGCCAGAGTGAAATAGAATTTGCATAATTCCTGCTAGCAAGGCAAGGCCTTCCATCCCATAAATGCGCAGTGCAAGCCGGGCAAGGTAAGGTCCAGGCCAAGACAACTCAGACCTGCTGATAGGCGACTGAAAATCAGTAAGGGTTGAAAGCAATGTGCAAGGCTGGTGCAGACATGAGTGATGAATATGCATGTGATTATAGTCAGTGCATGATTCAGTATAAAGGGAAAATAATGAAGTGTGTGAAGCGAGTCGCTGTAACGATGACTGTTAGTGCAGAAACAATGTCAAGTGCGACAACAAGGAAATGCAATGCAAAACTCGAACAATGCTTACAAAAGGCATGAAAAGAGGACTTACCCGAAAATAGTTGTAATGAGTGTGCAAAAGGTTCCTAGATGCATTGGGAATGCTAGAGCTCCAAGATCGAAAGTGAAGAATGAACTCTGAGGTGTTGAATAAATTGTTTTGACAAGATCGAGGCTTATGACACGCATGCCACAAAACTAGGAAAAAGCGACACTTGGCGGGAGGTTTCTAAAATGAATTTTGAATGTAACTCTGAGCTGCTAAAAATAGATCCCTAAAATCTAGGGATGATTTTTTATTTTTTGAGAAAAACTACCCATGCATGCAAGGCAAGATTGCACAGTCCTGGAGGGAACTGGTCAACCTGTGAGCAAATGAAATGGTTAGCAAGCCTTGGGATGACTTCTGCGCAGTTTCTCGGCTGAGTGCCTCTGTATGCCCCTCAAGCTCTGTGAAATTTCTAGACTGAAGCTAAGACTTCCAGTTATAACTGTGCAAATTATGAGAGCAAGGCCAATTATGGGCTGCTCTACGTAATTTTCTTAGGGAAGGAAACCTGCCTGCTCTGCGCAATTTTGGAGAGTAGTGCTGGTTTCCAGGATGCACTGCGCAATTCCAGAGAGCAAGGTTGGTTGCCCTCCAGTGCTGTACAATTTTCCAAGTCAGCACAAGAACCAGTTTGAGACCAAGTCACGAGAGGTCATCTTGTGGGTGAAAGACAAACAAGTTAGCGAACACAAGCTGTTATGCCAAAGAAACTCAACTAAAAGCATAAATACTTGGGCAATGCAAGACATGCTGCTAAGGATGGTTGGTAGGGAGGCTCCAAAACGAAGCTAAGGCAAAATTTTGGAGGATGGTTGTAGCCGCTACAACATGTGGTTCATCCTCAAGACAGAGGTGACAAAATCAATCTATCCAAATTTTTAAATAGTAGAGGTGCACTTGGTTCTAGAGTTAGCCATTGAGAATTAGCCGTTAGGAAATTAGTTGTTGAATTTATTTATTTGTTTATTTATATTATATAAATAATATTAAATTGAATTGAATTGAATTAAATCATAATATAATTATAGAATAAGAAATATTTATAAATGTATATGGAACAATTAGATTTGAAAACAAGATTAAACGTATTCAACAATTATATTCAAATATTTTAATAAGAAAGTCAAAAAGAAAAGAGAAAGGAAAAATAAATAATAATAATAATAATAATAATAATAATTAGTTGTTGAATCTATTTATTTGTTTATTTATTTTATATAAATAATATTAAATTGAATTAAATTATCATATAATTATAGAATAAGAAATATGTATAAATGTATATGAAACAATTAGATTTGAAAACAAGATTAAAATTATCCAACAATTATATTAAACTATTGAAAAATATTTTAATAAGAAAGTCAAAGAAAAAAGAAAAATAAATAATAATAATAATTATTAATAAATAAATAAAAACAAAACAAAATAATAATAGATAAATAAATATTGCCATTGAGATTGAAACACATCTACTTATTTCCAACCATTGTCCCTATTAAGATCAATTTCATGTTTCTCAATCTCAATGACCTTATTTATTTATTGTTATTTGATTTGTTTATTTATTTATTTAATAATAATAATAATTATTATTTATTTTTCTTTTTTATTTTTTCTTTGGCTTTCCTATTAAAATATTTTTCAATACTTTAATATAATTGTTGAATAATTTTAATCTTGTTTTCAAATTTAATTGTTATATATATATATATATATATATATATATATATATTGTAAGCTTGGTGGGACTACATCTTCATCATGTCTAATATATCATCCCAATCGAGTAGGGAAATGAACTGGTGACTTCACATCAAGGAGTGTCTTAAGAGAGCACTTGATCACCTTCTATCTAAGGCCGAATGGACATTTATAAAAAATTCTTTTTCTATAATTCTATAATAATTTGATTTAATTTAATATTTTATATTAAATAAATAAACAAATAAATAAATTCAGCAACTATTTATTTATTTATTTATTGATGATGATGATGATGATTAACGTCCACTAAGACCGATGCAGTCTATCGGACCTCAAGAAAAGAGAGTCTAATTGTCGTTCTTCAAAATCTTGTTTCTGTGATCAAAGAGCAGGGAAATAAGCATTCCAAGCTCACTATAGTTGGGTTGGCTTAATACGTCAAGAAGATTGGAGGTGTGATTGATGATAGGGAATTGAGAGTGGATGTGGGCAAGAGCCGGACAGTCTAAAAGGAAGTGCTTTTCATCTTCCACCTTCTTAGTATCACAAATTCGATAAATTCCATTGTCCCATGGAGACTTGGGAGTAGACCACCTCCTGTTCTCACTCCGAAGCTCATGAGAGTTATTTCTAATCCTAGCGATGTTCATTTTCTTCTTAGTGCTACTTAACATAGAGAGATGATTCTGGTTATCGAGGGTGGTGTTGATCACCTCCTTATAGTATCTTAGGTTCCTTTTACCCTCCAGCTCCTTAGCATCCCACACCTTGTCCTTGAAACTAGAGGTAATAATATCTTTGATACTATGCTTTCTTCCCATGATGATCTCCTCCTTAATCCCCTAAAGGTTGAGCCAAGACTGAGCATCCTGATGCCACCCGCGCTTAAGGCGCAGGTGGGGGTTTTGACTAAAGTTAGAAGCAATTTTTGGGAGTGATCCAAGTGGATATTGGTGGCCATCTGCCTATTCCACTTAGACCCCCACCATTGTTTTGTTAGTTTTTTTTGTTTTGTTTGTTTGTTTTCGTTTTTTTTAATTGTAGCACAATTTACTATTTTTGGTAGTTTTTCGGGTCTTGAACTTCTGGAGCCGTTTAGAGACCCTAAAAAACATTCTTTTGGCAATATTCCTCTAGGCGATTTATCAGAATTTGTGTTTTCAATTGTAGTCCTTGGAAAGATCTTTCCAACGAGGTATCATGCGCGTCAAACGAAGATAATATGACCAAGTTACGACCCCGGGAAGTTTGCTGCCCAACTAACCCCAACGGGGCCCATAAACTCTTGGTGTTACATCTCCTCGGGTTAGGGCTTTGGTTGTTTAGGGTTTTCTCTTATTGTTCAATAATAAAAGGGCCCTTGAGCCTCATTGCAACTCAGTTCAGAGACATCTAGCTGCCACATCTCTTCTTAGAGATAAGCTACCATCATCCATGCTAGTCTCATTTCCATTCTGTTTGTAAGCATATTTCATTATTTGATATTAATGAAAGGAAGTGTTATTTCTGTTGCATTTCTGTATTTATTGTTATATCTATAATTTGTTACGTTCCTATTTAAATTTGGATCAGTGGTATCATAGCGGTCTAATCTTTCTCTGTTTTCTTTGCATGTCCCCATTGAGGTTGGCATATAAGGAGTTAGGGTTTGAACTGGTCGAACCTTTGCAAGACTAGCTGCGTAAATCTCAATGACCTCCCATGGGGGAAGAAAGGAAAGACGAGGGAGAAGGAGACTCTATCAAAATATTTCTCATGGAGGCCCTCGAGAAACAAAAGAACGCGATGATGGATAAATTTTCCTAGATCCTTCAACGGTTGCCCACTGGCGACGCATCCACATCCAACAACCATTTTGGAGGCTCCACACCTTTTAAGGTACAAGTAAACTTTGACATTCCCATATTTGAGGGCCAAATAGATGCAGACGCCATAGATAAATGGTTGAATATGCTAAAAAGATATTTTTCTGTTCATGATTTTTCTAGCTGAGAAAAGATTTTTTTTCTCTCTTCTCAATGCCTCCCCCCATGTCAAGGACTGATGGGAAACCTATTGTGAGCAGAAGGATGAAAGTACGACCTTACTATTTTCAGCTGCTCCCACTTGGAATTCATTCTGGGATGCCATCAAGGAGCAGTACTACCCTATCAGGAGCTACGAGGACAAATACATAAAGTGGACCGCACTGCGGCAGGGAAGGGACCAAGATGTGCCGAAGTTTACCAATGTTTTTCATACCCTTCGCACGAAATTGGGTATCAAGGATTCTGAAAAACATTTTGTACTCAAGTACCATGGCTGCCTACATAAATACATCTAGGACAAGATAGATTTCTTGGACATCTCCTCGCTCGGTAAGACGTACCAATATGCCGTCAAGATCGAGCAGAAGTTTAAACAGAAGAAGCGAGAATTTGGATCTATGAATCCGAAGCAACGGAAAGGTGCCCACAAACACCAGAACCAAGGACAAAGCCAAGGTGGAACAACCCAGGACAACCCGCCAAGGACACAAGCAAAGGTTAACACTGTGAAGCCGAAGAAGGACACAGGAAAGTGGTGTGGGTTCCATAAGAGCTCCACCCACAACACAAGTGAGTGTCGGGCCAAGCAGTCATTGGTGGATGAGTTGAAGCCTTCAGAATCAGATGCATGTTCCAAATCTGAGTCAAAACCCGACAAGGGGAATGAAAAAGGGAAGTATATTATTGATGTGGAGCCCAATGCCATCATCGCCACCACAAAGATCCAAAAGGAGGAACCCGAAGATCCATAGGAGGAGGAGCATCTCTTCCACTCCCAAATGTGGGTGAAGGTTTCCCCACTACAGTTCATTATTGACAGCGGGAGCCAAAAGAACCTCATTGCAACAAAGGTCGTGAAGCAGTTGGGATTACCGACCAAAACACACCCACAACCGTACACCATCGGGTGGCTTCACCAAGGACGAGATCTGCGTGTGAGCCAACAATGCCACCTTCCATACAATATCAAGCCCTTCATGGATGAGGTATTATGTGATGTTGCTCCCCTTGATGTTTGTGATGTATTATTAGGCCAACCATACTTGTGGAAGCGACATGCTATGTATGAGTCAAGGCCTCGCGATGTTATTGTTACATTCGGAAATAAGTTGTACAGGATACCAAACGTAGCACCACCTACTGTGATCTCTCTGGTTACTACAATACAATGCAGTAAGCTCATTTCAAAAACCAGGAATTTTTTTTTCCTGATGATACGGCCTCAAGGAAAGAAGAAGACGGTGGCCACAATCTCTAGACAGGGCCCGTCCGCACGACAACAACAAATGGACAAGGTCATGCAGGAGTATGAGGATATCTTCACCTCCCCTGTAGGGGTGCCACGACACTGTCAGGTCAAGAAATCCATCTATCTAACCCTATGTGCACCATTACCCAATGGACCAATCTATCGACGCTATGTTTTGGAGAGCGATGAAATCAAGAGGCAAATTCAAGAGCTGTTGTAGAAAGGTCACATTCGGCCGAGTTCATAACCATATGGGAGCCCAATCAGGTTGGTACAGAAGAAAGATGGGACTTGGAGACTCTGTATTAACTATCGGGCGTTGAACAAGATTACTGTCTAGAATAGCTACTTGATCCCACGGATTGATGACCTTTTGGACCAACTCAAGGGGGAATTTTTTTTAGTAAGATCAACTTGAAGTTCGGATATCACCAGGTACCAGTCGAACCCTCCGATGTGTGGAAGACTACCTTCAAAGCCAAGGAGGGCCTTTTCGAATGGTTGATTATGCCTTTCAAGTTGACGAATGCTCCTGCAACATTCATGAGGTTGATGGATGACATCTTACGGCCATTCACCAATTCAGTTGTAGTGGTATATCTCGATGACATCCTCATCTTCGACCATAGATGGGAAGAGCACCTCCACCACATTCGACAAGTTCTCCAAACACTGCGACAACATAAGCTGTGTGCCAATTTGGAGAAATTCACTTTTGGCATGACCTAGGTTTAGTATCTGGGATACATTATTGATGAACGAGGGGTGCATGTGGATCCAACCAAGATCCAAGTCATCTGGGATTGGCCACCCCCAACCACTCTAATAGAGCTCCGCAACTTTCTGGGCCTTGCCAATTTCTACCATAGGTTCGTGTTGGGGTTCTCTCATATCACTTGGCCCTTGAGTCAAGTCACCAAAGGAGGAGTGAAAGAAAAATTATTTTGATTTGAATCTCAATAGAAGGAATTCGCAGAGTTGAAACATCACCTCTGTTCTGCACCAATGCTCACATTACCAGACTTGCAACAACCATTTGAGATTGAGACAAATGCCTCTGACTATGCTATTGGGGTAGTCCTTATGCAACAGGGGCATCCAATGGCATATCACAGTGAGACACTTTCAAACACATTCTGGAAGTATCCCACTTATGAAAAAGATATGTATTCCATTGTGTAGGCCTACCGACAATGGAAGCATTACATTTTGGGGAAGGAAACGGTCATCCACACAGACCACCGACCCCTGCAGTTTATATAGATGCAAGGGAAGTTGCAAAATGATCACCATCAGAAGTGGTCCACATACCTTCAACATTTCCATTTGAATATCAAGTACAAGAAGGGAAACACAAATAAGGTTGCAGGCTGCCTTAGCCAACCACTAATCATGGCGTTAACCATCGTTCTCAACTCTTGTGGGCATGAGACTTCTGATTGGCCACTTGTCTACAAAGCGACCCATAATTTGGCCACACATACCATACGCTCTTGGAGGGTCATCAAGTTCTAGATTTTCACCTCCAGGATGCTCTGATATGCCATCTGGGGCACCTTTGTGTTCCTTCAAGCGAGCGTGTGAAGATGATTTGGGAAGCGCACTACAGTCGGGCCACTGGGCATTTCGGGGTCGAGAAAATAGTGGCAGTACTGCAGTAATATTTCTATTGGCCGAATCTTTGATAGGATGTCAGGAAGTACAACAGAGCCTGCTTTACCTGCGCCATTGCCAAACCGACCATCAAGTAGCAAGGTATCTATACTCCGCTGCCTACCCCTAGTTGACCTTGGGAATCCATCTCCATGGATTACATGTCAGGCCTTCCTTCTACTAAGCATGGCAACGACTGTGTTTTTGTGGTTGTCGACAGATTTTCGAAGATGGCCATTATGGCAGCCTACAAGAAGAGTATCACAACAGAAGACACTACTAAACTCTTATTTGAATGAGTGTGGGTACACTTTGGGATCCCACAATCTATCATCTCAGATCAGGACATCAGGTTCCTCAGTACATTTTTGTCAAGTCTCTAGTCGATGTTGGACACCAAGCTCACTAAGTCCACAACTTTCCATTCCCAAACTGATGGCCAAACAAAGGTTGTCAACAGGATGATCGTCCACATTTTTCGAATGTACAACTCAAAGCATCCATGCACATGGGATGAGAGCCTCCCCTATGTCCAACACAGCTATAACTGGGCTCTCCATAGCTCGACTGGCCACAACCCTTTTTAGGTGGGCTTAGGATTCCAGCCACTATGCCCCATTGATGTGACCATACCATTTGCAGTGACTCAGGCAGATTCAGCGCATGTCCAGTCCAAGGCCAATAAGGACAATAGCTTCATTGAGCACATTGAAAATATTCACCAACATGTCCATGCCATATTGGACAAAGCCAATTATAATTACAAGCAACACATGATCAACATTAGGTGCCACACAAGTTCCAGGTGGGCGACAAAGTTTGGCTACATTTGCAGAAGGAGTGCCTCACTAGGCCCCACCGCAAGATTCGTCTGCTTCAATATAGGCCATACACCAACACCAAGGCTATGGTATATAATGATTTTGAGCTCAGCATTCCCCCATTCCTTGGCCTGCACCCAATTTTCAAAGTGGATCGCCTTTGGCCATACTTTCCACCATTATTGGACACATCCGACATCGCAAAAAGCTCACACCAACTAGTTAAATCCAGACTGAATGGAACAAGCTGCAACTGATCGTATCATGGACACATAGATCAAGAACACTCGCCAACAGAAGATCCAAATGTATTGAGTTTTCAAAGCCATCAAACTCTTGCACCAAGGAAAATGGCTCTCTGGGGATCAAGTCGAGCAGAAGTTTCCTCATCTCATGGAGGAACTCAACGCAATGGAGACCAAGTTCAACAGAAGTTTCCTCATCTCATGGAGGAACTCAATGCAATTTGGACCATTTCTTCCTAAGGGGGAGGAATGATCCAGGTGGATATTGGTGGCCACCCGCCTATTCCACTTGGACCCCCACCATTGTTTTGTCATTTTTTTTTTTAAATTTTAAATTTAAATTTTTATTTATTTTTTAAATTTTAAATTTTATTTAATTTTATTAATTAATTTAATTTTAATTTTAATTAATTAATTTATTTTTATTTTTTAGTTTCCTTAATTGTAGCACAATTTACTATTTTTGGTAGTTTTCGGGTCCTAAACTTCCACAGCCATTTTGATGCCCAGCGATGTTTTTTTTTTGGAAATGTTCCTTTGGGTGAGTTGATTGAAATCACGTTTTTATTTGTAGTCCTCAGAGAGATCTTTCCAATGAGGTATCATGCGCATCAAACAGAGATAATATGACCAAGTTACGACTCCGGGAAGTTGGCTGCCCAACTAACCCCAACTGGGCCCATAAACTCTTGGTGTTACATCTCCTCGGGTGAGGGTTTTGGTTGTTTAGGGTTTTCTCTTATTGTTCAATAATAAAAATGCCCTTGATCTTCATTGTAACTCAGTTCAGAGGCAAGTAGCCACCACATCTCTTCTTAGAGATAAGATACCATCGTCTGAGGTAGTCTCATTTCCATTATGTTTGTAAGTATATTTCATTATTTGATATTAATGAAAAGAAGTGTTATTTTTGTTGCATCTCTGTATTTATGGTTATATCTGTAATTTGTTGCGTTCATGTTTAACTTCGGATCAGGGAGCACCTTGGATTCCATATTGTGAAGCTTCTTCTTATACATCAGATATCTAAACATGGCTGCACTTTCAATGGGGGACATGCCAACTTCGATCAAGAGGATAGGATAGGGAGTATTTCCCTTGATCTTGAGGTTGTAGGTTATGAATTTCTTCTGGATCATCTTAATCTTTCTCCACGAATCCCTAGATATACTTTGCCCCCAAACTTCACATCTGTATAAGATAACAAGGGTGACGAGAGTCTCAAAGAGGAACCTTTTTTTACCTCAAATGTAAAGATCGACTGATTTACAATTGTTTTGAAGCTCATAATAAGCTTTCCTACCTCCAATAATTCTTTTCGCGATGCTATAATTCCAATTGAGCTGATGAGGAAAGTCAATACCCAAATATTTATAAGAAGAAACCTGCTCAAGGAAATGGTTATCATAGATGAAACTACCATGGGTGATCTTTTTGAATTTAATGATCATGACTTTAGTCTTGTTAGTATTAACTGTCATACCCATCTTGGAGTAGTAGACATGAATATTCTTATGTTGCTTGTCCGGGTCATAGTGGCTCCTTGCAAGAAGAATGTTATCCTCAACATAAAGGAGAAGAGTAATGATAATACCAACGAGCTCAGTGCCTTTGTAGCCCGCAGTTTCCAGACACTCCTCTAGTTTATCGATGTAAATACCAAAAACGGTAGGGAAAGGGGACAACCTTGCTTAACCCCGATATTACATTTAATATCTTTAGACCACCCTTCGTTGGTCTTAAGCTTGGTAGTGACAATCTTGTAGAGGTGAATCACAACAATCCTCAGTTCATGAGGAACCATGATCTCTTCATGCTGCTCCCAGAGATTATCTTGGGGGACAATGTTGAAAGCTTTTCCAAAGTCCACAAAACAATGAAAGAGATCAGTTTTACTATTGTGACATTCCTCTGCGATGATCCTAAGGGTGACAAGGTGGTCGATGGTCGAGTGATGTCTCCTAAAACAAACTTTCCCTTTAGCTCTTTTACCCTGGTTCTCAAGTCAAAGGCTAAGATTTTTTTTCCAGAATGAGCCCATAAAGCTTGGCTAGGATGTGGCTAATCGTAATGGTCATATAGTTAGAGGGAACACTTTTGTCCCCATTTTTGAAGATAGGCACAATAAGGCTTTGCGTCCAAATCTTAGGGAAGCCATGCTTTACAGTCAAGTTGAGAAGCTTGTGGAGATGAGGAATGAGGATATATTTTCCCATTTTAAAGATCTTATCTTGGTAACATTCAATATCTTTGGCTTTCCCGTTAGTGAGCTTATTAATCCCAGACTCAATGTCTTCTAGAGAAAAAAATAATCCTTAATAGGAGTGTGTAAGATGGTGCCCATGGTGTTCGGAGTGTCATAGAACTTATTAAGATAGTTATCCCAATTTTTTAGGGGGATATAATGATTATCTTTAGTTTTACGAATAAGCACGTTCCACCAAAAATTTCTGGGTGCAACTTTAGAAAGGTGGAGAATATGCTCTTGTCTCTTATTAATATATGACCTCTCCTTCCTCTTAATGAGAGCTTTGTATATACTTATATTCTGAAGCTCAATGCTTTCATTAGGGGCACCTCTGATTGCTTTCCTGGCAATTTTATAGTATTTTTCATACCAAGGATTGGAAGTTCTATTATTTTTCTTATACGAAGTCTTATTAGAGAATTTGCTATTGGTGGTGGAAAGGGTGGTCGTAAAATGTTAATAGATTTGATCAATGTTGTTATTATAAGTTAGGGAGCCTAAATTCCTTTCCAAATCCCTTAAGAAAAGGTCGACGTTACTTCTATCGAAGTGAATGTGACTTTTACTTTCACTGTTCTCTTGCATGTGGGTGGTATGCATAACAAGATTGAGGGATAAAGACAAATGTCAGTGGTCAAAGTCAGGCTTGTACTCGTTAAGAAGCTCAAGTTTGTAATATGGTTGAGGACATGGATTTCAGAGATCACATAATCCACGACACTGCTATCCAGCCCATGCAAATAGGTCATCTGATCGGAGAGAGGCCATTTATTAATACCATTGCAAATGATTAGGTCCTAGGAACTACAAAGATTGAGGAGCTCGGTGCCGAATAATTTCTCGATTATGTCTTCATATTTTATCTTGAATCTATTAGCTAAATGACCATCCTCATCAAGCCACAAGGGGCCGGGGTTATATTTTTTACTTAACATAATAGCTTGTTTAGTAGTATCCTGAGCATTAAAGTCCCTAAGCAAACTGATATTTCCTTCATTCCTTAGGTTGTAGATGTATTTTTCTAGGGGATGAAAGGACAATTCTTATCGAGGTTATTTTTCTTATAATATGTAGAGTTGATAGGGGCGAAGTAGTAGATTGCAAGGAAGAACCTATTGGTTGTAGAATCATAGATCTCGATCCAAATGTATTGATTGAAGGGGTCAATTTTATGAATTTAGATGTGATAGGAAACAATGTTCCTAATATAACATGCTATACCACCAGAACCTCTCCTAGAGGATTTCTTATTCCAAGCAGACCAAAGAGTGAACCTGTCAAGGTGAGGGACCCTAGATTCGTCATCCTCCCAAGTTTCAACTAAAAGAGTAAGATCAATATCACTCGAAATCCAACTTAACATAGGACCTTTACACCATGAAAAACCATGATAGTTCCAGAAGAGGATCGAGAGTGATGTTATTCCCTATTTATCATTCTTGTTTGGGACTCTGTCTCTAATAACATATTTTTTGTTCCTAATGATTGCCCATTTCCCTTCTTTTCTTGCCTCCTTGACATTTTGTACTTCTTTCCTAAGTTCAACTTGGTCTTCTGGAATGAGGTCTTCATTTATAAAGATTCTTGTTCCTTTTAGGCTTGGGGATTTATGGCCATTACAACTGACCTTGACACGGATTAGTCTATGTTTATGCTCAAGTATCTTTCCTACCCTTATTGCTTCGGTGAGATAAGTTGTTTGAATTTGAGATTTTGTCTTTAATTGTTCTTTAACTAATTCTAATGTGTCTTCATTGTTTTGTTCTTCTATACTAGCAATTATAAGGTGTAAGGCTCTTTTGTGGCGCTCATTGTCGAGTACAATTAGTTTATTAATTTCTTCTTTTATGGGTTTGATATCTAATTTATTCTATGTGTTATTTAGGGACGAGTTATTATGTATTTGTTCTTTTCGATTTTTAATCTCGTTTTTCAAAGTGTCATTTTTTTTAACCATTACTTGTTTACTATGTTTGATTTCTTGAATTCTACCTTTCATTTCTTGGATTTCAGTCTTGAGTGAGAGTATTTTATTTTCTAACAATTTGTGGTTGTTGTCAAGCATTGTAGCTAATTCTAGTTTTAAATGGTTTTCCCTTTCTTCTCTTTGTCTTTCGAAAGATTCAATGGTAGTTGAAAACACATCTATGGTAGTTGATGAAATTTAAGGTTTTGTTATATCCGAGGGTATGCCCGATTTGGAAGCCCCATCCTCCCGATAACTTGGAATCGATAGTAGACTAATGTTCCATCTACCACTGTGACTCTACTCCTCTTGCTAATATATGCTCCATCTCCCGGGGTCGGCCTATAGACAATACATGGATAATATTATTATCAATAAATATTATTACTATTTATTTTTCTTTTCTCTTTTCTCTTTGACTTTCATATTAAAGTATTTTTCAATATTTTAATATAATTGTTGAATAATTTTAATCTTGTTTTCAAATCTAATTGTTCCATATACATTTATAAATATTTCTTATTTTATAATTATATTATAATTTAATTCAATTCCATATTATTTTATATAAAATAGATAAACAAATAAATAAATTCAACAACTAATTTCCTAACAACTAATTCTTAACGACTAGTTTCCAATGACTAACTCTAGAACCAGATGAATCTATGTTATTTAAACATTTGGATAGATTGATTTTTTCAGCTTTGTCTTGAGGGTAAACCACATTAGATGGTTTGAAACATCGACCAAATCTTAATGACGTGATTAATACAAATACATCTCATTAACATCTATATTGTTTCCACATGGCTGACACATGGAATCCCTCACCCACATCTCACCATTTATAACACCATGTCCTGCCATGTCATTTTCCCACCAACATGCCATGTCAAGATTCCTTATTGGGTTTCAATAGTTTTGGGAGGAAACCTCGATATCCTTGTTTCATCATCTAGAAACCTGATACCCTAAAAGGCCAATATCCGCTACACCAACATCATATAACAGGAAGACACATCTATGGTAGTTGATGACATTTCTGGTTTTGTTAATATCCAAGGGTATGCTCGATATGGAAGCCCCATCCTCCCGATAACTTGAAATTTATAGTAGACTAATGTTCCATCTACCACTGTGACTCTAATCCTCTTGTTAATAGATGCTCCATCTCTTGGGGTCAATCTATAGACAATACATGGATAATCCACTCACAATACATTCCTCAACCTGATCGATAGACATAATATGACACAAATATTCTCATTGACTATTGGAATTGCAAGATTTGTTAAAATCAGGGAATTCATGTGGACCTTGTATTATTCGACTTATAATACCCATGACACCTCCACCTTGACGACTACCTGGTCACCACCTCAACATGATTGTGCACCTCATCAGCACCACAATAGCATGTCATGCCATGAAAAACCTACTTTGTGCCACATCAACATGACACATCACTTTCCAAATTGACACGTTACATCAACAAAAACAATCAACACCACATTAGTATGCCAAGTCACCAAAATTCCATGCTAACACGCCACCTCCAATACCATATCGGGCATCATCGGTATCGGGAGGAAATCTCGATAGCTAGATCTCAATTTCCAAAAACTTAACCTTTGAAATCTTGATATCCTAATACTCTGGTCCCCAATCCCATCGACTAATGGCTCTTGAAATTTTTGTTAATTGACAGACAATGCAAGTTATATATGCATCAGAGACTTGTCCCAATAGTTCTTGTTATATTATCCTAATAGCCAATATAAAAAATGGCAATACTTGATGGTTGAACACATGCTAACCCATTTCTATTAGGCTCCTAGTCACATCTCTCATGGACCATGTGACTAGGGACTAATGCCAAGGACTCTGATCTCCAAATTTCTAACCTCTCTATTGTATCATTCCAAATTGTGTTAAAGGGGTAAAACCTTGGGTTTCCAATAGGCCCAAACTAAGATTTGATGAGCTAATGTTCGATGACCAATGCTCTATACATTGATGAAAAAGGTTCCCTTAGTTGTTGATAGATTAAAGCTTGTTAGTGTCGAAGAACTTAAGGTTGTTGTTTGTTTTTAAAGCTCGACACCTGGGCTTGATATTCTGATACTCGAGTACTCTACTCTTCCAGGAATTAGGCCCATATAAAATTTAAGGTTGAAATTTCGCCCATGGGAAAAGGTTTTGTATTTTGGTTGGAATTTTATTTTGCAAAGAGGGGTTTGACTATTTATTTCCCAATATTTATAAAACCATTAGCCCATGGGAATTTGAGGGTGGATAGTTGGAAAATTCATTTCTCTTTACAAAATTTGAACTAGATCCTCCCATTAGCCTTGTTTGTCTAGTAATGGCAATTACTAAGATATGTTTCCCCCTAATTTTACGGCAACGATAATTATTTGGAGGTATTTCACCTTGTGGAATTCATATTCATGCTATTCAAGTTTCCATTCACCCAAATTTGTTGGAATGTCATGTTTTCTAGTAACATTTAGCTCACACTTCATGGAATGAAGGTTTTATAGGAAGTCAATGGTCCCTATATAAAGTACCAAAAATCGAGGTTGCAATGGAGGTTGATAAAAAAAATTGCATCGATTTTTTAATTCTTTTTGGCTTATTCGACATCTAGCAAACAAATTCTATAGCTACGACGACCTCTTCAACCTTATACATTTTAATTTGGTAAGCACCAACGTCCATGTTCTTTGAATCTCTAAATGAATCAGTTTATAGTGTGTACTGTTGAGATAATGTGAGTGAAATTATTTTAGTTTATGATAGTTTATTTTTGTAATTAGTTGCTTCTTGGATAGTATTTATAAATATCTATAGAACTTGATCTTTAGTCTTAAAGGCATTATGATTAAATTTTTCCTTTCTCTTAAATATACCACTTGATTCATACTATTATTTGAAGTTTGTTTGAATTTACCTAGTTTAGCATATCTTTTGTTAAAATTTACGGCTAATTTGGTTTAATTAATTAAAATTATGTTATCATATATATATTTTTTAATTTTTAATTTTTTTTATTACAGACGCTGAATTGAAGCTATTAATGTGCATCAAGGGATCAATGGCCAAATTACAATCAAAATATATCCTTATGTACTTTTCTTGTGAAGTCATAACCTTTTTTATGGGTTTTTTGCAAGGCTACACAACCATCCAACCTTTTAGAAAGTTAACTCTTGGAAAATCCAAAGGGAGAATGCTTTCTTCTAGTTGAAATCTTAACTAAGGTTCTCACATGTACATCAAAATGATCATAGAGGCTCAAGATTAATTAGCAAAGAAATAGCAAGAAGATATTGTAACACCCTCCTCCCACATTTACCCAAGCTAACCGGCTATTTTTTTTTTTTCTAAGCAACATTAACTACTATGAATTAATATTTACAGCTGAAAATTACATGCGATATGTCTTGCTGCTCATGTGGCTCCATGGCAGCTGTAGCATAGCCCCCCAACCCATTACATTTCTGAGAAGCACACCTGAAGGTACCTAGATTGCGCCTTACAACCGCCAGTAAAAAGACAAAAGGCAACTCTGTGAAGCCCACGCAGGGGCAGAGATTGTCACATAGAACCAGGGCTTGTGGAGATAGCCCAAACCAAACAAAACTCCATTCCATAACGGAAGAGTGACCCAGAAACAACAGAAGATACATATGACCGAGACCCAACATATAACAGAAAAAAGCAAACTAGAACGACTAAAGACAGCAGGAGAGAGAACCGACCATGATTCCACAGGAGAGAGAACCGACCACGATCCCACAGGAGAGAGAACCGACCACGATCCCACACGCGTCCAGACTGCATGCATGAGAGCCACCTGGGCTTAGCCCTCTTGCTCATCATCCTCTGGCTCGTCCTCCCCTGGTTTGGCTTCCCGAATCCACGCCCAGCCATGTCCTTCTGGTAGGCCGTCCATGAAGGCCGGCAGATCAGGTTCTTTCTCCCGCAATTCCGCCTCCCGTGAGCTTGAGGCCTCCCCGAAGGCCTTTTACCTTTATCCACGAGCCGGCATTCTTCCTCCATAGCCAGAGGCAGTTTTCCTTCTCGCGCCGGGTGAAGTCTCTCTTCAATGTCCGAGGGATTCTCCATTGCAGGTGGCCGAGGCAGGCCGGCTTCATTTTCGTCCGTGATTCTGGTAAACAATACTGAAATATGAGCATTGATGCCCAAATTTTCTCTGGGATTGCACAGTGAGAAGATGACAGAGCCGAATGCAGGTAGAGATTGCTCTCCATTGCTGGACCCTCCCGCTTCCACATATTGACTCGGCTGCACCTGAGGTGCTCCTCCTCGTCGGTGACAATAAACACAGCAGCAATGGTGGTGTAGGTCGGCTGCAGGCCCTCGAGCGGATCTGGCTCTCCCTGAGCCTCTACCCCGGCGACATGGCATTCGTTCACAGACCATTCTTCCAAATTCCGCTTCCTCAGACGAAGCTTCCACCCAATTCGGCTCACTGTGACAAACAAATGACTGTAGGCATGAACCAGGGAGGACCAGCAGTCGGCCAGCCTCCCCCAATTCCACAATGACTCCAGAAATCTCAGGTTGCAGAGCAGGAACACCATCGCAGTGGGCTTCATCTGCATCCCAATCGACAAATTTAACAACCTCTTCATTCTTCCGGAATGTCCCCGCATTGAATGCGGCCATCCTCCTCCTCTGTGGTACCTGCACCTTCATTAAGGCTCGAGTGCTGCGTTGCTGGTCGATGGGAGGTGGCGGCGAGGAGCCTTAATGCCCTCCGTCCGTCGCATGTCCTGTCTACCGTGGCAAGTGGCCTTACCAGGTCTTGCATGGTGGCACCCGCATCCGGGGAAGCTAACCGGCTATTAAGTTAGGTATTGACAACCATTATATTTTAGAATTTCAAATTTAAATTTAATTAATAAGCATATGAAAATTTAATATTTATAATATTTTTTATCCTAAATTTTCTATCTATCTATCTATATAGCCAATGCAATGTATATCACATTAACAAATTAAATTAAAAAAATTAAAATAGTTAAAAAAAATGTCACATATATATGTAACTATATTTATTGTCAAGATTTTAATAAAATTAAAAATCAGAATGTTTTTATATATATAGATACAAAATTTATATAAATATAAATAATATTATTAAGAACCAACATAGAATCATCTTAACTCTTGATCTACAAAATATCTAGAGGAATCAAATCTATCTAGGTGCAAACCTTTTCTGAAATTTTGTATTCAAGAAGAAGTTCGCATCTTAAGTGATATATCCAAAGTTAAGATGAATTTATGGCATATAATTTTAATTTTTTGGAATTTTTAACCATTTATTTATAATCTGTGTCTTTATTCATCCCTACCATGGAAGGACTCTAGCAATTGATTTGCTTGTTGCTTGTTATTAGTTTAGCATTGACATTTTTAACCGTTTATTTATGATCTGTGTCTTTATTAGCCCTACCAACACAGGACTCTAGCAATTGACTTTGTTGATTGTTGATTGCTATTAGTTTAGCATTGACCAATGTAACTTATAATGTTTAATTTTGAATAACAAATATCTATTTTTCAATATTCTAAAAAAACTAATTTTCAAACATTTGATTGGACATTAACATGAAGGTCTTATTGCAATCTTTGCACAAGATAATGCCATGTGGATAATTATCTCACAAATTACTTCACACCATTATTTATGTTTAACTTAACACTTATGTAGGAGTAAAACTATAAATGTGGGTAGACTTATTAGTGGTCACTACTCACCAAAATTTATGTAATTCCATGTGCTTGAGCAAGAAAGACTATAAAATTCCATTTTCCTATTAACCACTATCAACTTAGTTAACATTGATTAATGTAGTTTATAATTTTTTTATGCATTTTTATTTATAATAGAACTAAACTGCTGCTGCTGCTGCTGCTGCTGATGATGATGATGATGATGATGATGATGATGATGATGGTGGTGGTGGTTAACGTCCACTGAGACCAAACTTTGGTCTATCGGACCTAAAGAAACGAATTATTTAGTTTGATTTAAGATTTTATTCCTATGCTCAAAAATATTGGAGAGAAGCCTTCCGAGCTCACTGTAATTTTGACATCGTAAAAGGCTAGGAAGGTCAGTGTTGCAACAGAGATTTTGAAATTGAGATCTAATGTGGCTGTACACGGAGCACTCTAAGAGGAAGTGATTTTCATCCTCGATGTTCATATTCTCACAGAGATGGTAGAACCTTTCCATCCATGGTGTTTTAGGAACTGTTCAACGACCCGTTTCACTATGGAGCTCATTAGAGTTCATTCTAATCTTGGCTATATTAACTCTCTTCTTTGAGCTAGTTAAAACAGAGAGATACTTTTGATCTTCTAAGGTGGGGTTGATGACCTCCTTATAATATCTTATTTTTCTTTTAACTGCTAAATGTTTCTCATACCACATTATTTTCAAAATAAAACAAATTTTCAAATCCTTAAATATAATCAATTTCCATTCTAATATATATAAAAATACTCAAAATTCAAAATCCCTCATAAATCATACTAACAATAAATAAATAAATAAATAAATAAATATATATATAAATAATTAGCTTAATTTTCTTTACATTTTCCAAAATTTAAAATATGCTAGACCATGTGTTTTTTTTGGGACGACAAGGAATGGATTTTAAAACCTTAGCTATAGTAGTTCTTCATATAACATTGAATTCTATGTAAACAAATATGTTATAAAAAATAGATCTTTTCAAACAAGCATAGAATATTCATTCCGATGGTCGTGGTAGAGAATTCGAGTGTCATTTAGGAGTCTATTTTTTTTTTTTTTCCTTAATTTGTACTTTATTAAAAATCGAAAAAAACGAATGTTTCAAGTGATTGAAATTCATAATTATAATCTATAATTTTAATTAGCTTTATTTCATATAATTATAACTACATTTAAAAATCAGTTTATTTTTAATTTTTATATTAAATATTTTTTAAATAATAATATTTTATAAATATTTATTTATATTTAAAAAAATATTATAATGGGGTGAAACATGTTGTATCTCAATAAACTTTAATTATTAGTGTCCTCTTTATTATTTAAAATACTTACCTTACGCAACATGGAAGTTCTTGCTTTTCAATTAGATTTTGGTTGGTTATTGTCAGGTTTTAAATACAAAAGATTTATGAGGATCTAAAACTAAGTTAGGTATTTTAATTTATATAAATAAAAAATTTCTGGTTATAATATAAATTTAGATTTTTGAGGTTATTAAGACTTTGTTTAATTAGAGCATTTGTAAATGAAAATTTATTGAAATAAGTTGGTTGGGTTAAATCTTGAGATACAACGACATAAAATGACACAAATAACTACTAATGTTACAAGCAAAAAACTAGTGAGCAATAACAAATGCCTGCTAGTGTTACAAGAAAAAAAATAGTGTCATAATAATTATTGGACAAAAATTCTAGGCATCCACATTGGTTGTTAACTATCCTCATCTTAGGAGGAGATGTTGACTGATCTCCTTGCTAGAATGTTCAACCTGCAATTTATACTGTCAATTTTTTCCTCAAGCTCTGTCAATCTAATAGAATTCTCCTATTGAATCCCCTTGTACCTCCCTATGCTGGCTGTTATATTCAAACGATGTTTAACCTTGTGCCGACTTTGTGCCATGATCAATGAATTGATGGGAGAACATGTAATGAATGTTTTTTTTTTAATTGATGATTGTAGTCATATACTGTCAAATTAATTGTCAACCGACTAATAAACTTATGATGCCCTCATTGCAATATGCATGGGAAAAAAACTTCTTGCTTATTACATGACATATAATAAATGCATGGGGTTCAACTATTTTATTCAAAAGATCTAATTCCTAACATTTAGCTTGATGACTCCTCAATTACCTACAAGATATTTAATTGGGCAAGCTCAATATGGCTATGAAGTTATAAAAGTAGTAAAGAATATTTATTTATTGATTCTACAGTAATGTAATATTTTAGAATTCCTTTAGAATGAAACCATTCACCGAAATCAAATTATTAAAACATGCTATCAACAAAGCCAATTCATGAATTGAAACTATAATTATTTAAATTCCACACAATAGATAAAATTCAAGAAATGAAAACCATGAGACTTATTTGTGAAAACGATAGACAAGGGTTATTCAATTCTCATTTGAAATATAAAAAAGAATCACTGAAATAGTTGTGCAAATAAAACAATGACAAGTACACAAATAGAACGAAGAAAACTATGGAACATCACCGAGCCTTGAGCAGGCCCAACTCATGGCTCGATTTGTGCCTTTATTATTTCAACTATTCAACACATAGCAAGAAAGAATAAACTACCTATTAACACATACCAAACACAAAGCACCAAAATTAAACCTTTTTTGATCACCCAAACAACAACTCAATATTATATCAGAGATTAATATCATAATAGTGTTTGTGCTTTGATCTCATTCTCATATATATAAACTTACACAATAAAAAATAGGCATGCTTGGGGTTCGACCTTATATAAGCTAAATAACTTAAAGACAAATGAAGTAAATTGTCACAATCATGTATTGGATTTAGTTGTGGCCCAACTAGGACATACTAAGTTCATCCTAAAGAATTACTATCTGTAAATAGTTTTTCAAACTTCTAGATCCCATATTTAACATTTTTTGGAATAACTTATGCACATAAGCGATGAATGATCAAGAATAAGTATCTCGACTCTATCCATATTTACCCATAGTTATAACCATAAAATATGGTTGCTCATTGTAAGGATTTCTAGGTGTTTTATATCTTGATGGATTAACTACTTCATAAGAAATGGCTGGTACTCATACAAGAGATCTTTATGAAGCCTAACAATAAAATTTCCACCCGAAATGCTTGTGGATCAATCAATAGGTTTTTCTCTACATCATAACTATTTCCTTTGTAACTTACACACATAATTAGAGATGCAATCTCATCCTTTATCATGCAACATGCTCATGAATATGTCTAGTTGGCAGTCTAACTATAACAAAGCCTATGTTCTTTCATAAAAAAGGACCTTACTGGTATGCCATTGGGCAGTTGATGGCAGTCAATAGGAAACTCGCAAGTGGCACTCTATAATGCACAACCGAGGCATATAAAATCATATATAGTCCTATAATCAAAACACTTCAATCATGAATCAATGGCCCGAACTACTTATTATAAACCATACTCACGATATATATATATATATATATATATATATATATATATATATATATATATATATATATATATATATATATATATATATATATATATATATAATCTTATTCAATCCATGCACATCCATATGCTAATTTTAGTCAATCTTTTTAGTTATTTAAGGAGTTGTCTATAATGCGACTTTTTGGAGATTCTGGTGGCGGAATCTCGCGGAAAATATTGAGGTTAAATCTTGATTTGTATTATTTAAAATGGTTTTTTAACTGCATATTTGGATTCAGCACCCTGAAAAACCCCTGGGGCGCTTTGATTGTGCAGAAACTAGCTATCAAACTTGCGATTCCAATAAATTGCTGCCGGATTTTGACCAGAAAAACCCACCAGAAAAGCTTCCAAAAGGTTGCATTATAGACAACTGCGTTATTTAATTCCTAAAAAGGAGAGAGTAGGTGTAAAAACAAACATAATCATACCAGTAGTGCAATATGGAGTTTGGATAGATGAGGGGTGAAAACGGTAGGTTTTTAGGGGGGAAAATTGGGTAGTTTATGAATAAAAATACCATCATAGGAGGAACCCAAAATTCCCCCTAGCTTGTCCATTTGCATGTCCCCATGCAACCTCATTCTAATTCAGGGATTCCAACATGAAGGTCACCGCTATTGTAGGCTGGGTGACCAAATTCCATAGTATTGTAATACCTTAATGTCTTGTCCATTTCCGTCCAATTTGATCGCTCTTCCTCCTCTTCCCAATGAGTGGGAGACCTGTAAAACCTCGTTGGGAACCAAACTAGGGGGAAGTGAAACCAAATTCCCACCCACCTACTTCCATGTTTGAGAATAAAATATGTGTAG
The DNA here is from genome assembly GCA_031772625.1 of Pinus tabuliformis. Taxonomy (NCBI): domain Eukaryota; kingdom Viridiplantae; phylum Streptophyta; class Pinopsida; order Pinales; family Pinaceae; genus Pinus; species Pinus tabuliformis. The sequence goes on from CM062818.1 coordinate 1,204,059,865, forward strand.
AAGGAAGCTTAATTCAAATCCAAATAGAAATAGGGGTAACTGATAGGATGCTTGTCACTCAGAAACAATGGTAGACCTTCCCAGATATATTTTTCTATCATAAGTGCCTGGACATAATATGTTTTGTCCATTTCATGGTATTTTGTGACTACGTACCCTTGTTTGGTTCTGATGGTAGCAGAACCACCAATATCCTCCCTAAATATCATCAAATTGTTGACCACTAGCTCATGCAACAATTATTCCTCCCTTACCATCAAACAAGCCTCTGAATTTGTTTTTCCATAAAAATCCAAAACCCTTTTCCATTTGATGAGGTTTTCTATGTAAGATATGAATGTGTGAAACTAAACTTCCCCAACGAAAGGGTTAGGGTTCCAAATGGAATTATATGGTAGGATGAAGTTAAACAAGTAGAGCTCGCATAACAAATTTTGGTCTAACACCTCTGAACTATGATGTACCTCAATAAAAGTCTCTCGTTAGGTTATCTTGTAAGGCTGACCATCTCATATCTATCTCAACCAAAAATAATACTCAAGATTGTGTAAGAAAATGGGGTAGAACCTAGAAGAAACATGGTAGGCATAAATTTGTGGCCATATTTCACATGCCATTTCTTTGAATTTTTTCTCTTCATGATAAAGGTCTTTCAATTTGTTTATCTGATTTTTCCACTTCTCCTCCTCGCTAAGATAAACTGAAAACTAGTGTTGCTCCATTCTCTCAATTACTTGGTGATGACTCTCCTTGTTAATGATTCCTAAATCAAATAAATCATCCTTAAACTGCCATTGCGAAATGTATGGTTTAAAGTGGAGAAATGCATATGTGTTTATCAATACATCATCCAAAATGGCATTTATGGCTTATTGAGCTTATTTAGTTTACCCCTCTACTAGGGTTTCAAATTTGTCTTCAAAATTTTCATCTTGGTCTATAGCTTGTAGCAAAGCTCCCAAGTTACTCAATTTAGGTCCTTACTTGTTTAATTTTTCTCTAAGATTCTCATTCTCTGTAATAACCTTGTATTTTGTTTAAGCAACACTTAATAGCTGGGGCTACAAAAATGGAAAGTTTTAGGATCAACAACCTTACCTTTCTTCTACCTTCATTTCGTAGACTTATCACTACTTTCCCCTACCTCGAAAACTAATGGTGCCTCCTCCATGATGTTTTCTTCCATAATGTTTTCCTCAGTGATGTTTCCTTCCACAATTTTTCTTCCAAGTCTATAACTTCAACATCCTTACTGGCATTTCCCTCATGTTTTCTAGTAGTTTCCTTTGAACATGATTTTATAGATGCCAGGGTTTTATTGTCTGACCCATAGACCTCAAACCCTAAGACTAGTTCCTTCCTCTTTTGAGTTCGCTACAAGATCCAAGTGGATATCATCATTCAGTAGCTGATGGAATTGTGGAATTAAAAGACTCCTTCTTAATCAAAACCCTATCTTAAGGTTTCATTTTATTCCTTGAAGAAAAACCATCCATGAAATGTTTAACTAGTGGAGCTCTGCAATTATAACCATCTTAATCAAACCTTGATGGTGCAAGCTGTGCTTAGGGTCCCTTTTCTTATGGACTAAATGGGCCATCTTTGTTAGACTTTTAATCATGTAGTGAGGCATATTAAGAAGCTTATGGCTGGAAATATGCATGAAGATTCATATGTGATAGTGATAAACAAGGATGAACCTTCCTTCACAAATGACACATTTCAAGACTATGTGTATCACGTCCTGCCAAAGCGGAATGAAAGCCTCTCCATTTCCTCAAATCAGGTAATGGAGATGGTTCTTGCAATAATTGTATCCAATAAGGTAATGGAGATGGTTCTTGCAATAATTTTATCCAATAAGGTCCATTAGTTTTAAATAGATTAAACCATGCCTCTCCTTCTAGGGAGAGTCGGGTGACTTACAACCATTTTCTCATTTATTCCCATGGTAACTTAATTCACCATGGATTTCATTCCATCGAAAGTTTGCACAAATTCTAGAGAAATGGTGCTATCATGACCCTAAAACTAACCGAAGAATTTAGCCCAACCTGCATTTTTGAAAACATTCCACACTTTTGGCTCAATTTCAATGTTATGGACATTATCAGGTTCTGCTCTATTCCCATGCTTTCTTTCTTAGTCGAAAACCATATGATTACCTCTATGTACTCCCCTATAATTGTAATTTATGAATGAATGATACACATAACCAAATATCTGCAAAATTCTCGAGCTATAGGACTACAACCTCAGATGCTACAAAATGACATGAATTAATTAATTCATTTCATTGTGTGGCATGATGTAATATTCCACCCTATCGAGTAACGATTGATATGGTTGAATGGTACAATGATAGGCTATTTCGAAAAATGGACTATTTAAATCATCCCACATATTGTTGACTTCTAAATAGCTATATGGTTTTTATGTTTATAATCAAAGTCACAAGGGTAAATGTGTATGTTTATAATATAATGAGATATGGGTATAGGTAAAGTTAGGTTTTGGATATATAAGGTATAAGGTAGCCGATAAGGATTTTAGGTTTAGATTTTATAATGTAAGGAATGAATATGGGGTTTAAGATAATTGTGAAAACTTTTATATGATACACGATACGATAAAGGCTGATAAATTGGTTTTGATCATAAGAGCATGAGACTCTTATATTTCATGATTAGGGCATAAAATTAAGATAACAAGGTTCTCACATCTTAGATAAACTTAAGTAGGTAATCATAAGAAAGAGTTCAAGTAGTTCAGGTATGCATGCCATTTTAACAATTAACTTTAGATTTTTTTTTTTTTTTTTTTTTTTTTTTTTTTTTTTTTTTTATTTTTTTATTTTTTTGCCTAAAATGTAAAAACCAAAATATTGAGAAAAAGAACACTTAAGGTTGATAGGATTTGCAATAAGATTGTGGTTGCACAAAATTCGTATGCCCAAGCTACTAACTGTAATTCCACAATTTTCCCTGAAAATAAATTCTTCATATCATCAGGCTTTTTCAACAAAAGAAATATGCATGAATAGCAAAAGAATATTTTTATTTATTTATTTTATATATACTTTTTCTTCTTCTCTTTTTTTATTTTATTTATTTTTTACTACTCTGTTGGAAAGTTTCCTAGTTTTCCAGTGAGATATAGTCTTATTGTGCCTCGAAAGAGGTGTTCAAAATAAGAAGTATTTATTTTTCCTAATGGCCTGGCCAAAACTGGTTTTCCATTATGACTAGGTGCTAGAGATACACGAGACAAGGTTTTAACTGCGATATCATTTTTTCTCTCTTTTTTTTTCTCCCAGATTGAAAGCTATGAAGCTATAGAAAAGGGTGTACTAGCCAAAATTTACTTGACTTTTAGATCAATTTGGTTCTTTAATTATTCAACAAATTCCTCCTTAGACTTAGGTATCTAGTACAGTCTTAATCGATGTCCATTGGCCATCATTGGAATTCGTGAATCGTTGATTGTACATAGTCTTACTGATCCATTTTCGAACACAATCTCGATCTCATAAGGTCATAACCAACGTGTGTGAAAATTCCATTTAAAATCCTTATGTCTTGAATCGAATAAAAAGACCCCATCACCTTTTTTGAATTGTTTTTTTTTGTTGAACTTGTCATGCCATTTTTATCGATGTTGTTGAATAATAATCATTTGTTGGATGGATTTTTGGTGCATTTCATCACGCTCATTTAATTGGTATAAATGATGATTTTGAGCTTCCGAGAGTTCCATCCCTTCTTGTAAGGAAGCCCTTAATATTTTTATGCCAAATTCAATAGGAAGGACAACTTGCTTACGATACACTACTCCATATGGTGCGAAACCGGTGGCATTTTTACAAGTGACTCTATAATCCAACAAGGATTCCGGAAGATTCTCTGCCCAATCTTTATGATGATGCTGAATTTCCTTTGTCAATATGAATTCCAAGACCTTCTTAGTGACTTCAACCTACCCATTGGCCTAGGGATGGTATGGGATGGACATTATGTGTTTTATCCCGAATTTCTCCGTAACAGACTAGACTAATTTGGAGGTGAATTAAGTTCCTTAATTGGTAATTATATCCCAAGGTACATCGTATAAAACAAAATATGCTTCATACAAAAATCATCCACTGCTTGTTTTTCACTTTTGGTAGGGCCTTGGCCTCAACCCACTTGGTTACATAATCAATACATACTAAAATGTATGTATTTTGTCTTGATGGCGGGTTGATAAGCCCTACAAAGTCGAGAGCCCACTTCTCAAAAGGTTCAATCATAATTTGGGGTTGTAGTAGAATCTTGTCAATATATGTTGGTCTCCCCATTATTTGACATTTGTCACAACTTTGAACATTCTTTCAAGTGTCTCAAAAAATTGTGGGCCAATAATACCCTTGATGTAGAACTTTAGTTGCAATCCTTTTGTCTGCAAAAGGTCCCCAATAAGGTTCATCATGACATGCCTCTAGGATGTCATAAATTTCATTTGCTCGAACACATTGTTGTATGACATGATCAGGTCCGATGCTGAATAGATATCCTTGTATCCAAGAGTACAAGGAACTTTTTCTGATGACCTTTTGTCACTCTGTAGGCGAAAAATGTTGTGGAAGTTTTCCTACTGCAAAATAATTAGTGATATTTGTGAACAAAGGTACATTAATAGATAATGCAAACAAATGTTCATCTATAAAATCATTTTCTATAGGAACAAAATAATTAACATGATGAAGTCAAGACAAGAAATCGGTGACAACATTCTACTTTTGAGGTTTAGTAATAATAGTAATATCAAATTCTTATAAAGGGAGAAGCCATATGGTAACTCTACCATGTGTGACTGGTTAATTCATAAGATAATAGATGGAAGAGTTATCAATATGTATAAAAATAGGGTATCCTGTAACATAGTGATGAAATTTTTTCTGGCTTGTACCATAGTAAGAAATTCCTTTTTAGTTATGGTATAATTCAATTCGGTTGTAGTTAAGTTTTTACTGATATAATAGATAGTGTAAGGATTTTGTTCTCATTTATGACCCAATACAACCCCAATGGCTATGTCCGAGGCATCAATGTGTATGTAAAAAGGTAAAAACCAATTAGGGTATCAAGGAATAGGGGATAAATATATTTTTTCCTTTAGGGTATTAGATGTTGATTGACATTGATCATCCCACTAAAATTTAGCAGTTTTTGTCAAGAGGCAGAAAAAAGGGGAAGCAACCTTTGTAAAATTTTCTATAAATATTCTATAATATCCCACATATCCTAAGCAACTGCAGACATCCTTTTGGGTAGTTGGAGCATATAGTTTAATAATTACTTCAATTTTATCAGGATCTACTCAAATTCCTTCAGATGAAATATGATGTCCTAACACAATTCCATTTGTAAAAAGCATTTTACATTTTTCATTACTAAGGGAGAGGTTGGTTTCTTGGCATCAAATCAATACCCTCATGAGGTTCTTCAAAGGTTTCCCCATACACACGTAAAATCATCCATATATACTTCAACACAATCATTTGTTAAATCATAAAATATTCCAAGGACAACTCATTGAAGTGTTGTTGGAGTGTTAAATAGGCCGAATGGGAGTACTCGGTAAGAAAAGTCCCCCATGGATAGGTAAAGGCTATGTTCCCTCGATCTTCGGGGGCAACTTGAATTTGGTTATAATCACTAAACCCATTAAGAAAAGAGAATAATTTCTTTCCTGCCAAGGTGTCAAGGACTTGGTCAATAAAGGGAAGAGGGAAATCATCCTTTAAGGTAGCTTTATTTAATTCCTGATAATCAACACTCACCATTTTCCATTTTTATGTGGGACAATTATCAAGGGAGAAACCCATTTCCTGTAAGAGATAGGATAAATAAAATTTGCATTTAATAGTTTTTGCAGTTCTTCTTTAATTATATCTTTGAGTTTTGGGTTCATTCTTCACTGGGGCTGCTTGACAGGTCAAGAATCCTCCTTTATATAAATATGATGGGTACACAAATTAGGAGAAATCCCCTTTATGTCACTATAATCCCATGCAAAAGCTTTACTATTCCTCTTAAGTATTTCTACCAATAGCTCTTGTTGAGATGGTTCTAATCCAATATTAATGCTCAAAGCCTTCCTAGGATAAATTTTAATAGTTTTAGGTTTATCTTCTAAGGCATCACACAAAACTATTGGTTTCATTTGTCAAGTTGGCTCATTGGGTGAACATTTCTCATGGAATTTCTTTCTTAGAATCATGTTGATCGAAAAATTATTGTTGATGTGTTAAAAAGGTGTAGATTAGATAATCCTCATTGTGTTCTTTGAAAATTGGGACTTGATTAATGGTTAAAAGAGGTTGAGTGGCCTCTTCACTATATTCGAACCATAAAGGACTTTCTATGTCTAACGAAGGTTTTGATGGAGGGTAAAAGGAAAATCTCTTAGTAAAATTTCCATCGTAGATGGTCATGTCCCTAGACCTATAATTGATGTAAGCATCCATTGTGGATAACTAAGGCCTCCCAGGAATCAATGGGCAGCCTCCAAGGTTTTCCTTGGGTTGGAGGATCATGCAATAAACTAGATATTCCCATGAATTTATTGATACAACAATATCTTCCAATGACCCTTATGGTTTTACAATGGATCTATCAACGATTTAGAGAATAATTGGGGTAGGCCAAAGAATGGGTAACCCTAGTTTGTCCAGGGTTTCCTTGGTTATCACATTAATAGCTCATGTTAGTCTATTAAGGTATTATATATATATATACATATATATATATATATATATATATATATATATATATATATATATATATATATAGTGACAACAAGAGTTCCCTGATCACCATATTTTGTTGTAAAGACCTTGCCCAACATTAAGTCAGCTAGTTTCCCATCTAAATGCACAGTTTTGGGATCTCTTTTCCTTCTTCCTGACTTACTTAAAAAAAGTTCCTAAACAACTTGTGCTTAGATAAGAAAATTCTTGATATATTGAAATAATGGAATCTTTACACAAACATTCCTTAATTCCCCTCAAAAGTCAAATTCAGGTTGAATAGGATTTTTTTAATGCATAGCCTCTTTGGATAAGGAATAGATTTAAACTCTTTTTCGGGAGGTTTTTTATGAGAAGTAGACAATGTTGGCTCAGGTAAGTTATCCTCCTCATATTGTTCTTGAATGATGGGAATGGTTTGATTTTGGATCATTTTCTTAGAGTGAAAATGAATATCTTTATATATTAGGGGGTTTACGCAGTGCATTATATTAGATATCATTTTGGGATTCAACTGCGTTAAGTAAGTCATTCACGTACGACCATTTCCATGAGAGGTAGTCATAACTGACTAATTTCTCATGATTTTTGAATTGTTCACTTAGCACTCATTGCATCGGGTGAAGGGATCTCTACTTGAATGGTTCACGAGGAACAATACTTAAACCGCCTAATACTTAAATTCAAAAAGAGTGAAGGAATCTCTACATGAATGGTTCATGAGGCACAATACTTGCTAAGGTTTTGCAAATGGGGTAGCAATCTAAGTGGGCTTGATTGTGGGGAAAACTCCACAGTTAAGCACACTTGAGCCAAAGGTGATCTGGGATGGGTGACCTCCCGAGAAGTCCTGGTTACTGGGTGCAAGCCCCAGAAGTGATGATTGACGCTATGTGATTCATTTCACTAATTTCAATCCCTCTTCTTCACCCCTGTGAGCATCACCCGATGCAATGAGTGCTAAGTGAACTATTCAAAAATCATGAGAAATTAGTCAGTTACAATTACCTCTCATGGAAATGGTCATACATGAATGACTTACTTAACACAGCTGAATCCAAAAATGATATCAAATATCTTTATAGTCAGCAAATAAGAGGTGATAGGCAGGAAAATGTGATGATTCAATATTGTAGGTGGGTTGAACCATCTTATTATTTGGATTTGGGATAGGCTGAGCGGGAAACTGAGGTCTTTTTTTAGTTTGGTCATACGTGAATGACTTACTTAATGCAGTTTAATCCAAAAATGATATTGAATATCTTTATAGTCAACAAATAAGAGGTGATAGGTAGGAAAATGTGACGATTCAATATTGTAGGTGGGTTGAACCATCTTATTATTTGGATTTGGGATAGGCTGAGAGGGGAACTGAGGTCTTTTTTGAGTTTGAGTTGGATGATTAGAGGGTAATTGAAGTCGTTGTGGGTGTATTTGAGGAGGCATCATATTCTCAAAGGATGAGGGATCTCTCCATCCTGAGGTCCACCCTTGGCCCTACACCTGGGGAGGCCATTGTGGCCATGGCATAGGAGGATACCCTCCAAAAGGTAAAGTAAAATGTTGTGAAGGATTAAGAGGTGTAGATATATGAGGAGGCCATGTATTTTTCTAAGTTACAAAAAAAATTTGCTTAGTCTCCCCATCTGCCTCTCGAAACATTTATTTGAGTCCAGGAAAAGAAGGGAATTCTTGATTGGAATGATTTTATTCACAAATTCCACACACCTCTATATTATTCAAGAAACATTCTCTAAGTGGATGCTTTTCCTGACATTGGGAACAAAATATAGCTAGGACTAGCTCAACTTCTTCTTTCTTTATTTTAGCTTGTACGGTGTCCAATTGTGAACTATGTACTTAAAATATCAATTTTAAAATTGTTTAAAATATTTCTCAGTTTCGTCTTGGTCACCCCTGTTCCACCTGATCTATTAATCCAGGATAATATATCTTAAGAAATTTTCCCATTTTTTGTGCTTCCTCTGCAATATCGTTTACATAAGTCACAAAATTCCTCATACTTTAATTGAGAAACATCTCATGCACCTATTAAAATCAAGGTCTCTAAACAATAATTTAATATTATGTCGAGAAATTGAATACGTAAAGTTTCAAGATCTAGGGATTTTTGTTTTAGTTCTTTGCAAAGTATAATGGAATCTCTCTACACATTCTTCTAGACTTTCATCATCTTCCTAACACATTTTAAAATTTTCTTCCTTAATCTCCCTAATTTTGAAATAATCTTGGTATTTACCCAAAAATATCTTTTTCATATCATCCCAAGATTAGATAGTGTTTCCCCCTAATCCTGTAAACCATCGAAGGGATGCATATTTTAATGTAGCAGGAAAATGTTTTAATTTTTAGGAATCTGTTGAATAATCATAACTTTGACAAAGCACCTCAAACTTAAACAAGAAAGTGTCAGGATCCTCCTTGGATAAGCCATGAAATTTTGGAAGGTCAGAAAGAGGAATATTTTTCATTTGTATCATAGCATTGAGGTCTTGAATGGAAAATACAAAAGTAAATAGTTTTTATTGTTGTTTAGGTCTATTAACTTATTTATCTCCCATATTTTCTTCTTGTATAGTTTAAGGAGTCTGAATTTTATTAGATCATGTTGAACTCTCAAATTCATTTTCAAAAGGGGTTTCTTCCCTTTTTGGTGTTCCCCTCCTGATGGTTTCCCTATTGGATATGTAACTTTTGGATGAATCCCTTTTGAGCTTGCTGTCACTTTATCTGGAGTGGTTCCCATTGTAACATGTGTTGGATTTTTAAAAGACATTTTCCTTCTCCCACTTATGATGTGTTGAATGCATTTATCATGATATAATACAAAGGAAAAGGGTTCCTATGTTATTGAAAGGAGAAATTTCAACTCCATTGGTAACCTTTTGCCTTAATATCCTTTGGATTATTTACACAAAATGTCTTGACTCATTAAGTGCCTCCCCGATAACAACACCAAAAATGACGAGTATCTTTATTAATTGGGTATTGTAGTCATACACTGTTAAATTAATTGTCAATAGGGTTGGTAAACTTGTGAGGCCCTAGGTGAAATATGCACAGACAAAAGACTTCTTGCTTATTAGATGACCAATACTAAATGCATGGGGTTTAGTTGTTTTATTCAAAGTATCTACTTCTTAACATTTAGCTTGATGGATCCTCAATTACCCACAAGGTATTTAAATGTGAAAGCTCAATATGGCTATGAAGTTATAAAAGTTGTAGATATTAATTAGTAGTAATTTAATATTTTACAATTCCTTTAAAATGAAACCATTCACTAAAATTGAATTATCAAAACATGATATCACGAAACCTATTCATGAATAGAAAATATAACTTTTCAAACTCCACACAATAGATTTAAATTCAATAAATTAAAGTCATGAGACATATTTGTGAAAAAATAGACAAGGGTTATTCAATTGTCCTTCAAAATATAAACAAACAATCACTGAAACAATGTCTATGCAAATAAAACAATGACAACTACGCAAATAGAATGAAGAAAACTATGGCATGTGACTGAGCGTTGAGTGGGCTCAAATCAAGGCTCACTCCATGTCTCTGTTCCTTCAACTATTCAAAACAGAGAAAGCAAGAATAAACTAATTATTAACACAAACCAAGCACAAAGCATCAAAATTAAACCTTCATCGATCACCCAAACAACAACATAGTATTATATCTTGGAGATGAATAATATCACAATAGTGTCCGTGCTATGAGTTTGTTATCCTTTAAATACATTTTACACAATAAAAAATAGGCACACTAGAGGTTCGACCTTATCTAAGCTAACTGACTTAAAGACAAATGAAGTAAATAATTACATTCATGTATTGGATTTAGTCATGACCCAACCAACCCATACTAATTTCATCCTTAAGAATTATGATCTGTAAATAATTCATCGAACTTCTAGATCCTATACTTAACACTTTTTGGAAAAATTGATGTTCGTAACCTATGAATGATTGAGAATAAGTATCTCAACTGTAACCAACTTTACCCATAGTTATAATAGTGTGATATGGTCACTCATTGTCAGGATTTCCAAGTGCTTTGCCCATTTCTGGATTAACTTCTTCCTAAGAATAGGTTGGAACTCATCCAATAGATATTTATGAATCCTAACAACCGAACTGGCACCTGAAATCCTTGTGGATTAGTCAATAGCTTTACCTCTATATTATAACTATTTCCTTTGCAACTTTTGTGCATAATCAGAGTTATAATCTCATCCTTTAACATGCGATGTGCTCATGAATATATTCAGTTGGAAGTCTGACTGTAACCAATTCCCACGGTCTTTGTCAAAAGATTTTCAAATAGAATTTTGCTGATATGCCATCAAGAAGCTAACTGTAGCCAAGGCTGCAATCTTTAGTCAAAAAGGATATTATTGGTATGGCATTGGGCAGCTGATGGTATTTCGTAAGAAACTAAAAAGTGGCACTCTGTAATACAAAAATGAGGCATATAAAACCATATATAGTCCTATAATCAAAACACTCCAATATTTAATGAGTCCTATAATTATAAACAATAAGTGGTTTGGGCTACTCATTAAAGATTGAAGTGTTTTGATTATAGGACTATATATGTTTTTATATGCCTCATTTTTGTATTACAAAGTGCCACCTTTTAGTTTCTTACAAAATACCATTAGTTGCCCATATATATATATATATATATATATATATATATATATATATATATATATATATATATATATATAATCTTATTTAAACCACACATATCCATATGCTATTTTCAGTCAATATTTTTAGTTATTTAATTCATGAAAGGAAGAGTCTAGGTGTTAAAATAAATAGTAGCATACCTGAAGTGGAATATGGGGTTTGGATAGATGAGGAGTGAAAAATATAGGGTTTTATGAGAAAAATTGGGTATTTAATAAACAAAAATATTGTCATAGGAGGATCCTAACAAATGTAATACACCAAGAATAGTGGGAGCCATAGCCCCCTTTTATTTGCGTTGGCATCATATCAAGGCAGAGAAGAACATCAACTCCTAAGTTGTGATATCACTAGAACAGAAATACACTTGATGTCCTATGAAACGTGAGCCGAATTTCTATCCATCCACCACATGCACCCAACTTTAGTTTTCATTTAATTTGGCATCAAGAATTAGTTGTTGAAACCCCCGTTTGGTTCTAGAATGGCTTGCAACTACTAGATCACTCAACGTAAATGTTTTGGTTTAAGGAATATATGGGGGGCTTCAAAAATTTTGAAGGCTAAAAAAGAAAGGGTTTAAATGAAAAACAAGCTTGATCTTATCCAATTTTAGCATGTCGAATAGTAATTCTTTGTGCATTGGAAATGATTGTACTTAGTGTAGTAACACATTTGTTGGATAAATATATGATAATTTTTACCAAATATTTTGCACAAGTAGTGCATCAATATCCTTTCCTTAGGCACATGTGAAAGTATATTCTTCATAGGATTCCTTTCTCTTGGTCTCATGCTATCGTGAACTTATAAATTACAAGTAATATTCATGAGTTTATTCATGAGTTTGGTTTTTGATGAGAGATTTTGTGTCTTGTTGGTCCATGAGGGGAACCGTCCAACACAAAAGTCACAACCAAGCCTCGAAAGAAAAGCTAGGAATATTTAGGTTGCAGACTCACAATGGAAACTCAAGAATATAGGTTCTAAGAATAGGTAGGCATAGTCTAACTTTTGCATGGTGGTTTTTAATTGGTTACTATATGGGAATGCATGCTTTTTATTGAAGGCAATTCACATGCAACTTGCAACTTGATATATTATATATAAATATGGTTTTGCATTTATAACAATAAAATAACCATGATTTATAACTACATGCATTTATTTAACGCATTTGAAATATGGATAAAATAGACATGCACTTATAATTGTACACATTTGTATCATGGCTTTGAAATTAGGAGAAAAAGAATAACCATATTTTATATTATTCACCTAGGTTGTTGCATTGGTAATAACAAGAATAACCATAGCTCATATTTATATACATGGTTTGTTATTAAAAGGAGCAAGTAGATTGATACCCATGGTTTTGCATTTTTTTAAATGTGACAATAATATGGTTTTGCAATAGTAGTTACGGTATTGGATGTGTTAAATGCAATAATAGTTAAGGTTTTGTATTTGTAGAGTGAAAAAAATCATCGGATGTAGTTATACAATGGGAAACTTGGTTTACTAAGATATATTGTTAACTTGTTATTGTTTGAAAATGGTGATGCATGATGGGGATGAAGGTTACTATGGTAAACAACCATGCCACACATATATAGTTCCCTAAGAACTATTGGGTAATGTGTTTGAGAAAGATGACAACATGTCTAATGCATGGACATTTAGTTATTAAGGCTTGAATTAAATTTTATGTTTCTTTTCTAGAATCTAAACAATGAATAAGGGATGGACTCCCTTGTTGTCATTGAGTGAGGGGTGAACTCCATCATGAAATGTTTTTAATAAAGAAAAAAATTTGTTGGTTTTTTCCTTTGATATTTCTAGGGTAATCTTGGTGTTGTTTTGTGTTCTCTCCTATTTGATTTATCTTAATATTATTTTCTCCTCGCATAATGTTCGTAATTAAATCTTTCATCATGTTTTTGATAATTCATGATTAATTGAATGACGTTAATGATGAAAAGTTGCAACATATTGCATAATGTTACAAGTAGCACTAGATATTATTGTTTTACACAAATAGTTATTTCCATTTCCACAATTGCTTCACTTAATCATTGTCATTATATCATTTGATTACTAGCTAAAGAATATGTGATAAGTTACTCATGGGATGCTATATGCTTATAAAACTTGTAAATTGTTAGTGCCTAAATCTACCTTAGGCTGAAGGAAGGCAGGTCTAGGGTAACATCAAACCATGCTTAACCTGGTAGCTAGCCCTACCAGGTGGGGAGAGGGCTCTCTCCTTGTCAATATTAATTAGAATATGGAAACTAGGGCTTGAGATGACTGAAATGAATACTGATTTTAGGCTAGGTATAGTAGATCAGAGAATTTTGTTTGATTTTAGGTTTTGGTTGCTGGATCAATTGGAGAAGGCAGATTGGGTTTGGGAAATCAACTCAGGGATACGGTCATGTCCTGTGGGGCAGGGTAGACAAGAGCTTATGTACTAGTAAAGGATTGAGATAGTAGAGTAAGATTGCTGAGGAGTTGAGGAGGGCATAAGAAACTATGAATCCTCTTCAAACAGTGAAAACATTGAAAACTAAATGCATTCCCAAGACAAAGCACTGTAAATCTAGTGTATTTTGTCTATTCACCTTGATTCATTTAGTTTAGAATAAAGAGAGAGAGGTGGATACATATCAAACATAAGAAAAACTCATTACAAAGAAAAAAAATACATAAAGTCACTATCACAAGAATCCCATAAAAATAGCTGTGAAACTTGGTTTTATTCCTTGCCAAGTGCTGATACAAAATGTTCAGTGAGTCAACACTTCTGCCAAAGTCCAACCTTTACAAATGAATCAAAAAGTACATGATATAGGTAAGGAAACTACTCAAGTTAGCTATCAGGGTCGAATCCATGTGAAAAGGGGTGGTTTCAACCATATCTAAATTAAGAACAGGAATATAGGCAGTGGAATAGCTTGCCTCTAAAACCAAGGAAACCAATTCATTCAACTCAAAACCACCTTTGACTTGATGTATCTACCCTATTAAGTGTTTTACATCCATAATTACATCAAGTTACATAATTTACCATGCTAATTTCACCAAGGGAGCAAGAAAAAGTCAACTATAGAGAAAACTAGGCGAAATATGGAAAATCAGGCAAAACTAGCAAAATTCATCCTATGCGCAGTGCCACTGATCCTATGCACATCGCTTTTTCTATGCCAATTTTGGAAGGCTTCCCGAAGTCCAAATCAGGTTCAGGATAGCTCGCTTGGAAGCTTGGTGAGTCTACTTTCTAGAACAACTTGAATTTCTGAATTTGGAGTCGATTTGCCCCTCCAAAATTTGATTCTCCCAAGACTGCTTCCCGTGTGGCAAAAAAGTGGCAGAGAGGGCACTTTTTGGGTGTTTTTTGCCCTTTTGGAGACCTAGAACTTGTCCAAAATTCCTAGCCATTTATGAGCTTTCATATTTTCCATGTTGATTCCAAAAATATAAACTTTTTTTCAAGAAAGTGTCCCCAACAAAAGCGCAGCGCCGGTGGCGTTGCGCACCTATTGGAAAACCCTGTTTTTCACATTAAAAATTTCAAAATTGACAAAAATTTCTCCAAATTTCTTGAAATTTTGCATGATTGACCCTTTTTAAGTGCTTTGATGGGCCAATGATGCCTCAACCAAGATCTTGAGTTTATCTTGCTCTTTTTTGCTCCTCAAAGCTCTTTTTAGCTTGGCTTTTAGCCTCTTTACCCTTGTTTTACATATCTTGTTCCACTGTTCACTTACATTTGGAATGCATGTTGCTTCTGAAATAATAGCAGGTGACAACATGAATGAAACACCAACAAGGTTTATCTGACCGTTGTCCAGATGAGTCACAAATAACCTGGTCATCTCATGGTGAAACTTGACCCTCTCCACCATTTCACAGAAATCAAAGTGAGAGTGATGTCTGAAACATGATATGGCAAGTGTGCAAGCAAGCAGTTGTCTCAAACAGATAGGCTCCACCCTAATTAGTTTTCCCCCTTATGAGGTCTTCTGCTACACATGTTTTTCCCTAGAACTGTCACTAAGGGCTTCTTCCTCCCTTTCATAATCAATGTCACTTTCCATGGGTTTTGGTGACTGTAGCTGCTAGTGAGGAATGAAGTGATGAGGTGGGGACAAGATGAGTATGAAGAGATCTTAAAAGACAAGATGAGTTAGGTGTATGGGGATGGTGAGTGCTTTAGGGAGTGGAGGTGTTGAGGTTTTAGGGAATGAGGGGAATGAGGGGAGTGAATAGGGTTTTAGAATGTAGGATAAGGGTTTGATAGGGAAGTAGGAGTAGTGAAGATGTAGGATTTGGGAGTTAGGGGTAATAGGGTTAAGGTTTTGTAAATGAGAGTGGGGTTTGGACAATGAATTTTGATGATTAGGGGATAGGGAATGTGAGAATTAGGAATTAGGATTAGTGAATAGTGTATTAGGGCTAGGGTTTGATGTAGAAAGTAAGGTTTAGTGGAATAAGGCTTAATGATTGATGGATTGCGAAAAGACTTGGTGAACTAGGTGTGAATGAAGGAGAAGAGCAGCGAATGACCTTTGGTCGCTTATGAAAGGTAGTTTTAGCTTATTTAGGGTTTGTGAGAGAACTTTTCAGTGACAATAGGGTTTGCTACGAAATGATGCCAAACACACTCAAGAAATCAAGCACACTTCTTTCTTAGCAAGGAGGAATAGAAAACTTACTTGGCACAAGCATTAAATAGCTTTGGAGGTGTTTTGATAACAATTTTTAGGTGTTTTCAACAGGTGCGCGACGCCAATTTAATGCACAACGCCAGTGTAATTTTACATTGGAAACCTGCCACAGGTGCGCAACGCCAATTTAATGCACAACGCCTTTTTGAAGACCGCTTTTGGATGCCTTTCCGGTGTCCAAATTGGGTGCGATATAGCTCGTTGGAAATATTATTGAGTCTACTTTCTTGAATTTTCCAATTTGGAGGTTATTTGCCTTGTCAAAAGTCAAATCTCCTAAGACTGGTCAAAATATGCAAAATGAGGCTGCCTAAATGAAGAGTGATGTTGAAGCCAACTTTTGAAGGACTTCCTCAACCCCAAATTGAGCTCATGATAGCTCATTGGAAAGTTCTCTTTGGATAGCTATCATTTGATTCATCAAGAAAGTCATTTGGACATTTAATCCAGGAGAAATATTGATTTTCCCAAAGTCACTCTAGAAGTGCGTCAATTCTCCTGAGGCAACTGTATTTTTGACATTTATCTAAAACCATGACACGTGTGTAAAAAATGAATGGGGTTTTTATTCATTGGCCTATTATGGACAAAAACCTCGCTCACTTTTTCCAAATTCATTTTTTCTTGCTCAGAAACATCATTTGAGTAAAACCTATCCCGATGTGTGGAACAGGGGATTTGTTGAAATGAAAGGAAATGAAGGGGCTAAGAGCCTTCTAAATTCTTGAGAAAATTTTGGGAAGTAGGGAGGGGTGTTAGGAAGTAAGGGAAAGTGAAATTTAAAATATTGAGTGAGGGGAAGGGGTCCAAAAGGGCAAAACACAGGCCTAGCCTAGAAAATTGTCAAATTGTGGCAAGAAGCTAGGGTTTGTGGGAAAATGATGAATTTGAGGGATATCAGTGATGGGAAGTACTTAAGAAGATACAATTTTTGTTGATGATTTGACCATCCAAGAGAAATTACCTTCAAAACACTAGCAGAGGGAAATGAATCTTACCCAAGTACAACTCAAGCACGAACAAGGTGTAAAATGACCCATTGGAACATGAAATGATGATGAAAACTCTCTGAATGATGGTACAATCATCTGAATGGTGAAATGGACCAACACTTGGAAAGCTTTGGAAGGAATGAAAACAAACCCTAGACCTAATACTTAGTGACCAAATTTTACTTGAAGACTCACTGAAATGACAAAATTTGACCTTGACACGCTAAGACCACTTTGTAAGAGCATGTTTGATCACTGGTGGAAGGCTTCAAATACTGACACTAACATAAATATAAAAAAAAAGTAATCTTGTGTATTTTGTATGAGAAGGAGGGGAGGTATGATGTTATTGGGTGAAGTTAAGGAATGATACTAACAGAATTACATTGCAATGTATGCATTAGACTACATTTAATATGAAATGCATAATAATGCTAATGACGTCTTTGAAGAATAATAGTGTTAATGACTATTTTAAATAATAATAGCATTGATGGCAGTGAGTCCTATGTTGACAAAGGTAATTTGAAATTCTATTTCATTTTATTATAATTAAATTATGGACAATCTTGAAAACTCACACAGTAAATAGTGATAGTGTGGATTAGGATTGACTATCAACCTTTGTATTCACACTCTTATGACCATGTTTAATGATTCATTTCTTACAATTTTGTTAAAAATAATAAATGCATGCATTTCTTTGTCGATAATGAGAACAATGTGATAGTGAAGGAGTGTAAGAAGGCATGGGGATGTTAAGATGATGAATGGATTGTCCTTGATGTTGTTGATAGCATGGTAGAATCTCTAAAAAAAATTAAAGAACCCTCTTGAATGTTGAGAATAAGAAATAAGTAAGATGGTAGGTTTTGTTAAGTGCTTATTAATAAATTATAAGGATTCTTAGTATGACAATAATGGCTAACGGTTGATTGTATCTTGTTGGGAAATTAACTTGAATGTTGGTTGAATTTATGATAATTTAGTGGCATCGAATATTTAGTATATTGCACTATCCTCTTGTAAATTAGCATTGCATAACATCATTCTTGGTAATTGCAATACCAAAAAATCATATGCAAACTGGTTGACAAACTATTAGACTTATCTCTGAAGGTATATTGCAATAAGTATATTGGAATATGCATCATTCAGTTTTTGTTGAAGATTATTGCTAGAGTTGTAAACAATTTGATAGTGGTAGTTCATTCTCATATTATTGGTTTAATTCTAACAATACATTGTTCAAATTAGGGTATGTTATTGTGAATTAAAATTGGCTTCTAAACTACTACTAGTGTTTTTTATCAAAACTCAGTCACTAATGGAAAATTAATATCCTTATAAGATTGAAGTTTTGTATAAGAATTTTTAGGGAATTTATGTGTATTAAGATAGTATGCAATCAACCTGATGGCCATAGAAGTGGATATTTTTTTAACCATGCGTAGGCATGATTGTAAATTCTTGAATAAAGAACTTAGATGATGATATCAATAGTGCATTATAAAAGTAACCGATTTATTAGAATTGTTTTGTCTGAAAATGACGATGCATTGTTGGAAAAGAAGCATTATGAATTTTCTCATTAGCATATGTAGTTCTTAGATTCATGTAATCGTTTCCTTGAAATTATAGAAAATTCACGTGAATTTAACTTATTAAAATATTCATGCATTCACTAATAACCTATGGCTTACAGGTATGATGACGATTGCATACCATTACTAGAAAATGTAAGAATTCCATAACATTATTTGTGAAACATGTGCATGAATATACTTTTCCATAATAAGGACAGAAAGAAAAGGGTTGTGGTCTTTTATATGAGTTCAAAAACATGCATAAATGGTAATTGATATGATAAGGGAAGAAAAGATTATTTGATAGCTTTATAATGTATTGTCCAATAATGGGAATGCATGCGATGAAATATATTATGTATGTTCCACAAGATAGATGATGAAACTAGTAGTAGTTAGGTGTTTTTGATTATGTTGATTGTTCAAACATGAGACATGGAAATGCAGTTCTACAAGTTGATGATTCAATCATGGTGTTAGTATGAATGAGAATTTATATATCACACATCTAACTAAATATTTGCATTTTCATCATTTGGAAATTCATCTAGTATATATAAGTATTGTTGGTGAAACTACATATTAAACCTAATTAGTTAGGTCCATTATGTTGTAGAGTTTGTAGTGTTTTCATTTTCATTCCTAAACAGAATCTAGAAGGAATTTTTAATTAGTTGGAACTACTAACTTCGTTAACTAGAAAAATCTCCTATTGCCTTTAGTATATGGTGCCAAATTTGATGACTTTATTTGTTAGAAAAATTGAGCATGGTTGTGCCAATGGAATACACATGTAACAAACCACATGATATAAATTGACCAACAAAAGCAAATGGGAACTCAAAGAACTTGGTCAGGGACAAAAAATGAGACATTTTGTTGCACCATTTCTCTAGAAGTGGTACAAACAATAGAGCAACCAACAAAGGTCCATTCCATCAAATACAATGCACCCACCTTCCCTTTTTACACCCTCTAACCCAAGAAAATGGGTCAAGTCCATGAGCTAACCCACACATATAGGTCACCCATTATGTTGCATTGTAAAGGAGCTTATGGTTTCATTATAAGAAAATTTCCACACTCGAATGGAGCTAAAGGTATTGCTATCTCCAACACTCCTCCTCCATAGATCAAACCAAAAAGATGATGCTTGAGTCTTCATGTTGTTTCACTTCAGGCCCACCTTAACATGTATCTTCTCTAAGTTCAGGAACTTGAAAAAATGGACAAGCAAGGACACCTATAGCATGGGGAAAAACACCCAACATGCATGCGTATCCAACCACAAACTTGGGACAAGCAATTAGCGCCCATGAATGTCCACTTGCAGCATTAGTAAAATCATATTCAAGGTTTATTATAGGCATACACAACCATATCCATGTTGTATACCCACACAATTAGAAAACAAAAACTCCTCATCTTTGGTCATGCATGCCTATGTAGGAATTATGACCAACATGTCGACATTTACATGTTATGCAAGCCAAGCAAGTCTTTAGCTTCATGCTCTCCCAAGAAAAAAGCTCCTCATCTCTGATACCAACTATTATAAAATCGATGCAGATATCCACGAATGGAAAGCATATGTTGTAAACCACAGTATATAAATGAACCTATGGAAGGAAACATACATTTAGATAACGCAGACCAATGGGAAAAGAATAAATCCTTCATCACAATGATTCCCACTGCAAGATGTACACAAAACATAGCAGACCATAAAGGGGCATCCCAACTCACCCAATATCCCATCAAATATGGCACATCTATTCTACTTTTATACAAACTCTTTCCTGGTCTAGTAGATTGAGTGCAATGAAAGCATTAATAGATCACCCATTCTGAAAAGAAAGCTTGAGCTTAACCGGTTGTTTTAGCCTATTAATAGTAAGTCCTTTTGAATTAAAAAATGATCCTACTTGGAGTAGTCGTGCATTCGTTGGAGAAATATATGATAATTTTGACTAGAGCTTTGGTGCAAGTACTGCGTCAATATCTTTTTTCGAGGTGCATGTGAAAATCGATTCTTCATAAAATTCCTTTCTCTTGGTCTCATGTTATCATGAACTTATAAATTATAAGTAATATTCATGAGTTTAATTATTGATGAAATATTATGTGTCTTGGTGGTCTGTGAGGAGAACTGTCCCGCATAGAGTCAACAAATGAACCTCAAAAGCAAAGCCATGAATCTTTAGGTTTCAAACTCACAACAAAAACTCAAGAATATAGGTTCCGAGAATATGTACGCATAGTTTAAATTTTGCATGGTGGGTTTTAATTGGTTGTTAAATGCAAATACACACATTTTATCAAAGGCCATTCACATGTGACTTACATGTTGTTGGGTCCCTATAATACTAGTGATTACCCCATTACTATTGTAGCTGTATCCCTTATTAATATTGTTGTGCCCCTATTTTCCCCATATTGTTATTACTGTGACCCATAGAATCCCTCTATTGTTAATTTTGTGGCTTTATATTATTATTGTTAGGTCGGCTGGGTTACATTGTGACTCCTTAGACTCCTATATATAGAAAGGAGGTTTTGTCATTTGAATCATCCAATAATTGCTCATTTGTGTAATGTAAAGGAGGTTTCCCCCTCGAAGAGGCTGAATTCTAAGGCGTTTATCTCTCTTTTCTATCTTTTTGTGAGCTGGTTTCATAACATTTGGAATCAGAGCTTTGGATTCTAGGGTTTCGCTGCTCCAAACAGGTCATCGTGGCATTTTTGCTATAACTTTTTTCTGCGATGTTTCAGAAGCTAAAAAAAAAACCCATTTGAGAAGAAATCGCGCTGAATCTTGGGTCCGAATTTTAGAGCTTTTCGCACTATATTTGCAGAGATATGATCTAAGGAAGTTTGTCTTTTTTGCAGACTCCTGAATTACATTCCAAATACTGACCTGGGGAAAATCGTCATAACTTTCTCTCTGAGCATCAGATTGAAATTTCATAAGAAGGTACAAAAATAGGACAGACTGTAGTTTCTTGTATATATTTTTTAGATCCAAAGGTTGAAACAGTGACTCATGGCACGTCGTACAAGTTCGCTCTACTAAACTAGTCTATAATCAGGGCATCTTGGGAGATTGTGCATAACTCTTCCTTGGAGAATCCAATTTGGATAAGACTGGTGGTATTGGAAAGAGGATACAGAGGGCTACTACAGATTTCAACTTCAGAAATGGATGATCCGAAATTGCAGAGATACATCAAATTCAATATCAAGCTTCTACAAAGTGAAAAAAGGTGTGTAGTTTTTTTTTTTAAATTTTTTGCATAAGCTTGGTTTGAAAAATTAGTTTGAATCGGTAATTGATGCTCCGAGGAAAGAAAATGAAAGCACCTAGTAAGCAACCTGAAAGCTCTAGCATGAATCATGAAGAAGAGGAAGAAATGCAACATGATATATCAAAATTACGAGACCAAGTGCAACAAGTGTCACTTGCACAAAAAGCAACAGAATCTAACATGGATGGTTTAAGGAAAGATGTAGAAGTTAAGATGGATGGTTTAAAGAAAGGTGTAGAAGCTAAGATGGATTGTTTAAAGAAAGGCGTAGAAGCTAAGATGGATGGAATGGAAGCTAAGATGAATGGCATGGACGCTAAAACTGATGGCATGGATGATAATATGGAAGAATTGAAGATAAATATGAATAAGTTGCTACAAGAAATGGTCACTAATGGTGAAAGGGTAGTAAAGGAAACTCATGATGAGAACAAAAGAAATGTTAATCATGATTCCATAGACTCTAATGTTGGAGCTAAGACCCACCATATTCCAAAAATCGATATGAGGAAGTTTGATGGCAAGGATCCCGCAACATGGATATTACAGATGGAGCAATTTTTTGATCTCAATAATGTGCAAAACACACAAAAGGTACGTATTGAAACTTTATATTTGGAACCAAATCAGTTTGTATGGTATCAATGGATTTGCTATCGTAAACAAATTATCACTTGGGCAATTTTTACGGAAGAATTGATAGCACATTATGAGGATACAAAAAGCAACACTTTTTTTAGCCAATTGATAAGTCTCAAACAAAAGGGTTCAATAATGAAGCACATTGAGGAGTTCCAAAAATTGAACATAAGGGTAAAAAATATTCCAGAGGAGCATAGGATTGATGTGTTCATAGGGAATTTAAAGGATAATATCCAACATGATGTTCGCCTTTGGGAACCTTATTCATTAGAGAAGGCATTCAGGTTAGCAAGAAAAATGGAAAGCAAAATTATGGCAACCAGGAAGCATACCACTCACAACTATAAAGATGGAAGTGTTGTTGCCCCTAGTCTTCCACAACCTATAAGATTGACACCACAAAAATTGGAAGAAAAAAGAGCAAAAGGGATTTGTTACAGTTGTGATAGAAAATACACTAAAGGTCATAAGTGTGCTGAGAAGAAATTATTCTACATAGATTGTGAAGAGGAAGAAGAAAAGGAGCAAGAAAGGTCAAAAGAAGAGGATATACTCCAGGAACAAAGCCTAGATAAAGAAGAAATGAATCCGACCATATCTTGTATTGCATTGGCGAGAATTACCGCTCCTCAAACCATCAAGATAGAAGGACAAATCAAGAAGAAAAAGGTAATAGTGTTGATTGATTCAGGAAGTACCCACAATTTTATTCATTGTAAAGTAGCAAAAGAATTGAATTGCTTCTTATATCCAGCACCAGAGTGTCAAGTGATGGTTGCAAATGGAGGAACAATAAATTGCTCTAGAAAGTGTCATAATATCAAGCTATCCATGGGAGAATATGTATTGACTAGCCCAATGCTTTCCATTCCAATGGGAGGTGCTGATGTTGTACTAGGAGTCCAATGGCTACAATCCTTGGGTACAATAGCTTTTAATTTTCAAGAACTTTTCATGAATTTTCTGTGGAAGGAAAGGAAGTTGAATTAAGGGGTATTGAAGGGAAACCGGGAAAGATAATCAGCTCTAACGGTATGACAAAGCTTCTAAAAAAGGAACAAAGAGGTGTAATTGCACAATTATGTTCGCTAGATGTTTCCACATTGGAATCATCTATTTCTCCAGATCTCCAAAAAGTCTTGGACAATCATTCCAAGGTATTTGAGATTCCAAAAGGTCTCCCACCTATTCGTGATCATGATCATGTTATTCATTTGATTCCAGGAAGTGTTCCTCCAAACATCAGGCCGTACAGATATCCCTATGCCCAAAAGAGTGAAATTGAACGTATGGTTGCAGAAATGCTAGAGGCTGGTATAATTCAACCGAGTCAAAGTTCTTTCTCTGCTCCAGTAGTATTGGTGCACAATAAGGATGGATCATGGCGCATGTGTCCAGATTATAGGGAGCTCAACAAGCTCACTATTAAAGATAAGTTTCCCATTCCTGTCATTGATGAATTACTGGATGAATTGCATGGATCAATTTACTTCACCAAGTTGGATCTTCATTCAGGATATCATCAAATCAGAATGAAGACTAAAGACATTCCGAAAAAAACATTTAGAACTCATGAGGGTCATTATGAATTTTTGGTCATGCCTTTTGGCCTTACCAATGCACCTTCAACATTTCAAGGTTTGATGAATTCCATTTTCAAACTATTCCTTAGAAAATTTGTGTTAGTATTTTTTGATGATATACTAATATACAACAAGTCTTGGAAGGATCATGTTGAACATGTTGACAGGGTGCTACAACTATTGGAGGAGAAACAATTATATGCAAAAAGACCCAAATGTTTCTTTGGAGTACAAGAGGTGGAATATCTGGGTCATATTGTATCTCATGAAGGAGTTAAGGTAGACCCTAGCAAAATTAAATCCATTAAGGAATGGAAAATCCCCACATCCATAAAGCATATGCGAGGATTTCTTGGGTTGACAGGGTATTATCGCAAGTTTGTTAAGAATTATGGGAGAATAGCAGCACCTCTAACAACATTATTGAAGAAAGATGCATTTTCATGGACTCCAGAAGCAACAAAGGCCTTCGAGCATCTTAAAGAGGCAATGTGCTAAGCACCGGTCTTAGCTACACCAGACTTCACAAAAACCTTTATTGTGGAATGTGATGCTTCAGGAAATGGAATTGGTGCTGTTTTAATGCAAGATGAAAGACCCATGGCTTTCGAAAGTCGTCCAATCAAGGGAAAGTTTTTACACAAAGCTATTTATGAGAAGGAAATGTTGGCAATACTCCATGCACTTAAGAAATGGCGACCCTACGTAAAACGGATCATGATAGCCTTAAATACTTTTTAGAAAAAATATTATCCTCTGAAGAGCAACAAAAGTGGGTCATAAAGATGTTGGGTTATGACTTTGAAATCATCTACAAAAAAGGGAAGCAAAATGTGGTGGCAGATGCACTCTCAAGAAAGGATGAGGATGTGGAAGCATTGTTGTGCGCCATTTCTATTATCCAAACAGATTGGATAAACGAAGCAAGGGAGGAATGGAAGAATGATGAAGAAGTGTGGGCACTTATTTGAAAGTTACAACAAGACTCCAGTACGCCTGATACATTTAGCTGGAAAAATGATTCGTTATGGTACAAAGATCGCTTATACCTCTGTACAAATTCCCAGCTAAAACAAAAGATTCTTATGGAATTGCACACTTCTCCCTTAGGAGGGCACTCAGGATTTTTAAAAACTTACCACAGGGTTAAGAAGGAATTTTTTTGGGAGGGCCTTAAATCAGATATTCAAAATTTTGTGGCAGAATGTTTGGTTTGCCAACAAAATAAAGTTGAAACAATTAAGGCACCGGGTCTATTACAACATTTATCCATTCCAAGCCAACGTTGGGAGGATGTTTCAATGGATTTTATCACAGGTTTACCCAAGTCTGAGGGAAAGAGTGTCATCATGGTGGTAGTTGACAGACTTACCAACTATGCACACTTTTGTGCATTATCACATCCATTTAAAGCCAGTACAGTTTCTACTGCATTTATGGAAACAATTCAAAAGCTACATGGAAACCCAAAGATTATTGTAAGTGACAGAGATCCCATTTTCACTAGAAATTTTTGGACAGAATTATTTTCTTGTCTTGGTACTCAGTTAGCTCATAGCTCATCTTATCATCCTCAATCTGATAGGCAAACTGAGATAGTAAACAAATGTTTGGAAGGATATCTTCTTTGCTTTGTATCTGATAAATAGACACAATGGGTCAAATGGTTGCCTCTGGCCGAATGGTGGTATAACACTTCCTTCCATACAGCAACAAAAAGGACCCCATTTATGGCACTTTATGGATATCAGCCACCATCCATCACATCATATTTAAGAGAAAATTCTAAGGTTCAAGCAGTGGAACATCACATCGAACATCAACAACATGTCCTCCAACTCTTAAAGGATAACCTCGTGTTGGCACAGAATAGAATGAAACAACAGGCAGATCAACATCGCAGCGAAAGAAGTTTTGATGTAGGTGATTGGGTATTCCTATGGCTACAACCATATAAGCAAATGTCCCTCAAGCAAGCTAAGAAGGATAATAAATTATCACCAAAGTATTATGGTCCATACAAGGTGTTGCAAAAGATTGGTACTATGGCATACAAATTGGAGCTTCCTGCAGCTTCTCGATTGCACCCAGTTTTCCATGTTTCATTTTTAAAGAAGGTTATAGGTGACAAGCTCCCAGTTCAAACAATATTGCCAGAACTTGATGAGGAAGGAAAAATTATATTGGAACCAGAAGCAGTCACAGAAACAAGAACTCGACAGTTATGAAATTGATCAATTTCGGAGTATCTTATCAAGTGGAAGAACTTATCCGCTGAAGATTCCACATGGGAGGATGAGAATTTTATACAGAAGCATCTAGAACTACTGAAGCGTTGAGGACAACACTTTTTTGAAGGAGAGGGGCATGTTGGGTCCCTATAATACTAGTGATTACCCCATTATTATTGTAGTTGTATCCCTTATTAATATTGTTGTGCCCCTATTGTCCCCATATTGTTATTACTGTGCCCCATAGAATCCCTCTATTGTTATTTTTGTGGCTTTATACTATTATTGTTAGGTCGGCTGGGTTATATTGTGACTCCTTAGACTCCTATATATAGAAAGGAGGTTTTTTCATTTGAATCATCCAAGAAGTGCTCATTTGTGTAATGTAAAGGATGTTGCTCCCTTGAAGAGGCTGAATTCTAAGGCGTTGATCTCTCTTTTCTATCTTTTTGTGAGCTGGTTTCATAACACATGTTGATATATTTTATATAAATATAGTTTTTTATTTAGAACAATACAATAAACATGATTTATAACTACACATTTATTTAATGCATTTGAAATATGGATAAAATAGGCGTGCACTTATGATTGTACACATTTGTATAATTCCTTTGAATAAAGACAACAAGAACAGCTGTATTTTATATTATTAGCCTATATTGTTGCATTAGTAATAACATGAATAACCATAACTCATATTTATATACATGGTTTGGTATCAAAAGGAACAAATAGATTGATACCCATGGCTTTGCATTTTCTTACATGCAGTAATAATATGGTTTTGCAATAGAAGTTATGGTATTGGATGTGTTAAATGAAATAATAGTTAAGGTTTTGTTTTTAATATTAAAGCATTTAAAGGAAAAATATTAGTTATGGTTATGATTATACTTTTATTTATGCATTTGCAAGATAATGTCTTCATGCAAAGACATATAATATGTAGAATTTATTAGTGATTCTAAAATGAAGGGTGATAACTAGTAGATATTGAATTATTGGGGTAGAAATATTCGGATTCTCTCACATTTTAGTCAGATGAAAATATATAATCTTTTGGGTTTTGGTAATTTGATACTTTAGGTAATCACAACGTTAGATTTTTTGTTAACAATAGTTGTTGCAAGGATGAAAGCATGACTTTTACTATGAATGGGCTGACAATTTTTAAACTAATCTCATTTGCAATGATTGAACAATGGTTTATAACTAATACTATTGCTGCAGGCAAGGAGATCATTATATATAACTATTATTATATGTGGACTGATAAAAAAAATAAAAATCGGATGTAGTTTTACAATGGGCAATTTAGTTGATTGAGATATATTGTTAACTTTCTATGGTTTGGCAATGGTGATGAACAATGGGGAAGAATCTTATTGTGGAAAACAACCATGTCACAAGGATATGGTGTTGTAAGAACTATTGGATAATGTGTTTGAGAAACATGACACCATGTCTAATGCATGGACCTCTAGTTAATAAGGCTTGAATGAAAGTTTATGTTTATTTTGTAAAATATCAATAATGAATAAGGGATGGACTCCCTTGTTGTCATTGAGTGAGGGGTGAACTCCCTCATGAAATATTTTTAATAAAGAAAAGCATGTGTTGGTTTTTGCCTTCGGGGTTTTCAGGGTAACCTTAGTCTTGTTTTGTGTGCTTTCCTATTTGGTTGATTTTAATGTTATTTTCACATTGCGTAATGTTGGTAATTATATCTTTCATCACGTTTTAAATAAGTCTTAATTAATTGAATGATGTTAATGAGGCAAAGTTGTAGCATAATTCATTATACTAACAAGTTTCACTAGAGATCATTCCATTATCCAAATAGTTATTGCCATTTCTACAATTACTCCACTTAATGATTTTCATTATATAATTTGATGACCAGTTAAATAGTATGTTATAAGCTACCCATGGGATGTTATATAATGATAAAACTTGTATATATATATATATATATATATATATATATATATATATATATATATATATATATATATATATATATAATAATAATAATAATAATAATAAATCTTGTGTAGTTTGTATGAGGTACACTGAGGGATGTAACAAATGGTATCAGAGCCCAAGTTGCATCATTGGGTGATCATTGGCACCTCTTGGGTTCCATAAGAATGTGAAGGAGGGGAGGTATGGTGCTATTGGATGAAGCTCAGATATGATACTATTGAAATTACATTACAATGTATGTATTGAATACATTTAATATGAAATACATAATAGTGCTAATGAACCCTTTGAAGAATATTAGTGTTAATGAGTACTTTGAATAATAATAGTGCCAATGGTAGTAAGTTCTTATGTTGATAAAAGACAATTTGAATTTCTATTGCATTTGATTATAATTCTTTTTTCGTTTGAAGCTCGATTTTGTATCACTTCTTTGAAACATTACATTAGATAGTTTGTTGTGTTACTTATCACTGTGATGGGAAACTGACCAAATACCATAGATTTAGTTTCTTTGAATTACAAGTATTTATTCTAATAATATTTTCAAATAAAGTGAAAGAGTATCCAGGGTCCCTACTGTTATGCGAAGACTTACAAGAGTTACAAAAGTTCTAGCTCTATTATGTAGAGCCGATTAGACATTGCCAAAACCGAAAAATACTATTCATATTTGACTAGAACATAATGGAGAACCATGGTATGACCTGGTACCAACAAGAGGCGATGAAGCCACTTTCCAGTGAGGAATAATGAGCTAGGAAACATGAGCCTCTGTCCAGCAATGAAGCATGAGCCACCAGTAAGCAAGAGGTTACATACTACCAACTTTTGAGGAAGCATGAACCATGAACCACCCATGAGCCATAAGATGTAGACCTACTTTTAACCATTAAAAATGAGTTATAAATCAACCCTAAATCAAGGCTCTGAACCCCCAGTTGTGAACCATAGATCAGCGAGGCATCACAAATGACAGTCTAGTAGTTGATCATGAGCTATGAGTCATGAAGCCACCTAAAAGTGATGCAACCAGTCCTGGTCACACCACCCATGGGATCACATGAAACTTCTAGCTACCTACCATTAAGAAAGATATTACTATGTTCTAGAGTTATCAACACTAATTTTGGGCTAGAGAAATTCGATAACCTAAGGTTGCAAGCACCATGAACCATAATTATTGAGCATTTTGAGTCACTTGAATTCTTGAATGAAATCCCACCACCCTAAATCTACATGCAAGAGATGATCAACTAATTTAGGAGAGTAGATACCTTGAATGATTTTATAGACTCCTAGAGCCATGACCAACAAGAAGAAGAAACTACCAAGCCAGAGATAGCTAATCGTTAAAGCACCATGGGTCTGCATAATTAAAAATGTGAATGGTGATAAAATAAATGATGCTATAAGAGGACTGCACCATAATGGTGAAGCAGGGTGGCCAATTTAGAGTCCCAAGCCAACCTGAAAATAAAGGAGGTCGAGGGTGGCTAAATGAAAACCAAGAGTGAGGCAGATATTCCAGTTCTATGATTGCCAGAAAGTACTTAGGGGCGGGCCAATTAAGGAGTGTAAGGAAAGGATTAAAATTACAGGCATGTCGACTCTATAATGAAAAAAAAAAATATCATCTTTGTCTCTAAATAACATTGAGAAAAATAGGACTTGTGTAATAGAAATATTCCATAGAGAGGACATCTTCTCACAATGATGCCACTCTTGTCTGGACTAGGAAGGAACCACTGTAAACCATCATTCGTCATCATTATTTTTTTGAAAGCAAAGCTAGATTTACTATATGATGCCCAAGGCCAGGTTGGTGTGATCATGATGTCTTGGTTATAACAAGCATGCTGGTGAATTAAATAGATGCCCAAGTGGTTATCATTCTCACCTAGCCTTGAATTACATAGTAAATAGTGATAGTGTGGATTAGGATTGACTACTAAAGTTTGTATTCATACTCTTATGATAATGTTTAAACACTTTAAATGATTGGAATTAAAACACATTGCTTACGGTTTTGGGAAAAGAATAAATGCATGCATTATTTTTTCAATAATGAGAACAATGTGATAGTGAAGGATTGTAAGAAGGCATGGGATGTTAAGATGATGAATGAATTATCCTTGATGTTGTTGATAACATGCTAGAATGTTTAAAAAACATTCAAGAATTGTCTTGAATGTTGAGAATAAGCAATGGGTAAGATGGAAAGTCTTGTTAAGTGCTTATTAACAAAGTATAAGGACTCTTAGTGTGACCGTAATGGCTAACGATTAATTGTATCTTTTCATGAAAATACTCTGAATGTTGGTTGAATTTATGATAATTTAGTGGCAATAACTATTTAGTATATTTTATTATCCTCCTGTGAATTAGCATTACATGACATCATTCTTGGTAATTGCAATACTAATAGATTATATGTGAACTCACAAACTATTAGACTTATCTTCGAAGGTATATTTCAATAGGTTTATTGGAATATGCATTACTCAATTTTTCTTGAAGATTATTTCTAGATTTGTAAACAATTTGATAGTGGTAGCTCGTTCTCATATTATTAGTTTAATGCTTACAATACATTTTGGATTTGGGTCTATTAGTGTGAATTAAATTTGGCTTCTAAACTGCTACTTGTATTTGTTATAAGCACTCAATACTAATGGTAAATTAATATCCTTATAGGAATGATGTTCTATATAGGAAATTATAGACTTTATGTGTGTTAAGATAGTATTCAATAATTATTTAACATCGAAAAAAACCCTAGGCACTGCTTGCTGAAGGAGTTTACGCAGCCCTAGTCAATGATCACAACAAGAAGCTCGCAGCTGCCCCTTAGTGGCCTCATGCTGCTAAGGATTGAGCACCATGGACGCTTCAGAGGATGGAGAGTCTCTCTTAGATCAACAACGAGAAAATGAAGGATCAACAAAATATTTTGCCTCTCTCATTTCTGCAATGGGCCCAACAAAGAACAGACCATCAGTCACCAAGTTTGTTAAAAGATTGGAAGACACTCCCGAAATCTCACTCCCTCCTGCCCTTCCCTGTAGAGCAGCACTTTCTCTGGCGGAGCATGGATTAGTGGGGCAGTTTACGGGGTTATGGCCATTGCCCAAAACTGTGCAAAAATGGGTAGAAAGGAACTGGACTGTGTTAATAGATGGAAAAATCTCAATCAGGTTTTGTGGAAGAGGTTACTACACCTTTCACTTTGAAACCAAGGAGGATCGAGATCTGATTTTCAGGAATGGACCTTATTTTATGGATACAAGGGGTTTGTATCTAAACAGATGGACACCAGATTTCAACCTAGAAATGGATGTACCCAATGCCGTCCCCATCTGGGAAATATATAGATAGGTGTGAGCCAAAGGAAAATATGCATGCTTGCGCCAGAGTCTGTGTAGAAGTGGATATTGGGAAAGGGCTACCAGAAGCTATCAAAATCAAAGTGGACCAGTGGACGCACATACAACAACTGGATTATGAAAAAATCCCCTTCAAATGCAAGGTATGTCACGAATATGGTCATTTTGCAAATAGATGTACAAAAAAGAAAAGAAAATGAAAATGAAAATGAAAAGAGTGAAGATCCGGAAAACAAATGGGAACAGGTTAAAAGAAAGAAGACAGTCCACAAACAACCAAATCTATCTTCCTCACAGCCCTCCACATCCTCTGATCTCCATCCCCCATCACCCAAAGAAGATAATAATCCTCTTGCTAGCCTTAATCCTTTTGAGCCTCTAGATCCTTCAGCTCCCCCATCCCCTGGACCAAGATCCATATCCAGATCCAAATCCAGATCCATACCCCCACAACATACCCCAACCCCCTTTAATCCCCTCTGGTATCAAACTCTCACACCCCTCCCCCCCCTTAGTAGACAAAATTCTAACTAGAAAACAGTCAAAGGAAGCACTCCCAAATGTAGAATATTAGAAAAAAGCAGGAAGAAAGACAAACAAAGAACTCAGGGATCAAGCAGCAGCAAGGAAATGGCATTAGGAACACAACAACCTATGGAAACCTTCTTAGGAAGGAGTATAGGAAACAACGAAAAAAGCCAGAAAAGAGGGAAAGGAACCATGCACAACCCAACAAGTAATAATGATAGTGGTCTCCTAGAATTGCAGAGGAATGGGATCATCTGTCAAAGAAAATGCCACAAGAGACATTTTGGTAAAAGAAAACCCATACATCCTTATGGTTCACGAGACAAAAACAAATAGCCAAGAAACTAAAAACATCAAAAAAAACTTCAGAAATTATGAAGGGGAAGCAATACAGGAAATAGGAGCATCTCGAGGTATTTTCACAATATGGAAAAAAGGAACTTGGGAATTAATAAAATACAAAAAAGACCAGCATTGGATCCAAATGGATCTAATGCAAATCAATACAAAAGAGAGGTACAGTGTTATAAATATATATGCCCCAAATCACTACAAGGAAAAAGAGCAATGTTGGACCACCATAAAAGAAGCACTAAAAGAAATACAAGCTGGGAAAATAATTCTAGGAGGAGATTTAAATTTGGTAAGAAGTATAGAAGAAAAGTTTGGAGGAACATACCACACAGACCCATCCAGGGATATTCTAGAAGAAATAATGGAACAACACAATTTAATAGACATCCCGCCAAGCAACGGGAAATACACTTGGAGCAATAAAAGAGTGGGAAAAAGAAACATAAAAGAAAGGCTGGATAGAATTCTGATACAAGAAAACATAGTAGTAGTGCACAACTCCATAAAATAAAAAATTTTACACACCACAACATCTGACCATAAACCGGTGACAATAGTCATGGGAAAAATGGAAAACCAGGGACCGCTCCCGTTTAGATACAACTCAATTTGGGACAGCAACACTGAAATTAGCAAATTAGTCAAGGAAGGATGGGAGCCAAGAGTAATAGGATCACCTCAGTATATTTGGGAAACAAAATTAAAAACTGCAAGAACCAAATTAAAGGAATGGGCAAGAGCAAATGAAATAAAAAAAAAAAAAGAAAAGAAAAAAGAGTTACAACAGAAAATGGAAAGCATGCAAATTGAAAAAGAAAACAGAGAAGAAGGCAAGCAAGATTATCTAAGAGAGAAGGAAATCTTCTGGGAAATATATAGGGAGAACAGGAAAGAAGAAGAAGAGGCAAGATTTAAATACAGAAGTTTTTGGCTTAAGGCAGGGGACAAAAACACTTCCTTTTTCCACAACACAATGAAAATAAGAAGAGCAAGAAACCAAATAGAAAAACTTCAAGTCGAAAGCCAAGAGGTAAAAGGTGTGGAGGAACTAAAAAAAGCAGCCTATCAGCACTTTAAAAACTTACTCTCAGCCAACGAAGAAATCGCTGAGAGTGAAGATTTCCTAAAGCACGCAATTTTTTTTTTAAAGAACAAAATGCTGCAATGTGCAAGGACACCATAGAAGAAGAGGTAGTGGCGGCCATATGGAGCTTGCATCCAGACAAAGCCCCAAGGCTAGATGGTTTCACAATAGCATTCTACAGATCTCATTGGTATACCATCAGAAAGAATTTCTTAAGAATGGTGAAGAATGTTTTCAAAAAAAATAAATAGGAGGCAACACAAAATCTTCCTACCTTTCGCTAATCCCAAAGGAAGCAAACCCCTCAACTTTCAATAGGTTTCACCCTATATCACTTTGCAATTCATCTTATAAGATAATAGCAAAAATAATTGCAAATAGAATCAAGGTAGTACTTCCAATAATCATATCTGAAAACCATGGAGGATTCGTGCCCAACAGGCAAATCATAGATAATGTAATTATTGTACAAGAAGTTGTACACTTTAGTATGCTAAGGCAAGAGAAAGGCCTCATAATCAAACTAGATATGGCTAATGCATTTGACAGGGTCAACCATCCATATCTAGTGGCTGTCCTCCATAAACTTGGTTTCTCAAGAGATATAATGGAAGTCATACAGGCATGCATTTCTACTTCTTGGATTTCCCCCCTCATAAATGGAAGGCCCAGTGACTTCTTTCAAAGCACAAGAGGCCTTAGGCAAGGTTGTCCTCTCTCTCCCTTCCTATATATTATAATGGTGGAAACCTTAAGAAGGGCTTTGGAAAATCAAAGAAAGGAAGGAAACATCACAGGGACCAGAATAGAAAAAGGAGTAAAAACAATAAACCACTCACTCTTTGTTGATGCCACATTACTGCTGGGAGGGGCTTAAATAATAATAGCAAGGAGGTTCAAAAAAGTACTGGATGATTTTTTACAGTTTTCAGGTGGGCTATTAAACAATACAAAATGCAGGATATATGGATGAAATACACCCCCCCACAAGAACTATGCAAAGGATCTCTTAAATCTTAGACATCCCTGTATAGGAAAAATGGACAGACTTCTTCTATGTGGGACTTCCAATCTCAAAAGAGAACATGAAGATAGAAATATGGACTAAACAAATTGAAAAAATGAAAAACAAAATACAAAGTTGGGGTATGATGTGGCTGAATATGGCAGGAAGGGTAATACTAATCAAAGCACTCCTTGCAACACTACCTATCTACCAATATGCAATAATCATGGCCCCAGCAAGTGCCCACAAACAAATGGAGTTAATCTTAAGAAGTTTTTTGTGGCAGGGGAGGAAGCAAGAAAACAAAAAATTTAGCCTGGTCAGGTGGGAGCAAGTAGTACTACCTTATGAACAAGGAGGACTATCAATACAGATACCTGGGCTCATGAATGCAACACTGGGAATGAAAATAGTATGGAGACTAATTACAGGAAAAGAGAGCTGGTGGAAAAAGACTCTTTTATCAAAATATATGGATGGCACCAGGGAAAGATTGCTTAATGGAAATATCCCAATAAGACAATGTACCCAAGTCTGGAAGCTAGTTAAAAAAACAATTCCATTAATGAGTAGATACATTTCTAAAATCCCAGGCAATGGAAAAACAATTTCAATTTGGGAGGACAGAATCATGGGAAAAGAACCACTTCAGACTCATCCAGAAATTGAAGACATACAAGAGTGGATGAAAGGTAAAGGTTTCAATACTTTACACTCAATCTCTCTATGGAACCAAAAGGAGTGGCAAGACTAGAAAATCTCAGCAATCCCAACAGATCTGGAATGGTAATGGAGAAAAATCAGGCAACTCTTAAAAGAGGCAGCACCAATCCACCATGATGAGGAAGATGAATATCTCTGGGACCCAAGCGGTGGACATTATATAGTTAGGAATGGATATAAAATCCTTCAAGAACAACCAAATCAACAAGAGTGGGATTCTTGGAAAATAACATGGAAATCAGAAAGTTTTCCTAAGATAAAAATTTTCATCTGGACTCTTTTAAAAGGGAGAATATTGAGCAGTGAAAACTTAAGGAAAAAAGGCTTTCAAGGTCCAACACGATGCCCTTTATGCATGTAGGCTGAAGAAAACATACAACACCTTTTCCAAGAATGTATCTTTGCTAAAGAATGTTGGCAGTAGCTGATAAGTCCTTTGGAAATAAGAATAAATTTAGAAAAGCCCTTGTCGGATTTTATTGAGACCTTTGAGAAGGCCTACCCATACACAACAAACAAAAAAGCCACAATTCAGAGAATATGGAAATGCATTCCAGTGGTTCTATGTTGGCAAATTTGGTTGACACGAAACAAGTGCATTTTCAAAAATCAAATCCCAAGGATAGGGAAGACCCTTTCAAAAACATGGGGTCTAAATTCTGAAATACTCAATGTCAAAGGAACAACTCCAATAGATTATAACACTCTTCAACAGGAAGAGTGAGATTGGCTCAACAAAGCCATAATAAATAATACTGGGCAAAAAGGACAGAGGAAGACAAGCTTAGGAATTATATGGAAAATAAGAATGAGTGAAGAGGAATTGACAAATTGGAGGAAAAATCAGAATAGATATTGTCTATACTTTGATGGGGCTTCAAAGCATAATTTGGGAAAGGCAGGGGCATGGGGAATAATCCTCGATCCTGATGGGAAAGAAAATGTCACTTATGAATGGGGATTGGGACAAATCTCAAATAATAAGGCAGAAGCTTACAGCGTGTTGATGCAAACAAGAATAATAAAAAAAAGAGAAATCCAAAATCCTATCATAATAAGAGACTCAACCATAATCATAGAGGCAATGGCAAGAAACAAAAATCCAAGCAATGAGTTCATGAACAGAATCTTTAGAAGAATCAGAAAGAACTTGGAAGGCTCTGGCGATGTAATCTACAGAGATGTCTTGAGAATCCACAATCAACAGGCGGATTACTTTGTAAACCAAGCAGTGAAAAAAATGAAGGGCTTGTTCGGGAAAACCAGGATGAATACCACAATTCTGTTCCTTAATAACCAGCAAAAACCACAAGTATAAAGCTAACCAATTCCAAAGGAAAAATCAATGATAGAAGCAATCAATTAAAAAACAACAGCTATAAAACAACAGAGGACACATCACTGCAGCAACAGCCAGGAAATTACGGGAAAGCAAAGGAAAAATCATGAAACTTCATACTCTTGTATGAGAAATAGCAGGAATGAAGATTGTGATCCTAGTCACAAGAACTACGCTGCAAACTATCTCATCGAAGGCAGGTTTCGGGTTGAGATAAAGCACTA
Organism: Pinus tabuliformis; assembly: GCA_031772625.1. Taxonomy (NCBI): domain Eukaryota; kingdom Viridiplantae; phylum Streptophyta; class Pinopsida; order Pinales; family Pinaceae; genus Pinus; species Pinus tabuliformis. The sequence goes on from CM062818.1 coordinate 1,204,097,087, forward strand.
TAAGAATAGAGGGTACATTCACAAAAATCACAGCAACAATTTTAGCGAGGAAATCTCCATTTTCCATGTTATTATAGTGATACTTTGGTTTCAAAGACCCTCCCTGTCCTTTCTAATAGCCAGCAGTGTTTCCTCTGTTCAACGTCCATACTTCATCTTAAGCCCCCACCCTTCTACTTACCCAGCTTGCTCACTTCGTACATCTTCTCTCCCTTCACTCCCTCCTCTCAGCGAGCACAATTCCCTTCTGAGCATCCATGCCCTCCTTCTGCCCCTCTCTTTATATCAGCCCCCCCGACTGATATAATCAGTCTTTGGCCCTCCTTCAAGTCTGTCTTTCGCAGGGACTTTAGCTCTTTTGGTTTACAAAGGAAAAACCCATCCGAGCACTTTATCCAGACTTCAAAAAATCATTCATTTGCATCTATTATTATCATCGGGCCCACACTCCAAAGCCTTTTTCGCAGCGTTGCCCCCTCCTTTCTCCGATCTCTGATCAAATCAGGATCATTGATCGGGTGCTCGATCCCACGGTTGTTGATCAGCCTGTTCAATCAAATCTGCACGCCTCTTCCCCACCGCCGACCTGTACTCATTTGATCAGACGGCTCCCATCGATTTTAGGTGGACAACAAGCATAGAGATTACCCGCTCGAAAAGCAGTTTTCTCTCTCTCCTCCGATGCTACGTGTCACTCGGTCAGTGGAATCGGGCGACCCCTCCCTTTTACCACTTATGGTTTATAACATGCCCGAAATACCATCTCCGCTTTTATTCCTGCCTTTCTTCTTGGTTAACATGCGGGCTTGTTCATGCCTAACAACTGTAGATCTCAACCATCGACGGTTGCGACAGCTCCTCCAGTCTCCTCTCCCATCAGTGCCTTTGGTCAATCTCCACCATTCATCCCCTGATCCCAATCTTTGTGGTTTAATCTTGGCCGCTACTCTTCAGACATCCTCGTCCATTGAAAGGAAAGTGGTCAACAACAGCAAAAGAAGAAGCATCTCAGGCAACACAAAATCAAAGAAGCACAACGAAATTTGGAGCAGAGAGCAGAGACAAAGGAAGAACAAGCAAACAAACCACATGGAATTCAACCCACTGAAGGAGAGAACTCGGACAATTATGACAAGAAGAGTCAGTCAAATCAGGAGCAATCAGTCTACAAGCCTTGAAAAACTGTCAGAGAGCCCATGACATGCAAATTTCTCTTTCTAGTAGGTCAGTTTGTTAGGTAGTACTCTAGAATACACATAAAAATACATGAAGTCCTGAACACAAGCCTAGGAGAAGAGACTGCATTCCTATCTCATGGCTTAGAGGTTTTTCATGGTACAGTCTTTTGTAATAGGAGCATGCTCCATCAAAGATTTTGGTAATATACAAACTACCCGACCTTGTTAAAAAAGAAGAAGATAGTATGCAAGAAAGAGTAATGGCTACAAAAGAGGATATTTGTTTAACTAGAATAAGCATGATTGTAAATTATTGAATAAGGAACTTAGATCACGATAGAAATAGTGATTTATAAAAGTATCTGATTTAATAGAATGATATTGTTTGACAATGTCGATGCATTGTTGGAAAAGAAACATTATGAATTTACTCATTAGCACATGTAGTTCTTGGATTCACTTAATAGTTTCCTTGAAATTATAGAACATTCACTCCAATTTAACTTATTGAAATATTCATGCGTTAGCTAATTACATATGATTTACAAGTATGATGACGATTGCATACTATTACTAGAAAATGTAAGCATTCCATAGCATTAGTTGTGAAGCATGTGTATACATATAGTTTTGCATAATAGGGACAAATAGAAAAGGGTTGTGGTTTTTTATATGTTTTTAGAAACATGCATAAATGGTAATTTGCTAAGAGAAGCAAAGATTATTTGATAGCTTAATAATGTACTATCCAATAAAGGGAATGCATGTGATAAAATATATTATGTACTACAAACTAGATGATGAAACTAGTAGTAGTCAGGTGTTGTTGATTATGTTGATTGTTGAAACTTCAAACCTGGAAATGTACTTCTACAAGTTGACAATTCAATGATGGTGTTAGTCTGAATAAGATTGTATACATCATTAATCTAACTAAATATTTTCATTTTCATCCTTTGGAAATCCATCTAGTTTGTAAGTATTGTTAGTGACACTACATCAAAAATAATTAGTCAGGTCTATTATGTTATAGAATTTGTGGTCTTTTCATTGTCATTTATAAACAACATATGAAATCCATTTTTAATCGGTTGTAATTATTAATTTCTTTGACTAGAAAAGTTCGCTATTTCCTGTAACACCCTCCTCCCAAATCTACCCAAGAAATCGGCCAGCCGGGGTAAACATGCGACGAGAGGCCACTATGATATCATTTGACCTCCTAAATCACATTAAGGAAGTGGAACCGATGGAAACACACCATACAAACATCCAACATCATCAACAAAACCCTCAGAAGACAAGTCAACCACTCAGACAACCTGTCCCTAGGTCCCACTGTTGTTTTAGGTCTCTTGGGCCATAGTCGCTCTCATGCTATGGGAAAGGGAGTGACCAACAACCTAAAGTCACTCTCACAGGCCTGCCTTACAGCGATTGTGGATTGAAATTGTTAGTGCTATGCCAATGACTTCGGGATTTGAGCCACTTTTTCAGGCCCAGAGCCTAGGCCACTGTCCAGAACTGATCCATCTCTTCAATTCAGTAAAGTAATAGCGAAATGAATGTACTAAAGCAAATACTTGTTCAAGACATTTACTGGATCCCTACTAGCCATGACAAGCATTTCGCCAAACATATTATCAACATGAAATCTACAAGTGTAAATAACATAGTTAAGTGTAGGGATATCATACTTATCTGAGAATTGCTATAAATCATTGTTCCGTTATGCCATTTGCTGCATTTTCATCTATTAGGTCATAAACACACTATCCATTCACATACAAGTAAAAACATGATGAGAGACATAAATAGCTAATATCATAAAATGTGCATATAAACAACATAAAAGGAACAAAAATACAATAAACATATAAGCTATCAATTCCATAAATACATCAATACCTTTACACATGAAAATCAAGGGAATGAATTTCTCATTAATGAATGCAATGAACCAACTAGAGATGGGACTACCACGTTCGCCTGACCATAGAATGGCTGAGCCAAATCTCTCTTTAGCCATTCACCCTCGTGCCATATTCCAAGAATGAATGTGGGTATTATAAAACACATAAATTAAAACTCATCTAGGGCTTCCAGAGGCCATCCACCTCAACTCATCAAACAATGATTCCACCTCATGGTCGAACACCACAAAAACCATCACCAGATTGGTCTCAATCCAAGCCTTCCAAGGCTTGCTGAGCATTTTTCAAACCAATGCTTCCAGAACTAGTAAATCAACCCACATCTTATACAAGGCTTCTAGAGCATTTGTCCAACCAAGGCTTCCAGGACTAGTAACTCAACCCACCAAGGGCTTTTAGAGCGTTTGTCCAACCAAGGCTTCCAGGACTAGTAACTCAACCCACCAAGGGCTTTCAGAGTGTTTTTCCAACCAAGGCTTCCAGGACTAGTAACTCAACCCAAGCTATTACAGGGCTTCTAGAGAGTTTTTTCAACCAGGGCTTCCAGGACTAATAACTCAACCCAAGCTAAGGAAACATGAGAACCAACCAAAAAAATGAATGAAAGTAAACCTACAACCACCATGGTTATCTAGGAAATGGCAAGTCTATGAAATCCACTGTCGGTCCAAGAAATCCTCCATGCCAATGATAGATCACAACCAAGAAACCACATGCATATGCCATGCATGCCAAAACTAGTGAATAAATCGTACATGTAACTCGGTACCTAAAAAAAAATATGATATAGTTGGTGATGCTGATGCCTTATTGTGTTTTCCTGCTCTTCCTTTGCCTTCTTGCTCCAAGAATCCAAGTGTGCCAAACCCTCCAAGAGTGCTCCAAGAAATCTCTAAGTATCCAAGAGTATGGGAGAGAGAATAATGAGAGAGAGCTCCAACATTGAACTCACAAAAGGTTACCAATTGATCCTCATAAGCCTTTTTATGAATGAGGCCTCTATTTTCTCCATTTTCCATTATTTTCCTTTATTTTCCATCTCACATGCAACCTGTGACCTTTCAACTTCTTTTTCTCCTAATTTCCATTATTTTCATAAACAAATGTGCCAAAAATGCCTTTTTTCCTTTTAATGCTTTAACCATTTCCTTTACTGATTTCCTTAGCCATAAACAACCAAATGAACACCCCCTAGGATGTCTTGGCCAACATTCAACTTGGAATAAGTGTCCCATTCATCCGTGGTTATTATTTTTAACATTTATTGCATGGAATTTTCATGAGGGCTGTTAGAGAACCCTCTCCCTTGGGGGACACTGTCCTCGGTGTTCAATCACACATATACCTCAACAATTTGCTGAAATAATACATACTGCTTATGGAGGTTTATAACACAGCTCAATGAAGTATTTACAATGAAAGATCTGCTCAAGATATAACATCATGACAACATGACAACATACCACATAGTGGAGCTTTATAACACAACTCATTATGGTATTTACAATGATCATCCTGTTGAGTGCCAACTCATATGACATCATAACATCATGATAACATAATAACATAACACCCATACCACATAGTGGAGCTTTATAACACAACTCATTACGGTATTTACATCCATACATGAGTGTACATATAACAACATCATCAAAATATATATACCAAAATATATGCCAAATCATATATCAAAACATATATCAAACATATACTAACATCATATCTAAGCATATATATCAAAACATCATATAACATATATCATCCATCATAAAGCATATATCGATCACCATAAAGCATATACTAAACCAACATAAAACAAATACTAAACCACCATGAACCATATACCAAGCCACCATATCAAAGCTGCTTTGCCTCAACTGACAAACAAGGAAGGATACATGCCCACATCTGATTCACCATCTCCTCTGTAGTTCATCGGGCCCAAAGTGCTTCCATTGCACTTTAACTTGCTCGATTTCTCAGTTCCGGATCATGAGCACCTTTTTTTGTAATATACAATGAGGCTCCGGCTGGAATTATCCATCTGGTTCCACCTGAAATATAGGCCAATCAATTACATGATCAACATCCTTAACATACTTCTTAAGCAAATATACATGGAAAACATCGTGGACTTTCACTGTCGGAGGCAGTGCAAGTTGATAGGCTACTGGCCCAATCCACTCAATAATACTGAAGGGTCCACAAAACTGTGGTGCCGACTTGGCACATGAGCTGATCTGCAAAGATATCTTCTTTAGTTTGATGCACAAGTACACCTATTCCCTAACCCGGAACTCCTTGAACAACCTATTCCTGTTTTCATAACTCTTCTGCCTATTCTGTGCTTCCTTGAGATTCTTCTTGATCACCTGCATCTCTTGTTCCATGTATGCCAACATATCTGGTCCAATCAATACTATACTAACATGATCACTCCAACTAATGGGAGTGTTACGACTCTGCCCATATAATGCCTCAAAAGGACTCATCCTCAGTGACTCCTGATAATTGTTGTTGTATGCGAACTCTACCAAAGGTGGATACTCTTCCCACTTGCACTGTTGATGCATCACATACATCCTCAACATGTCACCTAATATCCTGTTGATCCTCTCTGTCTGTCCATCTGTCTGTGGATGATAAGTTGTGTTGAAGGCCAACTTGGTGCCCAAACCTACTAATAACTCCTTCCAAAACTTGGAGGTGAACTTTGCGTCCCTGTCTGACACAATATTCTTTAGAACACCATGTAGACTAACCACGTCTCAGATGAATACCTGTGCCACATCACTAGCTGAGAATGTAGACTTTACCGGGACAAATTGTGCAACCTTTGTTAACTTGTTCACAATGACCATGATGGAATCATGCTGTTTCACTGTCTTTGGAAACCCTGTGATGAAATCGATGCAAATTGTTAGAGTCAGTATTTGCATACTGCCATCAGTGATCAAAATTTCTCTTTTCATATTGATTTTAGGTGTCCCACACAGATGTTTTTTATCATTTCATTAGGTCATGAAAAAATTTACCCTAGTAAAAAAACATCACTCTTCATCAAATTTGATTACTTGCTAACCCACCTTCATGTCTTGCTGAGCATACTTCAAATGTCAAGCATGTCATAATGTCATCTTGAAATTCAGTCCTTCAAGGTCTCATTAGGTAATTTATGGTTTTTCAAGGTTTCATTAGGTCTTAGGGTTCATTTCCAAGGTCCACTAAAACACCATCTCCTGCATAAAAGACCAGCAAGTGAGGGAGTAAGAATAAACAATATTTCAACAGCAAAATAGTTTGTAATTTGAATATTCAAGAAAAAATGTAATTTTATGGTCTTAATATGTAATAATTCTCATGGTTCCAAGTGTTGTAAGTTCAAAGTTTCATCATCCAAAAGGAACAGTTTCAAATTCATTATGTTCCCAAATCCACCAAGAAGATCAAATCAGAAGATCAAGTCCAAAGGTAAATTGTAAAAGACAAGTTAAGTTTGAGAAAGAAAAAGTGGGTCCCAAGACTATTTTTGAAAATCTAAACAAGGTATAAAGGCCATCAAAGACCAAGGGAAGGCTCATTTTCACTCTTATCCATCGATATCTCAATCACCTACACTCCATCTACCTCCCTTGACCTTTTCCCATGCCCATTCCTTTCATTTCCATCTCCTAGGGTTTTGAGGGCATTTTTCTTGGTTTCATGACCTTCATGGTTAAATCATCAAAAAAATTTGTATCCTGATGCTCTTACACCTTCCCCTATCCTTAATATACCTTCCTAAACACTTTCCATCACTCCTATCCCTCAAAATCATCATTTTTCTACAAACCCTAGCCTATTGCTGCTTTTGACACTTTTCTAGACTATGCCTATGTTTTTCCCTTTTGAACCCCTTACCCTCACTCAATATTTGAAATTCCACTTTCCCCTATTCCTAAAATCCCTCCCTACCTCTCAAAGTTTTCCTAAGAATTCAGAATCCCCCATCCCCTTCATTTCCCTTCATTTCTACAAATCCCCTGTTTTCCCTTCACTAAACCCTAATTTCCTCTCCCACTAAGCTAGGGTTTGCTATGGAATTGGAGATATCTGAGTAGAGGAGGCATAAGGGATATAAGTAGGTATGATGCCATTTCATATCATCAACATCAGGTCTCCATCATTTGTCAAGAAGTCATTCTAAGGGACAAGTCATTCACCACACATAAGGGCCGATTTTTCTTCAAACTATGTTTCTGACCAAGAAAAGATGAATTTGAAAAAAGTGAGAGAGGCTTTTGTCCATAATATAACAAGGAAGAAAAAAAACCTTCATTTTTTACACAAGTGTCATGGTTTTGGAGAAATGTCAAAACTACAGGTGTCACAGGAGAGTTGTTGCACTTCTGGAGTGACCTTGGGAAAATCAAGTTTTCTCCTAGCTGGAGTGTCCAAATGACTTTCTTGATAAGTCAAATGACAACTAGACTAGAATATATTTCCAATGATCTATCATGAGCTCAATTTGGACATTGGGAAGGCCTCCAAAATGGCCCTGCAAAAAGTGCTGCGCATAGCCTTCTGGCGCTACACATAGAAGCAGTCTTGGGAGAATCAGTTTTTGAGGGGTCAAATAAACTCCAAATGGAAAACTAAAGGAAGATATGGAAAGTAGACTCAACAAGATTTCCAACGAGCTATACCAAGCCTAATTTGGACATCGGGAAAGCCTCCAAAAGTGGCCTGTAAAAAGTGTTGCGCATAGCCTTCTAGCGCTGCGCATAGGACAATTTTCTGCTAAATTAGCTCTATGCACAACACCACTGGCGCTGCGATTTTCCTAGGAGTATCCAATGGCCAAAATAAGACCACAATTGGATTTATAATGATGTAAGCATTCTCCTTGTGCATTTTCTAAGCTTTTGGAGCAAAAATGGTTGGTCAAAAGGTCAAAAAACACCCAAAAAATGACCTTTCTGCCCTCTTTTTGACCATGGCGTTGCGCATAGAAGCAGTCTTGGGAGAATCTATTTTTAGGGGTCAAATAAACTCCAAATGGGAAACTAAAGGAAGATTTGGAAATTAAACAGGATAGGCTTTCCAATGAGCTATCATGAGCTCAATTTGGACACCGGGAAGGCCTCCAAATTGGCCCTGCAAAAAGTGATACGCATAGCCTTCTGGCGCTGCGCATAGGACAATTTTCTGCTAAATTTTCACTTTACTGTGCTAGGACTGTAACTTTTGGTTTTTATCTCATGTATTATGTTTTTACTGATGTAAATGGTGACTAGGCATGTAAATGAGATGAATATTAGTCACCGGAGGGTAGATTCATTGGATCAAAAGTTCTCTTGAAGTCAAATGAATCAGTTTTCTCCCGTTTAAATACAAGTTGTTAGGTTTGCCTAGATTCCAGTTTCTTGTTCAACTTTTGATGAATTAGTTCCTCATGTTAGGGATTCGACCCCTGAGGATGGGAGGATGTTGAATTGAGTTCTATATATTCTTTTTCTTTCTCATTGTAATGGGTTGGATTTAGTAGGATTGCTTAGGCTTTGATAGACATCATTTTGTACCAGTTATAGCAGGAGATTAATGAAAAATTGTAGCTATTTCTTTGGGATCCATGTGGTATGATGCTCAGTTCAGTTTTTCTTATGTTTTCATTTGTTAAAATGTATTGTTGACTCCATTTCATCATTTCATACTCTTTATGTGAATGTATACAAGTCTGAAAGGCAGAATCCATAACGTTTATGCTTTGTTTTGGGTAGACATTTCACAATCTGTGTTTTGTTCAGTTTAGGAAGAATCCATGAGGTTTACATGCTCTTCCTAGCTCCTCACCTGTATTTTCACCTCATCCATCAAGCCCTAAGATTCTGATCATTGCGCCTACCTTGCCCCATCAGACACCCTGCAATTTTGACCTAATTTCCTTGCCCTAACTATTTGGCTCCTCCCGATACTGTAAAACCCTTCAAAATCAAATCAAACCTTGTGCTACTATACCTAGCATAGTATTAGTTTCTAGATCCAGTCAATTTGGCTGAGATCCTTACAGAGAGAGCCCTCTCCTGGCCTAGTAGGGTTAGCTACTTACCTAAGCGTGGTTTGTGGTTACCCTAGCATTGCCTTCCTTCAGCCTGAGGTTCAATCCAGGTTCTAACATAAATGACCTCCCATTTCCATTCTAGAATTGCAATCGGCTATAGCAGTCCACCTAGATGTTTACACTTTTCCTTCACTCACTAACAATTAAAGCATCTAGCCACAAAATCTGCTGCATCCCTTTTTAGATTGAAACTCCTTAAAGACCACCTTCTTGAGATCACTGTCATCCAACACATATATTCTGTCTCGGAACCTGACCAATCCATCTGCTGTAAGATAATAGTCGAAGTCCTGTGCACTTGCACCTATACCTGTATCACCACTTGTGCCTGTACCTGTACTCTGCTGCAACCTATGCACAATCTCCATATATCTAACATCTTGTTGTCCTGCCCACAAGATCTTGTCCTGTAGATTGTAGGTTTTAACCCCGTATAGAAATTACCTGCATACGAATTCTAAAACACAGAAAAATAAACAATGCGAGAGCATAACACATAAAACACATATACACAAAGATTTTCCCGCCGGATCCCAAAACTAGGACTACCGCTTGATTTTTAATTATGTTCCTTTCAATGTTACAATACATATTTATACATGCTAAATTATATAATACCATGGACCGAAAACCATCGTGTCCAATGCCATGGATCGAAAAACCGTCACGTCCAAAAAACATGTGCGAAAATCATGCACAAAACCATAGGTGGGTCCGCCCAACCTAACATAGGGTCCAAAATCAAAATTTTTTGGGGCGCTGCCCCGGACCCCATAAAGTGGGGTTACGGGTACCCCTCAAACCCCCTGTTAACTACGTGGAAAGAATATAACACAACCCAACATTCTCCCATTTGTTGTTTTCTTTCCACAGGGGGCCACATGAAAGCTTAGTCATTTTTCCAGCTCTGAAATGCCCATTGTTTCTCTACACCAGGAGAACTTCTCAGAGCTCACAAATTTTGTCAATGCATCTGCAATATTCTTTAAAGTGTCCACCTTTACCAGCAACACCTTTTTTTCTTCTATCATATCCCTCACAAAGTGATACTGAACATCAATGTGCTTTGTCTTTGAATGATATGCGGGGTTCTTTGCCAAGAAAATTGCACTTTGGCTGTCACAGTCTATCCTTATAGCTTCCTGTACTAACCCCATACTTGAACACAATCTCTGCAACCAAACTGCTTCCTTGCTTGCATGAGTGGCTGCCATGTATTCTGCCTCTGTAGTTGATAGTGCCACTACAGATTGTTTCTTACTCATCCAACTGACTGCACTTCCAAATAAGTTAAACACATACCCACTTGTAGATCTTCTCTGATCCAGATCTCCAGCCTAGTCTGCATCAACAAATCCATGAATATCCAACACTCTGTCCAATCCTGGTCTTCCTTGGTAGCACAAACCATAATCACTAGTGCCACACAAATACCTGAAAACCCGCTTCACTTTTGTCCAATGCTCCTCCCTGGTTTTGACATAAACCTGCTCAATACTCCCACTGCATGTGCAATGTCTGGTCTAGTACAGACCATTGCATACATCAGGCTACCAACTGCACTTGCATATGGAACACGGGACATGCCCTCTTCCTCTTCTTGTGTCTTGGGACACTGTTCAGCAGATAACCTCACACCTACAGGAATAGGAACCTTCACCGGTTTACTATCCTGCATATTAAACCTTGTAGTATTGTCTCGACATACTTCCTCTGGTTTAACCAGAGCTTTCTCTTTTCCTGATCTCTTTTAATTTCCATGCCCAAAGTATAGTTTGCAGCACCAAGATCTTTCATGTCGAATTTGGAGGACAATTAGGTCTTCAAATCCTGGATAATTTCTCTGTCATTTCCAACCAGCAACATATCATCCACATACAAGACCAGATAAATAACATGGTCACCAATTAATTTAAAATAGACACAGTGGTCTGCTTTGCTTTTGGTGAAGCCAAGTCCCCGTATAAATGTATCAAATTTCCGATACCACATCCTTGGTAATTGTTTTAACCCATACAGAGACTTCTTTAACTTGCATACTAGTTCTTTCTTACCCTTCGCTGCAAAGCCTTCAGGTTGATTCATGTAGATTTCCTCTTCCAGATCCCCGTGAAGAAATGCTGTCTTCACATCCATCTGTTCTATCTCAAAATCAAAAGCAGCAACAACAGATAAAAGTAATCTAATAGAAGTTACCTTGGCAACAGGAGAAAAAATATCACCAAAATCAATTTCGGACACCTGGGAATAACCTTTTGCTACCAACCAAGCATTGTATTTCTCCACCTTTCCTTCTGCATTTGTCTAATTCTTGAACACCCATTTGCTCCCAATGGGTTTCCTTCCATCCGGCAACTCCACCAGATCCTAAGCCTCATTTTTGTGCAAAGATGCCATTTCATCAACCATGGCCTCTTTCCAGAGTTTTCCATCCTCTGAATCCACTGCTTCCTTCACAGTTCTGAGATCATCATCAGTAACAGGCAAAGCAAATTTTGAATAGAAAGCAGATGGACTATACCTTTCGGGATGCCTTCTTTCTCGAACTGATCTTCTCACAGCCAGAGTTTGTGGCTTTTCATTTTCTGATTCCTCCTCTGCTGTAGAGTCTGATTCTTCTTCCTTTAGCTCAAACTCTATCTTCTCATGTTCCTTTGGTATGACTTCATGTTTAATAACATCTTTCACCTATCTGAACACCACATCTTGGTTGTACACAACCTTCCTTGTTACTGGGTTCCAAAGGTTATAACCCTTTAAACCATCCTTATACCCAATAAAGATGCACTTTTCAGATTTACTATCCAACTTGGTTCTTTTCTCCTTTGGAACATGTACATATGCATCACATCCAAATACCCTTAGATGTGAAAGAGAGGGTTTCTTACCAGTCCATACCTCTTGTGGAGTCTTATCCTCCAACGCTGATGAAGGTGACCTATTGACCAGGTAACATGCAGTATCCACCGCCTCCGCCCAGAATTCCTGTCCTAACTCGGCACCACTGAGCATGCTTCTTGCCCTTTCCATCAATGTCTTATTCATTCTTTCTACAACTCCATTTTGTTGAGGTGTATATGGAGTAGTATTCTGCCATGCTATACCACACTTCTTACGGAATTCTTCAAATTCCTTACTGCAAAACTCTCCACCATTATCTGTCCTCAACACCTTTATCTTCTTCTCTATCTGGTTTTCCACTAGAGCCTTAAATGCTTTAAACCGGTCAAAGCCTTCAGTTTTCTTCTTAAGGAAATATATCCATGTATTCCTTGAGAAGTCATCTATAAATGATACATAGTACACAGACTTACCCAGTGATGGAACCTTCACAGGTCCAAACACATCACTATGCACAAGTTCTAATATCTGTTTCGCCCTCCTACTATCAGAGGGGAAACTCACCCGATTCTGCTTTCCATACACACAATTTTCAAAGAAATCAAAATCTAGAGAGCTATTACTTATATCCTCTACCATACCTTTACCATGAAGTATTCAAAGACCCTTCTCTCCAATATGTCCAAGGCTTTGATGCCACAACATGGTCTTCTCTCCAGAGACCAAAATATTTTCAGCTCCACTTTCAAGAACCACAGAGCTGTTGCACCCATCAACAACAGTGCTACCTTGCAGCTTGTACAGAGTTCCAATCCGAACTCCCCACATCAATACTAGTGCTCCCCGAACCATCTTGCAGGTATCCTTCTCGAACACTATTTTTACACCTGCATCATCCAACTTGCTAACAGAAATCAGATTTCTGGCTAATGCAGGAATATGCAGAACACTCGGAAGTGTTCTAACCCTTCCACCTTGCAGCTTCAGCTTTACTTTTCCATGACCAATGATTCTAGCCTTCCTGTCGTCCCCCAAGAAGACATCACCACCATCATATTTCTCATACTCATAGAACCACTCTCTATGGGGAGTGAAGTGAAAGGATGCACTTGAGTCAATCAACCATGCTTCGTGATCTACATGTGTACTTGAAGAAGCCAAGCACACATCCCCACCTTCATCTGAGGTGGTTTTCACCTCTGCAGAAGGAGCATCATCAGATCCCTTTCCTTTATCAGGAGCTTTAGATTTACAGTCCCTTTTGTAGTGCCCTTCCTTTCTGCATTTACAACACATCACCTTTACAGGTTTTCCTGGAGATTTAGATCTCCCACTCGATGACTTATTTTTGTTTCTGTTCTGGGACCATCCTCATACACACAAGGCATCACCATTCTGGCTCTCCATATTTTTCCATCTCATCTCCTCCGTCAGTAAAGATGAGACTATTTCATCAAACTGTAAGGCAGTTGCATTGCTACCTATTGCAATAACCAGACTATCCCACGAATCTGGTAGAGAACACAATAAACTGATGCACTTATCTTCATCTGAAATTTTAATATCAACAGATGCTAACTGACTTACCACAGTATTAAATGTGTTCAGATGCTCTGTCACCGAGTCTCCATCCTTCATCCTCAGGTTATATAGCTTTTTCCGTAGGAACAGTTTATTCACTAGAGACTTAGATTGGTACAAAGTCCCTAACTTGTCCCATAAAGACTTCGCCGTAGCTTCCCCTGATACATTCAGCAATACTGAATCTGAGAGACACAATCCTATTGTGCTCTTTGCCTTTCGATCCAAATTCTTCCATTCTTCATCGGACACTCCCGTTGGTTTAGTACCCGGATCTACCGCGATCCACTGATCTTTATCCACCAACAGATCCTCCATATTGAGTTTCCACAACTCAAAACTTTGACCATTAAATTTCTCGATCTCTATCTTTCCACTGCTCACCATCTTCTTTCACCAACAGAATCGATCTCGCAGATCTCCCACTGAACAGGGTCTACCACAGGCCCGAGCGAAACCCCTCAGCAACAAAAGCGTCCCCTTGAAGCCAAAACTGCTCTGATACCAAATGTAGGTTTTAACCCCATATAGAAATTACCTGCATACGAATTCTAAAAAACAGAAAAATAAACAATGCGAGAGCATAACACATAAAACACATATACATAGAGATTTTCCCGCTGGATCCCAAAACCGGGACTACCAGCTTGATTTTTCATTATGTTCCTTTCAATGTTACAATACATATTTATACATGCCGAAGCATCCAATACCATGGACCGAAAACCATCACGTCCAATACCATGGATCGAAAAACCATCACGTCCAAAAAACATGTGCGAAAATCATGCACAAAACCATAGGTGGGTCCGCCCAACCTAACATAGGGTCCAAAATCAAAATTTTCTGGGGCGCTGCCCCGGACCCCATAAAATGGGGTTACGAGTACCCCTCAAACCCCCTGTTAACTACGTGGAAAGAATATAACACAACCCATCATAAATTTGTCCCATAAGAGCTCATGGCTACTAAGTGATACACTTGTACCTGACTTCTAAGATCATCTCCCACTTTGTTCTCCTTTCCTTTGATTTACCTGATCTTGAAATCAAACTCATTGATCGTGGCAAACCATCTAGCTTGCCTGGCATTCAGATTTGGTTGGTCAAACAAATACCTCAACCCAATGTGATCACTCATAAGCATAAACCACCAGCCAAGAATATAGTGCCTCCACATATTCAGTGCATGTATAATCGCCACTAACTCGAGATCATGCATGGGATAATTTTCTTCGTGCTCGTTTAGTTTTCAGGACTCATAACATACCACCTGTCCATCCTGCATAAGGACTCCACCAAGCCCTCTCTTGCAAGCATCTGTACATACTACAAACTCTTTGTCCGGATCTGCAATCTGTAGTACTGGTGCATGTGTCAGCAACTTCTTAAGTTGCTCAAATCTAGTCTCACACTCTTCAGTCCATTCAAACTTCTTACCTTTCCTCTGCAATGATGTAATGGGATAAGAAATCTGCGAGAATTTCCTGATGAACCTCCTATAATAGCCTGCCAGACCCATGAAAGATCTCACCTCATCCACACTCTTAGGATATACCCACTCCATTATGGCCCTTATCTTCTTTGGATCTAAAGCAATGCATTCCTTGGAGACAACATGTCCCAAGTAGTGTAACTCCGTCTAAAAGAAACTACATTTGTTGAGCTTAGGATACAACTAATTCTCTTTGAACAAACTCAACATTGTTGCTAAGTGCTCGATACGCTCTTCCTCATTTTTAGAATACATCGGTATATCATCAATGAACACAATGACAAACTTATCCAAATATGGACGCAACACACTATTGATCAAACACATGAATGTAGCTAGAGTATTTGTCAAGCCAAATGGAACAACAACAAACTCATAATGCCCATACCTGGTCTTGAACATAGCCTTATATATGTCCTCCTCTTTGATGCGTACGTGATGGTATCCGGATCTCAATTCAATCTTTGAGAACACTACTTCTCCCTTCAACTGATCGAACAAGTCATCAATCCTCGAAAAAGGGTATCTATTCTTGATAGTCACTTTGTTCAACTGCCTATAATAAATGCATAATCTGAGGGTACCATCCTTCTTCCTCACAAACAAGACCGGTGTTCCCCAAGGTGATACACTTGGCCTAATGTACCCTTTGTCCAACATTTCCTTCAGCTATAACTTTAACTCAACCAAATCAGGTGTGCTCATCCTGTAAGGTGATTTCAATGCTGAAGCTGCCCCTAGCACTAGCTGAATAGAAAAGTCTACCTTCCTATGAGGTGGAAACTCTGTAATGTCCTCAGGAAATACATCCCTAAACTGTTGTAAAAACGGGTACTTGTTCAACACATCTGCATCCTCAACCTCCTTACCCTTATCACTAGAAATATATACTGCAAATAGCTTGTACCCTTTCCTGCGGCTAAACTTTTCTTGCTTAGATGTCACCATCCTAACTAATGTGGCTTTCTTCTTACCCTATAAGACTCTTGGTCCTCCATTGTCATCAACACATTTAATGGTCCTCCATTGTCATCAACACATTTAATGGTCTTGTCATAGCAGTCAACCTTGGTTCTATGTAGATACAACTAATCCATGCCCAATAACATATTGTATGAACCCAATGGTAAAAAATTCAAATGTTTTGCAGTAGGCATACCATTTAAGTCAAATGCACTAGCTCTTACCTAATGATGAACTCACTTCTTCGTACTTGTAGCCAACTTAACTAACCAAGACTCTGCATGCAACTTCTTATTCAACCTACACTTATCCACAAAGTTAGGACTAACATAGATATAATTAGATCCGGGGTAAATCAAAATAGAAATAAATTGGTCACAAAGTTTACCGTCCATCTCAATGATAGATGCTTGATGTTCTGCCTACCTGTTGTCCACGGTTGCATAGATACGAGGAGTACTCTGGCCAACATATCCAACAATCTATGCCTCCTGTGCGTTGTATATCTGGGTTCTACCACCCTAATTCTGCGGAAAATCTCTCATGCGATGATCTTTGCCACAAGTCCAACACTCTATGGGCTTCCAGCCTCCATCCTTGTTCTTCTCTTCAGCTCCATGTCCTTGTCCTCTATATGATGTGTTGAACCTCTTAGGTGGTGCAATATTCTCCTTGTTTTCTGTACTTTGTTGCCTTCCTCACTTTTTATCCCATTTTCCTTTCTTTTTTACATTACCTCTCTAGTATGGCTTAGTCTCAGTTCTGTGCTTTGATTTTTCATAGCAATGCTTTAGCTTTCGAATGGCCTCCTCCAATGATCTAGGCTCATCGAATTCAATCCTGTATTTGAATGCAACTGGTAGTCCACTAATGAATCTCTGAATCTTAGCCTTCTCCTCCTTGAGGTAAGGCACATACCTCAACAGTTCCAAGAACTTACTGGTGTACTCATCATCTGTCATGGATCCCATCTTTAGTTCATAGAACTCTTTTTCCCTGTCATCGAAGTATCTCTCCGAAAAATACTTCTTCTTGAATAACCACTCAAATTCACTCCAAGTCAGATCTTCCTCATCTATATCTTTGACATTCTTCACATCTTCCCACCAGATGTCTACTTTACCTTTAAGACTGAAAGTAGCCACTCTAGCTTTCATGTTCTCTGAGTAGTCATGCAACCTGAAGAATTTCTTCATACCAAGCAACCATGCCTCTACATCTTGTGATCTCTTTATCTCTCCATCAAAAGTAGGTGGCTTTGCCTTCTTAAATTCATCCGACAAGTATCCCCTATCATTCCTCCTGTAAGGATGATAACGATGATGATCATAGTGCCTATCTGAATCAGAACTAGAATCATACCTGTGTCTATCCCTTCTCCTCTCCAGAGTGTCCAACAATCTTCCATCTCTAACTGTATCATCTCTATCTAATCGATGACCACCATGTGATCTACTACTGTACACTCCATTAATTTTATTCATAACTAATC
This sequence comes from Pinus tabuliformis, assembly GCA_031772625.1. Taxonomy (NCBI): domain Eukaryota; kingdom Viridiplantae; phylum Streptophyta; class Pinopsida; order Pinales; family Pinaceae; genus Pinus; species Pinus tabuliformis. Next base: position 1,204,114,673 of record CM062818.1, read on the forward strand.
TGTAGTGGTCCTTGTCGCTGCAAATCCGACAAGCTATGAAGTATTACTGCATTCACCTTTGCTAACTTTTCCCGTGACTGTATGATTCTGTCATTATCTAACTTACAACTCTTTATCTCCTCCTTTAAAATTCTCAATATAACTGCCAAGTCAGAGGGGTTCCCAACATGATACTACTCTTCGGATTCGTAGGGAGAGTCTCTATAGTCAACCATCTTGCTAGCCATTTGATATTTCTTCCTGCAAGGCATAATATGTTAGATAAACCAATCATAATAAACCAATGTACCTTATTATAGATTGGGGAGGATACTTGTCTGCAAGATTACCAAATCAACGTGATACATTTATAACATAATGATAAAATCATATAGACATATGCGAGTAAATGTATCAACTCATAAACATTACGCTAACTAGGATCTAGTCATTAATGCAAGGCCATATCAACGATGCATGCTATGACCTCATGCATGACAACAACCATTACTCCATTGTAAACATTGCCACATGAAACCAACAGTATGCATAAGTAATGCAAAACCAACTACAAATATGCATAACCGCATGTAGTCAAACATAATAGATCAATTCTTGTAATCAACCTACAAGATTGATGCATGTAATCGAAATAGTAAAAAATGTAACCTAACATAAAAGGATGTAAGTAGGAACCATGAAATCAGCATGTCAGCGACATATAATCCATACACAGTTAGTCACATACTCATTTCAAATACATTTCATGAAATCAATAATAAATTCTCCATGATAACCGTACTACAACCCTAATCCAACATCAAGCAATTGCAATAGGTATATAAGTGTAAGAGACACACATGAAATTGACATGCATGCATGACCAACACATATCCCATCCATCCCAAAGGGTGAACCATGCTCTAATACCACTCTATAACACCCTCCTCCCACGTATACCCAAGCAATCGGCCAACCGGGGTAAACATGCGACGAGAGGCCACTATGATATGATTCGACCTCCTAAGTCACATTAAGGAAGTGGAACCAACAGAAACACATCATACATACATCCAACATCATCAACATAACCCTCAGAAGACAATTCAACCACTCAGATAGCCTGTCCCTGGGTCCCACTACTATTTTAGGTCTCTTGGGCCATAGTCGCTCTCATGCTATGGGAAAGGGAGTGGCCAAAAACCTAAAGTTTCTCTCACAGGCCTGCCTAACAATGATTGTGGAACAAAAGTGTTAGTGCTATGCCAACGAAGCTGGGATTTGAGCCACTTTTTCAGGCCTAGAGCCCAGGTCACTGCCCAGAACTGATCCATCTCTTCAATTCAGTAAAGTAACATGGAAATGAAAGTACTAAAGCAAATACTTGTTCAAGACCTTGATTGGATCCCTACTAGCCATGACAAGAATTTTTTCAGACATATTATCGACATGTAATCTACAAGTGTAAATAATAAAGTTAAGTGTAGGGATCTCATACGTATCAGAGAATTTCTATGAACCATTATTTCCTTATGCCATTTGCAACATTATCATCTATTAGGTCATAGACACATTATCCATTCACATACAAGTAAAAACATGCTGAGATCCATACATAGATATTGTCATAAAAAGTGCATATAACCAGCATAATAGGAATATAAATACAATAAACATATCAACCACCAAATCCATAAATACATCAGTACCTTTACACATGGAAATCAAGGGAATGGATTTCTCATTAATGAATGAAATGAACCAGCCGGAGATGGGACTACCACATTCCACCCGCCAAATCTCTCTTTAACCATTCACCCCCATGCCATATTCCAAGCATGAATGTGGGATCTCATAAAACACATCAATCAAAACTCATCCAGGGCTTTCAAAGGCCATCCACCTCAACACATCAAATATTGATTCCAACTCATGGCCGGACATCACCAAAACCATCATCGGATTGGTCTCCATCCAAGCCGTCTAGAGTTTCCAGAGTGTCTGTCCAACCAAGGCTTCTAGAACTAGTAACTCAACCCACAAATTATACATGGCTTCCATAGAATTTTTCCAACCAAGACGTTTATCCAAACAATACTTCCAGGACTAGTAACTCAATTGACCAAGGGCTTCCAGAGTGTTTTTCCAACCAAGGCTTCCGGGACTAGTAATTCAACCCAAGCTATTATAGGGCTTCCGGAGCATTTATTCAACCAGGGCTTCCAGGACTAATAACTCAACCCAAGCCAAGGAAACATGAGAACCAACCAAAACAAACAATGAAATTAAACCCACAATCACCATGGCTATCCAGGAAATGGCAAGGTTAGGAAATCCACTGTCGATTCAAAAAATCTTCCATGCCAATTATAGATCACAACCAAGAAATAACATGCATATGCCACACATGCCAAAACTAGTGAAGAAATCATACATGCAACTCAATACATGCACGAAAATTTGATGTAGCTACTGATGCCGATGCCTTCTTGAACTTTCCTGCTCTTCCTTTGCATTCTTGCTCCAAGAATCCAAGTATGCAACACCCTCCAAGAGTGCTCCAAGAAATCTCAAAGTATCCAAGAGTATGAGAAAGAGAATAATGAGAGAGAGATCCAACACTGAACTGAAAAAAGGTTATCAACTAATCCTCAGAAGCCTTTTTATGAACGAGGCCTCTATTTTCTTCATTTTCCATTATTTTCCTCCTCACGTGCAACTTGTGACCTTTCACCTCCTTTTTGTCCTAATTTCCGTTATTTTCATAAATAAATGTGCCAAAAATGCATTTTTGCCTTTTAATGCCTTAACCATTGCCTTTGCCAATTTCCTTACTCATAAACAACCAAATGAACACCCCCTAGGATGTCTTGCCCAACATTACCTTGAAATAAGTGTCCCATTCATCCATGGTTATTGTTTTTAACATTTATTACATGGAATTTTCACAAGGGTTGTTATATTTCTTTTAGTATATGGTGTCAAATTTGATTACTTTATTTTCTAGAAAAATTGATCATGGATGTGCCAATGGAATACACATGTAACAAACCACTCAACATAAATTTACCAACAAAATTAAATGGTAACTCAATGAACATGGTAGTGGACCAAAAATGAGACATTTTTTTGCACCATTTCTCTTGAAGTGGTACAAACAATAGAGCAACCCGCAGAGGGCCATATCACCAAATACAATACACCCACCTTCCCTTTGTATACCCTTTAACCAGACCAGAGGGGTCAAGCCCAATTAATAACCCACACAAATAGGTCACCCATTCCATTGATTAGAAAACAAGCTTATGATTTCATTATAAGAAACCTTGCACACTTTAATGAAGCTAAAGGTATTGTTATATCCAACACTCCTACTTCATAGATTAAAACAAAAATATAAATCATGAATCATCATGTTGTTGCACCTCAGAACCACCTTAACAGGTATCTTCCCTACGTTTAGGAACTTGAAAAAATGGATATCCAAGGCCACCTATAAGAATAGGGCAAACACCCAACGTGCATGTGTATCCAGCCATAAACTTGGGACAAACACTTAGCATCCGTGAATATCAACCTACAACATTAGTCAAAGCATATTCTAAGTTGATTATAGGCATATCCAACCATATCCATAATGCTTTCCGTTACAATTAGACAACAAAAGCTCCTCTTTGTTGGTCATGCATACCTATGTAGGAATTATGTCTAACATGTAGAGATTTACACATTATGTGAGCCATGAAAGTCTTCAACTTTGGGCTCTCACAAGATAAATTCTTGTCATCTTTGATACCAATTATTAGAAAATCAATGTAGAACAATGTAAACTTTCAAACGGGAACTGTAAACTCAAAACGAGAAATCTAGCAAAAAAACCCAAAATAAACATGAAAAACAGTGCTAAAAACGAAAAATGTTGATGTTGGAATAACTTTTTTTTTGTAGGATAAATTTTCAACATGTTTTAAAAATGGCAGTGAAAACCAATTTATTTGTGCAAAAAACACCCTGAAAACGAAAAGTGTTGATGCTGGAATAACACTCTTTTTTCAAGGGTAAATTTTCAACATTTTGAAATAATGACGTAAAGGATTTTATCATGACTTCGAAAAACATTACAATTTCAAAAGAATAATGAAAACATAAAAGTAAAAACAAAAACAAAAATTGAAACAATGAAAAAAAAAGTTTTAAGAAAATAACAAAACGTAAATAAAAATATATATTAAAAGCAAAACATAAAATTAAAAAAAAAAAAAAAAAAAAATCAAATATATAAAAAAGAAAAAAAATTACAAAAAAAAATCAATTGTAAAAATGTTGAAAAAAACAAAATTAACTTATAAAGGATAAGAATTAAAAAACTAAAAAAAATATAAAGAAATAAATAATAAAAAAAACATAAAAATGTAAATTTATTTATTTTTTTATCTCGTAAACCATAAGAATATGGAGTTGTCTTTAGTGCGACTTTTTCAAATTTTTGGAAAAAATTGAGGTGAAATCTTGATTTGTGTTATTTAAATTAGTTTTTTCACTGTATATATGGATTCAGCACCCTGAAAAACCCTAGGGCACTTGGTTTATGCAAGGTTTACCCATCAAACTTGTGATTTGAATAAATTCTTGCCGGATTTTAGAGAAGTTAAACTAGAAAAACCCACCGGAAAATCTTCTAAAAAATCACACGAAAGACAACTCGTAAAAAAATTTGGAAAAAAAGAAAAAAAATAAAAAGAAAAAAAACTATAAAATTAAGTAAATAAAAAAACAAAAATTTTAAAAAAATTAACAAAAAAAACTAAAAAAAATAAAATAAAAATTAAAAAAGAGTAGATTGAAAAAAAAAAACTAGAAAATTAACCCAAAAAAAAACCATTTTTAAAAACTACTAAAATTAGATTAGAAACATTTAAAAGAAAACCTAAGAAAAAAAAATGTACTCAAATTAAAAAAATAAAAATAAAATTGCTGCCCCATGGGTGGCCGGGCGGCGGCAGTCCGATTCTAGGAATCGGACTGCGGCCGCCCGACCGCCCGTAGGGGCGCGGCCCTGGGTGGTGCCCCCACGGGCAGACGGGCGACGATAGTTCGATTCCCAGAATCGGGCTATAGTCGCCCGACAGCTCATGACGACACAATTTTTTTTTGGAAAATATATATATCTTTTTAAATTTTAATTGTTTTTTTTTTTTTTTTTTTTTTTTTTTATTTATTTATTTTTTTTTATTTTTTTTTTATTTTTTAAATTGGAGTATATTTTGTTTTTTTAGTTTTTTTTTAAATGTTTTTAATCTAATTTTAGTAGTTTTTATTTTTTTGTTTTTGTTTTTTTGGTTAATTTTTTTTTTTTTTAATCTATTTTGTTTAATTTTTTTTTTTTTTTTTAGTTTTTGTTAATGTTTTTTTGTTTGTTCGTTTACAAGCTACTTTTTTTTTTTTTACATTTTTTATGTTTTTATACATGTTTTTATATTTTCTTTTTTAAGTAATCAATATTTAAAAAAAGAAAAATAAGACAACTAAAAATTTGTTAAGTAATCATGATTAAAAAAAAAAATTGGACATAAAATTATTTAAAGTGTAAAAAAATATAACATTTAAAAAAAAATATCCACACTTAATACATAAAAAAATTTAAAGTGTCAAAAATAAGCCCTCTAAAATAAAAAGTTGATGCTGCATCAACACGTTTCAGAATCGGCATGAAATCACTAACATTTAAAAACAAATATTTATATTTGATACATAAGAAAATTTAAAGTGTCAAAAATATGCACCGAAAAAAAAGAAGGTGTATTCTACATCACCACTTTTCAAAATCGGTTGTCTTTTTTACTACCTCAACGAAACGAGTAATCTATTAGTTCTCGTTTCAAAAGTTTACATTGTTGTAAATATCCATGAATGGAAAACACATGCCGTAAAACACCTGATATAAATTAACCTATAGAAAAAAACATGCATTTAAGTAACATAGATCGATGGGAAAAGAAGAAAACCTTCATCACAACGATTCCCACTGTAACATGTACAAAGAACATAACGTGCCATAAAGGAGCATCCCACCTCACTGAATCTCCCATTAGATAAGATGGGTCCACCCTCCTATTATACACACTTTTTCGTAGTTTAACCAATTAAGTCCAATGAAATCATCAATAGATCAACCATTTAGAAAAATAAACCTAATCTTATCTAGTTGTTTCATCCTGTCCAATAGTAATTTCTTGTGCTTAAGAAAATGATCCTACTTGGAGTAGTTGCACATTTTTTTGAGAAATATATGTTAATTTTGACCAGATATTTCACACAAGTAGTGCATAACTATCCTTATCTGAAGTGCATGTGACAGTTGAGTTTTCATAGAATTCCTTTCTCTTGGTTTCATGCTACCTTGAGCTTATAAATTACAAATACTATTCATGAGTTTCGTTTTTTATGAAATTTTTTGTGTCTTGGTGGTTTGTGAGGAGAATTGTCCCACACATAAGAAACAACTAAACCTTAAAAGAAAAGTTGGGGATCTTTAGGTGGTAGACTCACAACAAACACTCGATAATATAGGTCCTAAGAATAGGTACACTTATTCTAACTTTTTCTGGTTGGTTTTTAAATGGTTTCTATATGGGCACACATGCCTTTTATTGAAGGCCATTCACGTGTAGTTTACAAGTCGATATATTATATATAAATATGGTTTTGCATTTGGAAAAATAAAATAACTATGATTTATAACTACGAAGAATTTATTTAGTGGATTTGAAATATGTATTAAATAGGCGTGCACTTATAATTGTATGCATTTGTATAATGCCTTTGAAATAAGGACAAGAAGAATAATCATATTTTATACTATTAGGATATGTTGTTGCATGGGTAATAACAAGAATAGCCTTATTATATTAGGATATGTTGTTGCATGGGTAATAACAAGAATAGCCTTATTATCAGGGACAAGTAGATTGATACCCAAGATTTTACATTTTATTAAATGTGGTAATAATATGGTTTTGTAATAGTAGTTATGTTATTTCCGGTGTTAAAAGCAATAATAGTTAAGGTTTTATATTGATAAAACTTTTAAAATAAAAAGATTAGTTGTGGATATAAATTATTTTTATTTATGCATTTGCAATATAATGTCTTCATGAAAAGATGTATAATATGTAGAAGTTATTATTGATTTTGACATGAAGGGTGATAACTAGTAGAGATTGAATCATTGGGGTAAAAAGATCTGAATTCTCTCACATTTTATTCAGATGAAAAGCCATAAGCTTTTGGGTCTTGATAATTTGATATTTCAGGTAATCATGACATTACATTATTTACTGATGATAGTGGTTACACAGATGAAATCATGACTTTTACGAGAAATGGACTGACAAATTTTAAACTAATCTCATTTGCAATGATTGAACGATGGTTTATAACTAATAATATTGCAAGTGTGGCGATAATTATATATAACTATTGTTATATGCAGAGTGAAAAAATTCATTGGATGTAGTTTTACAATGGGAAACATGGTTTACTGTAGTTAATAATATTATTATATTATTAACTTGTTATGGTGATGCATGAAGGGGAAGAAGGTTATTGTGGTAAATCATACCACAAGGATATGGTGCCCTAAGAACTGTTGGGTAATGTGTTTGAGAAACATGACAACATGTTTAATGCATTAACCTCTAGTTAATAAGGCATAAATGGAACTTTTTGTTTCTTTTGTAGATTATCAACAATGAACTTGGGATGGAATCCCTCGTTTTCATTGAGTTAGGGGTGAACTCCCTCACGAAACATTTTTAATAAAGAAATAAGAAACATGTTTGCTAGTTTTTCCCTTTGGGATTTCCAAGGAAATCTTGGTGTTCTTTTTTTTTCTTTGCTATTTGATTTATCTTAATGTTATTGTCACTTTACATAATGTTGGTAATTATACCTTTCATCATGTTTTTGAGAAGTCTTGATTAATTGAATGTTGTTAACGATGCAAAATTTCAACAAAATACGTTATGTTAACAAGTTGCATTAGAGATTATTCTATTACGAAAATACTTATTTCCATTTCTACGATTTCTTCGGTTAATGATTGTCATTACATCATTTGATGACCAACTAAATAGTATGCGATGAGTTACTCATGGGATGCTATATGTAGTTAAAACCTGTAAAAAAAATTATCTTGTGTATTTTGTATGAGGCATATTGAGGGATGTTAGAGACGGTATCAAAGCCCAAGTTGCAACACTGATCCCTCTTAGGATCCATAAGAATGAGAAGGAGGGGAAGTATGATGCTATTGGGTGAAGCTCAGGTATGCTATTTAAGACCCTGAAGTCGACACAAATTCTCCATGTTCTGTCTTTCTTAGGAACCAAAATTATGGGTGAGCCACATGGAGATGAACTAGGTCGAATAAAACCTTTTTCAACCAATTCTTGTATTTGTTTATTTATTTCTTCATTCTCTATAACTGATAGGTGATACATTCCAATATTAGGAGTATGGGCATCTGACATTAATTGTATTTCATGTTGTATTTCTCTTTTAGTAGGAAGATTTTTTGGTTCCTTAAATAGATTTTGAAATGAATCTACCACTTTAACCAATCTATCTTTGAACTGAGATTCACAACCTGAAAAATCATCCTATCTATCCTTATGTTGTTCTTTCACAACCATAAGTACATATTTCTTACTTGAAATTATTAATATATTCATTTGATTAAATGAAACTAAATCCAAGTGTGTTTTAAGTTTATGTGCCCTGACAATAAATTCAATCCCATCTTTCTTAAGATGATATTTATGCTCTTTCCTATAAAACACTGCATCACGATCATAGATATAAGGGCTTCCTAGCACTACTCCACATATATCTGCTGGAATCACATCTAAATCTACTTCATCAATGTAGTCTCTTTATTCATCCAACCTAGAGGGTATGGTCTTGGATGATTATGTTTCTCCAAACCTAATTTCTTAACTAAATCTTCAGATATTAAATTTTGCTGTGATCCATTTCCAAATAATGTATCTATATTTGTGTGCTTAGAAGTTATGCTTATGTGAAATAATTCAACCCTTTTATCTTCATTTAGATGATTTCGATTTGAAGAAGGTATAGAAGTGTTAGAACTTTGATCCGGATCTTGGGGGGAGGCCCCCAAGATCTAAAAGATTGAAATGGATCTTGGCGTAGAGACCTCCAAGATCTGAAAGATTGAAATGGATCTTGGGGTAGAGACCCCCAAGATCTGAAAACTTGTATTGCCAGAAGAAAAAAAGGAGAATGCCCAGTAAACAAAACCACAAAGAAACTTTTTATTAAAACCCACTGATCCGGATTTAAACATGAATGCAACAAAATACAGAGGTAACCATAAAGATAGTTATGCAGCGGAAATAATACTTCATTTCATTAATGGAAAATACTGAAATATGCCTAAAACCAGAAATGGAAATAAACCAGTTAGGGCAATGGTAGCTTATCTCTGAGAAGAGATGTGTGGCTACATGCCTCTGAACTGTAAAGGCTACATTGTGGTGGAAAACCTGTCCTTTGACAAAATGTGACTTGTTACTTATAGTATTTTTCAGTTACAATACCACAGGTCAATTCCATGGGTGAATGAATACCATGGGTGGATTTTACAATACCACGGGCGGATTCCGTTTACAATACCATGGGTGGATTTTACAATACCACGGGCATATTCCATTTACAATACCATGGGTAAATTCCATGGGTGAATGAATACCATGGGTGGATTTTACAATACCACGGGCAGATTCCATTTACAATACCATGGGTAAATTCCATGGGTCAATGAATAATATGGGTGGATGAGTACCATGGGTTGATGCCATTTCCCATTTGGATCATTCCTCCCTCCTTAAGAAGCAATGGTCCCCATTGTGTAAAGTTCTCTCCTGTGAAGCCTTTGTTCAATATGAAGAGCCACTGAAGGTAAGGGTTTTATGTGGTTAACCCAAAACCCTGATAAACAAAGATCCGAGGATAGAGATACCCTATAATGCTTGTGACCAACTGTGATTCTGACAGTGTGCGGCCTACCAAATGGACTTCGATGACAAGGATTTTATGCGGTTGACCCATAACCATGATGTTGGTTGCTGATGAAGTAGCAAGTGCCTACATAGCCTGGGGTGGGAGGGCACGTCTCCAAATAACCCAAGCCGAATGCTTCTATGTTGAAATTGATGAATGTAAAGTAGGTGCCTACTAAAGTTGGGTGGGAGGGCACGTCTCCAATGGGAACCCACTCCAAATGCTGCTCCAGAATTAAAATGGGCATAACTCAATCAATATAACTCAGAATATTTATTATAACATGTTTTTGGAAGCAGAAGGACCATTTTGCATCTTCCCATGTGATGGAAATCCTTATCTAGACACTCTGGGATCTCAGATTCGTGCTGCAATAGTTCCGGTGTCACAAAAATTCTAATAAAATAGCTGATTTTAAATTAGCGATATCTCCCACATCCGAACTCCGATTCGACCCAATTTTTTTTGAAATTGGGTGATTTTTCGAGAGGAATCCAGATCTGATATTTGTTTTTGTAAATTTTGTACCAAATGTTTCAGATCTGATCTACAAAGTCGCCGCCCAAAAAAAAATTCTTGCAAAAAAATGAGAAAAAAATTCTTCCTGCTTGACCCAAGAAAGTGCTCTGTGGAGGTTGTAGCACATGCCTGAAGTTTGTTGAATATTTCTGCAAAATTTGAAATTGAAATATGCATCAAACCCTCATTCCCATGGAATCATAACCTGCTCTGATACCACTGATTCGGATCTTGGGGCGAGGCCCCCAAGATCTAAAAGATTGAAATGGATCTTGGCGTAGAGACCTCCAAGATCTAAAAGATTGAAATGGATCTTGGGGTAGAGACCCCCAAGATCTGAAAACTTGTATTGCCAGAAGAGAAAAAGGAGAATTCCCAATAAACAAAACCACAAAGAAACTTTTTATTAAAACCCACTGATCCGGATTTAAACATGAATGCAACAAAATACAGAGGTAACCATAAAGATAGTTATGCAGCAGAAATAATACTTCATTTCATTAATGGAAAATACTGAAATATGCCTAAAACCAGAAATGGAAATAAACCAGTTAGGGCGATGGTAGCTTATCTCTGAGAAGAGATGTGTGGCTACATGCCTCTGAACTGTAAAGGCTACATTTTGGTGGAAAACCTGTCCTTTTACAAAATGTGACTTGTTACTTATAGTATTTTTCAGTTACAATACCACAGGTCAATTCCATGGGTGAATGAATACCATGGTTGGATTTTACAATACCACGGGCGGATGCTGTTTACAATACCATGGGTGGATTTTACAATACCATGGGCAGATGCCATTTACAATACCATGGGTAAATTCCATGGGTGAATGAATACCATGGGTGGATTTTACAATACCACGGGCAGATTCCATTTACAATACCATGGGTAAATTCCATGGGTCAATGAATAATATGGGTGGATGAGTACCATGGGTTGATGCCATTTTCCATTTGGATCAAACTTGAACCAGTATCAGAAGTTTTACCTGTTGAAACCATTGCGGTTATTTTACCTTCATCACCTGAGTCAGAGCCCAAATCTTGTTGGATTGCTATATTGGCCTTCTTTTCACATTTCTTCTTTTTAAACTTCTATGGTTTGAGTTCTAGGTGAAGTTTCCAACATTTGGACTCATCATGTCCGATCCTCTGGCAATGAGTACAAGAAGGACTTTCCCCTTCCTTCTGAGCTATCACTGATCTCTTTCCCTTCAGATTACCCTTCTTCTTGTTGTCTTTGGAATCCTTGATTTCCAATTGTCTAGATGGTTTCTGTGAAAAATTGAATGGTCTACCACCTGATTCAATATGTATGGCCTGAACACACACTTCATCAAAGTCATTAGGATTAAACATTAATAATTTATACTGCAAATATGAATGTAAATTGCCGATGTATTTTAATAAAGTTTCACGTGTATCCAATGAAATACCAAGCGCCAATGCTTTCTTTTCGAACTCCTGAGTAAACTCCTGAACACTTTGGCCTTTACCTTGCCTTAGATGCTACCAATCAATAACAACTTGCTACGTGTATCCCAAAGGATAGAACTATTTACTAAGAGCTTTTAGAAACTTAGACCATTGAGAGATGATTTTTCCTTTTCGCTTTACATTTATTTGAGTTTTACTTTCCCACCAGATTAAAGTTGTTACCCCAATTCTAAGTGTAGCTAACTGAATTTTCGTTTTATTGTCATAGATGTTCTGAATACGACAATACACTTCTATCTGCTTAATTTGGTTTTCTAACTTTTTAGGATTCATTTCACCAGCATAAATAGGTAATTCAAATTTTACATCAAGTTTCAAAAGAGAGGTTTTCTTTGGTTTCTTTGTTGTTTCAGATTCTGTACTGGAAGAAGAAGAAGAAGACAAAGGGGATGATGGAGATGATGGAGGTGAAGGAGGTTTATCAACCTTACCTTTACCTTTGTCCTTCTTCGATGTCTTTGAAGAGGAAGCTGCATCTCTCACCTTCTTGTCTTCGTACAGTTCTCCCAACATCTGCTGCATAGTCAAGAATGCTTGCTGAAACTGTTCATCACTCATCTTAGTTTCAGTGTTTTCACCTGCATCAGATCCTGTCATGGTCGACTTATGAACGACTCGTCGCTTTCCAATCTCTGGATCAATTTTCTCAAGGATTCCTTCTCCATGTTGTGACTTTGACCTGGTTAACATTCAATGGAAAATTCTACAAATGCAACCTACTCTGATACCAAATTATATGATTTGAAATGGTCAGAAGTTAAAACTGATGTATAATTGATTAGCCATTAATGATTTGAATGTTAACTGAAAGTGAAAAAATTGAGAGAACTGCTTGAGAAGAGAGACTTTATGACAACTGATAAAACATAAGTAAGATGCAGAAAAGTAATGAAAACAACAAATACATAGCGATACCAGACAACAAGATTGATTACGGAGTTCGTCCCTAATGGACTACGTCTCCGGGTCCGCTTTCAAGATGGGCGACCGCTTTATTAGGATTGAAACCAAGGAGGTCGATTACGGAGAGAATTGACTAGAATGAATGTACACACAGGCACTTCTGGTCACTGTCATAAGGAATCTCTCTGAACCAGATTTCCAATGCCTGTCACGGTTCCCAATTCTGACTCCTGATGCTCCTGTTACACTGAAAACAAAACAACCTCTCACTTCCAGAATCTGCATACCAAAACTCCAAAACCACTCTAAATGCCTTCAATGAGTAAACTGCCTTTAAAAAGGCCTGCAAAAACACTCCAACCTCCTCAGGCTGAATTCAGGATGAATAAGCTGCATTCTGGGGTTGTTTTGAGTCTCAGTCTAGTCAGGAGCTAACACATAGGATAGGTTTCATGGTCTTCGAATTAATATTTTAAACAAACTGCAACCAAAACCCATTTTTAAACCTTATGATAAAATAAACCCGCTGGCGGCTTGCTGACCGGGCAGAGGAGGTTGACCACTCGCATGTGAACAGGGTGGTCTAACCATTGTTTGACATCTGTGGTTTATCCTCTCGACGGTTCCGGTTGGTTGATAGTGACAGCGCTATGTGAATAATGCATTCCCTCGACGATTGCGGTAACAGCTGCAGTGAACTAAAAATGGTTACTTGACTGTGCGGTGATGCCCTTGTTGCTCACATGTTACACTGACACGGTTAATGCCACTGCCCAACTGTTATCCCCGCTCGTGGTGAAGGCTGACTACGGTTACCTGAGAGGTGTTCACATGTCTTACATCTCTGACACGGTCATCTGTCCGCGGTTTAGGACTGTTCAATAACCTTCGCTGCAAACTCTAACCATGCTGTTAGCATATTTGCTGACATGAGCTTGACCCCTCGTGGTTCCGACGCAGTTAAAGACTTGTGGGTTGTATTAAGTTTTAATACATGGTCCGAAAGTGGGTTTTTTCAATGTTATGTTTTTTTTTAATGCATAGGTTTATGTAATAGGTTTAGCATTAGGTTTTTCACCATAGGTTTGTTGCATAGGAATTTTAGCATAGGTTTAATACAATGAGTTAGGTTCCCATTTAGGGTGGTAACCTTTAAGTAAATAAACCATAGACAACAAATTGTCACATTGTGACATTGATTTGGACCACATTTCCACCATGAAGAACTTACGACGAAACCAACACCGGAAGAACTGAAGAACACTGGCAAAGTTGACGAAGCTGAAGACGACCTAAACTCTTCGGATACACTGGACTGACAAGATCCTCTTAGATCAAGAAGGGACATTAAAATTTCTCAAAATCAAGTCATGAAGAGAAGAGACATGGAAATATGTCAGAATCGTGAAGAGAAGAGCCATGTTCATATGGATTTGCAAGAAACAGGAGAAAGACAAAATCCAAGAAATAAGAGAAAGACAATTTTACAGTTTTACATTTAAATGGGTGAATTTTCGAAGTAATTCATAAATAAAATATAAGAGTTGAACTTAATTCAATGTGAATTTTATGAATATTTTGGAATTTAAGGGATAGAATCATGGGCGATGAGCGCCAATATTGCAGCAAGGATGATGCAACTCCTGGGCTACCAACTTTACTTATCAACCCGGGGTTCGTACAAACTTGGTGGTGACAGTGCTATATGCACAAGTAAAAGTGAAGGTCCTGCCTGTTGTCAATGTTCGTTCGGTGAGAGACCCCAGGTGTTCCAAGCGAGACTTCTATAGAGTCAGAAGAATCTTGATTCTTTGATGGAAGAAGAACAAATCTACTCTAACAGAGCTACTCTACTGCAATAATGAAGAAAACAACATGTAATGCTAAATCACACCATATCTTAATTAACCATTTAAACATCTATGCTAAGAAGAATTGCTAAGTCAACACTAAACAAATGCTACTATCTAAGCTGTAGAAGTAAAGAGCATCAAACCATACTAGTGTGTAAGCAAAAAACTAAACTAAATATGTTTTCACTTTTTTGTTTTTTTAGGCACAAGTATGCAAATTAATTGTTCTTGTGGATGTGACAGGTGAATGAAAGGTGATAGAGGATGGCTAGAAGGTTTATGGAGTGGTTGGATGGTGTGGAAGGGTCCTAGGAGGATTTTTGTGACTTCCTATAGGTTTCCCATCAATTCGGCCTCAAAACAGGCCATTTCAGGAAAACCTACAGGATGTACTAGAAACCCATAGGATGATCATGTAGGAATTACAGGAAACCTATAGGATACAACCGAGAGATAATTGTGAGGTGTTGGGAATATTGGGAAAGGTTTATGATGAGTGAAATGGGGTGTTAGAAGGTCTAGGAGCACTCAGTAGTCAATATCCAAGATAAGAGATGGCTAGATTCGCTCAATGTAACTAGGGGAATTTCAATGAAAAATGATAAAAAAAACTAGTGAGGGTGATGGTGGAACAAGAGATGGCTAAGGTGGATGAAGTGGAAGGTGGCTACTGGTGATGAAGTTTGGGTCTCCTCTTGAAGTACCTTCTTTTCTTAAAACATGTGTGTCTTCCAAGAACTATGCAACAAGATACATTTTCATAAACTAGAAAAGCATGAATCAATTGCCTATATTATGCATGAAGAAAGTTGTTGAAGGGAATGAAAGCATGAGTGAGATATTATTGCAGAAATGGAGATGGAAAATGATGACAATGAAATCTACCTTGCAACATGAACCAAATACTGAATCAAAGACGAAAAACTCCAAAGCTCATGCAAGAAGTAGAAATTTGTGTTTTTGGGGCTACTGAAGGGTCCCTTCCTCAAGTCATGGTCCTAGAGGGAGGAAGTGAGGCCAAGACACCTTCTAACAACCTTATGGTAATCCTTTTTCTCCTTGCTAACGTTCTACTTGAAATACGACACAAATGGAATCAAACTATCACACAACCAATCTAATCTACACTGCTGTAATGGAAATTCATCTACTAAGCAAATGAACAATTAAAATATGAATCTATACTAGCATACATGTACAATAAAGAGGAGCCTTGGCTACTAGGGTTGGGCCTTAACCCAAGAGCTTCAGCCCTCTGAGTTAACTCAGTGCTGGCTCAAAACAAAACTCATTCTTATTACCAAAACAATGGATTACATCCAAAACTATCACAAGTCTTGCAGCTCGGAAATAGAGTAGGGTTTTACAATCAAAAATCCAAATCCTACTGAGGTCCTAGACCTCTCTAATTATACATATGAAGTCTCCAATGACTTCCTTAAAATTAGGGAGGCTCGGCTCCCAAACTCGAAATTAACTGGTGCTTTGTCTTTCACTTGCTTCGTTGCCTTCTAGTCCTCATGATTTGGCTGTTTGCACTCTGAGTTGATGGAGGAATATTCGAATGGAGGGGTAGTAAATGAGGAGGATTTACCTCCTATAATCCCTCTCCCTTGTCCCATTCAAGTTTTGACCATGGTCTTTGCCAAAATTCCTTGCTTTTATCCTTTCATCTTGCATTAAATGCACATTAGACCACAAAGCAAAATATCCAACTCTAACTCATCTCATAAACAAAATATAATAAAAATTATGCAATAAGTTATGAGAATAGTTGGTTTGACTAAGCTAGGAGGTGAATTAAGGCCCATATAATTACCCAATGATGAGGCTCATCATCACCCCCCTATTGAAAGTGTTGCTCATCCTCTGAGCAACTTAGTCAATATCCATATCCTTCATGGCTCTGGTAGCCTCTCTGACATCCCCTGTTTGCAGGGTCCACCATCAGCCCCTGTTTGTAGACCACGTGTCCCAATAGGTTTCCAAAGGGAACGAGGAATGTGCACTTCTTAAGGTTTAGCGTAATTTGGTGTCGTCGGCAAGTATCCAGCATCAAGCGTAAACTTGCTACATGGTGTTTAACTAATCCGAAGACAGTCCAGTCATCCAGATAGACCTCCAAGAACTTGTGGATGTATTCTTTGAATGCGGCAACAACGATGCACGAAAAGGTTATTGGTGCGTTATTTAATCCAAATGGAATAATGGTGTATTAAAAGTAGCCCCATTTCATTGCGAAGGTCGTCTTGCTCCCGTCTTCCGACAAGATTTTGATCTGGTGGTACCCTGAGAACCCATCTGTGAACGAATATGCTTCTTGTCTACCAACGTTTTCCAATACTTCATTTGTGAATGGTGTCGGGAATGGGTTGTGTGTACAAGTGTCATTCAGCTTCCTGAGGTCCACGCATATTCTTGTTTCGCCCTTCTTCTTTTTCTCCTGTACTACCATAGGGCTTACCTAGTCGGATTCTTCCACCAGCTCAATAATTCCGACCACGAGCATTTTGTCTAATTCTACGCAAACCTTTTACTTGTACTTCAGATTCAAGCAGTAAGGCCTCTGATTGACCGGATTCATGTCAGGTTTTAGGGTGATCTTCATCATCCCTAAGTCGCCAACGATCCCTTTTAAATCCGTAATTTTGGTCGGGAATAAGTCTTGGTATTCGCGGAGTAACTCAGCAACCTTATCCACCGTGGCATCATTCCAATAGTCACAAAGCGTTGCATAATTTGGTTCCGCCTCCGTCCCAATGTTTACCTGCTTCGTTTTCATCGGCGCGGTGATGTCAGGATCCTCGATCAATGGTCCTCAAACCTCGCGACAACCTTCATTTTCTGGAATGTTAATTTTCCGTGGATCCTCATCATCCTCCTCAATATTTACATTGTAGCACTCCATCGCGTAGCTC
Organism: Pinus tabuliformis; assembly: GCA_031772625.1. Taxonomy (NCBI): domain Eukaryota; kingdom Viridiplantae; phylum Streptophyta; class Pinopsida; order Pinales; family Pinaceae; genus Pinus; species Pinus tabuliformis. The sequence goes on from CM062818.1 coordinate 1,204,132,427, forward strand.
AGTTGGGTCACCCATTCTGGCTGAAGCACTTTCATTGGCTCCTGGGGTATTTTGAAGATAGTTGCTTTGACTGCTTGTAGCGCATCATCCACAGTATCCCACCAACGATCTTCAAACGTGAAGTTTAACAAGAATCATTCGCGCAAGATTTCCCATTCACTCTTGCCATGGCAGATCTCTATCTTAGTATACCAATTCATGGGTATGACATCTAGAGTATGACAGAACAAATGCACCCATTCAAGTTGTGGATCTTCCCCGTAGACCTTGGTCCATTTCACAAGGTGTGTACGTGGATCATCCTGTCCGTCATACTTTTCTGTAGCCGCATCTGTGGTTTCCCAAATCATAGGCACATCATCCTTCTGCATCCACGCCAGTCCTCAAAACTTCTTTGATGCGTACCCCACAATCTTCCAGGTGTAGCGCGCAGTTCCCATGTCAAAGCGTGAAAATGCTGTTGTTCTGGTACTTCTCGTTCAAATTTGTTTAGGAATTCATCCACCGCTGTCAACTGTCATACATAGGCAGATCCCTTACCTCTATTGTTACGCAACGCAATGATCTTACCATCATGTTGCAATTGAGCGTGGTTACCTTGTGTAACCAGTTCTGCCATCATTCTATTTCCTCATCTGAATCCGATGTGTAGGAGCTTTCGTGCTCCCACTAAATCCTACCATCCGTTGTTGGATTCACCCAGTCCAGCTCCCGTGTGGTGATTTTGTAAATAAAGTCTAGATCGTCGTCGCTCTCGTCGTCACGTACTGGCTCTGTGTAGCGCGATCCTTCCGTGGGGTCTAAAGGTACCACTACGCGTAGTGACTTTTTCTCAAAAACCATTTTGTGCTTCTTCAGGTTTATCACTCTATTCATGTCAGTGGCTCAATCAATTCCCAGTAGCATGGGATAGGGATTGCTGTCATCGACAATCTCTATCACTTCAAAATCTGCAAGTGTGCTCACACCCTCGATGTCTACCATTATTCCCTGCAATCTTCCCATCGGTAGGATCTTCTACTGGTTCACCATTTGCAATTGAATAGGGGACCATTGCAATGCGGACCTTCCCATGCACTCCCATGTCTTCTTTGGCTGTACATTCGCATCCGATCCTAGATCCAGAATCACTTGATCCATTTCATACTCTCCGCTTTGCGTAGTCAATTTCATTTTCCTTCCTGTTCACGATGTGTGCTTCCCGAGCTTCTGGACTACGCGCGGTTCTCCTGACCTAGCGCACCTAGTGATGAGTTCCTGTAGTCCCTTCACAGCCTTGCTGTCGCATAGCAGCTTCATGCATGTCTCCAGAAAGGTAGTGAGCATTGAAGGATCCATCTTCGGTTCTAGTTGATCCTTACTACCTGAAGTGGAGGCCTTCGTGAAGCTCTTCTTAGCTTCCATGAATGTCTCCTTTGCACACTCCAAATCGAACTCTGGTTCCTTTGTAGGAGCCTTACAAACCCAAGAACTTTCTTCGGGTTGCTTGCCCTTGTCATCTCCTATCGTGATACCACTTTGGAGCACGATGTTTGCATTCGGGTCCTCTTCGCGCGGCTCAGACCTCATCATTTGCAAATTATGAGTGAGGGGAGGCTGAAGTAACCCTTTATCGTGCAGCCTCGCTATCAGTGTAGGGCAGTCCTCCATCTCATGATGAAACTGAGTACAATATAAACATGATGCTCTGGTTGAATTTGTACAATCGTGCGTATAATGCCATGGCCCTCCGCAATTGTAACAAATCAGCTATCTGCGACCCCTTCCTAGTGCCATTCCACCTCGACCTCATCCGCGCCCCTAAAATCCAATGTGTGCCATCCTTGCATTTTGATCGAGGGCTCACGTTTCAGTCTGTACTCTGTAGGTAGGAGTCTGATCCATCATCAGCTCATAACTTCTGCAGGTGCGCTCATCATGGCCTACTGATCTGCAGAAATTACAGAACAACTGCTGGGATGTCTGTGTATACTTCTGCAAGAGATGACAATTATCCGTAGCATGTTTTCCTCCTATCTGACAAATCGCGCACCATAATGCAGGCGCTGCGCTCGGTCCTACTTATGCCTCTGGTCTTAATGGCATCGGCCCTCCTCCCGCCAAGTAGTTCGCAAAGATTAGACAATGGTCCTTGTCATGCCCCTGGCATTTTCATTTTATGCACCTTACCTCCTCGCGCGCCTTTGGCTGAGTTGCCCTGTCCTATTTCAAACTCTGCATTTCCAGACACAAATTTTTCAGTTGCGTGTGGATTTGTTAGACTCCTAGGCCAGGATCTTGTATTGGGGTCTCGTGTAGTCTCATTGCAATCTCCAAAGCTTCGGCCTGGGTGGATAACTTCTGTTGTGATAGTGTCGTCCTTAAATGCGGCGTTAGTGATGCTACAAACCATGCGCGGTGCTATCCATCCATCAAGGTCATGTTGGCTTCACGAATCATACTCTTTAGTTTCTAATCCAGCTCCCAAGGGGTCTCGCTTGGAAGCATCACGATTTCCTTCAACTCAATAATCGATTGTGTCTCCGATTTTGGCCTGTTAAATTCCCTGTTTAGCGCAACATGGATATCTGCGATCCCCGTGTTTGGATGGTCATTAGAATGCTTAATGTACCATGTTAGTGCATGATCCTGGAATGCACTTACCAGTGTTGCCTTGTTTATATTTTCATCCACAACTCCTTGTGCTTCCCATACAAATTTTATTACGAACCAAAATTGGTCCAAATCTTCGTTCCCTACTCCTTTGAACATCGACAATTTTATCACGCTCGCCATATTGAACTGTGGTGGTGGCAGAGGTGGTGTGGGCAGAGATGGGGGTGAAGATGGTGAAACTGGTGGTGGTGTAGGTGGAGGTGGTATGCGCGGAATTTGCTGCCTTATTAGACTGATCGCACTTCTTGGTGAAACTTTCGCGAGCTCTTCCTCGCTTTCTCACTGAGGCGAAATCAAGGGGCTATTTTCTATTTCTGCACTACCTTCGTTTCTATAGATCCTCCCACTCCGCGTAGCCCCAAACATCAATTTATCCACATAACCTGCTTTTCACACAATAGCATTTTAATCCAAGTGTTAAAATATTTAATGTACTTACCTCACGGTCCTTTGAGGAAGCGTTGTTCTGCCTCACTGTAGCTAACTGAAGTATCTATCGCGAATTCGGTGATAAATCCTCCTATAATTCGATTGATCCAATGGTCCACAACACGCACGATCTTATCTTCCGATGCTTCTAGTTTGTGCACCAATTCTAGAGTCCACACAATCAGTTTGTCGAGCCTACACCTTCCCTAACTGTCTACTAGCTTTGCGATCTACTCATACAACTCAGAGGGGAAGGATGCAAAGAAAATTTCATGGATTTCCGTATATAAGTAGTGCTCTAACCACTGTTCCTTTGATACTTGTGGATTCCTATTTTCCTGTGCCGCAAACTCGTGTATCTTTCTGTCCAACCACCCCTCAATTTATTTCTTGGTCGGATTCCAGTGACAGCACATCAGACATCCCTTATGCAGATCCCGATCCCGGCAACGAAACCATTTGTTGGCTTGTTGGGGCCTGAGCCAGGTTCAGAGGTGATTTAGCCAAACAAATCCCAGTATTACTGGCCCTTTCGGCAATGGTCTGCGGAGCGTGGATTGAGGTCTCACCCGAAGTAGTATGGGAGGGTGCTACAACCAGGTTTCCGCACCTTATAGATGTCTGATGGGTTCAAGTGGTTTGCGGTTCGACCCTGTGCACACATCACTACATGCACTTACCCATTCCTCGCAGCTTGAGGTGCTGCCTTCGCGCAACCCTACTCGGGGGCCGAACCGTGTTATTACCCAAGTCCTTGCTAGTAATCCGATATTAGTTGATTAAATTAGCTTACTTGCATGTGTAAAGTATACTTAGCAATACAAATCATTCATACAAGTGCGTGCAGTGAATAAAAAATACATTAGCAATTGATATCAAACATGTAATAACTCAATAAAAAATACACAAAATTAGGAATGAGATTCTTTTATTATTCTCTTCTTCGGTTACAGACTCGACTACGCCCTGTGCACTCAACTGCAGGGGTTCGCGCACTCAGCTATGGACAACTAGGCCTCTGCGCACTCAGCTGCAGAGCCTTCTCCTACTCTGTGCTTCTACTTTGATATCTCATACTTTGCTCTAACTAACTATCTTTTACACTTAGAGGTTCACTCTATTTATACAATCCCATGGTCCATATACCATGGGTAGGCCGACATTACATTCAAAACTAGGGCGGACAACCCTATGACTCTAACATACATTTCATGCTCGCAATTCACGAAGCTTTACAACAATATCAACTCAAAACTTGTGCTTTGAGCCCCAAAACATGCCGTGGGGGGGGGATTCCATGCCCAACAATTATGGTAGACTATCCGTCCTTACTCCATTTTTGTTCTTAGTGGGTTCTTCACCTTCTAAAAATAATTTCATTTTTTCCACTTGGCTGTCTCCTTTGTCTTATTTTCTCCATGGAATTCCTAGGGGAAGTGTGGTGACCCTGCTGATGAGCTCTAGGGTGAGATCTATAGTGAGGCCCCTCACTACAATAGTGGCATGGGTTCTACTATGTGGAGTGAGGGAGTGGGAAAATTCTTGAGCCACATCATCATCATACCCTGTGAATTTTTCTAAAAACCCCATCCAGTTGTGTCTTGTAAAGATTTCAAGCACCTAGGGGTGTTGTTGTATTCTCATAGTGTTTGTGGGCTCTCTCCTATTGAACCCTCTTGTCATCTTGCTGGTGAAGCTTAAGGACAAAATGAGAGGGTTGACACAATTTTTCAAATGCAGGAGCAAAAAAGAGTTGACTGTGTATGTAATTTAATTCTCACAGTTGGTAAATTCACTAGATTTTAGAGTATCCGTAGTCTATTTGCTTGCAAAGGGGGATGAAATTTTAGAGCCTACCTCTTTATAATAGTTGCAGTGGCCAATTCCCATGATATCCCCTCTTGAACTCTTCTTTTCCTATCCTATAGACTGTATCCCATAGACTATATCCTGTAGGAATTCCTGTGCAGATCGATGGATCTTTGCTTCCAGTGGGTGGCTTGGGTTATGAGAGCGACTTCAATGAGGGAGTTTCGAGGAGGTGAAATGTATGAATGCATGGGAACGATGTTTTATTTCCCTTTATGGTGTTTCAGGGTGAGGTGGTGTGCTCGCAACAAAGGTATGTTGCCATTTTTGGACCATTGGTCCCCACTACCACCTAATCATTTCCCACTCCTCGTAATCAGCTTCCACCTCGTAGATTCGTAGTTTAACTTCTTTTTGTCCTACTCCTTCTCTGTCTTTGAGTTGATTGTAGCCACATGTGAGAGGACACCCGGTTCTGTATGTGCTGATTGAACGAAGGTGGTCAAGTTAACTGGTCACCTTTTCACTTATAAACCAACTATCTTGTAACCCTTACAACTTTTGACTACATGATGCATATTAGTGAGCGAGCGGGATACTTACCTGTGTTTTGGATGCCATGTTGCAGTTGTCAAAGACCAGAGGTGTTGCATTGTTTTTTTGCTGCATGCCATTCTTCCTCCTCCTCTTGCTGTCTGCTAATGGTTTCTTTGCTTTTGCAGGTATCTGTGGCTGAAGATCTAATGCCGATACTTCTATGGAGCTCCTAGATCATCCTACTGAAGACTTTTTATTGGTGTGATTGGCATTCTGTGGGATAGGCTGCTACATGATTTCCTATAGCATGTCCTGTAGCTGCTTCTCCATTAGAATTCTTTAATCATGTTGCTGGCTAGGGATGTAAGGATGGTGTAATGAATGGAAAGAAGGAGCATAAGTGTGTAGGGCAAAGGATACTCAGGTAATTCTCTTACTCCTCTTTGTTTTCCTTTTTTTTTACGATTGGTGAAACTGATTTTTTTGTTTTGAATGGTGAGTGCAGGGATGATGATGGTGGAAAAGGTGAGATATTAGATCATGCATAGGGTGAATTTTAGGGCCCTAACAAACCTATCATGTGCCCTTGGATTGCTTCCTATATGTTTTTCGGGTCACTGTAATTCCTACAGGATCATCCTATAGGTTTTCAGGGGATCCTGTAGGAATATAGGGGATCATGTAGAAAACATAGTCTTCGCATAAATCGAAGCAATGGAGTGGAAAATGATAGAAATGATGGAGGGATGCATGGTAAGGAGTGGAGAAGATTAATATGTGCGAGGCAGGGTTCCCTTTGGATCCTCTTTTTCTCCTTGTTTTCCTTTCTCGCTCACCTGCAAATGACAATTACATATTTTTCTTTCTTTTTTTTTTGTTTTTTTTGAAAAACAACTAGGCCGCCTTAGAGAGGTTTTCACCCTAGTTGTTTGCCCTAGGCGCCTCAAGGGAGGTTTTCACCCAGGGATTTTTTTAGCCTCACGAGGTTTTCAACCCAAAGATGGGACTCAAGCGCCTCATGGAGGTTTTCACCTGAGTCCTTATTCTTTTTTCTCTTTTTTCTTTTTCAGTGACTTGATGAGGGAGGAGCTAGAACTTTCTCCACCATCATCACTGCTTTATTGATATTATCAATGAACTCTTGTTTTGATAAAGGTCTCTTGTACAGTTTCAATCGGTGTCCATTAACAAGCAAAAGAATGGCTTCTTCATCTATAGTTCTGATTTACACTGAACCATTATCATGGCATCTTTCCACAACATAAGGTCCGAGCCATCTTGTCCTTAACTTTCCATTGAAGTCTTTATACCTAGAATCATATAACAATGCCAAATCACCCTCCTGAAATTACTTCTCCTTAATATGTTTATCATGCCAGATATTCCTTTGAAGTTGAACTATCTCTGTATGTAGGAGGGCCTGCATTCTGAATTCATCCAAGCCATTCAATTGGAATAATATCTCTTTCTGTGCATTGTTGAGATCCAAATCTATTTGGGATTCCATCCTTAATGTGTTATATTCAAACTGAATGGATAGCAAGGCCTTTTTACCATAAACCAACTCATAGGGTGTATATCCAGTGGTGGTCTTCCATGTGGTATTATAGGCCTAGGTGGCCCCAACTAGTCTTTCTGCCCAATCCTTCCTGTTGTTGCTCTCTATCTTGGTTAAGATGCCCTCCAGCGCCTTGTTGGTCACCTCCACTTGCCCATTAGCTTGTGGGTGATAGGGAGTGGAGGTCCTATGCTTGATTTTGTGATGATTGAGCATGTCTTCAATCATATTGGAGGTAAATTGGCTGCCTTGGTATGTGACTAGCTCTCTAGGGTACCCAAATTTGTAGAATATATTCTCCCTTAGGAACTCAACCACCTTCTCTTCTATTGCTGCCTTAATTTCCTTGGTTTTAGCCCACTTAGTCAAATAATCAGTGCACACAATAATGTATTGTTTTTGCTTTGAAGGAGGGTTGATAGGCCCAATGAAGTCCATGCCCCAGTTGTCAAATGGCTCAAAAGTCACTTGAGGCTGTAGGGGCATTTCATCTCTTGGTGTAGGCCTTCCCATCCTTTGGCACCGATCACATTGAATAGTGTACTTTTTTCACATCTTGATGAAGAGTGGGTGAATAATAGCCTGCTTGTAGCACTTTGAATGCTGTCCTCTTTGTTGCAAAATGACCTCCACAAGGACCATCATGATAGGTCAGAAGGATGACAAAGACTTCCCCTTCCCTGACACACCTTCTCAAGATTTGATCTGGGCCAAGTTTGAAAAGATTGCACCCAATCCAAGTGAAGGGGGTGCTTTTATTGACTATCTTGCTCTTTTCTTTGGAGGGCAAGTTTGGTGGGAACTGTGCTGATACCAAATAGTATTCTATATCAGCAAACCATGGAGAGATAACTTAAATAACAAACAAATGCTCATTTGGTAATTGGTCATCCACCATTCCTTCTTCACCTGCAGACACATTTACCCTAGATAAAAATTCTGCAACAACATTTTCCTTACCAGGCTTATCAACAATGGTTAGATCAAACTGCTGTAATAAAAGAAACCATCTTATAATTCGAGCATTCACATCTAGTTTTTTCATTAAATATTTGATTGCAGCATGGTCAGTATGCACAAATGTTTGATAGCCTATAATGTAATGCCTGAATTTGTTTAATGAATGCACAACAACCAGGAGTTCCTTTTCGGTCACTGTATAATTTAGCTCAGCCTTTGACAAGTTCTTACTGATAAAATAGATGGCATAAGGAAGTTTTTCCTCTACCTGACCTAGGGCTGCTCCTATGGCTTTGTGTGAGGCATCAGCATGAATATGAAATGGAAGGGCCCAGTTTGGCTTCAGAGAATCGGTGCAGTGGTTAACTTACCCTTTAGAATGCCTAAGGCCTCTTGAAAACTTTTTGACCATATAAACTCAAAATATTTGGCCAACAACCCAAATAAAGGAGAGGCCAATTTGCTGAAGTCCTTTATGAACCTTCGGTAGTATCCAATTATCCCTAAGAAACTTCTGGCATCTCTCTTCTTTTGAGGAGGTGGGACCCTTTGGATGATGACTATTTTGTTCAAGTCCACCTGTAGTCCTTGCTGAGATTTTGAATGACCTAGCATGGTCCCTTCAGTCATTAAGAATTCACATTTTTCGGGACTGAGAGACAGATTCATTTCAATGCATTTGTGCAGTACTTTTCCTAGGTTAGTTAGGGCTTCTTGAAAATCACCGCCATAAGGTGTAAAATCATCCATATAAATTTCCACTGCATCATGGACTAATTCAGTGACAATACTCAAGACTGCTCTCTAGAAAGTTGCAGGAGCATTGCATAGACCAAAAGGAAGGACCCTATAGGCAAAAGTACCCCAAGGACAGGTGAATGTGGTCTTATCTTGGTCTTCTGGGCAAATTTGGATTTGGTTGTACCCACTTAATCCATCTAGGAAAGAAAAAAACTTTTTCCCTGCCAAGCCGTCTAGCACTTGGTTAATGAAGGGTAGAGGAAAATGATCCTTCTTGTGGCTTTGTTCAACTCCTTGTAATCGACACAAATCCTCCACTTACCATTTTTCTTGGGAACTAACACTAATGGGGAGACCCACTCACTGTCGGAGATAGGGTAAATGAATCCTGCATCTAGCAGTTTTTACAGTTCTTCTTTGACTATATCTTTAAGAGCTAGATTCATCCTCTTTTGTGGTTGCTGGACGGGTTTGCAACCTTCTTTGATGCATATGTGGTGAGTACACACTGAGGGGTGTACTCACTTCATTTCCTTGTAGCTCCAAGCGAAGGCTTCTAGGTTTTCCTTTAACATGTTGCATAGCTTCTCCTCTTCGAGAACAGAAAGAGATGGATTAATTTTCAAGGTTTTCTTTGGGCCAAATTCTATGGTTTTGACACGGAGTGGGTTGGAATTGGCCAAGCATAAGTCAATTGGATGATTGTTTTGGGTTTACCTTTCTTCTTCTTCTAATGGTAATGAACCAGGATTTGGACTTTGGAGTAGGTGTTCAATCAAGTGATCCTCATCTTGCTATCCTCCTCCCATGGTCGCTTCCAAAGCATAAAGTTGGGCAGAATAAACCTCATCTTCTTCCTCCTCCTCCAACCATAAAGGTAAATCATGCTCTAGAGACGATTGAGCAGGAGGGTATAGGACTAACTACTTGGACATATGCCTATTCTTGATGGTCATATTCCCATCTCTGCAGCTGATGTAAGCATCGACTGTGGCCAACCATGGTCTCCCAAGGATGAGAGGATAACCAGTAAGCTTAACCTTAGGCTGGAGAACTAGAAAATCTGCATGGTACTCCCAGGAATGATCTACAAGTTGCAGAACTATTGTGGTCTTCCTCAATAACCCTTGGATGTTGAGCTTGAGCATGGTGTCTTTGGTAATCACATTACTGGAAGCCACAAGATCGATCAGAGTGTGTGGGACAATGGTGCCATTGATGTGCACATCTACTATAGGGCTTCCAGGGTCCAAATATTTTGGACATATTACCTGCCCTAGCATTAATTCAGACAGCTGCCCAATGACATTAATGGTAGGGGCATCCCTTTTTCACCTCCCTGGATGCTTGAAGCATTTCTCCTTAATCAACTTATTGTAAATGGGAACATATTTTATTGCTTGGAGAAGGGGGATCTTTACACATAGATTTTTCAATTCTCCCAGGGGTTCAGTTTCTTCTAGCGTAGGTTGGAGTGGTTGGGCTAATTTCTCAGGAAAGGGTGGATTTAATTTAAGGTTTCTTTCCTCTCTTTCTTCCTCAACCTCCCTAGGTAGAGGGGGAGGTTGGTTATTTGGGAGAACTCTCCCAGATCTCAGGTTAATCTCCTGGATTTCCACAGCATAAGCTGGATATGATGTCTCTCCACTGTATACTTGTTAAGCCTGCCTATTTTTCAGGTTTGGATTTGGCTGGGCAGGCATTTGGGGTTTCTTGGGTGGAGTAGAGTGTAGGAGTTGTGGTTGGGTAGGTGGTGGAGGCAATAGAGTTGGGGCATTGTTGTATTGGGGCCTCCACCCCTGGAGTGGTGTATTCCATTGAGGTTGTGGCAGAGCATAAGGTTGAAATGATTAGCTCGCTGGCTGGGAATGATACTGAGATGCATAGGACTAAGGAGGGGGTGTAGACCAGGAAGGATGAGCAGGGGGTCCCTAAGAAGGTATACTTGTGGTTTGGTTGGGGTTGTAATATGCGTGGGATGACCCTTGCATGCCCTACTGGTATGGTCTAGGCCTAGGAGGTCTCCTTTGGTTAATGTAGCAAAGCTGCCTAGTGATCCCTTTAGCTCCTTGATATACAACTTTGAGTCTGGGTAAAGAAGGGCACTTGTCTGTGGAGTGGTTTTCTTCACTGGCCGAGCAAATTTCAATACAGTTCAATGGACATTGATTCCTAGGATGACTCCTGGTGCATCTAAGACAAAATATGGCCAAGGTTCTCTCTGCTTCCTCTTGCTTCCTTTCAATGTTCATGGTGTCCATTTGCAAGGAAAGGGTTTGCAGCATCTCACTTTTGAAATATTCTAGCATATTTCCAATTTCACCCTTGATGGATGAGTTGGAAGATGATGTACTGGCCATAGGTTGACTACCCCTACCCTTTTTCCTGGTTGCCCTAGAATGGTTTCTAAAGACAACCTTGATATCCTCATAGGGTAATTGGTAGATATCTCCTCCTGCTAATAAGTGTAAGGTATCCAAAAGGTCTTCTCTTACTCCCCTGAGCAGGACCAACTTTAGTGACTCAGGGTCAAGTGTGCACCTGGCCCTTTTGTAACTGAGCTGGAATATTTCTTTGTAGTCTTCTAAGGATTCATCCTGGCTTATGGTCATCCTGAAAATTTATTCTTTAGTATCCTTTGACCTATAGTAGTCCCGATATTTGTTGTTAAAGGCCTGCTGCATCTGATCCCAAGTTGTGATGCTATCTCCTGGTAGGCTCGTGAACCAGCGCAATGTTGCATCCTTGAGGGTAGATGGAAATAGTTTTAACTTTTTCTCATCATTTGTATAGTCATAGGTTCGACATATAACAACAAACTAAAATAGGAAAGTGTCAGGGTCCTCTGCGGTTAGGCCATGGAAATGAGGTAGGGCAGAGGGGCATATACTTTTCATCAAAGTGTCCCTGTGATCCGAATGGAAAATGGCATCAATCCATGGTATTCATCCACCCATGGAATTTACCCATGGTATTGTAAGTGGCATCCATCCATGGTATTTATCCACCCATGGTATTGTAAGTGACATCCACCCATGGTATTCATTCACCCATGGTATTTTCCCATGGTATTGTGACATCCACCCATGGTATCCATTCACCCATGGAATTGACCTGTGGTATTGTGACATCCACCCATGGTATTGTAACTGAAAAATACTATAAGTAACAAGTCGTATTTTGTAAAAGGACAGTTTTTCCACCATAATGTAGTCCTTACATTTATTATCAGTTTTAATAAAAAGTTTCTTTGTGGTTTGGTTTATTGGACATTCCTCTTTTTCTTCTGACATTTCAATTTTTCAGATCTTGGGGGTCTCCCCCCAAGATTCGGATCAGTGGCATCAGAGCAAGTTATGATTCCATGGGAATGAGGGTTTGATGCATATTTCAGTTTCAAATTTCGCAGCAATATTCAACAAACTTCAGGCATGTGCTACGTCCTCCCATAGCATTTTCTTGGGCCAAGCGGGAAGAATTTTTCTTTTTTCATTTTTTTGCAGGAATGTTTTTGGGTGGTGACTTTGTAGATCAGATCTGAAAAATTTGGTACAAAATTTACCAAAAAAAATACCAGATCTAGATTCCTTGGGAAAAAATACCAAAATAAAAAAAAATCGGCCGAATCAGAGTCCTGATGAGGAAGATATCACTGATTTAAAATCAACAATGTTATAAATTGTTTTCTAACGACAACTGTTGGACGACGACTCTCCTATAACCTTTTGCAGTTTTTATGCAGAATTTCAAAACAATGATTATAGATCTGAGTTCCTCTCGAAAGATCACCCAATTTCAAAAAAAGAAAAGGGTCGAATCGAAGTTCAGATGTGGGAGATATTGCTGATTTAAAATAAGCTATTTTTTCAGAACTTTTGTGACGAAGGAACAATTGCAGCGCAAATTTGAGATTTCAGAGTGTCCAGATAAGGATTTTAAACACATGAGAAGACGCAAAATGATCCTTCTGTTTCCAAAAATAGGTTATAATAAATATCCTGAGTTATATTGACCGAGTTATGTCCATTTTAATTCTGGAGCAGCATTCAGAGTGGGTTCCCTTTGGAGACATGCCCTCCCACCCCGCTTTAGTAGTCACTTCGTTCACATTCATCAATTTCATCATGGTAGCATTTGGCTTGGGTTCTTTGGAGACGTGCCCTCCCACCTCAGGCTATGTAGGCACCTGCCTTTTTTGTCCACGATGATTCCAGAGGATGCGATGTAGCCCCATTGGACATGGAAAAAGGGCTAGCCACATGGGCATGATAAGGAAGCCTTGAGAAGAGTTTATGTTTTAACTCATATTATGGGTTGAATGGGTTAAATTTAACCCATATTTGGCTATCAGGTTGTGTTATAACTAGGCCATCGGGAGGAGAAGGGGTTTGATTGTATTCTTGTGCAGTTTATTCTATAGTTGAGTACAATAGATGAAAGTGGATAGAGAGGGAGAAAATAAAGAGGATTTATTTTCAACAACAGGCCACAAGTTTCACTCCTTTGTACTTGGACCATTTCCATTAAGAAAAAGAGAGAGTAGAGAAACCTCAGATTCTAGTTGGGTTTTCTCCCAAAAGGGTTTCCAAGTCATATTTTATGTTATTGTGGTTTTCTTAATGAATGTTCCATTTGTTCTCTATTTTCTAAGTTCTATATATTGTTTGCATAAGTAGAAATAATGACTTAATCCATGACATATAAGTAAATTTTACCCTCAATATAATTTTTTTATTTAAGTGAATCTTTATCAGATATGTTGTTATGAAATGTTGTGTGGAATATCCACAACTATGTATGGATCAATAAATCCATATATATATATATATATATTTATATTATTATTATTATTATTATTATTTTTTTTTTTTTATGAATAAATTAATATGTTTTTTTATGCTTGGAAGCTACCTATTGGTTTTATTTGAAGCTGTTATTGTGGATGAAAATTGTTATTAAGAAAATGTAGTGAAAAGGAAAAAAGTAACTAAATACAATCTACTTTGAGGGGGAGGAGCATCCTTTTAAAATGAATAAAATTTACAAGACAAGATTTGATGATCCTAAGACTAATTTTTTTAGGTATATATCTAAGAGAAAAAGTGTGCAATTATAATGAAAGGGTAAAATTACAGGTTTTGGCTAACCTACTAATATAACACTAGAAGTGTAATAATATAACACTAGAAGTGTAATACCTCAATATCTAGGTATTGATAAGGGATCTTATGTTTAACATGCCCCTACCCTTAAAATGATTGTAGTCATCATCAAGTTCCACTAGCACAACCAGTTGAGGATGGTCCTAGCTAGCAAGGCGACCCAGGATCAAACCTCACGAGGGTGGTTATGCCCGTGATAGGGGGAAGAGACATGTTACAAAATTTAGTCAGCTTAGGGCTAGTGTAGCCCAGGTCGGGTGTGATCCTTTGGTGACTTTACCATATTAGATGCCCCTGTATTATGGTTTCTCAAACCATAGGTCAAGCCTGGAGGATCAAAGACAACTTGAAAAAAAAAATAAAAAAAATTAGTCCTCAATAATTGACTACATATGGTTGTTTCTTCACGAATAATTCATCTTCCCATGTCACATCTTCCTCTTGCAGGCTCTTCCTTTTGATGAGGTACTCAGTAATTGATCAATTTTGTAGCTATTAAATCCTTGTTTCAAGGATTATTTATGGTTGTATTATGATCCCTCTATTCATTGATCTCGAATCAAATTGTTTGGACTAGGATCATGTCACGAATCACCCTCTTTAAGAAAGAAATATGAAATACTGGATGTATACATGAAGATGGAGACAACTCCAACTTGTTATCCATATTTCCAATCGGTTGCAACACCTTACATAGGCCATAATAATTGGATGCTAATTTATTTTCCTTCTTTCGTTACATTAGAGACACTTTTATATGGTTTTAGCTTAAAAAACATTACATCGCCCACATCAAAATCCCTTTCATTACAATGTTGATACACTTTTTGTTTCATCCTATTTTTTTCTATAACCAAGTTGTCTTTCCATAGTTTGAGAGCCTCTTATTGGTGATCTATGTGATCCTCCACTAATTGAACCTTTATAGTCCATTTCAAGGGTGATGTGATGGATTAAGGTTGATATCCATAAATTTCCCTGAATGGGGACATTTTTCATGAAGTATGGAAGATGTGTTGTCACCACCATTTTTCCAAGGGAAACCACTTGACCCATTTTGTATGCTTACCGGATGTAGAGGAATGGAGATATCCTTATAAGAACTTATTCACGATCTAATTTTTCCCATTATATTGAGGATGGTGAGATGATTTGTAAAGAAATTAAATACGAGAACATGAAAATAATTAAGTCCAAAATTTCTAGCGAAAATGGGATATCTATCATTTATGATAATCCTCAAGATTCCATGTAACTTGTGAATTGTTTCCATAAATGTTGTTTCCATTGCACTTTATTTAATATGAAGAAAGAAAGAAAAAAATTGCATAATTTGTTAATCAATCTGCTGCTACCATGATGAATTTATTTCCTTCACATGGGTAAATATATAATAAAATCCAATGAAACTTATTCTCAATATTGACATGAATCATATAGCTAATAGTTGTAAGAGACTCAAGATCTTGATAATATTTCCCTTATTCTATTAACAACCATAAAATTTTGAACACCGATTTTGAGACCTTCCCTAAAAAAATCCTTCTTGATCTTGAGGTAAGTTTTTAAGACCTGAAATGTCCTCTTATAGAAAAAGTATGCAAATTCAAAAGTACCATTTGTTTAGTTTGGGAATTCTTACATAATATAGATGATATTGATATCATAGTATATAATAATCCACAAAATATTATCTAATGCATTTGGGTTCTCTTGTAGTTGTTGATTGATGTTGCATACCTTTTGATTTTGCTTCAATTCTATCCTTTCATCTTCAACCGAATCAAATTATGAAATAGAAATATGATATAGTAAAACCTCCACTTCTTCCTTTATTAAAAGTTCATCTACCACCATATTATGTTTTCCTTTCTTATAGATAATTTCATAGTCATATCCTAGCATCCTTGTAGCCCTTTTTTTTCTCTTCTAAAAACAATGATTGCTCCAAGAAGTACTTCAAAATATCATGATATGTACTTTTAAATGTGTTCCTAATTGGTGATGGCACAATTTTTGAACTGCATGTAGTATGACCAATATTTCCGTTTGATAAATTGATCCAGGTGGATCTCCAGACACCAATGGCATAGAAAAGACTCAAAATTCAAAGTGGTGGAAAGGTGATTAACTTGACATCATATTGAAGTGGTCATCACCCTGATTCTAACGGTGCAAACGAGACTCCAATCTGAGTTCGGATGAAGGAGATAGAGACAGTCAAAGTTGGGTTGACTTTTTGCTGATTGGGCAGGATTAATAAAGACACAATTTGGACTTTTTCGGCGGACGGAATTCAGCCAACTTTGGCCAGATTCTAGGTAAAATTATCGCCTGGTTAAAATGACTACTTCGGTCAAAATCCAAATTTTCAAAAATTTGCAAGTTGTTTTATTAAACAAAAAAAATATTATAAAAAGGGTGGCGGGCCACCAATCCCACCACCCCAACCATTCAAAGAAATGTTATTTATGGAGGGGCGGGCCACAACCCCCGACCCCTCCCCCCATTCCACGGAACCCATAATAGAATGTGGAGGTTTTTGGGTGGGCCAGCCCTTGGGGCGCGGACCCAGCCTCAACCACCCACTAATAAAAAGAAATGCGGTTAAAAATGTGGTAAAAGAGGAGGGGCGGGATTTGATCCCTCGACCCCTCCTCAACAACTTTCTGATTTTAACCAACTGCGCTAAACAAAATTCTTTTTATTTTCACCCACTGTTTATTATTTAAATGTAGTTTATCAGTGCGCCCAGGCAGAGGAGGGAGCACACGCAGTTCGAGGTAGATTTTTGCAGGAGGGCCAGATTTTCACTTTGTCAGATTCTGACAAATTTTATATGGTTTTAGCATTTCTCAACTCCACAAATGCAATGGCGCTATCCATTTCTCCATCAAAGTTCTTCATTTTTTGGCCATTTTTTAGTATGGAAGTATAAAACTCCTTTTTTTGTAACTAATGCTTGTACTCTTCTTTCTCGTGCCACTTAATGAATGAAGGCCTCCCCATTGATCGAGAAGGGCCTGGAGATGTAGTCCAAGATGGATGAACTTCGTTATCAAGTCTTGTTGTCTTCTTTCATGATTTATGTGTTTCTCCTCTTCTCTCATGTGCACATTAAATTTCTATGTTAAGCTACAATTTATGCATGTAATTCTTTAACACATATATAAGCAAAATATTTTGGATCAAGTCGTATCGGAGCAGGTCTTTGTAGATGTGAATTGCATTTTTGTATGCTAACAAGAAACAGGCTCTGAAGAGGTGAAGGGAAACTAAAGTCTTTCGATCTCGAAGCGGGGCATGCACATTGAAGGAGAAACATGGTAGATGAAGAGGCTCGTCATGAAGAGGAGCTCAATTTCCACAAAACCTTCTATACAATGGTAGAAAATGTTGGTCAGTTGCCTTCAAGGCTGGAGAAAGAAGAAGAGAGAAATCTAGAAGAACAAGGTTCAGTGCATGGAAATGGTAGAGAAGAACCCCCTCCTTCTCCTTCCATGAGTGAAAGTTCTTCTTCCTCCCATCACCATCATCATAGAAATTCAAGGGATGCATCTAAGAAACCTTTATTTAACTTAGATGTCAAATTTGGTCTTCCCATGTTAAATGGTGAAAGTAATGCAGAAAAGCTTAATAACTGGATTCGGAAGATTGAAATCTATTGCAAGATTCAGCAAATCGAAGAGGATGAGGCAAAGATTCAACTGACCTATCTTCGGCTGAGTAGCACCGCTCTCGTTTGGTGGGAGAGAAAATTGCAAAGAAGTATGAGTGTGGGTAATCTTCTTTTCTCATGGCCTAGTTTCATTTCTGCATTAAAGGAACAATTTTATCCCTTGGGTTATAAACAAAAAGCCTTAATGGATTGGCAATACTTAAGGCAAGGCAAAGGTCAGGATGTTCAAATCTTTACAGAGGAATTTAGAAAACAGGCACTTAATTTGGGCATTGCACTTGACTCACCTGAAGTAGTAACTAAGTATATTGGATCATTACATAATTACCTTAGACATTCATTATTATTGTTTGAATCAACTACTATTGACTCGGACAGTGTAAAGGCCATCCATCTTGAGAACAGGGGCAAAAATGAAAGAGATGATCATTTCAAGAAACCACCTTTCAAACCTCCAAATGGAAAACCAAAAGTGAAAATAAAAGGAAAGGAGAAGAAGATGACATCAACCAAGAAATATGAAGGAAAAATGCCTTATTGCACTCACTGCAAAAAGGAAGGTCATGATGACGATCATTGTTGGAGACTGTACCTGGAAAAGAGACCAAAGAATAATGGAGGAAAAGGCAAGCAGGAGGCAGTGGCAACTATGCAGCAAGACCTTGGATCCGATTCGGGAGATGAAGCATTGGTCACATCAGCAGGAACAAAATGTACTCTTACACCTCATGTTAATTCTGAATCACATGAAGGCACTAGTTCAATATATGAGTCTCTTCCTAATGAACAAAAGAGAATTGAGCTATTTCATATTAGAGTTATCATAAATCATACAAAAGTGGAAACTCTATTTGATACCGGATCCCAAGCAAACTTAATTTCAGAGTCCTTAGTAAATAAGCTAGTCTTAGAAACCAAACCACATTCAAAACCTTACCCACTTGGATGGATACATGATAAAGAAAAATTGAATGTAACTAAGAAGTGCAAGGTTAAATTTGTGATCGCTTCTAAGTTAGTGGATGAGGTAAAACTCTAAGTGATACCATTGGATATCTATGGCATGGTGTTAGGGAGTCCATATCTATATGATAGAAAGGAAATCTTCTTCCATCATGAAAATAAATACCAAATCACAAAAGATGGGGTAGAATATATTGTAAGGGCTCATCCATGACAAATGAAGAGGTTGGTGAATTCTAGTAAGGGTTGCATGCTTATGGTTGTATGGGGAAAAGATGCAGAATTATCCGATGCTTTCCAGAGTTGTGATCATGTGCATAAAAAGGTTATGTGAATTAATTTCTAACTATGATGAGATGTTTCAGGAACCAAGGGGATAACCTCCAAAGAGGGAAATCCAACATGAGATCCATTTGCAGCATGACGCTCCTTTACCTAATATTGGCATGTATAGGATGTCAACCATTGAGATGGAGGAGATCAAAAAGAAGGTGCAGGAACTATTGAACCAAGGGGTCATCAGACCGAGCACTTCTCCATGCAGCTCACCGATTTTCTTAGTGCCAAAGAAAGATGGCACATGGAGGATGTGCATGGGTTATCGAGCACTAAACAAAATCATGGTGAAAAATCGTTACCCTCTTCCCCACATTGATGACTTACTAGATCGGTTAAAGAATGCTATCTATTTCACCAAATTGGATTTGCGTAGTGGTTATCACCAGGTCCGAATTGCAGAGCAGGATGTGTGGAAAACCTCCTTCAAGACCAAACAGGGTTGTTTGAATGGATGGTGATTCCATTCAGACTTTGCAATGCTCCAACCACTTTCACGAGTGTCATGAATGATCTCTTTAGGCCCTTCATTGATGAATTTGTTCTTGTATATCTAGATGATATTCTTATCTTTAGTAAAAGTTGGAATGAACATGTATGCCATGTGAAGAAAGTGTTTGATGTATTGAAAAAATAAAAACTCTATGTCAAATTGTCAAAGTATGAGTTTGGGAAAACCTCTTTGGTTTACCTAGGTCATATTGTTGGTCATGGTTAGTTAAAAATTGATCCTTCTAAAGTTGAAGCAACTGTAAATTGGCCTAAGCCTACTAGTGTAACCGAGGTTGGCAGCTTTTTTGGTGCAGTTCAGTATTGGAGGAGATTTATTACCAATTTCTCTATTATTGCAACACCTTTACATGCATTGAAAAGTGTAAAGCAAGTCTTTCAATGGGGAGGAAAGCAACAGAAGTCCTTCGAAACATTGAAAGAAAAGATTAGCACCGCACTGGTCTTGGCCTTACCAGATCTCCAACATCCATTCGAGATCGAGACAGACGCTAGTGGATATGCCATGGGAGCTATACTAATGCAGCAAAAGAAGCCGATATGTTACCATTCAGAGAAGTTCTCTCAGGCTGTGATAAACTATCCCACTTATGACAAGGAGTTATATGCCTTGGTCCAAAGTGTGAAAAAGTGGAAACACTACCTGATCGACAAGGAGACCATCATCCATACAGATCATCAGCCCTTGCAGTATCTTCAGTCACAAACCAAGTTGCAGTAATCTCGTCATTTCAGGTGTATGGGTTTTCTTTAGCAGTTTCATCTGGTAATAAAGTATAAGAAAGGAACTAGCAACAAAGTGGCCGATATGCTATCTCGCCCTCCTATTTCTGCTTCTGTTATTTTGCATAATGCTTCGTTATCTTTTGAAAGTTATGCTGAACAATATGCTAACAATGATGACTTTAAGGAGATTTATGCAAAACTAACCCATGGTTCACAGGTGGACAACTATCATTTGCATGGGAAACTGTTGTATCACCTTGGTAAATTGTGCATACTTACAGGAGAAAGGGTACATGTAAATCGAGAGGCCCACACCTCCCTTGTGTCTGGTCATTTTGGTATTGAAAAAACTTTGTGTCATGTACAAAGATTTTTTTTTTTTTGGTCTCATATGAAGAACATTGTGACTCGCTATGTAAAGGGATGTGTGATGTGTTCTGTTTCAAAGCCCTCTAATAGAAAACTCGGGCTCTACACACCACTCCCTATTCTGAGTCATCCATGGGAAAGTGTGTCGATGGATTTTGTAGGAGGTTTGCCTTTGTCTAGAAAAAATCACAACTATTTGTATGCCGTCGTTGACCGTTTAGGTAAGATGTGTATTTTAATGCCTTGTAAAAAGCAGATCACTGCAGAGCAGACTGCTTATCTTTTCTTTCAGCATGTTTGGGTCCATTTTGGGTTGCCCACATTGATTGTGTCAGATTGGGACTCTCGCTTTCTCGAAGAGTTTTAGACCAGCTTGTGGAAGATGATGGACACCAAGTTGAAAAGAAGCATGACATTTCATCCACAGATTGATGGATAGACAGAGATTGTCAACCATACCATGGTACACTTGTTGCGAGGCTATTGTGGGAAATATCCTAAGTTTTGGGATGAGCATCTTCCATATGTGCAACATTCCTGCAACCGAGCAATGCACTCATCTACGCATCATTCACCATTTGAGACATGTTTTGGCTACCTGCCAAAATACCCTTTTGATATGGCCTTTGGAAGGGAAGATGACTCCAGTGGACGTGATTACAGGGACAATGCACAACAGTTCATTCAGCGGATCCAGTTGATTCACCAAGCAGTACAGGAGCAGTTGGAGAAAAGTCAAGCCCAGTACAAGGCTCGACATGACAAACACTGATTCGACCATTAATTTCAAGTGGGCAACAAAGTGTGGTTCCATATCAGCAAGGACAGGATGAAGGGAGAAGGGAAGAAGTTGTGACCAATCCGGTATGGTCCATTCACCATCTTGGAAAAGATTGGAAACAATGCCTTTTGTCTCGATTTGCTGACATATATGCAAATGTACTCCATAGTGAATGTGGAAAACTTAAAGATGTATGAGCCACCATTGATTATGGACACTGAAGAGGTGGGCATAGTTCCTACAGTTGATGACTTTGCACCAGAGTATCTCGATGAATTACCGGAAGACATTATCCTTGACAGAAGAACCAGGACTTCATGACGGGGAGATGTGGAATACCTTCGAATTGGTTTCAAGGGGATGCACCCTAGCAAGGCAAAATGGTTGGAAAAAGAAAGAGTGAGGGAACAATTCCCTCACTTGCCAATTGACTAATAAAGCTTTTGGCGGTCCAAAAGCTCCTCAATGGGGAGGATTGATCCAGGTGGATCTCCAGACACTAGTGGCATGGAAAAGGCTCAAAATTCAAAGTGGTAGAAAGGTGATTAACTTGACATCAGATCAAATTGATCGTCGCCCTGATTCCAACGGTGTGAACGACACTCCAATCCGAGTCCAGATGAAGGAGATAGAGGCAGTCAAAGTTGGGTTGACTTTTTGTTGACTGGGCAGGATTAACAAAGACACAATTTGGACTTTTTTGGCAGACAGAATATGGCCAACTTCGGCCGGATTCTAGGTGAAATTGTCGCCTAGTTAAAATGACTCCTTTTGTCAAAATCCGAATTTTAAAAAATGTGCAGGTTGTTTTATTAATCAAAATAAAATATATTAAAAAAGGGTGGTGGGCCACCAATCCCAACACCCCAACCATTCAAAGCAATGTTATTTATGGAGCGACGAGCCACGGCCCCTAGCCCCTCCCCCTATTCCACGTAACCCATAATAGAACACAGAGGTTTTTGGGTGGGCCGACCCTTGGGGCACAGACCCAGCGTCAACCGCTCACTAATAAAAAGAAATGTGGTTAAAAATGTGGTAAAAGAGGAGGGGCGGGATTTGATCCGCCGACTCCTCCTCAACAACTTTCTGATTTTAACCAATTGCGCCAAACGAAATTCTTGTGATTTCTGCCCACCATTTATTATTTAAACGTAGTTTATCAGTGCGCCCAGGCAGAGGAGGGAGCGCACGTAGTTCGAGGCAGATTTTTGTATGAGGGCCGGATTTTCACTTTGTCAGATTTTGACAAATTTTATATGGTTTTAGCATTTCTCGACGCCACGAACGGAATGGCGTTGTTTGTTTCTCCGTCATAATTCTTCATTTTTCGGCCATTTTTCAGTATGGAGATATAAAACTCATTTTTTTGTCACTGATGCTTGTACACTTCTTTCTCATGCTTTATGTGTTTCTCCTCTTCTCTCATGTGCACATTAAATTTCTATGTTAAGCTACAATTTATGCATGTAATTCTTTAACACATCTATAAGAAAAAGATTTTGGATCATAAATAGATTTGGAAAAGTTCTTTCATTTAATTCGGTTGCTTTCAAAGGAAAGGATTCTTCCTTCTTGTATTAAAACTACGCCAATGCCATGGTTGACACATCACACTCCAAACCAAAGGTTTTTGTGAAGTTAGGTCTGTCAAAGATAAGAGTTGTAAACATAGACTCAAGCTATTCAAAGGCTTTGGTTGCTTCTTGAATCCAAGTGTAATGCACATCCATTTAACCATAACAACCATAAAAAGGAATAATTTTTGTTTGTATAAAAATATGGGTATTAACTATACCATCAGGTATATCTACCATATATATGGTCACTAGAATTAAGATGTTCAATCACTTACTAAATAAAATTTTCCAAGGAAAATGATACTTATTTTTCTCGTTAAAGATTGCAAAGTTAAAATTTATAACAAATTATTTCGAATTTATGAATGGTCACAAGTCTTCCGCTTTTTATACCATGCCACATGGAAATGCGAGTCCCTTGAATGAATATCTAGATTAATTATTAATAATGATATATTATAATTTTATTTGTGTTTCTCAACTTAGATCCCCTTTTTGAGGTCACTACCATCTTATTGAAATTTTTGTGACAATATAAATTTTACCTCATTATGGGTTTGTGATATGAAGTTATGGCCCTATGAAAATTTGTCCTTTGTTCCACATCAACATTAATACAATTGACACATGGTTGACATGTGGAAGTCCTATGCCCACATGTCACCACCCCCTTGCATCACATCACAAGCCGGAAACAATGCTTTGTTAGGATCTAAGATTTTATTTAGTCACCCTTTTGGCTAATTCAAGTTTTTCTAGATTCTTGGATGCCCATCTTTTCCAAATTAATGAAATATGGATGAGATGTGTTGTTGAATGTAGAAATTTAAATATCTAAAGGACTTAACATTCACTTGTTTCCAAAATCTCAATTTCCAATAATTTTAAATTACTAGATTCCATCTCTCTTAGTCACATGAAAAAATAAATAGATGCTAGATCAACCACCACATTAATTTGTTCACACCAATATGCCACATCAACACTCCTCATAACTTACCAACTTACCACATTAGCATGCCACGTCAACACACACTCATTTATATGACCTGATGTTTACATACATAGTCTCGAGTTTTCTACCATGTGTTCCATTTTTTTTTGGCACAGATCTGACTTCGAGAATACTTTTATACCCCATTTACATAACCTTGTTGCCAAGGTTATTTCACGCCAAATTTCATAAGTCAGGCTTTCGTCCACTGGCCCACGAGTGACCATAGATTTATTGAAACTTCATTTTAACAAAATTTCGAAATGCTCACATATCTGATTATCGGTTTATCATAATTTTATCAAGGTTCAGGCAACTAAGTAAAAT
The DNA here is from genome assembly GCA_031772625.1 of Pinus tabuliformis. Classification (NCBI taxonomy): domain Eukaryota; kingdom Viridiplantae; phylum Streptophyta; class Pinopsida; order Pinales; family Pinaceae; genus Pinus; species Pinus tabuliformis. The sequence goes on from CM062818.1 coordinate 1,204,156,543, forward strand.
TTTAGATCTGATACCCCAAATCTATTAAGTGAGATTTAAGTAACTAGAGAAGCAACTCCTTGACTAATGAAAGGAGCTTCATTAATTGACAGCACGAAAGGCACCTTAATTAACGTAAAAGGCACTATTATTTGTCGTTGTAAAATATAATGACTAGACATGTATCATTTGGAACTTTGAAGGACGTATGAATCTATTATATCCATATCCATGAAGGTTGTGTACATAAGGAAGACCACTTAATAATTTGGATACCCAGATTGAGTGTTCCATCCTCAAGGTTGCTTTCGTTTAACATATAGATTTATGTTAAATATGGATATAATATTAGATTTATGTTAAATATGGATATAATATTAGATTTAGGTTAAATACGGATATAATATGAGTTAAGAGGGATCTAATTTTTTTACGTGTAAACTTTTTATGAATTTATATTATTTAAATGTTTTGTACATTTATTCTTGTGATGGAAAAGGTCTTGTTTAAAGATGTTGAGCATGTGTAAAAGGCAGAGTTCACTAATGGATATCCCTTACAAACTGGGCCCCGTTAAGAGCTTTTAGCTGAGGTATTGACATTTTCAATTCAGTAATACAATTGAGAGATATGGGAATTTAGGTTAATCCTTTCTAACTAATTTAACCCATTATGGGATTAGAAATTATCTTTTGGTTTTGTAACACACTGCTAACTAAAAAGTCTTCCAAAATGATTCTAGGGCATGCTAACTTAATGATGTTCAAATTTGTGTTGATATATTTTCTTGATATGAAAAAAGTTAACGTCCTAAGGCCTGTGTTAATTTCTAATGATTGAGGTACACATGCATTTATGTTTAACTATTTTGTATTGTTTTGTAAGGTTATTAGTATTATATTTTTTTTAAATCAGTATGTGAATACATGTATCACTTTCTTGATAATTTAGGATCACTTAAGTAAGTTTATTTAGATTTAGTTTTCTTTGGATGTGGGTTTTGGTTTTTTTTAAACCAAGGTATTCATGCACTTGACAATGATGCATTGGTTTTTTTAATTATTTCATTTGCTAGTAGAATTAGGTTTCCTGGTTTTAGGCAAAACTATAGTTTGTTTTGCAAGTTATATTTTTTTAAGGTTGAAAAGGAAATAGGTTATGGAAAAATCTAATCAGTGTTTTCCATAAGTAATTTCTCCGAGTTACCCCTGGTCAGCTAGTATCAATTCAAACTTAACATTTTATGAATAAAATATACTAGTTTACTTCGATTGATGTACCAATAATGCCTATCTGGGAATATAATATTTTTTATTTAATACACTTATTTTTACCTGATACAATGTATAAATTTGACAAACACGCAACACAACTTATCTAATTGAAAATAGTTTCTTTACAATATCTACAAGTGTAGGAAAAAAATATATATTTTCCTAATTCCTATTTGAACACCCTGTTATAGTACAAACAAGCCACACGATAAAACCAAGCTACTCTAGAATTCAATGTGGTTTTTGCTATGTGGTTTTTTATATGATTCATTGTTTTTATTGATTTATAGGTTGTAATGCAAATAAAAAACAATATCAAGCATCAACCCTAGCCAACACTTTCTATGTTAATAGAATAAGAATACCAATAAGAAGGTTTATTATTTATATGGGTGTTTTGCACCAAGTTAATGAAACTATAATTTTCATGATAGTAGTGACAAGGATTGAAAAGATAGAAAACATTAATAAGAATAAAATCAAAATGGAAGTGTAATGAACTCACAATTCACATTACTCAGTAACAATTAAATAGATTACATAAAAAACATCAACAATAAATAACTGAAGTAAAACCCATTTGGAACTCAACTAACTGAAACCGAACTACAACTAACTATGATACCTAGTAGACCAACATGGGACTGACATATTAATGATCTTAACACCCCCTCCTCATCTCACATGTTATAAAAATTTAAACTAAGATGCTTGTTGGTCTTAGTCTTAGCTAGACTTACAACGACTCAAAAACTTTGACATGACCTTTTGGGCTAGAGTTCTTTTTATTTTTATTTTCTTCTAGGTCTTGTATCCTTTGAATTGCTTCATCTTTGTCTTTTTGTTCTAGGCTCAAAATGTTAGTTTCTCCATTTGCTGGTGTAGCTCTTCCATTGTTGTAATATATAAAATTATTTAAGGTTGTCCATGCATGTCCTCTACTTCTTCAAAAATCTGCTTGTATGTGGGCTTTTTCCACATGTTATATTCTATAGCTTGTTCTTCATCATCAATCTTTTGATTATCAATTTTCTACAACATAAGTTCATAATGAAATTTCATCTCCTTAAGACTCCAACACATGAAAAATTCATTGACATTTTATTTTTCTACATCATCAATAGTGCCTTTAACATTCATTGTTTCAACTTATATGTAGACTTCATTAAAACATGGTGTTGCAAGCCATGGTTCAAGGAACTTTATTTTTTCTTCAAATTTTGATGTTTTTTTCCATATTATCTTCTTCTTCCTCTCTTTTTACTAAGGCTGGAAGATGATCATCTTGTTTACATGCATACTCAAAATCAATGTTAAGTTTAAAAACATTTGTAGAACCATATTGATTCTATTCTTTCTGCTTTGCAATAAGAGCTTTCCACTCTTCCTCTTCCTTATCTGCTTCTTCAACAACATTGAAGTTATCTTCCATTGTTATGCTGTCAGTGGATATTCTCATCAAAAACTTTTGAATCACTTTACATTTTCTTGATCATCATTTGCTGCTAGATCACGCACTATTTTATGAGTAGTTCCAACTTTTGTTTCATAACTTTTTGCTATAGTGGTAACTTCAATCTTAAATTCTTCATCAAACATGGCACTTTCCATATTTCCAAAATTAGTCCCCATTTAAAAAAAAAAACCACACATATTATCAACACAATTTTCATCGACTGTATGATGGGATATCTAAGCATACATGTGCTCATTAATAATTTCAACATCACCAAATTCATCAATTGCCACTGAATTCACAAGAGATGAAATCTCAATTCTGCAAACCATTATATAATATGAAAAACTCTCTTTGTCATTCTCAAACATAAATGTCTCAACCTCTGATGCAAAGAGGTTATCAACAATTGCAATCTTACCAACTAGATCACACATGTTATTCACTATCACGTCTTCATCACGTGTTTCACTTTTACAGTATTCATGACCATCATCCACATTTGATTGGGATTTGGTAAACTATTCATCTGTTTGTAGCTATGTTGCTATATCTCCACCTTCCTTTTCATCGTTATGTAGTGTCCCACCTTGGCAAGGATAATTTTGTGACACTTGGAGAGGGTGATTTTGATAAAGTGATATAAGATTATGCATGTCAGACTTATGCATACACTTATATTGTTATAGACCTGGTTTAGGTCACTTAGATGTTATGTGCTTATGATAATATCTACAGTTGTGTGTATAAGAATGATTTTGGTTAAATGAATATTATCGACGTTTTCTCTTGGGGTACCATAGGTGTATGACATGGATGGTGATCCAGGATTGAGACGCATAGATCCATGAATGATCATGGTTATGTGGAAAATATGGTTAATTATCATTTATGGATGACACATGATTTATATGATTACATATGCTTAATCTTACACTAAGCAAGATGTGGCAGGGGACCTAGTCATTTGCCAATAAGGATGCTCAAATTATAAATGAAAAAGGAAGTCATTTCTCCAAAACCAAAATGATTGTTGACGTCATGCACAATCCTTGGTAAAATGTGAATAAGTTAATTATGAAATTCATTTGATTTCTTTGATCTATGATATTGTGATGTGTGCAGGTCATGGAACAAGACCTTATCAACGAACCTTAAATGGGTATGAGCTCACAATTAGTATGGGTGCCATGGAAATTAGGGTACAGAGTCCTAAACACATGAAAGATAAAGACGTGGATTCTTGGATCTATAATAAAAGGCGTACGGCGTGGTGTCTTAAATCCATGAAAGATAAATACGTGGAATCTTGAATCTATAATAAAAAGATTAGGGTGCGGAGTCCTAAATCCATGAAATATAAAGGCATGGATTGTTGGATCTACAATAAAAGGATTAGGACATAGAGTCCTAAACAGTTAAAAGATCAAAGTGTGGAATTTTGTATCCTTGCAGTAGAGCAGGGCGCGAAGTCCTCAATCTACTAAGGTACGAAGACACATGGAATAGGGATGTCAAATCCCTATTCTTCGAAAGAAAAATACCACTCATGGGCAACTCATGGATGAATCTCCTTAGTAAAATCTTAATTCTGATAATTTTGGAGTGACTTTCTAAAAATAGAAAGTCATGTCTAGCCTCTCAAGTATGACTTTCTAAAAATACTAAATCATTTTCAATCAATAGGTAATCAAGTATAGTTGAAGGAAAATCACTTAACTTATCATTAATCAATCCTAATAGTCCAATCTCAACTTAATCCTCAATATTATTAATATTACTATTATCTTTTATGAGACATGACATTATTATTAAAAAGGAAATAGACGTCACCTTCATCTCCTCGATCACTTCACACCTCTCTCCTTGATGACTCTCATGGCTCTATGTAACTCTCTCGCTCTTTTAATAATACATTACACTCTCTCTTATCCACCTATCAAAGAATGGCATATTCCTCTCACACTCATTCAAGGCATGTAATAAAAGATTCCTCTTACAATCTCTTTAATGCATATGTTACCCTCTCCTTAACTAAGGCATTCATACCTCTCCTTAATGTCATGAGTTACACTCCTCTAAATGGAATACAAGGCATCCATATTTTTCCTCCTTTATGGAAAGAATTTGTTTCTCCTCCTATATATATGTCTCATGTATTCTCACTTGAGGGGGGTGCATGGTGATACCAAGAGTTTGATAGATTTGAAGAATATTGTGAGAGGGAAATATTTGGAGAGTAGCCAAATTCTAATCTAAATTACTAATTAGTTCTACCAAATGGAGTTGAACATGAGTGGTATTGAGAGGAAGTAAAACTTATCTTCCTCAAATTGCCTTGTATATCTATCTATTGCTATATTTTGGTACTGCTTGTGAGCTCTTATAGATTTGGTGTTCTAGGGGGAGAAGTTCTCCTTGGATATGGTTGGGTGGAAAATCAGATGGTTCATTGGTTAAGGGATCAAAGATGGATCATATTCTTAGTAATTGGATTTGAATATCTCTTTAGGTATATTTATCATTGTCCTAAAATTGTAGTATAACTTTATCATAAAATAAAAATAGAAATTTAAATTGTTGTAAGCATATAATTTTGGTTTAAGCTTATGTTATCTCGAATATTATTGGATAGTTGTAAATGAAGAATAAGAGTGGCCTATATGTATGGATGTTTATATCTCAAAATGTTATGGAATTATTATTTTTGTAGTTTATTGTACTAACCTTGGTATTATAGCATTTGAGAAAGGAAAGCTAAATATTACTGAAGGTAATTGCAATAAAGATATTCCAAAGGACTTGGGTAAGAGTTTCATGAGTTAAGGTTTTTTTAGGTAATTATAGGCATGCTTTAGAAAGGGTTTTAGGATATTTTGGAAAGTGTTTGACAAAATACCTTTACGGGAAATGGTATTATTTTGTTAATAATTATGCATGAATAAGTGTTAACTTGCAACCTACCACAATAGGAAATGGAGGCATACCCAAAATATACCTAGAGGATTCACTAGGTCAACCCTTAAAATAATAATTCAAAAAAAATGATGGAAGTCAATAATTTCAAAGAGAATCATTGAGGTAATTTTCAAGCATTATGTATTGCAATAGTTCAAGATGCTTGCCATTTGTTTGTAGGAATGATTGAATGAAAATAATTCTTAATGAATCTCAAATCATTTCAATTCACTTATAGTGGATGAAATGATTTCAAAAATCATTTAGACAATACACACATAATTATAATGATTTTATTTATTTTCAATAGTTGTAGATTCAAGCTTGCATGCCATCTGTTTTACAAAATTTGTAAATGAAATTCGTGGAGTCAACATATTTACTAGTTTTTAAAAAAATGCATCTATGCATGGTTTTGTAATGGTTCAGGACAACATTAGGGGGTATCCATGCAATGTGGAACTGTGACCCCTGATTTGATTCCAAAAAACATATTTTAGAACCTAAATCATAAGTCTGGACGATTTTGTAGATTGTTGATGGCAGCTATGTTTGCCTGCTGTCAAGTTTTTGGTGAAAGATTAAGATTATGTAGTCCCCATTTTAAAATGCCAACATTAGGAGTTTCAATTTATGAATTTTATGAGATAAATAGGTTGAATAATAATCTTAAAATTTTTGTTTCCAAGTGTTTGAAAAAATACCCCATTGGTTGTACATTGCATGCTTGCAAAGTGTTTGACAAAATGCCTCAATGGATTTTGATTGCATGCTTGCAAGTGTTTTTTAAAAGACCTCAATGGTTGTAGATTACATGTTTGCAAATTGTTTTTCAAAAGGCCTGAATGTATGTAGCTTTTGTGCATATAAATTGTTAGAGTAAAAGTCTTACTTATCGTAGTTTTTATGTACTATAAATTTATGAATAGACTATTTAATGGATGTAACTGCCTATGTCTACAAGTTTTTGGTATGAATGTGAAAACTAATTTAATAATTTTCTTAAGTGTGAATAGAGAATAGTATAGTTGTTACTTTTATTATCTAAAGCTTTCATAAAAAAAGGGATTGTTGATGGAAACAATTTTACAGTGACTAATTCTGTAGGATTTTGTGCAAGTGAGCATAATAAGTTTATTTTGAGCTACATGTATTCATGGGTTCATTATAGTGCTTCAGTGACTAGAAAAAAACTTCTTATGACCAATTTATGTAGGTCCATTGTTTTACTTAGCACTTTTTGAAGAATAATATGCCTCTGAATTGGTAACAATAGTTTATCTTGCTGCCACATTGAAAATACAATTCTCATGATTGAAGCATTGTCTTAATAATTAGGATTTAGAATTTTTAATTGATGAATTTGGAAATTTTGTTAGGTCAATATATTTGTGATTCCATTTCATAAACAAATCATATTTATTAGATTTACTGATGAAGAGATGCATATTCTTCCCTCAGTTACCTTGCTATATGTAGGTTAATACTCATACACTTATGCATGATTTTTGTAAAATAAGCATGATACTTTTGTGGTTATGATATAAGAGTCAATAAGTGAAGCTTATTTAGCATAGTATAGGAAACCAAATAGGTTGATCTAGCTTAATGTTCACACATGGCATTATGATGGAATTTATTTCCAGTCCTACTTAGAGCTCATGTATAAGTATGAAAAGAGAACATGCTACCATCTTTTAAACTTGAGAGGAAATGTGTTTTGGAATAGGTTTTAAAGGAAAGTTATCCCTGATTTATTATGTTATACTTATATTGAAATAGATGAAGGGACATGGTTACATGATAACTATGTTAGTAATGTTACCAATTTTTTTTTTTTTTGAGTATTAGTGATTAATGTGACCTCTACTTCTCTATATTATTGATGGTTGGTAAAGTGGGACGTTACATATTGTATGTGAGCCAACTACAACACTAGGGTCTAATGGGCCAACATTCTTGCTTGTAGATTGATGATGTATGAATGTTGATTTTGCATGCATGTTGAATTATTGTGTATGTTGACTTGGAAGCATATTGGTTTCATAAGGGATATTATTATTATTATTATGTCATTTAGCAACTCATGAAATAAAAATAATGCTTTCTTATATTCCTCTATATTTTTTTTAAGACAAATTATTAGAAATATGATAAAGGAATTAATGACATGCTGGGACAGGATGTGCTTGAGAAGTTGGGGGGTTAAACCCAAGCATGTGAAGGGATTGATTGTCAATGGGTGAGTGAGATATGTGGAGTGCATGCATGATTTCATATATGTTTAATGCATCATTATCAATATGATATGGGCCTACTAGCCATCTTTTCTAGCTGAAATTGTATCTACCAAGAAAAATATTGACCTAATATAAACTATAGTATGATGACCCTAGTGTGTATGCTTTGGGAATGTGTAACAAGTGTAAGGTTGAAATTAAATTAATGTGATGATTGAGTTCATCATGTTAATTTTAACTCTTTTCTTATCTACACTAATGGGGACTTATCAAAACCTACCTTAAAGGATGTTACTTTTAACTTTGAATGAATATTCATAAGTAATGGACGTGCATTAATTCGATGTGTTAAAATACAATTTGGGAATACATTAGTAATGATTAAGAATGGAATTTCTATAATTTGTGTAGTTGGGTTGACATTATGTATCAAATAACTTGAGATTACTCAAATACTAGGTTGTGGTATGACCTTCTGTTGAAGCCCCGAAAATCGGGTCTACAACAAGGGGGATACCCACTCGGTTCGGACCTTGGTTAGCAGCGCATTTTCCGTTTGGTATAGTGGGTCCGATTGGGGATATGGGACCAGTTTCTGAATTTATGTGTGTGTGTGTTGAGATTTGATATTTCCTTTCTAAAAGTTCCTAAGTGAAATGCTTTTACTTTAACTCTAATCTAATAACATGCAATTGTATTCTAATAAACAGAAATATCTAATTCTACACTAACCCGGGGTGTAATCTTTCCGTTATGCGATCTAAAATGATTTCAAATAACAATTGGTAATAAAGATCATTCAACTGTTATGAGAAAAGAATTCAATAGAGATAAACCACTTCGTATAAAAAGTTAGACGAAACAGTTGTGAAAAACATATCGCATAATAAGCTACTCATACATTAAGCATAAATAAATAGCTATCACCATACAGAAGTGCCAAATGATAACTCAAGCATTCACGCATCAATATATAAACAACTGAATATAAATACCACTTTAACACAAAGGCAGAAATAGTTAAGAGATAGAAGTACCATTTATAACTAGTTCTACTCATGAGCTTCAAGCGATAATGATTTATCTCTTCTTAATCCAACATCCACTAAGAGTACAGAAGTGCAACATCAGTAGTAGATATTAAATGCAGATATCAATAAATCCTGTTCCATTCATTCATCAAAACCTCCTCAGAGGGTGCAAAAGTGCATGTTCTGAGGACAAGTTTTTGACAAATTTTAGGACCCTTCTCTAAATGCATGAGAAGGGTTTAAATACTACTAACTAAATCTAAAAATAACTTATTACAAAAATGTAGGATACGGTTTAAATGACCGTCCTCATTTCAGGCAAAAATAAAGCAAAATTAATACTAACATTGAATCTAAAATTAAAACTAACAACTAACTATTTCTGTATCTGTTCCTTGAAATCGCAAGCGTTCAACATTTGTTTGAGAAGAGTCGGCTGGCTGACTTCCGACTTTAACTGTCTTGCGAAAACGGCATTGGCAAGAGCTGGCGCCATCTTCTCGGCAGAATTGATGATACATTTGAGAGTCATGCACTGGTTGTGTGGTTTTACCAAATATGCCCAGTAAGAATCCCAATTCAACTTAGTCAATCTTTTGATTGATTCTACCTTTTCTTGAGCCTTCTGTCTCCAGCCTGTCTACAGTTGTTGAGCATATATACGTACCATTTTGAAGATATTTCTAACAAATACTACTGGTTTTAGGATTCAAGGTTTTTTTGTTTTTTGTTGTTGTTTTTTTTTTTTACCTCTAGCGTTGTTTTCTTACAAATTTCTGGGCTTACAGGTGACTGAGCAATTAGATTTTTTCCCTTTCAAGAGGTTTTTCTCAACGATGCGTGATCAGAAACTGCCTTAATTTCTTGATCCGAGCTTCCCTGGTGCGATTTTTTGCCTCTTGTGCCCTTTTTGTTAGTGGATATAAAGCTTAAATTTTGTGAAAATAATGATTCCGTAAGTCGCTGACACTGAGTCTTAAATTGTCTGTTTGTGATGTCAGCGTTGTCCAGTACCCATTTAACCATGTCCATGTATGGAAGAATTTTGGGCCTCGCTGCTATTCGGTGTAAGAATGAGCAAGCTAGCTATGTAATAGATGCCTCAGAAGACCCATGTGAGCCTGCAGTAGATGTAACCTCCATTATTTTGGGATTCTCTTCCTCAAGTAGATTATACATGCCTTCCCAAGTAGTAATACCAACATCTCTGTTACAGGTGGTGTCTGTATACAAGGGCATAATTTCTTGATCTTCAGAACTCGGAGCTTTGCCTTTCTTTCCCATAGTATCCTGAATACTGCTTTATATAATTCTCTGTTCTTTGTTCTTGCAGTTTACAAATGAGGTGAGAATCATGATAAAGAAAAGGTGACGAGAAAGCTTTAAATGCCGAATACATATAAAATATACCACCCTATGTGAAATGGCTCTTCGATAAGCACGAAACCCTATTTCATTAATGATTGGCAACTAACTCATTAATTAGCATTAAAGCGCATAACCAGGTCTCGGTTTATGGAAAATACTTTTTTGAACAATGAGCCTGAAAGATTTGCGATGAAGCGATTTTGTGATTTGCTTCGCAATATCGCAGATCGTAACATCGCAACATCGCAACATCACTCTATCGCAATATCACAATATCACAACATTGCTGGAGCGTAGCATATGACAATCATCCATTAATGTGTTTTCCGCGAAATGCGATTTGCGATATGCGCCATCGCATATCAGTAGTTTGAGGTTTTTCAGTGTAAGTGATATTTAATGCATGCGATGCGATGAAGTTTTGCATCGCGATCTTGCAACCTTAGAATTGTGTTTGTAAGGAGGTATCCATTATCCTTTTTGCGATGCGATATTTCTTAAGGAGTGATTTTACTCTACCTTATCATAAAACTTAAGCTTTTTTATATTTTTCAAGGGTATTCTCCTAAGTTTATGAAGGTAAGTTTTATTGAAAAAGGAAATTCAAGCACTAATTGATTTTTAAATTTTTTGACTAAGGGTCCCCACTTATTTAGTATTAGTAATAACACTAAATAAGAAGGGGGGTTGTTGCTGGCCACAACAATTGGCGATTCACTTGGAAGAACCAGTTATTTCTGCTTTTCTTTTGAATTTTCTAAACTTTAAAAACAGAAACTTTTCCAGAAAATCAAAATTTATTATAGAAAGACAAAGTACATTATGCTTTTACCCATCAACGATATTTCGTTTCTTCTATTTTTAATTTTGATTATTTACTCCCTTAAGCTAGTCCTTGTATCTACATCAGTCACTACTTGGTTTATAAAGATAAAAATAAAGCCTTCTCTGTAAATTGGTTTTAAATATGCTCATTTATCGTAGGTAGAGCTTCTGCTGCTAGCAGGCGTTTATAGCCTCGACAGGGTTACCTGTTACCCAACAATGATCCTATATCCCACTTAGAGAAATATACAATTTTCAAAGAGAAATATATATTCAAACTTATTGCTTTCATTTTTCTTTTTACCCTTAAAGAACAATGTCTTGGTTTGGTAGCCAATTTATGACAGTGCCATTACTTGATTTATAACTTTGCTGAACAAGATGGCTCGTGATGAGACCCCTTGTCTTTTGATTGCAACAATCTTTGAGTCATTGCCCTATTGTGGTCTGCAGTATTGGCAAATTCAGCAAGCTATAATATCTATGATCATGATAAGTCGACTCGTGATGAGACCTCTTACTCTTTAAGTTAAAGTGTATCATTGGATTATTCCTTGAACGATGTAATTTCCTAGGTGGGGAGGAAGTCATTGTTTCCTTAAGATAGCTCTGGACGATAATGGTAGAGTTTTTGGAAAGAGCTTTTCTACAGAGAATCTTCGTTTTGTTATTGATACCTTTCATTGGACTGATATAAAACAATTTGGTCGCTTTTCATCAAAATTTACAAGGTTGAAACTAGTATCATTTCTAGGCCTAGAACCTTTGACTGTATCTTTCAGTGATAACGATCAATTTTCTAAAAGAATTCTATTTATACAAGTGAAAAAACAAAATCTAAAATAGAATTTGTGTCCTTTTAGTGAATTCCAAATGTAACCATTTACAACTGGTTTTATTACGAAAATAAAAAAATAATCTACAAGATAGAAGAATGATCTCCTATGGAAAATATTTTTTGAGGATCTGTCCGTTAACAGGTAAAGATTCTCTTTTTCTTGTTAAATCCTATAACATAAAAGTAGACGGACCTATGGATTTTGTGATTTGAAAAGGGCCAAGCCACATTCATTGAAATTTCGTATGTTTTCCTTTCTCCTCATGAGCCTTGTCCCATTTTAGAACTAGATCTCCCATCTGAAAGTCCTTTCTGGATATTATATTTGAATCAAAAGAAGCTTTTACTAATGCTTGGTGATGAGCATGCGTTATTTTGGCCTGTTATTGTTTCTCTTCTAACTTAATTATTTCCAGTTGCCTTATTTGTAAGGAAGAAGTTGGTGCTTTATCAATATATTGAACTAAGGCCAAAGAGGGAATTGCTAAATGAGTTGGAAGAACCACTTCTTTCCCATAAACTAAATTAAAGGGAGAAGTGCTAATGGAGGCTTTCTGCAATATTTGGTCTGCCCATAAAGCATATATTAAGGACTTGTGCCAATTTTTGTGATTTTGATCAATGGTTCGCTTAATGATTCTGATTAAGTTTTTATTTGTAGATTCAGCTAACCCATTCCCTTGTGGGTAATAATTGGTAGAGTATTTAAGCTTGAAACCCCTTTTGAGTGCAAATTCAGTCATCGCATTACCAGAAAAATATGATGCATTATCAAACATTAAAGCAGAAGGCAACCCAAACCTAGTGATTATGAACTGATCTATGAACTCGATGATGTGTTCGGCATTAGCCGTCTTGAGAGGAACTGCTTCTACCCATTTAGTAAAGTAATCTGTTGTTGTAAGGATATATCTATGCTGTTTAGAGGAGTGAGGAATGATCTCACCTATTATGTCCAATCCCCATTGATCAAAAGGCTACTCAATGTTGACCGGTTGCAGCGGAAATGATGGTTACTTTTGTCTCCCATCAGCGGTTTGACAAACTTGACATTTCCTTACATAGTTATGTGAGTCTTTGAATAATGTGGGCTAGTAATGGCCTGCGCATAAGATTTTATGTTCAGTAGCGTCTCCAGCATAGTGCCCCCCGGCTGGTCCATCGTGGAGTTCCTGCAAGACTTTTTCAGCTTCAGATTTCTCAAGACATCTAAGGAGAACAGAATCATAATTTATTTTAAAAAGAACATCGTTCACAAGATGATATTGTTTAGCCTTCAACCTTAGAGCTCTTTTCTTGGTATGATCGAGGTTTGAAGGAGCATATCCATTCTTTAGATAAAATATGATATCAACGTATAATGATTCAACATCATTTAGGCTTACCTCATACATTTGTATCTCTGTAGATGGTATTTCGGATATAAGCGATGCTCTAGCCAGCATTTTGCAAAAGCCTTGACCTTTTACAATACTTGCTAGTTTGATTTCTACGTCATATTCCTATAAGGCAATAACCCAATTAGCTCTTTTCTCACCCACATCTTTCTGTACTAAGAGATTTCTTACCGCTGGAAATGGTACTATGATTTTTGTATGGGTTTTAAGTAGAAAGGGTCTGAAATATTTAATTGCTTTGAAAACAGCATAAGCTTGTTTATTTACATCTGAATAATTTAACTCAGCACCCTGTAATTTTGAACTAAAAAAGCAATTGGAGCTTCTGCCTTGTCTTGATTTGCTTGAGTGAATATCGCAGCATATGATCTATCATAGGCAAATGTATATAAAATAAAAGGATCGGAAAAATTTGGAGTTGCTAAAGATGGAGTGTTAACAATTGCTTGTTTGATTAGATTGAATGCCTCATATTCGCCTTGGCCCCATTTGACGTTTGAGTTCTTTTTAATCATTGCTTGTAAAGGAGACACGATTCTTGAAAAATATGGAACAAATCTCTTTACAAAATTAATCTGGCCAAGGAAAGATTGCACAGCTTTCTTGTTGTGAGGTAGGGGTATTTCAGAAATCTCCTTGATTTTGTTAGGATCAATATGAATTCCAGATTTTGACACTATGAATCCAAGAAATTTTCCTTCACTTAATGCGAAAAAGGATTTTTTCGGGTTAAGTGAAATTCCATACCTTTGACAAAGTTGGAATATTTGTTTTAAATCTCTAAGATGATTGCCTCATTTCTTGGAATATACAGTTATATCATCCAAGTAGATTACCACTGATTTGTTAAATAATACCTTGAATGCGATGTCCATGACTCGCTGAAATGTGGCACCAGCGTTGATCAGACCAAAGGGCATCTTTTGATATACGTAAGTGCCCCATTTGGTTCTGAATGTGGTTTTTAATTGATCATCGGGATGAACCAACACTTGGTTGTATCCTGAGAATCCATCCAAGAAGGACATTAATTCTGATCCTGCGACTGCCTATAGTATTTGCTCCATGGGAGGTAAAGGAAAATTATCCTTTTGACAGGGTTTGTTAAGGTTTCAAAAGTCAATGCAAATTCTAATGTCTCCGTTTTTCTTTCTAATGGGAACCATATTGGAAACCCATTTGGAATGCCGAATGGGAAAAATGATTTTGGATTTCAAGATTGGGATGGATCTTTCTCAGCTTTTGCTGGACAGGTTTTTCATTGTTTAGCATTGGGATAGTATGTTGGATGATAGAAGTGTCATAAATTTTGAGTTCATCATAGTTCCAATCAAAGACACTTTTGTATTGTCTCAAGAGACGAATATACACTAATTTTTCTTCAGGAGCTAGGCCAAGACTTAGGTTGATATTCTGTGGTTTGGCATCAGTTCCTAGATTTACTAATTCATAGTTCAAAGTTGAACTTTGCAGTTTTGAATTGGTAGATCTTTTGAATCGATATTTCAAATAATAAAGGTCTTCTAACTTGACTACTGATTTAGGCATAGCATTATTAATGCTATCTTGTTGCAATTGTCTATCATGTTGGTCCTCATCAATTATCTGATTGGTGTAAGATCTTTCAGATGTGAGAAAGCTCACAATATCTGGATCGTTGTTAAAAATCCTCCAATTGGTAATGTTATCGGGAATTGAAGGTCTAAATATTAATTCGATTGAAAATCGATCAGGGCTATAGTCTTCTGAAGGAATGAACTTGGAAGCTACATTAGCTAGGAGGTCTGCACTAGCATTTTAGAGTCTGGGAATTGATGAAATATTGAATGCTATAAAGTGTTCAGTTAGATCATGAACTAAAGATTGGTAATGCTTTAAATGACCTGATAAACAATGTATAGTATTACGTACCTGTCTGATTACAATTTCAGAATTTCCAAAAACTTGAAGATATTTAATGTTTAATCCGATTGCTTTGTATAATCCTTGGACTAAAGCCTCGTATTCTGCGGTATTATTGGTGCAATCGAATTCGAGTCTACAAGTTAGCATAGTTTTGTTTCCCTCTGGACTGATTAACATGCATCTTGCTCCTGCTCCTTCGTTAGACTTAGAACCGTCAAAAAATAACTTCCAAAATAAAGATTTATTTACAGGACTGTCTATAAAATTAATACATTTAGAACTATCTGTTTGAGAGAAATTTTCTACTTGAGATAAAACAGAACGTTCTAAGTAAGGTGAAGTATGAGCATTAAAATTTCCTAAGAAAGAATCTACTGAGTAGTTGCCAATGATGTTATTGTTGTATGCTACCGGTTCATTCTCTCCTTCCAGTTCCGTTACTATGAATTTCTGATGTCTTTCTCGCTCAACTTTTATCTGATTTGGTTTACCGTTGTAAGGGAGCCACATGTGCGACCAGTAAGTTGCAAAGTATCCATGAATTTTTCCTGACCAATCTCTGCTAAGAATTAAGCCATAAAATTTGGGAATATCAGCAACTAAAATTCGATAACTTGACATACCTTTGGATTGGATGACAACCTTATGGTAACCTGATCTAATTCGCTAATCACTTCAACTTGCGATCGATCTAGCTAAACTATGCGCACAACAGATTTTTGCGGTTGAACGTTCAACTTTGCACATATTGATTTTGGTAGAATATTAGATGAAGCTCCAGAATCCACCAATCAATTATGAAATTTTTTATTGAAAACTTCATAAGTAAGAAGAAATGGGGGAGTATGAGATCTCGAACTTCCTCCAATTAAAGCGATGTCATTTGGATCAACTTTATTAATCACGTTAGTTGGAGGTCTTCCCATTTCATGGGAAGCTTGAGAGATTACAACGGTGAGCAAAGGTGCAACTGGTACAGCATGTAATTCTTTCAAAAGTACTTTTTTCTGGTGTTTTAACTTGCTCAATTCGTAAAAAGTGATGTTAGCCCTAGTCTTTTTCATGTCTTCTATGATATTATACTCCATTTCATCCGAAACGATCAACGTTTTTGATGGGGTTGATGAATCTATTTGGATTGGGCTGGTTTGAGTCGCTTTAAGTGTCGTTTTCTTAGCTGCGACTTTATCCTTAGTCATTGAGCTTGCGCTCTTTGGCTTAGGAGTGGGTTGAGGAGGATCAAGTTGATTTCTACTTCGAGTAATAACTGGGGATGCCTCTTGATCCTCTTCCTCTAGGTGGATGAAGTCCCACATACCTTGTACCTCTACAACTTCTTCTTCATCGGTATGTTCTTCAGTAGCAATTTCCTCTTCTTCTTCTTCTGATTCAGCACTTGTGATAGCATTTGGCGGCTTTGAATTGGTTGAAGGGTTTCTTCTATAAGGCTTGTACGGCTTTTTAGAAGAAGTTTCTGCCACTTGTTTCTTAATGTCAACCATTTCATTAGACATGGTTTTCAAAACTTTTTGTAATCCTTCTAAATCAAACGGATCTTTCGATTGTTTTTTCTTGGGGTCTTCCTTGAAAGTAACCTTCTTGGATTTTCGTTCTTCTATCACGTTTTTCTTTTCTAGAGCTATGATACGTTTCTCTACCGCTATTGCTTCTTTCATATTGTCGGCTAAAGTTGTTTTATTAGCCCTATTAACGAAGATTGCTATGTTTGACGTTAAAGCAAAGATGTGCCACTCACTTCGCACTCCTTCGCGAGGCTTGGAAGCAACAGGAATTTTATTTAACAGTTTATTGAAACGTGAATTAAAATCTTTGATAGGTTCCTTTGACTCGGTCCTAAGGTTAGACAGGTCGTTGATCAGTGTCGTCGTAGACCTGTCATCATCGAACTTAGTCAGGAATTGTTCTTGGAAGATATCCCAACTAGTGATAGATCCAGACGGTAATGAGAAATACCATGATCCAGCTACTCCTTATAGAGTATAAGGGAAAAGTCGGACGACAACATCTTTGTTGGTAACTCCATTGAGATTTATGGATAACATAAAGTTATTTATATGTTCTTCCGCTAGCATGCCTGCTTTAGGATTAAACTTAGGCAGCCATTTTTCAGGATGGGCCGGTATCTGACTCAAGGGCGCAGGCATTAAGACTGCCCCTGGGTTATTCCATGGAGATTGGGCCATCGCTGAACTACTAATAGAGGAAAGTGCAGAAGGTGATCCCTGCGATTGAGAAGATGAGGATATTACGACTCCAGATGATTGAGAAAAAGGTGTGGAAGTTCCTGTGGACTGGTGGACAATAATTTGAAGTGGAGGAGTGGATGGTTGACTTCGCGGTGGAGAGGTGGAGATGGATGATGATGATGAAAGAGTCTCACTATCAGACCCTTTAGGTGATTTCCTTGCTCTCTTTCTTGTAGGCAGAGATAACTCGGTTGGCTGAACACCGAACTTTTCGCTCTTTAATCTGGTAAGAGGATGAGCAGGGTTATATTGCGAAGTCATGCTGCCTTGAGATTTATCAGATCTCTGAGGTGATATAGAAAATTGCTGAAGTTTATGGATCAAAGATTCAACTCCAGGAGGTTCAATAGTAGATTGTTCTGAAATGTCAGGGTTTGTAGTAGCGGGTGTTGTTCTTTCGACTTCTAGATCTAGATTTAAAGATTCTAAGTGCGATGGAGAAGTCAGGGGAGATAGTGAGGGCGATTTACTCTTAGAATGGTATTTAGATTTAGACTTACTTGACATTCATAGTTCGGGCCCTCCTTCTAGTGCCAAATATGTTGAAGCCCTGAAAATCGGGTCTACAACAAGGGGGATACCCACCCAGTCCGCACCTTGGTTAGCAGCTCCTTTTCCGTTTGGTATAGTGGGTACGACTGGGGATATGGGACCAGTTTTTGAATTTGTGTGTGTGTGTGTTGAGATTTGATATTTCCTTTCTAAAAGTTCCTAAGTGAAATGCTTTACTTTAACTCTAATCTAATAACATGCAATTGTATTCTAATAAACAGAAATATCTAATTCTACACTAACTCGGGGTGTAATCTTTCCGTTATGCGATCTAAAATGATTTCAAATAATAACCAGTAATAAAGATCATTCAACTGTTATGAGAAAAGAATTCAATAGAGATAAACCACTTCGTATAAAAAGTTAGATGAAACAGTTGGGAAAACATATCGCATAATAAGCTACTCATACATTAAGCATAAATAAATAGCTATCACCGTACAGAAGTGCCAAATGATAACTCAAGCATTCACACATCAATATATAAACAACTAAACATAAATACCATTTTAACACAAAGGCAGAAATAGTTAAGAGATAGAAGTACCATTTATAACTAGTTCTACTCATGAGCTTCAAGCGATAATGATTTATCTCTTCTTAGTCCAACATCCACTAAGAGTACAGAGGTGCAACATTAGTAGTAGATATTAAATGCAGATATCAATAAATCCTGTTCCATTCATTCATCAAAACTTCCTTGGAGGGTGCAAAAGTGCATTTTCTGAGGACAAGGTTTTGACAAATTTCAGGACCCTTCTCTAAATGCATGAGAAGGGTTTAAATACTACTAACTAAATCTAAAAATAACTTATTACAAAAATGTAGGATACGGTTTAAATGACCGTCCTCATTTCAGGCAAAAATAAAGCAAAATTAATACTAACATTGAATCTAAAATTAAAACTAACAACTAACTATTTCTGTATCTGTTCCTTGAAATTGCAAGCGTTCAGCATTTGTTTGAGAAGAGTCGGCTGGCTGACTTCTAACTTTAACTGTCTTGCGAAAATGGCATCGACAAGAGTTGGCACCATCTTCTCGTCAGAATTGATGATACATTTGAGAGTCATGCACTGGCTGTGTGGTTTTACCAAATATGCCCAGTAAGAATCCCAATTCAACTTAGTCAATCTTTTGATTGATTCTGCCTTTTCTTGAGCCTTCTGTCTCTAGCCTGTTTGCAGTTGCTGAGCATATATACATACCATTTTGAAGATATTTATGACAAATACCACTGGTTTTAGGATTCAAGTTTTACTTTTTTTTTTTTAATTTTAATTTTTTACCTCTAGCATTGCTTTCTTACAAATTTCTGGGCTTACAAGTGACTGAGCAATTAGAGGTTTTCCCTTTCAAGAGGTTTTTCTCAGTGATGCGCGATCGGAAACTGCCTCTGTTTCTTGATCCGGGCTTCCCTGGTGCGATTTTTTGCCTCTTGTGCGCTTTTTGTTAGCAGATATAAAGCTTAAATTTTGTGAAAATAATGATTCCGTAAGTTGCTGACACTGAGTCTTAAATTGTCTGTTTGTGATGTCAGCGCTGTCCAGTACCCATTTAACCATGTCCATGTATGGAAGAATTTTGGGCCTCGCCGCTATTCGGTGTAAGAATGAGCAAGCTAGCTCTGTAATAGATGCCTCAGAAGACCCGTGTGAGCCTGTAGTAGCTGTAACCTCCATTATTTTGGGATTCTCTTCCTCAAGTAGATTATACATTCCTTCCCAAGTAGTATTACCAGTGTCTCTGTTACAGGCGGTGTCTGTATACAAGGGCGTCATTTCTTGATCTTCAGAACTCGAAGCTTTGCCTTTCTTTCCCATAGTATCCTGAATACTGCTTTGTATAATTCTCTGTTCTTTGTTCCTGCAGTTTACAAATGAGGTGAGAATCATGATAAGGAAAAGGTGACAGGAAAGCTTTAAATGCTGAAGACATATAAAATATACCACCTTACGTGAAATGGCTCTTCGATAAGCATGAAACCCTATTTAATTAATGATTGGCAACTAACTCATTAATTAGCATTAAAGCGCATAACCAAGTCTCGGTTTATGGAAAATACCTTTTTGAACAATGAGCCGGAAAGATTTGCGATGAAGCAATTTTGCGATTTGCTTCGCAATATCGCAGATTGCAATATTGCAACATCGCTGGAGTGTAGCATATGATAATCATCCATTAATGTGTTTTCCGTGAAATGCGATTTGCGATATGCGCTATCGCATATCAGCAGTTTGAGGTTTTTCAGCGTAAGTGATATTTGATGCATGCGATGCGATGAAGTTTCGCATCACGATCTCGCAACCTTAGAATTGTGTTTGTAAGGAGGTATCCATTATCCTTTTTGCGATGCGATATTTATTAAGGAGTGATTTTACTCTACCTTATCATAAAACTTAAGCTTTTTTAGATTTTTCAAGGGTATTCTCCTATGTTTATGAAGGTAAGTTTTATTGAAAAAGAAAATTCAAGCACTAATTGATTTTTAAATTTTTTGACTAAGGGTCCCCACTTATTTAGTATTAGTAATAACACTAAATAAGAAGGGGGGTTGTTGCTGGCCACAACACCTTCCTAATAAACAAGAGGTTTAAATGATTGGTGCATGAAGGGTTGTGGAAGTCATTTTAAGGAACACTTGAAGGTTATGTTTTCCTTAAGTTATGTATGGGTGTGGAATCCTACTAGCATATATCTATGAGCTAATGTATGGGTTTGGAATCCATACTAGCATATATCTATGAGCTAAGTTATGAGTATGGAATGCATAGTAACATATATCTATGAGATAATTAATTCTTCTCGTTAGAATGAACAAAAATATTTTGATGCAATCTCATAGACTTGATTAAGGAGGATTGATTATGTGTAATTAAGGTTAAATGGATAGATATTTGTAACATGAATTTGTTGGAGATTCAAATCCATTATTTTCTTTTTATTACAAATGAAGATACTAAGATTGGTGTAGTGAACACCATTAGGTGGTTTAGAATGTTTGGAATAACTGATTTTGATGTATGGAGTCAAGTGTGAACTAGGTATCTTTCCTCTAATATTGTAATTCTTTTGAATGTGTTGGATTTAAGTAGAATTAAATTTATTTGCAAATTCTTGAAATGTAGAAAAATATTATTGTGATAAGTTGATGAAATATATTTTCTATTGGCTTAAGACAAATTAGGTCTAGGAAATCCATAATAGTCTCCTTAATAATTTTATCAATTTCATATTGGTTGAATTCTTTTTAAACTAATTTAATTAGAGAATTTATGAGGATTGAACTCATGAATTGCTCTAAACTATTGTTAATCTAAATTCATATTGTTTATCAACTTGATGAATTGGTTTCCTGAAATTTGATTAACTTGTAAATTGTCAAAAGAATAACATGTTTAGAAGATAAACATGTTCTCTGGTGAGAACTTATTTTATTTGAACTTAAAGTAAAAGAGTTTGTGATTATTTGAATTTTGTAAAGGACTAAAAGAGTGAAAAACAAATCCATAAGGGATCTTAGGGATTATGTTGAGAGCCTTGTAGAGAGAATTTTGGATCCAAATTTATCTACAATGATATATTTTTCCAATATAAATTGTAGCCTTCAGGCATTGAAAGGGGTAGCCATTGAATGATGAATAGGCCTGCCAAGGAACCAATAGATGCTATGTAACAATATAGTGAGATTAGTTAATGAAACTTGAATCTTGAGAAATTGCACGTACGTAAATCTCTTGGTTAATGATATTTCTATCTTGATTGTGTGAGCCTATTTTGTTGTATTAAGCAACATGTGAGATAGCATGGAGCAAGGTAAATTTTGGAGTTGACTACAAGATTTTGGAGGGCATCTATATGCTAATGAGAGATTCAATGCCTGGAGGGCATTAACTTTCAACTCGGTCATATGTCATCTTGGTAAGTGAGAATAAGAAAAAATTTCACATGCATATAGGCATGAGGAATTAGTCGGCCATGCGTGGATGGATTAGAGGTGTAGTATAAGAGCACAGTGGGCCCATAACCCACAGTACAATATTGAGACTAATAAAAACTAGAAAAATGGTAGAACCCTAGTTTTGTTTTCATCAAGTGGTGTTAGAGCACAAAAGATTCTTGTATATAGTCTGGAGGAGAAGTTGTCGAAGAAGGTACAAGTTGATTGAAGACCTACTAAGAGACTTGTTTTCTCTGTGTAGGTGATATCAAAGGAAGGTGAGAATATTTGCAATAACCTAGAGCAAGGAGTGCTCATAGGGTTCTAAAGAAGAGAACTAGGAAGATGAAGAAAGCCCAAACTGAGGAGAAAGTTTGGTGAGGTGTCATGTAGCAAGGTGTAGACTTGTTACTATAGAGGTGTATTGTAGCTCATGAATTGGAGTTTTATGAGAAGACCAGAAAGCATATGATCAGGAGGTCATTAATTTTGGTGCCTTGGGAGTCTAATGCAGGAGCATCGACCCACCTCCATGAAAATCAGTAAGAAAAAGTTTTGTAAGGCACAACTGTCAAAAGGCATGGTGATATCTATTTTGTAAAGGATTAAAAACATGAAAAACAAAATCCATGAGGGATCTTAGAGATGATGTTGAAAGCTTTGTGGAGAAAATTGTGGACCTAAAGTGATCCACAATGATGTATTTTCCCAAAATAAATTGTATCCTTTGAGCATTGAAAGGGGCATCCATTGAATGATGAATATGCCTTCCAAGGCACCAATAGATGTTATGTAATAATATAGTGGTTTAATTAATGAAACTTGAACGTTGATAAATTGTGTGTATGTAAATGTCGTGGTTAATGATATTTCTATCTGGAATGTGTTACCCTATTTTGTTGTAAAATAAATGTGTGAGCCAACATAGAGCAAGGTTGAATTCGAAACTGACTACAAGAGTGTGGAGGGTGTGGATACGCCAATGAGAGATTCAATGCCTAGAGAGAATTGGCTTTCATTTGGGTCAAATGTGGTCTTTCCCCAGGAGCATAAGAACCAATGCCACATGCAAACAGATGTTAGGAATTAGGCAGTCGTGCATTCATGGATAAAAGGCATAGCGGAAGAGAGTAGTGGGCCCATAAGTGATAGTCCAGGATCAAGACTAATAAAAACTAGAAAAATTGGAGAACCTTAGTTTTGTTTTCATCACCTTAATACCAACCATTTAATTTGTGAGGTTTCATTGGAAAGGGATTTATTTCCTACTTAAATAAGCCACTCCTATCTTTAGATAATGCAATTGGATTTTCATATTTTGTGACCTCTAATCACTTTCATTATGTTAGGGATAGTTTCAAAATGGTGTTACAAAAGAGAGAGTGGCCATTGAAAAATTAACGAATTCTTCCCATATATGATGTACCAAGGTTGAAAAACTTAAAGCACTCATCTCAATTCAAAGGACACAAAGGACATATGTAATTTGAGATATCAAAATGAATATTCTATGCCAATAGTAGTAGGGGAAACAAAGTAATAAGTAGAGGTAAAGGTGGGTAGAGTGAAGGTGAAGCAACCACTATTGCAAATGGAAACATGCATAGATATGTGGTAGGGAAAGTAACAAATATAAATTATGAATTATTCAACACTTTAAAGAGTTTCCCTAAAGAATACTTAGTTAACAATATTATTATTTAAATATGTGTTATTTATTTAATTATTTGTTATTTCTTTTTATATTGTTATTATTATTAGTACTTCAACTTAAATGTTTTTATCAGTTTCAATTAGATGGTTGGCATTTATAGAGTTATATTACCAAAATTTCTCCTTCAATAATCTTATCTTTTAACATGAAGATTATGACTATAACTAGAGAATATGGTTTATAATATATATTACTATTAAAAGTTTATGTTGAAAGGTAAATTATCTATATTGGATCATTATGTTATCTATTTTCCATATTAATTCTTTCACAGTGAAAAGATGGGAGGATTTAGTTCATGGGGCCATTTTTACTAGTGGACCCCAGTTTACCAAATTGGGTTTTAAAACCTTTTGGAGGAAATTTAAGGGATTTAATGAATGTTTTGGGGGTCCAAAAAGTGTCACTTATGTCAAATACCTTGGCATATTTCTACACTTAGATACTTTTCCAATGGCGCACGAAAGGTCTCAAGTGGAGTCCATTTGTAAATGTTATGCCACTCAGAAGTTGTCCTTCCTTTTTTGTCCACCATGATTCCAGAGGATGTGCTGTAGCCCCATTGGACATGGAAAAAGGGCTAGCCACATGGGCATGATAAGGAAGCCTTGAGAAGAGTTTACATTTTACTTCATATTATGGGTTCAATGGGTTAAATTTAAACCCTATTTGGCTATCAGGTTGTGTTATAATTAGGCCATCAGGAGGAGAAGGGGTTTGATTGTATTTTTCTGCATTTTATTCTATAGTTGAGTACAGTAGATGAGAGTGGATAGAGAGAGAGAGAGAGAAAATAAAGAGGGTTCATTTTCAATAGCAGGCCACAAGTTTCACTCCTTTGTACCTAGACCATTTCCATTAAGAGAAAGAGAGAGTAGAACAACTTCATCTTCTAGTTGGGTTTTCTCCCGAAAGGGTTTCCCAAGTCATATTTTATGTTATTGTGGTTTTATTAATGAATGTTCCATTTGTTTTCTATTTTCTAAGTTTTATATATTGTTTGCATAAGTAGAAATAGTGACTTAATCCATGACATATAAGTAAATTTTACCCTCATAATATAATTTTTTTTATTTAAGTGAATCTTTATCAGATATGTTGTGATGAAATGTTGTGTGGAATATCCACAACTATTTATGGATCAAGAAATCCATAGATTTTTTTCTGAACAAACTAATATGTTTTTTTATGCTTGGAAGCTAGCTATTGGTTTTATTTGAAGCCATTATTGTGGATGAAAATTGTTATTAAGAAAATGTATTGAAAATGAAAAAAAATAACTGAATACAATCTACTTTGAGGGGGAGGAGCCTCCTTTTAAAATGAATAAAATTTGCAAGACAAGATGCGATGATCCTAAGACTAATTTTTTTAGGTATATATCTAAGAGAAAAAGTGTGCAATTATAATGAAAGGGTAAAATTACAGGTTTGGCTAACCTACTAATATAACACTAGAAATGTAATACCTCAATATCTAGGTATTGATAAGGGATCTTATGTTTAACATGCCCCTACCCTTAAAATGATTGTAGTCATCATCAAGTTCCACTAGCACAACTAGTTGAGGATGGTCCTCATTAGCAAGGTGACCTAGGATCAAACCTCACGAGGGTGGTTGTGCCTGTGATAGGGGGAAGAGACATGTTAAAAAATTTAGTCAGCTTAGGGCTAGTGTAGCCCAGGTCGGGTGCGATCCTTCGGTGACTTTGACGGATCAGATACCCATGTGTTGTGGTTTCTCGAGCCATAGGTCAAGCCCAGAGGATCAAAGACAACTTGACGAAAAAATAAAAAAAATTCAGTCCTCAATAATTGACTACATATGGTTGTTTCTTCACGAATAATTCACCTTCCCATGTCACATCTTCCTCTTGTAGGCTCTTCCTTTTGATGAGGTACTCAGTAATTGATAAATTTTGTAGCTACTAAATCCTTGTTTCAAGGATTATTTATGGTTGTATTATGATCCCTCTATTCATTGATCTCGAATGAAATAGTTTAGACTAGGATCATGTCACGAATCACCCTCTTTAAGAAAGAAATATGAAATACTGGATGTATACGTGAAGATGGAGACAACTCCAACTTGTTATCCATACTTACAATCAGTTGCAACACCTTATACAAGCCATAATAATTGGATGCTAATTTATTTTCCTTCTTTTGTTACATCTGAGACACGTTTATATGGTTTTAGCCTAAAAGACATTACATCGCCCACTTCAAAATCCCTTTCATTACAATGTTGATACACTTTTTGTTTCATCCTATTTTTTTCTATAACCACTTTGTCCTTCAATAGTTTGAGAGCCTCTTATTGGTGCTCTATGTAATCCTCCACTAATTGAACCTTTATAGTCCCTTTCAAGGGTGATGTAATGGATGGTTGATATCCATAAATTTCCTTGAATGGGGACATTTTTCATGAAGTATGGAAGATGTGTTGTCACCACCATGTTTCCAAGGGAAACCACTTGACCCATTTTGGATGCTTAATGGATGTAGAGGAATGGAGATATCCTTCTAAGAACTTATTCATGATCTAATTTTTCCCATTATATTGAGGATGGTGAGATGATTTGTAAAGAAATTAAATACGAGAACATGAAAATAATTAAGTCCAAAATTTCTAACGAAAATGGGATATATATCATTTATGATAATCCTCAGGATTCCATGTAGCTTGTGAATTGTTTCCATAAATGTTGTTTCCATTGCACTTTATTTAATATGATGAGAAATAAAGAAAAGAATAGCATAATTTGTTAATCGATCTGCTACTACCATGATGAATTTCTTTCCTTCACATGGGTAAATATATAGTAAAATCCAATGAAACTTATTCTCAACATTGACATGAATCATATAGCTAATAGTTGTAAGAAACTCAAGATCTTGATAATATTTCCCTTATTCTATTAACAACCACAAAATTTTGAACATCAACTTTGGGACCTTCCCTGAAAAAATCCTTCCTGATCTTGAGGTAAGTTGTTAAGACCTGAAATGTCCTCTTATAGAAAAAGTATGCAAATTCAAAAGTACCTTTTGTTCAGTTTGGTAATTCTTACTTAATATAGATGATATTGATATCATAGTATATAATTACTCCACAAAATATTATCTAATGCATTTGGGTCCTCTTGTAGTTGTTGATTGATGTTGAATAGCTTTTGATATTGCTTCCATTCTATCCTTTCGTCTTCCACTAAATCAAATTGTGAAATAGAAATATCATATAGTAAAATCTCTATTTCTTCCTTTATTAAAAGTTCATCTACCACCATATTATGTTTTCCTTTCTTATAGATAGTTTCATAGTCATATCCTAGCATTCTTGTAGCCTTTTTTTTTCTCTTCTAAAAACAATGATTGCTCCCAGAAGTGCTTCAAAATATCATGATATTTACTTTTAAGTGTCTTCCTATTTGGTGATGTGATCCAGGTGGATGTTGGTGACCACCCACCTATCCCATTTGGACCCCCACAACTGTCTCTTTCAGTTTTTCAGTTTCCTTAATTATAGCATAGTTTACTATTTTTAGCAGTTTTTCGGGTCCTAAACTTCCAGAGCCGTTTTGAGGCCCTAAACGACGTTTTTTGGGAAATCCACTGCCAGCGATTTTTTTGATAAAAATCGTCTTTTCCGTCGTAGTCCTCGGAGAGATCTTTCCAACGGGCTATCATGCGTGTCAAACGGGGATAGTACGACCAATTCGCGACCCCGGGAAGTTGATGTACCAACTAACCCAAAAAACGGGGCCCACAATTTGGCGTTTCATCTTCTAGGGTTAGGTTTTGGAATGTGAAGGGTTTTCCATTGTTTCTCAACAATAAATAGGCCCTCGAGCCTCATTGTAACACAGTTCGAAACAGTTCAGAGGCATGTAGCCGACACATCTCTTCTCAGAGATAAGCTACCATCGCCCTAGCTGGTTTATTTCTATTTGTAAGCATATTTCAATATTCTCCATTAATGAAATGAAGTATTATTTCCGCTGCATCTCTATTTTTATGGTTATCGCATCTCTATATTTATGGTTATCTCTGTAATCTATTGCGTTCCTGCTTAAATCCGGATCAGTGGTATCAGAGCGGTCTGCTTTTTCTCTGTTTTTCTTTGCATGTCCCCAACGAGGTCGGGATATAAGGAGTTAGGGCTTGAATTGGTCGAACCTTTGCAAGACCAGCCTCGCAAATCTCGACGACCTCCCATGGCGGATGAGAAGAAAGACGAGGGGGCAGGAGATCCTATCAGAATATTGCTCGAAGAAGCCCTCGAGCGACAAAGGAACGTGATGATGGACAACTTTGCCCAAATCCTTCAGCGGCTACCTAGAGGCGACGCATCGACTTCCAACAGTTACTCTGGAAATGCCACACCATTTAAGGTACAAGTAAATTTTGAAATCCCCATCTTCGAGGGTCAAATAGATGCAGAGGCCGTAGATAAATGGTTAAATCTGCTTGATGGGTATTTTTCTGTTCATGAATTTTCAAGTCGGGAAAAGATTGTTTTTGCTCTTCTCAAAGCAGCCCCCCACGTCAAGGACTGGTGGGAAACCTACTGCGAACAGAAGGATGAAAGTACAGGCTCACTGTTTTCAGTCGCACCCACTTGGAATGACTTCCAGGATGCCATCAAGGAGCAGTACTACCCTGTCAAAAGCTATGAGGACAAATACATCAAATGGACCACCCTACGGCAGGGACGAGACCAAGATGTGCCGGAGTTCACAAACATTTTTCATACCCTTTGCACACAATTGGGTATCAAAGATTCTGAGCTGCATTTGGTACTCAAATACCGCGGCTGCCTACACAGATACATCCAGAAAGATATGGAGTTCTTGAACATCTCCTCACTCGGCACAGCATACCGATACGCTGTCAAAATTGAGCAAAAGTTAAAACAGAAGAAGCGAGACTTTGGATCTGCAAATCCAAAGCCCAAAGGACAAAGCCAAGGTGGGGTGAACCAAGACAACCCGTCAGAAAAGAGCAACACCACGAAGCCAAAGAAGGACACAGGAAAGTGGTGTGAGTTCCACAAGAGTCCCACTCATAACAAAAGTGAGTGTCAGACCAAGCAGTCGCTGGTGGCCGAGCTGAAGGCTTCCGAATCAGATGCATGTTCTGACTCTGAGTCAGAACCCGACAAGGGGAATGACAAAGGGAAGCAGATCATTGATGCGGATCCCAGCGCCACTGTTGCTACTGCCAAGATCCAGAAAAATGAGCCCGAAGATCCAGAGGAGGGGGAACGTCTTTTCCACTCATAGATGTGGGTGAAGGGTTCGCCGCTGCAATTCATTGTCGACAATGGCAGCCAAAAGAACCTCATTTCAACAGAGGTCGTGAAGCGGTTGGGCCTACCAACTACACCACACCCACAGCCGTACAGTATCGGTTGGCTTCACGAAGGACGAGATCTCAAAGTTCGCCAGCAGTGCCGCCTTCCCTATAGCATCAAGCCCTTCACAGACGAGGTATTGTGTGATGTTACACCTCTGGATGTTTGTGATGTACTATTAGGCCAGCCATACTTGTGGAGGCGACATGCTGTGTATGAGTCAAGGCCTCGCGCTGTCATCATTTCTTTGGATAATTCATTATACAGGATACCGGAGGTAGCCCCACCTACCGCCACCTCTTTGATTACTACTAAGAAAGGCAGCAAGCTCATCTCACAGACTAGGAAATTTATTTTCTGTCTGGTTCGCTCCCAAAGTAAGGGGAAGATCGTTGCTACATCCATGACCCCCACGAAGGGTTCCTCCACACAGCAGCAGCAACAGAGGGATACAGTCGTGACAGAACACAGGAACAACTTCTCCTTACCCGGAGGGGTACCACACAAGTTTCATGTGGACGACAAAGTTTGGTTACATTTGCAGAGGGAGCGCCTTACTAGAACCCATCAGAAACTCAGACCACTTCGACATGGTTCTTACACCAGTAACAAGGCTACGGGAAATAATGATTTGAAGCACAACGTTCGTCCATTCCTTCGCTTGCACCGAGTGTTCAATGTGGACCGTCGCCGACCATGCTCCCCACCATTTCTGGACACATTAGAGATTGCATAACAGTTCACTAGAGACCCAGCTCAGCAGAAGCTTCCTCATCTAAGGGAGGAACTCAACGCAATGGGGACCATTGCTTCCTAAGGGGGGAGGAATGATCCAGGTGGATGTTGGTGGCCATCCACCTATCCCATTTGGACCCCCACAACTGTCTCTTTCAGTTTTTCAGTTTCCTTAATTATAGCATAGTTTACTATTTTTAGCAGTTTTTCGGGTCCTAAACTTCCAGAGCCGTTTTGAGGCCCTAAACGACATTTTTTGGGAAATCCACCGCCAGCGATTTTTTTGATAAAAATTGTTTTTTCCGTCGTAGTCCTCGGAGAGATCTTTCCAACGGGCTATCATGCGCGTCAAACGGAGATAGTACAACCAATTCGCGACCCCGGGAAGTTGATGTACCAACTTACCCAAAAAACGGGGCCCACAATTTGGCGTTTCATCTTCTAGGGTTAGGTTTTGGAATGTGAAGGGTTTTCCATTGTTTCTCAACAATAAATAGGCCCTCGAGCCTCATTGTAACATAGTTCGAAATAGTTCAGAGGCATGTAGCCGACACATCTCTTCTCAGAGATAAGCTACCATCGCCCTAGCTGGTTTATTTCTATTTGTAAGCATATTTCAATATTCTCCATTAATGAACTGAAGTATTATTTCCGCAGCATCTCTATTTTTATGGTTATCGCATCTCTATATTTATGGTTATCTCTGTAATCTATTGCGTTCCTGCTTAAATCCGGATCATGATGGCACAATTTTGAACTGCATGTAGTATGACCAAAATTTCCTTTTCATAAATAGATTTGAACATGTTCTTTTATTTAATTCGGTTGCTTTCAAAGGCAAGGGTTCTTCCTTCTTGTATTAAAACTACCCCAATGCCATGGTTGACACATCACACTCCAAACCAAAGGTTTTTGTGAAGTTAGGTCTGTCAAGGATAAGAGTTGTAAACATAGACTCAAGCTTTTCAAAGGCTTTGGTTGCTTCTTGAATCCAAGTGTAATGCACATCCATTTAACCATAACAACCATAAAAAGGAATAATTTTTGTATGTATAAAAATATGGGTATTAACTATACCATCAGGGATATCTACCATATGTGTGGTCACTAGAATTAGGGTGTTCAATCGCTTAATAAATAATTTCTTCCAAGGAAAATGATACTTATTTTTCTCGTTAAAGATTGCAAAGTTAAAATTTATAACAAATTGTCCAATTGGGGTAGCTCAAGCGGCAAGGGCCGTGGAAATGAAGTCTCACTGAACCGGAAGTCTTGGGTTCAAATCTTGGGCTACCCCTCCCCGTAGAGGGGTACATAATGGACATGTAAATCAGAGAGTCCCGCCCCAGCTTACAAAAAAATAAAATAAAATTTATAACAAATTATTTTGAATTTATCAATGGTCACAAGTCTTCCGCTTTTTATACCATGCCACATGGAAATGCGAGTCCCTTGAATGAATATCTAGATTAATTATTAATAATGATATATTAAAATTTTATTTGTGTTTCTCAACTTAGATCCCCTTCTTGAGGTCACTACCATCTTCTTCTCATTGAAATTTTTGTGACAAATTTTACCTCATTATGGGTTTGTGATATGAAGTTATGGCCCTATGAAATTTGTCCTTTGTTCCACATCAACATTAATACAATTGACACATGGTTGACATGTGGAAGTCCTATGCCCACATGTCACCACCCCCTTGCATCACATCCACACGCTGGAAACAATGCTTTGTTAGGATCTAAGATTTTATTTAGTCACCCTTTTTGGCTAATTCAAGTTTTTCTAGATTCTTGGATGCCCATCTTTTCCAAATTAATGAGATATGGATGAGATGTGATGTTGAATATAGAAATTTAGATATCTAAATGACTTACCATTCATTTGTTTCCAAAATCTCAATTTCCAATAATTTTAAATTACTAGATTCCATGTCTCTCACTGAGATGAAAAAATAAATAGATTGTAGATCAACCACCACATTAATTTGTTCACACCAATATGCCACATCAGCACTCCTCATAACTTACCACATTAGCATGCCACGTCAACACACACTCATTTATATGACCTGATGTTTACATACATAGTCTCTAGGTTTCTACCATGTGTTCCATTTTTTTGGCACAGATCTGACTTCGAGAATACTTTTTTTTCGGCCAAGGTTATTTCACGCCAAATTCCATAAGTCAGGCTTTCGTCCACTCGCCCACGACCGACCATAGATTTATTGAAACTCAATTTTAACAAAATTTCGAAATGATCAAATATCTGATTATCGGTTTATCATATTTTTATTCAAGGCTTAGGAAACTAAGTGAAATTCTAGATCTGATACCCCAAATCTATTAAGTGAGATTTAAGTAACTAGAGAAGCAACTACTTGACTAGTGAACGTTAAGTGACAGCACGAAAGGCACCTTAATTAACGTAAAAGGCACTATTATTTGTCGTTGTAAAATATAATGACTAGACATGCATCATTTGGAACTTTGAAGGACGTATGGATCTATTATATCCATATCAATGAAGGTTGTGTAGATAAGGAAGACTAGTTAATAATTTGGATACCCAAATTGAGTGTTCCATCCTCAAGGTTGCTTCTTAAGTTTAATATATAGATTTACGTTAAATATGGATATAATATTAGATTTATGTTAAATTCAGATATAATATATGCGTTAAGAGGGATCTAATTTTTTGACTTGTAAATTTTTTATGAACTTACATTATTTAAATGTTTTGTATAGTTATTTAATTTTATTTATTTTTTTAGATTTTTAAAATCGTTTATTTTGACCCATATGAACAAAATTTTCAACTTTAATAATAGACAAACATCCTTACACACCATACACTATAGAATGAGCTTCTTGACTCAAAAACTTATTGGAAATTGAACCATTTAGTATTTAAAATTTTAATAATTATTATTGTTATAAATTATTATTTCAAGAATTTCTGGATTCTACTAAATCAGTCAACTGGAATCTTGATTAAAGGAACATCCAGATTTTTGGGTATCAAGGTTCCATTATCATGGCTCTAAGACGCATAGAAAGATTTGAAATCTGCATTCAGATTTTGTTTAAAAGTCTGGGAAAAAGGAAAATCCACACCTATGGATCTGTGAAATTGCATCTAGAGGAAATCAAGATGGCTCTATCTTGTGATGGAAAAGGTCTTGTTTAAAGATGTTGAGCATATGTAAAAGGCAGAGTTCACTAATGGATATCCCTTACAAACTAGGCCCCATTTAAGAGCTTTTAGCTGAGGTATTGACATTTTCAATTCAATAATACAATTGAGAGATATGGGAATTTAGGTTAATCCTTTCTAACTAGTTTAACCCATTATGGGATTAGAAATTATCTTTTGGTTTTGTAACGCACTGCTAACTAAAAAGTCTTCCAAAAGAATTGTAAGGCTTGCTAACTTAACACTGTTCAAATTTATGTTGATATATTTTCTTGATATGAAAAAAGTTAACATCCTAAGGCCTGTGTTAATTTCTAATGATTGAGGTACACATGCATTTTTGTTTAACTATTTTGTATTGTTTTGTAAGGTTATTAGTATTAGATTTTTTTTTTGATAATTTAATATCAGTATGTCAGTACATGCATCACTTTTTTGATAATTTAGGATCATTTAAGTAAGCTTATTTAGATTTAGTTTTCTTTGGATGTGGGTTTTGGTTTTTTTATTTTTTAAACCAAGGTGTTCGTGTACTTGACAGTGATGCATTGGTTTTTTTAATTATTTCATTCGCTAGTAGAATTAGGTTTCTTGGTGTTAGGCAAAATTATAGTTTGTTTTGCAAATTATATTATTTTTCCAAGGTTGAGAAGGAAATAGGCTATGGAAAAATCTAATTAGTGTTTTCCATAAGTAATTTCTCTGAGTTACCCCTGGTTAGCAAGTATCAATTCAAACTTAACATTTTATGAATAAAATATACTAGTTTACTCCGATTGATGTACCAATAATGTATATTGGGGAATATAATATTTTCTATTTAATACAATTATTTTTACTTGATACAATGTATAAATTCGATAAACACGCAACACAACTTATCTAATTGAAAATAGTTTCTTTACAATAACTACAAGTGTCGGGAAAAAATATATTTTCCTAATTCCTATTTTAACTCCCTATTATAGTACAAACAAGCCACACAATAAAACCAAGCTACTCTAGAATTCACTGTGGCTTTTGCTATGTGGTTTTTTATATGATTCATTGTTTTTATTGATTTATAGGTTGTAATGCAAATGAAAAACAATATCAACCATGAACCCTAGCCAACAATTTCTATGATAATAGAATAAGAATATCAATAAGAAGGTTTATTATTTATATGGGTGTTTTGCACCAAGTTAATGAAACTATAATTTTCATGATAGTAGTGACAAGGATTGAAAAGATAGAAAACATTAACAAGAATAAAATCAAAATGGAAGTGTAGCGAACTCACAATTCACATTACTCAGTAACAATTAAATAGATTACATAGAAAACATCAACAATAAATAATTGAAGTAAAACTCAATTGGAACTCAACTAACTGAAATAGAACTACAACTAACTATGATACCTAGTAGACCAACATGGGACTGACATATTAATGATCTTAACACCCCCTCCTCATCTCATATGTTACACAAATTTAAACTAAGATGCTTGTTGGTCTTAGTCTTAGTTAGACTTACAATGACTCAAAAACTTTGACATGACCTTTTAGGCTAGACTTCCTTTTATTTTTATTTTCTTCCAGGTCTTGTATCCTTTGAATTTCTTCAGCTTTGTCTTTTTGTTCTAGGCTCGAAATGTTAGTTTCTCCATTTGCTGGTGTAGCTCTTCCATTGCTCTAATATAGAAAAGTATTTAAGGTTGTCCATGCATGTCCTCTACTTCTTTAAAAATCCGCTTGTATGTGGGCTTTTGCCACATGTTATATTCTATAGTTTGTTCTTCATCATTAATATTTTGATTATCAATTTTCTGCAACATAAGTTCATAATGAAATTTCATCTCCTTAAGACTCCAACACATGAAAAATTCATTGAAATTTTATTTTTCTACATCATCAATAGTGCCTTTAACATTCATTGTTGCAACTTCTATGTAGACTTCATTAAAACATGGTGTTGCAAGCCATGCTTCAAGGAACATTATTTTTTCTTCAAATTTTGATGTTTTTTCCATGTTATCTTCTTCGTGCTCTCTTTTTACTAAGGCTAGAAGATGATCATCTTGTTTTACATGCATACTCAAAATCAATGTTAAGTTTAAAAAATTTGCAGAAACATATTAATTCTATTCTTTATGCTTTGCAATAAGAGCTTTCCACTCTTCCTCTTCCTTATCTGCTTCTTCAACAACATTGAAGTTATCTTCCATTATTATGCTGTCAGTGGATATTCTCATCAAAAACTTTTGAATCACTTTACATTTTCTTGATCATCATTTGCTGCTAGATCACACACTATTTTATGGGTAGTTCCAACTTTTGCTTCATAACTTTTTGCTACAGTGGCAACTTCAATCTTAAATTCTTCATCAAACATGGTACTTTCCATATTTCCAAAATTATCCCCTATTCTTCAAAAGAAAAATACCACTCATGGGCAACTTATGGATGAATCTCCTTAATAAAATCTTAATTCTGATAATTTTGGAGTGACTTTCTAAAAATAGAATTCATGTCTAGCCTCTCAAGTATGACTTTCTAAAAATACTAAATCACCTTCAATCAATAGGTAATCAAGTATAGTTGAAGGAAAATCACTTAACTTATCATTAATCAATCCTAATAGTCCAATCTCAACTTAATCCTCAATATTATTAATATTATTAATATTACTATTATCTTTTATGAGACATGATATTATTATTAAAAAGGAAATAGAAGTCACCTTCATCTCCTCAAACACTTCACACCTCTCTCCTTGATGACTCTCATGGCTCTATGTAACTCTCTCGCTCTTTTAATAATAAATTACACTCTCTCTTATGCACTTATCAAATAATGGCATATTCCTCTTACACTCATTCAAGACATGTAATAAAAGGTTCCTCTTACACTCTCTTTAATGCATATATTACACTCTCCTTAACTAAGGCATGAGTTACACTCTTCTAAATGGAATATAAGGCATCCATATTATTCCTCCTTTATGGAAAGAATTTGTTTCTCCTCCTATATATGTGTCTCATGTATTCTCACTTGAGGGGGGTTCATGGTGATACCAAGAGTTTGATAGATTTGAAGAATATTGTGAGAGGGAGAGATTAGGAGAGTAGCCAAATTCTAATCTAAATTACTAAGTAGTTCTACCAAATGGATTTGAACATGAGTGGTATTGGGAGGAAGTAAAACTTATCTTCCTTAGTTTGCCTTGTATATCTCTCTACTGCTATATTTTGGTACTGCTTGTCAGCTCTTATAGCTTGGGTATTCTAGAGGGAGAAGTTCTCCTTGGATATGGTTGGGTGGAAAATTAGATGGTCCATTGGTTAAGGGATCAAAGATGGATCATATTCTTAGTAATTGGAGTTGAATATCTCTTTAGGTATATTTATCATTGTCCTAAAATTGTAGTATAGCTTTAACATAAAATAAAACTAGAAATTTAAATTGTTGTAAGCATTTAATTTTGGTTTAAGCTTATGTTATCTCGAATATTATTGGATAGTTGAAAATGAAGAATAAGATTGGCCTATATGTATGGATGCTTATAGCTCAAAATTTTATGGAATTATTATTTGTGTAGTTTATTGTACTAACCTTGGTATTGTAGCATTTGAGAAAGGAAAGCCAAATATTACTGAAGGTAATTGCAATAAAGATATTCCAAAGGAATTGGGCAAGAGTTTCATGAGTTATGGTTTTGTTTCAGGTAATTAGAGGCATGATTTAGAAAGGGTTTCAGGATTTTTGGAAAGTGTTTGACAAAATACCTTTATGGGAAATGGTATTATTTTGTTAATCATTATGCAGGAATAAGTGTGAACTTGCAACCTACCAGAGTAGGAAATGGAGGCATACCCAAAATATACCCAAAGGATTCACTAGATCAACCCTTAAAATAAAAATACAAAAAAAATGATGGAAGCCAATAATTTCAAAGAGAATCATTGAGGTAATTTTCAATCATTATGTATTGCAATAGTTTAGGATGCTTGCCATGTGTTTGTAGGAATCATTGAATGAAAATAATGCTTAATGAATCTGAAATCCTTTCAATTCATTTATAGTGGATGAAATGATTTTGAAAATCATTTAGACAATACACAAGAAATTATAATGATTTTATTTGTTTTCAATAGTTGTAGATTCAAGCTTGCGTGCCATCTGTTTTACAAAATTTGTAAATGAAATTCATGGATTCAACATATTTACTAGTTAAAAAAAATGTGTCTATGCATGGTTTTGTAATGGTTCAGGACCACATCACGGGGTATCTGTGCAATGTGGAACTGTAACCCCTGATTTGATTCCAAAAAAACATGTTTTAGAACCTAAATCATAAGTTTGGACAATTTTGTAGATTGTTGATGGTAGCTATGTTTGCCTGTTGTCGGGTTTTTGGTGAAATACTAAGATTATGTAGTCCCCATTTTAAGATGCCAACATTTGGAGTTTCAATTTATGAATTTTATGAGATAAATAGGTTGAATAATAATCTTAAAATTTTTGTTTCCAAGTGTTTAACAAAATGCCCCATTGGTTGTAGATTGCACGCTTGCAAAGTGTTTGACAAAATGCCTTAATGGATTTTTATTGTGTTCTTGCAAAGTGTTTTTCAAAAGGCCTCAATGGTTGCAGATTACATGTTTGAAAAGTGTTTGTCAAAAGTCTTGAATGGATGTAGTTTTTGTACATATAAATTTTTGGAGTAAAAGTCTTACTTACCATAGTTTTTATGTACTAGAAATTTATGAATAGAATATTTAATGGATGTAACTTCCTATGTCTGCAAGTTTTTGGTATGAATGTGAAAATGGATTTAATAATTTTATTAAGTGTGAATAAAGAATAGGATAGTTGTTACTTTTATTATCTAAAGCTTTCATAAAAAAGGGTTGTTGATGGAAACAATTTTACAGTGACTAATTCTGTAGGATTTTGTGCAAGTGAGCATAATAAGTTTATTTTGAGCTACATGTATTTGTGGGTTCATTATCGTGCTTCGATGACTAGAAAACAACTTCTTGTGACCAATTTATGCAGGTCCATTGTTTTACTTGGCACTTTTTGAAGAATAAGCTGCTTCTGAATTGGTAACAATAGTTTATCTTGCTGCCACATTGAAAATACAATTCTCATGATTGAAGCATTGTCTTTATAATTAGGATTTAGAATTCTAATTGATGAATTTGGAAATTTTGTTAGGTCAATATATTTTGTGATTCCATTTCATAAACATATCATATTTATTAGATTTACTAATGAAGAGATGCATATTCTTCCCTCGGTTACCTTGCTATATGTAGGTTAATACTCATGCAATTATACATGATTTTTGTAAAAGAAGCGTGATACTTTTGTGGTTATGATATAAAGAGTCAATCAGTGAAGCTTATTTAGCATAATATAGGAAATCAAATAGGTTGATCTAGCTTAATGTTCACACATGGCATCACGATGGAATTTATTTCCAGTCTTACTTAGAGCTCAGTAATAAGTATGAAAAGAGCACATGCTATCATCTTTTAAACTTGAGAGGAATTGTGTTTTGGAATAGGTTTTAAAGGAAAGTTATCCTTGACTTATTATGTTATACTTATATTGAAATAGATGAAGGAACATGGTTACATGATAACTATGTTAGTAATGTTACCATTTTTTTTTAGTATTAGCGATTAATGTGACCTCTACTTCTCTATATTATTGATGGTTGTTAAAGTGGGACCTTACATATTCTATGCGAGCCAAATACAACACTAGGGTCTAATGGGCCAACATTCTTGCTTGTAGATTAATGATGTATGAATGTTGATTTTGCATGCATGCTGAATTATTGTGTATGTTGACTTGGAAGCATATTGGTTTCATAAGGGATATTATTATTATTATTATGTCATTTAGCAACTCATGAAAGAAAATGAATGATTTCTTATATTCCTCTATATTTTTGTTAAGACAGATTATTAGAAATATGATAAAGGAATTAATGACATGCTGGGATGGGATGTGCTTGAGAAGTTGGGGGTTAAACCCAAGCATGTGAATAGAGATTGTTAATGGGTGAGTGAGATATGTGGAGTTCATGCATGGTTTCATATATTAATGCATCATTATCAATATGATATGGGCCTACTAGCCATCGTTTCTAACTAAAATTGTATATACCAAGAAAAATATTGACCTAATCTAAACTATAGTATGATGACCCTGGTGTGTATGCTTTGGGAGTGTGTAATAAGTGTAAGGCTGAAATTAAATTAATGTGATGATTGAGTTCATCATGTTAATTTTAACTCTTTTCTTATCTACACTAATGGAAACTTAAAAACTTACCTTAAAGGATGTTACTTTTAACTTTGAATGAATATTCATAAGTAATGGATGTGCATTAATTCGATGTGTTAAAATATGATTTGGGAATACATTATTAATGATTAAGAATGGAATTTATATAATTTCCTTGACAATATTTTGTGTAGTTGGGTTGACATTATGCATCAAATAACTTGAGATTACTCAAATACTAGGTTGTGGTATGACCTTCCTAATAAACAAGAGGCTTAAATGACTGGTGCATGAAGGGTTGTGGAAGTCATTTTAAGGAACACTTGAAGGTTATGTTTTCCTTAAGTTATGTATGGGTGTGGAATCCTACTAGCATATATCTATGAGCTAATGTATGGGTTTGGAATCCATACTAGCATATATCTATGAGCTAAGTTATGAGTATGGAATGCATAGTAACATATATCTATGAGCTAATTAATTCTTCTCGTTAGAATGAACAAAAATATTTTGATGGAATCTCATAGACATGGTTAAGGAGGATTGATTATGTGTGATTAAAGTTAAATGGATAGATATTCATAACATGAATTTGCTTGAGATTAAAATCCTTTTTGTTACAAATGAAGATACTAATATTGGTATAGTGAACACCATTAGGTGGTTTAGAATGTTTGGAATAACTAATTTTGATATATGGAGTCAAGTGTGAACTAGGTATCTTTCCTCTAGTATTGTAATTCTTTTTTATGTGTTGGATTTAAGTAGAATTAAATTTATTTGCAAATTCTTGAAATGTAGAAAAAGATTATTGTGATAAGTTGATGCAATATATTTTCTATTGCCTTAAGACAAATTAGGTCTAGGAAATCCATAATAGTCTCCTTAATAATTTTATCAATTGCATATTGGTTGAATTCTTTTTAAACTAAATTAATTATAGAATTTATGAGGACTGAACTCATGAACTGCTCTAAACTATTGTTAGTTAGGCGATCGAGTCTAAATTCATATCGTTTATCAACTTAATGAATTGGTTTCTTGAAATTTGATTAACTTGTAAATTGTTAAGAGAATATCATATTTAGAAGATAAACATGTTCTCTGGTGAGAACTTCTTTTATTTGAACTTAAAGTAAAAAAGATTGTGATTTATTAAAAGTCTATTTGAGTTCTTCTTTTACAAGAATATGTGGTTGTGATATTTTTTGACGAAGAGTGAGATCACATTTTGATGCATTGGATTTCTTGCATGATTTAGAAGCCTAAGATGATTGTATTATATGTGGAATGGAATATGTTGTTGGATTTAGGAATTTTGTGCTTGGATGTATAGTTGTATGAGTAGTTAGTAGTCCTGCAAAGGGTTGTAAGCTTTTGAGAGGTAAAAAAAAAATAAAAATAAAACCTTATCTTTAGGCTATAAATTCCCCTGTCATAATCTAAATCTTATTTAAAAATAACAAGATTCTTCATAGTTTGAGAAATGTATTGTTTTCATAGAATGTTTTTGTGTATGTATTAATAGTAAGGAATAAGGATTGAAACCAAATGAATTGATTAATTATTGAATAGAAATCATGATTAATTTTATAATTAGAAAACATGTTGACTTGTAGTTATCAAGATAGATTCAATAATATAGATATCGTACTTGCATAGTAATGAGAGTTATTATTGATTACAAGCTTGAAAAAAGACACATTTAATTTATTAATACGTTTAAAATGAGTCATTCATAATTGATTCTCAAGTAAGAGAAGTGATGAAGATTATCGGAATTCAAGGAATCATCTATAATACAAAAATGGGTCAATGAGGATTATATGGAACATTAACTTGTTAGTTTTTTTTTTTTTTTAAATCCTGAACCTCAAATTGTGATTTTTCCTAAAGAGTAAATATTTATTAAAAAATTTATAGGAAGATCCTAAAGATTTTGGTTACAAAAATGTCTTATGGAATAAAAAGGGAAAACATGGATTGAGAAGACATAAATCAAGTGGGATGTAAGAGTGGGCTCTCTCTCTCTCTCTATATATATATATTATCTATTTATATATATATATATATATATATATATATATATATATATATATATCATGTTTTCTTACATATGTTGAAAATGAAACAAGAAAATCATAATTAAATTTTTTCCTTGAATTAAATTGGGAATAAAATTGTAATTTCACATCTCATGACAACTTGTATTAGTTAACTAAGTTAATTTGACTTAGTTGGCTCATTTAATTCGAGTTGAGGGTCTAACTTGAGCTATGTAGAGTGTCTCCTACTTTATAGGAGCCTTAGTTGAGCTTATTTTGAGTTGTAATTAATTAATTCAATTTAACCGAGTTAAAGTTCTCAAATTGTGATTTTTCCTAAAGAGTAAACATTTATTAAAAAAGTTATAAGAAGATCTTAAAGATTTTGGTTACGAAGATGTCTTATGGAATAAAAAGGGAAAACTTGGATTGAGAAGACATAAATCAAGTGGTATGTAAGAGTGGCTCTCTCTCTCTCTCTCTCTCTCTCTCTCTCTCTCTCTCTCTCTCTCTATATATATATATATATATATCATGTTTTCTTACATATGTTGAAAATGAAACAAGAAAATCATAATTTAATTTTGTCCTTGAATTAAATTGGGAATAAAATTGTAATTCCACATCTCATGACAACTTGTATTAGTTAACTAAGTTAATTTGACTTAGTTGGTTCATTTAATTCCAGTTGAGGGTCTAACTTGAGCCATGTAGAGTGTCTCCTACTTTATAGGAGCCTTAGTTGAGCTTATTTCGAGTTGTAATTAATTAATTTAGTTTAACCGAGTTAAAGTCTATTAAACTAGTTCCAACTGTTGGAGGAACTATTGGGAGGTATAGTAGTGTGGTGCTTCCTATAGTGTGTGTCACTGCCTGCAATGATCAACCAATAAATTGATGATTTACTCATAAATAACTCAAGCATGTCAGATACGAGAGTTACCCAGTTGAGATTGGAGTTCAGGGGCATTGTACTATCAGTTGTATAATCATTTGAATTGTACAGGTGGTGCATACAGTCAGAGGAAGGTCTATGAGGATTGTGAAATTCTAATTGACGAATTTTACTAATTAATAGGGGGTTAATTCCCAAGGAAACAACGCAAGGAAATAGGGACTTGGGAAACCATAAAGTTTGTTAAGTATTGGCCTTGGCTTGTCTAGGAAGTAGTGAGACAGATAATGATAGTGTAGAGGTTGCTCAGGCTTGAGAAAAGCATTGTAATTTTCTCATATTTTATGACTAATGGAATATATAGATAGCAGGTGTTTTTAGTTGTGACATTCCCTAGGAAATCATTGTGTAATGTGTTTATTGAATTATTTATCTTGGATGCTTCGTGATTTCGTGATCATTTAATTGTTTCTGTTGATGTGAGATTCAAGTCTATTGCTTAAATAAATTACAATTAGTAGTTTGAATCTATAAGGAATTTCTACATGGTATCAGAGCATAAATCACTCTAGAAGAGGAGAATATGAGTTTGTATTTTGCAGGTGAAATCAATTTCACAGTATCATAATTCAGAGCCAGTAGGATGTCGCTCTACAGATTAAGACTCTAATATTCCCTTAAGGGTAGTTAAAACTATATTTCTTGGAAGGAAAAAATGGAGGTAGTGTTGGAAGACAATGAGCTTAAGAATTCATTGACAAATATATTCCTAAACCTCCAACAATTGATGCTCAAGATATGGCAGAGTGGAGAAAACGTCTTGCAAAGGTGTTGATGGTGTTGGACCTACCAACATTCAGAGGATCACCCTGGTATGGAGTCCCAACTAGAACTCACACCGTTTGGTGTGGGAGTCCCATCCAGTATGATGGTCCAGTTGCCATTATCTTTAAGATTTGCCTCAGCTCTTTCTTTTCAGCACAAGAGAGTGGTCTTCTTTGTCTTCGAGTAGTGAGGTTCGTGTGCTTGGCGATTGCTAGTGCTACTTGTGTCAAAAGCTCTTTCACCACAGATGTAGAAGGTGGGAGCGAGTCCCAAGTCGGATGGGAGGAAGTCCCAACTCTGTTAGGAACACACAACACAACAAGACGTGCACATCTTCCAGAGGAGCAATGCACATGGATGCGACAGGCACAACACACAAGGAAAGATAACACGTACAAGACACATTGGAGGAGTCTGCGCGAGTGCGACGATCATTATAACAAGTTTACGTGAAAGGTTTTCTGATGTTCGAGGAGGTAACCAACATGGGTAGGGCAACGTTAACAACTCATAGAATACATTTTCATTAATATATATGTATTACAACAATTGAATGAGTTCAAGTGTTAAACAAAGGTTAAAGCAACATGTATTACAAGTGTTCAAGATTAGTCTTACAACAATTACAACATGTGTGAAAATGCGTTGGCCTGTTAGCAGGATTCTAAATTAAGTGAAAGTTCCAAGACACATCGTTACACCATACATCAGTAACCTCGTGTGAGTGGCATTGGAGCCACTACTTACTCCTCAAAGAAAAGATTACACTCTCAAGACTATGTGGGAGGAGTTGAAGTGAAAATTC
Organism: Pinus tabuliformis; assembly: GCA_031772625.1. Lineage (NCBI taxonomy): Eukaryota > Viridiplantae > Streptophyta > Pinopsida > Pinales > Pinaceae > Pinus > Pinus tabuliformis. The sequence continues at coordinate 1,204,200,434 of CM062818.1, forward strand.
CTTTACATGTACAAATGATGGGGTATTTATAGCCAAGGGTGAAACTGACCCTTGTGGCTGTTCAACTTCCCTCATGACTATTTGACTTCTATGACCTTTCAACTTTACATGACTCTTGATATGACAAGTGGGTCTCTTGGAATTCCACGTTACATTACATTGATTGACAGTATGGCCCATAGTAGAGATGTGGACGACATGACTCATGACAATAATGGACATGACAATGCTGGGATGTTCGTGTTATTGTAGGTGCATATCAAGTTGCATTGTTGCTAACACTAAAAAAAAAAAAGTCATTGGTGAGGGTCATGCCTATGACGGACCTTTAAGGTCCGTCACCAATGTTGCATATGGTGACAACCTTTAAAAAAGCATTGTTGTAAGTGTATATAGTGATGGTCCTTTAAGGTTTGTCACCAAAGCCATTTTCAATGACACTTTTGGTGAGGGTCGTTAAAGGCCTGTCACTAATTCTCTCTTTGGTGACACTTTTGGTGAGGGTCGTTAAAGGCCCATCACTAATTCTCTCTTTGGTGACACTTCTAGTGATGATCTTTTATTGACCATCACTAATGATATTTTTTGTTACTTTTGGTGACAGTCAATAAATGTTTGTCATCATTGATCATTCCAATGAGTTTTTAATGATGCTTCATGCCTGTGACAGACCTTTAAGGTTTGTCACCAATGTCGCATATGATGGTAGTCTTTAAAAAATCATTGTTGTAAGTGTATATAGTGATGGTCCTTTAAGGTTTGTCACCAAAGCCATTTTCAATGACACTTTTGGTGAGGGTCGTTAAAGGCTCGTCACTAATTCTCTCTTTGGTGACACTTTTGGTGAGGGTTGTTAAAGGACCATCACTAATTCTCTCTTTGGTGACACTTCTAGTGACGATATTTTATTGACCTTCACCAATGCTCTTTTTGGTTACTTTTGCCGATGATAAAAAACTGTTTGTTATCATTGATCATTCCAATGAGTTTTTGATGACGCTATGTACCTGTTACTATATTTTTTGTCAAAAGATAATGATTTAAGACCATTGTTGTGGAGTATTTTTCATTATGTGTACAAGGTCATAGTGGTTATAGTCAGTCAATTTGTTAAGAAGCAATTAGTGTGTATCATTTCCCTCAAGTCATAAGAATATAGTTTTTGTATGATTCAACACATGATTACTCTCTATTAGGATTATTATCCAGCAAATTTCCTTTAAAAAAAGTTCTACTAGTGTGTGTAGGAACTATATTATTTAATACATAATCAAGCTCTGTCAATTCTATTAATGAGAGAGACCTAGCACTCCTCAACACTCATGGCACAACTTAACATGCTAATTTGGAATAGTACACTAATATTCCTTGGCACCTCGCATGTCTTGGAACACCTTCATACCTAGAACATCTTGCCATGAGTAGGATGCCCAAGCACATGTTGGCAGGTCGTAGCATAGCATAATAGTCCCCTAGCATGTGCTAGCATGCCCTGGAACACCTTGACATAATATTGCATTGACAAACATTAACACTTGCACACATTGGCACTTGGCATGTATTAGAACATATTATTAGTGTGCCTAGCATGCCCCTTTTGAAAAAGATAAAGTCATGAATTATTAACCATCTTATGTGTTCATTTCCTTTAATTTTAGCTTTGTTATTCCTTTTGTTGCCTTGAAACTCCTTGATGCATATTGGCAATACACTTTGACACCCTGCACATCCTAGCATGTCTTAGCACTTGGCATGCCTTGGCACTATTTGTCACATGTTAGCACACCCCGGAACTACCTAGCACACTCTATCACTTCTTGACATGCCTTGATATTCCCTGGCATGCCTTACCCATGCTTAGCATACCTTGTCACTCCCTCCTTGACATGACAACTAGCACTCATTGACACTCGCTGACGCGCCTCATATTCATTCACTTCGATGCATTCTGACCTAGTGCTCCCTTTTGTTGTCCTAGTACTCCCTAACACTCCTCAGGATGCATTGGATCTCTCTAGCACACCTTAGCACTCTTCGACATGCTCTTCCACTTCATAGCATGCATCACACTCCCTGACACACATTGGCACTTGGCATGTGTTGGCACTTGGAAAGTCTTAGAATGTTTGGCATGCGTTGAGATGACTTGGTATGCTTTGGCATGGTTTAATATTAAAGTTATTTGAGATCAATTATTGGAAAGTAGATGAGAAGAAACATAGGAATATTTGGCACTTAGAATGCATTGACACTTGGCACTTGGCACCTATTGGCACCTAGTGTTGGTGTTCCTAACATGCCCCTCATGGAAAAGGTAAATTGATGACTTATTAACCCTATTATGTGTTCATTTCCTTGTATTTTAACTTGTTCCTTCCTTTTGTTGCCTTGACAGTCCTTGGCATGCATTGTCACACCCTTGCACATCTTGGCATGCCTTAGCACTTGGCACATCTTAGCTTGTTTGACATGTCTTCATACTATTTGGTGCATGTTAGCATGCCCTAGCATTCCCTAACACACCTTGGCAGTCATAACCTCACAGCTAGAATTACATTTTTCCATGACTTTGGAAACCTTAAATTCACTAGAACACCTTGGAACTCCCTAGTTGTCATGCCCTCATAGACAACCTTATTTTTTTGTGACTTGGGAACCCAACTAATTCATTAGCAAAAAAATATTGTGCCCAACCCAAAGTCTCCCTTTCTCTGAAATTGCTTTGTCCATGCCTTATCACAACCATAGGCTTGACTCCTACAAGTCCTATTTTGAACTTCTCCTAAAACACTTCATCCTTGGGGCACCTGGAATTCACTGACACTCCTTAGCACACACTCTTATTTGTTCATTTCCAAGCATTTTGACCTAGTTCTCCCTTGTGTTCCCTTGACACTCCCTAACACTCAACATCCATTGGCACTGTCTACCATGCGTTAGCACACATTTTCATTCCTTGGAATGCCCTGAAACTCCTTAGCTATCATGCCCTCAAAACTACCCTTACTTTTTTTTAGACTTGGCCAAAACCCAACCAAGTCTTGCCTTGACTACAACAACTTAACCAAGTTATAGTTACTACAACAATACTATGCTTTGTTCACCTAAGAACTGCCTATAACACATCTTAGGCTACTCATGTCCAATCTCAACTCATCCTACTTAACAAGTTACCAAGTCAAGGCTTACGTCCAACCATGGCCTTAAAACAACTAAGAAACAGAGTTACATCTTGACATGCCATAGCACCTAGCACATCTAACAATCCCTTAGCACTATGTGGCATGTGTTAGCATCCCCTACATTTCTTGCAGACATGCTTTGCACTCCCTAGTACACCCTAGCACTCTCTAACATGCCCTGGAACTCTAGCTTGCCTTGGTACTGCCTAGCATATAACCTTGTCACTCCCTCCTTAGAACACTTGGAACTTGTTGACACTCCCTATCACACACTCTTATCTCTTCATTTCCATGCATTCTGAACTAGTTCTCCCTTGTGTTTCTATGGCACTCCCTAACATTTGTTGACACGCATTTGACACACCCTGGCACATGGCACATCTTGGTATGTTTCCCTGGCACTCTAGCATTCCTTGGCACTACCTAACATATCTTGTCATTCCCTCCTTATCACACCAAGAACTCATTAACACTCCCTGTCACACACTCTTATTCATTCATTTCCATGTATTTGAAACTAGTGATCCCTTTTGTTTCCTTGGCACTTCATAACACTCCCTGGCATGCATTGGCACACCCTAGCACCTGGCACATCTTGGCATGTTTCCCTAGCCTCTAGCATGCCTTAGAACTGCCTACCATACCTTGTTACTCCCTTAGCACACCTATATATCGCTAAAACTTCCTCTCACAAACTATTATTTGTTCATTTGCATGCATTAATTTGACCTAGTGCTCTCTTGTGTTTCCCTGGCACTCCCTAACACTTCCTAGCACACGTTGACACACCCTGGCACCTAGCACATCTTGGCTACATGTCGCCCAAGAAATCTAGCATGACTTAGCACAACCTAGCATACCATGTCACTCTCTCCTTAGCACACTTGGAACTCACTAAAACTCCCTATCGCACACTCTTATTCATTCATTTCCTTGCATTTTGACCTAGTTATCCCTTATGTTTCTTTGGCACTCCCTAACACTCAACACTCATTGGCACACCTTGGCACTTGGGACATCTTGGTATGCTTCCCTAGCAGTCTAGAATGCCTTGGAAGTATTGCATAGCATACCTTGTCACTCCCTCCTTAGCACACCTGGAACTCACTGATGTAATGTTCCAAACTAGGAAAAATAGTGCTATGCAAAGCAGATAATAAAAATAATGGCATAAAATTAAATCAAACCAACAGACCACAAAATTGGTAACCAAACTGTGATGTCTACTCATTTTATTAAATGGGAAGAGGTGTACAACAAGGTGCTAGAATGTGTGCACCTAGGCTTGTTCTAGGCAAGCTAGAAAAATCCAAAAATGGAAAACCCTCCTCAAATCTGTTGGTAATATGACCCAAGAGCTGCATTATTACTGCCCAGAAAGGTGTTGCTACCTGAAATGATTTGTCGTTAGAGCCTTTCCTGTTGCTTAGAAAATTCTAGGAAATTAATCCCAGCCTCTACGTAAGAAACCCATAATAACACACGAAGGAATTGGCCAAATGTTGACCTTAGACTTTTGGCCCAAATTCCCCTCAGCTCCTTTAGTTGCTAGCTGAGTTGGGACCCATGTTTGATCCCTTAGATCTGCCCAGAAAATTCTATAAGATTAGGAGAGTGATCTTTGTCCAAAACCCAGAAAACCCAAAAAGTGTTTCCCTTGGTTCCAACCTTCAAAAATTGACCCGTCACAACTTGGCCCTCCTCCAATTTCGAATTATGTTGTTGTCATTGATCCTGTCAATCTCTGCTCTCCCAACTCTAGCAATCCTCCTCCAATGGCCCTCCAAATGATCTCCTACTTCTCCCATCTAGTTTCAACTCTACAATTCCTTCCTCCAACTCCCACATGAGCCTAGTGACGACTCTCTGTGCAGGCCTAGGTGACTGTAAATCGAATTGTTCCAATGCTGCAACCTCCTGATCCAAAACTCTCCCTAAATATTGATCTTCCGCTGTAGCTCCAATGCCCAAACTCCCCCAGCGGTTGCTACCCGAATGAACACACAAGCAACACTTGCGTGTTCCCCTTCTACGTCTTCCAGAAACAAGCACTGGCTGAGACAAATGCTGAATGATGTGACTATGAAACTCCACTGGCTCTTCTCCAAGGTAGTACGAATTTCCTTCCTGGGGTGGCACTTGAAGTCCACCAAAGAAAGGGTTGAGATCTCTGCTCGGAGACACTCGTGTGCTAAACAACACAGTAACCTGGCTAAGCAACTTGAGCAACTAAGGTTGAGTTCAATATGTCAAAAAGATACTGAATGAGGCTGAGTCCCCTCTATTTCTAATTTGTGGGCCTCTTTTCCCATGTGGCCCCCCGCCAACTAGAAATTCGACTTTCCCTCCTTAGTCATTTGAACTTCCCTCTAAGGTGGTCTGTATTTCCTCATGTGGGTGCTCCCCACGCTATGCTAAGAAAACATTTCGGCCCCTTTTTCCTTCCTAAATATTTTCCAAAAATGACATGGGTCCTGTTGACCACTACGTGTCAACGACCTATAGTAGTACACCCCCTTTTTTTGCAAAAGGGATAGCTCTTGATCAATGTGTCCATGTCATTCAACTATCATCATCAGCCTGATCGTGTTACATTGTAAACCCTTTCTGCATGTGTAGATTGTAAATAGTCTTAGCAGATCTGTGTCATGTATGTAATTGCCTAGGTAAACTTAATTTTCTGGTGATGATCTACATTCTGGAAGGTTTTTTGTCTCACCGATCCATGATCGACAGAGTTTTCCTTCAACCTTACTCCAAATCTGGAATTGATTTTGTCATTAGAATGTTAGGGGAGTCCTAGCGTGCTAGTTCGAGTCTATGTAAAAGTGATTTGGGAATAATCCTAACTATTTGGTTAGGTTATTTTATTACAAATTACTTGATCTGCTGGGTTATATTTGTGTCACAAAACTGGGTAGTCTATGATGGTCTTTTTCATATGGGTTTTTCCCCCTGAGATGTAAAAATGTAAAAATCATGATGTAAAATGTCTTGAGGGTTAAAAAATTAATTTTTCCCCTCATAAGTCCTAGTTCCTAGGTAAATTTAAATTTTCCAAAGGGAAAATTCGTGGGTCCTTTAAAAAATTAAATTTTAAAAGGTCCACGGACTAAGGTTAATTGATTATTTTACTAAATTTTATGCCCTTGGTTCCTAGGATTAAGTAAAAGTCAAAATTTTGAGGAAATTAATTCAAAAATTTAATTTTTGAATTATTTAAAATGCATTTAACTGATAATTTCGAAATTTCCTCAATATTTAAAATTTCGACGGATGAGATTAAAATAAATTTTGATCCTCATTAACGGTCCAGATTGATTTGACAAGGATCACTCGAACTAGCCGTTGGAATATTTGTCTTTAAATAGGAGGTTAGTTGTCAATTGAGAGTGGATTTGATCTTTGAGTCGTGTGCTAAGTGAAAGCTCTCTGTAATCGTTTTTCATGTGCAATAAAGAAAGACTTTGGGGTTAATTTCTACTGGTGTTACTCTTCGTGGAAGGAAATGCTGTAAGATGTTTTATTTTATTTTTTATTTTTTATTTTTTTTTATGTTTTATTTTCTTGCATAGATTTCCTTTTAGTCGTTGATGATAGCTTTATGAAGAGTGATTTAAGCACAGGTATCTTGCTTGATCACTGGGGTTTGAATGGTAGTTTAAGTTTTGAATATAATGGCAGATATCTCCATTAAATATGAATTTTATTTTCATTTTCTGTCTCTACGTTAATGGTTGAATTGAGTTGTGCAGGAAATTCTTGATTTCGAGATCATCGGGCATTCGAGGAAGTTTTCAGTTGGACCAGCCAACTCCCAATTAGTATTTCTGAAGGGCCCAGCTTGATTGAATCCTAGGCTTGTCATTAGAACTTCCATTGTTGATGCATGAAGGGTTTTCTCTGAAGCACCTCACTTTAAATCATAAATTTTAAAAAAATGTGTGGCATAATGATAAATCTGGCTACTTAGAGCCTTTAGCTTGTAATTACTATAATTTAATTGAGTTTTTGGGGTTTTTGATTTCATCATTGTATATATTTTTTTGGGTGCTTTGTTTTTGTCATCACAAGTTGCAGATTTGAAGGTGAAATCTTATTTTGAAGCTAGATCTAGGCCTTGGAGGGTAAGATCTGGCCTCATAATCAGCTCTTGCAGGGGTAATTATTTCATATCTGGAAAAATTTTGTGGGGTTTTCATCAGGAAAATATGAAACCGGATGATTTAAAGTTCTTATTAATATTTGTGGAAAATTTTGAGGGTTTTTTGGGCCACTTGTCTGCTTCTTCTTGAGGTAAAAAAAAAATTTGAGTTTATTGTTTCATTGTTGTCTTCTGAAGGATTTCGGAATTATTTTTACTGTCTGAATTGAGGTTTTAATTTTTATTTTTTTTTAAGAAATCTCTGGTGTCTTCCTGCGTTTTTCTCGTAGCTCCATCCAAACCCCGCGTCCATCCCTGCAACTCCTTATTCCTCCACCCGCGTGCTGCCCATTTGCAACATTCATTGTTCTCCACACTACCTTCATGCAGCTCCTCGCTACCCAGCATCCAACTGTAAGGAAATCGCAGTCCTTCCATTACCCATCGCTCCAGCTCCTTCAAAACCTGCCCTGCTTCTCGTGTAAATGCAGCCTCATCCGCAGCCTTTCTTCTACCCGTCAAAATTTCCTTTGCCATTGTCGAAGCCCTCCTCCACTGCCATTATTTTTCCTCTCCCTCACTGCTCAACCGTGGTTCTCCTCCGTGTGTCTTTCTTCCCTCATATCAGCGCAATTGTGTCCATCTTCCTCACGCGGCACCTGCAAACAATCCTCCCTGTTGAAACCCTCATCCTGCTCATCGAAGCCTTTAGTTTCTCTTTCCTTCACTATCTCCCTCGACTTGCCATCGAGCTCCTTCAGCCACCGTCAAGCCTTTCGAAACCTGCAAGGCAGGCACAATTTCAATTTTTTCTCCTTTATTTCATTTGTGGTATCGTTAGGGTTCAAGCCTTTTCGATTTTGTATTTTTTTGTTAGATTTGTTTTAAATACGATCTTCTTTGTCATTTGATTTTCATTTTTTTTAGTTTCTTATGGTTCAATTTTCCTTTTTTTTAATTTGTTTTGATTTTTGTTAAAAAAAAAATTAAGAAAATCATAAAAATTTTAATTTTGTGATTTTGAAATTACAAATAGATTAATTAAAAGCTTAAACTTTCATTTTTATGTGGCTCATTGCTCATAAAAATTTTAATTAAGTATTTTCTGATTTTCATTTACCACATTAAATCTTGCTTAGCATATTGAGAAAAAGATTTTCTAAATTTGTGAATTTAAAGCTTCTTTTGTGCTAAAGTAAAAAATCTAAAAGAGAATTTTTGTGGTATTCGTCATAGTTAAATGTGCTTGAACTCTTATATTTGAAAATTAACTATTGAAGGTGGTGAAATTTTCCTGGATTTGGTTCTCTAAGCATACGTCTTTTAATTCTAGGATCAAAATCGGTGAATTTGTTAAATTTCGTGGTTGATTAAGATATTTAAAGCTTTGAGCATCTGTTAAACATTGTGCATCCATTGAAATTGATCGCTATTGCTTGAATTTTTTTTATGCTCGTTACATGTTAGATGTTTGGCAAATATTTTCAAGCAATCGTTAATTATTCCCTAAGCAACACTTGATAATCATTTGCTTGGATCATTGACCCCATAAGGCATTGGTATTAATCATTTTTAATCAAATTATAAATCTTGTTGAGCCTTAATCAAGTATTTGATTGCCTCGCTGTGTCTCCCGAGTCAGTTGATACCTAACTGGTTCTCCGTCATCCATTTATCCACAGGGTCTACCCCACTTAGCTTGCTGGGAACATCACCGGAGAAACTGTAATTAATCCGGTATTTGGAGTTATGAAGGTGTGGCCGTGGCACATATCGTGTTTTCTGGCCTGTGCTTTTTGGCAGCTATCTGGCATTGGGTATATTGGGATCTGGACATATTCTGTGATGAACGTACGGGAAAACGTTGTAGGGAGACAAATTAGATGGAGAGATCGGGGATCAGGGCGATAGCCCCCGATCTGAGCGTTGTCGTAGTGCCTAGACACTCTGCGCGACAACAGGTCCCATGGCCTCTAAATTGTCAAAATTGTAGAATAAATAAACCTACAACAATTTAATTTCGGAAGGGACATTACACTGACACTTCATTTCCATGAATTTGAAACTAGTGTTCCCTTGGCACTTGGCCCTAACACTCCCTAGCATGCATTCGCGCTACACCCTGGAACCTGGCACATCTTGGCATGACTTAGTAGTTGTATTGTGTTAGCATGCCTAACATGCCTTGGAATTGTCTAGCATGTGTTAGTACTTCCTGGCATTCCTTGGCACACCTTGGCACTACCTAATTGTCATGCCCTCATAGATAGCTTTACTATTTTTGCGACTTGGGAACCCAACCAAGTCATTGGCAAAACAATGTTGTGCGCAACCCAAAGTCTCCCTTTGTCTGAAACTGCTTTGACCAACTCCTTATAATTGTAACCATAGGCTTGCCTCCTACAATTCCTATTCTGACCTTCTCCTAACACACTTTGTCCTTGAGACACCTAGAATTCATTGACACTCCTTGGCACACACACTTATTTGTTCATTTCCATGTATTTTGACCTAGTTCTCCCTTGTGATGTCCTAACACTTTCTAACATTCCTCAACATGCATTGGAAATGTTTGACATGTGTTAGCCTTACTTTTCATTCCTTGGCAAACCCTGGCACTCCTTAGCTATAATTCTCTCACAACTACCCTTACTTTTTTGGGACTTGGGAACCCAACCAAGTCTTGCCTCGACTACAACAACTTGACCAAGTTATACTTACTACAAGTAGACTATGCCTTGTTCACCTCAGAACTGACTATAACGCATCTTACGATACTCATGTATAATTTCAATTTATCCAACTTAACAATTTACAAGTTACCATGTCAAGGCTCATATCCAACCGTGGCCATAAAACAACTGAGCAAATAGTTTACATCTTGACATGCCATAGCACCTAGCACATCTAACAATCCCTTGGCACTATGTGGCATATGTTAACACCCCCTACATTCCTTGGGATGCTTTGGCACTCCCTAGCACTCCCTGACATGCCCCAGTAATCTATCATCCCTTGGCACCGCCTAACATATAACCCTGTCACTTCCTCCTTAACACACCTGAAACTCACTGACACTCCCTATCACACATTCTTATTCATTCATTTGCATGCATTTTGAGCTAGTTCTCCCTTGTTTTTCCATGGCACTCCATAACACCTGGCACATCTTGGCATGTCACCCTAGCACTATAGAATTCCTTGGCACTACCCAGCATACCTTGTCACTAACTCCTTAACACACCTTGAACTCACTCACACTCCTTTTCAGATATTATTATTCATTCATTTCCATGCATTTGAAACTAGCGCTCCCTTGTGTTTCCTTAACCCTCCCTGGCATGCATTGGCACACAAAATCTTATTCATTCATTTCCATGCATTATTTTGACCTAGTGGTCCTTTGTGTTTCCATGGCATTGTGTAACACTTCCTAACATGCATTGGCACACCCTAGCACCTAGCACATCTTGGTTTGATGTTGCCCTCGCACTCTAGCATGCCTTAGATATTCCTAGCATACCATGTCACTTTATCCTTAACATACCTGGAACTCGCTGCACTCCCTATCACACACTCTTATTCATTCATTTCCATGCATTTTGACCTAGTGCTCCCTTATGTTTCCCTAGCACTCACTAACACTCCTTAGCACGCATTGGCACTCCTTGGAACTTGGCACATCTTGGTATGATTCCCTAGCACTGTAGCATGCCTTGGCACTGCCTAGCATACCTTGTCACTCCTTCCTTAGCACACTTCAAACTCGCTAACACTCCTTATCACACACTCGTATTCATTCATTTCCATGTAATTGAAACTAGTGCTCCCTTGTGTTTCTTGGCACTCCCTAACACTCACTAGCATGTGTTGGCACCACACCCTAACACCTGGAACATCTTGGCATGCCTTAGCACTTGGCATGACTTGGCATGTGTTGGAACGAAAATGGGAATAGGGAAGAGACCCTTGGTTCAGGCACAAGGGGCCAACAAGGCTTCGTTGTAGTCTAGAACAATGTCGACATTTTCACCTTACCGGAGAGGGTAAGGAGTCTCACCCGAGGCATGTCGTGACTGAAGTGTGAGGGGGTAGAATGAGGCACCAAGGGAACTGCAACCCGCAACCGATCTTAACTCATAACAATCAAGCACCTACTATAATCCAACCATACTATTCTACTCACATTACCTTAGGAAATCATACAACATATAGACAAATATTTAAAAATTTTAAAGAACCAATATAGAACTCAACAATACATCATAGGTGAAAATTGTCTCTTTCATTACGCTTCATAGAAAGAAATACATAAATAAGTACAGAAGGCTCGAAGCCTGATCATCAACAACAAGAATGACCCAACCCATAGATCAGAGACCAACAGAGCAAGGGTGTACCCGCCTTCCGCAACTCAGGAAGGCTGCATTGATTTCTGGCTTGCTTGGTTCATCAATAGCTAGTAATCACCAACCCTTTCCCATCCTTTCTTTTGCCTTTTATCCTTTGCTCTGCACCTAGACTGCCAGTTCCACTTATTTCTTGCTCCGCTGACTCTGCCTGTGGTTGCCTTTTCTCTCTACTTTCTCGGCTTCTCTTACTCTCTCCCACCACCTTTCTGCAACTACCGGACCACTCTTGGTTCCTGTTCCCCCCCTCGGCTGTCAGCTCTGGCGCAACTTGAACGGTCGTCCCTACCACCTGTTCCTATCTTGTATTCTCGCAAAAACTCAAAACAAAGGCCCCAAAAACATGCCTAACATGCCTTGGAATTGTAAAATGTGTGTTAGCACTTCTTGGCATTTCCTAGCACATGTTGGAACTCCCTAGTTGTCATGCCCTTATAGATAGCCTTAACTTTTTTGTGACTTGGGCAACCAACCAAGTCATTGAAAAAATAATGTTGTGCCTAGACCTGACATTCCCCAACACTCCTTGGCATGCATTCACATTTTCCGACATGTGTTAGCATGCATTTTCATTCCTTAGCACGCCCTGGCACTCCTTAGCTATCATGGCCTCACAACTACCCTTACATTTTTTGCAACATGGGAACCCAAAAAAATCTTGCCTCAACTATATTAACAACAACTTGACCAAGTTACAATTACTACAACTAGATTATGCCTTGTTCAACTAAGAACTTCCTATAACTCATCTTAGACTACGCATGTATAATTTCAACTTATCCAACTTAACAAGTTACGAAGACAAGGCTCACATCAACCCGTGGTTGTAAAATTAAACAACTAAGTAATAAAGTTTAAATCTTGACATGCCATAACACCTGGCACGCCTAATAATCCTTGGGCACTATGTAGCATGTGTTAGCATCCCCTACATTTCTTGGCATGCTTTGGTACTCCCTAGCACATCCTAGCACTCCCTGACACTTAGCACACCTACTAATCACTAGCTAACACTCTATGTCACACTCTTATTCTTCTCATGGTCCACTATTATCCCTTCATTTGAAACAACATGTCTCGAATCTAAGACTTGATGATCTTGGCATACAATTGATTCTCTCTATGCTCTTCCTCATTCTTGGAATATACCAATATATCATCAATAAATACTATCACAAACATGTCCAAGTAAGGATGCAACACACTTTTCATCAAACACATGAAGGTGGCTGGAGCATTAGAGAGACCAAAAGGAACCACCATAAACTCATAATACCCATACCTCATACAAAATGCAGTATTGTATATTTCTTATTCTTTGATGTGCACCTGATGATATCTTGATCTCAAATCAATATTCCAAACATTAATTCTCCCTTCAGTTGATCAAACAAATCATCAATCCATGACAATGGATACCTATTCTTCATGGTCACTTTGTTCAACTGCCTGTAATCAATGCACAATCTGAGAGTACCATCCTTCTTCCCTACGAACAATAATTGTACACCCCAAGGTGACACATTTGGCCTCATGTATCTTTTATTAAGCATTTATTTAAGCTACAACTTCAGTTCCACCAACTTCAAAGTGCTCATCCTATATGGTACCTTAGATGTTGGTGCTTCTCTTGGCATCAACTCAATGGAAAAGTCCTCCTCTCTATGAGGAGGCAACTCTGGAATATTTGAAGGAAACACATCTTGAAACTGTTGCAAGATAAGATACATCTTCAAGACTTACTCATCCTTAACATCCTTCCCTTTGTCACTAGAAATGTGCACTGCAATCAATAAACATCCTTTCCTACAGTCATTCTTTCCTTGCATAGATGTAACCATTCTCACTGATGTAGGCTTCTTCTTTCCTTGCAAGACTCTCTTTTCTCCAACATCATCTAGACACTCAATGACCTTGTCATAACAATCCACTTTGGTCTTGTGAATTAACAATCAGTTCATGCCCAAAAGAATACTATATGAACCCAAAAGAAGCATATGATGTGTTGAGGTAGCCATACCATTTAGCTCAAATGCACAATATCTCACCCAATGATGAACTCTTCTCTTGGTCCTTGTAGCAAATTGTACCAACGAAGATTTTGCATACACTTCTTTATTCAAGAAACACTTAGCCACTAGGTCAAAAATGATATAACTATAATTTGATCCAAGATCAATCAAAATAGAAACAACTTATCACAAAGGTTTTCATCCATCTTGATAATGGATGCATAATGGTCTTCCTACCTATTATCCACTGCTGCATAAATCCAAGGAATACTTTGAAAAACATCTCCAACTTTTTGTGCCTCCTGAGCATTGTAAATATGAGACTTTCCACCCTGGTGAAATGGGAAATCACTCCTATGATTCTCTCCACCACAAGACCAACACCTCAAAGGATTTCTACCACTACTCTCCTCCTCAGGCTGACACCCATGTCCTCTCTCAACTGCATTGAACTTCTTAAAATGCACTACATTTTTCTTGTCACTGAAATCCTGAGGTATTCCTTGCTTATGAGGCTTCTTTCCTTTATTCTTTCCATTCCCTTTCCAATCATGCTTGAGATTAGGTTTTAACTTTGAATACTCATAACAATGATTCAACATTCTTATGGCATCCTCCAATGACCGAGGCTCATTGAACTCAATCCAGACTTTGAATGTTGTTGGAAACCTACTGATGGACATTTGAATCTTCACTTTATCATCTTCAAGATAAGGAACATACCTCAACAACTCCAAGAATCTCTTAGTACTCTCATCATCTGTCATAGAACCCATCTTCAGCTCATAGAATTCCTTGTCCCTTTCATCAAAGTACCTTTCAAACATGTACTTCTTCTTGAAGAGTCTCTCAAACTCATCCCAGAACAACTCATCTTATTTAATTCCTTTGACATGTTTCACATCTTCCTACTACATATATTCTTTTCCATTGAGAGAAAAGGTAGATATCTTGGCTTTCATGTTCTTTGTATACTCATGAAATTTGAATAAATTGTTCATCCCAAGTAACCATGCTTCTACATCTTCTGAATTATTCATCTCTCCATAAAATGTAGGAGGCTTGGCTTTCTTGAACTTCTCTGGAAAATATCCCTTCTCACTCTTCCTATACAAATGCTGGCGGTAATGGTGATGATGTTACATGGAATCAAAGCTAGAATAGAATCCATCAATATTATCCCTCGTATCAGGTGCATCCAAAGATCTGCCACCTATGACTGTGTCATCTCTATCCATCACGTGTCTTCTCTAAGACCTACTACCATATTCCCCATTTGTCTTCTCCTCCCACCTATCTCCATTAATGATCCCCATTTGTCCCTGCTTCTTAAAATCTGAAAGGCTTTGGAGAATCCCTGCATTGATCTCTACCTGATTTTCCCGAGCTCTTGCAAGTATTTCTTGTACCTCAATCAACCTATTACTATCTGCCTTGCAAATTTGAATCTCTTACATCAAAAACCTCTATGTATCTACTAGATCAGGAGAATACTCTTCTCCTTGTTTCCCAACTGATCTTCCCCATTCATAGAATTCACATTAGGCCTATAATGGGATTCATGTGAACTGTAATACACCATTCTTCTCTTCATCTTTGATATTCTATTTGATGTAGACATAACATGTTAGATAAACCAAATAAAAGACATAATAAAAATCATACCTTAGTGTATCTCAGGTGTAATAGCCCTAGTGAAAATTTCATGTAATAAAATTTAATAAAGGAAAAATAAGACCACAGGTAAGGGACACTTATTCCAAGCTAAATGTTGGGAAAATATATCCTAGTGGGCATCAGTAGATGTGTGTTTATGGCTAAGGAAAATTGGAAAAGGCTAAGGTAAAGGCATTAAAAGGAAAAAAGACATTTTTGGAACACTTATTTATGAAAATAAAGGAAAATAGGAGAAAAGGAAGGTAAAAGATCACAAGTTGTATGTGAGGAGGAAATTGAAGGAAAAATAATGGAAAATGAAGAAAATAGAGGCATCATTAATAAAAATGCTTCTGAGGACCAATTCATTTCTTTTGTCAGTTGAGTTTTGGAGCTCTCTCATTATTCTCTCTCACTCTCTCACTCTTGGACATTTAGAGGTTTCTTGGAGCACTCTAGTTTTAGACCAAGGAAGGAAAAACAAGCAAAGGGAAAGGAAGGAAAGAAAGGATAAAGGAAGAAGAGCAAGGTCAAGTAGCTTCAACAAGAATACTTATAGGTAACCCTTTGCATGTGTGATTTCCTAGCTAGTTTGGACATGCATGGATTTGCATGTTGGTGTATGGTTCTCTTGCTGTCGGTGGCATGGTTTTGCTGGGTTATGATAGTGGTTTTCAGCCTAGCCTTTCCTTATTTCTGAATGCCATGGTGTTGGGATGTTTATTTCATTTTTTGAGCTTTGGTTTACTGGATGGATTTCAGAATCTGGGGTGAAGGCAGTCTCAAGGTTCATTTCCCAAAGGCCTAGGAATCCATTGACTAGTTTTTGCAGGATACACGGTAAAGCCTGAGGGAGAAGTCTCGGTTTAGTGTCTAGTGATCCGAGCTTGGATTGTGGTAAAGCCTGAGAGACTAGTCTTGGTTCAGGGCCTAGTGATCCAAGATTGGATTGTGGTAAAGCCTGAGAGACAAGGAGGCGAAAAATTCCTCAAGGATAGTGATGGATTCCATATGGCATTCCAAATTCGGTTCGGTTGTGATCAGAGCACCGATTTTGGTGTGATCACGATTTGGTGAGGGTGGAGGTGGTTTAACCTCTGGATTCCCTTAGTTGTTCTTGGATTGGTTGTTCTATGAAATCCCACATTCATGCTTGGAATATGGCACGGGGGTGACTGGATGAAAGAGAGATTTGGTTCAGCCATGTCTATGGTCAGGTGGTACGTGGAAGTCTCGAACCTGGTCGGATTTTCCTATGATTAATAAAAGCTAAGTTCTCTTACTTTTGTACTTGATTGTATGTGAATTTAATGGCTATCATATATTTGATATTTATATGGTTTAATGTTGGTTATAAGCATGGTTATGTGACTGGTTCATGTCATGGTTATTTCATGTATTTACTTTTAATTGTTAAATGGGTGGATGCAAGACCTAATTGATGATATAATAGTCCAATGGAGAAGGAGGTGATCCTTCTGGTTATGTTTCATAAGATCTTTCAGTCATTCATGTTTTTTCATGTATCCTAAACCTGTAGGTTGCATTGATGCCAAGCATTTGACATAATGGCAGTCTCGGTTGGGGATGCTTAGGCCTAGTTCTAAGGTTGATTTTTTATTTATCAGCACTGTTATCATGTATTTGATGGATTTTGAAGGTTTTAGCAAGTCCTTGGCAGAGGTAGGGATTATGGGCTAGAAAAGTGGCTCAAATCCCAGGGTCTCTAGCATAGGTATGCTGAGAAAAGTCAATAGTCGTTGGCACAGAGGTCTATGAGAGCGACTTTAGGTTTTTGGTCACTCCCTTGCCCATAGTATGAGAATGAATATGGCCTAAGAGATCCAGAACAATAGTGGCACCTAGGAATAGGCTATTTGAGTGGCTGACTTGTCTCCTGAGGGTTTTGTTGATGATGTTGGATGACTGTGTGTGATGTTCTGTCGATTCCATTTCCTTAAGGTCACCAAGGATATAATTGAATACCTTATAGTAACTTCTCTCATCAAATGTTTGCTCGGCTGCTTGGCTGCTTGGGTGGACTTGGGAGGAGGGGGTATTACAGATTGGTATTAGAGCGGGTTGCACTCTCTTTGGGTCATATATGATACTATAGATTGGTATCAAAGCGTGGTTTCTCTCCTCCTGGGTGAAGGCTCTTGGTCATGCATGCATTTCAGTTGCATGTGTTTCCCTTTCACTTATATTCCATGTGCTTGTTGCATTGCATCATGTTGGTCATGATTGTAGTAATGTTGTCATGAGGAGATTGATGTGATTTTATGGGATGCATCGTTGGAATTATATGACTGGTTATATGATGATATGTTGCTTGACTACATCCTTGTATGCCAAGTGAATTCTTGAATGTTTCAATTACATGTATCAGTCTTGTAGGTTGAATACAAGAATTTATCACTTATGCTCGACTACATGCATTCATAAGTATGTGTAGTTGATTAGGCATTGCTTATCCATGTTGATAGTTTCATGTGGAAATGTGTGCAATGGAGTAATGGTTATTTTCATGCAAGAGATCACATCATGCCATGTGGATATGGCCTTACATCGATGACTAGGCCCTAGCTAGAATGGTGCTTATGTGTTGATACACTTATTTGATATATGTCTATATGCTGTTATGATTATGTTATACATGTATCAAGTTGATTTGATGATCTTGTAGATAAGGTATCCTCCCCGAATTATGCTAAGGTATGCTGGTTTATTGTGATTTGGTTTAGCTAACATAGTATACTTGCAGAAAAGAGATCAGATGGCTAGAAAGGTGGTAGACTACATAGAATCTTCCTATGCATCAGAAGGATAGTGTGGTGTGGGGAACTTTTCTGATATGAAAGACACATTGAGAAGCATGAAGGAAGAAATAAGGAGTTGCAAAGTAGAAAATGACAAAATCATGCAGGCACAAGAGAAACAAGTAGAGGTGAATGCAACTTCAAAGTTTGTCAGAGTTGCAACAACATGGACCGCTTTAGATAAGCCATGAACATGAGGATAAAACTAATGGGGCATATGTCAGTAGGTCTCCTAGTAGACATAGGTCATATAGATCTGATATGATCAAAGATGGCAAGCAGTTGGACACTCCAGATAGGAGAGGTGATCGACACAAGTACTATTCTAGTTCTGGTTCTGGTAGACATCATGATCATCATCTTCTTCATCCTTACAGGAGGAGTGGTAGGGGATACTTGCCAGATGAATTTAAGAAGGAAAAGCCACCTACCTTTGAAGGAGAGATCACAGGATGTAGAAGCATGGTTTCTTGGTATGAAGAAATTCTTTCGATTGCATGATTATTCAGAAAACATGAAAGAAAAGATAGCCATTTTTAGTCTCAAAGGTAAAGCGGATATTTAGTCTCAAAGGTAAAGCAGATATTGGGTGGGAAGATGTGAAGAATTTTAAAGGTATACATGAGGAGGATTTGACTTGGCATGCATTTGAAAGGCTCTTCAATAAGAAGTATGTGTAATAGAGGTACTATAATGACAGAGCTAAGGAGTTTTATGAGCTGCGGATAGGTTCTATGACAGATGATGAGTATACTAGCAGATTTTTGGAGCTGTTGAGGTATGTGTCTTACCTCAGGGAGGAGAAGGCCAAGGTTCAAAGATTCATCAGTGGATTTCTAGTTGCATACAAAGACTGGATTGAGTTCGATGAGCCTAGATTGTTGGAGGAGGCCATCCAAAAGTTGAAGCATTGTTATGAGAAGTCAAAGCACAAAGTTGAGCCTAAGAATGAATTGAAAAGAAATGAGAAAGCTAAAGGAAAATGGCCACCAAAGAGAGGAAGACCTCAAGATGCAAGTGAGAAAGAAAATGCAATTCCTTACAAGAGATTCAATACAACTAAGAAGGGACATGGAGAGCAGCAAGCTAGAGGTAGTGGTAGGGAACCATTGCAGTGTTGGATATGTGGTAAGGATCATAATAAGAGGGATTGTCTGTAGTATCAGAGTGGTGGTAGACCCCATATCTACAGTGCTCAGAAGGTGCATACAGTTGGTGATATTGGTCATAACATTCCTCGAATTTATTCAACTGTGGACAACAGGCAGGCGGATCATTAGGCATCGATCATTGAGATGGACGGTAAGCTTTGTGATCAAGTTGTTTCTATTTTTATTGATCCTAGATCTAACTATAGTTATATTAATCCTGACTTGGTGGGTAAGTGGGGATTGAGAAAATAAGTGCATGCAGAACCTTGGTTGGTACAGTTTGCTATATAGGTAAAAAGAAGTGAGTTTAGCATTAGGTAAGAGCTTGTGCATTTGAGTTAAATGGTATGTCTATAGCAACACATTTGAATGTATTTCCATTGGGTTCGTATAATATGCTTTTGGGTATGGATTGGCTATACCTTCACATAACCAAAGTGGATTGCTTTGACAAGGACATTGAGTGTGTGGATGATAGTGGGGAAAGAGGACTTTGCAGGGGAATAAAAAGACTACATTAGTGAGGATAGTTACCGCTATGCAAGCTTAGTGTAGTTGCAGAAAAGGTTGTGTGATGTTTGCAGTACATATTTTTAGTGACAACGGTAAGCAGGTTGAGGATGCAGATGTGTTAAGCAGGTACCTATTTTGTTGTAGTTTCAGGATGTATTTCCTGAGGACATTATAGAGTTGCCACCTCATAGGGAGGTACATGTTTTTATCGAGTTGGTGCCCGGGGCAACCCCAACATCAAAATCACCTTACATGATGAGCACACCTGAGTTGGTTGAGTTAAAGTTGCATCTGAAGGAAATGTTTGACAAGGTGTACATTAGGCTGAGTGTGTTCTCTTGGGGTGCACCAATGTTGTTCGTGAAGAAGAAATATGGTACTCTTAGATTGTACATTTACTGTAGGAAGTTGAACAAAGTAACGATCAAGAACATGTACCCTTTGCGTAGGATTGAGGATTTGTTTGATCAGTTGAAGGGTGCAGCAGTGTTCTCTAAGATCGACTTGAGAGCGAGATACCATATATTAGGTACGCATCAAGGAAGAGGATATCTTCAAGATTGCGTTCAGGACCAGGTATGGGCATTATGATTTTGTTGTTGTTCCTTTTAGTTTGACTAATGCTCCAACTACATTTATGTGTTTGATGAATAGTGTGTTATGTCCTTATCTGGACAAGTCTGTTATTATATTCATTGATGAAATATTGGTATATCCTAAGAATGAGGATGGACATGTCGGGCATTTAGTAACAGTGTTGAGATTGCTAAGAGAGCATGAGTATTATGCTAAAATTAGCAAGTGCATCTTATTTCAGACTGAGGTACATTATTTGGGGCATGTTGTCTCCAAGGAAGGCATTGCAGTAGATATAGAAAAGATAAGGGCTATTATGGAGTGGGAAGCTCCTAGGAATGTGGATGAGGTGAGATCATTTATGGGATTGGCAGGTTACTACAGAAGGTTCATCAATAAATTCTCATGCATTGCATATCTTATCACATCATTGCAGTAGAAAGGTAAGAAGTTGGAATGGACAAAATAATGTGAGGCTAGTTTTGAGCAACTTAAGCAGTTGTTGACACATGCACCAATTCTAAAGATTGTGGATTCGGACAAGGAGTTTGTAGTGTGTACAGATGCTTGCAAGAGAGGACTCGGTGGATTTCTCATGCAAGAAGGGCATGTAGTGTGCTATGAGTCATGAAAATTGAATGAGCATGAACATAACTATCCAATGCACGATCTTGAGCTAACATCGATTATACACACATTGAATATGTAGAGGCACTATATTCTTGGTAGGAGGCTTACATTGATGAGCGATCACAGTGGGTTGAGATATTGGTTGAACAGCTGAATCTAAATGCTAGACAAGCTAGATGGTTAGCTACCCTTAGTGATTTTGACTTTGAGATCAGATACATCAAAGGGAAGGAGAACCAAGTTGTTGATGCTCTTAGCAGGAAGGTACAGGTAAATCATATAGTAGCTATGAGATCTTATGGGATAGAGTTACATGATAGGATCTTGCAGTTAGGACAACAGGATGAAAAATACATGGAGATTATACATAGGTTACAACAGAGCGCGGGTATAGGTACAGGTATAGGTATAGGTATAGGAACATGTATAGGTGACCAAGATGTAGACTATCATCTCACGGCAGATGGTTTGGTGACATTTAGAGACAGGATCTAAGTGTTGAATGGTAGTGAACTCAAGAAGCTTATCTTAATGGAATTTCACACCAAGCCATACTTGGGTTATCTAGGATATCAAAGATGTTGACATCAGTTATGAAGTTCTACTATTGGACAAATATGAAGAAGGAAGTGGTAGAGTTCATGGCTAGATGTTTAGATTGTCAGCATGTCAAGGTGAAATGTAAGGATCCATGTGGTTTACTACAACCTATAGTGATTCCAGAATGGAAATGGGAGGCCATTTCCATTGATTTCATCATAGGTCTTCTGAGGAAAGTAAAGCAACATGAATCTATTATGGTCGTGGTTGACAAGTTAAGCAAGGTAGATCACTTCATTCCAATAAAGACTACATATTCAACCAGTGAGGTAGCACAAGTGTTCATCAGAGAGATAGTGAGACCGCATGGTGTTCCAAAGAAGATTGTGTCAGACAAGGATGAAAAGTTCACTTCCAAGTTTTGGAAGGAGTTATCTGTAGGCTTGGGCATAGAGTTGGACTTCAGAACAACTTATCATCCACATATAGATGGATAGACAAAGAGGTTCAATAAGATCTTGGAGGATATGTTGAGGATGTACGTGATGCACCAACAGAGGAAATGGGAGGAGTATCTTCCATTGGTTGAGTTCACAGACAACAAAGGTTATCAGGAGTTATTGAGGATGAGTCCTTTTGAGGCATTGTATGGATTGAGTTGTAACACTCCCATTAGCTGGCGTGATCCAGTGACCAGGGTACTTATTGGAACAAACATGTTGGAAGAAATGGAGCAGGAAATGTAGGTTATAAAGAAGAATCTAAAGGCATCACAGGTTAGACATAAGAGTTATGCAGATCAACACAGGGTATTCAAGGAGTTTCAGGTTGGGATCATGTGTATATGTGCATCAACCCTGAGAAAATCTCTTTGAGGATTGTTTTATGTGCCAAGTTGGCACCATGGTATTGCAAGCCTTTCGAGATCCTTGGGAGGATTGGACCAGTGGCATATCAAATTGCACTCCCTCCAACAGTGAAAGTCCATGATGATTTCCATATTTCATTTCTTAAGAAGTATATAAAGGATGTTGATCATGTTATTGATTGGTCTATATTGTAGGTGGAGCAAGAAGGAGAGTTCCAGCCAGAGCTTCAGTGCATAATGTAGTAGAAACATCTCATGCTTAGGAACAGAGCTATAGAGCAAGTTAAAGTGCAGTAAAAGCACTTTGGGTTTGAAGAAGCTACATGGGATATGGTGGATCAGATGTGGGACATGTATCCTTCATTGTTTGCCGATTAAGGCAAAGCGGTTTTGGTTTGATGTTGGTATATGTTTGGCATATGTTTTGCTGAAGTTTTGGTACATGTATGTATATGTATATGGATGTAAATACTGCCATGAGCTAAGTTATAAATCTCCAATAAGCGGTATGGGTATCATATTATGGATGTAAATACTGCCATGAAGTTTTGGTACATGTATTATGGATGTATCATATTATGAAGTTTTGGTACATGTATGTATATGTATATGGATGTAAATACTGCCATGAGCTAAGTTATAAATCTCCAATAAGCGGTATGGGTATCATATTATTATGATTGTTATATTCTCATATTGTCATGATGTTTTTCTTTTGAGCATGTGTTTCATTGTAAATATTGCAACGAGCTAATTTATAAAGTTTCATGAGGAGTATGCTTGCTTTTTAGTGGTTTTGCTGAGGTCATGGTGTGGTTTAATGCCGATGATGGTGTTCCCCAAGGGGGAGGGTTTTGTAACAACCCTAGTGAAAATTTCATGTAATAAAAGTTAATAAAGGCAAAATAAGACCACGGTTAAGGGACACTTATTCCAAGTTGAATGTTGGGAAAAGATATCCTAGTGGGCATAACCAGATGTGTTTCTATGGCTAAGGAAAATTGGAAAAGACTAAGGCAAAGGAATTAAAAGGAGAAAAAGGAATTTTTGGCGCACTTGTTTATGAAAATAAATGAAAATAGGAGAAAAGGAAGGTAAAAGGTCACAGGTTGCGTATGAGGAAAATATTGAAGGAAAAATAATGGAAAATGAAGTAAATAGAGGCCTCATTAATCAAAAGGCTTTTGAGGACCAGTTCATGGCTTTTTTCAGTTCAACCTTTTGCCAATTGAGTTTTGGAGCTCTCTCATTACTCTCTCTCTCTCTCTCACTCTCGGTCATTTAGAGTTTTATTGGATTTGGATCAAGGAAGGAAAAGAAGGATAAGGGAAAGGAAGGAAAGCAAGGATCAAGGAAGAAGGGCAAGATCAAGCAGCTTCAACAGGAATATGGTTCTCTTGCTCTCGAAGGATTGGTTTTGTCGGGTTATGATAGTGGTTTTGAGCCTAGCCTTTCCTTTTTCTAGATGCCATGGTGTTGGGATGTTTATTTCAGTTTTTGAGCTTTGATTTTCTGGATAGATTTCGAAATCTGCGACGGAGGTGGTCTCAAGGTTCATTTCCCAAAGGCCTAGGAATCCCTTGACTGGTTTTGGCAGGATAAACTGTAAATCCTGTGGGAGAAGTATCGATTTAGGGCCTAGTTATCTAGGTTTGGATTGCAGTAAAGCCTGAGAGATTGGTCTCAATTTAGGGCCTAGTGATCCGGGATTGGATTTCGGTTAAGTCTGAGAGACAAGGAGATGGAAAATTCCTCAAGGATAGTGATGGATTTTGGATGGAATTACAAGTTTAGTTCAGTTGTGATCAAAGATCGATTTTGGTTTAATCATAGTTTGGTGAGGGTGGAGGTGGTTTAAACTCTAGATTCCCTTGGTTATTGTTGGATTGGTTGTTCTATGATATCCCACATTCATGCTTGGAATATGGCATGAGGGTGACTGACTGAAAGAGAGATTTGGTTCAGTCATGTCTATGGTCGGGTGGTACGTGGAAGTCCAGAACCTGGTCAGATTTTCCTATGATTAGTAAAGGTTAAGTTCTCTTAGTTTTTGTACTTGTTTATATGTGGATTTATTGGTTTTCATATCTCTGATATTTATATGGTGTAATGCTGGTTATAAGAATGGTTATATGACTGGTTCATGTCATGGTTATTTCATGTATTTACTTGTAATTTTTAAATGGGTGGATGCAAGACCTAATTGATGATATAATAGTCCAATGGAGAAGGAGGTGATCATTCTAGTTATGTTTCATGAGTTCTTTCAGTCATTTATGCTTTGTCTTGTATACTAAACCTGTAGGTCACATTGATGCCAAGTGTTTGACAGAATGTCAGTCCCAATTGGGGATGCTCAGGCCTAGTCCTGAGGTTGATTTTTGATTTATCAACATTTTTATCATGTCTTTGATGGATTCTGAATGTTGTAGCAATTTCTAGTCAGAGGTCGGGATTTTGGGCTAGAAAAATGGCTCAAATCTCGGGGTCGCTGGCACAGGTCTGCTGACGAAAGTCCACAGTCGTTGGCACAGAGGTATATGAGGGCAACTTTACACTGTTGGTCTCTCCTTGCCCATAGCATGAGAGTGACTATGGCCTAAGAGATCTAGAGCAACAGTGGGACCCACAGACAGGTTGTCTGAGTGGCTGACTTGTCTCCTGAGGGTTATGTCGATGATGTTGGATGACTGTGATGTTCTGTCAATTCCATTTCCTTAAGGTTAGGAAGGAGATTAAATCCTTTATAGTAACCTCTCTCATCACATGTTTTCCCGGCTAGTTGGTTGCTTGGGTGGACCTAGGAGGAGGGGGTGTTACATCAAGGGTGGCTATCACATTTGTACAATTCAGTTCAGATTAGCATGATATATATATATATATATATATATATATATATATATATATATATATATATATATATATATATATATATATATATATATATATATATATATATATATATATATATATACAACATTAATGATAACAAAAAATTGTAATCCTAATTGCCTACATGATAACCATAACCATAACAATGCATGCATAAAAAACACATAAACAACTAACTTGCATGCATATAAATCACATTTACCCTGCAGTCTAGTGCCACAACCTTGCTCATGTACCACCTTGTAACACTGACATCAGAGGAAAGGTTGTAGGGCACAAAACCACTCTAATATTAATTTATGGTACCAAACATCACCTAAAGAGAACGAAACCCACTCTGACACCAATCTATAACAACCTCTTCCCGCATTTACCTGATTTTACAAGCTCTCCAAGGTAAACATGATTTGAGTGCTACGATGACATGACCCTACCTCTAAGATCCAACTATCAAAGTGGGGCTTACAAACCAGAACACATACTACCACCCCTCAGGGACACCAGATCATTCAACAACTCGAAAACCACCCCTGGTAATCAATCCCTAAGTTGGAACTCATTTTCACGTGCTCGACACTTGAACCACACTTATGACAAACCGTGCATGTGGTTATGAGGCTTCAACTGCACCCATAAGCCTTCCTGCATGTGGTTATGACTGCAATCTTCCAATTCTGAGAATGCGGTCATGAGATCTATGCCATGTTTCAAGGATGGCCTGTAGGGAGGTGCCCAAAAGTGCCTAGAGCTCTCCAAAATTAGGTCTAAGATGTTAAGGAGTCTAAACAATGAATGTTAAGGCTAGAACTCACTCAAAACATGCCAATCTCATGATACATATTTTTTCAAACATGTAGTAAACATAAAAGCTACATGCCATGAATGCATATCTGATCATGATTATCTTAACTTCTTTAGATAATCATCAAGAAGGCCAATGCCCTCTCAAGCTAGCTGTAAAATCACTTGTTGGCCATGCATTCATCAATCATTTAATAACTTATCAAATCATGAACGAAACCCATAACTACAACACATCATCTAACCAAGCATATAACTAGCATATATCTAGAATAAAAACAATGAAAAATTAGTTATAATATCAACATAACAACCAATACATGTGTTGATTAATTACAATAAGAAAATATCTCATATTAACATATGAAAATGCCAACCAAGTTAGGGACTTCCACGTATTTCCCGACCATAGATTAGTTGAACCAAAATATCTCTTTTAGCCAATCACCCCCACACCATATTCCAAGCATGAATGTTGGATCATATGGCTTAAACCAAAATAGAACCAACCAGGGCTTCTAGAGGCCAAACTATATCAACCCTCAACCACAATTATTTCACCTAACCGGTCTAGAAATCACTAATACCAACCAAATTGGTCTCTTCCCAAGATGCCCAGGGATCCAGGGATTCTACCACAACCCACAACCTTTAGGGAACCTAAGTTGTTACACAGCTCCAAAGATCTCCTATCTCATCCCATAGCCTCCAGGGAACCCAAGTTGTTCTAGGGCTCTAGAGATTTTATCCCAACTCACAACCATAGGGAATTTGAGAACTAATTATAAATCCAAAAGGGGAACCCACTGCATCATCACTATCCAAGAAATGGCAAGACAACATTGAAACCACTATCAATCCTAGAAAATCTCCATGCCAGTGACAACAAATAACCAAAGAACCACATGCATATACTATGCATCCAAATCTCAACAAGGAAATCACACATGTAACCTACTACTTGCAATGTATCCATGTTGTAGCTGCTGGTCAAATTTTCTTTTTTGCTTCCCACCAATCCCTTTCTTATCATTTTCTTGCTTTCTCCAAGTCCAAGTGAATGTTGGGATGCTCCAAAAATGTTCTAAGTTTGTAAGAGTGTAAGAGTGTGGAAGGAGAGTACAAAAAATGAACAAACAAAATATGTGAATTATTTCTCTGATTCCTTTTTATCACTGATGTCTCCTTTTTCTTTCATTTCCATCATTTTCTTTCTAATTTTCCTTGCATGCATATTTGTGTCTCTTCACCTTGTTTTTCTCCTATTTTCCTTTATTTCCTTAATTAAATTTCCATTTATTGGCTCTTTTCCTTTGCCAATTTCCATAGCCATTAATAAACCATAAGTGATGCCCACTATAATGTTTTCCCACTATTCAGCTTGGAATACGTGTCCCATGACCTTTGTTCTATTTCATTTACATAGAAAATCAACTAGGGGTTGTTATGCCATCATTCAAGGTCTCTTTTATGATTTTCTCGTATTAAATACAACATATTGACCTTCCTTTTACATACCCTCTAACCCCACGTAACAAGACAAACCGATGTAATAACCCACACACAAGTAGCTGACCCATTATCTTACATTTCAAAATCATTTATGGTTTAATTATATAGGAAACCTTTCACACTCCAACTAAGTTAAGAGTATTGATACTTCCATCACTCCTCATCCATAAATTAAATCTACAGCATAATTCTTTGAGTCCTCATGTTGTTGAAATCAAATCTTAGCGCACATGTGAATACACCTACAAATTTGGACAAACATACAACACAAGTGTGAAATGTTGATAAAAACATATTACAAGTTTATTAAAGGCATACCCAACTATACCCATGCCACTTGCCCTCACAACTAGAAAAATAATAAAAGCTCTTCATAGGCCATGCATGCTTATATTGAAATTATTATTATTATTATTTGTATCCTAGAGGAACCCAACAACGTTCTTCACATGTAACTACTAGTAAACCTCTCGAGGTCTGGTCTATCCTCCTCTCTGTAAAATGGGTCACAACTGGGGGTGATTTGAACCTTGGATCTCTTAGTTTTCACATATTTCACATTACTTCGATTACAAATTGAGCTACCCCCCTTGGATGCCTATGTATTAATTATGACCAACAAGTATACATCTAAAATTTTTGTGAATTAGAATAGTCTTCAACTCGATGATATCTCAAGATAAAAGCTTCTCATCTATGATACCAAGTATTAGAAAAATAACACAAGGATATACTAATGTAAAAGGGCTCTAGTAAACTGATGAGCCCCAATTTTTGGTACAATTTGGGCTCATTTGGCCTACTTACCTTGCTCAACCATTCATCTTTTATCACTTATGCATTCATTTCTTAGTATATTTGTGTTATTTGTAGGAAGAAGGGCAGGCATTATATCTATGTGGCTAATACATGATGATTTCAGGTTTTTGGCATTAAAGAGAGCAAAAGACCACGCAAATGGAGACAAGGAGACAGCAAAGGTGACATTGCGGGTTCATAGGGAGGTTGTCCACAGTCTTGATGACCTTCCTCGTGATTTTCACCTTAACTCCGAGCTCCAACAGCTCTCCCCACCGAGCTTAAAGGCAGCCAACATGTTCTACAGGATCAACAGTTTACAGCAGTTTGACTTTCAGTTGGACAGCCAAGCTCCACGAATGGAGGAAGCCAGCTTGATCTTCATTGTGTATAAATATGAAGGCCGTAGCCTTTGATAGGAGCTTTTTGAACTTTTGAACTACTGTTGTAATTTCTGAGCACGAGCTACAGCTCAGTGTTTGTTTTTGTAAGCCAGTTTTGGCATGACATTAGACTCTTGATTATGAATAAAGGCAAGCAGATTTGGATCTAATTCTGAGCTTTTAAGGGAGCTATAGCTCTCAGGTTAGGGCCCAACCTGAGAGCAATAGACCTCCTCTTCCTTGTATTGTTATTTAACTTTCCTTTCAGCACTTTATTCCTCTGTTTTGACATGCATTTAGAATTTACAGTCTGCTGATTTGATTTCTTTTATGTGATTGAGTAGGATTAGTTTACAGTTCAAGTGCTTTTAGTTGCTTAGATTAGAGTAGGAGGATTGTAATCCATTAGAGCTCCAAAAAAGGTTGATAGTGCACTCGCTGCCATCTCTGTTTAGAGATTGGGGTGCAGTCTGTACCAACCACCAAAAAACGCAGTCTTATGCTTTCATGCAAGCTGCCACACAATCATTTCAATTGTAGATCCGTCCATGCATTCTGCTCTTGAGCACTACTGCTTCGTTCCAACACCATGCACGATTTTTCTCCACACTTTACATTGTTGTTCATTGGTTTAATAACACAGTTAGAATAGGTTGATGGAATTCTCGGTTTTGTGCAAGATATAGAGGATTTGTTTCTTTTACACTGCATAGCATCACTTTATCGTGTTCTTTTTCTTCTCCACCACATCTGAAGCCACTTGCTCGACCTCTGTTTAGCTCATTAGCCTTCCAACCCATCTACTTCTCACATAGCTCCATCTTTTCAACTTTTCGTTGCTTCCATCCTTCTATCCACCAAACAACTTCGTGCACTCTTTCTCCATATTATTTCTCTGCCCTTGAGCCATCACAAGCTCCATCTCCATCTTACCTATCCACCCATACCGCTCCATCACTTCACCATCACCCAAAACTCCCACGGTAGCACATCCTGTAGAAGTTAGCAGACTTCCTGTAGAATCCCTGAGTTTCCTGTAGGATCCCCTGCAGACATCCTGTAGGAGCCTGCAAACTTGGTTGTCGAGCACCTGAACATTGTGGACTTCTGTGGACTGATGCTAGGGATCCTCTGGGACCTCTCCTAGCCCTCCTGACCTTTCCCAAGCTTTCTCTCCCTTCGCACCACCTCTGCACAGCCAAACCCTAATAAGAAACAAAACCATAATCACTCCAACCACTTAAGCAAAAATACAAAAACCATGTTCTTTTCAATGGAAGTAGTTTGAGTTCATGCATTTCACATCACTAGAAGTAATGGCATCATTTTTAGACATTTTCACCCTCACTATTGCATCATAGAGGTTAAACTAGTCAGATTAGGGTTTACTAGGGTTTCCATGTTTTGGTTGGCTTTCAGTTCATTTTTGCAAAGTAGATTAATTTCCTTTGAGATAGCCTTCGTCCATCATTTAGAAAGCTTCTTCTGAGAGCATATAGAAGTTGGCTTGAGCCCTAGCGGACTTGTGCCAGCTGACCAAGTGACAGCTGCGACAAGAGCTAGTACTTGTGCATACAGCACCGTCGCTTCCAAGTTTGTACGAACTACCGGGTTGATAAAATTAGAGATAGGAAGCCCCAGGAGTTGTAGCATTATTGCTACAATACTGGAGCCCACCATCTTTTTGGCGCCATTGCCGGGGAAGCGTCAGAGTATTAGTAATTGTTGCTTTTCTTCTATTTTCTTACTCTTGCCTTCTGCTAAGTAGTTTATTTCATTTCTATTCTGCAAAAGTAGCATAGACATTTCCTGCTTTCATAGATTAGCATTTCCTGCTTTCATAGATTAGCATTTCATTTCTGCAAGCGTAGATTAGTGTTTCAATTCTGCAAGCGTAGACTAGCATTTCCATTCCTACAATTTCATTTGAGCAAAGTAGATTAGTTCTTTCCTGCTTTCAGTTTAATTCTGCATCTTTATAGTTAGTTGTAGATCAATCTGTTTCAGTTTTGCAGGTACCACAGAAAAACAAAAGCAATCAAAAAAAAAAAAAAAAAAAAAGTCTTTTCCATTTCATGCCTCGTAGAAACCGAGATAAATCAGGCAAATTCCTACCCAACACCCCCACCACATCACTGAGTCACCCTTCTCTCTTCTTTGGTGACAGTGATCCAGAAGAACCTATAGGTGAACATCCCGAGATATACAAAGGTCCTATAGACGAAGAAGAATTAGAGACCATCCCATCTGAAGCTATGGCTGACAATAGAAGAGAAGATGAGAGAATAGAAGGTGCCTTCCCCATCCGAGAGACCAATGGAGAGATGAAAATGAAGAACATTAGCCCCTCCGCCTTACCTCACTTCCATGGACTGACTACTGAAGATCCTGATACCTTCTTGTTTGAGTTTGCTGTCCTTTGTAGAACCTATGACTATACTGAAGATGAGCAAAAGCTGAAACTCTTCCCTTCAACTCTTAAGGATGCAGCATTACGCTGGTTCATGGGCTTACCTGGGAATAGTATCACCACTTGGGCTCAGATGCAGCAAGCTTTCAATACCAAGTACAGGGATTACTGTAGGTCCAAGGAAACCAAGGGAGAAATCTTTCGGATAACCATGGGAAATGATGAGTCCTTAGAGGATTATGAGGAGAGGTTCCAACTTAGCTATAAGCGGGCCAGGTGCACACTTGACCCTGAATCCCTCAAGTTGGTCCTGCTCCGGGGAGTCCCTGAAGACCTCTTAGATACCCTTCACATGTTAGCTGGGGGGGACATTTACCAACTGCCTTATGAGGACATCAAGACTGTGTTTAGAAACCACTCCAGGGCAGCACGGAAACGAGGTAGAGGAAACCTCCTCTCAACTAGTGTCCCTTTCTCCAAACATGAGCTTGCAAATCAATTAGAAGATCTCAAGAGTGAGGTGAGACAGACCATTGCCATGCAGCTGGACACATTCAGGATCCAGCAGAAGAAAGAAGAAGCTGAGAGAGCCTTGGCTGTCTTCTGCCCTAGGTGCACAAGGAGACACCCTAAGAACGAATGCCCATTGCATTCGGTTGAAGTATGTTTCGTTTGTGAGGAGGACCATCCCACAAATCAGTGTCCAACCTTACCTGGGTTTAAAGCCATGTACCAAGGGACAGAAGCTCCCACTGAACCTCTCTATTACCTCAACCAAAGGAGGCCACAAGGACCTAGAACTTACCAGCAGGGGATGCAAGGGGCACCTCAAGCTTATTACAGCCCCAACCAATCGACTCCTATGCCTTCCTGGGGTCCCCCTACTCATCCTTCCTGGTCCATGCCTCCTCCATGGTCTTATCCACCTCAGTACCCTACTCAACCTACTTCTCATTCATATCATTCACATGCCCAGCCACAGCCTCAGTGGAATGCACCTCAGTCGGGGTGGAGGCCCCAGTACAATACTCCTCCCGCCATTTTGCCTCCACCACCAGTTCAACCTCAGCCATTACCTCCTGCCCCTCCAAGGCAACCTCAGATGCCTGCTCAACCGAACCCAAACCCCAACAATAGACAGGCCCAGCAGGTATACACTGGGGAAACCTCATGCCCTACCTATGCTGTGGAGATCCAGGAGATCAATCTTCGATCTGGAAAGACTCTACCAGATCGCCAACCTCCTCCCCCAGAGGATGAGGAAGATAAACAGGAAAGTGAACCAAAGGCTATTCCACCCTTTCCTGAGAGACTAACAGCCACCACACAACCCAACCCAGAGGAGGATGAGCTTCTGGGTGAGCTCAAGCAGTTGTGTGTAAAAATACCACTTCTCCAAGCCATCAAGGATGTGCCAATACACAACAAACTGGTTAAGGAAAAGTGTTTCAAACACCCAGGCAGGCGGAAGAAAGATGCTTCAACCATCAATGTCATAGGACAACTGTCTGACCTTATGTTAGGACAAGTCATCTGCCCAAAGTACCTAGATCCTGGAAGTCCTGTAGTAGATGTCCACATCAATGGCACCATCATACCACACACCTTGATTGATCTGGGGGCTGCCATTAATGTGATGACCAGGGATACCATGCTCAAACTCAATCTTCAGGGTTCCTTGAGGAAGACCTCGACAGTACTGCAATTAGCAGATTGCTCCACCGTGACTCCCGAAGGGATTGTGGAGGATGTCTTGGTCTCTATCGACTCTTGGGAATACCCTGCAGATTTCTTGGTTCTGCAACCCAAGGCAAAGCTTACTGGATATCCTCTCATTTTGGGAAGGCCTTGGTTAGCCACTGCAGATGCTTACATAAGTTGCCGTGCAGGAAATATGACCATCAAAAATAGTCCTATGTCCAAGCAGCTAGTCCTATACCCTCCCGCCCAACCCTCCTTAGAGCATGACTTACCACTCTGGTTGGAGGAAGGAGAGGAAGACGAGGTGTACTCAGCACCTCTGTGCACCCTAGATACCACTAGAAGAGACCCCCCAATCGAGGATGACTTGATCGAGACCTTGATCCAGAATCCACCTTCCAGTGCACTATCCTTAGAGAAATTGGTGGAGGATGCCCAAGCTAGCACCTTAGTGGATCTTTGTACAACCAACCCTGTCACTCCCAGAGTCAAGACTGTGGAGTTCGGCCCTGAGAGAACGTTAAAGATCAGCTCCTCCCTATCTCCTTCCCAGGAAAAGGAGCTGTGTAGCTTGTTGGCCAGTCACCTAGATGCTTTTGCTTGGAGCTATAAGGAGATGAAAGGAGTCCATCCCTCGGTCTGTACCCATCACATATACATCAAAGAGGATTGTAAGCCGGTTAGGCAACCCCAGAGGAGAATGAATCCAGCCCTTAAGGACATTGTCAAGGAAGAATTGCAAAAACTGTTGGATGCCGGATTCATCTACCCCATCTCAGATAGTGAATGGGTGTCCCCTCTGGTGTTGGTTCCCAAGAAAAATGGGAAATGGAGAATCTGTGTGGACTACCGAGAACTGAACAAAGCTACCAAGAAAGACCATTTCCCTCTACCTTTCATAGATCAAGTGTTGGATGGACTGGCAGGAAAGAAGTTCTTCTCTTTCCTGGATGGGTTTAACGGGTACAACCAGATTCAAATCAGCCTGGAAGACCAAGATAAGACCACCTTCACTTTCCTTGGGGTACCTTTGCCTACCGAGTCCTTCCCTTTGGGCTATGCAATGCTCCTGCTACCTTCCAGAGAGCTGTCTTAAGCATCTTCTCAGAGCTGGTCCATGATGCATTGGAAATCTATATGGATGACTTTACTCCTTATGGGGCCAACTTCCAAGAAGCATTGTCCAATCTGGGAAAAGTCCTAACCAAATGCATTGAGATGAACTTGTCCCTTAGTCCTGAAAAATGTGAATTCCTAATGACTGAAGGGATCGTGCTAGGCCATACCATTTCTTGCCAAGGGTTACAGGTGGATCCTAACAAAATTGCTCTCATCAAGAAGGTTCCACCTCCTCAAAAGGTAAGGGATGTTCGGAGTTTCTTGGGATTAGCAGGATATTACCAGAGATTCATTAAAGACTTCAGCAAGCTAGCCGCGCCATTGTTTGGCCTGTTGGCAAAAGATGTGGAGTTCAAATGGACTGACGATTGTCAGAGGGCTTTGAATGAATTGAAGGACAAGTTGGTGTCAGCCCCAATCCTGAGAGGTCCAAACTGGGCCCTACCTTTCCACATCCACACTGATGCCTCGAACAAAGCCATAGGTGCAGCTTTAGGACAAGTTGAGCAAAAACTTCCATATGCCATTTACTTTGTTAGCAAAAACTTGTCCAAAGCTGAGCTGAATTACACTGTAACCGAGAAAGAATTCTTGGCTGTGGTCCATGCACTGAACAAGTTCCGACATTATATTACTGGCTATCAAACCTTTGTACATACAGACCATGTTGCAATTAGATATTTAATGAATAAACCAGATGTGAATGCTCGTATTATTAGATGGTTACTTTTATTGCAGCAGTTTGATTTGACCATTGTTGACAAACCAGGTAGAGAAAATGTTGTTGCTGACTTTTTATCTAGATTGGATTTGTCTGCAGATGAGGATGGAACAGTGGATGACCAGACGCCCGATGAACATCTGTTTGCTATTTCAGTACTCTCTCCATGGTTTGCTGATATAGCAAACTACCTTGTTTCAGCACAGTTCCCTCCGCACCTATCTTCAAAAGAGACGAGCAGAATCATCAGAAAAAGTGCCTCATTTACTTGGATCGGGGGCAATCTGTTCAAGCTTGGCCCCGATCAGATCTTAAGGCGTTGTGTAAGGGAGGAGGAAGTCTTTGATATCCTCCTCACCTGTCATGATTGGCCTTGTGGAGGACATTTTGCAGCAAAGAGAACTGCCTTCAAAATCCTGCAGGCAGGCTACTATTGGCCCACACTTCATCAAGATGTCAGAAGATATGTCAGCCAGTGTGACCAATGCCAAAGAATGGGGAAACCGACCCAAAGGGATGAGATGCCTCTCCAACCTCAGGTGACTCTTGAGCCATTTGAGAAGTGGGGTATGGACTTTGTGGGCCCAATCAACCCTCCTTCGAGGCAAAGGTCTTACATCATTGTGTGCACTGACTACCTGACAAAGTGGGCAGAGACCAAAGCAATCAAAGCAGCAACAGAAGAAAAGGTGGTCGAGTTCCTAAGAGAAAACATCTTCTATAAGTTTGGCTATCCAAGAGAGCTGGTCATCGATCAAGGGAGCCAGTTCACCTCCAACCTGGTTGAAGATCTACTAGATCATCACAAGATCAAGCATAGGACTTCCACCCCCTATCACCCTCAAGCAAATGGGCAGGTGGAAGTCACCAATAGAGCAGTAGAAGGGATCTTGACTAAGGTGGTGAGCAGCAGTAGAAAGGACTGGGCAGATCGCCTGGTTGAAGCCACATGGGCTTACAACACCACTTGGAAGACCACCACCGGCTTCACACCTTATGAGCTGGTCTATGGGAAGAAAGGTTTGCTGTCCATTGAGTTTGAATACAACACTTTGAGGATGGCAGCTCAGCTGGATCTAGATCTCAGCCATGCACAACAAGAAAGGCTATTGCAGCTGAATGGACTGGATGAGCACCGAATGTAGGCCCTCCTTCACTCAGAAGTGGTTCAACTTCAGAGAAAGGTGTGGCATGACCAACATCTCCATGACAAGCAATTTCAGCCGGGAGATTGGGCTTTGTTGTATGACTCCAGATACAAAGATTTCAAGGGGAAGCTGAGAACCAGATGGCTAGGGCCATATTCAGTGGAAAAATGTCATGACAATGGATCTGTTCTTATTCGGACCATTGATGAGGAAGCCATCCCCATGCTTGTCAATGGGCATCAATTGAAGATCTACAAGAAGCCTCTCTCAAGACAAGAGTTCATCAAAACTATGGAGAAGGCAGTGTTGGTCATAGAGAAGGGTTCTGCCTCTACTTTGGGCATACCCTGAAGAATCTAAAAAAAATAATAATAAAGATCCTTGGGTGAAAACCTTTCTGAGGCGCCCAAGGCAGGTGGTAGGGGTGAAAACCTCATTGAGGCGCCCCTATTGTCTTTCAAAAAAAAAAAAAAAAAGAGATTGAAAAAAATCCTTGAGTGAAAACCTCTTTGAGGCTCTTAAGGCAGATGGCAAGGGTGAAAACCTCAATGAGGCGCCCCTGTTATCTTTCAAAAAAGAGAAAAGAGAAAAAGAAAAAAAACAAAAGAAAAAACAAGGTCAGCAGATTCATTATGTAAAATTGCATGCAGGTTGCAGGTGTTCTATGGAGGAGAGGAAGCCTCTCAACTCAAAGCCAAGGGTCCTCATCATGCTGTCAAGAGACCTCACCAGCACCTCCTCCAAGAATACTCATTTTCTCCAAGGTATGTGCAATTTTATTACAGCTTGAGTCTTCCACAGGAAGACGCAGATCTTCTACAGGAAGATGCAGATGTTCTACAGGAAGGTGTAGACTTTCTACAGGAAGCGCAAACTTTCTACAGGAAGCTCTGTATTTCTACAGGAAACTTCCTGTAGAAGCTCAGAACGGCCCAGAATCCATTTCATGAGGAGATCTAACGGCTAAGGATCGGTTTGGACGCATGCAAGCCACTGTTGTCACCCTTGCACATTGCTGTTATCTTGTTCCACCATCCTTGTCGACATGCAACAAAGTTACCTGCACCAGCAAAGCAGATCGATGAGTTCTCAAGAAAAAGCAAATTTTAAATGAAAAAACGCTGGAGATCTCACACCATATTCATCCCAGTCATCCAGAAGCTCCGGGAGCGTGATTGTGAGGCCAGATCCTTCGTCGTGCAGCATGCACCCAAGGAGGAAGAACTGTTACAAGACATCCCGCGGGAGTCCTGTAACAGTTAAGCCCGCTAGAGTGGATACCATTCATAGCGCCGGCCATATGCAATGAAACGCGGGCGCATGCAACCAAAGCATCCAATCCATCGTCGGCAACTTGTAAACATGGACCTCCGAGCCTGTGTAAGTTCGCCAGCAGCAGGTAAATCCACTCATCAGCGTCCAAAAAACCGAAACATCGTGTGCAGCCGCGCAGGTAAGTGTCTCGACCCTTCCTTCCATCAGATTGCATGAATTTTACTTTGAATTGATTGCAAGGTGTAAAGGTGAATGGGTTGAGCGGCCGTATGGCCATTTGGCCGGCCACGTCGGCCAGTTAATGGTCCAGTTGGATGTTTGGGTGGTGGCCATGACAAAAAGAATGGGCAGCACGCACGTGAGAGCAATCCCGTCGAAAAAAAACGAGTTTAACAGAAGAGGCGGCGGCAGATCTGCGGGAATTGATGCGGCAGCAAGTGAACGCGCAGTTGAATGATGGGATGACGTCGCCCAACGGTCCGGCGGGGACAGCTCACCCCCGCGCCACGAATTCCGCCGATTCAAAATCTAATCGGCTAGATTGCCCTCATGCATTTATCAACCACCATTTTGAACTTGAGTGGCTATCCTGATCTTTCTGCAGTTCGATACGCCGAGCCTTTGGCTATCAGAACACTTGTGAAGCACACCCAGAGCGCAGACCAACTGCAGTCTTTCCCGAAAATCGCGCGCTGCTTCTACAGGAACGTTGTTTCTACAGGAACGCAGTTTCTACAGGAAGGCGGGTGCCTCACGTAAAAAGGTGGCAGATTAAAAAGGTAACCCTGAACTCTTCATGCAACTGGTTTTTAAAGGTGGCAGAATCGTCGTCCACAGTCTGGTCATAGAGAATTGGTGAAATTGTTGTCTGCTGTGCCTATACTGTCATTCTACAGGATGTCAGGGTAATTAAACTGTGTTAAGTTCCTCAGGGATAAGTTTTGTGGGTTATGTGCATGACAGAAGCGTAATTCTACGCTCTGTCTCAGTAGACCAAATTTCTTCCACAATCACCACCTCTGGTTAAGGAAACTATTTTATCATGCCGGGTGGATTTATTAGACGAGAACCCACTGATTCAACCAAGTTAAGGGAAAACCAGGAGGTGGTGGAGCTCTTCACACGGGTTCAATGGATATCTTTTTGTGACAAATTGCAGGGTTACGACGATGAAGTGGCAGAATAATTTTTGCAGGCTCTGAGGCCGAAATCCAAGACACTGGCCACAGTGAACTTCAGGGGCCTAAGCCTCAAGCTCACCCCGCAATATATCAATCGAATTACTGAACTTCCAATGGGTTTGCCATGGGATAAGGAAGAAAGGAAGTTGAGCCAGCAGGCCAAGAAAGAATTCTTTCCACCTGAGGAGGAATTCTCGGAGGAAAAAAATGGGGTGCGTAGAACCAGTTTGCTGCCACCATGGAATGAAGTTAGCCTGCAAATCATGAAGTATATAACCTGTGAAGGCCGTTTTAGCATCGTGTACGCGTATCACTTTCGGTTGCTCACAGAATTGAGGCACTGGATTGATCTTCCTGTAGAACAGAAACTGAGCATTCCTTATTTCCTGCTACAGTCTCTAATTGAGTGTGCTACAAAGTTAAAAGAAGGCATACCAGATCAGGTAGCCCACCATGGGTTGATCAAACTTCTTGTGGAGGATGCGCTTCATTCATATAAGGTTCCCCTCTCATGGGAATCATTCAGGAATTTGACAAGAGATGGAGACATAAGGATGTTGATTGACGAAACGGGTTCCTCCAGCAGTGAGGAAAACGAATCAGTGGCCGAGGGAAAGGAAGAAACAGGCCAGAAGACCCCGACCACAGTGCAGAAGAAAGAACAAAAGAAGAAGCACGAGAAAAAGGATGACAAAGAAAAAGGGGACACACCCATCTTGTCAGCAAGAGAAAAGAGGTTGCAGAGCAGAACGAACAAAGCTGATATGGTCCACATCAGCCCAAGTACCTCATCAGCACCTGCAACCAAACCAAAAAGCAAAACCCATGCAGCAAAGCAAGCAAAGGTGGTGACACCTGTGTCTACAGGAAAGCAGAAACAGGCTTCTACAGGAAGCCCGAAAATTACCAAAACAGGGGCTTCTACAGGAAGCTCGAAATTGGCTAAAACAGGGTCTTCTACAGGAAGCCCAAAATTGGTAAAGAAAGGGTCTTCTACAGAAGGCCCGAAAGTGGGTAAAGCAGGGTCTTCTACAGGAAGCCCGGAATCAGAAAGGAAGGGGCCCTCTACAGGGAGCCTTGAGAAAGCAAAACGCAAGAAAGAGAAGGCTGGCATTCTCGAAAAGGAGGCAGCAGCTACGCT
Source organism: Pinus tabuliformis (assembly GCA_031772625.1). Classification (NCBI taxonomy): domain Eukaryota; kingdom Viridiplantae; phylum Streptophyta; class Pinopsida; order Pinales; family Pinaceae; genus Pinus; species Pinus tabuliformis. Next base: position 1,204,240,016 of record CM062818.1, read on the forward strand.
GGCCGCCCTCAGTACACCTCCAAAGCCAAAGGAGAAGAGAGAGAGGGAGATCCCTCTACCTTTTGAAGCTAGGAGAAGTAAGAGAATAAAAATGGGCAAGTCGCACCCTCCACCCAGCAGCCAAACCATTTTAGGGGGTGTCCCTACTTCACCCAGTGAAAGATCCCCCTCTAAAACATTGGCCACCCCCGAGAGGGGAAGCCCAAAAATAACTTCCTGGACACGAAGGATAGGCCAATCGGCTTCCGAAGCCCGGCTCAAGGAAACAGGAAAGAAGGAGGAAGCGCCACCCTCGTCACCGCCAGGCGCAGAAGAGGCAGGGCCACCAAGAACAGGAAAGGAAGAGCATGCTCCGGGCCCTAGTTCTCAGCCAAGGACAAGGAGCTGGAGCAAAGTTGCTCAAGGATGAGCAAATATTTTAGCTGGGGGGTGATGATGAGCCCCAATTTTTGATACAATTTGGGCTCATTTGGCCTACTTACCTTGCTCAACCATTCATCTTTTATCACTTATGCATTCATTTCTTAGTATATTCGTGTTATTTGTAGGAAGAAGGGCAGGCATTATATCTATGTGGCTAATACATGATGATTTCAGGTTTTTGGCATTAAAGAGAGCAAAATACCACGCAAATGGAGACAAGGAGACAACAAAGGTGACATTGCGGGTTCATAGGGAGGTTGTCCACAGTCTTGATGACCTTCCTCGTGATTTTCACCTTAACTCCGAGCTCCAACAGCTCTCCCCACCGAGCTTAAAGGCAGCCAACATGTTCTACAGGATCAGTAGTTTACAGCAGTTTGACTTTCAGTTAGACAGCCAAGCTCCACGAATGGAGGAAGCCAGCTTGATCTTCATTGTGTATAAATATGAAGGCCGTAGCCTTTGATAGGAGCTTTTTGAACTTTTGAACTACTGTTGTAATTTCTGAGCACGAGCTATAGCTCGGTGTTTGTTTTTGTAAGCCAGTTTTGGCATGACATTAGACTCTTGATTATGAATAAAGGCAAGCAGATTTGGATCTAATTCTGAGCTTTTAAGGGAGCTATAGCTCTCAGGTTAGGGCCCAACCTGAGAGCAATAGACCTCCTCTTCCTTGTATTGTTATTTAACTTTCCTTTCAGCACTTTATTCCTCTGTTTTGACATGCATTTAGAATTTACAGTCTGCTGATTTGATTTCTTTTATGTGATTGAGTAGGATTAGTTTACAGTTCAAGTGCTTTTAGTTGCTTAGATTAGAGTAGGAGGATTGTAATCCATTAGAGCTCCAAAAAAGGTTGATAGTGCACTCGCTGCCATCTCTGTTTAGATATTGGGGTGCAGTCTGTACCAACCACCAAAAAACGCAGTATTATGCTTTCATGCAAGCTGCCACACAGTCATTTCAATTGTAGATCCGTCCATGCATTCTGCTCTTGAGCACTACTGCTTCGTTCCAACACCATGCACGATTTTTCTCCACACTTTACATTGCTGTTCATTGGTTTAATAACACAGTTAGAATAGGTTGATGGAATTCTCGGTTTTGTGCAAGATATAGAGGATTTGTTTCTTTTACACTGCATAGCATCACTTTATCGTGTTCTTTTTCTTCTCCACCACACCTGAAGCCACTTGCTCGACCTCTGTTCAGCTCATTAGCCTTCCAACCCATCTACTTCTCACGTAGCTCCATCTTTTCAACTTTTCCTTGCTTCCATCCTTCTATCCACCAACCAACTTCGTGCACTCTTTCTCCATCTTATTTCTCTGCCCCTGAGCCATCACAAGCTCCATCTCCATCTTACCTATCCACCCATACCGCTCCATCACTTCACCATCACCCAAAACTCCCACGGTAGCACATCCTGTAGAAGTTAGCAGACTTCCTGTAGAATCCCTGAGTTTCCTGTAGGATCCCCTGCAGACATCCTGTAGGAGCCTGCAAACTTGGTTGCCGAGCACCTGAACGTTGTGGACTTCTGTGGACTGATGCTAGGGATCCTCTGGGACCTCTCCTAGCCCTCCTGACCTTTCCCAAGCTTTCTCTCCCTTCGTACCACCTCTGCACAGCCAAACCCTAATAAGAAACAAAACCATAATCACTCCAACCACTTAAGCAAAAATACAAAAACCATGTTCTTTTCAATGGAAGTAGTTTGAGTTCATGCATTTCACATCACTAGAACTAATGGCATCATTTTTAGACATTTGCACTCTCACTATTGCATCATAGAGGTTAAACTAGTCAGATTAGGGTTTACTAGGGTTTCCATGTTTTGGTTGGCTTTCAGTTCATTTTTGCAAAGTAGATTAATTTCCTTTGAGATAGCCTTCGTCCATCATTTAGAAAGCTTCTTCTGAGAGCATATAGAAGTTGGCTTGAGCCCTAGCGGACTTGTGCCAGCTGACCAAGTGACAGCTGCGATAAGAGCTAGTACTTGTGCATACAGCACCGTCGCTTCCAAGTTTGTACGAACTACCGGGTTGATAAAATTAGAGATATGAAGCCCCAGGAGTTGTAGCATTAGTGCTACAATACTGGAGCCCACCATAAACCATTAGACATAGATTAAGTAGTAGAAGGAAATGTGGATTCAAGTAACATAGATCCGTGGGAAGAAAGAAAAAAGAGATTTTTCAATATAGCAAATTTTCCATGTAATACATAGAAGGAATAGAATAGGTCATAAAGGGGCATCCCACCTCACCCAAGTTGGGCCCATTAAATTTAACATGTTTGCCTTTTCTTATACATATGATAACCTCTTTTAGAAAATTGAACCCAATGAAATCACTAATTTATCATCCATTCTAGTAATTACAATTAGAAATCTTCTCCTTTTATTAAAATAAACATTCCACACAACAAACGATTTAAAGGTATTGTCACTTCCAAAACTATAGAGGAAGCCAGGGCTTGACACTTCTTCCTGGAATTCTAGACCTACTCTCATTCTGTCATCCTTTTATTAGCAAGGGATATAAATGGCCAACATTTTGCAACAACTTAACACCATATAGAAATTGCACACAATTATGAAGCTAGGAAAAATTGAACCAATTTAACTTTAACAAAATTCATGGGTGAATTTGTAAGAAAATATAGTTTTCAATTTGGTCTTTAGTTATCAGTAGTTCCATGTTAAGTTGATGAAAGTGAGGTGTTTTTATTTCTCCCTTTCAAGGTTGAAGACTACCTGATGGCATCCTCATGCTTTCTCTTGTGCTCATGTGTACACTCGTGGTTGTGAAAAAAAGGGAGGGGCTGTGTGCAAATACCTATAGGACTTTAGAGGAAGGCTTCATAATTAGTTCTCCAATTAGTATTCTCGTTTTGATCCCAAATACTAAGATGTGGTGACATGCTTGCAAACACAACTAATTTCATCATATATGTTCTCAATTCTAAGAATCCCTTTGAGGTGAGAGGATGTATGCATGAGCCCAATAAAAATAACATAAGCTTGAGTAATTCAAGTATAACTTCACAAAATAACTAGTAATTTCTCTCCTAAATCCTTGAAATACATTTTTTATTCATATCAATACAAGTGGTGTACCTGTTGTCACAATTTTATCACAAGAAGGAGAAATGGTGTTGGAGAAAAGGTATATTATCTCCTCTTTTCCGAGTGTCACTAATATAATACTGAATTTTAAATTTTAGGGATTGTAGGCTAATAGTGTATTTCTCTCCACAAAGTTAAGAGCTTGGGATCTAGATTATGTAAAGATGGGCATTGTCAGTTGATCAGTAATTGAGATAAAACTAGCTTATAATGTTAGCTATGAAGATGAAATTTTATATGCATTCTTTGGAACCTAATATGTAATCTATCTAGACTCTATCATTCGTGGAACATTGAGAGTATAAGTGAAAGAAGCACACAAAAATGGCAAGTAATATCACTAAGTAATCTCCTTAACATGTCATATTTCAACTACATAGAGAAAGGGCACACAACTATGAGACTATGCCAAAATGGACCAGTTTGACTTAAGAGTTATCATGGGAAAGACTATAAGTAGCACTTCTACCAAATTTTTAGTCCAAGGAGAGTTATATCTTCCTCTAGAGCCTGTCCCTTGATGACCAATTCTATGCTCGAAAATTGATGAACTAGGATTGCTATACAAGGATACAATGAGTCATTTCAAATAAAGACATTACTATCAATGCATATTGTCATTTTCAAACAACTAAGGATTCATATTTTTCCCAAATGATGTGACAATTTTCAATGCATTTTTCCTTCTAAACAATGAGTGATTAATGTTTCATGTCATATCACAACTATCAACATTAGAAAAAATGGAAATGTGACCATGAGAACCAATCTAACTTTTACACATGTATGGATGAAGGTGCATTGAGAAATATTTCTCTCAAAGTGCCAATGAATTTAAAGTTTCTCTTCCCTGATAAGTTTATACTTAGTGAACTATCTTATGCCAAGTTTCTTCTTATAAATGCCCATTGTAAGTAGTGACAATGATATCATCTCAAATCAACTTATTTCCTTTAGTAGATGGTGTCAAATGTGATGACTTTATTTGTTAGAAAAATTCAGCGTGGATGCACCAATGGAATACACATGTAACAAACCAACCAACATAAATTGACCAACAAAAGCAAATGAGAACTCAAAGGACATGGTGAGGGACCGAAAATGAGACATTTTGTTGCACGATTTCTCCTAAAGTGGTAGAAACAATAGAGAAACCCGTAAAGGGTTGATCCAAGTGGACATTGGTGGCCACCCACCTATCCCACTTGGAACCCCACCATTGTCTCTTTCAATTTTTCAGTTTCCTTAATTGTAAGACAATTTACTAAATTTGGCAGTTTTTGGGTCCTAAACTTCTGAAACCGTTTTGAGGCCCTAAATAATGTTTTTGGGAAAACAGGGCCTCACATGGGCTATATATCAATGTTGGCCACTCAAAAGTTGTATTCCTCATATAGATCTTTCTAAAGAGGTATTGTACGTGTCAAACGGTGGTCGTATGCCAAAGTTACGACCCCAGGAAGTTGATATGCCAATTTACTCAAACGGGGCCCATAGTTTGACGCTTCATATCCTAGGGTTAGGTTTTTGGATGTTTAGGGTTTTCCATTATTTCTCAACAATAGATAGGCCTTTGAGCCTCAATGTAACATAGTTCATAGGCATGTAGCCGCTACATCTCTTCTCAAATATAAGCTACCATCGCCTAAGCTAGTGTTATTTCCATTCTATTTGTAAGCATATTTTAGTATTCAATATTTATGAAATGAAGCATTATTTCTACTACATCTCTGTCTTTATGGTTATATCTGTAATTTGTTGCATTCATGTTTAAATTCGGATCAGTGGTATCAGAGCGGTCTTCTCTTTCTCTATTTTTCTTTGCATGTCCCCAATGAGGTTGGGATACAAGCAGTTAGGGCTTCAACTAGTTGAACCATTACAAGACCAGCCTTGCAAATCCCGACGGCCTCCAATGGCGGATGAAAAGAAAAATGAGGGGGCAGGAGATCCTATAAAAATCTTGCTCAAAGAAGCTCTCGAGCGACAAAGGAACACGATGATGGACAAATTTTTCCAGATCCTTCAGCGACTACCCAGGGGCGATGCATCTACTTCCAGTAGCTACTCTGGAAGTGCCACACCCTTTAAGGTACAAGTTAATTTTGACATTCCCATATTTGAGGGTCAGATAGATGTAGATGTCGTAGATAAATGGTTAAATCTGCTAGAAGGATATTTTTCTGTTCATTATTTTTCTAGCCGAGAAAAGATCACTTTTGCACTTCTCAAAGTCACCCCCCACGTCAAGGACTAGTGGGAAACCTACTGCAAGCAGAAGGATGAAAGTACAACCTCACTGTTTTTAGCCGCACACTTGGAATTCATTCTGGGATGCCATCAAGGATCAGTACTACCCTATTAGAATCTATAAGGATAAATACATAAAGTGGACCACATTGCGGTAGGGAAAGGACCAAGGTGTGCCAGAGTTTACCAATGTTTTTCACACCCTTCGTACGAAGTTGGGTATCAAGGATTCTGAGAAACATTTGGTACTCAAGTACCGCGACTGCCTACACACGTACATCCAGGATGATATGGAGTTCCTGGACATCTCCTCACTTGGCACGACGTACCGATACACTATCAAGATCGAACAAAAGTCTAAAAAAAAGAAGTGAGACTTTGGATCTGTGAATCTGAAGAACAAAGGAAAAAGCCAAGGCGGGGTGACCCAAGATAACCCATCAAAGTTGCAAGAAAATAACACCACCACAAAGTTAAAGAAGGACACAAGAAAGTGGTGTGAGTTCCATAAGAGCCCCACTCACAAAACAAGGGATTGCGGACCAAGTAGTCGCTGGTGGCCAAGTTGAAGGCTTTAGAATCAGATGCATGTTCCAACCTTGAGTCAGAACTCGAAAAGAGGAATGACAAATGGAAGTAGATTATTGATGTGGAGCCTAATGCCACTGTTGTCATGCCAAGATCCAAAAGAATGATCCCGAAGATCTAGAGGAGGGGGAGCGTCTTTTCCACTCATAGATGTGGGTGAAGGGTTCACCGTTTCATTGTTGGCAGTGGGAGCCAAAAGAACCTCATTTCAGTAGAGGTTGTGAAGCGGTTGGGTCTACCGAATACACCACACCCACAACCATACAATATCGGGTGGCTTCACCAAGGACGAGATCTTCGAGTCAGCCAGCAGTGTCGCCTTCGCTTCAACATCGAGCCCTTCATAGATGAGGTATTGTGTGATGTTGATGCTCTCGAAGTCTATGATGTATTTTTAGGACAACCATACTTATGGAAGCGACATGTTGTATATGAGTCGAGACCTCGCTCTGTTATTATTTCTTTGGGTAATACATTATACAGGATACCAAAGGTAGCCCCACCTACCATCACCTCTTTGATCCCTGCTAAGAAATGCAGTAAGATCAACTCCCAGACTAGGAAATTTATTTTCTTTCTAGTTCACTCTCAAAGTAAGGGGAAGATCGTAGCTACATCCATGACCCCTGGGAAGGGTTCCCCCACGCAACAGAAGCAAGTGGATACGATCATGAAAGAATATAGGGACATCTTCTCCTCACCCACAGGGTTACCATTGCACAATTAGATCAAGCATTCATTTGATCTAACTCCTGGAGCACCTCTGCCTAACAGAGCGATATATCACCGCTCCATCGTGGAAAATGCCAAGTACAAGCAGCGACTGATCAACATCGGGTGCCACCCAAGTTTTAGGTGGATGACAAATTTTGGTTGCATTTGTAGAAATAATGCCTTACCGGAGCCCATCGGAAGCTCAGATCACTCTCATATGGTCCTTACACCATTACCAAGGCTGTGGGAGACAATGCTTTGGAATGAAACATTTCCCCATTCTTCGGTTTGCACCTTGTGTTCAATGTGGACCACCTTCGACCATATTCCCACCATTGCTGGACACATCAGAGATTGCAGAAAAACTCACAAGGGACTAAGTTGAACAGAGGTTTTCTCATCCCATGGAGGAACTCAACGCAATGGGGACCATTGCTTCCTAAGGGGGGAGGAATGATCCAGGTGGATATTGGAGGCCACCCACCTATCCCACTTAGACCCCCAGCATTGTCTCTTTCAGTTTTTTAGTTTCCTTAATTGTAGCACAATTTACTATTTTTGGCATTTTTTTGGGTCCTAAACTTTCGGAGTCGTTTTGAGGCTCTAAACGTTGTTTTTTTGGGAAAAAGTGGGCCAACATGTGACAGAGACCATGTTGGCCACTCGAAAGTTGTAGTCCTTGGATAGATCTTTCTAACGAGGCATTTTACATGTCAAATGGAGATCGTATTCCAAAGTTACGACCCCAAGAAGTTGATGTACCAATTTACCCAAACGAGGCCCATAGTTTAGCACTTCATCTCCTAGGGTTAGGTTTTTGGGTGTTTAGGGATTTCCATTGTTCCTCAACAATAAATAGGCCATTGAGCCCCATTGTAACACAATTCAGAGGCATGTAGCCGCCACATCTCTTCTCAGAGATAAGCTACCATCCCCTGAGCTAGCCTTATTTCCATTTTATTTGTAAGCGTATTTCAGTATTCGATATTAATGAAATGAAGCATTATTTCTTTTGCATCTCTGTCTTTATCATTATATCTGTAATTTGTTGCATTCCTCTTTAAATCCGGATCAAGGACCATCCCATCAAATACAATGCACCCACCTTTCCTTTGTACACTCTCTAACCTAACCAAACTGATCAAGCCCATGTAATAACACACACAACTATGTCAGCTATTATGTTTCATAGTAAAAAAGCTTACAATTTCATTATAAAAAAACTTTCCGCACTCCAATGGAGCTAAAGGTAATTCTATATCCAACACTCCTCTTCCATAGATTAAATTAACAACATAATCCTTGAGTCTTCATGTTTTTGCACCTAAGATCGACCCTGCGATGTATCTTTCTTTAGTTTAGGAACTCAAAAAAATGGAAATGCAAGACTACCTACAACACAAGGACAAACACCTAACGCACGTGTATCTAGTTGCAGACTTTCGACAAACACACATCGCCCATGAATGTGCACCCTCAACATTAGTAAAAGCATATTTCGAATTTATGAAAGGTATGTCCAACAAAATCTATGGTGAATTCGCTCACAACTAGGCAACAAAATCTCCTCTTCATGGGTCATGCACACCTATGTAGGAATTATGACCAACATGTAAACATTTACACATTATACGAACCGTGAAGGTCTTCAACTCCATGCTATCATAAGAAAAAATATCCTCATCTTTGAGCCAACTATTAGATAATCAATGCAAATATCCGTGATTGGAAAACACATGTAGTAAACCACCAGAGATAAATTAACCTATGGAAGGAAACATGCATTTAACTAACGTGGATCAATGGGAAAAGAAGAAAGCCTTCATCACAATAACTTCCATTGTAACATGTACAAAGAACATAGTAGGCCATAAAGGGGCATCCCACCATACCTTATCTCTCATCAAATATGACACGTCTACCCTCCTATTATACACACTCTTGCCTAGTCTAGAAAATTGAACCCAATGAAATCACCAATAGATCAACCATTATGATAACTACAATTAGCATGCTTCTTTTGTCATTATAATAAACTTTCGCCATAGGAACATAGTGAAAAGGAATTTTCACTTCCAACATAATTAAGGAATTTAGGGCTCAATATTTGTCTATATAATTCTACACCCCCCTCTTTTTTTAGCATCTTTTCACTAGCAAGGCTTGTAAATGGCCAAAGTTTCACCACAACTCAGCTCCATAGAGAAACTGTATGCAATTATGAAGCTAGGCCAAATCAAACCAATTTAATTTTAACCACATTCATAGGTGAACTTGCAAACATAGTAGGTTTCAGACTAGCTTTCTATTGTTAGTCGTGCCTTCTTAGGTCGATGAATGCAAGTTAATTTCATTTCCCCCTTAAGGGCTGAAGTTACTCTAATGGCATGCTCATGCTTTCCCTTGTGTTAGTGTGTGCACTTGTGGTTGCAAAAACTTGGTTAGGGTGGGGTGCAAAGCCATAGAAAACTATCGAGGAATAGATTCTCTCAACTCATGGCCTCTATATTGATAGATAGACAATGCTTTCCATCCCCATTCTTCCCATCCGGGTCCTCAATACTGAGATATGGTGACACACTCACAAATGAAGTTATCATGGTGATATATGCTCTCAATTCCAACAAGTCTTTCAAGGTCAGAGGGTCCTCATGAAGCACATTTGAGTTTTATCCTTTTCTAATATCATCAAATGGATGAGGCATATGAATAGCTTGAACTTTTTCTCATAGCTCAAACCCATGAAGAAATGGAATGTAGTTATGAAACTAGGCCAACTTGGGATCAAATAAATGTAACACCCTTAATACAAGAGCTTGCAAACCACATCTAACTCCATCACTATGGATCACAAGAAGGTGGAGGTAATTAAGGAACCTTGATGAATATCCACATATGAATGGTTTGAACTTTTTCTCATAGTCCAATCCCATGAAGAAATGGAATGTATTTATGAGACTAGGCCAAATTAAGATCAAATAAAGGTAACACCCTTGATACAAGAGCTTGCAAACCACATCTAACTCCATCACTACGGATCCCAAGAAGGTGGAGGTAATTAAGGAATGGGGAACTTTGATGAATATCCCACGGTAGTAATATTTCTTGGCTTCTCCAATTAATATAAAAGATTTCGTTGAGAACTTGTGTTATTTCGAAGCCATTGTTAGCATCACTGTAAGAGGCTTTACGCTTGGCCCTCTACAACAATACAATGCTAAATCATTTGTCGAGTAAAACTTCACAAAAACACTTTTGTTATTCAGATCCATGTGATTGGCGTATATATAATCACAATTCTATCACAAGAAGAAGTGGTGACAGAGCAGATATATCTTACTTTATCTTATCTTTTCTAGGTATCACTTGGAAAACAATGAACCCGGAGCTGTTACAAATTATAAGCTAATACACACCACAAAAAGAGAACTGAGATCCAGAATAGACATGTTGTTTCTTGAGCACATTGAGACAAAACAAAATTATGAAGTTGGTAAGGAAAATGCAGATGCAGATGCAATTTTTAACCTAGTACGTGATGTATTTACTGTTAATGGAAGAAGCGTAAGAAAATGACGCACAATGTCCAAGCAAACCCCTTAACGCAAGAAAGTAACCATTTCCCTCTGCATTTTGCAATAGAAGACGATATTTTAAGGCATAACCGAAGAAGAAACTGGACTTTTGATGTGACAATCCTATTAGGCGTAGATAGAGTTTCACACGAGACTCGTGACAGTCCTTTAATGGATCACATGGAAATGGAAGACCCTAACGGTGTAGGTGGGAAACACGTCCAGCGGAGGAACATGAAAAAAGATATTGTTCAATATGAAAATATTGGCCAACCTAGTTCTATGGTAAACATGGGGCAAACAATCATCCACTAATTGTTACAACACAAGGGTAAATCATCTAGTAAAAAAGAAGTGGGGATTTTCCTTTGGCATTTCTGGATTATATCCAGATTTCCAGCGAGAAGGATAGAGAGTATGCTTGAGACCTAGAGATTATGCTCAATCACCGCTGTAAAATTTGTGCCTGTGGCGTCTTCAAGGGAAAATAGATGGAAATATTGTGAAGAAATAGATGTATTTGGGCAATCCACTTTTAAAGAAAGGGATAAAAGGGATTATGGGAAATAAAGAATGTTTCATATTATCTGTTATAGATTCAAAATTAGAGGGATAGAGTTTGTATGTTTTCGTAAACTTAGCATTTGAATTGTTGTGTGGAAGTGGGTTTTTTGTACCACAAACAAAAAATTTTATACACCAATTTGGTGTCTGGCTTGGCAGTGACCTTAAAATTTGATAATAATAATAATAATTAATATTTTATTTTAAAACTGTCTGTGAGCAATTGAACAATTAGTTAATGTATTTAAAAACAATTCTCTTTTTAACTTCCACAGCTAAAAAGACAGTTTTACCTTTTTAATGAGTGAATTTTTTTAAAGTAATTCATAAATAAAATATAAAAGTTGGAAGTTAATTTGATGCATGTTTTAATCACAGAAACAAACAGTAGCAAACCCAATTGTTTCACCTCCCTCTATTTCTCAGATATCAAAATATTCCTCAAATCTATAATAGCATAAAAATGGCCGAAAATAAACCATAATAGCATAAAAATGGCCGAAAATAAACCATAAAGAATTAAGATGCAAGAATAAGAGTCATTAATATTTATGAATGCTATTGATTCTGAAGCAAACAAAAACCAAAATCAACATTCAATCCTGGCTAGCACTTTTTATGATAGAATAATCAAAGGAACAATGTGAAGAAGATCAATAAGACGGTTTATTATTTATGTGGGCGCTTTGCACCAAGTTAGGAAACTATAATTTCCATGACACCATAATATATCCGTCCCAGTGAGAATTGAGATCCTTCAAAAGCCAAATCAATAATTTGGCTAAAACCATAACTGCAATTCAAAAGAATTCTGCTCATCTTGAAGATCGCCTTCCTTTTCTTTCATACATTGTAGAGGCCGAACTTTACACAATCCACAAGTTATCATCTCCCCCTTATCATCACCAGCGTACTCTCTTTGGCCCCAGTATGGCTTCTGGGATAATTCCAATTGCGTTTGAACAAAATCCTGTGCATCCTGCTTGAAATAATCTATGAAATCAACTAGGTTCAGTGTTTCAACATTTTGCACCGAGTAGTCGTTGTCACCAGCAACTAGGTTCAGTGATTCCACATTTTGCACCGAGTAGTCGTTGTCATCAGCTCTGCTGTTGCTGCTGCTGCAATCGGCCTCCTTCCATTTGATCTTTTTTCTTGAAACCAGACTGTGCTGATCATGATCTTTGGAGTTGAATTTTTTCTCCTTCTGATGGTCTTGACCGTTAGCTGCATTATGGACTTTGCAGTACTGTTTTCCTCCAAGAGTGAAGAGATTGTTGCAGGCTAGGCATTTATACCTGGCCTGCAAGGCCTTGGAGGAGCTGTTGTCAAAATATCTGAACTTTGTATTCTCTGAACGGCAGGTTGAGCAGATGGGCTTGGCTGGGGACTCTTTCAGAGCTCTTCTCAGCTCTCGATACGCACCCATTTCGTTGAAGCAATACGGCAGACGAATTTTGTAGGCGCCGTCTCCTGATTCTATGATCTCTGCTTCTGGAACATGCTTCACAATAATTTGCAAGACTCTCTGATCCATATTTCGCTTTTCGGTGACCGTTGGAGACTGGAGTTGAATGGCGTGAGCGGTGGTGGTGAATTTATACGGCCCAGTTTGTCATCCCCCGTCTTTCAAGGCTTTTCTGTGATTTTCTTGATTGGCCAGCAACGGAAAGTTGAAATTCTTTTTCGCTTGCACAAAAGTAAAAGCACAAAAAACGCACAAAAGCAGTTATTTAATATGATGGTGTCCGTATCGCCTTAGTCTAAATCAGACTGATATTTTTGTTTGAAAATCATGAAAATTCTCACAATATTTTGATAAATTTAGTTAAGAATTTTTGTAAATTCAAATTATAATGATTATATTTTAAGAATTCAAGATTTACTGGTCAGCCCCGTTAAACTTGTCCGTATCTATCGCTCTCAGCGTAAAAAGTACAAAAGCGTATAAAAGCAGTTATTTTGTTATTTAATATGACCGTATTTGCATTGCTTTCAAAAGAAAAAGCGCAAAAGGACATCGTTATACGTTAATAAATTCTTTTCCACTGTTTTGAAATTATGTTGAATCTGTGTTTCGGAGGATAAATTTGTCATTTTATTAGTATCTTTATTGAAAAAGTTAAAATCAATAAACAATATAAAATATAGAGAAAATTGTTAAGTTTTAGTGATACAATTAGTTGAGGATGGGTCTAGTCAATAAGGTTACTCAATATCAAATTTTACTTGGGTAGAGTTTTACTTACCGCTTTATGCAACAACTTCACCTTTAGTGACTCATTTGTGCTTCTTGTCTTACAGAGGAATATCCACGTTTATCGGTTTATTTGGAAAAAACCTGAAGAGCGGATTCTACAAGATTTTAAGCTCCCACATCATTGTTATCCTAATAAGTACCGCATCATGGTCATCCTAATACGTATTTGTTTGAATCATATAGTCTCTTCAATAGGACATTATTTTTAATATAAATGGTTTCAATGGCTTTTATCCTAATAAGTACCACATCACTGTTATCCTAATAAGTATTTTTTGACTCATATAATCTTATTTTTAATATAAATGGTTTGCTTGTCTTTTAATGGAAAAGTGTTTGAGAGCCCATCCATTTGCGGAAATCTCAATGGGAGAACCTTTAAATTATATGGGGGGAGGGGCATCCATGACAGAAATCATTACTTGTCGTTTAATAACAAGGAGTATACGAGCTCATTCATTACATAAAGTTTATGGGGGAGCTCATTCATTACATAAAGTTTATGGGGGAGCTGGACGTTTCATTTAGTGGCTTAAGTATTGCAATTATATATATGTATATCTATTTTTGACTTTATGGGATTTTTGGTGTATTGGATAACTTTTAGTGAATTTGGCAGTGTGTTAGACAATATTACTCCAGGGTATCATGGTTCTATTCCTTCTTGATTTTGATTGGAAGTTGCATAGGGTGCGCTAACACAGTTTTGATGTTTTAGTGAATTTGGCAAATTTTCAAACAATATTACTCCAGGGTGTTTCTTATGGTTTTGTTCCTTCTTGACATTGATTGGAAGTTGAAGACAATATGCTAACATGGTTTTTAGGTAATGCTATGCATCTCTTCTACTAGCAGAGAAATGAACCTTTGTTTTTGTATGGAAGGGCAGGTTTCTGCCTGTCTTGGTGTGGTTTTCGGATAATTATATGTTGAAGTTTCTCTTGATTATAGCCATACTCAAGTCATTGTTGTTTCTTGGTATTTAATTTTTAGTGTTTATGTTGTCTAATTTGGTGAATATATAGTATTTGGGTAAATCGTTGGTAAATGGGCTTCCACTTCATTTGTGGACTTCTAGGTTCTATATTAGACCATGTGAAAGGAGGTAGAACACCATGTAATTCTTACTTCCCAATGTCAATAATAGACATACAAGTCCCATCATCAAACATTTCTCTCAAATTAAGAAAGAGCATGATGATACATTGCTAATAAAACAATGTAACTGTATTTTTCTGCTTTGGTAGTCTTTTTGTCATTCTTGGAGGCAATTAAAAGAGAATGAATCGTTCTTCTGTGTTTTATATATCTAAACTATGTTCCTGTTTGTTATAACAAGTTAGCTTTCCAATTGTAGTGATGGAAACAACCACATTGCTAACTGCCAATTGCAGTGGTACATTGCTAACTCTTGGTTTGCTCAACCTACTCCAAAAGATCATCCATGTTGCTCCATGCCAAACCATGTTGTGACTCCCCATATCTTTGGGACTACAATAGAGGGCCAGGTGTCTGATTTCATCCAATTTCACCCCTTTGTTTCTAGCAATTTCTTTGATTGACAAATGTACCTCATAAATAATTCAAAAAGTCAATTATATTGCATCATGGTCCATTGCACAAAGCTTTAATGTTGTCATTAATTTATCATTTTTGTCATCTTTGGAAGCAGAAAATAGGAATCATAAAAAGTACTGAGATATTCTTGAGAGTTTTCTAACTAATTGTTCATAAAATCTCTACTTTAGATAATGTATGCAGCTGGAATGCAAGATATTCTAGATAGAGACTTGAAGGGAGAATATTTTCCTTCATAGAATTATATTGTGAAGGAAAGAAAGTTGGCCAGGCAATACCTATAAACAATTCATGTTGGATGCTAAAGCAGATGATTCATCTTGTTGAAGGCTGCTTTATCTGGAATAACAAGCAAGAGCCAGAGAAGAGCTCGCTTCTCTCAAATAAAACAATGCATCAAATATTGGACTCTCAAATACATTCCTGAGACCAATGATGGTTCAAAGCATTATGCAGGAAGGAATGATAGAAGATTAGCATGAAGCTCATTCCATCTTATTGCTTTTATAGGTTAGTAGTTTTGAAATAAACAAAATCTAAAATAGAGTGAAGTCAGCGCTTTAGTCCTTTGTGGCTATTGATGCATGAAGTTGGCTAACAAATATTTCCCTTCACAAAATTATATTGTGAAGGAAGGAAAGTTGTCCAGTTAATACCTATAAACAATTCATGTTGGATGCTAAAGCAGATGATTCATCCTGTTGAAGGCTGCTTTATCTGGAATAACAAGCAAGAGCCAGAGCAGAGCTCACTTCCCTCGAATAAAACAGTGCATCAAATATTGAACTGTCAAATACATTCCTGAAACCAATGATGCTTCAAAGCATTATGCAGGAATGAATAATAGAAGATTAGCATGAAGCTCATTCCATATGATTGATTTTATAGGTTAGTAGTTTTGAAATAAACAAAATCTAAAATAGAGTGAAGTCAACACTTTAGTCCTTTGTGGCTATTGATGCATGAAGTTGGCTCACACATTCAAGTAATGTTATGCATCTTTTCTACTAGCAGAGAAATGAACCTTTGTTCGTGTATGGAAGGGAAGGTTTCTTCCTTGCCTTGGTGTGGTTTTTAGATAATTCTATGTTGAAGTTTCTCTTGATTATAGCCATACTCAAGTCATTGTCTTTTCTTGGTATTTAATTTTTAGTGTTTATGTTGCAGTGTGATATGTATAGAGGTTTCACCCCTTTGTTTCTAGCAATTTCTTTGATTGACAAATGTACCTCATAAATAATTCAAAAAGTCAATTATATTGCATCATGGTCCATTGCACAAAGCTTTAATGCTGTCATTAATTTATCATTTTTTTCATCTTTGGAAGCAGAAAATAGGAATCATAAAAAGGACAGAGATATTCTTGAGAGTTTTCTGACTAATTGCAGGAAATTGCATTTTTTAATTTGGGACTTTTGGAATTGCATTTTTTGGAATTTTTTTTTTTTTTTTTAACTTGTACCAGGGGATTTGAACATTAAATCTTTTAATTTACACAATACTTCAAGTTTATTTAAACTGCACCCTAAAAACAAAAAGTAAATAAGTTTTAATAAATGAAAAATAAATATAAAATTATAAATATAAGTTCAATTTTATCTTAATTTTAAATAGTTTTTACTTAAGAACTCAAAAGAAGACATGAAATATTTTCATTTGTTTAGTTGGGCAAACATGAAACATCTTTGTGGTTGCACAAAGAGGGATCAAAATGTTGGTGCTAGAATCTAGGTCCCATTACTGACTGTATAGTGTTGTTTCTCAATGTTTTCCTCTACCACTTAAGGTCCACTAGGGTAGTCTTATATGTGTTTAGTTCTTTTTATGATGGAGAGAAACCCATTTTGAGATCACACAACTTCTCTTCTATGCTATTCTTTTTATGTATTGTATAAAATTTTGACTTCTTTTTTCTATACTATTATTTCTTATGCCATTGCCTTATGGCGTTTCCTTTGCAACATGTGATGCAAATGCTAGTCAATAAGGCTACTCACGATCAAATTTCACTCGGGTGGTTGTGCCTTATGTTATAGGAGGAGATGTGCTAAAAAAATTCAATCAACTAGGCGCTGGTGTGGCCTAGGTCGGGTGCGATCCCGGGTGACTTTTACGACTTAGATGTCACTTGGTCGCGGCTCCTCAAGCCACATGTCAAGCTTGGAGGATCAAAGACAACTTGACAAACAAAAATAAAAATATAGAGAAGGTGTGATCCCCCCGAGTGACTTTGACAACTTAGATGCCCACATGTCATACATGATGATCAAAGACAACTTGATAAATAAAAATAAAACTATAGAGAAAATTAACTAAATATATGTTGAAGCTATGTAAATAGAAAATTTCTGAAAACCAAGATTATCAATGCAAACTAGATAAATATTATTTAAAATAAGCTCCTAAATGAATTTAGTTTTATCTCTTATAATATAAAGTGTTTATGTATTTATTTATTTTTAATTAAGTTTAAATCATTCCCATTATCATTAGGATTCGGTAGTTGGAGTTGTAAGGAATATATATATCTATCTATATATATATTTTATTTTTTAAATATTTTTAATTTATTTTTATAAATTAAATTATTTTTCCAGTAAATTATGTTAATTTGATAATTTTTTATTATTATTTTATATTATTAAAATAATTTAAAGTAATCAATATTTCATTCATATATATAATTCATTATGAATGTTAAAATATTTTATAAAAAAATCTTATTTTAAATTAGTGATTTATAAATAAAATAAACATATGGTTATTTTATAATGTTGGGCATAAGTCTTATAATTCGGATCTTTGATACAAGTATTTTTATTTCTATTGGCATAAGTATTATAATTCAAATCTTGGATAAGTATTTTTATTTATACGTATCGAAAATTATAGTTTTCCCTTTTCGAAAACACCAAAAAATATTTTTGAATACAAAAGTATAAAAGATAAATATTATTTAAGATAATTATTTAGATGGATTTCAATGGCTTGTTATTAATATTATTATTTTTTTATTGTTCCCCGTAAAGATGGTTGGATTCAAAATATTATTGGTTGTTGTTGTTAAAATAGTGTAAAAAAATATATATTTTATTTTTAATTTTTAATAGTGTATAAAGATTTAAAAGATATTTTTGACGTGGTTTTTTGGTTGTAACAAGAGATGTTTTCGCTGAGGATAAAGAGAGAAAACATGTGTAGGTTAGAATGGATAGAAATCATGGGTAATTGACAATGGAGGCAACAACATACTGCATGAAGGATATATTATTATGTTTTGTTTTTGGTTTGATTTCTTATTAGATTGTTTTGACAAAAAAAAGTCTATTCCTTTCCAAATTTTAACATTAGAAATTCGGGATTGTAGTCTGAGGTGGAAGGGTTAACCATGGAGGGGGGAAGAGGAGGGGGCTTCACTCCCTCCTACAAGGAGGTGGTAGCTAACAAAAGCAAGACACCACTGGATAGAGGCAGAGGGAGAGCGGAGGAAGGAAGGAGAAATAGGGAAGAGGAAGCAGAAGGCTCCAAATCGGAGGAGCTTGAGGGCACAAAAGACAAGGAGAAAACTGACAAAAGACAGGGAACAAAAGACAAAAATCAGAAGGGACCATGCAAACCCAAGGCTGAAATCACTCCTAGAGTAGTATTAAATAATCCAGAGCTGCAGGCCTACAGGGAGCACATGCAGACGTACGCTATCATATGCAAATTTATGGGCTTATGGCCCACTGAAAAAGCTTTACAATCCTGGATCCGATACCACTGGAAACCCAAAGGGAGCATTGATCTCCATCTGGGGTCAAAAGGTTTATTCACTGTGGTGTTCACCAACATCGAGGACAAAGATAGAGTGTTTGAGAGCGGGCCCTACTTCTATGCTGCGGCAGGGCTTTATATGAGGCCCTGGAAGATGAACTTCGTTTCGGAGAGGGAAACTTTTACCTCGGTCCCGGTTTGGGTTAGACTCTATTCTCTACCTTTGGATTATTGGAAAACAGAATTGCTAGCTGCCATAGGCAATAAGTTAGGGAGGTTTATCAAAGCGTCTGAAGCCACAAGGAGGTGAAAATATACTTCCTTTGCTAGGATCTGTGTGGAGATGGATCTATCTGGAGCTCTTCCGGATGAAGTTATCTTGGAGGTTTTTGATGAAGATTGGGTGCAAATAGTAGACTATGAACAAATCCCATTCAGATGCCGCAGATGCCATGAACATGGACACTTGCTGAGAGACTGCCCTCTCAGTAAAGCAGAAAACAAAAACAAAAACAACACAATGAAAGACACGGACAGCTTTCACAGGGTAGTCCACAAAGGAAAAAATGGCAAGAAAGGGCCAAAACAATATCAAGCGGGAGGGCAAAAGGACAATCAGAATCAATACCAAGTTCTTGAAGTGGATGTCGAGACAGAGGTAGAAGATCAAGCTATGAAGGAGGGTTATGATAAGACGGAGGAAGAAGAAGATAATGATATAACACAGGAAAATGAAAAGCAGAAAAGGCACATGATGAGTGATTCAGAACAAGAAATGGATTAGGAAATGAACCAGAGTGAGATGGAAACGGAGGAAAATGAGTTACAGGAAATTCTTGATAGAGAAAACCTAGATCTAGAAGGATTCCTGAATCAAGGAACTCTTGGAGGAGTTGAATCATTACCACAAGAAAAGATCAATAGAATACAGTAGTTATTCCTATGGAAAATGTGAGAAAAGAGTTTGGAGGAAGTAAATAACATTGAAAGACATAGCAACGAAGGAGGGAAAGCAATAAAAGCATCTCCGAGGCTAGCACCCAGAAATCCTGGAAAAAAAGAGGCATAAAAAAATAGAACAAGCTCCTAATGGAATGTGGAAAGCTCATGGTAGACTCAGGTAAGATGAAAGATATAACCAGCTACTCTTTCACCAATCTTTAATTATGAAGTTCACAACATGGAATATTAGAGGTCTAGGCAGTAGGAGAAAACAGAGAATGCTAGATAATAGGATGAAACAAGTAGCTCTGGATATAATTTTTGTCCAAGAAACAAAATGCTCTATACAAAAGCTAAAGCAAATCCATAGTAAATGGCTCAGCAGATTTGAGTTTCTAGAAGTCAAAGCGGAAAACTCAGCAGGAGGTATCCTCATGCTATGGAATCCCCTAAAGATTGGAATAATCGATGCGGAGGCATCAAGGAACTATTTATCAGTGGTCATACAGTCGGTAGGTGACAGGAACACCTATCTAGTCACGAATGTTTATGGCCCCCAAAAGTTGGATGACAAAACCAAGTTTTTAGATTCATTGGTTGATCTCCGGATCAAGTATGCAGGGTTACCTTGGGTCATAGGAGGAGACTTCAATATGATAAGATCTCTCTCGGAAAAAAAAGGGGGTAAAAGAGTTCTAAACAAGGATGCTGCAGCCTTCCAAAACTTGTCAGAAAACATGAAGCTAGTTGACATTGAGACAAACAATGGCCTCTGCACTTGGAATAATAAAAGAGGATGGAATTCCCAGGTAGCATCTAACTTAGATAGATTCATGATATCAGAGGATCTCATGCTTTTAGATAAGGAAATAATTGCAGGAATTCTCCCTTATAATGGCTCAGATCACTGGCTGGTACAAATGGAGATCAAGGGCATAGGCACCCCTAGAAATAGACCTTTCAGATTTGAAAACATATGGCTGTCACACCCTGATTTTATCAGCAACATTGAAAACTGGTGGGCGGAAGATCTGCAAATTCAGGGATCGTCAATGTTCCTGCTACACAAGAGATTAAAGCACATCAAGATGAAGCTAAAAGTTTGGAACAAGGATATTTTCGGAAATATTTTTGCAGGTAAGAAATCGGTGGAAAATAAAATTCTGGAGCTCAACCAAACTCTGATCAAGGAAGGATTTGATAAGAACAAAAATGAACAGGTAGGAAAATACCATCTAGAATGGGAAAAGTTGTGTAAACAAGAGGAAATTTTCTGGAAACAAAAATCAAGAGTGCAATGGCTTAAGGAAGGAGAACGCAACACCAAATTTTTCCATAGATCTACCATTGCTAATCGGACTCACAACAGGATCTCTTCGATCAAGAATGAGGATGGGCAGATCCAGCAAACCCATGAGGAAATTGAAGCTGTGTTAGTTAATCACTTCAGGGGTATAGCCCAGGAAGACATTTTAGTAAGGGAGCCTTTCATCAAATATTTCACTAATCACATCCCTAGGTTGGTAACGAGAGAGGAAAATGATAATCTCAATAGACCTGTAACTGAAAAGGAGGTAAGCGAGGTTCTCAATGAAATACAAAATGGAAAAGCCCCTGGTCCGGATGGATTCAATGTGGATTTTTTCAAATTTTGTTGGAACATTGTCAAAAAGGATATTGTAAGGGTTTTGGAAGACTCCAGGCTGAACAGAACTATTTTGAAAGCTCTCAACACCTCCTTCATCGCCCTTATTCCAAAACAGGATAATGCCCAAACGCTAGAGAAGTACAGACCCATTGCCTTATGCAATGTTATTTACAAGGTTATTTCCAAGGTAGTGGCCAACAGACTTAAACCCTTGTTGCCTATGATTATTTCGGGTGAACAATCTGGGTATGTGGAAGGTAGACAAATTCTTGATAACATCATTCAATCTCATGAGGTGGTTCACTTGCTTACTAGCAAAAGAAAAGCGGGTATGATAATGCAATTGGACATTGCCAAAGCTTATGATAAAGTAAACTGGACTTATATCAAAAGAGTGCTTTCTGCATTTGGTTTTGATCATAATTGGATCAGATGGGTGATGGCCCTAGTGACTTCTGCCAGCTTCTCAATTTTAGTTAATGGCTCTCCCTCAGGTGTTTTTCTTCCATCTAGAGGACTTAGGCAGGGTGATCTGCTCTCGCCTTTTCTCTTCATCCTCATGATGGAAGGGCTAGGGCAGTCCATTAAGCATGTTAAAGAAACAGGAAAAATTCAAGGACTCCAACTATCGGAGAATGGGCAGGCTCTGACCCACCAACAATTTGTAGACGACACAATGTTACAAGGAATTCCCATAGTCAAGGAAGCACTCGCTTACAAAAAAATTCTGAACGACTTTGCAATGGCATCAGGTATGGCGGTCAATCTCTCCAAATCTAAATTTTTTTTTCTTTAACACTCACATTGCCATACAGAGAAATGTTTCCAGGATTCTAAGCTTCGAAAGAGAGTCCCTCCCCTTGAAATATCTGGGAGTTCCTCTAACGGTTAATCCTTTGCATAAGAGCATTTGGGAACCGTTAATTAGCAAGATGCAAGACAAAGTCAAAAAGTGGATTGTCAGGTCTTTAAATTTGGCCAACAGACTAGTTCTTACAAAAGCAGTGCTCCAAGCTATCCCAGTCTTTATGCTATCAGCTCTTCCTGCCCCAAAAGGAGTCCTACAACAATTCTGAAATATCCAAAGAGATTTTCTTTGGGGCAAGGAGGAAACCAGGAAAAAATGGGCCTTAGTTTCTTGGGAAAATATCTGCAACCCTAAGAACTAAGGAGGCCTGGGACTGGATGATCCAGAGATTCTCAGTAAGGCTTTGGGAGCCAAACTTTGGTGGCGGTGGGTCAAGGATCCTGAGGCTCAATGGGCAAGCATCTCGAAGGAAAAATATGCAAGCTCCTGGCAAGCCTCTGAGTTAATAAGAATTACAGGAAGCAGGAAGGGCTATCCCATATGGAACAAAGCCCGGGAAAACAAAGGAGTGGTGCAAAATAACAGTTTCTGGGAATTAAGAAATGGAGATCACGCACTTTTCTAGGAGGAAAAATGGCAGCAAGAACCAAAACTATTGACAGAGGATTTTTCAGGACTCAAGCAAGAGACAGAAAACCAGGGACTAGTAAAAGTAAAGGACTTTTGGCAACATGCTCGCAATACCTAAAAATGGAGAACATGGAAAATAATAGATGGCAGAGAAGACAGAACCCTCAACGACAAAGCAGAGACCCTAAAAAAGAAGTTGGATCAAAGGATGATTTTAGTCATTGAAGGGCAGGATCAACTAAGATGGGGTAGCAATAAAGAGGGAAACTTTAATATTAAGGAAGCAAAAGGTATTCTCCTAGGATTGGTTTCACAAGCTCCGGTCAGATCTTGGCAGAAGCTTTAGAGGAACAGAGGCTGGATGAAAATCAAGCTCTTTATGTGGCTGGTCCGCCATAGGAAAATCTTAACTTGGGACAATATTAGAAAGAGGGGCATGTTGGGACCCTCCCGATGTGAGCTCTGTGAAGCACAAGAAGAGACAATGGAACATCTTCTCAATAGCTGCATTTACACCTCAAGGATATGGGATTTTTTTACCTCCATCTTCAATCAATCTGACAAAGACACAGACATTATCACAAACACCATAAACAATTGGAAGGATAATTTTTCGGAGCATGAGGTTCTTAACTCAGCCTGGGCTCTCTTGCCAAGTTTTATAATATGGAATGTTTGGAAAGAAAGAAATAACAAAATTTTCAAAGAAGAAAATAAGTTCTCTCTCCGTCTGTTGGAGCAAATCTCGAAACAGCTAAAAGAAACAGTGGGCACAATAGTTAGGGATCTCCCCAAAAATCCTCCCTCAGAAACAGAGCTGAATATTCTCAAACAGCTAGACATGCAAGGGCTTACTCCTCAATGTTCAAACAGGAAAATCATCTTAAGGGAACCGATTGAGGATTTCTGGACCCCACCGGAAGGCTTTTTAAAGTTTAACATTGATGGAGCGTCAAAAAATAACCCTGGAATGGCTGGTTTTGGAGGAGCTCTAAGGGATGAATCAGGAAATATCATCTCCCTCTTCCACTGTCATTTAGGAAGAGCTACCAACAACATGGCAGAACTAATGGCTTTGGAGAAATGCTTAGACTTTTTGAAGCAGGACAACTGCCACAAGGTCATGATAGAAGCTGATTTAGAGTTAGTCATCAACGCAGCCAAAAAACTTAGTCATGGAACGGGACCAGAAAAAGTAACAAATCATTGGTGGTTAATAAGGGTTCTCCAAAAAATTCAAAGCCATCTTCAAGGACTTCGCACAGTCAGATTCAACCAAGTGTGTAGAAAAGCCAACAAATTGGTGGATATCCTTGCCAATCAAGGTGTCATCTGTAAGGACAGAAGGAATTCTATGAGATGGCGAGAAATGCCACAAAGCCAGCTAAAAGCTCTTTTCCACTCCCAGGCGGAAGAGGACAAAAGAGTGTATCAACACAGAACCAAGGAAGCCACGACGCAATGAGCAGTTTTTTTTCAGAATATTTATGGTTGGTCAGACAAATCAACGAAAGATAGCACGTTAGAGGAGGAATCAGCAGCTTTAATCACTAGTCCACTGAATAGCCCTGAAGACAGGTGCTGGGTTTACACTGTTAGGAGCAGGAATGAGAACACGAAACGTTCTTGTGGCATCACTTCCCTTTCCTCATATGGCAGAGCTGCAAAACAACCTCTTGGGCGGTTGTGGTGCGATCACACTACTTTCCGGTAGATGGTGGTTTCGTTCGTTGGGCAGCGACACCTTTCATCGCTTGCCACGTGGATGAGGGACGGTCCGGAAAACCACCCTCATTGCACATTAAAATTATATCAAGTTCGGGTGTGCGATATTCTGCTCCACCGTCGATTTTTCTCTCATCAGATTAATGCTCAGGATTGAGGGTTCGGTGGGGTCGGAGGGTTGTCTTTCTGCTACATTTTGAAATGTTTGTTTTCTACAGCATAGGTATTTAATTAAGTTTTGGGAGGTAGAGTTTCTTTAGTGGTTGGAAAGCGGGTTGGCATGGGGTTTTGGACCGGATCTCTTTTGTTTCGGTACCCGAGAGTGTGTGATGTGAAACTCTTAGAGGTTAGAAAGCTTAGAGATAGTAGAGAATCTTTTTATTGATGGTTCTTTGTAAGTATTGTAATTATGTTTGACTTAATAGAAAAAAGGCACGACTCTTGCTTAAGCAAAAAAAAACATTAGAAATTCAATTTATTATTTTTTAATAATGTTTAAACCTATTTATTTTCATTATGATTGGTTGCACTTTTATACACTCAAATACTTATTAAATTTTGTTACGTACAATTGGTTAATCAACTAGAAATCATGAATGTCCTCGAGGTTTGAAAAATTAAGGTGTGTCTCTATAGGTTATGCATGGATCTAGGTGTCGATTGCAATGTAATTAAAACAAATATATCTGGGAAAAGGTGTATCTTTGTAAATTATGTACGAATCTAGGCTCCAATTGCAATGTTACCAAAGCAAAGAGAACTAGTAGTTTGAACTAATGTTTGATTAGATTGCAGTGTAATTAAAACACCTCTTGCTAGGGAATCCACACAAAGCAATAAAAGAAATTAAGTTTTCATAGCATCAACGATATATGACCCAGTAGAATTAGAGAAAACACACATGGCAGAGGAAACACATACATAGAGCCATCACCATTGATTTTGCTAGGTTGGAAATGGTGACAATAGAAAATTGACCATGTGAAGGGACCCTTTTATTTCCCTCTCGATTTTTTTATTATGATGGTGAAAAAGCTAACAATCAACCATGCCAATTCTCGTCTTATTGTCTTTCTAGTGTCACAATGATTCCATTGTATATTTATTTATAAATTGAGGTGTCAGGTGCATTCAAAAATTCTTTGTATATCTGAAATGGTAATTTGAAATGTTAGCCCACAACATACACCTATCGTTGCATGCATAGGCATCACAACCATTGTCCATGTGAACTCCATGTGCCTCTTATACTTGATACACTCAACGATAGAGATTTAATTTTTTGAAACGAAGGGCTAAGATTGAATTTCTCTAAACTTGACAGATTTCCCCTATTCCTCAAACCTCCTTTGCCTTTCATTTGCATTTTGGGTTTCACCAGAGAGTTGATATGAGATTTTGGTAAGGAATGGGTGGTTGGTTAGGAGTTTGTGGCCATTTGGCTTCTATTACACTTGTAAATTGCTACCAACAAACTCCTAAACTTCCAAAGCTAGCTTGGTATTGCTCAAGTATTTATTTTAAAGTTTATTCGAGGTATTTAGTTTTTCCTACTTATTTCCTATCTGCAATGATGCTCATAAAATTGTTAATGTTTGTAGGTTTCATGGCAATAGGTTTTCAAATTGCAGACTTACTATAAGGTGCAAGGCTTTTCTTGGGCAAGGAAATTCAAGGTTGAACTTAGGATTTTTCATTTGCACTACAAAGGTAACTCGCTTTCCCTTTTTTTTCTTCACTTTATAACTTTTAGAAGCTTATTTAGGTTATCCATAAACCCTTGGTCATTTATACCTCCAGGTGGATACCACTGAGGTTCCTACCATGTATGCTCTCTGCGAATTCGCTGATGAATAAATTTATCCACTATCTTCTTTTTAATTCCAACATTGTTTAACTATTAGGGCTTAATATAGGATTTTAATTACTCCTATTACCCTTTATGTGGAGGACATAATCAAAACATTCCCATTGTAAAATAGAGAAATTATCTCTTTGTCATTAACGTCAATCACTATACTCGCAATGGTTGTTATTGTGGCCATCTCATAGTCTTTATTTATTTATTTATTTTTCCTTCAGGTTTTGTTTTAACAAAAACCCTTATATGATCAAAGACAGGGAAGGTATTCTCTATGTAGATTCGATTTCATCAAATTCATTCCTACTAACATTAACAACTTCTTCTTGTTGGCAGAAGCAGAACAACACGATAACTCTTCCTTTATGAGGTAATGGGTGGCATCATTTTTCTTTTTTCAAGACTCACTTTACTTTTATATTTCGATATATGTAGCTATACAATCTATTAATAAAATTTACATGCTAGCTGGATTCGCAAGTGTGAATTACAAAAAGTGTTTGAACCGACATTCTAGAGGTTTCCACTAGTCGTGAAGGTTGACTCAGTTTTTTCTTTGGCCTACAGGTTGGCCTTCTCCCAAAATTCCTATTTTTTATGTGGCTATCAAGGGAACATGACATACATGTTTAAAGAGGGTTTCTAACCCAATATTGAGGTTGTTAATTTCATCTTATTTAATGCAAAAATATGGTCATGGGTTTGGGTTTTCATAATGTGACACCCTCCTCCCACATTTACCTATGTTAATTGGTCAGCTGGGGTAAACATGTGACGAGAGGATACTATGATATGATTCAAATCCCCATGTATAATTAAGGAAGTGGAGTCAACAAAACAAAATCATTATGACCTTCCATACATGCTACAAAACCTTCAGGAACCAACCAACCCTTCCAGGTGACCAACCCCTGAGACAACTTGAGGTTTCACTAATCTCGACCCCCATTCACTCCCATGATAAGCCATGCATGTGAATGAGGCCTTCTGGTTTCTCCCAAAACAAGGCATGATAGTGACTATGGACATTTTCATCAGTTTTGAGCCAATGACCCCAGATTCTGTGCCACATTTTTAAGGTCGGAACTCAGACCACTACCCATAACTTCATGAAAACTTTAGAAATAATAAATAACATTGAAACAATATTACTAATGCAAAAAAATGATCTATAACTTGAAGGGACCCCTACTAGCCATGATAGGCATTTCGTCAAACATATCAAAAATATGAAATCTACAAGTCATAACGACAAATATGAGCATATGTGTCTCATACTTATCTAAGAATCGTTAAGAAGCATTGATGCCTTATCAAAATAGTTGCAATATAAACTAGTAGGTCATATATTAGTTGTTTATTCATTTTCTAATCAAAACACGATGAGATCCATACATCAAGTCTATCATAAAACATCCTCATAACCAACACATATTCAATAGAATTAACAAAGATATAACATTTGTAAAAACCACATATGAACTAGTATGTTTACCCATCAATACAAGAGGAAAGGAACTCTTATTAACATATGCAAAATGAAACCATGTTTGGGACTTCCATGTACCACCCAACCATAGATTGGGTTGAACCAAATCTCTCTTTCATCCAATCACCCCCGTGCCATATTCCAAAAATGAATGTGGGATATCATGGAACAAATCAAACAAAACCAAACCAAGGTTTCTAGAGGCCAAGCCACCTCAACCCTCAACCATTATTATTCCACCTCATGACCGGACATCACTAAACATCTCTAGATTGGTCTCCACCCAAGCTATCCAGGGTTCAAGAGTGTTTGTTCCAACCAAGGCTTCTAGGACTAGTACCTCAACCCACAACTATTGTCGGCCTTCTAGAGTGTTTGTCCAACCAGGGCTTTCAGGACTAGTAACTCAACCCACCAAGGGCTTCCAGAACATTTTTCCAACCAAGCCTTCTGGTACTAGTAACTCAACCCAAGTTGTTACAGGGCTTCTAGAGCATTTGTTGAACCAAGGCTTTCAGGAACTAGTGACTCAACCCACAACCATAAGGAACATGAGAAACAACCAGAAAACAAAAAGGAAAGACACCCAGAACACCATGGCTACCTAGGAAATGGAAAGGCTAGGAAAATCCACTGTCAATCCAAGTAATCCTCCATGCCAATGACATATCATGACCAATAAACCACATGCATATGCCATGCATGCCAAAACTAGCAAGGAAATCATACATGAAACTTAGTACTTGCAAGAAAAACCCGTTGTAGATGTTTATCTTGATTTCCTCTTTCACTTTCTTGCTTTTCCTTTCCCTTATTGCTCCAAATCCCAAGTATGCCACAATCCTCCAAGAGTGCTCCAAGGAAACTCTAAGTGTCCAAGACTATGAGAGAGAGAGAGTAGAAAATGAGAGCTCCAAAATTGAAGTAACAAAAGTCTCAACTAACAAAAGCCACACACTGATCCTTAGAAGCCTTTTTATTAATTATGACTATTTGTTTCAATTTTCCATTATTTTCCTTCATTTTCCTCCTCACATGCAGCTTGTGACCTTTCACCTTCCTTTTCTCCAAATTTATATTATTTTCGTAAATAAAATGCCAATAAATGTCTTACGTCTTTCCAAAAACTTTTCCATTGCCTTTGCAAATTTCCAGAGCCATTAAGTAATCACAAGTAATCTCCATCACTATGTTTTTTCCCAACATTTAGCTTGGAATATGTGTCCCATGACCATGGTTATTATTTTTTCCTTTATTCACTTTATTACACGGATTTTTGACCAGGTTTGTTACACATAACGACATTTCAACCTTGGCCTTGAATGTAATAGATTATACTACTCTTTTTGATTGATACATAATATAAGAATTCCATTTTTACACCTAAGTCCTTTTTGAGTATATAAAAATAGTTGGTGTAATGTATGGTTCGATTCATGTATAAATTTCTTTGTTAAATTAAACACTCGTTACTATGCCATTTTTGGATTTACCTTCTATGACTGGCCTCATATTTTGTGGTTCTACTTTCTACATATGCTTTTTGTTATCTCTGGGAATCACATGAGTTATATAGATTATAATGTTAGCATACACAATTGTGCTATGAATACAAGCAATTTATATTATCAGAGTCTTATGTTTTTCTATTATGAGTTGATCCTTTTCATAATAGTAAGTTACAGTGTAGCCCTTTTAATAACCAATCTATACTATTCATTTTGGACTACTTTTGTGATAATTATGCTACCACCTTAGACCGATTTAATTCAATTAACCTTATGTCATTATGACAAAATATAAAAGTTATATATTGCATTATTTTCCAATCACATACAAGCTAACTACTCTTTCATATATATGTGTGTGTGTGTGTGTGTGTGTCAAGAACGTTGATTGGTTTATAATGTATTATTATTCTATTTATGAACATTCTCTCATTACATTATTTTCCTATAGGGTTAGTATTTCCAGGATTGGTTTATTTTGTTAATGGAGTTTTTGTACCTTCTTATAATAATCCACTTTCCTCTAAATCTCTTAATAATAGCATGCGTTCTTACTCCTACATAATTCCTTCCCACATCTATTTTCTTTTAATTATTAACACTAAGAGACTATTAGAGTCCTGATTCACACAATGTAAACTATGGGAAATATATTTACATGTATACAAACATATAATAATGCATTGTATTCTAATTTCCTTCTAGCTAAATTTACCAATAGAAGCTTTGCTTATTTACTAATTAGGATTAACAAGGATATTTTGATTTTCCTTACCAAGAGAATTATAATTAACAAGGATATATATATATATATATATATATATATTTATTTATTTTATTTTATTTATTTATTTATTTTTTTGAATTTGTCTACTCCTATATTGATACAAAAATATTTTTACAAAGAGGTAGTGGCCTTGAGAAGTCTAGCCCAGAGATGCGGCATGCTCACATTACATAGCTGAACACTGACCAAAAAGACTTGCTGAAGACTGACCAGAAGAGCTTCTAGGACCATGACCATGATTAGTTCATAGAAACAGAATATGCCAATATCGAAACTGAAGACTGACCAGAGGTAATTCAAAGACCAAAACAGGTTGACTGGGCCCATACAAATAAATAGGGAAGCGCTGCCCAATTCAAAACTGAAATCTGACCCATTAAACAATTGTAACCGTAACTGAGACCCAAAGACACAGTTAGAAGAATGTCGCCCACGCAGGGGAAACTGACAATTTAACTTTAGAAAAAAGGTCTGAGCATGAGAACTGTAGAGCATATAATGACTATAAAACAGGAGGGAATTGAGCACCTTCGAGCAACAGAGAATCAAAAACCATTGAATGCAGACCTGATTAAGCTTCATGAGAGGTGGAAGGAGACTCTTCAATGACGCAACACCCGTATTTGTAGGGATCTTCATCCTCAGAGGGATGGTCCTCTTTGCCTGAAGAACTGCCACCAGTAGGGACGCTCGGACCAGCTTGAATGTTCATGTGCTGGGTTACAGTGCCACCAGGATCCTTACTCTACTTGTTGTCAATCTAAGAAGTGCCATGCTTATCTTCTGCCCTCGTCTCCAGAGTCACCCCTGGTGTCACAGCAACCAGACCAGAAGTATCCTCTCGAAGCTCAATGGTGACTGAAGCTATGAAGGAGAAATTACTGAGTGTACAGGGGAACTGAAAACGAGCGATGTGAGATTGAGAATTATGAGAGTGCATTGCTGAATTATGTTGCCCTCGACCCCGTCCATGACCACTCCTGGTAACAGGATAGCGGTCAGAGCAGAAGTCCGAGGAATAAGACGAGGAGTCTGAAGTAGAGGAGGAGGGCTGGCGGATAACTTGCCCACGGGAACTTCCCCTCCTATAGCACATTCTCTGGTGCAATCTAGGCATAATGAAAAGAGTAGGAGGTGTTGAATAGGCAGAAGTACTGTGAAGGCAGGGGGGACTGAAAGGGGCCTAGCTTCAACTCGCAGAGGAGCACTGGGAAAGATTGAGGACGAGCGACAACTTAATTTGCAAAATGGGCTTTGTGAAACATGAAATCCCAACAATAAATCAACGCAACATTCTAGAGCACAACATTTCCCTATGCTGGCCCGAGAGCAAGGCTCTGCGGCAGCAAGGGAGCAACACGAGCGCAGGGGAGGAGCATGAATGAATTCTTGGAGGGGCGCCATGACAAATGAACTTGCAGGCTGGTGTGGAGGGACGAGCTACATTAACGCAGCATTGAAGATGTTAGCAGAAGACTTAAAGACTGGCATCACGCGAGGCTGGATGGCAGTGGTAATAAGCCATGCGCCAACCCACCAAGCCGCCCACGTACAGAACGCAATGTTACACACCCACATCTGGGAGAGATAGATCTCGTTGCACCAGAAGAGTGCAGTCTTGTTTGAGTTGTGCATCATTAGAACTGCTCAGTGGACCATAGAAGAATGGGAGTTGTTGATCAACGCCTTGATTAGCCAGTCTGTCTGCTACCTTGTTAGCTGTACGCTGAATGTGCTTGAAGGTAATGTTGTGGGATGCCCTGAGCCATTCTTCAATTTGTTCCAATCTGCTTAGAAGCTGCTAGCTCGAAGTGATCTTTGCTGCTGAGGTGCCTAAGTGAATCCGAATAGCTGCCTCTATTAAGATTTGAGAATCTACTTCTACCTCTAGAAGGAAATTTTTTTCTATTTTTGCTATACAAATGCCCTTCCATAAGCCTTCAAGTTCGGCAGCGTTGTTGGTGTCTCTTCCAAGCGAACCATGATATATGTGTAGACCAGAGCCTACAGCATCTCTAAAAATACCACCGTAACCAGCCAGCCCAGGATTGTCCTTAGTAGCTTCGTTGAAGTTCAGTTTGTAAGAGTGGGTGGTAGGAGGAGACCAGAATTGGGGAGAATCAGTATGGATGGAGGAGCTGGGCTTGACTTGAGCTAAAAATGTGAGGTCCAGGTTCCAATTTTTCAGAATGAGGCATTCCTGGGGTGAATTTGGCAGATCCGAGTCTTGCCAGTGTCTTAGAGTTAGAGTTTCTTGAAGGTTTTGTTTTAGAAGTAGCCACAGGGTGTCAAGGGGCGTACTGTGATTTTTAAAGATCCTGTTATTTCTCTCCTTCCAGATGATCCAATAGACAAAGCCCGATAAAAGGTTCCAGAGGGAATTGAGTAGTAGACTTTGGAAAGGATGCCGATGCCAGTTCCTGATGGTGTTTAAAATATCTCCCACACATCTGCCCGTTCTTCTGTTGCACTATGCAGTTCTCTCCCAAAGTTGTGCTGCTAATGGGCAAATGTCCAAGAGATGCAAGATGGTCTCTGTGTGAAGATTACAATTTGGAAATCTGGAAGGCCCAGTAAATCCTCGCTTTTGTAGATTGTCCCAAGTAAGGATCCACTATTTGCTTAGTAGCCAAAGGAAAGTAGAGACCTTAGGCCAGATGCTTGGTTGCCAAACCTGATCCCATAGCTGATCCTTTATTATCTGCATGGGTTGATAGAGAAGTTGGTATGCTTCCTTGGTAGTGAACATACCTTTGGGTGTATATCCCCATCGCACTTTGTCCTTCTAATCAGAGAGTTTAATTTTCCTGAGTTTGAGCTCTTGATCAATCTCTTCATAAGTTTCCTCCTGCCAGTTAGCCTGCCAGGTGCCAGCTGATCTCCAAAGTTGAAAACCTTGAGGGGATTGCTGCTGCCAAAACTGATGGACATGGATTTGATCATTGTGCTGCATAGTAGCTTGCCACTTGGGTTTGTGGAAGAGAGAGACGAGTTTGGGAAGTTATTTCCAAGAGTCCTCCCAAAATCTTGCTGTGGTACCCGAATGGATTTCCCAGAAGCTGTACGCTTGAATAAAGGCACTATGTTGCTTGGATGCATTCCAAATCAACAAGCCAGGGGTGGTCGTGCTGATGCGGATGAGATCCTCCAGTGGACTCCCTAGAGCATATTTGGCATGCCATAGACGTGCCCAAGGAGTGTGCAGTTTGGAGATCCAGTTCCACTAGATGCGGGTGCCCATGGTGTTATTGCTGTGGAGGGGATCCCTTAGACCAAGCCCACCAGCTGACTTTGGAAGACAAACCTCAATCCATCTGACAAGAGCCCATTTTCTATTGAGGCCTGAGGAACCCCAAAGAAAGTTTCTTTGAAGATTGCAAATTTTTTTAAGAACTAATTTAGGGGCTACTGATATAGAAAATAAGTACAGAGGCATGGCTTGGAGAATGGATTTGATTAGGATAAGCCTGCTAGCAACGTTGAGCGAGCGGTAGGTCCAAGAAGAGAGCCTGGTTTCTAAATTGTCAAGGAGGGATCTCCAAGAAGCATGTTTGATGGCTGAGTCAAACAGGGGAGCTCCAAGATATTTCGAAGGAAGCACAACTATCGGGAAGCCCAAAATCCTAGCTATATTTCTCTAAGTGAGAATGGGAGTGTGGAAGAGGAAGAGCTAGGATTTGGAAGCATTGATGGTGGTGCTAGAAGCTTCTGAGAAGAGATTGAGTAGGGACTCGAAGGCAGAGGCCTCTTGAACTGACGGATGGCTGAAAAGCATATTGTCATCGACAAATTGTTGGTGAGAGATGGGGGGTTGACCATGAAGAGAAATTCCCTTTAAGGAGTGTGAAGAGATAGCAGAATGAAGAAGGCGACTAAGGCCTTCGGCCATGAGAACAAAAAGGAACGGGGAGAGAGGGTCGCCTTGACGAATACCCTGGGAGGGACGAAAGGGAAAGGAAGGAGAACCATTAAGAAGGATGGAGAAACAGGGGAAGGAGATAAGATTCATAAGCCAACGTGTCCAAGTAGCACAGAAGCCAAATGCTAATAACATTTGATTAATATAGGTCCAGCTGAGTTTATCGAGAGATTTAGAAAGATCTAACTTGAGAATCATACCTGGCTTTTCTAGAATCTTGAGTGAATGGATCACTTCATGTGAGAGAATGATACCGTCCAGAATCTGACACCCTTCTACATAGCCTGTTTGCTCTGGTGAAATGAGGAGAGGGAGAAGAGGTTTGAGCCTATTCGCTAGGACTTAGATATGAGTTTGTAGATTACATTGCAGAGTGCGATGGGCCTATATTTATCAGGTGTATTGGATTCTTCCACTTTAGGTACTAGCGCTATGAAGGTCGTGTTAAGGGAAGGAAGGATCCAATGCATCGATCGCGATTCTTCCACGAGCTCCTAGACCTCTGTTTTGATATGCTCCCAGAATTCATGAAAGAAATTGGCTGTGAAGCCATCGGGGCCAGGCGCTTTGCCATCCTTAAGTTGGGCCATAGAGTCCTCCACTTCTTGCATAGAGATAGGCCGGAGAAGCATATTTTTGTGGTCCGCTGTAATGATTTTTGGAATATGCTGCGTAATAGATCGAATGGCCTAATTTTTACAGCCCGGAGGTTCTCGAAGAATGTCCTGAAAGTACTCTTCTGTTCCACTTCTTCATGCACCTCCAGTCGCTCCCCTTGCCAACTATTAATGAAGGTGATGTTATTGTGCATTCTCCTTTGAATAGTAGACCTGTGAAAAAATTTGGTATTTTTCTCCCCATCCTTAAGCCATCTAACCCTGGATTTTTGACACCACAAGGTCTCTTCTTGTTGCCTTCGTGCTTCAATCTTGGTCAAGAGGGCCTTCTCCTGTTGCGCATAGTCTTTCATTCTTCCCTCAGAGATTATACACTATTGCAATGTATTCATTTGCCGCTCCAGCGCTTTTTGATGGTAAAAAAATGTTACCAAAATGAGTGCGATTCC
The DNA here is from genome assembly GCA_031772625.1 of Pinus tabuliformis. Classification (NCBI taxonomy): domain Eukaryota; kingdom Viridiplantae; phylum Streptophyta; class Pinopsida; order Pinales; family Pinaceae; genus Pinus; species Pinus tabuliformis. The sequence goes on from CM062818.1 coordinate 1,204,275,237, forward strand.
ATCATTTGAGAGCTTGTTTGAGGTGTTTTAACTTTTGTTGAAACTGTAACATCTTGGCTCCTTCAGGGGGAGTGAAGGATTTCCAGGCATCGTTAACTACTTCTTTGAAGTTAGGATGTGAAAACCAAAATGATTCGAAGCAAAAAGGTCTATTACACCTAGAGCCCAGACGCGACCACTGTAGCATTATGGGCCAGTGATCAGATCCCACTTGAGGCATGATAGAGGCATGAAAGTCCCCACCCAGGTGAATGGCATTATCCGACATAAGGAATTGATCCAGCTTGGAGGCTATATGCTGTGGTCCCCTTCTTTTATTGGTCCATGTATACATACCATTAGAAGTCTGTAGGTCCATTAACTGATTTCTGTGGATGAAGTCTTTGAAGCCGATGTTGTCTCCTTCCAGCCTTGATCTTCCTCTTGATTTTTCCTCCAAAGCTGTGATGATGTTGAAGTCACCACCGCAAATCCAAAGGGGAAAGCTCCTGACAGAGTTGAGAGTTGTGAGAGTGTCCAACAGATCCAACTTCTTTTGTAAATCTTGTGGGAAATACACATTAGAGAGATGACCATGGATATTGGTCCCGGTTAGGTGGAAAGTTGTCTGAATAAAATAGTGTGAGGTGTGAAAATCATGAAGGGAGAGAACTTGAGGGTTCCAAATGATTACTAGCCCTCTTGAAGCCCCTGAAGCATCCACTGAGACTGAATGACATCCAGACCAGGCTTTATTTAGGATCTTTTCCAGTGCAGTGCTATTGCATTTTGTTTCTTGTAGATAAACTAATGAAGGATTATCTTGCTGGATCATGTTTTTTAAAATTCTATGTTTTGCAGGGATGTTAAGCCCTCTCACATTCCATGAGATGAGCTTCATGAGGAACAGTGGGGAAGATATTTGAAAAACTTGGTTAGCTTGGGGAATCTACCAGATTCCACCAGCATTTCTCCAATAATAATGGTCCTCTGTAGATCCGTTTTACGCCCGCGTTTCTTCGATTCTTTTAGTATTTTTTTCCATCCCAAGGACTGCCTGCCTGAATACCAAGACATTTTTTATGCTGTGCTCTCGCTAAAACTACTTCAAGACTTTCAATTTTCTTGGGGGGTATAGCACTGAATTCTTTCTGTCGACACGCTGTTTCTAGGCTGAGAATGTCCATATCTCCCAGATCTATACTCTCTGGTTCCTCATCCAAGTGTATCGGTATGTTTTGTTCTTCCTTGTTTGGATTTTGATGGATACTGAGAGCTAGAGCTGCATCTATCTCCATTTTGGATGTTTGAAGGGCTGTATCTTGATCTTGTTGGCATTATGACTCAGGTTTGGCATTATGGCATAGGTGTTGTCCTTGATGGCAACTCACTCAAGTGGAAAATCATTGTTCAGGCTCTCAAAATCATAGAAAATGAGATACCCGTAGGTTCCCCGATCAAGAAGTGCAGGCATACCCGCAGGTTCTCCGAACAAAAGGTGCCAGCGTGAAATTCACTCACTTCAATGCAGAGAAACGCGTGCACGTGGGAATTTTTATGATTGATCCATGGTATTTAGTCTGACGTGTTTGATCCTATGGTTTTGGTCCGTGGTATAGCATCTAAAATATTGAACCCCAGTTTTGGGTCCCTTGTATTGGCTTTCTATGGTTTTGATCCATGGTTTGTGTAAGGGCTTGCCTATAAAAAGGAAAGGAGATCATTTGGCTAGGCACTTATGTGTTGAATATCTTAAGTGGAACAAGATTTGAAATACTTGTAATCGGTTAATGAGATAAAATTAAACCTGAGCATGAGAAGACTGATCAATTGAGGGGTCGTGATCTCTTTGGCGCATGATCAGATTTGTGGATCTGACAGTCTGGGGTACAATTGAGGACTGATAAAGTGTTTATATCCAGAGGTCCGCAGGCGAGATACGGCTCAGGTGCAGAGGTGCGCAGTCCAGTAGACGGTGCAGGTGCAGAGGACCGCAGTGCAGTAGATGACGCAGGTGTAGAGGTACGCAGTCCAGTAGATGGCACAGGTGCGGAGGTCCGCAGTGCAGTAGACGGCGCAGGTGCGAGGTGCGCAATCCGCTAGACGATGCAGGTGCGGAGCTGTGCAATCCAGTAGAAAGATCAGGTGCAGAGGTGCACTGTTGAGCAGATAGAGCATGTGCGAAGCTACGCAGGCTAGACTCAGCAGAAGTGCGGATATCTCGCAGGTTTCTATGGGTGAAGTTGCAAACTTTTCTTGAAATATTTGTTGGCTAAATTTTGTCTATTGCTGCAGAGTTCTGGGTTTAGATTACTGGTATTGCTTGTTTGGTTACTGCATTCTGAGAGGCTATTAGTTGATTCATTAGTTGATTGTAAAAGGAGATTAGTTGATTCACATGTATTTGATGATTATTTGATGTTCATGGATCCAGTCTAAAAATTGATGAAACGTGGTCCCTGGAAGAAAAGAAGTAGGTTAGCACCTACGTACTAGTAGCTCAGCTAGTACAAGAGCTAAGGGGGTTGTAGCTCCCTTCCAGGAGAGTCTGGAAAACGAGAGAGGGTTGTAGCTCTCTGCAGGTTGCAGCCTGCGTACTGGTAAAGGACTGCACCAATACATAATCATTGTAAAATAAGTTTCTAATTAGAAGATAGAGACACATTACAGCAGGTGGTTTCACCCACATTGGGTTTCCACCTTATATCTGGTGTTCTTTGGTGTGACTGTCTGTTTTTTCTTGTTCTTGTTCATTATTATATGGTACTGAAATTCAAATTAATGGTCAACATCTGAAGAATAAATTAAATTATAAATCTAGAGGGAATATTGAAAAGAATTTGATAATACTGATTCACCCCCCCCCCTCTCAGCATTATTTCCAACGATTGGTATCAGAGCAGGTCCTTCAAAAGAAGCTTGATCGCTTGAAGGAAGATCTATCATCATGAGAAACTACGAGAGAGAAGCATCGATCAGGCCACCAATTTTTGATGGAACAAACTTCGTATATTGGAAGGTAAGAGTCACTGCCTATCTTCAATCTCTTGGTACAGAAGTCTGGATATCATAGATACAGGGTACACTTTTCTGTCAGCAACACCTACAAATCTGGCTGGTAAGAAGCAATATGAAACAAATGCAAAGGCTGTCAATACTCTATTAGGATGTCTATCTCAATCAGAATTCATCAAGGTTATGCAGTATAAATCCGCAAAAGAAATATGGGACAAGATTGTTCTGAGCTATGAAGGAGATGAACAGGTAAAACGAGCAAAACTTCAAACCCTCAGAATTCAGTATGAAAATCTCAAAATGCACAATGATGAAAGTGTGGCTAACTATTTCCTTCGTGTAGATGAGATTGTTAATTGTATGAAAAACTTGGGTGAAGAAATAAAAGAGGCTGTTGTGGTTGAAAAAGTTCTAAGATCTTTGTCCCCTAAGTTTGAATACAAATTTTCTGCAATAGAAGAAAAGGAGAATCTACGGAATCTTACCATGTCACAGCTGCACGGAATTCTAACTGCTTACGAAATGAGGAAAGGAGGACCATAAGGGAGGAGAGAAGCTGCATTCAAGGCTTAAGGAAAAGGAGATTACTATGAGTCAGGACATCTATCAGAAGAAGAAGAAGAATCAAATTTTGTCAAGAACCTTCAACGAGGTGCTGGAAGATTCAGAGGTAAGTTAGCCTTCAAATGCTTTGCTTGTGGAAGAGTCGGTCACTATGCTGCAAAGTGTCCTCATAAAGATAAGCTTGATAAAGGTAAGGAACCTGTCAGATGGAACAAGAAACAAAATATAAATAAGAAAAGTTATTACACTCATGAAGACAGTGATGGACTTTCAAATAGTGACGAAGATGAACAAGGTAACAATTATAGACTCTTAATGGCTTTTGAAGATGATGATTTCATGGATGCTATAGATGAAGAAGGTTTGTATGAAGAGATTTCTAAACTCAAAATTTGTTTAGAAGATAAAAACATGATTATTGATACTCTGCAATTCCAACTGGCTGAAAAAGAAAAACTTCATGAAAAGTTAGAATGTGAAATTGTTGGTCTTAGAAAAGAGATTGAGAAAACAAAAGCTCTTAATCTTAAATTTGTTAAAGGATCTGAAACTCTGGATGAGATTATCAATGTGCAGCGTTCTCCACTAATCAAGACAGGTCTGGGATATAATGAAGAAGCATCTCAAGCATCCACCTCCAAAAGTTATCTTGATGCAGCAAGGAGGAGCGAGCAAAGGCCTAATAGAAATCATCAGGTAAATCAAGGACAATTTACCTCAAGAATGAACAAAGACTATCAGGTAAATTGGGGGAAATCTACTTTAAGGACAAACAGAAGCTACAACTAGCCTCAGGTAAAACCTTCTCAATTTGCCTCAAGAATGGATGTCAATAGAAACTACAATCATTTGGCTGGTAGATTTGATAATCACAGGAGTTTCTTCAATGGCCAATGTTTCTCTTGTCATAACTTTGGCCACAAAGCAGCTCAATGTGTTGCCTATAAGACAATCATGACTAGAGAAGCTCAAAAATAAAGGAGCATGACTGGGATCGTGAAAAGAACCTACAATAACTTTTCTGCTCTTGAAAATGAAATAGAATGCTCTACTTGTAACAACTTCGGTCATGAAGATTTTGAATTCAGGAGCAGGTTTTGACAGACAACTCAGAAGGAGCAAGCCTCAAGTGTCAAAACATGGAGAATGAAGGAACCACAACCAGAGAGATGTGGTATAGCTTTATATGCATAAGGGCAAGAAAACCAATGGTACATTGACAGTGGCTGTTCGAAACACATGACGGGTGATAAGGAAAAACTCCAGTCATATAGTGCCTTAGAGAAGGAGAAGAAGGTCTCTTTTGGAAATGACACCCCTGCGCTCATAAAAGGTAAAGGTTCTATTCAGCTGAAAGAAAAGGTCAAAGATGGAAATTTTATGTATGTTGATGGGTTAAAGCATAATTTATTGAGTGTCAATCAGATGTGTGATCAAGGAACGGAGGTAATATTTCGATCAAATGGATGTAGTGTTCGTTATCTTGATACAAGAAAAACAGTGATCAAAGGCTTAAGGGCTCCAAATAATTTATACATATTCAAAGAAGGACAACATCAATGTTATCTAAGCAAGAACGATGAACACTGGTTATGGCACAGAAGATTGGGGCATCTTAGCTTCTCACAGATAAGGAAAGCATGTAAATACCAGGCAGTTCGTGGTCTTCCAGACATCAGAATTCCAGACAATACAATTTGCAAATCGTGTCGGTTTGGTAAGAAAACCAGAACTAACTTCCTTGAGAAGGAAGGATCAGCTAGCAGGCCACTTGAACTTGTCCATACTGATGTATGTGGCCCATCTAGGAAAAGGTCACCTCGAGGAGAAGAATATTTCATATTATTCATTGACAACTTTTCCAGGATGTGTTGGATAGGACTTATGAAGCACAAAGACGAAGCCTTTGAAAATTTCAAATCATTCAAAGCCTTGGTGGAGAATGAATTAGATCACAAAATCAAATGCCTCAGGTCTGATAGAGGTGGGGAGTTTACCTCGAATGAATTTTTCGACTTTTGTGAAGAACATGGAATAAGAAGGGAATTCTCTACAGCTAGGACTCCTCAGCAAAATGGAGTAGTGGAAAGGATGAACAGAACGGTTCAACAAATGGCTCATGCTATGCTTGATGAGTCTGGATCTCCTGCAACCTTCTAGGGTGAAGCCGCATTTGCTACAGTTGTTATTCTCAACAAGACAAATATTCGAGTGAACAGCACTCAAACTCCTCATGAGCTCTGGTATGGTGAGACTCCTTCGGTAGAACATTTCAAAATTTTTGGAAGTAAGTGCTATATTAAAAATAATGATGAAAATCTTGGCAAGTTTGAACCTAGAGCAGATGAAGGCATTCTCCTTGGTTATTCTCCTCACAACAAAGCATACAAATGTTACAATAAAAGGCTTCGAAGAATTGTCGACAGCATTGATGTAGTGGTGGATGAAAAAGACACTCCCAGGCCGGTAAGATCTAAAGACTTCGAAGATGATGAGGGCTATCCATCAACATCAAATTAGATTCATGATGAAGAAGAAACCCATGAGGAAAAGATAAGGATAGAAGAAAAGACTTCATCCAGGTATGTTCAAAAGAATCATCCAGAATCTCAAATTTTGGGGCAAAAGGAGGCAGGCATACAAACAAGAAGAACAATTGCAGAAGCTTCAAGCTATTTGGCATTACTTTCCTCCACTGAACCACAAAATGTAAGAGAGGCATGCAAAGATGAATGCTGGGTCAAGGCAATGGATGAAGAACTTGAACAGATTGAAAGGAATAACACTTGGGAATTGGTTCCTAGACCAAAAGATAAGAATGTCATAGGGACAAAGTGGATTTTCAAAAAGAAACTAAATGAAAATGGAGATGTGGTTAGAAACAAGGCAAGACTTGTTTGTAAAAGATATGCACAGCAAGAGGGCATAGATTTTGAAGAAACCTTTGCACCAGTTGCTAGACTTGAGGCTATAAGAATGTTCCTTGCTCTCTCTAGCTTTCAGAAGTTCAAAGTATTTCAGATGGACGTAAAATCTGCCTTTCTGAATGGAGACTTGAATGAAGAAGTGTACATTGAACAACTAGATGGGTTCATCCTTGGAAATGATCAAAATCTTGTATGCAAGCTCAAAAAGGCTCTCTATGGTCTTAAACAGGCTCCTAGGGCGTGGTATTATCAGTTGGATAAATATCTTCATCAACAAGGTCTTATAAAAGGATCAACTGACAACAATCGATATATAAAGGTTGATAATCAAAAATTGCTAATACTTGTTGTGTATGTAGATGATATCATCTTTGGCAGCAATGAAGAAGACATGAGTCAAAAGTTTGCCTTGGTGATGCAAAAGGAGTTTGAAATGTCCATGCTTGGTGAGCTCACATATTTCCTTGGTTTGCAAGTCCAACAAAACAAAGACGGTATTTTTCTATCACAAACCAAGTATCTCAAGCAGATCTTGAAGAAATATGGGATGGAGGATTCGAAACCAGTATGTACCCCTATGGTGACAAGATGCAGCCTCAGTGTGAATGATGAGTCGGCAGCAGTACATCAACCAACCTATAGATCCATGATTGGTAGTCTGCTCTATCTAACAGGTACCCGACCAGACATTATGCATGCAGTGGGAATAGTTGGAAGGTTTTAGGCAAATCCAAAGGAAACTCATCTTCAGGCAGTTAAGAGAATCTTCAAGTATCTTCAAGGAACTCAAAACTATGGCTTATGGTATCCTAATGGTACAGACCTCACACTTCATGCATACACAGATGCGGATTGGGCAGGGAGCGTGGATGACAGGAAAAGCACTAGTGGTGGTGCATTCTTCATGGGTCCTAGATTAGTATCTTGGTTCAGCAAGAAACAAAGCTCTATTGCATTATCTACAGCTGAAGTAGAATATGTAGTTGCTGCATCTTGCTGCACACAACTCCTTTGGATGATGCAAACATTGCAAGACATGCAAATCACTTGTACTCCACCTATCTCCATCTTCTGTGATAATACAAGTGCAATCAGTATTTCAAAGAACCCAGTCATGCACTCAAAGACCAAGCATATACCTATCAAATATCATTTTCTTCAGGAACAAGTGCTAGAACAAAAGGTCAAATTGCAGTATGTTCCCTCTAAGGAACAAGTTGCTGATATACTCACCAAACCGCTGCCCAGGGAGACCTTTGAATACCTCAGGCAAAAGTTGGGGGTAGTTGACGCATCATCCTGCTATTGAATCTTGTCTGTTTCAGAGATTGTTGGTTGTACGCGAGTTTCATATGGGGTATACGTGTACATTCGCTGGTTTATGGATTGGTCAAATACCAAATGGCACAGGTTCAAGGGGAGCATATATTCTTCTAATAATGTATTGTTGGCATTATTTTAGAAGATCTTGGAGGAGCAAGTACAGAAGGAGAACATGGAAGCTGATCTGAATATTGCTAATAATGTTTTGTCTCTATGTCTTATATTTCTTTTGTCAAGGTCATGTAACGGCCTATGTCTGGGATGAATGATATAATGTACTTGGTTGTCATATGTAAATTTCTGATGTAACCCCACTAGGTTGGGAGGATGATCCCCACTTGGTTGGGTGATGAATGTATGTATAGAGTATTTTGGTGATAGGAAGGTCATTTATGATGCATGGTGGATTATGGTTCTTCTTGAAGAAAATTTCTTTTGCAGAATTGGCCTACAGTCAGGGGGAGCACGATCAGTACAACAGAGCAGAGTTTTCAGCGTGTTCTCAGGGGGAGCATAACACTTTTCCCTTGATGAGAAAGGGGGAGAATGACTTTGAGGATCTTGGGGTTGCCATCAAGTCCAAAGGGGGAGATTGTTGGCATTATGACTCAGGTTTGGCATTATGGCACAGGTGTTGTCCTTGATGGCAACTCACCCAAGTGGAAAATCACTGTTCAGGCTCTCAAAATCATAGAAAATGAGATACCCGCAGGTGAGCCTAACAAAAGCTATGGACCCGCAGGTGCCCCGATCAAGAAGTGCGAGCATACCCGCAGGTTCTCCGAACAAAAGGTGCGGGTGTCAAATTCACTCACTTCAATGCACAAAAGTGCGCACATGTGGGAATTTTTATGATTGATCCATGGTATTTAGTTCGATGTGTTTGATCCTGTGTTTTTGGTCCGTGGTATAGCATCTAAAATATTGAACCCCGGTTTTGGGTCCCTTGTATTGGATTTCTATGGTTTTGATCCATGGTTTGTGTAAGGGCTTGCCTATAAAAAGGAAAGGAGATCATTTGGCTAGGCACTTATGTGTTGAGTATCTTAAGTGGAACAAGATCTAAAATACTTATTATCGGTTAATGAGATAAAATTAAACCTGAGCATGAGAAGACTGATCAATTGAGGGGTCGTGATCTCTTTGGTGCATGATCAGATCTGTGGATCTGACAGTCTGGGGTACAATTGAGGACTGATAAAGTGTTTATATCCAGAGGTCCACAGGCGAGATATGGCTCAGGTGCGGAGGTGCGTAGTCCAGTAGATGGCGCAGGTGCGGAGGACCGTAGTGCAGTAGACGACTCAGGTGCAGAGGTACACAGTCCAGTAGACGGCGCAGGTGCGGAGGTCCGCAGTGCAGTAGATGGCGCAGGTGCGGAGGTGCGCAGTCCGCTAGATGGCGCAGGTGCGGAGGTGCGCAGTCCAGTAGACAGATCAGGTGCGGAGGTGCGCTGTCGAGCAGACAGAGCAGGTGCGGAGCTATGCAGGCTAGACTCAGCAGAAGTGCGGATATCTCGCAGGTTTCTATTGGTGAAGTTGCAGACTTTTCTTGAAATATTTGTTGGCTGCCTTTTGTCTATTGCTGCAGAGTTTTGGGTTTAGATTACTGGTATTGCTTGTCTGGTTACTGCATTTTGAGAGGCTATTGGTTGATTCATTAGTTGATTATAAAAGGAGATTAGTTGATTCACATGTACTTGATGATTATTTGATGTTCATGGATCCAATCTAAAAATTGATGAAATGTGGTCCCTGGAAGAAAAGAAGTAGGTCAGCACCTACGTACTAGTAGCTCAGCTAGTACAAGAGCTAGGGGGGTTGTAGCTCCCTGCCAGGAGAGTCTGGAAAACGAGAGAGGGTTGTATCTCTCTGCAGGTTGCAGCCTGCGTACTAGTAAAGGACTGCACTAGTACAGAATCATTGTAAAAGAAGTTTCTAATTAGAAGATAGAGACACATTGCAGCAGGTGGTTTTCACCCACATTGGGTTTCCACCTTATATCTGGTGTTCTTTGGTGTGACTGTCTGTTTTTCTTGTTCTTGTTCATTATTATATGGTACTGACATTCAAATTAATGGTCAACATCTGAAGAATAAATTAAATTATAAATCTAGAGGGAATATTGAAAAGAATTTGATAATACTGATTCACCCCCCCCTCTCAGTATTATTTCCAACAGATCTTTATTATCAAAGGAGGTAGAGGCAGGGATGATGGTGAGATTGAAGGCTGAGAGCGGAGTTGAAGATTTTGGAAGAGGGGGGGAAGAAGTAGGAGGTGGATCTGAAGAAGAAGGGATAGAAAGGTGATCCTCCAAGTTAGGATCAAGTTATTTTGAGAGGTCAGGATTTCGAATCTGTTTTGTATTTCAGGTTTCTTGAGATTAGCTAGGGCGACTGGAGATTTCTTGGCATGCTTTCTTCGACTAGTGACTTTTTTGAATTCCTCAGCATCTTTTCTAGTCTCAAGGATAGGGGTTTTAGACTAAAGACTCAATAGGCAATCTCTGAATAGGTGGCCATGTTCATGGCATTTCCTACAACAAAATGGAACATGCTTATAGTCTATTGTTTGAACCCATTCAAAATCGTCATGAAATAGACCTACCGAGTCCATGAGTGCTTTGGCCAGATGCATGTGTACACAGATCCTGGCATAGGAGGTGTATCTTTGGTGTTTAGTTTCCTCAGCGACTTTGATAAAAACCCCCAGGCCATTGCCTATGTCTTTTAAGGTCTCCTCGTCCTAGTATTCCAGGGGAAGAGAGTACATACGGATCCATACTGGAGCCTAGTTGAAATCTTCTTTGTCTGGATTGAATCTCTCTATCCAGTCACGAAGGTACAGGCCTGCAAAGTTGAAGAAGTATGGACCTCCCTCAAAGATACGAGTTCTGTCCTCCAGACAGTTGAAAATAGCAGTGAAGAAGCCTTTGGGACCAAGCTGCAGGGTAACTCATCCTTCAGGCTTCCATTTGGAAGCGATCCATCCTTGCAAGGCCTTTTCAGTAGGCCAGAGTCCTAAGAACTTGCCTATGAGGGCATGATCCCTCATATATTGGATTTGGCTATTGATTCGGTGACCAGGGAGATCTATTTTGGTTCTTTCTAAAGTTTGGGGATGCATGTAGCAGAGGACACCTTTGGCAGTGACGTTGAGGAATTTTGGTCTATGCCTTTTTCTTTAGCAGCTGCGGAGCCTGCAGCAGTGTTGCCAGCATTGTCGATAGCAAGATTGATAACATGGGCGGCCAGTGGGGTGGAGTTGGGACTGGAATTTGTGTCTGCGCTTACAGATTTTTCAGAAGAGGAACCGTTGGGGAGAGGAGGGGTCGTGCCCACCCCTCTGGAGGGTAGATTCATGGAGAAAGAGTCAGCAGAGAAGCCCGAGGCGTCGAGCTTCAATATAGTGTGCACAGAGGATTAGGGCATCAGAGTTTGCGCAGGAACCCTAGCAGGAGAAGCATCGCCCTTAAGCATTTGTCTCTAGTCATGTGTTGAACTTTAATCAGTGCATTAGTAACTTATTAAATAGTGTAGTAAAAACAGATTAAACCATCGCACATCATAATTTATTTTCTTTTGAATTGTACCATGCTTTTCATATTAAATCATATTCTATCAAATGTAACCAAACTGTAATATAGATAATATTTCTGTAAATCTTCCAATAATAATTTGAAGAGGCCTATCTAAGATATAAACATTTTGAGTTCACTTGTTAGTATATTATATATTATAATTTCAAAACAACTTACAAGATTTATTATTTTATTGTTAGGAATTAGATCTTAGCCAAAAATTCCTAATTTATTGTACCTTTGTATAGTTCATACATAATATTTGATATCTTCAATGCAAGTAATTTCTATTATTTGGACCCCCTAAAATATAATTCTTAGATCCAGTTCTTATATATATATATATATATATATATATATATATATATATATATTTGATGTCGATTAACCTCTCTACCAATACTATTAATTCTTTTTTTCATGTACATAGGAGGTTAGGAACAAAAGACAATAACTTATGTGATAATATTTATAGTAAGTGTGCAGATTGTAACACATTTTCCTTCTAGAGGTGAAGAAAATCCAACCAAGAAAAGAGGGGAGGGTGATGCAACAAAATTCACAGGGAGCGCAAGGTCCAGAAGAGACTAGAAACAGATGGAACTCTAGTGTAATATTCCTAAATATTTATTTCTAATCTTTAAAAACTATAAGAAATCATTGTAGAAATCAAATCTTGATAATTAATTATAGCCCCTTTTTTTCTAATCTCTTGTTTTCTAATTTTACCTCTTTTTCTTCTAGTTTTGGTTTTTTGGTTTCTGCATGCACTTATGTAGGCTTCCATTTTACCAAATCTTCATAGTTTTTTACTTTAATCTAGTTATATTTAAATTAGGTAGAAAATGCTCACTACTGTGTGTCTTGTTTATGGTCATGCAAAATATCACCTACTAAGTCATTGATATTGTTCAAATTATTGTGTAATGAAGGAGTATAATGAAATGAAGGTTGTCATTGATGTCATTGTTACTACCAACACATATAGTGGATGTTTTATGGTGCAGAAAGGAAACTACCTATTCTTATGGCTACCTAAGGAAATAGGTAACTCCAGTGAATAGTTGGGAAAATTTGTAGGCCTCCTGGTTGGTACTCAAGAATTAGAAGCCCTAGGTCCTCCTGGCCTAGTTCCCTCTCCTCCTTGCCTTCCATTTTCGTGTATGTTGTCTCTTTCATTTCTTCTTCTTTCACTTCTGAGAGAATTCACTAGTGACATTATTCTTCTAGAATTGGGGCGATCTCCTCTCCTTAGCTTTGACAACTGGAATTTTTGGCCGCGGTTATATTCTTTCATTTCCATTTTTTTTTATAGTTCATTGGTGGTCATAATTTTGTCTTCTCTGGTTGATTTTTCATCTTCTTCTCAATGCAATTGGCTTCCTTGACATATTTAATTTCATCCCTATACATAATCCCTAGGGATGATTGACGCAATGGAATGAGTTTTTTCTATTTATCAATCTCTCACTCCCTTTCTTTCTCTTTTATATAAACATCTTAAATAATTTAGGATTTTTCTCATCCATCACATTGTTTTAGGGTTTAACCTTTCTTCGGGGATTGAAAACACTATAACATGTACTCTTCCTCAGGTGATCAAATAACTTAGCCCCAAACTCGTTTAGGGTTGACCTTGCTTATTCAGGGCTTGGGGTATTCGGGGGGATTTTTCAAGTTTCGATTAGTAAGTCCTTTAGGGTATTGAATTCTCAAATAGCTTTAGGTACCACCTGGGTTGGGTGCTTGGCTCTAAATTCTTTTTGATGTGTTTTCTTTGGAGGCCTAAATGGATTGAAGTCTCGAATACTAGGTCCCACTTAATTAGTGATTTTCTATAGTTTTTTTGTGTTAATTTTCTCTAAGCAACAATTTCTTTTCTTCAATGGTCTTTGCAATGAAGTATTTTTTAACAAAGGTTATTGTACTAGTCTGAGAAAAAAAAAGGTTCCATTACCTAAATTCAAACTGGCCACACTTCAGATGATCCATGATTTGCAAGAAGGATTGTAGATAGCCTTGACCTGTTTTTCAACTGGCTAGGAAGCTAATGTTCTACCCTGGACTTGACTCATAAAAATCAATACTTGCTTCAAGGTACAAAGTTTTATAATCGAAGCAAAAATGGCACACACACCTTTGCGTTGAGGTTAAAACAAAAGCATATCACCCAAGAACAAGACTCCAAATGTTACAATAAAAGTGCATTCTATTTTCTCTGGCTCTCACATGCCTGCAAGGTTTCCAACAACACACATACACATATCAAACAAAAAAAAATTCTTGAACAAAATGGAGAGGTTTCTAACTATTAGCATCTCTTCTATGACATCTTGGATTTTTAGAATCCCTCTACTAACCATTATAATAGTTATCCCAATCAAAGGAACACATAAACAAAACATAAAACAACATATAGGTGCCGTTGTCTCACAAGGGATGCATAAGGAAATAGAACAATTATTCTAGGATATATTTACAAGGAATTATTACTCATGGAAAAAAAAATATGTGTTGAGACACTCCTGCATCAAGCTCCCTTAGAACAAAAACATTTCATGGACTCCTATCCAAGAGGTCTGCAACAATATTATTGTGTTTCAACATCTTTGCATCACTCACTAAGCTACATATTTAACTAGAAGTCCCTTCCACTTGACCAAATGATCATAATAATATTTGTTCTTGGCCCTTTTGACAAGATTTCAGTTAAGGAAAATATCCCTTTGTAGCTTATAGGCTATAGAAAGTTGAGATTCTCACTTAATTTTCTCTTATTTATCCTGATTCTCTTCTCTAGGCTGCTTATAAGGATACAAATCTGCAACTTTAAATTTTGGAGAAACCCCTATATTTTGGGGTAACTTAATCTCATAGACATTTGTTGAGAACTTTTGCGATACTTTCCAAGGACCAATCCTCTTTCATTTTAGTTTATTATACTCATGTCTCGGGAATCTTTCCTTCCTCAATTATGCTAAAACCAGGTTCCCTACATCAAAATTACTTCCCTTCTCTTGAAGTCAGCTCTTTGCTTGTATTTAAGTTTACTTTCTTCTAGTTGTCCCTCGACATGTTCATGTATCATTTGCATGGCTACAATTTTTTTTTTTGCATGAGCACTACAGATTTCTACCTTTCCCAAATTCCTAGGGAATCCCATATGCAATTTGAAAAGGACTTTTTTTATGTACTTCCATTAGGATAATCATTATAAGCAACTCAATTTGTGGGAGAACTTGATCCCATTGTTTATTTTGGTCATTAACTAAACGTCTCAACAAGTTCCCCAAAATTTTATTGACCACTTACATTTTACTATTTGATTGGGGTTGGTAGGCTAACCTATATGTGAGGTTCATTCCAAGATTCCTCCACAAAGTTCTCCAAAAGTGTCCAACAAATTTTATATCTCAATCTAAGCCTATACTCCTAGGTAATCATTATAGTCTCACAACTTCTTTGAAAAACAGATTAATAATGTGAGTGGCATCGTTTGTTTTGGAGCAATATATGAAATGTACATCTTGGAAAATAGGTCCACCACTACAAAAGATAAGTCACGGTTCATCTAGGTTTTTGGTAGATACAAGGAAAAGTCCATATTAATGGGCTCCCATATTCTATTGGGTATGCACAATGGATGATACAACCTAGAAATCCATTGTCCTCCTTTAGCATACTAGAAAATATTGTACTTTTCCACAAATGTTTCAGCACCAATATAGATCCATCTTAACCATAGATCTGTAACCAAGAGTCGAGAGGGATCACATCCCATTATATGTAAACCTTTTTTTAGAATGTAAAACTTGAAAAGATATTTACAGGTCAAGAGATTTAGTATCTTTCAGTGCTTGATAATTTGGCTTTTTGTGTCACCCTTTACATAGACCATGTGTATTTTTTCATTGTTTAGATTTTATTTTTGAGTAACTTATTATTAATAATGTTATATATTAAAAATTTAATGAGTTATAGATTTTCCTCTTACTAAAAAGTAACTAAATTCATTTACCTTTAATTGTTTTTCTACTTTTGAGCATTGAAATAAATACTAAGGTAAACATTAACACACATCGTATATATACAATTTTTGACTATAAATAGAAATATATTAGTTAATATGGATATTAAAACAATTTTTTTAAGTTCTATGCTGAAATATTTATAAGAGAAATAAAAGTTTTTTTATTTTATTTTTTTAATTACTTTATTTTTGTAAATAATATAAAGTTATATTACTCGGGAAAAAAATATAAAGTTATATTATTTAACATAGACATTTAAATAATTTATTTTCTACTCGAATAATGAAAGTGAAATATCAATGAACCAAGTGAGCACAATGAGAATGCAATTATTTATGTTTTATAATGGTTTTAATTAAAACTAGCCAAATATCTATAGTCATTTATTTTTTATAGTAGCCATCAATGTCTTTTCATTTAAACTTCTTTTACGGGACACGTGTCAAATCCAAGTTGAGCAAAAATGAAATTATATATCCAACTCATACTGGATTATACAATCAACATCTCAGCTCAATCAGTTCTCATACCTAGCCAATAATAAAAATGAGTCAATTCTTCATAGTCTTATCATGGCCAAAATGAATAGGTAGTCCTCCATTGTGCTTCTTCTTCACCATATTATTTGTCATTGATACTTTGGAATACGTAATTTACTACCATTAAACAATAGTCACTCTTGAATCATGTATTCAAGCTATGGAACTTGATCTTTGATTATGGGGCTTTTAGAAGCCTCGTAAATTTATTTGAAGTTTGAATAATCCTTGTACATTTCTTGGAGGTATTCATACCCCAAAGTGTTAACTTGAAATTCCTACAAGACCAAACATATCCTGCTCAAAGCATTAACAACTTTATTCACATTCCCACTAATAGGTTTCAAAACAAAATAATTTCTTTTCATGTATTCTACCCATTTGACATGTCTCTGATTCATATTTTCTTGTTTGGTTATGAACTATAATATATGATTGTCTGTCTATGGAATAAAATATCTGGGGAGAAGATAATGCCTCCAATTCTTTAGAGATTGAATCACGACATAAAATTTGTTTTCATGAGGTGGAATACTTCTTCTTGGTCTCATTCAATTTCTCACAAAAATATGCAATGGGCTTATCCTCTGCTAAGAACAACACCAATGGACATTGCAATGGAATTACCGTTTACTTGAAAAGGATTTGAAAATTAGGAAATATTAAAATTTTCTACTATATTATTTTATCCTTCAACAATTGAAGTGCCTCTTCAATTGTTGCTTTTCACTTAAAATGTTGATGTTCCCATTTAAAGGTTTGCACTATCAGTGCACAAATGTGACTACAATTTCAAATAAACTTTCAGTAAAATTTGGCCAATTGATGAAAGATCCTCACCTCATGGATATTTGTTGGAGAAGGCCAATTTTTAATGGATTTTACCTTCTTTGGGTCCATTTTTAGCTCTTCATAGGAAATTACAAACCCCAAATAAATTAATTTTGTCTTAAGAAAATAACACTTTTTAGATTTATTAGAAGGTTTTTTTGTTGTAGCTTCCTCAATGCGAGTTTTAAAAATCTAAGATGTTCTTCCTTAGTTTTGTTGTACACAAGCATATCATATAAATAAAAAATAAAAAATCTACCAATAAAGTCTTTGAGGACTTCATTTACAAGCATCATAAAAGTACTAGGTGCATTGTTTAATCAAAATGGAATAACCATCCATTCATACAAACCATCATTGGTTTTGAATGTAGTTTTCCACTCATCTCCTTATCTCATTCTGCTTTGATGATACCCACTCTTTAAATCTATTTTTTTTAAAAATTATCTTGCACCACTAAGCGTTAGATGATCCAAAATACATAAACTATAGCCAATTGTTTAGAATCTAATATTCCATTATCTAGAATATTTAATTAAATATTGGAAACATTTTAGAATAGATAATTGTTGTAAAAGATATGACATCTAGAAATGTGTCGTTTCTTAGGAGCTAATTTAGGAAAATAGTTAGGCGTGTTGTTATGAGAGCATTAAATGTAAATGGACAATTATAAATAAAATAAGTGATCCATAACATAATTAGTTTAGGAAACTAGCTTATTTAAAACTCATTTCTCTTATCTTACAAGAGTGTTGAGTGATTGTGTGTAAACTCTTGCATATTTTATGTAATTTTCTTTTCCTTATTAATTTTTTTTTGTGTTTGAGGACACTTCTACTATTATTGCGGTATCAGAGCCATCAGTGATGCAAAAGGTATGTGAAGAGAAGATTCCAACTTTACAAACTTTTGGAAAACTTCACCAAGTAGTTAATTGGTATTCCAGTAGTTTTATATTGTTATTAAAGAAAATAAATTTGAGTATTATATATTTTATTGTTGATTTGAGATTTGAGATTTGGAAATTAAATTTCCATCCTAAAATATTTTATTATCTTTGGAATCGCCCTTGAAAGTATTTAAATTTTTAAGAAACTTCTGAATCTAAAACCGTGTGAATGCTGGAGAACTAGAACTGTGTGCATGAAAAACACCTGCAACATGGAAGACAAGGGAGAGTAGATCTCATTTCAATTCTCGGTAGAGAAGAAACAACGTAGAGACTAGCAGAGATAACAAATCAACATGGAGATCACTGTGGATAAGCCAAGCACTTGCAGAGGGAAATAATTGTAGTTTTGGAGTATAGAAGCATGGAGAAGGTGATGAAGGACGTGTCTCTGGTCTCTGCCATAGTCAGTCATGAGAAATTTATCTTCAATGGTCACTCGTCTACAAACTCTAGAATGAATCAGTTACTTGAGAGACACATTGTCTTCCCATCAGACCCCATTCATTACTTCCTCTATTGTTCCGAAGGTTTTCCCATGCAAAGTTCTTGAATTTCCGTCCCTCTCGATCAACTACAAGACGAAGATTTTTTGACTGGAATCCATTTTGGGGTGGACAACATCGACTCCATTTTGGAGTGGATGCGTTGAGAATAGACAACTTATATTATCTCTCTCGAATAACATTTTAATGCTGTGTACTTCTCAAACAAAACATTTGCATAAATCTAATGGCTTAATACTTTACATGCATAAGTTTAAACTTGAAGCTTGAAAAGTTAATTCACTTTTTGGAAGTGATTTGATAAAAGTTTTTTTTAAAGGAGAGGGGGGGGGGGGCACGAGTCCCTCAATTAGAAGCTATATATTAGCCCAATTTTCACAATTTTTTTTTTCACAATATTTACATATATGTACAGAAGCACAATGTTCACAATAGCTGCTGGGCAGCGCAATCATGCAACGAGGGTTCGAACACGAGTGGGGAGGCGGAAAGTCATCCATCTTGACCACGTGAGATATACGCCCAAAAGTGATTTCATAAAGGTTAATTCACATTTTTAAAAGGACTTCATAAATTTCTTTTTTTAAGTGAGGTTAAAAGAAATTAAAGTTTATTAATGGAGTGAGAAGGTGTATTTTCAATTTTTAATTTTTCAATTTTAATGGAGAGATAAATATGTTTTTTAAATATTTTGTTGGAGTGATAAAGTGTGATTTTTTTATTTTGGAGTGATAAGGTATAATTTTGTAATTTTTAATTTGGGAACAAGAAGGTAATTTTTTTTTTGAGGGAAACATAATTGTAATTAAAGTAAGTTTTACTTTGAGGGGGGGCCTACAGCCATAGAAGTCAAATTGCAAGAGAATTTTAATTTCAAATTTTAAAATCTTATTGTAAAATTTTAGAGAAGTTGACTAGAGCCAAGTGCAAAGCTCAGTGAATTTTCTTCTCAAATGACTATACGAGGGTCAAGGCCAAGCCTCGATAGATAATTTTTTTTTGTGTGTGGTGTGTTGTCCATCTTCATTTTTGATCCAAGAGTAAAAGTGATCAAAATTCGAAGTGTTCAAAAGTTCGCGAAATCAGTGTGAAAGCGTAGAGCTCGTCGACCTGAATCCTACACAACTTGAATCGCTCAAAACTGATATCGTATGCTCTCGATATTGTGTTTTGATCCTTTTCCCAAACAGGGAAAATTTTTGCAGGTTGGGTGCAGGACTGCTAATTAAGTTGTCCGTACGATGATTCAGCATATTGACTGGGAAGATTGACTGTACCTCGAGCCATGGCAGGCTTCCAAGTGGCCTCATTTGATTGGTTCAATTTGGAAAGTTCCGATTGGTTATGGTGGATTTTGTTAGCCTAATGGTTGGGTGCCACATCGCCCAATCATAGACTACCACGTGGCACCCTAGGGTTGCGAAAATTTTTGTTAAGGATGAACTGCCACCTGGGAGGATCAAATGCAAGACCTTAAGCATTGCAGCACAACGCCTTACTGCTACACTGCCAGGTGAATCTTAACCCATAACAATAAATATCTATTTAAATTTTTGGCACATAGGTGTTCGGGGAAGGGGTCAGGGCTAAGCCCATGGCCACTGGTTACTACACAACCCATGAGACTGTGGGTGGAGCTACTAAGGGCTTGGGGCTTAGCCCCAACCCAAGGTCTAACCATATGACGTGACTAAAGATGGATCAGAGTGGAGAGTTAACAAGTTGGGAGTTGGGTCGGATCCCTAGCTCCAAGTCCCATGAATCACCATAGGACCGAGACCGCAGCAGAAGGTGCTAAGGATTGGCGCTAAGGTTAATCCCAGCCCCATGGCATATGGGGTCATGCAAGACCGTGGGCATGAGCAGAGGGATCCAAAGTGACAGGTGCGTGGATTTGGGGACTAGCCCTGGGTTATGTGGAAATCATATGACTGATGTGCGGAGGTTAAGGGGCCTATGCCGATGGGGCAGGGTGGTTAGCTTGAGCCCCTGGGCATATGGTCCACATGACCCAGTTTTTCTGCTCATGGGGGTCATTGGGTAATTAAAGTAATTGAAAAATTGCACCCAAAACAATGGGAATCTCACTAGCACTAGGAGAAAATGTCACTTGGTGTTCCCTGGAATGGTGGAATTCATAGAATAATTAGAAAATCAGTCTAGTTTGTAGAGAAGTTAGCAGAAAAACTTCTCTAAAGCATAAATTCTTTAAATTTTGGCCAAATTGAGCCCAACAAGAGGCTCACTTGGGGTTTTTGATTGTTCTAGAGCCATTCTTGACATTATTTTTACATTATGAGCACTGTAAATCCATGTAGACACAAGCACTTAATCAAAGAGACCCAACTTTGGAAGCTGAACTAGGAGATGTAGCCTAGGAGGGGTGAAGTCCTTTATTATTTTGTTGTCTTGTGTTTTTGTATATGGTATATTTGTCTCTATTTTTATGTTGTTACTGAGTTTTAAAACCATTATTTTATGTGCTTTTGCCAAGTGATCCATTGCCTAAAAGACATAAAATTTTACTTGCAAATTTTACTACCACCTTTAAGTTTGTATAACATATCAGTTTGGTGTCAGAGCTCAACGTTATTTTGAAGGTTTGATTTTGTTTGCAAGTGTTTTCTGATGCTTACAAGGTTGAAGCTCAAAATTGGAGAAGGAGAGATTGTGGAGCCAAGGTCTTAAATTGTTTCAAGGAGAACACACATACCTCAAGATTCACCATTCATGGCACATGAAGATGTTCATGAAGGGATGTCTGAAGATGAGAGAACTTTTAAAAAAGATTTCTTTCAAATGTTTGAAATGGTGAAAGTTCTTTATGAGGAGAGGAACTCAAGGTTGCAAGGGGAGAGATCAAAACCTCCAAAAGGAAATGGAGGAAATGGATACAAGCCTCCAAAAGAGAATGGAGCAGATGGTGACAAGCCACCACCTTCACCTTCATCCTCATCCTCATCTTCTTCTACTTCTACCCCTTCATAAACACCTCCAAATTCTCCAAAGGGACATGGTAAAACTCCTTTATTAAATCCTGACATAAAGTTTGAATTGCCTATGTATGATGGAGAGATAAATGCTGAGAAATTAGATCATTGGGTTCATTAAATTGAAGTGTGTTGTAGGATACAAATAATGAAGGATGATGCAACCGAAATTCAACTTGCTTCTCTTAGGTTGGAAAATGAAACACTCATTTGGTGGGAGTCCAAAACTCAAGAGGACATGAAGAAAAGTGGTAAGGTTTTATCCTCTTGGAATTATTTTGTTGTTGCAATAAGAAGACAATTTTATCCATTAGCATACATGCAAAAATCTATAGTGGAATGGAAAAATTTAGGCAAGCTAAGGGTCAAAGTGTGCAAAACTATACTCAAGAATTTAGGAAAAGAGCTTTGATTTTGGGTATAGATTTATCCTCTCAAGACACTCTACTGAAATACATTGGAGGTTTACATAGTTTTTTGAGACACACAATTCTCATGTTTAACCCTACAAAGCTAGATGAAGTTTGTGTATAAAAAAATTATTTAGAAGCAAGAGAGAAGAGTGTTTCTAAAGAAACTAGTGAGAAGTCATTTAAATCTAGAGACAAACGAAAGGAGAAGTTCAAAGGCAAGGATGAAAAGAACATTTCAGTCAATAAAGAGGGAGAAAAACTCACATGTAAACATTGTTCCAAAGAAGGCCATGATGAAGACCATTGTTGGAAACTTCATCCTGAGATGAGACCCAAAAAATTTAACAAAAAGGAGAAAGAAAATATTGTTGAACCAACTCAACAAGATCTAGGATCTGATTCTGGAGATGAAACAAAAATCATAGCCATAGGATTGAAAATTAAGGATTCTATTGCAAGTACTAGTTCTTCTAGAAAGTTGATTGAAAATCAAAATGAAAGAAAATTTTTACCATATTAGAGTCATAAAAAAACATAACAAAGAAGATACATTGTTTGATAGTGGATCACAAACAAACCTTATTTCAGAAGACATTGTCAAGAAACTAAATTTGGAAACCATTTCTCATCCTAAAACTTATCCTTTGGGTTGGGAATGTGACAACCCCAAATTGCAAGTGACAAGAAAATGCATACTTAAATTTGCCATGACTGCAAATTTTATGATGAGGTAGAACTTCATGTAGTACCACTTGACATATGCAAGATTGTTTTAGGAATCCCATATTTATATGATAGGAAAGACATATTTTATTGCCATGAGAACAAATATCATTTGTTTAAAAATGGGATTGAGTATATCGTTAGAGCACATAGCAAGAAGTTGAATTTGTCTCTTGTGAATGCTGGAAAAATGAAGAGGTTTAAATTCTAATCAGAATTTTTCATTTTTAATGATTAAACACAAATCTGTCAAGAAATCTGAAGCTTTCCAAGGATGTGATGTAAAATTCAAACATGATTTAGCTAAGGTTGTTAACACACATGATAAGATGTTTCAGGAGTCTAACGTGTTTCCTCTTAAAAGAGGAAAATGACATGAAGTTCAATTGTAGCAGGATGCATCACTTTTTAACATAATTGGTATGACCAAGATTCTAGTGTTAGAGAATGCATGGATCAATAAGCAGATGCAAGAGCTCCCTGAAAAGGGGACATTAGTTCTACTATATCTTCTTGTGGGTCTCCTAATGTTTTGGCTTTGAAGAAGGACAATGCATGGCGATGGCCATCACATTTGGTGAAGAGTCAAGCCAACTACAAGGCTAGACATGATAAGCATCGTGTTGACAAAAATTTTCAGGTTGGAGATGAAGTAAGGCTTTGCATCATCAAAGAAAATATTAAAGGTGAAAATAACTTGAAATTGGGTCAACCTCCTTTTATTGAAGATCATGGAGAGAATGTTTAGATTCTTTCAATAGAAGTTTTTCCTCCTGAAACAAGAACTTCAATAAGAAGGAAGAGGAAGCACCCTTGTATGGGGATCAAAGGTACAAATCCAAGAAAATCCAAATAAATTGAGATTGGAAGGGTGAGGGAATTGTACCCTCATCTGTTTTTTGACTGAAAATAGTCTTTTGGAGGTCTAAAAGATTCTAATGTGAAGGAGTGATCCAAGGGATCAGTAAAGTGCTCAAAATTCAAAGTGTTCAAAAGTGATTTAAACTAGTGCCAAAGCGTAGAGCTCACTAACCTAAATAATACACAACTTGAATCGCTCAAAACCGATATCATATTCTCCCGATATTGCATTATGATTGTTTTCCTAGATAGGTAAAATTTTTGCAAGTTGGGTGCAGGACTACTAACTGGGAAGTCCATACGATGACTCATAAGGTTGACTGGACAAGCTGACTATACCTTAGACCAATGGTAGGCTTCCAAGTGGCCTCATTTTATTGGTTTAATTTGAAAAGTTCTGATTGGCTATGGTGGATTTTGTTGGACTAATGGTTGGGTGCCACGTGGCCCAATCACAAGCTACCACATGGCACCCCGGGGTTACACAAAATTTTGTTGAGGCCGAACTACCATCGGGGGGGATTGAATGGAGGACCTCAAGCATTGCAACGCAACAACTTACCAGTACACTACCACATGAATCCTAACACTTATGACATTGAATATGTATTTAAAGTTTTGGTGCATAGGTGTTGGGGGAAGGGACCGGGGCTATGTCCTTGGTCACTACAAAACCCATGAGACCACAGGCGAAGTGACCAAGGGCTCTAGGCCTAGCCCTAGCCCAAGGTATAACCATATGACGTGACCGAAGTGGATTAGAGTAGAGAGCTTATAGGTTGGGAGGCGGGTCAGAGTGCTAGATCTAAGTCCCATGAATCACCGTAGGATTGAGACCATAGTGGAAGGTGCTAAGGGTTGGTGCTAAGGTTAGGCCCAGCCCCAAAACATGTGGTGTCACAAAGGACCATGGGAACAAGGAGAGGGATCAAAAGCGACATATGCATGGATTTGGGGACTAGCGCCGGGTTCTGTGGAGCTCATAAGACTGACAATATGGAGGTCGAGGGGCCTATGGTGACGGGGGAGGATGGTTAGCCCCAACCCACGAGCACATGGACCATATGACCCAATTTTTTCCGCTCATGGGGGTCACTGGGCAATTAAAGTAATTGACAAATTTCACTCGAAACGGTGCAAATCTTGCCGATGTAGCACGAAAATGTCATTTGGCAGTCCCTCGAATGGCATAATTCGTAGAACCATTAGCAAATCAGTCCAGTTTGTAAAGCAGTTAACATAAAAACTTCTCTGGAGCATAACTTCTTTAGTTTTTGACCAAATTTGGCCTAACAAGAGCCCAACTTGGGGTTTTTTTACTTTTTTTGGAGCCATTAGAGATATTATTTTTACATTCAGAGCATTATAAATCCATGTAAACACAAATTTGAAGCACTTAATGAAAGAGGCCCAACATTGGAAGCTAGACCAGGAGATGTAACCCGAGAGGGGTGAACTCCTTTATCATTTTGTTGTCTTGTGTTTCTATATATGGTATATTTTTTTTTTGTTTTTATGTCGTTCACTGAGTTTTAAAACCATTATTTTATGTGCATTTTCAAAGTGATCCATTACATAAAGACATAAAATTTTAATTGAAAATTTTCCTATCACCTTCAAGTTTGTATAACAGATCATTTTTGTGGTACATGATCCATGTTGGTGCATACACTTACTTTTACAATGTCTAAGTTGGTAAATTTTCTGAATCTGAAAAACTTGAAGGCTCAAAGAATTACAAGAAATGGAAAATGCACATAGAAAGAACTTGAATTTACAATGAACTTTGGCAAGATGTATGTGATGGTGATGTCAAAACAAACAAACCTACAGATGTAGACTCACTAGCTAAATGGGAAATAAAAAATTCCAAAGCATTAACATTAGTTAAATCTTTAGTTAATGATGAAATGTGTGTTCACATTGAAAATGCTTCTGATGTATGGTCTGCCTAGAGAACATTTAAATATTTATTTGATACACAGCCATAATCTAAGAGAGTTGATCTTCAATTAAATTTGCTTCAACAGAAGTTGACAAAAGGGGGATATGTAATTGAATACATTTCTAGACTTAAGAACATTAAGAAGGATATAGTAAAGGTTGGATTTCAAGTATTGGATGATAGTTTTACGACTTCTATTTTGATTGATAGTTTTCCTTCTTCATATACACATTTCTTGGAAAGTTTACAAGTAACAGGAAAGCTAGAGAAGTTAAAATTTGATGAATTAAGTGAAATGCTATCTCAACATGACAAAACTTTTGGAATGAAGAAACATGTTGAAGAAGATGTTTTTTTTACAAAATCTAGCACTAGTAAATCTTCAACTAAAAGTTTTGGAGGTAGGGGAAGAGGGAACATCAATCAAAATCAAGGAGCACATAGAGGACAAGGTCGTGGTAGAAGTGAAGGCAGAGGGAATAAATTCAATAGAGGCAACAGTTCTGGCAGAGGTAACATTCAAGGCAAAGGCAACAATCAAGGTAGAGGCAACAATCAAGGAAGAGGACAAAGTCAAGGTAGAGGAAAAAATCAAGGGAGAGGAGAAATTCAAGGTAGAGGAAAATATTTCAATCAAGTTGTTTGTAGAAGATGTAACAGAGTTGGTCATTATGCTGAAGATTGTCGAACTTCTATTGAAAAAATTCCAAAGTTTCAGCAACACTTGGCACAGTTTGCTAATGATCAAGAAGATGATGGCTTAGAATATGTCTTCACTACACTTTAGAGTTCGAAATAAAAATTATTACAGGTATCCACATATCTTAAAAGTGATTATGAATATGCTTGGATCTTAGATACAAGGGCAACACAACATATGACTTTTCAACGTGACTTATTTTGGATTTTTCAATAATGTTGTCTTAATTCAATATTTCTTGCAAATGATAGAAGACATAATCCTTGTGGAAAAGGTGTACTAAATGTTTATGTTCCCGATACTGGAAAAAACTAATTTCAAATGTTTGGTATGTACCAACTTTCAAGAAGAATTGGTTGTCATTAGTCACGATTCAATGAGCAGGACATTAGGTTATTATGGAGGATGGCTTAGGAAAATCAACTCCATCTAACAGAATATCAAGACAATCATGATAGGATATGAAGATGGAAAACTTTTAAGGATGACAGAAACAGTCATTCCAAGAAATTATGATTTTGCAGGAGCAACAAGTATATATATTCCACCAATAAGGATGTGGCATGTTAGATATGGGCATTTAAACTTTGAAAGTCTCTCTCAACTTAAAAAGTAGGGAATGGTTAAAGGACTTCCAACTTTTAAGAAAGAAAATGCAAAATTTGAAGCTTGCATTTACAAGAAACAAAGTCGAGAGACTTTTCAAACAAGTCCATGGTGTGCAAACAAAATTTTTCAATTGGTTCACAATGACATTTGTGGACCTCTACAGACTTCTCTAGGAGGATGTAGATACTTTTTACTCTTCATTGATGATTTTAGTAGAATGACTTCGGTTTATTTTTTGAAACAAAAGCGAGAAGCATTCAAAAACTTGACTCTTCGTTAACTTGCTGAGAATGAAGTTAAAGAGAAAATTGGCACTCTCGGGATAGGCAATGGAGGGGAATTCACTTCGAATGAATTCCAAAGTTATTATAGGGACAATGGTATTAAAATAAAAATTACAAATGTCTACACTCCACGACAAAATGGAGTAGCAGAGGGAATGAATCACACCTTGTTAGGGATGACACTATCCATCCTAACTTTCAAAAATTTAAGTCCTTTATATTGGGCAGAAGCAATACATACAACAATCTGCTTAAGGAACAAGTATCCTACTCATTCCTTGGATTGAATTACACCATATGAAGCATGGTTTGGTTTCAAACCTAAAGTAAAACATCTTAGAGTTTTTGGTTCAGTGTGTTACACATTAGTTCTAAAAGAAAAGTGAACTAAGCTTGATTCACAAATTTTGAAGTGTACATTGATTGGGTATTCCTATGAAAGGAACATATATCATCTTCTATCCAATGGAAAGTTTATTGTCAGAAGGGAAGTTATATTTGATGAAACATAAAGCAAGAGTACCACAGAGATAAAAAATATTTTACAAAAGTTGGAAACTAAGGGATACAAAAAGAAAATCAAAATGAAAAATCAACAAAGTACAAAACATTGGTATGAAATTGAATTGTCTTCATCGGAAAATGGTTCATCTATATCACCTACTTCATGTAGACCATCTGGATCTTCTAGAAGTACATTTGAATCTCCTAGTAGTAGCTCATCTGACAGTGACTCTCCACCTCATGAACCTTCTGATGATCGAAGAACATCTATTTATATCAATCCCATTTGTAATGATGGTGATTATTTAGATCAAAAAACAAGTGAACATCAACTGCAAAAATTTTCCATTCAACTTTTGAAGGATGTTACTCCAGATGAAGAAAATAAAAAAGGAACAAGAAGTTCACAAAGAAATGAAGGAATTTTTTCCTTAATAACAAATGATTTTACTGAATCTTCCATATACAAAGAGGTAGTAAAACATACAGAATGACAAAAGGAAATGGTTGAAGAATATAAGGCAATGATGGAAAACAACACTTGGGAATAATTTGATTGTCCTAAAAATGTGAAATCCATCGGATGAAAATGGGTTTATAGAATTAAGTATAAGCCATATTGAGACATTAACAGGTACAAGGAAAGGCTTGTTGCCAAAGGTTTTTGACATCAAGAAGGAATCGACTATGAGGAAACATTTGCACATACAACAAAATAGAACACCATCAGATTAGCACTTGCATTAGAAACTAAAAAAGAATGGAAAGTACATCAGATGGATGTTAAAAGTGTCTTCCTCAATGGGGACTTGCAGGAAGAAGTATATATGGCTCAACCTCCAGGTTTTGAGATTGAAGGGAAGGAACAATTGATCAAGGCCTTATATGGATTGAAACAAGCTCCATGAGCTTGATATGCAAAAATGGATGAGTACCTTCGAAAAGTTGGATTTAAGAAAAGTGAATTTGATGATACTTTATATGTATTCCAATAGGGTAAAAATATGGTGATTCTAGTTATGTATGTGGAGGACTTGATCATTACTAGGAACAATAACGATCATAGTTTGAAGGTAAAGAAGGAGTTGTAGGTTGGTTGGAAATGTATGATTTGGGATTACTTCACTACTATCTTGGAGTTCAAGTATTCTAACATTGAAACAATATTTTCATTTTTCAAAGAAAGTATGCATCTAAACTTATTCAAAGATTTGGAATGCAATATTGCAAGCCCGTTCTCACCCCCATCAAACAAAACTTAAAGCTTTCAAAATTTGAAGGGGGAGAATTGGTGAACAATACTACTTATAGAAAGTTGATTGGCAACTTGATTTATCTAACAACCACTTGTCCAAACCTATATTATGCAATCAATATTCTATCATGCTTTATGCATGAACCAAGGGACAACCACTAGAATGCAACAAAAAGGGTCCTTAGATATATCCAAGGGACGAAATATTTGGGTATTCTTTATAAAAACACTAAGAACTTTGTACTTGGTGGATATTCCGATGCAGATTTTGCTGGAATTATTAATGATCGGGAATCAACCTCAGGTTATTTGATGAACATGGTGTCAACTGCAGTTTCTTGGAGTTACAAGAAGCAAGCTACATTGCCCACTTCTTCAGCAGAAGAAGAATATATCAACACGGGAAGAAACATGTGAAATTGTTTGGTTGTGCAGAGTTGTGTAGGATTTGGGCATTCCTCAAGCAGAAGCCACATCTTTATTCATCGACAGCTAGTCAGCCATAAATCTTGCCAAAAGTATAGTTTTCCATTCCAAAACAAAGCACATGGACACAAAGTATCATTACATCAGAACTCTCATTGCAAAGGATGTCATCAATCCGATATATTGTCCTTCAGAAGATGAGATCTCAGATATTTTCATAAAACCACTTGGAAATATCAAAATTACTAAGTTCATGGATGAACTTGGTATTTGTTGTAATATACTTTTGGATCCAAGGGGGGAATGCTAGATGATACAAAATACATAAACTATAGTTTAATTATTTAGAGTCTAATATTCCATTATCTATAATATTTAATTAAATATTGGAAACATTTTAGAATAGCTAATTGCTGTAAAAGATGACATCTAGAAAGGTGTTGTTTCTTAGTAACTAATTTAGGTAAATAGTTAGGAGTGTTGTTATGAGAGCATTAAATGTAAATGGCCACCTGTAAATGAAATAAGTGATCCATAACAAAATTAGTTTAGGACACTAGCTTATTTGAAGCTTGTTTCTCTTCTCTTGCAAGAGTGTTAAGTGATTGTGTGTAAACTCTTGCAGATTTTATGTAATTTTATTTTCCTTTTTAATAATTTTTTTTGTGTCCGAGGACACTTATGCTATTAATAAGAAAATCCATTATATAATTTATTAAAGGTAGGGATCTCGGGTGGGTATTACAATAAAATTTACAAGAAAACAAAACTCACTGATAAATTAATCTGATTTCACACACCTACATATTTATAGGAATCAACTATCACTTCTCTCACATCTTTCTAGGCTCTCCCTCAAGGGAGTCAAGCCCAAACAGGCTCTGATACCATGTTAAAAACTGAGAGATGCACACACAAAGGAACAATTCTATTATATTTCATAAATCACATGGATCCAACACATATTTATGGTGCTTGTGAGATCCAACCAATTCCAAATATAAATAGGGAGGTTGAGATATTATCTCAACATCCACTTATAAATCTGTAACTAATTCTAAACTATACATGGAATAATTATCTTCTAACAATTTCCAAAGCCATTGTTAGCATCATTGTAAGAGGCTTTACACTTTAGTGGTGACAGAGCAGAGATATCTTACTTTATCTTATCTTTTCTAAGTATCACTTGGAAAATAATGAACCTGGAGTTGTTAAAAATGATAAGCTAATACAACCCACAAAGAGAGAACTCAAATCCAGCTTACATAAGGACAAGACATGTTGTTTCATGAGTACATTGAGACAAAACTAAATTGTGAAGTTGGTAATGAAAATGCAATTGCAGATGCAAGCTTTGGAACCTCGTACGTGATGTATTTACTATTCATGGAATGTAAGAAAATGATGCACGATGTCACCAAGAAATCCCCTTAACGCAACAAAGTGACCATTTCCCTCTACATTTTGTAATAAAATACGATATTTTAAGGCATAAACTAAAAGGCGTAGATAGAATTTCACACGAGACTCATGAGATTCCTTTAATGAATCACATGGAAATGGAAAACCCTGATGATGTAGGTGAGAAACACATCTAGTGGAGGAACAAAAGGAAGGGTATTGTTCAATATGAAAATCTTGGCCAACCTAGTTGTATGGTAAACATGGTGCAAACAATCATCCACTATGAGTATTATTTCACTAATATTTAAAACATTAAGGGTAAATTATTGAGCCTAGACACTCATTCTACAATTCAATACAACTCATCAAAGTTGAAATAAATTTTGTTCATTTTGGTGATTTTTTTTTAAATCTAAAAAAGTAAAAAATAACTATAAAAAACATTTAAATAATGTCCACTTATAAAAAAAATTGCAAGTGAAAAAATTGGATTTTGCTGATTAGATATGTATTTAAAATGGATCTATCTTGATATCTAGTAAAATAAAGTGAGGATTTTCTTTTGCATTTCTAGATTATGTCCAGATTTCCAGCTAGAAGGATAGAGAGCATGTTTGAGACCTAGAGATTATGCTCAATCACCACTGGAAAAATTGTGAAAATGTGGCATCTTCAAGGGGAAGTAGAAGTCTTCGGGCAATACACATTCAAAGAAAGGGATTATGGGGAATAAATAAGGTTGGGTGGATGCATGTTTCATATTATCTAATTAATCAATCATTTGTTTTGAAATGCATATCATATACTATATTTTATTTTAAAGCTGTCTGTGTGAGCAATTGGTTGATGTACTATAAAGGAAGTTCTCTTCTCCACGTCCACGTCCAAAAAGGTAGTTTTACATTTTAATGGGTGGATATATTTTAAAGTAATTCATAAATAAAATATAAGAGTTGGAGTTAATTTTATACAAGTTTCATGAATATTTTTGGAATTCGATGAATATAATCACAGGAACAAACAATAGCAAACCCAATTGTTTCACCTCCCTCTATTTCCAAAATATTAAAATATTCCTAAAATATATAATAACATAAAAATGGGTGAACATAAACCATAAGGAATTAAGATGCAAGAATAAGAGTCATTAACATTTATGAATTCTATTGATTCTGAAGCAAACAAAAACCAAAATCAACATTCAATCCTGGCCAACACTTTCTATGATAGAATAATCAAAGGAAAAATGATAAGAATATCAATAGGACAATTTATTATTTATATGGGCACTTTTCACCAAGTTAATGAAACTATAATTTCTGTGACACCAGAATATATCCATCCGAGTGAGAATTGAGATCCTTCAAAACCCAAATCAATAATTTGGCTAAAACCATAACTGCAGTTCAAAAGAATTCTTCTCATCTTGAAGATCACCTTCCTTTTCTTTCATACATTGTTGAGGCACAAATTTACTCAATCCACAAGATATCATCTCTCCCTCATCATCACCATCGTACTGTTTTTTGCCCAGTAAGGCTTCTGGGATAGTTCCAATTGTGTTTGAACAAAGTCCTATGCATCTTGCTTGAAATAATCTATCAAACCAAAAAAATAAATAAATAAAAAAATAAATAATAAATAATAAAAATAAATAAATATTTTAATCATGAAATAACAGTTTAAACAAACCCTAAGATCTGTTGGCAATACATCTCTTGCATCTCCTACATCTATTTATTAAATTGATTAATAAGACCAGTATTCACAAATTCTCCTGATGATGAACCACCGTTGATGGTTCGAAACATCGAGCAACAATAATCTAATGCAATGAATCCGGAAGATGATCTACACACCTATGAAAATTGCAGAAACATAAGAGATAAAACAAATCAACTAGGTTCAGTGTTTCCACATTTTGCACCGAGTAGTCGAATCACTAGCTCTGTTGTTGCTGCTGCTGCAATCGACCTCCTTCCATTTGATTTTTTTTCTTAAAACCAGACTGTGCTGATCATGATCTTTGGAGTTGATTTTTTTTTCTTTCTGATTGTCTTGAAGATTAGCCACATTATGGTTTTTGTAGTATTGTTTTCCTCCAAAAGTGAAGAGATTGTTGCAGGCTAGGCATTTATACCTTGGAGGAGTTGTCTTCAAAATATCTGAACTTTGTATTCTCTGAATGAAAGGTTGAATAGATGGGCTTGGTTGGGGACTCTTTCAGAGCTCTTCTTAGCTCTCGATACACAACCATTTCTTTGAAGCAATATGACAGACGGATTTTGTCGGCGCCATCTCCTAATTCTATGATCTCTGCTTCTATAACATGCTTCACAATAATTTGCAAGACTCTCTGGTCCATACTTCACTTTTCTGTGAACGTTGGAGTTAAATGGTGTGAGAAGTGTTGGTGAATTTATATGGTCCAATTTGTCATCCCCCGCCATTTAATGCTTTTCTGTGATTTTCTTGATGGGAAATCAACGGAAAGTTGAAATTCTTTTTCGCTTGCACAAAAGTAAAAAGCACAAAAATGCAGAAAAGCAATTATTTATTGACCATGCATGGATGGATTAGAGGTGTAGTAAAAGGGTGCAGTGTTCCCATAACCCATAGTACAAGATTGAGACTAATCACTAGTAGACAATGGTGAAATTAGTGACTAGGTGACTAAAAAAGTTAGTCACCATAACTTTTCCAAGTGAAATACTACCAAAAATTAGCAATATTAAGAGACCCAGCTAAAAATGACTAACATAAATGACTATTTTAGTCACTAGTTAAAATATACAACTAGCTAATAAGTAATACTACTAAAAATGACTAACATAAATGACTAATTTAGTCTAGGAAAAAAAATATGACTACCTAACAAAAACTACAATAATATGAATTAGTTGTTTATGTTAGTAATTTTAATTGTGTCACTTCAACAATCTAAACTTACAAGTCATAGGGGATTCAAAGGTTGTTTTAGATTGGGTGAAAGGTTATACTTCCTTGTACACTTCTTTATTGGATCAAAGGATGATTAAAATTATGGAGCTTATTAGAATCTTTAGGGTCATATCATTTGATCACATTCACAGGGAATCAAATTCAAAGGTTGACAAATTATCGAAAAGGGGATTAGGCCATCTCCTCATTTTGAAACACGACATGACCACCCATATATGTTGCAACAACCTTTCCAACTTATTTAGTTGGTTGCACATATATTTCACATTTCTTCTTCGTCTTGCAAAGTGGTAGTGCTAAGGAGAGGGTATGAACTTTGATCAAAGAATGTTCACTTAGTACCACTACCAAATTTCCTTCATGCAACTTGCATGATGATAAATGGATGACATTTGAATGTTACAAATGTGTAAGTAGTCCACATTCAACTTTGTTGTCTTCATTGTCC
This sequence comes from Pinus tabuliformis, assembly GCA_031772625.1. Taxonomy (NCBI): domain Eukaryota; kingdom Viridiplantae; phylum Streptophyta; class Pinopsida; order Pinales; family Pinaceae; genus Pinus; species Pinus tabuliformis. The sequence goes on from CM062818.1 coordinate 1,204,309,012, forward strand.
TTAGTAACAACGACAAGTTTGAATATTTCCTTTATTTATCATCGCAAACACATAACTCTTTGTTGTCCCAAACATAGTTAATATTGTTGGTGTATGATCTCTTAATTGTGGAATGGTCTCTTGATGATGATAATGAACTCTCAATCTCCAATGCTCATGAATACGATGAATGAATGATCTAATGCCTTACTTGTATAGACAATTTATGATTCATTTTCTATTTTTATGTGCCATTGTATATATGATTCACTAGCATCTCATGCTATATGGTTAATTGAGCAAGCTTTATCTTTTATTTTTCAAGTATAATTTGGTTGCATGAATAAGCATAGTTGTGTAATTAAAATCATTCAAAATTTGTTAATAATTCATGGTTTGTTTGACTATTCACACACTTATCCTTGGCCTTTTACTTTGAGAGTGAGTAGTGTCAAATCACTAATCTTCGTTAAGGAACTTCCTTTCATTACTCAATGACCTAGCTTAGCTCGATATTTAAGGATTCCCCCCTACATAAGAATATCCTTCTTGTAGTCTAAAGAGTGAGAGAAGGTCACCAAGGTGACATTGGGTGGCTTGCTTGATGGGTGGGGTCAAGACTTTTGTTTTCTATGAGAGTGTTTGAGTGGAGATACAATTTAGAAAATTCTTTCAAGAAAAATAGTTTCTTTTATTTCCATCACCTAAACTACTTCCAATAAAATCATGCGCTTTTAATAAAATCTAATTTTGATAAATAATTAATTCAATAAAATTAAAGAAATAAGATTATTATTATTATTGTTATCTTTTTTTTTTTTTTTTATATGAGAGAATAGATAACTATAACATGTTTGTACTTAAGGATCGATTCTATCCACTACCACAATCACCTCCAAGTGTACCCACATTGCCTCACACGTGGCACACTGAGCTAATCGAAGTTTAAACCAATAACATCATAAGAAATGCCTTAACAACCCATTATATCATCAACTAATCTACACCATGGGGAAAATTAAAAATAACTTTTAATATTAAAAAATATAGCCAATTTATTTTATTTGAAAATCAATTTTAACATCTAATTTGAGGAAACTCTGTAAAATAAAATTTAATGTGAAAAATGTTAAGCAAAATAAAGTTGGGGTAAATTATAAAAATAAAAATAAGTAAAGTGAAATATAAAATTAATAATTATAATTATAATTAATAATTCAATCATATTACTCCTAATTTACCAAGTGTCAGAGGCATAAAATCTCTTCATATACAAACCTTTTTTAAAGTGAAAAGAGATTTGATCTTGGTAAATCCAAAATTAAGATCTAAAATTAATATAGATTCAAGCTAGTTTTATATCAATTTATGTAATTGAAAGTAAAGAATTATTATTTTGATGAAAAGTTACTTTCAAAAATATTTGTAATTTCCTCAATTTTAAAATAAAGACAACCTAGTTCCATCTTAACTCTGGATCTATCAAACGACGAAAGGGATTACATCTCTTGAGGTGCAAACCTCTTTTTTGAGTGAAAAACTTGAGGAAAGTTTTGTACCTCGAGAGATTTGATCCCTCTCGGTGCTTGATAGATCCAGAGTTAAGATGGATCTAGGTTGGTTTCAGTCATGTGTGGCTAAAGAAAATCTAACGAACATATGATTAATTTTATCAATAATACTTAAATTTATCTAATATTAATATAATCATTTTAAATATGATAATTTGTCTCAGATCAATCTGTATACTTTAATTTTAAATTTGCTTATATGCCTCAGTTTGTTGTTATGATAATAACTTTAATGATGAAAAATGATGAAATATAAATTTTGAATGTAAAGGGACAATGTAATAGTGTTGAATGATAGAAAATGTGAATAATAAGAATACATACAATTACAAATAGTCTTCATTGTGGTTAATCTAAAACTATTTTATTCTATTATTCTTATTGTCACCCTTTTTACTTTTGTCATCTTTTCATATTGATTTTCATATTTTCATATCGATTTTATGAAAAGGACATGTTAAACGATAAACCATTTAAATATTTAGCTCAATCTATTGTAGTAAACATCATTCCTTGTCTCTCCTTCTCTCCAATATTAATAGGTTGAATTACAATAACATAAAAATCAATGTACATTGTCAATAATTTTTTGTGCTTACACTGAAATCAATACACACTGTTAATCCAATCACTTTAAAATTAATGTACCATCATACATCCAATCACATCAAAACAGAAATCAACATTTACATTGAAATTAATGAATCTAATGCAAGCAATTAAATAAGATTAGAAAACAACATTTACACTAAAATTACTGCATCTAATGAAAGAAATCAAATAAGATTAGAAATCAACATTTACACTCAAATCAATTCATCTAGTGCACGTAAGAAAATTGGATTATAAACCAACATCTACACTAAAATTAATGCACCTAGTGCAAGTAAGCAGATAGGTTTATAAAGCAACATCTACATTGAAATAAATGCATCTAGTGTAAGCAATCAAATAGGATTAGAAATCACCATATACATTGAAATCAATTAATTTAGTGCAAGAAATCAAATAAGATTATAAATCACCATCTACACTAAAATCAATGCATCTAGTGCAAGCAATCAAACATTATTAGAAATCAACATCTACATTGAAATCAATTCATCTAATGCAAGCAATCAAATAGGAATAGAAATCACCATCTACATTAAAATCAATGCATTTAGTGCAAGCAATCAAATAGGATTAGAAATCATCTATATTGAAATTAATGCATCTAGTGAAAGCAATCAAACATCATTATAAATCAACATCTACACTAAAATCAATGCATCTAGTGCAAGAAATCAAATTGGATTAGAAATCACCATCTACGCTGAAATCAATATATCTAGTGCAAGAAATATTCTTCCCTCTCTTCCCTCCCGCCCCCCCCGCCAATATATATCTATATCTCCTTCCATCTCTCCTTATTTTCCACTCTATCTCAACCTACCAAACACATATGCTATTTCACTTCATATCTATCAATATCTTTGTCCCTCCCTCCCTCTCTCTCTTATTTCCTCTCTTCACCTTCCATCTATATCTCTATCTCCATTTTCCTATCTATATCACCGCTAAAACATACACTCTATTTCTTCAATCTATCTACTTATCCCTCCCTCCTCCTCTCTCTCTCTCTTCCCCTTCTCTCCCTCTCACCCACTTCTATCTCTCTTCCCTACTTCTTTCCTCTCTCCCTCTCTCCATCCTCTTTATCACTCCCTCTTTCTCTTTCTCTCCACCTTTCTCTCTATATTTCTTTCTTCTTACCTCTCTCTCTCTCCCCCTCCAACTCCATCTCTCTTTCCCTCCCCCAGTCCACTCTCTCACATCCTCTTTCTCTTCCTTCCTCTCTTCTCTCTCTCTCTCTCTCTCTAACTCTTCAACCTCCAACTCTGTTACTATATCCCTCCCTCTCTCCTTCTCTCCCTCATTCTCTCCATCTCTCCATTGTTACTCCCTCTCTCTCTCCACTTCTCACTCTCTATGTATTTATTATTCCCTCCCTCTCTCCCCCTCCAACTCCATATCTCTATCCATCCCTCTCCTCCTCTCTCTCATCTTTCCTCTCTTTCCCTTTCTCTCCTATGTTTATCTCTCTTCCCCCGTTTCTCTCTCTCTGCCCTCCAATCCTCTCACTATCTCCCTCCCACTCTCCTCTCTTCCCCTCCATATTTGTGTCTCCCTCTCCCTCTTTTACCCTTCTCTACCTCTCTCTCTTTTTATTCCTCCTCTCATGTATCCTTCAGTTTATCTTTGTCTCTCCCTTGTCACTCCCCCTATCTCTCCACCTCTATAACTTTATGTCTTTGTTCTTACCTCCCTTATATATAGAGTTAATATATATCATGATATATTAATATATATTATAATATAACAAATTTAATATTGGATTAAAACAAAGTTATTATATTTAATAATAGATCAATATTATGATATATTAATATGAATATTAGATTTAATAATAATAATAATAATATTTTAATATTAATATTATGGTTAATAGTACTTTTTGCATGGTATTAATAATAATTTGGCCCATGGTATTTTTCCCATAGGCTTTACCTAAATAAAACCTATTTTTTGAGTGTTAGTAAGTGTAAAGAGGTTTATGGAGCAAATATAAAAAGAGGTTTTATTTTTTACCATACGTGTTGTTTATTTATATTTTTATTTATGTATCATATTTCTTTTATTTACAATGGTATTTGGCCCATAGGCTTGGTATATAATTAAATGTTGATTTCTAATCTTATTTGATATGTTTTTATTTATTTACCATATCTCTTTCTTTTTACTATTCGAAACCTCTTTATATTTTAAATTTATGTTGTGTTTATACATAATAATAATTAGATTGATTTTTAAATAGGGCCGACATACATTAGATTAACAATGTTAAATGTTAAATATTAACGTTTACATTTACGTTTATGTGTACATTTACATTTAAGTTTACATGTTTACGTTTTTATGCAAGATCTACCTCATGGGCACAATAATTATTTTATTTTTAATTTAAAATTACAAATAACTTTGAAAAATACATATAAATAACTAAAAACAATTTTATATTAATTAAAATAAAATAAATTTCAATTAATTAAAAGTTAAAATAATACTATTTGAATGAAAAGTTGATTTTTATTTTCAAAGAGAGTAAAGAGATTTGTAATTATTTTATTTATTTATTTATTTATTGATTTTCTAAATATGACTAATTCTATTAATGTAACAAAAAATGGTACAAGGAGGCACCAACCTCTGCAGATAAAATCTCAGAGTATGCCATGTTTATCAACCCATATCTGTAAATCACTATCCGCACCGAGCAAACCAGTCCAAAACTAGAAGTGTTTGCTGCCCACAGAGGGGTAACAACCTGTAATGCCAGAGTGGAAGAGTTTGTTGAACAAAACATCAAAATTGACTACATTTTCATAAAAGAAACAATAAAAGAGACCCCTAAGGTTGGTAGCCAGGAACTCAAAACCTGAAGAAAACTTTGGCCAGCTAGGTGTCATTAGGTGGAGGAGGTTCTTCCATAATCAGACAATTATGCTTCCATGTCATCTTCCTCATCCTGTTTATCTCTTGTTGTTGCGTCCACATTCTTGAAACCGCTTGGAATATTGCCTCCCTGAGCTGCGCCTGAGCGGTCTGGAGCTTCTTCGTGGCTATTACGTGTCCCTGAGCTGCTGCTAGGGGCTTTTCTTCTGCTGGTGTTGGTCCTCTCCTGAATGTTATGAGTTGAGACTTTAGAGCTTTGAGGGTTCTCTCTAAAAGCTACTGAAATGGTTGATATAATGCATGGGCGCTCCAGCGTGTAACAAAACTGGAATTAGACAGAGTGACTGGATTGCAAAGTCAGGATAGAAGTAGCAGGAGGTTGGGGAGCCTCTTCAGTACTCCAAGAAATAGCCGGATGAGCATGCCTCCTACCGCTATGGGTGGCAGGATAATGACCCAAGAAATGAGCAGTCATTGAGGGGGAGGAAGAGTCCAAAGGGGTTGAGTCAGAGAGGGACAACGAGGGGGGGCGAATTACTCTTCCTCTGTCGCTGCCTCTTCTGCAGCGCATCCTGTGACGTAGTCAAGGCATGTTCGCCTGGTCAAAATTGGGTTGACGAGGACGAGGAGGAGCAGTGCTAGGGATTTAATGGCTAGTGGAAGTAGGAGGACCGGTAATTCATGGTTCAGATCCAGGATTCAAGGCCAAAGCAGTGGTTCAAAAGAAGCAAAGTAGACTTTGCAAGAAGTGGGCATCATCTACCATCTCAATACAACAAAGGATTTGGCATCATCTCCCCATTGACGTGCATGAGCTTGGCTCTGCAGCAGCAGGGATACAAATGCAATTCAAAGAAGGTGAAACAGGGGAAAGGCGGTCCGAATTTGCCATCTTATGAACCAGAATGAGGTTTCATCGGCTCGCACAAAGTATTAAAATGCCATTAATGTCGACGAAGAGCTTCAGGGTGGAAGCGTGGGTGTCCATGTGGCGGCGCCACTTGCCAACCCACATGTGCTGCGTTGTACCAATGCCTTTAATCACCCACATTCGGGATGTTTTATTTAAACTTTGAATTACAAATAATTTAATAATTTAAACTGCCTTAAATTTGGGGTTTTGGGTGATTTTTCCCTAAACCGTAGGGGTTATAGATCATCTTGCCTTGATAATTGGCAATGTAAAGTCATTGCTTTACATCTGGCACTATTTTTACCAGGGTAACACCTATCCAAAGTTTCTACCAGAGTAACACCTATCCAAATCTCTGGGAGGATAAAATTGATCCAGATCATGCGACTGGATTTTTAGTGGATACATGTGTTTGGTGCCCCTGAAATTGGCATCTCAACCATTAGAGTGATTTCAGATTCTATGGGCATTGAACTAACAACAACTAGTTGGGAACTAGAGAAAGAGAGATGCACTGAGCTGCTGAAACCTGGAAAAAAACTAGTAGGTTTTTAGATTCGAAGTTCCTTGTAATGGAGACATGGTGGGTGCTTCAAATGTTGGTTACTTGTCTAACCGCTACCCATGGATCAATGGATGTCGAGGTTTCATCGAAATTCGGTCTTTGAAAAGATTGAGGAAAACTTCGGATCTGATGCTCGATTAAATCAAATATTCAGCTTGCAGAATGATTGCTCCAATCATTACGCACTATGGAAAAGGTTAACTATCTTGCTTCTTGCTTCTTGGGCAATTTAGATACTGTGCTAGATCTGGTGAGTAACTCTTAACAAAGTGTGAAAAAACATTTCGTAATTAATTTTAGATTTTCTGAAGTATTTACATGTTAATTCTTTTTTTATTAGATTACGTTTTTCATCTATATCTAGAACATGATAGTGGATGGTTCCAAACTTAGATTTGGCATTTTTTAATTATTTAAATGATATTTATTTGATTTTTATGGAGCTTCTCTACATTATTTATTTCTCTTATTTATTTCTCTTGGGAGATGAGATCTTCTATATATGTCTTCAAAACTTTGGCCCAAAAAACCATTATCATTTTTCTCTTACATGTGTTATTTTTTTGTTGAATTCAAATTGCAGATATCGACAGACATGGTTGCGAATGCAACTTTAGTAGCCATGGCCAAATAAGTAGGAAAGCATGCCGTAAAGGTTTATCAGGTTTCTTCTTTAGTGGTAAATCCCATAACAATTGAAGAATTTTTAAAAATAATATTTGAACATTTTAAATGTAATCCCTACATTGATCGCAAAAAGGAAACCTAGTAAAATTGTTGAAGAAATTGACCTGGGTTAATACTATGGATAATTATGGGCAGGATCTGGACACAACAGTTAGTTCACCAAACAACAACGTAAGTTGTAAACATACTCTATGTTTCTTACTTGAAATTTTGATGAATATAAGTGGAATTTGAAAAGCTGAAAAATTTTACTCATGTAAATTATACTTTGCATATAATCTTTGTTTAAGGGGTAGATCCATTATTTAATCTAAAGAGCTATCAATTCACCATAATTATAATTTCTTTTTAAATAAAATGAATCACTGCAAACTAATAGTCATATTGCAGATAGTGGAGTTATCAAGATCATCTACAAAATATATGTTACAACAATTGAAGCACTTGGAAAATATCTATGAGCCATATGCATTCTACTAAGGAAGGTGAATTATGTGTAATGGAGATGAAATATTAATTTGTTGGTGCTGTATTGTTTTAAACATTTTGATTAGTAATCAAGTAGCATACATTAGTAATGTTTTTAATATATTTGTACAGATTCGATACAATTCTCAAGAATTGTTTCAAGAGCTCTCTCAAGATACATGAGACAGTTTCAAATTTGATGTTTTTTTTTTTTTCTCAGTAAAACTAGCTAAGCATTTATATTATATACAGGAAACAGTACATGCAGAAAAACAGTTTGTCCAGGGCCAACTGTGGCACCTTGGAAGACTTTGCTCGACACTGAATTTGCCCACGCAGGGGCATTCCTTCCATGATGATCCAAAACATCTGACACGGACTTGAGTTTAGACAATAGTTTAGCAGCCCGCGCAGGGGCATTCAGCAAAAAGACTCATAACAGATGGACACAGAAGATGAACCTTGCCATGACACAGATCAGATGGACATAGAGTTTGTAAAAGAACTAGAAACATAGAAACAAAACGAGGGAAAAAAACCAGAGAGTGCCTCTGAGGATTAGTCTTCAGGCTTTTCCTCCACGATATAGCACCATCCTTGGCCTTCAGGAGCACCAGCCCACATTGCCCAGGGATCCTTCTCAGTGGCTGACGGAGTCTGCTCTGGAGGCAGAGGAGGGGCTTGTTGCGGCTCCTTTCCTGAATTGCCTTGTTCAATTGGAGGCTGCAGCACTGGACTGTCCTCGCTAGTGCCTTCAGGAGGCATCTCAGCCGAGACCGGTTGCTTTCCCTTGTCGTTCTCCTCCGGAATCTTCGTGAAAAGGACTGATATATGCGCATTGATGCCTGTGTTTCCCTGCGAGCTTCCCAGTGTGAAAACAACTGAGCCGAAGGCTGGGAGCATAGGCGCACCTTCACTGGAGCTGCCCACCTCCAAGAACTGATTGGCTGGGACTGGTAAGGCGCCCGCCCTCCTATAGCAGTAGCAACAGCAGCAGTGATGGTGTTCATCTGCTGCCGGGGTGCGAGAAGAAGTTCCGCGTCCAGTTCCCCTCCTGCACGGCTGTCTCTCCCGCAGTCGCGCCATAATTTCCCCAAATCCCTCAAATTGCTCCAGGTATGAACTTGTGGGCTTGAAATCCCAACTCTTTCTGCTGCCTGAGTGCCGTCCCCGACTCCAAACAAAGCCGAGTTCAATTGCCCAGGTACTACGCTCAGGATGATCCAACACGAAGCATACGTCGCCCAGGTGAACGCCCTCGCCTCCCGTGGGCTTGAAATCCCAATTCTTTCTGCAGCTTGTAGGCCGTCCCCCGTCCCAAACAAAGCCTGGTTCAATTGCCCAGGTACCCCGCGCAGGATGAACCAGCCAGAAGTAAACGTCTCCCAGGTAAACGCCTTCACCTTCCTCCTCAGATGCGGACCTTCTACCCTCAGAGCACAGTGCTGCTGGCTTGGCTCTCTGAGCCTTGAGCAGCAACATTCTTTCATCTTTAACCACGCGATCATTCTCTTGGGATTTGCAGGCATTGAATTCCCACTGCAATCTCCCCATCGTTCCCAGCGTCGCCATAACTGCCTCTGTCCCACCTCCCTCTTCTTAACGTTTCGGCGGCCCCTGTCATTAAATTCCTTCGCTCTTCATGTGGCTGCACATGCTGGGCATGTGGCACGTCATGCCCGGTGACACCCGCATCCGGGGTTTCAAATTTGATGTTAAGATTGTCGAGTGGAAAAATTACATCGGAAATATTCATATTCCCTGACTTGGTGAATATATATTAAATGGGTGAATATGTATCAATGGATAAAAATGGTTGCAATGGCCATGAAGACATCAATTTTCACTTCACTGGGTTCACTATTTCTAGGAGGGTGATGTAGGCTTTTGGAGCAAAAATTTGTCCAGATGTAAATGGAGGTTGTATCAATGTGAACGTTGAACTAATTTCCACCATCAATGATCTCATTAATGTTGTGTTTATATTGCAGGGAGGCAGTTACAAATTTACAAATATTACTCCAAGGAAATATAGGCTGGTTTCCTCCCATCATGAATACATAAAATTCATCAATCCTCGAGCAATATACAAATATCAAGTCATATCAAATCCCACTACGTTTGTTTTCAAAAAGGAAAGGGCATGATATTTTTCTCTCTTTGCCTTCGTTTGATACACAAAATAAGTTTGGAGATTCCTTAAGGATGAGTGTCCAGAGGACATAGTAGCCCTCCATGAAATCAAACGTGAAGAAGTAGAAAGAGTGGGCTCTGTGAGCCAATTCTTAAATAGAGGAAGAAGATACAAGGTCATACCTGATGTCAATCCTAACTAGGATGGCGTTACACATGAGGTACAATGATTGAGGTTTATAGAGTATATTTTCTATAATATTCTCTTTCAAATACATGATTCGCATGTTCTCTTAACAATTGTCCAAAGAGGCTCTTGAGAGATGGAGTTGGGCTTTGGAAATCTGGTAGTAGATGACATCTTTAGGTGTTCATGTATACCTTTATTCATATGATGTCCATGAGGTGAAGTTCCCTGAATGAAACTCCTTGGCCAAATCAAGCACTTTGTCATGCAATATCTGATGCATATGGGAAATTTTCTTTTAATTTTATTCTAAGTGGAAAATAAAGGTTGTTCCCATTCTACAAGGGTGAGAATACAATATTTGATGTTTCTCTTCCATCTATATAGGTTCTTGTTGAGCATAGTCATGTTAATATATCTCAGCCATTTCAGGTCACAGGTTTCTCAGTTGGAGGACTTGTGGTGACTTCTGAAGGATTCTATTTTGAAGGTGTTAAGATATTAGTTTATGGATGAGAAAGAGCTACAACAGATGTCGAGGGATATTAAAAACTTGATCATGCAACATCAACACCTTACACAATTAAGGCTGAGAAGTATCACTTCGAATTTAGCAGTTTGGGAATTTCATGGTTGTGCCAAACATGGCTTCAATCCCAAAGATAGAAGCAGCACATTATACTATTTGTGGTTCCCTAAAATTAGTGATAAATGGATATTATGGCAAGCGTCAAGTTGGCTTGACACATGGGCCAGACAATGTTAAGCCTTAACTAAAGAGGATTGATGATATGGGAAACTTTTGCTTCGAGGTTCAACCATGTTAATATCGAATATCCCCACTGACCACAACAACAGAGCGTGATTCTGGTCTTCAATTGTCACCATCACATATTGATGTGACAATAACTAGACCAATGTTTGACATTGAATTTATAAAGGCCATTGTTGATATCCGTGGATCAGTGATATGAAAGGAAGGATGTGACTCCTTGGTTTCTATATCACTTACTCCTCTGGCTATTGAACTCTGGGTTCAAAGAAGCTTAACTCTTTAATTTTAACAAATGAGAGCATTGACTTCTTATTTGAGAAAGTCCTACCTAGTGCATTGTGTCTTGAGATAAAACATCGACCTTCATTAGATTTGTTAGATTGGGATGATGACTGGTGTTGGGAGGGAAAGGTTATTTATGTCAATGTTGGTGTTTCTGATCATTTAGAGATAGTGTTTATCCGAAAAGGCTATTGGCTGCGTATTATGTCTACTCATTCTATGGATTCTTACATTGTACAGCCAAACAAAGAACAAATGAATTTGTTGATTGAGAAAGGATGGTAACAAATCTGCTTAGAAGGTTCTCGTGTGCACATGCTTCATTTCTTGAACTCGTGCATTTTCTTTGGAATGTCTTCATTATAATTCAATGTATTGAACCATAAGCCTATATATTTGATTGGTGAAAAATATCTACTGAGTGGTGAAATACATGTTGATTCAAGTTCTTATCCCAAAGCAAATGAGTTGTCTCGAAGCATTATTGTAGACATATGGCAAAACGAGGGTGAATTTATAGATATGATCAATAATGTAAAACTTATTTCAAGTGCTGATGGACCAAGCAACGTTGTTGTATATTAATACACTCACTGGGCAAATCTTGAAGATGAAATGGTCTTTGTTATGAGAGATAAAAGGAATGCTAGTGAGAAAAATAGTTTTGAAAAGGTCTTGTTTTATCCAAGAAATCGACACGTTGTTGTTAGAATTGATGGGTACCAACATACTATTCCTTCTTTTGTGGGGTGCCTAGGAAAGTACATTCAAGGTCAGTGCTGCCAGAAATCCCAGGTGTTGACATTAAAATAATTTCTTATAATGACCGTACCAATGGTCTTCTAAAAATGGGTGACTTGGTTCTTCAAACTTTGACAGGATCAGATGGTCTATTTTTGGGTGGTCCTCTGTATGATGCTACTGAGTACTATGTTGAAGATTCCAAGGGATATCATTTAAAATAACTTGCATATGACCCCTTTTGAAGCTTAGTTGTATGCTCATCCAATTTGATCAGATTCCTCACTCAACTATCCAAACCATAAAGAATATTTGATCATCAGTATTCGACCTTCTGTGCACTCCTTGCATTTGTGGTCCTCAGTATGGGAATCATTGAATTTTCATCAAACAACCACTAGATATGGAAAAAAACTCTTCAATCGCATTGCTTCAAATTGCAACCATTTAAGTCTTGATTTTACTATTACTTTCAACGCTTTACAATGAAACCAGTGTAAATGTAGGTGGTATGTGGACAAAATATAAACCACTGTGAACGCAGGTTGTCTTGTATGTGTACGCATAGGCATACATGATAAAATATTTGAGAGTGAATGGGATATTGTTTCAAGAGCTTTCATGCTCTATCTTGAGACTCAATATGCAACGTGGAAGTAATTTGACCGTACTGGAAATGGACTCATATCTCGATAATGCATACAATTTCTTTGTGGACATATTGATTGAGATGATGGGGAGCTTTAAATCATTAAAGGAGTTGGTCATATGTGTTGTGCCTTTTCTTAAAGAAATATGTGTCTTCTCAATTTTTTGTTTGAGAGGCTTCCCAATCTGCAATGTTTGTTAATGGGTGACAACTTTATCTTGGTAAAAACATAATTTATGCTTTTCTTTTACATGTGCAATGAACAACGTGTTTCAATGTTTAAGAATGTTTTCATTTTCTACTTAGTTGTCAGGTATAGCATAATTTTTTTTTATACAAAGCATATATTGATGTAACTTAGGTTGAATATTATGTTTTGGTTCACTATTATGTCCTGTTTGCAGATTCAGTATATCTAATAGATATGAAACAAAACCAACTAATGACTTTGTTTCATATCTATTCTTAATGAGAATCTACACTACCTAAATTAAAAAATTTAACCTGCTATAAGATGTGAAAAGACCATAAAATTCTTCCATGGTTTTTTTCCATGATGTTCATAATGAATATTTATGTCTTTTACCTCGTAAATGAGTGCAGAATTGGCTTATTCTGGTTTTGAAATGTAATGCAAGAACTTTCAAAATATTCCATATCTCAACGTCTCATATCCCCACTCTCTCATCTCTGTATATATAGGTTTATGTAGAAATAACTAAATTTGATGATAGGGAAATCAGTGTATTAGGTTGCTTTCTTCATAGCACCCCTACTCTATAGATCATAGAACTTCCTTTAATTGATGACTTGAATTATGACAATCCATGATATGTAAAAATTTTGGAGGAAGTGATGTATTTGAATAGAGTTTTAAAGAAAGCAAGGATATTAGTATGAGAATCTTCTTTTCAAATACACGCTTCAAAAGCTTTAAACTGTTCACCAGTAAAAAGGCTTTCGGGATTCATTTTCTTTTATTTTTTTCTTTACGGAAGGGTATGACCAATGAAGGTTGTATGTGGATATGAGGATGAATTCTACTATGGATACGAGGATGTGGACACTAGTGGAATGACCTGCTTAGTCTTGGGCAACATCGAGTATGGAAGCGGATGGTAGTCTCATGGAGTGGGTATGTGACATTTTGCCCCATTTTCATTTTGTTTATCATTCTTTGTTTGCGCTAGTTCTAATAGTTAGTTTTAATTATTTATATTTTTGTCATTTAAATCATTAACATTCCTGTTTCCTAGGCAAGGTAACATTTTTGGTTGCTTTAGATCAGCACCTTGTAGGATTAGGATGTTCCCAATGAGTTTTTAACATTTGTCCAATATGCCTTGTTAATTTTGGATTGTCATTGCGGGTTATCGCTTTAATTGTTATCCGGTTTGACATTTGATTGACAATGAAATTCCATTCTTTTATAAATTATTTGTATGTTAATTTTTAAAAGTATTTAAGAAATTTGTCTTCAGTAGCTACACTTCAAACAATGGATTTCACACTACTAGGTTTAAGGTTTGGGTTATGTATTTGGTTAAAATTTCCGAAGATTTATATCATATCTCAAGTGTCAGGTTTGGGTTATTTATTTGGTCAAAATTTCCCAAGATTTATATCATATCTCAGCCTTTTGAAATTCATGCATTCATGTCATTCGAATGCAAGACATCATGACAATGATGAGCCCTATTAAGATCACCAATTATGTTACTATGATTCATGAATCATAATTCAAATGGACTCTAAATTTGGTTCTTTTCCTTGACTAAACAATATTAAGAAAAATCCTCTTATTCAAACTCAACCCCAAGTCATACTCAAAATTTTGACATGTGAATAACATTGTCTTGGCAGCAAGTTTGACACCCAAGTCCTTGCAAGTGAGACAAGACTGCCCATTTTAAAAAAAAATTGACTATATCCTTAAATTGTTAGCCCTTGGACTCATTCATTAAATAAAATATCATTCTATGCTCTTGGTAATTGGTCTATCAAAATGTGGATGGGGCGAAATATGAGTTAAGGAGTAGAGAAATAAATTTTCCTCGACATTGCCTAGAATATTTTTAACTTTTGGGGGCACATCACATGACACTACCATCATGACACCAACATTTTTTGGTAAAGTTCCACTGCATGAGGCATCTGCTGATTCACATTCCTCAACCCATGACCGTAAAGTTGATTCTTCCTGAACATTTTTCCTAGATGATGATAATGATATATAGTCCTTATCATCATAAAGTATGGATTTTCATTCTTCACCTATGCTCCACCTTCCCCCTCCCAATTGTATATAAGCATTAGTTTATCTTGCATGCTGCCCTCCGATTGTAAAGTTATACCCATACCTGAAATCCTCGTCTTGATCTTGGTTCTTATGCTTCTCTTCTTCTTCTAAGCTAAGGAATCAGAAAAAAATTACCTCCCTACCACCACAAATAGATAAACAATTTTTCCTACACTATCTTTCAAGTTCTACAAGAGGAATACTAAACAATTCTCGAGTTGTTCCTCCCTCTCCAATCACCATAACAACATCTTGATTTGGACTAGACCCATCTGTTATGTCCGTAAGATTGGATTCAGAACTATCAAGGTCCTTCAATGATGGGGCATCTCCACATATTGAATGAAAGGGAGGGACACTTGAATTTCCAAACTAAAGAAACATAGCTCTCTATCCATTCACATAAGCATATGAAAGGAGAAACCAATCTGACCAAACCTAGAGAACTTTCATCACTCTCTCCTACAAGGACATCATAATATAAATGTAAAAAAATTCAAAAAAAGATCCACACAATCATTACACTAATTATGATATTTTTTTACAAGTAAAAATTACCATCCGCCTTGCTAATTGATGACCAATAAGGGGCTTGATCTTAATACATGATCTATTTTCATCATTACTATCCTCAACATGTCCTATTATTTAGAGTGAGATTTCATGAATTCCAGGCATGTTTTTCCACATTTCTATTTTTATATCCCACACAATTGGAATCCTGCTACATTTGGCCTCCTCTACTCCCTAAGGCTACATGTGTTAAAGAGGGTACAAAACACTAATGATATGTTATTTTGCCATAAGTTCTTCTCATTTTTTTGGAGGAATTATGTGGAAATTTTATTCATGCTAATTATGTGGCAGGAAATAATGTTCCATTATTCTTTTTTATCATCTCTTGTTTATGAGTTAACATGCTTCTATTGTACTAATTCATTACGACTATGTCATGTAAAGATCAAGTTGAGTGGGTTTTACATTTGATTTCTGCTGTAGTCAAATACTGAATATATAAGTTTTCTGCTAGGTTGAAGGATGGGACAACACACTTTGATTTCCACTATTGCTCTCTTTTTCATATACTATCATAAGTGCACAAATATAAACTCACTTTTCTTTTTACCTAGATAAGAAAATGATGACAACTTTGTATTTTATATTGACAAGGATAACTATGTATTGGAGCTAGACCTTGAGCCCTTCAATTCATCCTTTCCTTACCCAACACGACCATCTCCTATTGGTAACAGAGTTCAGTTTCTGAACTAGCATTTGTCTTCAATACTATTTCATGATAAAGAAAGAACACAACCATTGTGGATTTCCTTCAAGCACACAAATACCAAATCCATGGCATTTTTATTTCCTTGGTTAATATATTGCATCATTGTGTTTAATAGTTAATTCATTATTATTCTATGCCAATAAATCTCTATCAAATAACAGAGAAAGATGACTTGGTTGTTTTAGTGATATTTAATATGAATTAATTAAAAATTCACAGGGTTATTTCAATTCTCATCTTTCTATTTCACTTCTTTAGAGAAAACTATATATTCAAATACCAACTCAACTCAAACCAAACTAAAATAGATAATCCTAGTTATGAAGATGTTTCTCTCTCGATACCTTATAATGACATTATTTTTTTTGAATTATACTTGAATTTCAGTGATAATAACCTGGATTTATATATTTCTTTTAGCACCAAATTGAAATCATGGTAAAAATATGAATATCCCATTAAATATGACCTAAGGATGATTCAACGAGTATCACCTTTAGTTGGAGCACGTGGCAATGTAATTTTTGAGGTGTGAAGTTTTATTAGAGGCATTGTTTGTTTATTTGTTTTGGTTAGAAAATGGTTTTCTCTTTCTTTTATGTGACTTTCAATTTATCATATCTAGCATGTTGAGAAATGGGAAAGAATAATGTGTGACATTTATCTTGCAGAAATTGATGTTGAATGAAAGGATATAGAGTTTAACCAAGTTACAATCCTCTTTGGTAAAGGTAGAGGGACATCTTCAAAAGTTACTTAAGAATACACCATATACATGGTTTGAACATAAGTAATATATGGCTTTTTCATTTGTAGATATGTTCTTTTTTCTATCCAAGATATCACAACAAGACAAATATTGATATTGTAGAAATTGTTAGAGGACCTCATTGAGGTCAATTTTTCTGATGTTCTACTTGATTGATACATTCTCATGACAAGAAGGCTTTAAATACGAATTAATATGTTACCAAAACAAATTATATTCAAATTTTATACATATAAAAGATAAAAACAAATGTCAATTCCTTCATTTGATTGTTACTTGACTCTAGTGTGGGCAAGTTACATGAAATGTGATTGGAAAAAGGATGGGGAGACAATATAGAGATCATGTCTTGGATATGATTCATTTGTTGTTGGAGATCCTTCAGGCACTTCAGCCATCGACTTTGGAAATGTTTCTAGTAAGTATTCCTATGGTTTTTAATGTTGTGATTCTTTCACCTCATGGTTATTTTGGGCAAGAAAATGTTTTAGGAATGCGTGATAAGATATTGATGGATAGGTAAACAATTTTTTATAATTGCAATGTCCATTCCATGATATCCTCTCTTTATTGTTTGATTATATTTTGAACGTTTATTTCGATTTTCTTTGTATTTTAACTATGAAATTGAAAATACTTGCTATTATGTCTGTTTAAACAACAACCAAAGCTTGGAGATGAAATTAATATTACACGATATTGATTGAAATCCTTTTAACTGTTTTGAATTGAAAAATTTTCATGATTATTAGAAAAGTGTACTTTCATGTTGTTATTTGAGAACATGCTATTTATATAGTTGACCAAGTTCATGCATTAGACAACAAATCATTGTTGCGAATAAAATGACAAGGATTAGACATCAAACCTCATATTATTTGTTTTAACAAGTTATTTACAACTTGAGCTTTTTAGCATGTAACTTAGTTGGCATGATTGTTCCTAAGCTTTCCTTGAAGGTTGAATACTAAGTTACTAAGGTGTTATTTTCTATGGTGACTTTAAATTGTTTATATAGGTCATTTGACCACATAGTGGCCACTATCGCTCAACTGAAGAAAACTTGTTCGAGTTTCTTGCTCTTATGGGGAAGAATGGCTTTAACATTGTCGATGTTGAGGTATATGTAATATAAATCCTTTATAGTCTACTTTAATTTATATTCTAGTGTTCATCATCTTTCATGTCTTACACTCTGCATTCTAGGTTCTTTTGTTTTTAGAAAAGGAACTCAGTATTGATGGTAAGCAGCAGGATTTGAAGAAAGAGGAGAACACTAACACTGGAGCGAAAAATGCAAAAAAGGGAGAGAAGAGAACCGATCTAGTGGTACCCTTAAAGCCAATATCCTACGTAAGACACACACATAGAGACTGATGTTCAAGTCTTCATAGTTGGTGAATTCACCTGCAATGACTTGACAACACAATGATAATGTTTTATAGTGATGAAACAACATTTCATGTGTAAATTGTAGTCCAACCAATGTTAAGTTGGAAACTCATATTGTAATACTCGACATTTCATATAATATAATTTTTGTGGTTGAAATTATTTACAGTGGCACTCGATATTGTTTAGTATTTTAACTAACATATGTAATTTTGAATTTTCATATTAGATGAACCAATTCACATTATATGATGTTTTTTTAATTTAGTCGCAAAATCATACTAATTAATCTATGTTGATTAATAATGAACACATAAAATCAATCTAAAACTACTAAATTAGTAGTTTATATTGATTAATGATGAACACAAATAAAATGAATATACGACTAAATTAGTCGTTTATAATGATTATTAATGAAAATAAATGAAATGAATATAAACTACTAAATTGGTTGTTTATATAATGAATATGAAACTACCAAAAAAATATAAATGGCTATTGCAAATGACAAATGACAACTAAATTCTGCATATATAGGAGGATTAGTAGCCAATCCACAATATCTTAACATGACAAAAATTTAGTCATATTTCTTTGGTCATTAATTGGTTTCAAACGACGACTAAAATTTGCATATATATGAATATTAGTAGCTAATTTACAGTATCTTATAACACAACCAACATTTTGGTCATATTTCTTTGGTTATTAATTGGTTTTCTCAAATGATCATATAATAATATATTTTGTTGTGTATTTGGTCATTAATTGTGGCAATTAATGACTAAACCAATAACTAAAATAATGACCAAATTTATGACTAAATATACTGCTAGATGATCAAATTGAGATAATCAATTAATGGCTAAGCTAAAAACAACTAAAAGTTGGTTGCGTTATAAGATACTATAAATTAGCTACTACTAGTCACCGACTAAGAAATAGTCATTTTTATGAAAATTTTAGTCGTTGTTTTAGTAAGTAATTAGCCATTTTTTACTAGTGAATAAAAACTAAAAAATGGTAGAACAGCAGTTTTGTTTTCATCTAGTGGTATTAGAGCACAAAAGATTCTTGTGTATAATCTGCAGGAGAAGTTTTCGAAGAATGTACAAGTTGATTGAAGACCTAGTAAGAGACTATTTTTCTTTGTGTAGGTGACATCAAATGAAGGTGAGAAGATTTGCAATATCCTAGAGAAAGGAGTGCTCATAGGGTTCCATAGAAGAGAACTAGGAAGATGCGAAAAGACCAAACTAAGAAGAAAGTTTCGTGAGATATCATGTAGCAAGGTGGAGACTTATTACTTTAGAGGTTTGTTGCAGCTCATGAGTTGAAGTTTTTATGAGAAGACCAGAAAGAATATGACCAATAGGTCATAATTTTTTGTGCCTTGGGAGTCTAATGTAGGAGCATCAACCCACCTCCACGAAAATCAGTAAGAAATTTTTTTATAAGGTGCAGTTGCCAAAAGGCATGGTAATATCTATTTTTTAAAGGACTAAAAACATGAAAAATCAAATCCATGAGGGATCTTAGAGATTATGTTGACATATTTGTAGAGAAAATTGTGGACCTAAAATGATCCACAAGGATGTATTTTCCCAAAATAAATTGTATCCTTCGAGCATTGAAAGGGGCGGCCATTGAATAATGAATAGGCCCACCAAAGAACGAATATGTGTTATGTAATAATGTAGTAGTTTAATTAATAAAACTTGAATCCTGAGAAATTGTGTATATCTATATCTCATTGTTAATGATATTTCTATTTTATTGTGTGAAATTATTTTGTTACAAGAAGCAATGTGTGAGCCAACACAGAGTAAGGTTGAATTCAACACTGACTACAAAAGCATTGAGTGAGTGGATATGCCAATGAGAGATTTGATGCCTAGAGGGAATTGACTTTCAGTTGGGTCATATGTGGTTTTTCCTTGTGAGAATAATAACCAATGCCACATGAATATAGGTGTTAAGAATTAGCCAGTCACGCATGCCTGGATCAAAGGCATAGTAGAAGAGTGTAGTGGGCCCATAAATAATAGTCCAAGATCAAGACTAATAAAAACTAGAAAATTTGGAGAACCCCAGTTTTGTTTTCATCACCTTAATACCAACCATTTAGTTTGTGAGGTTTCATTAGAAAGGGATTTATTGCCTAATTAAATAAGCCACTCCTATCATTAGACAATTCTCTAGGATTTTCTTATTTTGTGGCATCTAATAATTTTCATTATGTTGGGGATAGTTTCAAAATGGTGTTACAAAAGAGAGAGCGGTCATTGAAAAATTATTGGATTATTTCCATATATGATGCACCAAGGTTGAACAACTTAAAGGACTCATCTCAATAAAAAATCCACAAAAGAAATATGTAATTTGAGATATTGAGATGAATATTCTAAGCCCATAGTTGTAGGGGAAACAAAGCAATAAGTAGAGGTAAATGTGGGTAGAGTAAAGGTGAAGCAACCACTATTGTGAATTGAAACATACCCAGATATGTGGTAGGGAAGGTAACAAAGCTAAATTATGAATTATTCAATACTTTAAAGAGTTGCCCTAAAGAGTATTTATTTAACAATATTATTATTTATTTAATTATTTTTTATTGTTTTTTACATTGTTAATATTATTAGTACTTCAACTTAAATGTTCTTATAAGTTTCAATTAGATGGTTGGAATTTATAGAGTTATATTACCAAAATTTCTCCTTTAATAATCTCATCTTTTAACATGAAGATTATGACTATAACTAGAGAATATGGTTTATAATATATATTACTATTAAAAGTTTATGGTGCAAGGTAAATTATCTATATTGGATCATTATGTTATATATTGTCCATATCAATTCTTTTAGAGTGAAAGAATGGGAGGATTTAGTTCACGGGACCATTTTTACTATGGGCCCTAGTTTACCAAATTGGGTTTTAAAACATTTTGGAGGAAATTTAAGGCATTTAATGAATTTTTTGGGGGTCCTGAAAGTGTCACTCATGCCAGATCATTTGGTATTTTTCTACACTTAGATACCTTTCCAATGGTGCAAGAAAGGTCTCCAATGGAGTCCATCTGGAAATGTTATGCCACTCGGAAGTTGACCCTCCTTTTTTGGCCACCATGATTCTAGATGATGCCATGGAGCCCCATTGGACATGGAAAATGGGATAGCCACATGAGCATGATAAGGAAGCCTTGAGAAGAGTTTAAGTTTTAACTCATATTAAGGGTTGAATGGGTCAAATTTAAGCACTATTTGGCTATCAAGTTGTGTTATAACTAGGCCATTAGGAGGAGAAGGGGTTTGATTGTATTCTTGTGCATTTTATTCTATAGTTGAGTACAGTAGTTGAGAGTGGATAGAGATAGAGAAAATAGAGATGATTCATTTTGTATAGCAAGCCACAGGTCTCACTTCTTTTTACTTGGACCATTTCCATTAAGAGAAAGATAGAGTAGAGCAACTTCATCTTCTAGTGGGGTTTTCTCTTGAAAGGGTTTCCCAAGTCATATTTTATGTTTTTGTGGTTTTCTTAATGAATGTTCCATTTGTTCTCTATTTTCTAACGTTCTATATATTGCATGCTTAAGTATAAACAGTGACTTAGTCCATAACATCTAAGTAAATTTTACCCTCGTAATATAAATTTTTTTATTTAAGTGAATCTTTATCAGATATGTTGTGATGAAATGTTGAGTGGAATATCCATAACTATCTATGGATCAGTAAACCCATAGAACTTTTTCTCAACATATTGAGATGTGTTTTATGCTTGGATTCTAGTTATTAGTTTTTTTTGAAGTCATTATTATGGATGAAAATTGTTATTAAGAAAATGTATTGAAAATGAAAAAATTAAATAAATACAATCTACTTTGGGGGGGGGAGCCTCCTTTAAAAATGAATAAAATTTATAAGACACGATGTGATGATCCTAAGACTAAGTTTTTTTAGGTATATATCTAAGAGACGAAGTGTGCAATTATAATGAAATGGTACAATTACAGATTTTGGATAGCCAACTAATATAACATTAGAAATGTAATACTTCAATATCGAGGGATTGATAAGGGTTTTTATGCTTAACATGCCCCTACCATTAAAATAATTGTAGTGCTCATTAATTACCACTAGCACAACTGGTTGAGGATGGTCCTCATTAGCAAGGAAACCTAGAATAAAACCTCACAAGGGTGATTGTGCCTATGCTAGGGGGAGGAGACATGCTAAAAAATCCAATCATCTTAGGCCTAGTGTGGTCCAGTTTGGGTGCGATCCTTGGGTGACTTTGATGGAGTAGATTCCCATGGGTTGTGGTTTCTCAAGCCATAGGTCAATCCTGGAGTATCACAAACAACTGGATGAACAAAAAAAAGATTATAGTCCTCAATAATTGACTACCTATGGTTGTTTCTTCAGGAATAATTCATCTTCCCATGGCATGAATTCCTCTTGTAGGCTCTTCCTTTTGATGAGGTACTCAGTAATTGATCAATTTTTTAGCTACTAAATCCTTGTTTCAAGGATTATTTATGGTTTTATTATGATCCCCCACTTTATTGATCCCGAATAAAGTAGTTTGGACTAGCATCACCTTGTTTATGAAAGAAATATGAAACACTGGATGTATACATGAACATGGAGGAAACTCCAACTTGTTATCCATACTCCCAATCACTTGCAACACCTTATAGGGGCCATGAAATTTCGATACTAATTTATTATCCTTCTTTCGTTACATTAGAGACACATTTATATGGTTTTAGCCTAAAAGGAATTCAATCCCCCACTTCAAAATCCCTTTCACTACAATGTTGATATGCTTATTGTTTCCTCCTATTTTATTCTATAACCAAGTTGTTGAGTCAATAGTTTGAGAGCCTCTTATCTGTGGTCTATGTGATCCTCCACTAATTGAACCTTTATAGTCCCTTTCAAGGGTGATGTGAAGGATAAAGGTTGATATCCATAAATTTCCCTAAATGGGGACATTTTTCATGAAGTATGGAAGATGTGTTGCTGCCACCATTTTTCCAAGGGAAACCATTTGCAACTTACTAGATGTAGAGGAAAGGATAAATCCTTCTAATAAATTATTCACAACCTAATTTTCCCATTATATTTAGGATGGTGAGATGATTTGTAAAGAAAATTAATACCCAAACATGAAAATTTCTAGTGAAAATGGGATATCTATCATTTATGATAATCCTCAAGATTCCATGTAGCCTGTGAATTGTTTCCATAAATGTTGTTTCCATTGCATTTTATTTAATATGATGAGAAAGAAAGAAAAAAATAACATAATTTGTTAATCTATCTGCTACTATCATGATGACTTTATTTCCTTCATTTCGGTAAATCTATAATAAAATCCAATGAAACTTGTTCTCAACATTGTAGGTTTTAACCCCGTACAGAAATTACTTGCATACGAATTCTAAAATACAGAAAATAAGCAATGTGAGATCATAACACATAAAACACATATACACAGAGATTTTCCCATGGATCCCAAAATCGGGACTACTAGCTTGATTTTTCATTATATTCCTTGCAATGTTAGAATACATATGTATACATGCCGAAGCATCCAATACCATGGACCGAAAATCATCGCGTCCAAAACCATGGACCAAAAACCATAGGTAGGTTCGCCCAACCTAATATAGGGTCCAATTTTTTTTTTCCCGGGGCGCTGCCCTGGACCCCGTAGAGGGGGGCTACCTGCCCCCCTCAAACCCCCCCTATGACCCCCACGCTACGTAATTGACGCAATGAAGGGGGGGCTCCGCCCCCTCTCTAACCCCTCGGTTCACTACATAGGTTAGTCATGGAAAGAATATAACACAACTTAACATTCTCCCATTTGTTGTTTTCTTTCCACAGGGGGCCATAGGAGAGTTTAGTCATTTTTTTAGCCTTGAAATGCCCATTATTTCTCTACACCAGGAGAACTTCTCAGAGCTCATAGATTTTGTCAATGCATTTGTAGTATTATTCAAATTGTCCACCTTTACCAACAACACCTTTTTGTCTTCTATCATATCCCTCACAAAGTGATACTGAACATCAATGTTCTTTGTCTTTGAATGATAAGCAGGGTTCTTTGCCAAGAAAATTGCACTTTGGCTATCACGGTCTATCCTTATAGCTCCCTATACCAACCCCATACTTGAACACAATCTCTGCAACCAAACTGCTTCCTTGCTTGCATGAGTGGCTGCCATGTATTCTGCCTTTGTAGTTGATAGTGCCACTACAGATTCTTTCTTACTCATCCAACTAACCGCACCTCCAAATAGGTTAAACACATACCCACTTGTAGATCTTCTTTGATCCAGATCTCTAGCCTAGTCTGCATCAACAAAGCCATGAATATCCAACACACTATGTCCAATCCTGATCTTCCTTGGTAGCACAAACCATAATCACTAGTTCCACGCAAATACCTGAAAACTGCCTTCACCGTTGTCGAGTGCTCCTTCCCTGGTTTTGACATAAACCTACTCAATACTCCCACTGCATGTGCAATGTCTGGAATAGTACAGACCATTGCATACATCAGGCTACCGACTACACTTGCATATGGAACACGAGACATATCCTCTTCCTCTTCTTGTATCTTGGGACATTGTTCAGCAGATAACTTTACACCTACAGGAATAGGAACCTTCACCGGTTTACTATCCTGCATATTAAACCTCTACGGTATTGTCTCAACATACTTCCTCTGGTTTAACCAGGGCTTCCTCTTTGCCCGATCTATTTTAATTTCCATGCACAAAATATAGTTTGCAGCACCAAGATCTTTCCTGTCAAATTTGGAGGAAAATTGGGTCTTCAAATCCTGGATAATTTCTTTGTCATTTCCAACCAGCAACATATCATCCACATACAAGACAAGATAAATAACACGGTCACCAATTAATTTAAAATACACATAGTGATTTGCTTTACTTCTGGTGAAGCCAAGTCCCCGTATAAATGTATGAAATTTCTGATACCACATCCTTGGTGATTGTTTTAAACCATATAGAGACTTCTTTAACTTGCATACCAATTCTTTCTTACCCTTCACTGCAAAGCCTTCAGGTTTCTTCATGTAGATCTCCTCTTCCAGATACCCATGAAGAAACGTTGTCTTCACATCCATCTGTTCTACCTCAAAATCAAAAGCAACAGCAATAGATAAAAGTAACCTAATAGAAGTTACCTTGGCAACAGGAGAAAAAATATCACCAAAATAAATTCCCGACACTTGGGAATAACCTTTTTCTACCAACCGAGCTTTGTATTTCTCCACCTTTCCTTCTGCATTTGTCTTCTTCTTGAACACCCATTTGTTGCCAATGGGTTTCCTTCCAACCGACAACTCCACCAGATTGCAAGCCTCATTTTTGTGCAAAGATACCATTTCATCAACCATGGCCTCTTTCCAAAGTTTTCCATCCTCTGAATCTAACGCTTCCTTCACAGTTCTGGGATCATCATCAGTAATAGATAAAGCAAAATTTGAACAGAAAGCAGATGGATTATACCTTTCTAGCTGCCTTCTTTGTCAAACTGATCTTCTTACACCCGAAGTTTGTGGCTCTTCATTTTCTGATTCCTCCTCTTCTGTAGAATCTGATTCTTCCTCCTTTAGCTCAAACCCTATCTTCTCAGGTTCCTTTCGTTGGACTTTATGTTTAATAACATCTTTCACCTCTCTGAACACCACATCTCGGTTGTACACAACCTTCCTTGTTGTTGGGTTCCAAAGCTTATAACCCTTTAAACCATCCTTATACCCAATAAAGATGCACTTTTCAGATTTACTATCCAACTTGGTTCATTTCTCCTTTGGAACATGTACATATGCATCACATCCAAATACCCTTAGATGTGAAAGAGAGGGTTTCTTACCAGTCCATACCTCTTGTGGAGTCTTATCCTCCAACGCTGATGAAGGTGATCTGTTGACCAGGTAACATGTTGTCTCCACCACCTCTGCCCAGAATTCCTGTCCTAACTCGACACCACTAAGCATGCTTCTTTCCCTTTCCATCAACGTCTTGTTCATTCTTTTTGCAACTCCATTTTGCTGAGGTGTATATCAAGTAGTCTTTTGCTGTGCTATACCACACTTCTTACAGAATTCTTCAAATTCCTTATTGCAGAACTCTCCACCGTTATCTGTCCTCAGCACCTTTATCTTCTTCTCTGTCTGGTTTTCCACCAGAGCCTTAAATTCTTTAAACCCGTTAAAGACTTCTGATTTCCTCTTAAGGAAATATATCCATGTATTCCTTGAGAAGTCATCTATAAATGATACATAGTACACAAACTTACCCAGTGATGGAACCTTCACAGGTCCAAACACATCATTGTGCACAAGCTCTAATATCTATTTCATCCTCTTACCACCAGAGGGGCAACTCACCCGATTCTGCTTCCCACATACACAATTTTCATAGAAATCAAAGTCCAGAGAGCTATTACTCATACCTTCTACCATACCTTTACCATGAAGTATTCGAAGGCCCTTCTCTCCAATATGTCCAAGCCTTTGATGCTACAACATGGTCTTCTCTCCAGAGACCACTAGATTTTCTGCTCCACTTTCAGGAACCACAGAACTATTGCACCTGCATCATCCAGCTTGCTTATAGAAATCAGATTTCTAGCCAATGCAGGAATATGTAGAACACCTAGAAGTGTTCTAACTCTTCCACCTTACAACTTCAACTTTACTTTTCCACGACCAATGATTCTAGCCTTCCTATCATCCCCCAAGAAGACATCACCACCATCGTATTTCTCATACTCACAGAACCACTCTCTATGGGGAGTGAAGTGAAAGGATGCACCTGAGTCAATCAACCACACTTCATGATTTACATGTGTATTTGAAGAAGCCAAGTACACATCCCCACCTTCATATGAGGTGGTTTTCGCCTCTACAGAAGAAGCATCATCAGATCCCTTTCCTTTGTCAGGAGCTTTAGATTTATAGTCCCTTTTGAAGTGTCCTTCCTTTCCACATTACCAGCACACAACCTTTACAGGTTTTCCTGGAGATTTAGATCTCCCTCTAGATTTAGATCTCCCACTCGATGACTTATTTTTGTTTCTGTTCTGGGACCGTCCTTGTACAGACAAGGAATCACCATTTGGCTCTCCATATTTTTCCATCTCATCTCCTCCGTCAGCAAGGATGAGACTATTCATCAAAATGCAAGGTAGTTGCATTGCTACCTATTGCAATAACCAAACTATCCCACGAATCCGGTAGAGAACACAACAAACTAATGCACTTATCTTCATCTGAAATTTTAATATCAATAGATGCTAACTGACTTACCACAGTATTAAATGCGTTCAGATGCTCTGTCACCGAGTCTCCATCTTTCATCCTCAAGTTATACAACTTTTTCCACAAGAAAATTTTATTCACCATAGACATAGATTGGTACGAAGTCCCTAACTTGTCCCACAAAGCCTTCGCCGTAGCTTCCCCTGATACATTCAACAATACTGAATCTGAGACACACAATCGTATTGTGCTTTTTGCCTTCCGATACAACTTCTTAAATTCTTCATCGGACACTCCCGTTGGTTTAGTACCCAGATCTACTGCGATCCACTAATCTTTATCCACCAACAGATCCTCCATCTTGAGTTTCCACAACTCAAAACTCTGACCATTAAATTTCTCGATCTCTATCTTTCCACTGCTTGCCATTTTCTTTTACCACCAGAATCGATCTCGCAAATTTCCCACTGAACAGGGTCTACCACAGGCTCGAGCGAAACCCCTCAGCAATAAAGGCATACCCTTGAAGCCAAAATAGCTCTGATACCAAATGTAGGTTTTAACCCCGTACAGAAATTACTTGCATTCGAATTCTAAAACACAAAAAATAAACAATGCGAGAGCATAATATATAAAACACATATACACAAAGATTTTCCCCTGGATCCCAAAACCAGGACTACCAGTTTGATTTTTGATTATATTCCTTTCAATGTTACAATACATATTTATACATGCCAAAGCATCCAATACCATGGACCGAAAACCATAGGTAGGTTCGCCCAACCTAATATAGGGTCCAAAAAAAAAATTTCCCGGGGCGTTGCCTTGGACCCCGTAGAGGGGGGCTACCCGCCCCCCTTAAAGCCCCCAAACAGGGGGAGGTTCCACCCCCCCTATGACCCCCCCAATGCACAATCGGTGCAACGAAGGGGGGGGCGGATCCCTCGGTTCACTACGTAGGTTAGTTGTGGAAAGAATATAACACAATCCAACAAACATTGACATGAATCATTTAGCTAATAGTTGTAAGATACTTGGGATCTTGATGATATCTCCCTTATTCTATGAAAAACCAAAAAAATTTGGACATCAATTTTGAGACCTTCTGTGAAAAAATCCTTCTTGATCTTGTGGTAAGTTTTCTAGACCTGAAATGTCCTCTTATAGAAAAATTTTACAAATTCAAAAGTACTTTTTGTTCAATTTGGAAATTCTTACATAAATATAGATGATATTGATATCATAATAGATCATTACTCCAAAAATATTATCTAAATCACTTGGGTCCTCTTGTAGTTGTTGATTGATGTTGCATACCTTTGGATCTTTCTTTCATTCTGCTCTTGCTTCTTCCACTGAATCAAATTATGAAATAGAAATAACATATATTAAAACCTCTACTTCTTCCTTTCTTGAAAGTTCATCTACCACCATATTATGTTTTCCTTTCTTATAGATAATTTCATAGTCATATCCTAGCATCGTTGTAGCCCATTATTTTTCTCTTCTACACATAATGATTTCTCCAACAAGTACCTCAAAATATTATGATACATACCTTTAAGTATCTTCCTATGTGGTGATTGCACAATTTTTGAATTGCATGTTGTATAGCCAACATTTCCTTTTCATAAATAAATTTGAACATGTTCTTTCATTTAATTCATATGTTTTCAAAGGAAAGGGTTGTTCCTTATTGTATTAAAACTACCTCATTTCCATTGTTGATGCATCACTCTCCAAATCAAAGTTTTTTGTGAAGTTAGGTATGTCAAAGATAGGAGTTGTAAACATAGGCTCAAGATTTTCAAAGGTTTTGGTTGCTTCTTGAATTCAAGTGTAATGCACATCCACTTAACCATAACAAGCATAAAAAAGGAATATTTTTTTTATTAATTAAAATATGGGTATTAATTATATGAGAGATTTTAAAGTGCAAAGAGCTTTGTGAGAACATTTTTGTGCGGAGATATTTCATTGTGCACATAGCTTTCATTGTCGAAGTTTTCTATGCGTTTTTCACAACCCTTAATCAATTGATTAGCTTCATTGACTAATTTTATGTTGTGTGAAAAGCCTTCACTATGTGGAAAACTTTGTGCAGATAAATTTCATTGTGTTGAAAGTTTTGTGTGGAGATATCTTATTGTGTAGAGAACTTTCATTGTGTGGAGACTTTTGTGGGTGCAGAGAGATTTTATTGTGTGGAGTTTTATCCACACTCTTTACAACCTTTAATCAATTAATTGGCCATAGAGGTAGGGATTATACTGCACTGTAGTTATAACCCTTGTTTTTTAATTGAATTTTGGTTTGCTTTTGTCATCGTCATGTTTTAAAAATAATAGATTTATCATGATCTAAAAATTTATTGAATGAGGGAGGGAAATAATAATTTATTTATTTTTTATATATATTATTATTTATTTTTAAATTTATAAAATGTAAACAAATATAATTATATATCATAAAATTATTTTATTATTTATTAAAAAATATTATTTTTAAGATTTTTAATTTATATAATCATATAGTAGTCTAACTACTAGATGAAATGGTATTTTTTAAGAGTACTTTTTGTGGTCAATATTGTGTAAAACTGTTAGCCAAAGGCATCCCTATTTCAACCTCAGGTAGATGTACCAACATTGACTTTTATTTATTTTTATTTATTTGTGGTCGTGATTGAGTTTTAAGGGAATATGCTTCGTCTAAGTTATTGATGGATGACTGGGAAGGATGGAACCCGAAGATTTTGATTAAAAAATAATATTTTACCAATTATCATTTCAGATGGACCCCGAGTGCAAATATTTTATTGTGTCCACCACCTCGACGTGACTCTTGCCTTCATACATGAGGCAATGCCAAAGCAAAGGAGAAATTCGGTTGCGGTGGGTTTCGAATTTGGAATTGAAGCGTTTGGAATTGAAAATAAAACCTATTTGGAGATTCCCATCACTCTCTACAACAATTTACACTCCAAAGCAACTTCTTCCCCCAGCTTCCATTACATCAAAATATTTGCTTGTGCAGTTTTTACGGGTCATGCTCGAGCCGACCATAAGCATTCCTGTGTTTTATAATGTGACTCCATGGCAAGTTGGGCAACTAGATCATTCTCATGGAAATCCATCTGGTGAAGCACAGTGGGAAATACAACCAAAGAAATTGATGAATGGAAAACCACTCTCCATACAATATGTTGCCACTGTGGTCAGTCGCTCCAGGAAAATAGTAATAGGTACTGTCATGTAGCCTTATTTATTTATCCGTTTAGAGTTTTGTTTAAAAGATTATTTATAAGCTTATTTTCCTGTTTAAATCCATAATATTTGGAGATATGAGGCAGAGGTAATAATACCCTTATTCATTTGTAATATTATGTTTCCGCTTAAACCCTTCCATTTGCATAAACGAGGCAAGCAACGTGAGTAGAAATGTGAGCAGGATTCAAGAGGGATTTCTCTATCATGTTAATATTTTTGCATTTAATAATTGTTTAATTAGTTACACATCCATGGGGCATTACATTCTACCAGGATATTAGTTGTTTAGAAAATTTGACTGTAGGTTAACCTGATAATGCAATATAAATCAAAGCAAAATACTATAAACTACTTCTACTATAAATTTGTAGAAGCATAAAGATCGAGCTGAACAATATAACCAGAAGAAGAAGAACCAATGCAAAATACACATGAAAATACTTTGGGGAAAGCCTCAGCTAAAACCTCACTATCTGTATTATCATACAAGGTGGAAATACATAGGAATTATACAAAGCCTTAGCTCTCATAGCTGGCTAGCTCTTAGTACAATCCTCACAGATGCTCACAGGCAATCCTGGCTTCTCACCAGCCTTCCTCTCTGCCCTCCAAGCTCCTATTTCCTTGCGTTGTTCCTCTGGGATGATTCTCCTTCAACCAAGTGGAAAACCTCTTCTACCTAGTGGATGATCACTTGATCTCACACACTGTCAGAACTGCGCAATCCTCAAGGACTTGATTCCTTCTGCATGCATGAGTTTTCTTTATAGGAAAACACATGCAACTGATAGACACTATCCTTGACTTTAATCTCAACTGGTTCTTTCTCAGAATAGACATGCATGAGTTTTTGATGAGGGAATCTTTAGTTAACTCGTGTAGCACTAGTTGAGTGCATGCATGCATCAACTGACTGTTAACTCATCATTAGTTCCTCCAATGGTTTGGAACTAATTTAACTGGACTTAACTCAGTAAACTGAGTTAACTAATTACAACTCAAATATAACTCAATCTTATCTCCTTAATTTAAGGGATAACTCTTGCATGACTTTAGAAATACTTCTAACTTGAATTTCTCCAATTAATTAATTCAAAATGAATGAATTAATTATTTCCAAGTAGCTATTAAGACTAAATTGGATTTTAATTCACAATTTAATTCAAGGACAAATTAAATTGGAATATTCTTGTTGCCACATTTCAACACTCCCTCTCAACAAGAAAGGGATTATCTGCCACCCCGATCCTGTCTCTATGAAACTCAAATTTACACTTTGATAATGCCTTTATCAAAATGTCAGCATCTTTCTCCTCTGTCGAAATATACTGCAGCAACATGATCCTCCCATCATCAACAACTTGCTTTACCTTTTAAAGCCAATGGGAACTCACAACTGACTTGTTCTCCAGTCTCGAAACCACATCCCGAACACTGTTACGAACTATGGAGTCATACTCCTCCACCATAGAAACAACCCAAATCAGCTGTTGCATTGCTTCCTCAAAGGAAGA
Source organism: Pinus tabuliformis (assembly GCA_031772625.1). Classification (NCBI taxonomy): domain Eukaryota; kingdom Viridiplantae; phylum Streptophyta; class Pinopsida; order Pinales; family Pinaceae; genus Pinus; species Pinus tabuliformis. Next base: position 1,204,341,300 of record CM062818.1, read on the forward strand.
TGGCTTGGTCTCAACACATTCCCCAGCAAGGGCCATTTATCCAGTGTACCTCTCAGGTGACCTCCTCTGTCTATGTTGAGAAGATGGTGCTCCCACATTCTCTCTCGCATCCTGCAACAATCTGTCAGCTTCTCTTGTGTGCTTCCGTCCATCTCTGGAAGACTCTACTTGAGTGGATGTCTCCACTCCTAGAACCTCTGCATGTGGCTGCTCCACATTATTCTGTGGCTTCTCCTCCTTAGGAAGCAACAGTTCCTCCACGGCCTATATTTCGAGCTCCCTCTCAAGGGAAACTCGCATGGCCTTTTGCTCATCAAACTTGAGATCTCTATGAAACACTGTCCTCTGACTGGTAGGCAAGTACACTCGATAGTTGTGTGGTGTATCAGTGTACCCCACAAGTATCCCCAACTTTTCTATCGGTTCAATCTTCTTTCGTGTATCTTTTGTCACATGGAAATATACTGATGAGCCAAAGCTCCTGAAGTGACTCACATCTGGTCTCTTACCGGAGAAAGCTTCCTCTGGTGTCTTCATCCCAAGTATGCGATGTGGGCTTCTATTCTACAAATAGACCGCTGTGTTGCATGCCTCAGCCCACAAGTGAAGTGGTAGGCCTTGGTCATGCAGCATTGCCCATGCTGCCCCTACAATAGTTTTGTTCTTCCTCTCGGCCACCCCATTCTGTTGTGGGTTATGAGGTGCCGTCAACTCTCGTTTAATTCCTTCCGCTGCACAGAAGTCCTTAAACTCTTGAGAGACATATTCTCCACCGTTGTCGCTTCTCAAGGCCTTGATCTTCTTCCCTGACTCTTTATCGACCAAAGCTTTGAACCCACAAAACTTTGTGAAGGTTTGGTCATTCTTCTGCATGAAATAAATCCAACATTTACGAGAATAGTCATTGATGAAAATCAAATAATACCTTTACTTCACTGTGGATGCCATTGAGAATGGTCCACACACATCAGTATGAACTTGCTATAAGATAGCCTTCGCTCAACTGTCTTGATCATGAAAGGAAGACTTGGTGTACTTTCCCAAGGTACAACATTTGCATGTGTCAACTTGCTCAAGTTTACCTTTGGAAAGTCCTATAGATATCTACTGCATTATCTTCAAAGCCCCATGATGCAAATGGCCCAACCACCTATGCCACAACTTGTCAATGTCTTAGCTTTGCACCAATTTTTCTTTTGTACTTAATGCTACACAATCATCTACCTCTAGTTTATAGAGATTCTTCACCTGATTCCCTATCCTCTTGGTCTGAACCATGGCTATGTGTCTTAGGAACACCTTTCCTTTACTGAAGACAACATTGTAACCTTTGTCCTCCAACATCGCGATCGATACCAAGTTCTTCTTCAGTCCAGGCACATACATCACATCTGTCAAGGTGATAGGAGGTCCATGCCCCCTCTGAAAAGCAACCCTGCCCACTCCTAAAACACTATACCTTTCGTTGTCACCCATCTCTATGCGCATCTTGAGGTCTTTCTCCTCCACGGCATTGAATAAACTTTTATCACTGGTCATGTGGAATGAGGCTCCACTATCAAGATACCAAACACAACCCATCATCGATGACACCATGCATACGATGAGGGTAAAGTCCATTTCGAACTGAGAGGCTAATGACTCACCTTCCGATCCTTCCGAGGATCCCTTCTTGGACTTCTTCGATGGGAAATTAGTCACATAATCTCCCATCTCGTGACAATTAAAGCATCTTACTTTAGACTTGTCACCCTTCTTCCCTCCATGAGAAGAATTTGATTTGGAATGGGAAGCCTTCCCCTTCCCTTTCCTTGCCTTACTTGCTAAGGCCATATTTTCTTCATCATCATCCTTGGATGAAGAACCATCTCGTGTGCTCCTCCTAATCTCCTCCTGCATGAGATTCGATCACAGTAATTCCCAATCCGATAGTTTCTCCCTTCCATTCACAGAGTCTTGGTAGCTATTCTAACTCTTTGGAAGGCCAAGGAGACGAGGCTCACCATATCTTCATCGGTAGTAGCTATTCCTACACTGCCAAGCTCATCTTTGCAGGTGGTGAGCTTGTTCAGATATGTAGAAATAGTATCGCCCTTCTCCATCTTGATTCTTCGAAGCTTATCCTTGGGCGCCAATTTCCTCTGGTCGCTATTGTTTTGGTAGAGGTCCTTCAATGTTTTCCACATTGAAAATGGAGTATCCTTCCCTTGGAGACTCGAGACAATATGGTCTCGAACTCCCTCAAGGATGACCTGTATCGCCTTCACCACACACTTCTTCCACTCAGCCAACTCTTATGCATCATTTGAAGCTGGCTTTGGGATTTCTTGATCAATGAATTCCTTCAAGCCATTGTCTTCTAATACAACCTCCATTCTATCTTTCCATGCTATGTAATTTGAGCTACCTTCCAAGGCATACTCAAGTCTCAAGCCATAGAATGCCATTGGCCAACCTTGAAGTATGATATGAATTCGATTTTCACCTACAACCCCAAACTTCAAACTTCAAATTCTCTTCTCAGTATACTATTCACAGCTCCTTTACCATGTATAAAATTTCTACAAATCCAGCTCCGATACCATGTAGAAAATTCTCTACAAACCTGCCTCTGATACCATTTAGAAAATCTGACTGTAGGTTAACCCGAATATGCATTATAAATCAAAGGAGAATACTATAACCTACTTCTACTGTAAATTTGCGGAAGCATAAAGATCGAGCTGAACAATATAACTAGAAGAAGAAGAATCAATGCACAATACACATGAAAATACTTTGGGGAAAGCCTCAGCTAAAACCCCACTATCTGCATTATCATACAAGGTGGAAATACATAGGAATTATACAAAGACTTAGCTCTCACAGCTAGCCAGCTCTCAGTACAATCCTCATAGATGCTCACAGGCAATCCTGGCTTCTCACCAGCCTTCCTCTCTGCCCTCCAAGATCCTATTTCCTTGAGTTGTTCCTCTAGGATGATTCTCGTTCAACCAAGTGGAAAACCTCTTCTACCCAGTGGATGATCACTTGATCTCACACACTGTCAGAACTACGCAATCGTTAAGGAATTGATTCATTTTACATGCATGAGTTTTCTTTATAGGAAAACACATGCAACTGATAGTACACTGTCCTTGACTTTAATCTCAACTGGGTCTTTCTCAGAATAGACATGCATGAGTTTCTGATGAGGGAATCTTTAGTTAATTGGAGTAGCACTAGTTGAGTGCATGCATGCATCAACTGACTGTTAACTCACCATTATTTCCTCAAATAATTTGGAACTAATTTAATTGGACTTAACTCAGTAAACTGAGTTAACTAATTACAACTCAAATATAACTCAATCTTATCTCCTTAATTTAAGGGATAACTCTTGCATGACTTCAGAAAGACTTCTAACTTGAATTTCTCTAACTAATTAATTCAAAATGAATGAATTAATTATTTCCAAGTAGCTGTTAAGACTAAATTTGATTTTAATTCACAATTTAATTCAAGGACAAATCAAATTGGAATATTCTTGTTGCCACATTTCAATAGTACGAGATTAATTTATATTAAATACTGTTAATACATTTCACCTTACAATTTCATGGCCATTGGAGGAAATTAATGGATTTCGATTCGTTTGGAGTGCTTGCTGGCCAAGAAAGTGCAGCTTGGGGACATTAACGAATTTCGTTTCCTTAGCCAGACACTGGAATCAATGAAATCAATCTCTTAATTGCATCATTGTGGATGCATGTACAAAAGCATAAGATTTTACTCATTGTTTTATGTCGATATTGTGTTGCCTGTGTTTATTGAGAAAATATCGTATAAAAAAATTTGGGTCCATCCCGAATCTGTTGATGCAAGGAAACCAAGCGTAGAGACATTGGTCCAATGATATAATTGGTTGTGATTTCTTTTTTGGTGTCATTCTAGTAATTTTCACCAATACCAAAATGTAAATATCAATTACACAACATGACAATTGTATAAAACATAACACATAAGAAGATTGTGTATCTATCTCTCTCTCTCTCTCTCTCTCTCTCTCTCTCTCTCTCTCTCTCTCTCTCTCTATATATATATATATATATATATATATATATATATATATATATATATATATCTAAGTTTAAGGCCAACACTTGATTATAATAAAAGTATTCTATAGTTCCCCACAATGGTAAGATTAATTTACCATCACCGGACACACTTTCAGAAGTCGAAGAAATTTGAAAAATGTTCTTAACTATTTTTATTGAAATCTTCAGAAAATTATTTAATATTATAAAGATGATGAAAAAAAGTTTGCAATGTCACATCCTTATTAAGCATTTTCCTATCCATTTTAAAAGAATATTATATAATATGTATTGATTTTTTCACAATTTTCTCGAAAAAAATATTTATCAAAAGAAATGCAATTAAAATTTGTAATATTAACTTTCAAATCGTTTTTATTGTTTATTTATTTATTTTTGTTATCTAAAAAATAAAACATAAAAAATAAAATGTTATCTCATTAAGGTAAATTTCCAAATGTTATCTCATTAATGTAAATTTCCAAAATTTGACGGGAGATATGACAAATTGGTTTATATAAATTAAATTTTAAGAGTTACATTATAATTATATAAGAAATTGTATTTTATTTATATTTATATTATTTTATAAAAATATAAGTAAATTTAATCATATTTTTAAATAAAGTTGGGAAAAGTAAATTAATATTATATATAAATTTAAAATTATTTATATATAATAATAAAATGTATATTTATATTCTATATTAGTTATCTTATATTTAATAAGAGGTTATTATATACATCAATTTTATTAATTTTTTTAACTAAAAAATTATTTTGCTTTTTAATTAAATGTTAAATAGGTATTAACAACTTAAAATTGAGTGTTTTAATTAGTTACTATAAAGAATATATTAATAATAAATATGTTAACATGTGAGTATAATAAATATTTAAGACATAGTACGAAGGTATGATAAGGGATGTATTGACCATTAACCCCTAAATGCATTATTAGTCACCAGTCACCAATGTAAGGATAGAGAAACATGTACATGACAAGTTTGGACGGAAGGTTATGTTAACATGTGGAATAATAATAAGCCTTTTAGATAAAAGTTAAAAATTAGGAACAACCACATTTATTTTAGTGAAAAAAGAAACTTATGATAATTATAGAATAAAAAAACGTATAAAAAAATTTAGTTGAATAATTGTTTTTCAAAATTATATTATTGTAATTAATAATAATTAATTAAAATTAATAAATATAATAAGTTATTTGAATATATGTTTGAAATATTTTGTTAACAATTATTAAAAAAATATTCTTAAATCATATATATATATTTTTAGGGCAGAAAAAGTATAATATTATTTATATGAGAAATATAAAAGAGTCCAAAATGTACATTCAGCCAGAAGATAGCATATGTTCCAAAGATAATGAAACCGTAACATCAGTGAAGCCATATCCTGATATAGCTAGATCAGGCCTGAGAAACCATGACGATAGAGCAAATAAGTTAAAACGGCAAACGTCAAAATGAGACCATATACATAAGCAGGATCAGTATAAAGGTCCTCCGCCTGTATGGACAAAGAGAAACTGAAATGCAATCCGAAGTAAGCCGAGAGATTGAAATGAAGCCTGTTCAACCAAAACACATAGCATATAGTTCATAGCTACTAGCATCTTACATAGCACAGAAATAAAAACAGAGAGAACTAAGAAAGAAAATCTAGAAATTGGGAGGGAAAAAGTCCAGTATGGAAAAGCATTTTCCATCAGAGGAAACCTGAAGATGCCACAAACCCGGAGCAGCTTGAAGACCTTTTTTTGATAAGGAGTCAGCCATTTGATTTTGCTCCCTGCGGATGTAATTTACTGAACCACCTTTTAAGGAGGACCAAAGGAACTGATCCGATCTAGCCACCCCACAAGATGAGGCTTGGAGATGGTATTTTTCCCAGCAACACAATCCACCAAAACTTTTGAGTCCCCATAAATAGAAACATCTTGAAGATTTAAAAAAAGACAGAAACTCATGAGGCCTACGAGAGCCATCGCCTCAGCCATCATATTTGTACCCCTCCCCCCATTCCAATGAATAGAGAAAAGACTGTCTTCATCTGCTAAAATAGAAAAACCACAGCCACAAACACCGTTCTCTTCAGCACCATCAAAAAACGCCCTAGGCAGAGATGTAGACACCAGTGGGATATTTATATCATGAAGCTCCTTCTGCATGGGAGAGGAAAGTGGAATATCCTCATAGAGAGCACATATGGAGGAGAAAATTTCAATCATCGGAGTTCTTTTGTCATTGAAAATGAAATTATTCCGCCACCTCCAAATACACCAGAAAGTAATGATAAAAATTGATCTCCATGAGGCATTTTGATTACTATACCATATAAAAGCTTCCATGATCGACAAATGAGACATGAGCTGGATCCCCAAAAAATTCTCCAAGAGCAACCATATTTGGCGAGAGCCCTTGCAATTTAGAAATAAATGAAAGTTGTCTTGCTCGACAGATCTGCAAATGGGACATATACCTGGTCCCTGCCAACCACGCTTTTTTAAATTCTCCCACGTAAGATTTTTATTATGGAATGACAGCCATGAAAAGAAGATTATTTTTAATTGACACCCAGATTTCCAGAAAATGCTCGGGAAGGTAGAGTCACTTTGATGCTGTCTATCACTAATCAAAATCCAATATATATCCTTTACCCTGATGGATTCCATCCCATTTGAGTTCCGCCATATGAGACAGTCATGCTCTGAAGAGCGAAAAATGCCACCATTTCTGAGTCTTGTTCTGATTTGCTCCCACGACCTGGCGATATCTTCCGGCATTTGCAGACTCTCAGCTTCACACCAGATTGGGATTGAGCCATGCCATCTAGCAATCAGGTCGTCCCAAAAGAAGACGCCTCTCCTGTGTAGAAACTTCAATAAGGGATCAGGAACGCAGTTCTCCTCTTTGCCACACTGAAAAATGTCTTTTCCAACCAGAACCTTTTCCCCGATTGAAATCGCCATATTAAATTCTTCAGGAACATTTTTTTGAGCTTACGCAAAATAGGAGGAATAAATCATATATATATATATATATATATATATAGATACACACACGATAAAGAAAATGGTTTTTATTATAAGAAATTTATCAAAAATAGTGAAAAAGACTATCTTTTCCCGATTTTTTAGTTAAATAATTATTTTTTCAAATTAAATAATTGTTATAATAATAAGATAAAATAAATAAATATAATAAGTTATTTTAATATATGTTTGAAATATTAAAAAAAAAAATCGATTTCTTTTTTTTTTAATCAACTTAATATTTACCATATAATTCTATACATATTTTAATAATAAAACAAAAATGGTTTATACTATATTCAAGATTGTTTCAATATGAAAATCAACCATCATCAACCATGATCCAACACTGCATTGTGATGAGGATTCTCTAAATATGAAAATCAACCATTGTCAACCATGCTTATTTTAGTGTATATAATATTTATCTTAGGGTTTATATCCCTTGGGTTTAATAATTATTCCCTTGGGTCTAATTACTATTAATATTAATTAGTATTAATTAATACTAATTAATTAATTAATTAATTTATTAATAAAAGGTATTGATAAATTAATAAAATTGAATATGGACAACCATGGTTGAATTCGGTTAAACATGCTCAACCATGTTCAACTATGGTCAATCAATATCAATTATTGTCTACCATGATCAATGATGTTCAACGATGATCTTCCATGGTCAAGTATGCTCCACCATCATCAACCATGGTCATAATGGGTTATCAATGTCTCTATGGTGAACCATGATCAGTGATGGTTAATCATGCTCAAATATGGACGACCATGGTCAATTTCTTTATGGTCAACAAAAAATTAATCATGTTCAACCATGATTAGCCATGGTTGAATTTCATCAATCATAATCAACCTTGATTAAAGTCTCTTTGATCATGACCAATGATGATGGTCAACCATGGACAATCATAGTCAACCATGGTCAATTATGATCAACCATGTTTTATTAAATCAAACATGGCCAATCATAGTCAACCATGGTTGAACATCCCATTGTGACAAATATTGTCCTAATATAAAAATCAACCACGGCCAGCTATCTTCCAACCTCGCATTGTGAGAAGGATTGTCTAAATATGAAAATCAATCGTAGTAAACACTGCTTATTTTTGTGTTTATAATATTTATCTTTGGATTTATATAGTTGGATTTATAATATTAGTCCCTTGTGCTCAATATTATTCCCTTGGGTTCATAAGCCCTTGGGTTTATAATGTTAATCATGGTCGAATATCACCTTGAGACAAAAATTGTCTCCATATGAAAATCATGGACAATCATTGTCAATCATGTTTTATAGAATCAAACAGGGTCAACCATAGTCAATCATGGTCAACCATGGTTGAACGTCGCGTTGTGACAAAGATTGTCTTGATATGAAAATCAACCATGGTTCAACATCACATTGTGACAAAGATTGTCTCGATACGAAAATTAACCATGGTAAACCATGGTCTGATGTCACATTGTGATAAGGATTATCTCAATATGAAAATAAAGCATGGTTAACCATATTTGTTTTATATTTGATAGTATTAATATTAGGGTTTATATACCACAGTCCAATGGAAATTGTGATAAATATTGTCTTGATGTGAAAATCAACCATGTTCATCCATGGTCCAATGTCACATTGTGACAAATATTGTTTCGATATGAAAATCAACCATGGCCTAACGTCACATTATGACAAATAATTTCTCAATATGTAAATAAACCATGGTCTAACATCACACTGTCATAAGAATTGTCTCAATATCAAAATCAACCATGGTCAGCCATGTATTTATAATATTTATCTTAGGGTTTATATACCTTGGGTTTATAATATTTTTCCCTTGGGTTTAATATTATCCCCTTGGGATTTTAGTATTAATCCCTTTGGTTTATTATTCCATTAGGTTTATAATATTAATCCCTTGGGTTTATTATTCCTTTGGGTTTATAATATCAATCATGGTCAATCACAGTGAGTCATGGTCAACCATGATCGAATATCGCATTATGACAAAATTCTCTCCATATGAAAAGCATGGAGGATCATGGTAAACCATGGTTAGTCATGGTCAACCATGTTTTATATAATGAAACATGGCCAACCATGATCAATCTTGGTCAACCATGGTCAAATGTCGCATTGTGACAAAGATTGCCTCGATATGAAAATCAATCATGGTAAACCATGGTCTAATGTTGCATTATGACAAAGATTGTGTCGATAGGTAAATAAACCATGTTCAACCATGGTCTAATGTCACATTGTGAAAAATATTGTCTTGATATGAAAATTAACCATGGTCAACTATGGTCTAATGCTGCATTGTGATAAAGATTGTCTCGATATGTAAATCAACCATGGTCAACCATGGTCTAACGTCGCACTATGATAAGAATTGTCTCAATATGAAAGTAAACCATGGTCAACCATATGTTTACAATATTTACTTAGGGTTTATATACCTTGGGTTTATAATATTTGTTCCTTGGGTTTAATATTATCCTCTTGATGACCACTAATATTGCAACAAGAATGTTGCAACTCCTGGGGCTACCAACTTTACTTCATCAACCCGGGGTTCATACAAACTTGGAGGTGACAATGTTGTATACACAGTAGATGCAATGGTCCACTCTTGTCACTTTTCAACTGGGGTGATAGACCATTAGGGTTTGTCAAACTAGTCTTCTATTAACTAGAAGGAGTTTGACTACCAAATGGAAAAGGGAAAATCATCCTTAATGAAAGAAAAGGAATGTTGCCTACTCTAAGGAATGAAAGACTGAGTTGGGAGATGCTATACAATGGCATGAAATCATCTAGATACACATTTACACATTTTGCTTGAAAAAGAAACCTAGCTTAACCTTCTTTATAATATGTGATGATCTATACTAACTGAGCATGGAATCTGATCTAATAAGTATTATCAGTGCTACATGCATGTGTTAATTTAGATATTGCAAAAAATGCCTTTTGTCGATGTTTAGTTTTATGAATGCAAATGCTAGTTTTCACTTGTTCTTTTCCAGGAGAGACAGGTATGGAGGGAAAAGTATGGAATATTCTCAAGGGTATGGAAGCCAAGTGGAGGACTATTCTAAGATTAGATGACAATTTTCACTAAATTCAGGCTTAAAATAGATCGCTACACGGTTTCCTGTGGTACTACAGGATATCCTAGTTCTGTTACAGGATGCCCTATTTTACTACAGGAAATAGATCGAAAGTTTAAAAGATGGTAGGAAGGGTAAAATAAAGTGTGGAAAAGGTGTGTGATGAGGAATAAGGCATGGAGGATGTGAACGCCATCCAAGGCTCAGTCAAATGCTTCATGATGGTTGGATTTTCTTAATGGAAATGACAACTTTGCTTACAAAACAAGAATTTGGATTTAGGGCTTAGTGGACCTTGACGACATGGGTGGACAGGACTTGGATGAGGCAAATGAGATGAGGTATCCCTGCAAATTAGAATCTTCTGCAACAACATACACTATTGTCTTCATTTATAAACAAATTCATCTATACATGGAAAAAAATTGTTGAATGGAGGAAAACAAAGTTATTATTAGCTAATGGCTAAGTTCATGAATGGAAGTCTTTTAAACAATAGAAAAACTCAGGAGATCAAAATGATAATTGAAAATAATTCCAAGAAACCCTAGATTATGCAGTAATCAAACAAGAAATATGTTTTGGGGTTGTGTGAATGGAACCCTCAAGTCATGATCCCATAAGTGAGATGAGGTGAAAGTGATTATCACAATATTTTCTGGAGTGTTCACTGTTACTATGATACCATTGATATAACTATCCACAAATGGAAGAAAACTAATTAATCATCCAAATACTTGCAGATTAACAAAACCAAAATCACTTCCGCAACTAACTATGAATGTAATATAAGCATGCATGTACAAAAAGATGAACCTCTACTGCTAGGGTTGGGCCCTAACCCAAGAGCTTCAGCCCTCTGAGTCAACTTAGTGCTGGATCAAGGGAATGATTCTCATTTTCATTAAAGTATAAAAAATACATAAGATTCATCAGTCACAAAGTCTTAGCTCGAAAATGCCTCTTGGCTACAACAAAAAAATTAGAATCCTAATGAGGTTCTAGGCCTTCTTATTTATACAAATGAAGCTACCAACAACTTCCTTAAACTTAGGGAGGCTTTTCTCCCAACTTGAGATCAACTAGTCTTCAACTATCACTAGCTTGGTTGTTGATGACCTTAATGCCTTGACTACTTGTAACTCCGAGTTGATGAGATTTGGTGAGGAATCTTTGAGTGAGTGAGGAGTTAAGGAGGGAGATCCAATCTCCTAAAATCCCTCTTTCTTGTCTAATCTGAATGCTTTCACTTTAATTAGCCAAAATTTGCTCCAAAACCTGCAACTAATGCGCATTAGACCACAATACATGACATCTCATATTTACCCTTCTCACTAAGCAAAATGTAACAAAAACATGTAAATATATGTGATAAAAGTTTATTTTAATAAGCTAGAGAGTGACATTAAGGTCCATATGATTTACCCATTGATTAGCCTCATCATTAGCCCCCTACTGAAAGTGTTTCTCATCCTATGGGCAACTTAATCTATGTCCATGTCTTTCATTGCTTTGGTGGCCTCCCTGATATTCCAAGCTTCTGTTGTTGTATCCTCCTCTTGAGGATACAATCCCGCATGCTTCTCTATTTCCTCCCACTGCTTTCTTTCTTTTTCTTCCTTTCTCCCTTCTAACATACCTAAGAGAAATGGTAGACTTAGTTTCAAGCCAATTTAGTCGACTTTGAGTCTCTGCAATGCCTTCTTATAAGTGGGGTCCTCTCTAGTGCATCCCTCATTCTTTCAGGGGAATGATACTCCCTGATCTTTAGGCTATAGGGTAAGGTGCTCCATATCCTTTGGCATGCTTGCTGGATTTCATCCCCTAGCAATCTCAAAGTTTCAAAATGAGTGACTTCTTTCTATTTTGTAGCTAGGTATCTTGGTGGAAGCTGGGGAGCATTGGCGATGAGGTTGTGGGTGGTAATGATAGCCATATAATTTCTCTATGTTTCTCTAATGTAATGGTGATTTTTTTCTTCTCTTTCCAATACTCTTTTTACTTCCTTAGCCTTGGCCTCCTCATGACTCATCCATGATGCCAAGGCCATGAGTTGTAAGTCCCCAAATTTGGATTGGGGTCCCACACATTCACGTCTATTAAGGCTAAGTTATGTAAGTAGAATTCAGATATCTTGGTCCTGTCCTCCAGGTTTCTTTGGTCATAGAGATCAATGAACTTCCTATAGTCTTAGAAAGACGTAGTCCCTCGTTGTGCTAGGATTTTTATTTGAAGCTACAACCATTGTTCTTTGAGGTACAAGGCATATGATTTTGTTGGCATCCTGCAGGAGTGCCTTCATGGAGAGACTTGCCATAGCGGCCAATTAGCTATCTTTCTCGTACTTTCCTCCTCAGCCATGTGTTCTCAACCTCTAGTTGAGATTTCATCACTCTTTCCCTATCTCTTATCTCAGTTAACTCTTTGACCATCTCTAATAGCTTCTCTTCCATATGGCCCACATCCTCTACACCTTTTGATTTAGCAATTCACATTCCTTGATGTGTCCTTGCTCTCTCCTTTTCAAGCTCAAAGAATAGAGGGATGGAAAAATTTTGTGGTATTATTCTGCCTCTCTCAATGAATCTATAATAGGAGCTAATATTTGGCTGTGGTCTAGGTTCCTGAAGTATTTGTTTAATTATGTACTTGTGTTGTTTCTTCCTTTCCTTTCCTTTGTCCATGATGTCCTTCCTGCTCTTGTTTCTGTGTTTCCTGTAGTTTTGACAGGGTTTCTTGTAGCACTGTTTGTGTTTCCTGTAGGAGTACTCTCCCTTTTTTAAAAGGGTTCAAAGGCTCTTTAATTTGTTTCGTTGAGGTTGACCTAGTGACAGGCCTCCTAACACAGGTGATTGGTGACCTTGGGTAAGCCCCTTTTGATGTTCCCTCTTCACCTCTCATTCCTTGAGAGACTAGATTTTCTTCTTCTCTTGGTGAGTCTTCAATGATTATAGGAGTATTGTAGGTGTTTGAGGTCTCCCTTATTTTATCCTGGTGCTCCTCCTTGTTTTGAAGTATATTGGAACCTACCTCTACCTCTTTTCGGTTGATTTTATAGGTGTACTTAGAGAAGTCAAGGCATTTGTTTCCTCCTTCTCTTTGGGCTTAGGATACACTCTTGAGGATTCCTCTCCTTCCTTTATATGTATTTCAACACTTGATTCATCCTTTTGTGCTTCTTCCCTACTGTCCTTTTCTTCCTCTATTTCATTAATCTATGCCTCTTCTTCTTCCTCTGGTTCTTCTTCTTCTTATCCATGCTCCTCTTATTCAAGATCTTCTTCCTCTTCTTCTTCTAGTTCTTCTTGCTCTTCTTCTTCTGATTCTTATTTCTCTTCCTCACCACTAGAATTTGGGTCTCTTTCATACTCAATGGCTTGAATTACATCTTCTTTGTTCATGTGTGCAAATGTTGACCACATAATAAGGATTCTTAATTGGCTTAGGGAATCTTTTAGTATGATATTGATTAGTCCATGATGTGCCAGATATTGATGCTTCCCTTCTTGTACCTTGATGCTCATTTCTATCATTGATTGAAAAAAAAAGTAGGGCACAGAAATTCTTCTATGAGGAGGTAAGTCTTCTCCAAATATCAGCTCATGGAGGAGTCTAAACTGGTAACCATATACTATATTGAGCCTTCCCTCACAACAAATATACTTGAGAATGTGATAGCTTACTTCATCCCAAGGATATGGAATGCTCTCCCTTCTAATCCCATTCTTGTACTCAATTGGCTCCTCACCTTCCAAGAAAATTTTCTTCTTGGCAAGAGTGTTGCTAGCTTTATCCTCCTTTCTCCATTGTAAACCTAGAGGAAGTGTAGTGATTTTGCTAATGCTTTCAGGTGTAATTGTTATTGAAAATCTCTCACTACAGCAGTGGCATTGACTCTAGCTTGAGGTATGAGTGACATTGCAAATTCCCTATCTACAACATCATCATATACCCTAAGTAGCTTAAAGAATCCCAACCATTGATGCCTTGTAAGGATCTCTACCATAGGAGTATGTTGATGTATTCTAGTTTTTCTGGTGGGCTCCCTTCTATTGAAAACCCCTATCATCTTCTCTTTGTGTCAATATGATTGTATGAAATTTGGGGGCTATAGCTTTAGAGCTTTCCCCAGTGACTGAGGATTTAGAGTTTACAAGGGTGATGACTACAATTCTCCCTTTACTCTACCCAATCCTCCACACAATTTTGTTTATCTCCATGCACACTATAATTACTACAGGAAATTACGATTTATTTTCTTTTTCTCTTTAAAAATGAAATCATAGAGGATATGGCACCTACCTTTCACTACAATTCCTTGGTTGAGGAGAATTCTTGAATAGTTGGGCCCTAGGCACCGCCTCATAGCAGTTTTTGGAAATTCTCACTGTTTCCTATAGTTTTCCTGTAGGTGCTTACTGTAGGATGGTCGAGACTAGCATTCCTCACTATTTCCTGTAGTTTTCTTGTGTGTCCTGTAGGTGCTCACTGTAGGATTGTTGAGACTATCTTTCCTCATTGTTTCTTATAGTTTTAACTTTTCTTGTGTTTCCTGTAGGTGCTCACTGTAGGATGGTCAAGACTAGATTTTTCCTTCAATGTCTCCTCCAGGTGGTATCAGCTCTCAAAATCTTGAAATGAATGATGTCTTGCGTGAAAGTTAGGGAATATTTCTATTTATGGTCGATTACATTAAGCGATGTGCTGGTTGGCTGAGTATGTAATTTCTCCTTTTGGACCGTTGACCCACTATTAGTTATCATGCCACCATTTCTCATAATCATCACCCACTCCTGTACAACTTAACTCGACCACCTTTCTGATTTATTTCATTTGATGTGACTTTTCCATGTGTTCATTTGACTAGCACTTTAAATTTTTGTTATCAGGCTGAAGGTGGCCAAGTTAACTAACCACCTTCATCTTTCAAAACCAACTTTTTCATATTCCGACAATTTTAATCATATTCACACTTAAGAGAGAGTGTGGATGAGGTGACATACCTGTGGCTTCATTTGATTTTTTGATGCATGCTCAAGGGCAGCTCTCCTGTGCTGCTTATGGTTCAAGTACATCTTCTCTTCTGCTCTTGTTTTGTTGATTTTATTCTGCTGATAGGTTGTCTTCTTGTCGTGATGTGCAGGTGCTAGCCTCTTTTGTTGCTGTTGAGATTTGGAGAGGTGCCATAGTGCCTACAGGTGTGTTGTTGCTCTTCCAATGCATGGGTGTTGAAGCATGAGCCTAGAGACTACTGTTGTTTCAAAATAGGTTGCTACAGGGTTTCCTATAATACTATAGGAAATCCTGTAGCTGCCTCTTTTTGAATTTCTTTGGTATTTATTTTGCTTAGAGGGTGAATAGATGTTGAATTATGAGTGGAAGGTGTGTCCATGGAATTGTAGGTGAGGTAGGCTACTGGTGGTGTGGCCCTTTTATTTTTCTTTGTTTCCTCTCTTTTTCTTTTTGTTTTGTTTTTTCTTTTCTTCTTCTAAGTAAATTTCTTGATGGACACATAGGGTGACATGGTCATGAAATGGTGTTGTTTGAGATGTGGTGAAGTCAATGGCCTTCTTTTTCAACCCAAAACAGGCTCGCATCATGATTTTTCAATCAAAATTTATTTCCTATAGATTTTTCAAGACTTCCTGTAGTACTATAGGAAACTCATGTAGTAACTATAGGAAACTCCTGTATTAACTATAGGAAATCCTGTAGAAGTCACATAATTGCTTGAAAATTGGATTTTTTAATGGATGGAGATGAGTATGGATGAATGAAACATGAGGTCATGGAAGAGATGAAATTAATGAAGGAAAAATGGGGTTTTGCATGTCTTGCTGCCCTCTAAACTTAGTGTCCATTAACTACTTGAAAACCTACAAAAACCAGAAATGTTATGAGTGGGTAGGTTTGAGGTCCTGCCATTATTTTTGTGTGTGTTTTTTTTAAAGACAACTAGGTTTCCTCAAAGGAGGTTTTCATCCTCGTTTCCTGCCCTAGGCACCTCAAAGGATGTTTTCACCCAGGGGTCTTTTATTTTTTTTTAATTTTTTTTTTTCACTCTTAGGCTGCCTCAAGGAGGTTTTCAACCCAAAATTTGGCCTCAAGTTCCTCATTGAGGTTTTCACCTAGGTCTCTTATTGTTTTTTTCCCTTTTTCTTTTTTCAAAGATTCAACATTCTTCAAGAGTTTTGTGAGGTGGAAGTTGAGACTCCTTCAATCACCATTAATGCCTTACTGATACTACTAATGAACTCCTACTTTGACAAAGGCTTTTTGTATACTTTCAATATATATCCATTGACAAGCAAGGGGATACCTTCTTCAACAATGGTTCTTATCTAAACAACCCCATTCTCATGACACTTTTCTATCACATATGGGCCCATCCATCTGGTCATCAACTTTCCTTTGAAATCCTTGAACCTGGAGTCATAAAACAGAGCCCAATCACCTTCTTGAAACAATTTGTCTATGATATTTTTTCATGCTAGACCTTTATTTTTACTTGGGTCACCTCTGTGTGCAGGAGGGCTTACATCCTGAATTCTAACCCATTGAGCTGGAGCAACCTCTCTTGGTTTTCCGTTGTAACATCTAGATCCAACTGTGCTACCATCCTTAAAGTGTTGTACTCAAACTCAATGGAGAACAAAGCCTTCTTCCCATAGACCAAATCATAAGGGGTGAAGCCAGTGGTTGTCTTCCAAGTTTTATTGTAGGCCAAAGTGGCCTCCACTAGTATGTCAGCCCAATTATTCCTGTTGCTGCTCACCACCTTTGTTAGAATGATTTCCAATGCTTTGTTGGTAACTTCTACTTTTCCATTGGCCTGAGGGTGGTAAGGATTGGACTTCTTGTGCTTGATCTTATGCTGGATTAACAGATTCTCAATCATGTGTGAGGTGAATTGAGTGCCCTGATCAATGACTAGTTCTCTAGGGTATCCAAAGATGTAAAACACATTCTCCCTCAAGAACTCAGCCGCTTTCTCTTATGTGGCTACCTTGATAGCTTTGGTTTCAACCCACTTTGTTAAGTAGTCATTACACACAATGATGTACTTTTTCTTTCTTGATGGAGGATTAATGGGCCCAATGAAATCCATGCCCCACTTGTCAAATGGCTCAAAAGTCATTTGAGGTTGCAAAGGAATTTCATCCCTGGGAGTAGGTTTCCCCATTCTTTGGAACCGGTCACATTGGCTGGTATAACTACTTGCATCTTAGTTGAGAGTGAGCTAATAATAGCCAACTTGTATTACCTTGAAGGCTATCCTTTTGGCTACAAAGTGACCTCCATAAGGTCCATCATGATAGGCTAGAATGATGTCAAACACTTCCGCCTCCCTAACACATCTTCTCTGAATTTGATATGGGCCCAACTTGAAGAGATTTCCCCTAATCCAAGTGAATGGGGTGCTTTTCCTTATAATTATTCTCTTTTCCATGGAGGACAAATTTGGAGGGAACTGTGCAGCTACTAAGTAGTTGGATTTTTCAGCAAACCATGGAGAGAGAACTGAAATGGAAAATAAATGCTAATATGGAAGTTGGTCATCAACCATTCCTTCCACATCTGTAGGCAAATCCAATTTGGAAAAAAAATCTACAACTACATTTTCTCTTCCAGGCTTACCAATGATAGTTAGATCAAGATATTGTAACAAAAGAAACCACCTAATAATTCAAGCATTCACATAAGGTTTGTTCAACAAATATTTAATAGCAGCATGGTTAGTACTTACAAAGGTATGGTAACCAGTAATGTAATGTCTAAATTTATTCAAGGAATGGACAACAACAAGGAGCTCCTTTTCAGTCATAGTGTAGTTCAACTCAACTTTGGATAGATTTTTGTTGAAGAAGTAAATGGCATAAGGTAGCTTGTCATCTATCTGGCCCGGAGCTGCTCCTATAGCTTTGTAAGAGGAATTAACATGGATGAGGAAACGAAGAGCCCAATTTGGGCCTCGGCGTATAGGTGTAGTAGTCAACTTGTCCTTTAGGGTTTCTTGGGCCTCTTGGCATCTTTCATAAATATTCAGAGTCCTTGGACAATAGTCCAAACAATGGTGAGGCTACCTTGCTGAAGTCTTTTATGAATCTCCTATAGTATCCAGCTAAGCCTAAGAAACTTCTAACATCCCTTTGCTTCTGAGGAGTAGGGATCCTCTTTATGATAACTATATTATTGGGCTCTTCTTGCAGTCCTTCTTGGGATATTGAGTGACCTAGATTAGTCCCTGCAATCATCAAGAACTAACACTTAGAACTAAAAATTCTCATGACTAAGGGATAAGTTCATTTCAATGCATTTGTTTAATAGTTCCCAAGTTAGAGAGAGCCTCCAGGAAATCACACCCATAAGGGGTGAAATCATCCATATAAATTTCCATAGAGCCATGGACTGGCTCTGCAAAGATGCTCAGGACTAACCTCTCAAAATTGGCAGGGGCATTGCATAACCCAAAAGGAAGGACCCTATAAGAAAAGGTACCCCAGGGATAGGTGAAGGTGGTTTTATCATGGTCCTATGGGTTGACTTGGATCTGATTGTAGCCACTAAATCCATCCAGGAAAGAGAAGAACTTCTTTCCTTCTAGACCATCTAATACTTGTTCAATGAAAGGTAGAGGGAAATGGTCCTTTTTTGTGGCTTTGTTTATCTCTTTGTAATCCACACAGATACTCCACTTCCCATTTTTCTTTGGAACTAGAACCAAAGGATACACCCACTCACTATCTGTGATGGGGTAAATGAACCCTACATCCAACAACTTCTACAGTTCTTCTTTGACTATATCCTTGAGGGCTGGGTTCATTCTCCTCTACAATTGATGCATTGGCTTGCAACCCTCCTTGATGTAAATGTGGTGAGTACACATTGAAGGGTGCACTCCCTTCATTTCCATGTAACTCTAGGAAAAGGCATCCAGATGCTTTCTTAGCATGTCACATAACTCCTCTTCCTGATGTATAGAGAGAGGGGGGTTGATTTTCAATGTTCTTTCTAGGCCAAATTATATCATATTGACATGATTAGGGCTTGAGTCAACTAGGCACAAATCAGTCCAAGGGTTATCTTCGGATTTCTTCATTAACTCCTCAAGGTACATGGTATTGGGGGCTGATTCCACTGAGGTTGTGGAGGAGTATATGGCTAAAATGGTTGGTGGGGAGGTTGGGAATGGTATTGAGGTGAAAAAGACCAGGGATAAGGTGTGGACCATGAAGGATGAGAAGGAGGGAACGAAGGGGGAATGCATGTATTCTAGTTAGGGTTGTAATATGAATAGGATGCCCCTTGCATGCCTTGTTGGTATGGTCGAGGTCCTTGAGGCGTCCTTTGGTTGATATAGAAAAGTTGTTCATTCACCCCTTCAGTTCCTTGATACACACATTTTAGTCCAAGAAGAGAAGGGCACTTGTTTGTGGAGTGGTTCTCCTCACAGACCGAGCAAATTTCTATAATATTTAATGGACATTCATTCCTAGGGTGCCTCCTAATGCATCTAGGGAAGAAGACAACTAATGCTTTTTGTGCTTCCTCATGCTTCCTCTTGATCTGCATGGTGCCCATTTGCAGAGAAAGGGTATGCAAAATTTCACTCTTAAAGTCTTCCAACATGTTCACAATTTCACTTTTTACGGATGTGTTGGACGAGGATGAACTGAACAAAGCTTGACTAGCCCTACCCTTCTTTCTAGATGCCCTAGAATGATTTTTGAAAACTGTCTTGATATCATCATAGGGTGACTGATAGATGTCCCCTCCCGACAATAGGTTTAGGGTTTCTAGGAGATCTTCCCTGATCCCTCTAAGAAGGACTAGATTAAGTGATTCACGATCAAGGGTGCACTTGGCCCTTTCGTAGCTCAGTTGGAATCTTTCCCCATAATCTTCTAAAGATTCATCATGTCTCAAGGTCATTCTAAAAATTTCCTCTTTGGTATCTTTAGACCTACAGTAGTCCTTATACTTATTGTTGAAGGCTTGTTGCATCTGATCCTAGGTTGTGATGATGTCCCTAGGTAAACCCATGAACCAACATAAGGCTACATCATTTAGAGTGGATGGGAACATTTCAACTTTTGGTCATTAGAGGCATAATCATAAGTTCTGCATATGACAACAAATTAAAAAAAAAATGTATTTGGGTCGTCTGAGGTTAGGCAATGGAAGTGAGGAAGGGCAGAGGGGCTTTTTTTTTTCATCTTATCATCCCCATTAGCTTCTCTGATGGAAAAAGAAAACTCAGCTGTATTCTCAACTCCTTCTCTATCTCCGATCCCATTTCTAATTTCAGCCATGGTGTAGGTTGGTGGAATGGTCTTTTCTTCTTCCCCAATAGGTCTTCAAAATATCTGGTTGCTTGCCTAATGGGACCTATAGCTCATAGCCACCAAAGAAGAGGGAAGGTTGGTTATTTGATACAGTGGGGGCATTTGGAAAAAAATTCCCTAAGTTGTCTCTACTCCTACGAGGCATGAAAGGAGTTTGATTTTTTTCTTCTTTAGGGTTTTTATAGAAGTACTTATAGAATGGAAAGAAATCAAAACCAAACTGCAATTACTTGGTAAATGGAACTACTTGCAGAATTGGAAAGAAAGAAAAAGATTGCAACTATTTTCTGAATGGAACTATTTGTAGAATTTGAAATAAATAGGGAAAGAAAGAAAGTATAAATCACATCTACTTAGACACCTCCTTGGCAACGACACGAAAAAGTGATGAGCACCAGTATTGCAGTAAGAATGTTGCAACTCTTGGGGCTACCAACTTTACTTCATCAATCTGGGGTTCGTACAAACTTGGAGGTGAGAATGATTTATATACAGTAGATGCAATGGACTACTCTTGTCACTTTTCAACTAGGGCGATAGACAACTAGGGTTTGTCAAACTAGTCTTCTATTGACTAGAAGGAGTCTGAATACCAAATGGAAGAGGGAAAATTATCCTTAATGAAAGAAAAGGAACGTTTCCTACTCTAAGGAATGGAAGAATGAATTGGGAGATGCTATAAAGTGGCATGAAATCATCTAGCTACACATTTACATATTTTTCTTGCAAAAGAAATCTAGATTAACCTTTTTTATAATATGTGATGATCTAGGCTAACTGAGCATGCAATCAGATCAAATAAGTATTATGACCATTGCATGCATGTGCTAATTTAGAAATTGCAGAAAAAGCCTTTTGTTGATGTTTAGTTTTATGAATGCAAATGTTAATTTTCACTTGTGCTTTTGTAGGAGAGACATTTATGGAGGGAAACGTATGGAATAGTCTCAAGGGTATGGAAGCTAAGTGGAGGCCTATTCTAAGCTCAAATGACATTTTTTGCTAAATTCAGGCTTAAAACATAATGCTATAGGGTTTCCTGTAGTATTAAAGGATGTCCTTGTTCTACTACAGGATGCCCTGTTTTACTATAGGAAACTGGCCAAAAGCTTAGAAGATAGTAAGGGTAGAATGAAGTGTGGAAAAGGTTTCTGATGGGGAATAAGGCACGGAGGAGGTAAACATCGTCCAAGGCTCAATCATATGCTTCAAGATGGTTGGATTTTCTCAATGGGAATGACAACTTTGCTTACAAAACAAGAATTTTGATTTAGGGTTTAGTGGAACTTGACAGCATGGGTGGACATGACTTGGATGAGGAAAATGAGATGAGGTCTCCCTCCAAATTAGAAGCTCCTACAACAACATACACTCTTGTCTTTATTTATGCAAAAAATCATCTATACATGGAAAAGATTTGTTGAATGGAGGAAAATAGAGTTATTATTATATAATGGCTAAGTTCATGAATGGAAGTTCTTTAAAACCATACCAAAACTCAAGAGATCAAAATGACAATTGCAAATGATTCTAAGAAACTCAAAGACAATGATATGTTCACCAAGAAACTCTAGATTATGCAGTAATCAAACAAGAAATCTGTTTTTGGGCTATGTGAATGGAACCCTCAAGTCATGATCCCATAAGGGAGATGAGGTGGAAGCCACTATCAAACTTTTTTATGGAGTGTTCACTGTTACTAAGATACCACTGATCTAAGTATCCAAAAATGGAAGCAAACTAATTAATCATCCAAATACTTGTATATTAACAAAACCAAAATTACTTCAACAACTAACTATGAATGTAATCTTAGCATACATGTACAAAAAGAGGAATCTCTACTGCTAGGGTTGGGCCCTAACCCAAGAGCTTCAGCCCTCTGAGTCAACTCAGTGCTAAATCAAGGGAATAGATTGATCCCTACGGTTTATTATTCCCTTGGGTTTATATTATCAATCATGGTCAACTATGGTCAACCATAGCCAACCATGGCCAACCATTGTCTACCATATTTTATAAATTCAATCTTGGTCAACCATGGTCCAACATCGCACTGTGAAAAATATTGTCTAAATATGAGAATCAACCATGGTTACCCATGGTCCAAGGGTTTATAACAGTTGTATTATAAACCCAGCGACATGATATTATAAACCCAAGGAGTTAATAATAAATGCAAGGGGTTAATAATAAAACCCTAAGGGATTATAAACCCAAGGGAATAATATTAACTCAAGGGATAATAAGCCAAAAGGGTTATTACTAAAACCCCTAGGGTTTATATTCCCTTGGGTCTATAGTATTAATCCGTTGGGTTTATAATATTAATCCCTTGGGTATATTGATCTAAGGGTTCATATTCCTAGGGTATAATATTATTCATAGGTTTATAATATTAATCCCTTAGTTTCAATATAAATCATGGTCAACCAAGGGTTTATATACATTGGATTTATAAACATGGTTGACCATGGTTGAAAATGGTTGATTTTGATTTTGAGACCATCATTTTCACAATGCAACATTGGACAATGGTTGACCATGGCCAACCATGTTTATTAGAGGGTATTTAATATCTTAGGGCTTATATACCTTGGGTTTATAATATTAATTCTGTGGGTTTAATTTTATTCCTTTTGGATTATAATCCCTTGGGATTTATATTAAAAAGTCAATGGTATAATATTCCTAGGGTATAATATTATTTATAGGTTTGTAATGAATATTAATCCCTAGGGTTTATAATTTCTTGGATTTTTAGTATTAAACCTAAGGGATTATAAACCCAAAGGAATTAATATTATAAACCCAAGGTATATAAACCATAATATAAATACTATAAACCCTTGAATAAATATGGTTGATCATGGTCAAACGTTGCATTGTGACAAGGATTGTCTCAAAATGAAAATCAATCATTGTCAACCATGGTTAACCATGTTTATTTTAGGGTTTACAATATTTCTATTAGGGTTTATATACCTCGGGTTTATAATATTAATCCCTAGGGTTTAATATTATATCCATAGGTGAATAATTCCTTGGGTTTTTAGTGTTAATCCCTTGGGATAATATTATTGCCTTTGGTTCATAATACCTTGAGGTTTTAGTATTAAACCCTAGGAATATGAACCCTTACATTAGTAAACCAAAGGGATTCATATTATAAACTCAAGGGTTAATACTAAAACCCCAAGGTATTATAAACCGAAGAGACTAATATTATTAAACCCAAGGGACTAATATTATAAATTTAAGGTATATAAACCCTTAGTTGACAATGATTTATATTGAACCTAAGGGATTAATATTATAAACCTATGAATAATATTATACCCTAGGAATATGAACACTTAGATTAATATACCCAAGGGATTGATATTATAAACCCGAGGGAATAATAAACCCAAGGGATTAATACTATAAACCCAAGGGAATATAAACCCTAGAGTTTATTAATCTAAGGGTTCATATTCCTAGGGTTTATATTTGTATTAGATAATGTCAAATTAAATAATAATAAATAACATTTAAGATTAAATAATAATGGTAATTCTAATGATAATAATAATAATTTTATTGCAATATTATTTTTTGGTAGATACAAATGGTGTATTTATCAATGGTAAAGACAAATAAAACCTTGGGCTATAGCAACTACAATAATATTTTTAATATGATTGTTCTAGTATAAATATTTTTAAGAATCATAATTTTAAAATGTTTGATATACAAAATTCTAGTGTCTTAAAAATATTTTAGGACAATTTATTTATGCATTTGAAAATACATTTTAAATAATAAGAAATTACAATGTTACTAAAAATTTATTATAAAATTATAAAAAAAACATATTTCATATATTTATTAGATTGTACCTATAAAAACACTATGAAGCACCAATAAAAAAATATAATCCCTTTATTTTTAAATTATAAAATATATTTAATAATATTGATAAATATTGATTTTTTTATTTTTATTTTTTTTAATTATAAAATGCATCTCACACTATTTAAGTTGCATCGTTTAATCACCAATAATTTTAGCTTCTTAGATGACTTTTTTCATGCAAGATGGTTTTTAGATGTTACAAATGCCTCAATATAGAACAAAGCCAAAAGATTAAATTAAGGTTGAATCAGGCTTATGAGTTAAATTAATTATTGATTAAACATTTATATAATATTGTTTAGTTTTATGTTAAAAGGGTTATTGTATGCGTCCGAACACATGGTTATATTTTTTAAAGAATCATTATAAGAAAAGTAAGAGATTATTTGAATTCTTCTAGGATGTTAATTTTATTTTCTAAAAATAAGAGAAGAATTTTAAGATGTTTTTAATTTTATAAATTAAGGTTGACCACCTTCATACATATTGCTAATTTTCTTTTCTTTTTTTGTAATTTTTTAGAATATTACATGATTCTCTTAAATTTAGATGTAATAATGTTTCCCAAATGATAGAGGACAAGTCCAAAAGGTTTTGAAGGTAAGTCAAGGTGAGATACTTTCCAAGTGGAGCATATGGCATACATGCAAATTGTGGATCACCACATATAATGAGAGAAAGATCACATAACTACATGGACAAGAGAACGTAGATGGAGTGAATAGTGTCTAGTTATGGTGAAGGAGCTAGCATGTTACAGATACCCACATTAGTGCATGAGTACCCTAAAGTGTTTGGTTTGGGTTGTAAAACCTAGCCATAGGTAGGATGGATTCCCCAATGTCATCTTAAGACATATTATTTAGAATTACATGTTGTAGTATTGTAGCATATAATGTCATCCCACTTATGTATAGAGAGGTTGGAGGATCAGGTTATGGAATGAACCACTTGAATACATACAAGCATGGCAGATGTACTTATTTTCTAAATTAAGGTTGTTTTTTTGTAAGACATATTATTTAGGCATACATGTTGTTGTAAATGCCACATAGAGTTACATGTGATCAAGTGGTGGAGTGGACCACTCGAATAGGTATAAAGGTGACAAGTGTACTCATATGCTAGCTTGAGGGAGAATGATAGATCTCAATTGATTACCTAGGTATTATGGTGGATTATAAATTTTTTATGTGGACTTCAACACAAATATTGGGAGCAATTTAATCTCCTCAAGTCAAGTTTAAGGGGGAATTGTTAAGGTAATTAGTGTAAACTCAACTTGGTCACAGGGTCAATTTGATACAATCATTAGAAATTTCAATGTTTATGGTTTACAAGATCAAGGTTTACATAACCCATGGTATTTTTCATAAGTTCAATTCTCCCAAGAACAAGTTAGAAAACTACACTATAAAATCATAAGTTAAACTAAAATGTACTAGATCTAAAACCGGAGAATGACAATTTATGTGAATGTAAATATTAAGAAGTATTTTTCTATTCCATCATAAGTTGGATATATGCTCCAACAATCCTCCTTTGGTATGAAGAAGACACCCTTATTTATATGTAAAATTTCTTTGAAACTAGGATAAATAATAATTAATTCAAATCCACATATATCTCATATAGTTAAAACCATTTGCTAGCAATTATCAAGTAAATATCTATAAATATCTTCTCATGCACATCTCCAAGATATTTGGTAACATATCTCCAAGATTCTTTCCATATCTAAGATAATTCATTAATTATCCAAAATCTATGGCAAATATTCAATGGTACAATAGGGAATTTGAAGTTTGATCTTGGTCATGAATCATCACCAAACTCAACCAACTTTCAAAGGATAAGTGAAAACATGTTAATTTTCTAATATTAAACCATAGATTCACTTAAATACTAAAATAATGCATTATAAAATATTGGGCCTAACCCTACATATAAGCATAAAAATGGAGTAAAACAAGGTTACAGGAAGGTGGATAATGATTAATAGTCAAAGGAAAGGTTGTAAAAAGATGGAAAAAGAATGTAGAACAATGGTAATTTTCATGACTCAACATGTATAACTATTAAAAGCTTATTCGCCAAGGTAAATGCATAGTGATATTTCTTAGAAAATCCATATTTGTTTGTGTTAGGTAGATAGATATTGGTGGATTTGGATCCATCATCATGGATAACATTAATGAATTTAAGCTGGCCATATTAATTTCAATGTGTTATATCATGAGCTATGAATGCTAATTGATAATCTCCCTAATCTATATGGCTTGATAAATCAAAGATGTTAAGAATAAAACCATAGATCAATGATTCAAAATGAGTAAGGAACTAAACATGTAATGAAACTATAGAAAGGAGACACTAATATATGTGGTTCAATCAATTTGGGCTACATCCATGGAGAAAAACCCAATCCTCACTTTTATTCCATCCAATAAAATGAAGCAATACAACATACAATAATCTATTACAACCTCCTCCTGCTCTCTTATACTCTTATCACTCTCAATTACAATAATATTTTGATAATGCACAACTGCAATATAATTCCCTCATAAAAATTGGTTTTCTTCCAGAAGGAAAAAACCATAACATAGAATCTACTTTCAAATCTAATCACAATGCTTAAATAAATACATTTGAATCATGATGACAGAACAATATGTAAATAAATTTAGGTTGTATTGTCACCGCTTGGCTTGGCCATACACCTTATCATGCAGGAGCATCAACCCACCTCCAAGAAACTTAGCAAGAACAAGTTCCAAAAGGCACAACTATCAAAAGACATGGTAATATCTATTTTGTAAAGGACTAAAAGTATGAAAAATCAAATCCATGAGGGATCTTAGAGATTATGTTGAGAACCTCGTGGAGAAACAATTGGATCCAAAGTGATATACAACAATGTATTTTCCCAATATAAATTGTATCCTTTGAGCATTGAAAGGGTAGTAATTGAATGATAATATGCCTTCCAAGGAACCAATAGATGCTACATAATAGTATAGAGGGTTTAATTAATGAAACTTGAATCTTGAGAAATTGTGAGTATGTAAATCTACTGGTTAATGGAATTTCTATCTTGATTGTGTGAGCCTATTTTATTTACTAATCAACATGTGAGCTAGCGTGGATCAAGGTCAAATTTGGAGTTGACTACTAGAGTATTGAGGGCATTGATATGTTAATGGGATATTCAATGCGTAGAGGGAATTAACTTTCATCTAGGTTGTATGTCGTCTTACCAAGCGAGCATAAGAACCAATGTCACATGCATATAGTCATGAGGAATTAGTTGACCATGCATGGATGGATTAGAGGTGTAGTAGAAGAGCGTAGTGGGCCCATAACCCATAGTGCAAGATTGAGACTAATAAAAACTATAAAAATGGTAGAACCCCATTTTTTTTCACCAAGTGGTATTAGAGCACAAAAGATTCTTGCGTATAGTCTGGAGGAAAGTTTGTCGAAGAAGGTACAAGTTAATTGAAGACCTAGTAAGAGACTAGTTTTCTCTATGCAGGTGACATCAAAGGAAGGTGAGAAGATTTGCAATATCCTAGAGCAAAGAGTTCTCATAGAGTTCCATAGAAGAGAACTAGGAATATGGAAAAAGCCCAAACTGAGGAGAAAGTTTGGTGAGATATCATGTAGTAAGGTGGAGACTTGTTACTACAGAGGTGTGTTGGAGCTCATGAGTTGAAATTTTTACGAGAAGACCAGAAAGAATATGACCAGGAGATCATAATTTTTTGTGCCTTGGGAGTCTAATGCAGGATAATTGAACCACCGCCATGAAATTCAGTAAGAAATTTTTTTGTAAGGTTTAATTCTCAAAAGCCATGGCAATATCTATTTTGTAAAGGATTAAAAACATGAAAAATCAAATCCATGAGGGATATTAGAGATTATATTGAGATATTTTTGGATAAAATTATGTACCTAAATTGATCCACAATGATGTATTTTCCCAAAATAAATTGTATCCTTTGAGCATTGAAAGGGGCAGCCATTGAACGATAAATAGGCCTGCCAAGGAACCAATAGATGTTATGTAATAATATAGTGGTTTAATTAATGAAACTTGAATCTTGAGAAATTGTTTGTATCTAAACATCGTGTTTAATGATATTTCTGTTCGATTGTGTGAGAATATTTTGTTACATGAAGCAATGTGTGAGCCAACACAGAGAACGATTGAATTTGAAACTGAATACAAGAGCATCAATGTCATGGATACACCAATGAGAGATTTAATCCCTAGAGGGAAACGACTTTTAGTTGAGTCATATGTGGCCCTGCTCCATGACCATAAGAACCAATGCCACATGTATATAGGTGTTAGGAGTTAGCCAGTCATACATGCATGGATCAAAAAGGCATAATGGAAGAGTGTAGTGGGCCCATAACTAATAGTCTAGGATCAAGACTAATAAAAACTAGAAAAATTGGAGAACCCCAATTTTGTTTTGATCACCTTAATACCAACTATTTATTTTGTGAAGTTTCATTGGAAAGGGCATTATTTCCTACTTAAATAAGTGACTCCCATCATTGTACAATTCTCTAAGATTTTCTTATTTTGTGACCTCTAATCGCTTTCATTATATTGGGGATAGTTTCAAAATGGTGCTACAAAAGAGAGTGGTCATTGAAAAATTACCGATTTCTTCCCATATATGATGCACCAAGGTTGAACAAATTAAAACACTCATCTCAATTCAAAGGCCACAAAAGACATATGTAATTTGAGATATTGAGATGAATATTCTAAGCCCATAGTTGTACGGGAAACAAAGAAATCAGTAGAGGTAAAGGTGGTTAGAGTGAAGGTGAAGCAACCACTCTTGTGAATGGAAACATAACCAGATATGTGGTAGGGAAGGTAAGAAAGCTAAGTTATGAATTATTAAACGCTTTAAAGAGTTTCCCTAAAGAATATTTATTTAACAATATTAGTATTTAAATATTTTTTATTTATTTAATTACTTGTTATTGTTTTTTATATTGTTATTATTATTCATACTTCAACTTAAATGTTCTTATAAGTTTCAATTAGATGGTTGGCATTTATAGAGTTATATTACGAAAGTTTCTCCTTCAATAATCTTATATTTTAACATGAATATTATGACTATAGCTAGAGAGTATGGTTTACAATATATATTAATATTAAACATTTATGGTTCAAGGTAAATTATCTAGTTTGGATCATTATGTCATCTATTATCGATATCAATGCTTTCAGAGTGGAAGAATGGGAGGATTTAGTTTGGGTGACCATTTTTATTAGTGGAACCCAGTTTACCAAATTGGGTTTTAAAAAAATATTGTAGGAAATTTAAGGGATTTGAATAATTTTTTAGGGGTCCACAAAGTGTCACTTATGCCAGATCCCTTGGCATTTTTTACACATATATACATTTCTAACATTCCAAGAAAGTTCTCCAATGGAGTCCAGTTGTAAATGTTATGCCACTCGAAATATGACCTTCCTTTTTTGTCCACTATGATTCCATATGATGCCATGCAACTGATGAGCCTCATCATTGGGTAATTACATGGGCCTTAATTCACCTCCTAGCTTAGTCAAACCAAATATTCTCATAACTTATTGCATACTTTTGATTATATTTTGTTTATGAGATGAGTTAGAGTTGGATATTTTGCTTTGTGGTCTAATGTGCATTTAATGCAGGATTAAAGGATAAAAGCAAGGAATTTTGGAAAAGACCTTGCTCAAAACTCGAATGGGACAAGGGAGAGGAATTATAGGAGGGAAATCCTCCTCATTTACTACCCCTCCATTCAAATATTCCTCCATTAGCTCAGAGTGAAAACAACCAAATCATGATGACTAGAAGGCAGCTGAGCAAGTGAAAGACAAAGCACCAGTTTATCTTAAGTTTGGGAGCCGAGCCTCCCTAATTTTAAGGAAGTTTTTTGATAATTTAGATGTATAAGTAGAGAGGCCTAGGACCTCATTAGGATTCGGATTTTTGATTGTAAAACTCTACTCTATTTTCGAGCTGCAAGACTTGTGACACTTTTTGATGTAATCCATTTTTTTATAATAAGAATGAGTTTTGTTTTGAGCCAGCACTGAGTTAACTCAGAGGACTGAAGCTCTTGGGTTAGGGCCCAACCCTAGCAGCTAAGGCTCCTCTTTATGGTACATGTATACCAGCATAGATTCATAGTTTAATTTTTTATTTGCTTAATAGCTACATTTCCATTACAACAATGTAGATTAGATTGGTTGCATGTTAGTTTGCTTCCATTTGTGCATTATTTCAATTAGTAGGTTAGCAAGGAGAAAAGGGATCACCATAAGGTTGTTAGCAGGTGTCTCAGCCTCACTTCCTCCCTTTGGGACCATGACTTGAGGAAGAGATCCTTCAACAGCCCAAAAAACACAGATTTCTAGTTCTTGCATGAGCTTTGGAGTTTGTTGTCTTGATTCAGCATTTGGTTCATTTCATTGTCATCTTTTTCCACTACTCCATTTCTGAAATAAGACCTCACTCATGATTTCATTCCCTTTAGCACTTTCTTCATGCATAATATAGGCAATCGATTCATGCTTTTCTAGTTAATGAAAATGTATCTTGTTGCATAGTTCTTGGAAAACGCACATGTTTTAAGAAAAGTAGGTACTTTAGGAGGAGACCCAAACTTCATCACTAGTAGCCACCTTCCACTTCATCCACCCTAGCCATATCTTGTTCGTTTTTGTCATTTTTCATTAAATTTCCCCTAGATACATTGAGAGAATCTAGCCATATCTGATCTTGGATATTGACTCTTGAGTGTTCCTAGACCTTCTAACATCCCATCCCACTCATCACACAACTTTTCCAAGCTTCCCAACACCTCCAACACCTCACAATTAGCTCTCGGTCGTATCCTGTAGGTTTTCCTGAAACGCCCTGTTTTGAGGCTGAATTTATGGGGAACCTCTAGGAAGTCACAAAAAACCTCCTAGGACCCTTCCACACCATCCAACCACTCCATAAGCCTCTTAGCCATCCTCAATCACCTTCCATCCACCTGTCAAATCCACAAGAACAATTAATTTGCATACTTGATTTTGCCTAAAAAACCAAAAAAGTGAAAAATGATTTAGTTTAGTTTTCTTGCTTACACATTAGTATGGTTTGATGCTCTTTACTTTGGTAGCTTAGATAGTAGCATTAGGTTAGTGATGATTTAGAAATTTTGCTTAGCACAACTATTTAAATGGTTAATTAGGATATGGTGTGATTTAGAATTACATGTTGTTTTCTTCATTACTGCAGTAGTGTAGCTCTCTTAGAATAGATTTTCTCTTCTTCCATCAAAGAATCAAGCTTTTTACTCTATAGAAGTCTGGCTTGGAACCCCTGGGGTCTCTCACTAGAAGAACAGTGACAATAGGTAGGACCTTCACTTTTACTTGTGCATATAGCATTGTCACCTCCAAGTTTATGAACCCAGGGTTGATAAGTAAAGCTGGTAGCCCAGGAGTTGCAGCATCCTTGCTGCAATACTGGCACTTATCACTTTTTGGCACCGTTGTTAGGGAGGTGTCTGAGTAGAATGTGATTACTGCTTTCTTTTCTTCTACTTCTTGTCTTCATTTTCTACCATTAGTTTATTTCTGTAAAAGTAATCTAGTAGCTTCCTTTCTTTCATTTTTCATTATCTGCTTTTCTTTCCATTCTGCAACTTGAATTTTAATTCAGCAAGTAGCTTTCTCATTCTATCAGTGATTTTCATTCAATTAACAATTTCATTTTTGCAAAGTACTTCCAACTTAAAAAAAATTACAAAACCAACCCAAAAACATTTCCTTTCATGCCTCGTAGGAACAGGGAAAATTTAGGGAAATTTTTGCCAAATACCCCCACCGCATCCAACAACAAACCTTCTCTCTTCTTCAGTGGCTATGAGCTGGAGGAACCTTTAGGTGAGCAACCTGACATATTTGAAGAACCTACAGGGGAAGAAAAAAAAGAGGAACCCATTCCTATCGAACCAATGGCTAAAAACTAAAATGACAGAGGGAATAGAGAGAGAGTTGAGGGTGCCTTCCCCATCAGGGAAACCAACGGGGATACTAAGACGAAGAATATAAGCCCCTCTGACCTACCTCATTTCCATGGCCTGACCACAAAAGACCCTGATGCTTTCCTATTTGAGTTTTTTGTTATATGCCGAACCTATGACAATACAGATGATGAGAAAAAGTTAAAACTATTTCCATCTACCCTCAAGGATGCAACATTGCACTAGTTCATGGGCTTACCTAGAGATAGCATCACAACCTAGGCTTAGATGCAGCAAGCTTTTAATAACAAATATCGAGACTACTATAGGTAAAAGGATAATAAATAAGAAATTTTTAGGATTACCATGGGCTAGGATGAATCCTTAGAAGACTACAAAGAAAGATTCCAGCTCAGTTACAAAAGGTCCAGGTGCACACTTGACCCTAAGTCACTAAAGCTAGTCCTGCTCAGGGGAGTAAGAGAAGACCTTTTGGATACCTTAAACCTGTTAGCAGGAGGAGATATCTACCAATTACCTTATGAGGATATCAAGACTGTCTTTATAAACCATTTTAAGGAAGCTAGGAAAAAGGGTATGGGTAGTCAACGTATGGCCAATACATCATCTTCCAACTCATCCATCAAGGGTGAAGTTGGAAATATGCTGGAATATTTCAAAAGTGAGATGCTACAAAATCTTTCCTTGCAAATGAACACCATGAACATCAAAAGGAAGCAAGAGGAAGCAGAGAGAGCCTTGGCCATATTTTGTCCTAGATGCACCAGGAGGCATCCTAGGAAAGAATGTCCATTAAACTGTAT
The DNA here is from genome assembly GCA_031772625.1 of Pinus tabuliformis. NCBI lineage: Eukaryota > Viridiplantae > Streptophyta > Pinopsida > Pinales > Pinaceae > Pinus > Pinus tabuliformis. Next base: position 1,204,374,679 of record CM062818.1, read on the forward strand.
TGAAGTTTGCTCGGTATGTGAAGAGAACCACTCCACAAAAAAGTGCCCTTTGTTACCTGGACTAAAAGCTATATATCAAGGCACTGAAGGGGTCACTGAGTAGCGTTGCTACCAAAGGAGGCCTCCTGGGCCTAGACCATACTAGTAGGGCATGCAAGGGTCATCCCCCTTACACATCTATACCTTCTTGGGGACCCCCTGCTCATCCTTCCTGGTCCACACCCCCTCCTTGGTCCTATGCATCTTAGTATCATTCCCAGCCAACCAGCCAGTCATTTCAATCTTACGCTCTACCACAACCTTAGTGGTATACACCATTCCAAGGGTGGAGGCCCCAATAGAACAATGCTCCAGCTCTATTGCCTCCACCACCTACCCAACCACAACTCCTACACTCTTCTCCACCCAAGAAACCTCAGATGCTTGCCCAGCAAAATCCGAATCCAAACAATAGGCAAGCTCAACAAGTATATAGTGGAGAGACATCATATCCAGCTTATGTTGTGGAAATCCAAGAGATTAAACTAAGATCTGGGAGAGTCCTCCCAGATAACTGACCTCCCCCTCCACATAGGGAGGTTGAGGAAGAAAGAGAGGAAATAAACCATAAATTAAATACACCCTTTCAGGAGAGATTAGCCCAACCACTCTAGCCTACCCCAGAAGAAACTGAACTTCTAGGAGAATTGAAAAATCTATGTGTAAAGATCCCCCTTCTCTAGGCAATAAAATATGTTCCCATTTACAATAAGTTGATTAAGGAGAAATGCTTCAAGCATCCAGGAAGAAGAAAAAGGGGTGCCCCTACCATTAATGTCATTGGGAAGTTGTCCGACTTAATGTTGGGGGAAGGTAATATGTCCAAAATATTTGGACCTTGGAAGCCTTGTAGTAGATGTGCACATCAATGGCACCATTGTCCCACACACTCTAATTGATATTGGGGTTGCCATTAATGTGATGACCAAGACACCATGCTCAAGCTCAACATCCAAGGGTCATTAAGGAACACCACAATAGTTCTGCAACTTACAGACCGTTCCACAGTCACCCTGAGGGAATTATGGAGGATGTGAGGGTCTCCATTGACTCCTGGGAGTACCCTGTAGATTTTCTAGTTCTCCAGCCTAAAGCTAAGCTCACTAGTTATCCTCTCATCCTTGAGAGGCCATAGTTGGTCACAACCAATGCTTATATTAGCTGCAGAGCTGGAATATTACCATCAAGAATGGGCATATGTCCAAGCGGCTAGTCTTATACCCTCCTGGTCAACCTTCTCTAGAGAATGATTTAACTTTATAGTTGGAGGAGGAGGAAGAAGATGAGGTTTATTATGCCCAACTTTATGCTTTAGAAGCAACCATGGGAGGAGGACAACAAGATGAGGATGACTTCATTGAACACCTGCTCCAAAGTCCAACTCCTAGTTCATTACCATTAGAAGAAGAAGTAAGGGAAACCTAGAACAATAATCCAATTGACTTATGCTTGGCTGATTCCAACCCACTCCATGTGAAAACCATAGAATTCAGCCCAAAGAAAACCCTGAAAATTAATCCATCCCTTTTTTCCCTCGAAGAGGAAAAGCTATGCAACATGTTAAAAGAAAATATAGAAGCCTTCACTTGGAGTTACAAGGAAATGAAGGGAGTACACCCCTGAGTGTGCACTCACCACATATACATCAAAGAAGGTTTCAAGCCGGTCAGACAATCACAAAGGAGGATGAATCCAACTCTTAAAGATATAGTCAAAGAAGAACTGCAAAAACTGCTAGATGCAGGATTCATTTACCCCATCTCCAATAGTGAGTGGGTCTCCCCTTTAGTGTTAGTTCCCAAGAAAAATGGTAAGTGGAGGATTTGTGTTGATTACAGGGAGTTGAACAGAGCCACAAAGAAGGATCGTTTTCCCATACCCTTCATTGACCAAGTGCTAGACGACCTGGTAGGGAATTTTTTTTCTTTCCTAGATGGATTTAGTGGGTACAACCAAAACCAAATCTACCCGGAAAACTAGGATAATACCACATTCACCTATCCTTGAGGTGCTTTTTCCTATAGGGTCCTTCCTTTTGGCCTATGCAATGCTCCTGCCACTTTCCAGAGAGTAGTCTTGAGTATTTTCGCCAAATTAGTACATGATGTGGTGGAAATTTATATGGATGATTTTACACCTTATGGCCATGATTTCCAAGAAGCCCTGACTAATCTAGGCAAAGTACTGCACAAATGCATTGAAATGAACCTGTCTCTCAGTCCTGAAAAATGTGAATTCTTAATGACTGAAGGGACCATGCTAGGTCATTCAATATCTCAGCAGGGACTGCAGGTGGACCCGAACAAAATAGTGATCATCCAAAGGGTCCCACCTCCACAAAAGCAGAGAGATGTCAGGAGTTTCTTAGGATTAGCTGGATACTACCGAAGGTTCATAAAGTACTACAACAAGTTGGCCTCTCCTTTATTTGGGTTGTTGGCCAAAGATTTTGAGTTTATATGGTCAAAACATTTTCAAGAGGCCTTAGACATTCTAAAGGGTAAGTTAACCATTGCACCAATTCTTTGAGGCACAAACTAGGCTTTTCCCTTTCATATTCATGCTGATGCCTCACACAAAGCTATAGGAGTAGCCTTAGGTTAGGTAGAGGAAAAACTGCCTTATGCCATCTATTTTATCAGTAAGAACTTGTCAAAGGTTGAGCTAAATTATATAGTGACCGAAAAGGAACTCTTGGTTGTTTTTTGTTCATTAAACAAATTCAGGAATTACATTACAAGATATCAAACATTTTTGCATACTAACCATGTTGCAATCAAATATTTAATGAAAAAACCAAATGTGAATGCTCGAATTATAAGATGGTTGATTTTATTACAGCAGTTTGATCTAGCATTGTTGATAAGCCTAGTAAGGAAAATGTTGTTGTAGACTTTTTATCTAGGGTGAATCTGCCTGCAGGTGAAGAACAAATGGTGGATGACCAATTACTAGACGAGATCTTGTTTGCTATTTCAGTTCTCTCTCCATGGTTTGCTGATATAGAAAACTATTTGTTATCAGCACAGTTCCCACCAAACTTGCCCTCCAAAGAAAAGAGTAAGATAGTTAGGAAAAGTTCCCCCTTCACCTGAATTGGGGGCAATATTTTCAAACTTGGCCCAGATCAAATCTTGAGAAGGTGTGTAAGGGAAGAGGAAGTTTTTGACATCCTTTTGACCTGTCATGATGGGCCTTGTGGAGGTCACTTTGCAGCAAGGAGGACAACATTCAAAGTGTTACAAGCAGGCTATTATTGGCCCACTCTTCATCAGGATGTGAAAAAGTACACTAGTCAGTGTGATCGGTGCCAGAGGATGGGAAAGCCTACTCCAAGAGATGAAATGCCCCTACAGCCTCAAGTGACTTTCAAGCCATTTGACAAGTGGGGCATGGACTTCATTGGGCCTATCAACCCTCCTTCAAAGCAAAAAAAATACATTATTGTGTGCACTGATTATTTGAATAAGTGGGTAAAAGGAAGGCAATTAAGGCAGCAACAAAAGAGAAGGTGGTTGATTTCCTAAGGGAGAATGTATTCTACAAATTTGGGTACCCTAGAGAGCTAGTCACAAACCAAGGTAGCTAGTTAACCTCCAACATGATTGAAGAACTGCTCAGCCATCACAAAATCAAGCATACGACCTCCACTCCCTATCATCCAAAAGCTAATGGGCAAGTGGAGGTCACTAGAGGGCATCTTAACCAAGGTAGTGAGTAGCAGCAGGAAGGATTGGGTAGAGAGACTAGTTGAGGCCACCTGGGCATATAATACCACATCGAAGACCACCACTGGATTTACACCCTATGAGCTGGTCTATGGGAAAAAGGTTTTGCTGTCCATTGAGTTTGAATATAACACATTGAGGATGGTAGCCCAACTAGATTTGGATCTCAGTCATGCACATAAAGATAGATTGTTCCAATTGAATGGCTTGGATGAATTCAGAATGCATGCCCTCCTACATACAGAGATAGTTTAGCTTCAGAGGAAGATCTGACATGATAAACATATTAAGGAGAAGCAATTTCAGTTGGCGATTGGGCATTGTTATATGATTCTAGGTATAAAGACTTCAAGAGAAAGCTAAGGAAAAGATGGCTTAGACCTTATGTTGTGGAAAGAAGCCATGATAATGGTTTAGTGCAAATCAGAACTATAGATGAAGAAGCCATTTCGTTTCTTGTTAATGTGCACCGATTGAAAATGTACAAGAGAACTTTATCAAAACAAGATTTCATTGACAATATCAATAAAATAGTGATGATGGTGGAGAAAGTTTCAGATCCTCCCTCATCAAGTCACTGAAAAAGAGGAAAAAAAAGAATAAGGACTTAGGTGAAAACCTCCATGAGGCACCTGAGTCCCATCTTTGGGTTGAAAACCTCGTGAGGTGGCCCAATGATGAAAAAAATAGAAAAAATAATAAGAATATCCTTGGGTTAAAACCTTGCTTGAGGCGCCCAGGGCAAACAACTAGGGTGAAAACCTATTTGCAGGTGGGTGAGAAAGACAGTCAAGGAGGAAAAAGAGGATCCAAAGGGAACCTTGCCTCACACATATTCATCTCCCCCACTCCTCACCATGCATCCCTCCATCATTTCTATCATTTTTCCACTCCATTGTTTCACTTTATGTGAAGACTGTGTTTTCTATAGGATCCCCTGTATTCCTACAGGATCCCTTGAAAACCTATAGGATGATCCTGTAGGAATTACAATGGCCTAGAAAACCTACAAGAAGCAATTCGAGGGAACATGGTAGGTTCGTTTGGTCCCTAAAATTCATCTTAGGTGGTGAGCCCCAGTATTGTAGCAATAATGCTACAACTCCTAGAACTCCCTTCTTTAATTTTATCAACCCGGTAGTTCGTAACAAACTTGGAAGCGACGGTGTTGTATGCACAAGTACTAGCTCTTTCCGCAGCTGTCACTTGGTCAGCTGGCACAAGTCCGCTAGGAGCTTAAGCCAACTTCTATGAGCTCTTAGAAGAAGCTTTTTAATTGATGGATGAAAGCTAACTCGAAGGAAGCTAATCTAATTGCGAAAAGAAAATGAAAGCCAAAAAGGAATGCAAACCCTAGCAAACCCTAATTCTACCAGCTAGTCCTACTGACGCAAAGGAGAGCATGCAAACTATTGAAAGAGATGCCATTACTTCTAGGAAGGTAAAATGCATGTGTCTAAGTTATCACTATCTGAAGAAAACATCTTTTTGTATTTTTGTTTAAGTTATTAGAATTATCATGCATGTGCCTTTAACTGGCTTTTCACTGTGCAGGGGTGGATCAAGGAGGGGAAATGCTTGGAAAATGTTGGGAAGACTCGGAGAGGGTCTAAGGGATCCCTATCATCCTTTCAGAGAGTTTCACAAAGTCAGGATGCCATGCAACCGTGTTTATGAACTTCTACAGGAAGTCTGCAGGGGTTTCTACAGGAAGTTCTGTAATTCTTCTACAAGATGTTTCGTGATTGGGTTTTTGACTGATAGGTGAGTGGGAGAGAATGCATGAATGGGTAGGGAGGTAGGGTAGGGGCCTGGAATGACCCAATGACTGAGGGATGAGGTGATGAGAGGGTGTGGAAGTCTAGCTTGCATCAAAGAAGGTTTAGGCAATGGAAAGGCAAGAAGGTTGTGTTACGTGGCAAAAGAGCAGATGGGAGATGAGGAAACAGACTTGGTGATGGAGGAGCTGATCTGGACGAGGCTCAGATGAACGAGGAGGTGATGAAGGTGCCCTGCATAGTGTTTACCTGATCAAACCAACTACGTCTTGCATACAATCTAAATATTAGATGATCTATCTAACAGTTTAATGAGATCAGTGAACAACAACCTTATTCATGACAAGAATCACGTACAGCATGTGAACAAAACATTATCAAAGAGATATAAACACATGACTAACCCCTACCACTCCATCCTAAAAATAAAAAGCTACTTCAACCATCAAAAGCAACCTAAGTAACAAAGCACGAATTAAATCTAAAGAGCAGATTTTATTTTAAGAATGCAGCGAACACACATAAAGATAAACAAGGGAGGTACTGGGCGCTTGAGATGGGCCCAACCCCAAGTGCTACAGCCTCCCAAGAGAGATTTAGAGCTGGTGCAAAGCTGGATTCATCTTTATTAATCAAGAATGAAGAGTTACATCAAAACTGTCCACAAGGATAGCTTGAGAATGAGCTGAAAGCAAAGCTAATCTATTGCCTACAAATCGAATTACAAAATGACTACAACAAGGCTATGAAATGACTAACTACTAGCTACTATCTAGTGGCTAACTAGCTAACATCCACTGGCTAACCCAAATGAGGCCCTAAGCCTTCTTATTTATACAATTTGAGGACCCAACAGTCCTCCTAAAATTTAGGGACTCGGCTGCTCAAGACTTGTAGTTAACAGCAGTCCTACTTGACTTTCTTGGCTGCCCTTGTGTTGATTGATTCGGTGGCCCTTGAACTCCGAGGTGATGGTGGAGAATTCGAGGTAAGGGCCCATAAATGAAGGGGACACCTTCCTACAAATCCTCTCCCTTGTCTTCCCACGAATTTGGCTGCCAAGTGCTCATTAAGACCTTCAATTTTGTCTCCAAATTGACCAAAAAGGCTACACAAAGCACCCATTAGACTTGTTGGCATAATGACTAACCAAATTCACTCTATTAGCATAAATATAATAAAAAACATGCAATAAACTAATGAGAATGGTGGATTAGGTCAAATTAGGAGGTTGAATGAGCCCAAATAATTGTCCATTTTTGGGGCTCATCATTAGGCATGATCTAACACCTCACCACCACCATCATCCCTACACTCACAATTCAAAACAAAAAAAATTTAGTTTCAACAGTTTCTGCTAGTCATAGAAAAAGAAGAAAAATAAAAATAGAGAGGAATAAGAGCATTACCTGAGTGTCTTATGATCTAAACACACTCCTACTCCCTCTTTCCATTCATTGCACCATCGTCACATCCCAATCCAACAACATGATTAAAGAATTCTGAGGTAGAAGCAACTACATGACATCCTGTAGGAAATCTTGTAGCAGCCTATCCCACAGAATGCCAATAACCAGCTACATGTCTTCACTAGGATGATCCAGGGGCTCCATAGTAGCAGCAACATCAGATCTTCAGTCACAAATACCTGCAAAAGCCAAGAAACCATTAGCAGACAACAAGAGGAGGAAGAAGAATGGCATGTAGCAAATAAACAACGCAACACCTCTAATCGTCGACAAACTGTAGCATGGCATTGAAACCACAGGTATCTATACGGCTCGCTCACTCATATGCATCATTTAATAAAAAGTTGTAAGGGTTACGAGATAGTTGGTTTATAAGTGAAAAGGTGGCAAGTTAACTTGGCCACCTTCATTCAATCAGCACATGCAAAACTAGGTGTCCTCTCACACATGGCTGCAGTCAACTCAAAGACAGAGGAGGAATAGGACAAGAAGTGGTTAAACTATGGATCTACAAGGTGGGATATGATTACGAGGAGTGGGAAAGGATGAGGTGGTAGTGGGGACCAACAGTCCAAAAATGGTAATGTACCTCTATTACCAGCACACCACCTCACCCTGAAACACCATAAAGGGAAATAAAACATCGTTGCATGCATTCATGCTTTCCACCTCCTCGAAACTCCCTCACTCAAGTCACTCTCATAACTTTGGCCACCCACCAGATGTGAGGATCCATCATTCTGCACAGGAATTCCTACAGTAGCATGCACAGGAATTCCTACAGGATCAGTCTATAGGGTAGGCAGAGAGGAGTTCAAGAGGGGATATCATGGGAATTGTCCACTGCCACCATTCTAAAGAGGTAGGCTCTAAAATTCCATCCCCATTTAAAAACAAATGAACCAGAAATACTCTAAAATCTAGTGAATTTAGCAATTGTGAGAGGTGAATTCCGTACACTGTCAACTCTGTTTTGCTCCTGTATTTTAAAATTTCTTTGTCAACCCTCTCATTTTTTCCTTAAGCCTCACAAGCAAGATGACATGAGAGTTTAATAGGAGAGAGCCCAAAAACACTGTGAGGATACAACAACACCCCCAGGTGCTTGAAATATTTACGAGACACAACTGGATGGGGTTTTTCAAAAAAATCACAGGGTATGATGATGAGGTGGCTCAAGAATTTGCTCATTCCCTCACTCCACACATCAGAATCCATGCCACTGTTTTAGTTAGAGGCCTCACTGTAGATATCACCCCAGAGCTCATCAGTAGGGTCACCACACTTCCCCTAGGAATTCCATGGAGAAAAGAAGACAAAGGAGACAACCAGGTGGCAAAAAGGAAATTTTTTTTAGAAGGTGAGGAACCCACTGACGATAAAAATGGAGTAAGGAGGGACAATCTGCCATACCCATGGAGTGAGGTAGGCTACCAAATCATCAAATATATCTCATGCGAGGGTAGATATAGTGTTGTTTATGGCTATCATTTCAGGATCCTTGAAGAATTAAGATTTGGGGTAGAAACACCAGTTCACCAAAGACTCAGCATACCCTATTTCTTGATGCAATCACTCATAGACTCTAGCAACAAAGTGAAGGAAGGTAATTCCCAACAATTGGCTCACCATGGGTTGATTAGGATCCTTGTTGAGGATGCCCTCAAAAACCTCAGAATCCCTATAACATGGTCAATATTTAGAGACTTTCCAGCACAGGATGACATCAAAACCCTCACTTGTGATGTTAGTCCTTCTGTTAGTGAGGAGGAGGAAAAATAGGAAGAGGAAGATACAGAGCTAGATAAGGATGAGATGGATGAAGAAGAAGCTGACACAGAGGAACATGATGAATCAAAATAATAAGAGGGAGAAAAGAAGGAGGATGATGGTGAAACATAGGAGGAAACTAAGGAAGAAACTAATGGAGATGAGGAAGAACCACAAGAGGAAAAATAAAGGAAAAACATAGAGGAAGAACGCATTGAAACGTAAGGGAAAGAACACAAGGAGGAGTCACCTAGGGTGTCCCCAGAGACCACTGAGGGAGAGGCAGTAGCTTCCCTCACTGCTCTCGGCACCCCAGTCAAGAAAAATGGTAAAAGAAGGAGGAAAAACCCACCTATATTTCAGAACAAGAAGGAGCACAAGAATCAAACAAGGGAAGCCACAAATATTAACAAAAAATTCTATTTAGATTGAAGATTCCCCTACTCAAAGAGACAAAATATCTTCCCCTAAGTCACCAATCACATATGTAAGGAGGCCTAATACTAAATAAACTTCCTCAAAGGGTAAGGAAATCCTACATGATCCACAACGAAACCTACAAGAAGCAAAAATAATCCTACAGGATACTCTGCTGGAACTATAAGAAGCACAGAAATTGGAAAGCAAGGTAGGGGAGAAACAAGAAACAAAACAAGAAGACCCAGAGACAAAGGAACCAAGCCTCCAACCTAACCTAGAATCCTATTACTGGTTTATTGAAGGAGGCGGGGTAATACCTAAATTTTTTTCCATCCCATTGATTTTCGAACTTGAGAAGGAGAGGGCTAGAACCCACCGATGGTTGAAAATCACCAAGTCAAAAGGGATGGAAGACATTGGGCACATGGAAGAGAAAATCAATGAAATGGGCAAAGACCAAAGTGGCTTAAGGGATAGAGAAGCAATCTTGAGAATTCAACTTGAGAAAGAAAATGCATGGCTGAGGGGACAACTGTAGGAGCGAGAGAACCAACTAGCATGTATGGCCAGCCTCTCCTTGGAGGCCATCCAGTGTAGGATGCCAGCTAAATCCTATGCTCTTTTCCTCAAAGAACAATGGCTACAGTTTCAGATTAAAACACTAGAACAAAGGGGCACCATGCCATTTCAGGACTACAAGTAGTTTATTGATCTTTGTGATCAAGGTACACTAGAGGATAGGGCCAGAATGGATGAGTTTTATTTGCACAACATGGCCCTCACAGACATGAATGTTTGGGACCCTAATGCCAAGCTAGAATATCTACAATTAATGGCTTTGGCATCATGGATGAACCATGAGGATTCAAGAGGTGCAGAGATGAAAAGAATATTGGCTAGAGAGAAAAATGAACCTCATTTCATCAGGGCTGAACAATCAAATCCCATGGCCCTAATCAACACCCATAATTTGATTTCAAATGATCCTCAGCTGGCACCTAGATATCTTGCTGCCCAAGAGCAAGAAACTTCACATTTTGAGGATGTGTTTAGGATACTAGGAGATGATAGTATACATGTCTGCCTAAGGAGATGGAACACACTGCCACACAACTTGAAGATAAGAGAATATCACTCCCCTCAAAGGTTGAGAGAGGCACTCAATAGGACACCTATGTATAAGCGATCAATGCAAAGGTTGAAGGTCAATTGGATAGGCCTAAAACTCAGTCCACCAATACTCCTAGGGATGCTAGAAGGGAGAAAAGAAGAAGAAAAGAGGAAATGAGAAGAAGTAGAAAAGAAAGTAGGCTTCTATGAATAAGAAGAAGAGACCACAACAAAGGCATGGGATGTCAAAGAGGCTACCAGATCCATGAAGGACATGGATATTGACTAAGTTGCTTAGAGGATGAGAAACACTTTCATTAGGGGGGTGATGATGAGCCTCATCATTAGGTAATTATATGGGCCTTAATTCACCTACTATATTAGTCAAACCAACTATTCTCATAACTTGTTGCATACTTTTGATTATATTTTGTTTATGAGATGAGTTAGAGTTGGATATTTTGCTTTGTGGTCTAATGTGCATTGAATACATGATTAAAGGATAAAAGCAAGGAATTTTGGCAAAGACCTTGCTCAAAACTCGAATGGGACAAGGGAGAGGAATTATAGGAGGGAAATCCTCCTCATTTACTACCCGTCCATTCAAATATTCCTCCATCAGCTGGGAGTGCAAACAACCAAATCATGAGGACTAGACGAAATCCGAGCAAGTGAAAGAAAAAGCACCAGTTTATCTTGAGTTTGGGAGCCAAGACTCCGTAATTTTAAGGAAGTCATTGGAGACTTTAGATTTATAAGTAGAGAGGCCTAGGACCTCAATAGGATTTGGATTTTTGATTGTAAAAATCTACTCTATTTTCGAGCTACAAGACTTGTGACAACTTTTGATGTAATCCATTGTTTTTATAATAAGAATGAGTTTTGTTTTGAGCTAACACTGAGTTAAAGGACTGAATCTCTTGGGTTAGGGACCAACCCTAGCAGCCAAGGCTCCTCTTTATTTTACATGTATACCAGCATAGATTCATAGTTTAATTGTTGATTTGCTTAGTAGCTACATTTCCATTACAATAGTGCGGATTAGATTGGTTGTCTGTTAGTTTCCTTCCATTTATGCCTTCTTTCAATTAGCAGGTTAGCAAGGAGAAGAAGGATCACCATAAGGTTTTTAGCAGGTGTCTCAGCCTCACTTCCTCCCTCTTAGATCATGACTTGAGGAAGAGACCCTTCAGCAGCCCCAAAAACACAGATTTCTCGTTCTTGCATGAGCTTTGGAGTTTGTTGTCTTGATTCAACATTTGGTTCATTTCATTGTCATATTTTTCCATTACTTTGTTTCTGCAATAAGACCTCACTCATGCTTTCATTCCCTTCAGCACTTTCTTCATGCATAATATAGGCAATCGATTCATGCTTTTCTAGTTTATGAAAATATATCTTGTTGCATAGTTCTTGGAAAACACACATGTTTTAAGCAAAGAAAGTACTTCAGGAGGAGACCCAAACTTCATCACCAGCATCCACCTTCCACTTCATCCACCCTAGCCATCTCTTGTTCCACTATCACCCTCACTAGTTTTTGTCATTTTTCATTAAAATTCCCCTAGATACATTGAGCAAATCTAGCCATCTCTGATCTTGGATATTGACTCCTAAGTGTTCCTAGACCTTCTAACACCCCATCCCACTCATCACACAGCTTTTCCAACCTTCCCAACACCTCCAACACCTCATAATTATCTCTCGGCAGTATCCTGTAGGATTCCTGTAATTCCTACAGGATCATCTTGTAGGTTTTCTTGAAACGGCCTGTTTTGAGACCGAATTGATGGGGAGCCTTTAGGAAGTCACAAAAGCCTCCTAGTACCCTCCCACACCATCCAACCACTCCATAAGCGTTTTATCTATCCTCAATCACCTTCCATCCACCTGTCACATCCACAAGAAAAATTAATTTGCATACTTGATTTTGCCTAAACAGCCAAAAAAGTGAAAGCAGATTTAGTTTAGTTTTCTTGCTTACACATTAGTATGTTTTGATTCTCTTTACTTCGGTAGCTTAGATAGTAGCATTAGGTTAGTGGTGATTTAGCAATTATTCTTAGCACAATTGTTTAAATGGTTAATTAGGATATGGTGTGATTTAGCATTACATGTTGTTTTCTTCATTACTGCAGTAGTGTAGCTCTATTAGAATAGATTTTCTCTTCTTCCATCAAAGAATCAAGCTTCTTTTGACTCTATAGAAGTCTGGCTTGGAACCCCTGGGGTCTCTCGCCGGATGAATAGTGACAACAGGTAGGACCTTCAGTTTTACTTGTGCATATAGCACTGTCACCTCCAAGTTTGTACGAACCCTGGGTTGATAAGTAAAGTTGGTAGCCCAGCAGTTGCAACATCCTTGTTGCAACATTGGTGCTCATCAACAGCCCCATTGGACATCAAAAAGGTGCTAGCCACATGAGCATGATAAGGAAGCCTTGAAAAGAGTTTAAGTTTTAACTCATATTAAGGGTTGAATGGGTCAAATTTAACCTGATCTAGGTGGATATTCGTGGCCACCCACCTATTCCACTTAGACCTCCACCATTGTTTCTTTCAGTTTTTCAGTTTCCTTATTTCTAGCACAATTTGCTATTTTTAGCAGTTTTTTGGGTCCTGAACTTCTGGAGCTGTTTTGAGACCCTAAACGATGTTCTTTTGGAAAACTGGGAGCAACATGGGTTTTTGGATTGCCATTTCTCACCCAAAAGTTGTATTCCTCGGATAGATCTTTCTAACGAGGTATTGTGCGCGTCAAATGGAGATCGTATGCCAAAGTTATGACCCTGTGAAGTTGATGTTCCAATTTACCCAAAACAGGGCCCATAGTTTGGCGCTTCATCTCCTAGGGTTATGTTTTTGGATGTTTAGGGTTTTCCATTGTTTCTCAACAATAATTAGGCCTTTGAGCCTCATTGTAAGATAGTTTAGAGGCATGTGGTTGCCACATCTCTTCTCAGAGATTAGCTACCATTGCCCAAGCTAGGTTATTTCCATTTCTGTTTGTAAGCATATTTCAGTATTTTACATCAATGAAGTGAAGTATTATTTCTATTGCATCTCTATATTTATGGTCATATCTATAATTTTTTGCTTTCTTATTTAAATCCGGATCATAACCTCTATTTGGTTATCAAGTTGTGTTATAACTAGGCCATTAGGAGGAGAAGGGGTTTGATTGTATTCTTGTACATTTTATTGTATAGTTGGGTAAAATAGCTGAGGGTGGATGGAGAGAGAGAAAATAGAGAGGTTTTATTTTCTATAGTAGGCCATAAGTCTCACTCCTTTGTACTTGGACCATTTCCATTAAGATAAAGAGAGAGTAGAGCAACCTCATCTTCTAGTTGGGTTTTCTCCTGAAAGGGTTTCCCAAGTCATATTTTATGTTATTATGGTTTTCTTAATGAGTGTTCCATTTGTTCTCTATTTTATAAGTTCTACATATTGCATGCATAAGTATAAATTGTTGGGTGTATGTCTTGATTATATTCTCTATTCAGAGGTATCGCTGCATTAGACCCCATTTCATATTGTGGTGGCAACGCCGCCTGTTATTTGCACTGCAAGGGGGCAACAATGATCTTTAGGAGCCCCACCTTGGCGGGGGATTGGGGAAAGTGCCCTTGAAGCTAAAAATAGATGTAAAATTGCCTTGTAAAATGTTGTAATTTTGTAGTCAATCTGGGATGTCCATTAGGCGGAAATTTGACAGTAGAAGTTATGTTTAATTTAGGGTTTTTTTCCCTAGAAGGCAACCCCTCGCTATATATGAGGGAATTGTATTGCGGCCATGTAGAGATGTATTCTGAGCGAGAAATATAGAGGAGATTGTGTGAGAGTGAAGATAGAATTACAACGGATCTGTTGTAGGTTGTATATCTTAATTTTGTTGGATAATATAAAAGGAAGGACTCATTGTTTCTCCGTGGACATAGCCCGAATTTGGTGAACCACGTGTATATGTGTCTCTCTTATTTTATGCTTTTTCTCTATTTATATTTCTGTAATATTTTATGTGTTCCATTTCTATGTAATATATAAATTTCTAACATAAATAACAATTTAGTCCATAACATCTATGTAAATTTTATCCTCATAGTATATTTTATTTTTTATTTTTTATTTAAGTGAATCTTTATCAGATATGTTGTGATGATATGTTGAGTGGAATATCCATAACTATTTATGGATAAATAACCCATAGAATTTTTTCTCAACATACTGAGATGGATTTTATGCTTGGATGCTAGCTATTGGTTTTCTTTGAAGCCATTATTATGGATGAAAATTGTTATTAAAAAAATGTATTGAAAATGAAAAAATTAACTAAATACAATCTACTTTGGGGGGGGGGGGGGGGCTTTCCTCCTTTTAAAACGAGTAAAATTTACAAGACAAGATCTGTTGATCCTAAGACATATTTTTTTAGGTATATATCTAAGAGACAAAGTGTGGAATTATAATGAAAGGGTACAATTACAGGTTTTGGATAACCTACTAATATAACACTAGAAATGCAATAACTCAATATCTAGGGATTGATAAGGGTTTTTATGCTTAACATGCACTTACCTTTAACAAAGTTGTAGTCCTCGTCAAGTACCACTAGAAACACCAGTTGAGGATGGTCTTTGTTAGCAAGGCGACCTAGGATCCAACCTCATGAGGGTGGTTGTGTCTGTGCTAGGGGGAGGAGACATGCTAAAATTTCCAGTCAGCTTAGGGCTAGTATGGCCTAGGTCGGGTGTGATCCTTTGGTGACTTTTATGGAGTAGATGCCCCTAGGTTATGATTTCTCAAGCCATAGGCCAATCCTAGAGTATCAAAGACAACTTGATAAACAAAAAAAAATATTGTTGTCCTCAATAATTGACTACCTATGGTTGTTTCTTCATGAATAATTGATCTTCCCATGTCACGTCTTCCTCTTGTATTCTCTTCCTTTTGATGAGG